>CM029925.1:64236468-66671468 GCA_017639245.1 Myiopsitta monachus | reverse complement strand
TGGTTATCTACTACATTTCTTGCTTTCCAGTACCATGTGGTCAGCAACTCCTTCCCCTTGGTTAGCACCCAGCGATACCAAGGACAACGAACAGCGCCTGAGCAGCTCTTTGAACTGCATGAACAGAGAAGTGTTACCATTTTTTCTAGCAGTACAGGAATGAGACTAGCATGGCATCTTTGGTAGATGTATTACCAAGTGCCCAAACAGCAGAGGACTTACGTGAAGTTTTAGGTTATTTCTTTGAGGTGGAATAAGTGAAACAGTAATAGTTATTTTCTGCCCTCATAATTACTGCTGGAATAGAACACCTGTAAAAACGTTTATTTCTATGTTGAATGAAAAATTCCCACAGAAGGCAGCCTTTGGGAGCGGAGAAAAATGTGTGGGGCTGGATTTCACTCTCAGAGGTAGACAGAGGACCTCTGTGGGCTGCGGGGCTTCTGGAAGCAGAGTTCGTCAGCTGATGTCAGCGGGAGCTGATCTCATGCTTATCTGATGGCAAAACATAGCTAGCAAACTGCTGGTGTTGGCCTAGCGGTGGTAGGGAAGTGAGGCTGCAGAGCTCAGTCAGGTTAAACATGCATATTTTCAGACAAATTTGATGAAAGGGGCTTCTAAAGGAAGAAGAATAAAAGCCTGAAGTAGACAATATGACGCTAGCCCTCATCTGGTAATGTGACGTGCGTTCATTAAATGAGATCTGTCCGGGTATCTGTTGGCCACAGGAATGGTTGAAGTGGCCCCTGCTGCAGGTTGGAAAACTCCTCTTACTGGAGTGGGCAAAGAATGGCAGTGAGGGGATAGTTGCTATTCTAAGCATGCTGGCTACTGGTCAGCCGTGTATTAGCAGTTCCAGAGCTGTGAAACCATATTTCTGTAATGAAAACGGAGAATAATACCTTCATGGAGATGACTTCAACCTTGGAACTGACCTAGGTTCATTGTAGTGATTGCTTTTGAATCAGTTAAGGCAGAGGGTAAGAAGGTGATGCTGGTGCTTGAGAACGAAGTACCAAAGATTGGAGGTAACTGGTTTTTAACATCCACCCATTGTTCAGGGGCTTGACAGTGACATGTAGAAGACCCAAATGAGTTTAACACATCCCAGCTCAGGAGCAACTTGGAGCAAAGTGCACCCTTTGAGGAGCTTGGGGTTTTATTTGTAGGTTTCCAAAAAAGCAGAGAAGACCATAATGTCTCCTGAGAAAGCCATTTTGTGTGGGTCGGGTGCACAGCAGCCACAGAAGCAAGCTGCTAGCTGAAGGCTTGCTTGTTTTTAAACTATGAGCGTTCAGAGATACCGTATTTTTCTGGTAGCTTTCAGCAGTGGTTGTGGCCAAAGTTAAATGCAGAGCTACAGAGGAGCTTTCTATGCATGCATAAATATCAGATTAGATCCCACATGGAGAGGAGAACATAGCTGTAAATGCAGGGGTAAAATAGCAAGTCGAGCTTCCTCTCCTTAAAGACAGTTGAGTTTGTTTCCCCTCCTGCCAATTATATCCTATAAATCCCCCGCTCTCCATACTCAGAGAGTTCCATTTTGTTACCTCCATTCTGTCAGTAGTCTTTACAAAGATCTCTAACACATGTTATAAAAGTTATTGCCATAGTACTATATATAACAGCTTTGCATAAGAGAATAGAAGGCTGCCACATTTAGAAAATGCAGGTGCTATGTAAGCCCCTTTCTGAAAGAAAGAACTTAGCTCAGTTTCCTTTGAAGAACCAGAGACTTGAAATTGAAAACTGTATTAATGCCATTGTCTCCTTGTATCAGCAGGTTCCAGAGAGATTCCTGGAAGTGGCTCAGATCACATTACGGGAGTTTTTCAATGCCATTATCGCAGGCAAAGATGTTGATCCTTCCTGGAAGAAGGCCATATACAAGGTCATCTGTAAGCTGGACAGTGAGGTCCCCGAGATTTTCAAATCCCCAAACTGCCTACAAGAGCTTCTTCATGAGTAGAGAGTTCAGCAGCTATTTATGAATGTATGAAAGTAGCAGTCCCCTTCCGATGCCCAAGTCATGTGTGTCCGTATTTTAATTTCATATATATGTGTATTGCATACATATATATGTATATGAAATTAGACTGTGACCCCTCACGGATTTAAGTTTTCAGTTCCGAGGGGATGGTTATTTTACTTCAGCCTTTGGTTTACTTTGCCCGAGACCCTTAACATTTGAAGAATCAATGGGGTTAATTTTCAGGGAGAAGAGTTTGGAAGAGTGTAAAAGCCTGTCTTAGCAAGTTAGGGCATTATGTTTAAAAATGCTTTGTCAGATTTATTGCTTGCTGCAAAGTGGCATTTTGTCTTAGTGAGACTAATGTCATGGCACAATACTACAGACAATGAAGTTTATATTACGTTTATACTGCTAAAGGTCTGAACTCTGCGGAGTCACTTCGTAAGCTTGGAGCTTTCTTTCCTCTTTTTTTTTTTTGTATTTTATATACTTTTTAACCAAGAATCAGATTTTGTTTCGTACTTCAAAAAAAAAAAAAAAAAAACAAACTAAAAATACAACATCCATTTCAGGTACTCACTCCTAGGAGTGATACCCCAAAAAGCAAACCCTATTCTTCATGCTTTCCTTACAGAAATGATGGATATCCTGCACCACTAAGCAACACGCCAGGTTGTTGCTGTTCTAAGTTGCAGCGAGGGATGTTTGCACAAATGAAATCTTGCAGGGTGAGGCCAGTAATTCATGCGCAATGTTGTACCAACCCCACTAATCCTGGAATATGGTCAGCTTATTAAAGTGGAAGCATTTCACTCTCCATAGACTAAAAATGAAACCTTCAGAGTCCTATATTGCCATGTCTCAGTCCTACTTGAAATGGCATCAGTCCCTAAATTTATTCTTAGTCCATTCTGCCCCCCCAAATCCCCTTTCCAGTATACAAAGTTTTTGTCTGTCATTCAACACCTGTCCTGAAAAGCACTTTTTTGGAATGATCTTAGATCTAGTAGAAAAAAAGCATCTTCACCTCACAGCACTGAGGAAAAGAGACAAAAGACTTGTTAGTAGCTGCAAAATATAATCAGTTTCCTCCTAATCAGAGGAATAAGAATTGCATTTTCATAAACATAATCACATGCAAAACTGGCAGCGTCCTCCTGTCCCTGCAGGGTCCCAATAGCCACACTGGGGGGTTAAAATTACAGTAAATGCAAATTTAAAATATAAGAGATCTATTTTAGCAATGGGCTGCACTTGACTTCTGAAGCTGGAGCTAGTCTTGGCCAAAATCTGAGTGTAAAGTCCACAGTGAACCTGGGTTTGCCTGAATGCTATGTCAGCAGGCAGACAGCAAGCTAGCCGCTAGTTCTCGTGCTTTCGTCAGTGGCTCTCCTTTTCTTGTGTTTTCAGAAAGATACTGGCTCCACAAGTTTGGGGGAAGGTTGAATATACTGTGGCACTCTGTATTTGTCCTTTTCTCTGTCGTCTTTTGTGTGGATGCAGTAAGAATTTATTGTTAGCGTCAATAGTCTTTCCCCCTACATAATTCAATCTGAATCTTGAGGAAGTTCCTAATTAGCAGCAAATTATATTTAGACCATCGAGGATATTGGGATCTTATTTCTTTATTTTCAGATTACATTCTGATTTTGGAGAGTGAAAGTTTACCCACGTGACTAAAGAGCTGACCTGATCATTGCAATTTCACTTCATTTACAAATACTGCTGATAGACAGAAATGTATGAAAGCAATTATTGTTAGCATAAAGCCTTACAAACCTGCTGACTTCAAATTAAACAGCACAAGCCTACGATTCCCTGTCATTCTTTTCAAGCACTGGCAGTATCTGTGGAGTATAGGCAATGCAGACAATAGCATGGGATGAAGTGCCAACATTTTCACTATGCATTAAAAGCAAAACAAATCTTGATCTTAGACTCCCCGAGAGTACCTAATACTGCACTTGTCCTTCATAGACAGGATGTGTCTTTTTCTTCCTTTTCTTCTATTTTATTTCCTTTCATTTTCTTGATTTTTCTTTTTTTTCAATGCATGATTTGGTAAAGATTACACTTCACAAAGATGTAACTCCAATGAATTCTGAGTAAGAAAAGATGAAAATTGTGTTCATGCACTTTTTTGATTTATGGGAAGAAGTGGCATAAATGCTCAAGTTTGAACCCAGTAAGTTCATCATTGGCATCCCATCAGATACTGCATTGTCACCTTGAACATGAGAAAGCAAAGCCATACTTTAGTCATACTATGTGGACATACTACTAGCTACCATCTCAATATGTGATTTTACCGTTGCTTTTATTATGTTTATTATTATTATTATTAATATTATTGTGGATGTTATTATTATTATTATTATTTGGCTGCAATGTGATTCACATAACCTAAATAAGTGAAATTGTGTACTCAACACTTGATGTTGTTGCATTTATTTATTTATTTATGAGTAGCATAATCTCAATAGTAAATGAGGCATAGGAATTAAGAGTAGAAAGTTCATCTTAAAAGCAAAATAAAAACCTCCTTTGTCTGAAAAAGGAATAAATGAGAATTCGATCATTTCAGTTACGTGTTTTTTCTGCATTTTATAGCCATATTGCCTTTGTGCCTCCCAATACACCTAAAATTAGAAATACATGGCAGAGCTCCTACTAAATTGCAAGTAGAAACCAGTCTCTTCCCCATGATCTCAATACGAAATGGCTAAAAGGCAGGAGGCTACTTTTATAGTAATGAAAAGTTTACACAGGGAAAGAACTGCAAAACCCGTGTAGAAACCCCATGTTGCCATTCATTTACTGCTAATTCAGATTTATTTCTGCATATAAACTTGAGGTTATAGTCTGTGCCTAGACCTTTAATGCACCAGCGGAAGGAGAAAACAAAATCCTTCAAAATACCAGTTTTTCCCCCACAAGTACAGTTGTTCTTGTGCCTTCTGTGGCTTACAATTTTCATCTTTTAAACTTGATTTGTCAATTCTTACAGCTGCAATAAACACTGATTTTGGTTGGGTTTTCTTTTTCCGGCTGTTTGACATGATGTTGATAGCTATGCATATTTTGTGTCTTTTTAAGAATTAACAAAAAAAAAAGGAGAAAAACCCCCCCCCACAAATAAAAAAAATAATAAAAAAAAACTACAAAAAAAGTAAAAAAAAAGAGAAAAAAAATAACACAAAAACAAAGCAGGAGAATACGTTTTTGAAGCAGAGAATTTTTAGAACAGTTTGATAACGCAAATTATTTTTTCTCAGTCGTTTGAGCAGCATTCGAGTTTTGGAAATTCTTGTAGAAGCCAATTTTTTGTAACTGTGGTGCAGATCTTGTGTTTTCTTAGCCTGAGGAGAAGTAGTATAGAAGCAATATTTCATACGTGACGTATGTGCATATAGATATACATATGTGGTCGCGCGCACGGGCGGAACGTGTGGGTGCACGTATGTATGTATGTATGCATACACAGCAACACACACACAAAATATGCGTATGAAGTGAAAAGCTTACCTTTTTCCTATCTAGATTAAGAATTAAACCTATTTTAGACATTTGTTATGTTTTGTGAAAAGAATGTTCTATTTGCAACTACAAAACATTGAATTCTTACTGTATCTCTGGTTGTTTAATGGGAACGTTTCACATTTAATGGTAAACACGTGGAAGATGTTAGAATGTAGTAATTATTTAAGGAAGTGTTCACCCATGTATTCCTGAGGTTTGCTTTGTGCCTCTGAGTATTATTTAATTCAAGTGTTTTTAAGTTTGCAGAATCTTTGTTACTGTACCAGGTATGTGGGTGAACATTGCAAATCGAGGGGAACTTTTATAAAGCAATGTAAATATTCAACCTTAACGGCTGTTCTTGCATAAAGACATAAGATTTTAATAACTACATTCTGAAAACATCTGTTGAATTTATAAGAAACACTACAGTAACTGTGTAGATAGTTGAAAGCATTCTTGAAAATCCAGCTCTCTACTTGAAAGAGTTAAGTCTCTTTCATCAGATGTCAAGGGAATGGGTAATACAGTTTCTGTAAAATTGCAGATTTCTTTTTCTATGTATATGAAGTCAGTTAATAGAAAAAAATGTTTTTTTTTTCCACAGGTTAATATTAATTAAGAAATAAAGGTGAAGATTTTGTGGCTTTAAAGATAGGATTTTCACCAGCAGCATTGAAAGATTATACATATATATATATATACACACACAGAAAGATATATATATATATTAAAAATGGAAAGTGGTTTACAAAACCCCCAAAATGAGCACTGTACATGAGAAGTGAAAGCAAAACCTATATCTGCCATGTGTATTATATAGCAGTCATTGGTGTTAATAGTGCAAATGTTTCCTTCTGGTACCAACTATGTGTTTGAAAATTCCAATACGCATTGTTTTCAAAAAGCTCCCCTTAAGGAATGTAACTGGTTTATATGAGTAAGCAGTTACTGTATTGCACTTAAATGTTCTGTTGAAGGAAATGCAATTTTGTTTTCTGTAGAACTGTTGGTTGTAAACCATCTATAAACTGAAGCTAAAAAACGCTCATATTTAGAGCTGGGATGAAAACTGGTATTTAACCTTTGTATCTTCTTAGGAATATCCTTTTTAGTGTATGAAAGGTGGTGGCACTATGACTTTATGGAGTCTTTTCATCTGAGCCAGTCACCTCTCTCCCGAAGCAGCCACCTTCCAAATGCACAAATATCCTGGGATATGTAGAAACAAATCTAGAAGAAGCAGCAAGCTTACATCTTCCTCTTAAATCCATCCTTTCTGCATTAATTGTACCACTCGAGTGAGATATTAGACAACCACAAGAACCATCTCATGACCACAGAACATCTAAGAGTCAGAAGTTAAACACAAAGGAAAAAAACAAAAAAGCCTCTTTAGGTTGCTTTTAATGCTGCCCAGAAGAGTCAAAGGTTAAGGTTTAAACTGATATTGTCCCAGCCATTACTCATATGTATATAGTTACAAAAGTGACAAAACACTGCCTTTATATTATTTAGCAATATGTTGTAAATAGCATTATTAAGCTCTTTTTTTTTGTAATAAAGACCCTTTAATTTGAAGATAGTACAATAACTGAACTGAGAAAGTCAATTTTGGATTTATTTTTCTTTTTTCTTTTTAATTTTATTTTTTAGCTAGAGGCAATTTCAACTGTGGATTTTTTTTTTCTTTTTTTGTTGTTGTCTGTTGTTCTGAAGACTTTGCATAATTTATTGGTTTAATTTATCCTAATTTATTTGATGGTGTACAATTTTGTATTACCAAGGATGTACTGTAATATTAATTGATGACAAGATAAAACAATAAGACTCCCCTGTCCGTTTGGGAAACAAAAGGTGCAGTAGACAATTGATTGATAAAAAGTTACAATTCTAGCTTGGCAGCTACTAAATTTAAGAGAAACACAGGAAAAATGTTTGGGGGGGGATGGATTTTATTTTGTGTGTTTAAAGCTTTTGTATACTCTCCAGACTTTTACCTTTTTGCTTTGTACCACTTAAAGGATACAGTAGTTCAATTGCCTTGTGTGCCTTCCATCTTCTCTAAACTGAATGTATGTGCAGTATATATGCAAGCTTGTGCAAAATAAAATATAAATTACAAGCTCATTGCCATTGTCTAGATTTATTTCCAGGAGTTTCTGTTGCCCCATCTCAAGAGGGGGACTGCTCATCCTCTCTGCTGCGGCCAGGCTGTGCCTAATGCTTGGAGCCCTCTGAAGGTTTTCTTCTCCCCTTAGTTGGAATTATTTATTAATGAAATTGCCAGCCCTCTTGCAAAATGGATATAATGATTTATCTAAGCTGGTGTTCTACCTCCAGAGCTGGTTAAGATAATGAATGTTATTTTGCAATAGTCTGTCAGACAAGGAATAACTCCCTGCAAGAGACATGTTAATGTCTGAGGCCCTTTAAATTAAACGTAGCCAACTTGAGCTAGAAAGTACTTGTATTTATGATGTTTAATCATTCCCTGGATATACCTGCCATGTTGGTGTCCTGCAGCAGGGAGATCCGCAAGTCAGTGAATGTAGAATAATGTGTGTTTTGATGTGGCTCATGTTTATTCCTGTTATCAATTTGCTTCTGTTAAAGGTAGTGTCCAGATACCATTCTCTATTTTTTTATTACAATCATTCTTGGACCACTTCCTTTGCAAGCTATATAATCACTAGCATTCTATATAGGCTAATCTGTTCTCACACAGTTCCTCAAAATGTAAGTCTCAAGCCTCTGCTATTTCTGCTGTTTCATATGCATCTTAACATTTTGAGGTTGAGTGAACCTTTGATTTACATCATTGTCTGCGTTGCAGATATGAACGGTCTCTTTTTGGCTTAGAATTGGTGCAGATGGCAGTAAGATGGGAGCTTATTTGGATCACAAAATCATGCAAGAATTTTCTGATTTTGAAGAAGAAACATGTTAAAATTATGTTTTAATCTGAGGTAATTTATTTTCAGAACCTTTTCCGATTCAGACTCAAGACACGGTAGAGCTGAGCTGGAGCCTGAATCCACCAGCTTCAGCTACCCTCTAACAACCAAATAAACACTTCATATCTGCAACAACAATTAAACCTCCATTTTTATGCAACTGCGGTTGCATTTGTTGGGCCACATCAACACCAAGGTGTAAAGGAGGTCTGTGGAAGGTCATGGCATTGAATCTATGTAACTAATGGTCATTTAGCTGTAAGATCTTCTCTGGTTTCACTGTAAACAAATTGCCTCTCCTAGTTCACATCTACCCACATTACCAAACCAAAATACCAGAAGCATTTTCTGGTCAAAATACCTGACATTCAGACAATTTCTTAAGGAATTTTCTGCCTCACAGCACTTACTAATTGTCTACGTATTCAGGAGGTTGTGACGACCATGGTATGGTGAGTAGGGCAGACTGCAGTGTCTGGAATGAGGAGTGTGTCAAGGTTCCTGGCTCATCCGCTCCAGAGAGCCTCCAGCCTTGAGGAGGTCCTCTGCCAACCCTGTTTCAGAGCAAGCACAGGCATCCCAGGAGGAAACTGCTGGGAAACCGTGAAAATGCTTTCCTTGTCAGAGGGAAACCAAAGAGAGAATGAGGAGACTAAAACCAGGCAGCTGGTTAAGCACAGCCTAGCAAAGGCTTACAAAAGCAGCTACAGATTACATGGCAGGGCTTGGGTTTGTGTTAGCTATCAAGACTTAACTAGATGGAGGAGGAGGAGATCATCCTCAGGTGCCCAGTTAATGGACCAAAGGATACAGGCTGCATGGGTAGTTACTAGCTGGCTCTGCCCCCCGATCAGTGTTTCTCTCAGATACACTAGTTCTATGAAATACAAGACACTATTTGCCATTCTACCCTACAGTGGAAGGCACACAGATCTCTAAATAAGAAATCCTAGCTATTGGCATCTCAGAATACTGCAGGAGTTCAGAGCTAGACTGGAACTTGGCAAGTAGTCCCTGTCATTGCACAGGGCCAAATCAACTTTCCCAGGCTTCAAGCACCCTGAAATGATCCAAATTCTGCCGATCTGGCCATCTGTGCTTGGAAATCCTCAGTTCCCCTAATACCTGGAATTTTTACAACAAGGAAGATACTACGTTCTAGCTTGAAAATCATAAGGAAGACATGAATAGTCCCTGACCAAAGCAAATAGAGCAATTTTATGTCACCAAGACCATCACTAGGAACTGGGGTTTTTTTACACATCGCATTACTGAAAAGCCAAATGTAGAAGACTGCATTTTGTGATGTGAGAGCCTGAAAGGGTTAATCACTCTCATTTTCTTAGTCTGTACCCTTATTTATGCCCAGCCTAGGTTGTGCCAACACAATTTCTATGGAGATGATCCCTTCTGATCCAGTCTTCCCTCTTTGTTAGGAGGGAAAGGGGACTGACGGGTGAGCTGCAGCGTACGTCTGACGGTGCTTAGGAAATAACAGCAAAGAAGTTCATCACTCTCCACAGTGGGTTACAGTGATTTCTCAAACAGACTAGTCTGATTTAAAACTGATTATTTTAAGAACACAATAACGCAAAATAAATGAAATCTTTGCTCAAGCTACAATGCCAATTTTTTGCATGCGGCTTATGAGTATCACTAACATACCTGTGCCTCAAAGAGGTATCTTTTATTTACATATTCATTTTCTTTTCGATACTCCAATGAATTCTTGTTGGCTTGGATTAGCCTGGCTCTTTCCAGACCTGCAGAGCGGAGTGAGACACCGACTCTGGTGCAGAGAAAGGGCCCCCCCACCTCTCTCTGCCCAATGTTTGGGAGGCTGTGATTGCGTTTTCATGAATAAATCCTAGGCAAGAGAACTGTGGGACTTTCCCATTTATTTGGGAATCAGTGTGAACAAACAAACAAACAAGCTATTTGCTTCACAACAAAACACATGAGAATGAACTGCTGTTCGCACTCGAAGGCAGTTAATTGCAAGCACGGTTGCATTTTGGTCTTTAAAATTAGACTTAAGGTTGAGTCTCTAGCTAGGCAAGAGAAAAGGAGAGGGGGAAAGGGAGAAAGATGGCACAGATAGCTAGCTAAAGAGATACTACTGGCTCCAATGTAAATATGTTTGCAGTTTGCAAGAGACCTGCCAGTCAAGCAGCTGTGGGAGGTAACAGGGGAGAACACATAAGAGGAAAAAGTCTTGTGGCAACAGTGGCCAGTTTCATTATGGCCACTGCCAGACTGTGAAACAACTCTGGGGGCTTGAAATCCTATTGCCTATTAAAACTGGGCATGACAGCTCTTTTTTATGCTTCACCAACCAGAGATGGAACTGTGTCCTAGGGGAAATAAGGAAAAATATTTATTACAAGTGTTTAACACCTTTTAGTACAAAACAACCCTAATATGCAGCACTTAAGGATAATTCATGCCAGCACATGTAAAACCAAAGGGAATCGCTTATCAGCTCAATAATTTGGTGAGGGCTTTTAAAGGAAGAGATGATGCTCCAGTCAAAACCCCGAGCCCAGATTTCTGTGAAGTGGAGGCACTTTAAATTGGGGCTTTTGTATTATTTTGACAATTTCTCAGTAATGCATGCAAGGTTCTGTCAACACACCCATCCCCGGGACTGCACGCCTGCATGCCTTGGGCTGAAGAGTGGCTGGAGACATACCTGCCCCTCATGCCTGGCGATAGCTGCTGGTGCATTTAAGATAGCTACAGAGCAGTTAAGGGAGGGGGGGGGGGGGGATCTGCAACAGCCCACAAAGCTGAGGTTTGAACTGCTTTAAAGGCTTCTCTCAAACATGCGCACCCTGAGCTTGCCTTAGGTTGCAAACAGCCTGGAAGTCTAAGGATGCTCGGATGGAGGGACATATTAAAAACCTTTCCTAATATAATGCAGGTGTTTAGAAGCAGCAAAATATAACGTGAAATTTACCGCTTTCTTACATGAGCCTGTAACAACTTCCCAGCTTCTGCTGAAACCTGGAGCTGGAGAGCTTCGCCATGCACTGAGCTCCAGAGGGGCAAACCTCAAGCACATTCCCAAGGCTGAGCTCAAAGCTCAACACGCTGCGTGGCCCTGTTTCATAGACAGTGAAATGGAGATGCAGGATGCAGGACCCCCCCCCCCCCCCCATGCCCAGTGCAGAGCCAGGACCAGCACCCGGGGCTCCAGCCCCTCACCACAGCGCTGGGGCACTGCCAGCTCTCAGTGTTACTTATTAACACTCCCCGTTATTTGTTAACAACACCAGCACGGGCTTCCTGCACAGCCCTTGCAAAGCCCCTGCTTTACACTGCGCAATCCAGGTGCTGCTGCCGTTCCTGTTTTATTCCCTAGCAGAAACCTTGCTTCCTGGCATCCTGACCGGAGCCGATATGTTAAAATACTCTTTACCTGGCCATTTGCTTTCACAGAACCTGGGGGGAACCATAGAGAAATGGAAAAAGCCCATCTGTGGCAAGGATTTCCCCCTGCCTATGAGCCAGGTCCACTTCCTCCGTGGTACTGGTACGCACCGTGGGGAAGGGCCTGCTGTTGAACAGTGCTCCTGCCCTTCCAGAAATTTCCAGAGTATTCCAGACCTTCGCTGGGGCCACAGCCAGCTGCCGGCTCTGGCATAGGGAGGCAAAGGGCGACTGTCCCTGCTGCTGTCCTGGGGTCCACAGGGCCGGAGGATGGCAGCAAGGGTTTGGATCCTCCCATGGAGCTGGAATCCTCACCCATGGGGTGAAGCTGGTGCTAGGAGCAGACATCATTGCCCTTCTTACAACTCCCTCCCGTTTTTCCATATTCCAGCATCATTCCATGTCTCTGAAGGAAGGAAGGGGAAGGACTGTGGTTTTGACAAGGTAAATGTGGCAGTAGCCCCAGCAAATAGGCACGTATGCAATCCCCAGCAAAAGACCTGTACAACTGCCCTGTGATTCTGGATATAGTGTTATAACATCACTTGTTTAATTCAGGATTTGTACAAAAGGTGGCATTCTTTTTCTTTTTATTTTAATAAATACCATCAGTAATATCTAATAATTATTATAGTTATTAGTAACCTTAAGGAACTTTGTTCTTCTGCAGATATAAATGCAGTGTATTTATCACTAATCTGATTTAAAATGACCTGAAAAAAAGGATGAATAAAGTGCAAGATAGCTGTGCAACAGGGGAGAAAACGGTGGGGGGTAGGGATGGGGGGGGCCGTGAGGGTGTCAATGGCAAAAGAAAGGAAATTATCCCAATTCTAGCACTGCTGGAAAAACGTGGAAGTTATTGCTGCACAAAGAACCTCTTGAACTGCTCTGCCTTCCAAAATTTCTACTGCACTCTCTGCAGTTACTTGTGTATGGCAGAAGCAGCATCTTTGTATTATATGAACAGTCTGCTTCATAATCAAATACCATCTGTCGCTACATCTGAACTTGTTTTCAACATCTGTGCGTTCTGGTCTTAACAAAGCTTTAAAAACTAATTCAAAAACTTTCACAGATCACTGACTAAATATGTACATTTACCATCTTTCATACTGGTTTAAAATATTTCTTCTATAGCTGCATCCCCTTGGCTGGGAATAGTTAAGATGTATACACTGAGTTGCTTTATTAAGCTTATTTTCTAATGGCCTTGGGTAGCCAAGTGCAAAAGAGGGACACTTGCTCAGGCACCGAGAGGACCCATCATATTCTTTCTTGGTGCCAATACAGTCCCTTTCTGCCAATGAGAAACCTGAAAGTTGATCAGCTACCATACCCCAATTACTCAAAATGACACTACAGATAAAACTGCAACCAAGGGGAGAATCAACTGTATGGCTTATATGCTGCTAAAGTGTGTCTGAACAAATGGTGAAGTAAAATCATGAGAGCCCTCAGGAGGATAAGTACGTTGTTACTTTGCACATGCTTCAGAAATGTGAAGTACATCTTTACAGAACTTTTGGCCAACCCCCTGGCAGATGTTGACCAGTTTTGCTTATGTATACATCAGTTGCAGAACACTAAAACAGAGATTGGAAATTTTAATTTAGTCAAGGCAGTTGGGCTAAAATGATGGCTTTTGTTGAAACCATTAAATAGAGCTGCCTAATGAAGTACAGTACAGCACTGGCAAACTGAGCCCTGATGAGATGCAGCAGCTTCCAAACTGCAGCCCTGCAAAGGGAAAGAAGGAAGCTTGCAAGTCTTTAACTAAAGTGGAATGGCGACAGCCCTTGTAAAGCTGCGTTTGATTTTGTGTTTGAGGGCAGAAGCACTTGTACATTATCGCCCTGACATTTTAACCATTAGTTGGAAATGTGCCGTTGCAGTTCCTGCCATATATTTCTCAATCCTATTTGTTAGAAAGTGAGCTAATAGACAGCGTGATGAAGTGATCATAAATTCACTTTCAAAGGGCATTTGGGTTCAGAGCCTAAAGATTGAATATGGCAAATTCTTAGGCACAGGGAAGAAGGTGGGGGCCAGGAGGGTCATTCTCACTGATGGCTTCAGTGATTGATTCCACTACAGAACTATATTTGCCCTTTACTTGGCTGTTTAACACAGAATAGCTATAATAGGTTCCCAATCCATTATTCCTTTTCCTCCTAAGGTCACTATGGAGTTGAAAGAAAATATAACCTTGGCTGTGATAAAATAAACTTTAACATTATCAGGTGTTTGGAAATTGGAAGATGCCTGATTGCTTTATATAGGATACACACAAACACACACACACAAAGGGTTATAATATAATCCTCCATGCTGCCTCTGACAAATGGTTATTACCATTCAGTATTGGTTTTTTGCTTATGCAATAATATGATGTCACGCAAGTCCACACAGCCTTGAAATTCTTCTTATTATATATGCCTTCCCAAAATCACAGGCAGCATGCTTCTTTTTCAATGGTGGTTAGCAGCGTTTCTTTAAAGATAGGTGGCTTAGGAAAAAATCTGCTCTGAGAGAGGAAAACCCCCTCTCTGAAATGCAAGATGAAGATGAGCATTTTAGCACAAGTCATCCCCCAAATATTTTCAATAATTAGGAGAGACTTATGCTCCATTTCACTGTTTTCTGTGTTCTATAGCATAGAGCAAGTGCCACTGTAGTTAAGTGTTTGTCAGCATTTCCCTTGTAAATCCTGGTTTTCCAGAGGGCTGCTGTAACTTGCCAATTTCAAATCACACTGGGCTAACACTCACTGTACACATTGTCAGCCCAGATGCAAATTTCTGTTGTTATTACCAAAAATGAAATCAAGTGAAGCTGCTGGTTTTTAGTTCATGGCAAAAGATAATGGTTTGGAGGAGGGAGTGTGTACTTTGGGTTGTTTTTTCTCCCTGTTGCTCCTAGTTGGGATTTTGCCATTGCAATGGTCTGATTCAAATGGGTTTGTTTTGAAAGCAATGTGAAAGGAAGTTAGGGTACGGATGTTTTCATACACCCCAAAATATAAGCTACGCATAAGGCTCACAAAGAGGAGAGGGCAGCGTTCTCATCTGGTACAACTTACAGCCAGGCATACGGTATTCCAGGGTACACCTACTGACATCCATCCCAAGCTTTCCTTCTGTGTCACTGATAAAGATCCATTCAGCAACACAAAATTGGTTGCCTTGGCCGGAGCAACCCCTGCAAAGCAGAGAAGCAAACCCTGGTCTCCTCCCCCCTGCCTTGCAGACCAGCTTTCTGGCTTTCTAACAGGACCCCATAAACTCCACTGGCTGAAGAAGGGGCCAAACTTCGCCATCCCCAAAACCTGCAGCATCCCACAACAGGCCCAGGACAGCACAGGACTTTGGGGCTGCAGTCCCAAATGTCATCTGCTTAACTTCTGAAGGACGGGTGCCTCCTCCTGCCAGTCCTTGCTGGCCCCAGAGGGACTCTACCCTGGGGATGTGCAGGGCCAGGAGGGGGAAGAGGAGGAGGAGGAAAGGGATGCACAGCAGGCACCACAGACCGACTCCTAGATGTGAGCAGAGAGCTCGGCAGGCTGAGCATGAAGAGCTGCTCTCCTCCATGGGCAGAGAGCTAGGGTCACACAGGTGAGGAACACTCACTAGATTGACAAGACTTTTTCTCTCATTTGTTTTCCCCTTCACTTTCAATTAGCGAAAATTCATTTTCAAAGTTAAAAAAAACAATGCTGAAGGACTGCCCTCCCCTTATTGACTGAGGCTTTTACTCTCTAACAACTGGAGGTTTTAACTGCAGAAGGCTGTACTGAGATGCTCTCGGCTGCTTTCCCCTGAGGATGTAGACCTCCGTTCCTGCATGGCACAGGCATGTAAATCCAAACAAGCAGATTTACACCAGTGTAGTGCAGCAGTATATTGTAACAGTAAGTGGAGAACTAGTCCTAAGGTCAAAGGATTGCATCAAGGAGCAGTGTACTTCTACGTGTTACCCAATCTAGAGTGTTTTCTGCAAGTAAAGAAACAGGAAGGTCTTGGATGAACAGTTGTTACTACTAGAGAGGATGAAAAGTGGTGCTACCACTCTCCAGCTGTCTGGAGAAAGACAAATTAGAGAATGTGTTCATATCTCTTAGCAGATATCCACAGCTCTTGCAGTACTTTTAAGTCAGCCCCTAAGCTAATGTGCCTTGCAGTGCTGTCAGTTGTGGGGTTTATCTCCCTACTGTTGGAGGTGTTGGGGTATGGCTTGTGATATTTTTGGTGCTCTGGACTTAGAGACTAAAGTCAGCAGAAGAGACTGGGACATTAGTACTGTTACGTCAACTTATAGTAAGTGAGGTTTCAGTCTGTTTGCAGCAGCAGCAGGTTAATTTTATAAGCAAATGCCTCCAAGATCTGCAGCAGAGCTACCCCATACTCCATTTTAGCATAGAAAACAAGGTTCATACTAGTCACACACAGTTTTCTCCACCTGGAAAAATACTTCAGGATATTCCAGTTGAAAACAAAGAACAATTCCTTGCCTACTTAGTGTTAAGCTAGAATGCCACTTCTTCTTATATATGAGCCCCAAATCTCTGTATATTGATGCATTCCAACACAGAATTCAAGCTTCGGGATCAGAGGACCCCAGCTAAATGCCAAGATTTTTCCACACAAAAGAGAAACTGGATTTGCCCTCTATGTAAGACATACAACAGATAAACCCAATAATACCTTATCTCCCCCCATGACTTCCTGGCCAGGAGCAGCACAAATATATATGAAGATATCAATTGACTGTTTATAAGATTAAGTAAGGAACAGTGGAAATGAGTCCTTGATTTTATTTGAGTTGAATTCATCCAGTCATAGATCTGTGTGGTAACTACCTATAATAAAGTAATAATAATAATAGAGCTTTGCACTTTTACAGCATCTTCCATTGAAAGCTATCTCAGTGTGCTTCATAAACATTCCTCTTGCATCCATTCCTTCAAATCCTTCACTTTTTCCTCATCTTTATCTGTAGAATATGATAGCATGGATAGCCTTAAAAAAAAACTAAGGCAAGATGTTATTTCAATGAACCACAGAAAGAGTGGTGTAAAGTTACATGGAAAATATGAGAGAAATTCAGTAGATGGGGCTGGTATATGCTCATTTTGCTAACATATTACGTGCTTAGTTAAGGACAAAAGAAAACCCATACATTCTACTAGGTTGGCTGATATTTCTTGTATGAAAGGAAAATAAATGTGTGTATACCACTCAGCATGTCTTGTTTCTGAGGCAAAAAAATGAAGAAGAAGAAAGCTGGGAAAGATATGGTATTCATTTCATTATTACAGGTAATGCTTTCTAAAATTGCAGCCTTACGATCACACATGTCTTGGGTAAATAAGTCACAGTATTGAAAGGTGACATGAGATGTTGGTATGGGGTTGCAATGTGGAACAGCAATGCTCTCTTTATATGGTATATAAATATATATACCTATATTCATAGGGTATATGGTAGCTACCTCACTAAACACAGTTATGAGGCAAGAAATGCTAACAAATACTGCCACAGGTATAGTCTTTAGGGTCCTGAACCAGCTTCAGAACAAGGTCCATTTGCTCCAGGAAATTCATCCCTGGAAGCTAAGCCTGTGTCCAGTGAAAACTTCTAGGATGAAATTCCCTCCACGTGAACAGACAGCACAAAGCCACGTACCACTACGCTTGTAGTAATGACTCTTCGCATCTCAGCATTTTAATTTAAACTCAAAAGGGGAACAAAATGTAAAAGACAAGGAAAACACCTGAGAATGCGCAAAATTAATGAAAGCAGGCAGATCTGGGAGAAAAAAATGCACAGTAAAGAGGTGTTTTCTAAACAGAAAGCAATGCTAAGCAGGAAAATCCCAGTCTTCCACCAGCATCAACAGTCTTCCTCCTCTTGCACTGTCTCCACAAAGCAGCACATCCCTCTACGACTAAGAGGACATTTCCTTTGCTGGGCACTTCAACACCACCACCAAACTCGAATCCAGGCTTGAATCAAGCCCGAGTGAAATTCTGGGAGAGGCATGGACAGAAGAGGGAAAGGGGGACAGGCAGCAAGCATCCATGGAGGACCAGGAGAAAAAAGGGACCTGTGGCCTGTGCCTCAATTTCTCCATCCATAAAATACAAGCAGCAGTAAGCCTCTTCTTGTGCTAAGTCTATTAAGACAGGCTGTGTGTGTAGACGTTAAGATTACTACCAGCTATTACCCCTTTACTCTGCCTTCCCCCTTTTCTCAGCCTGACTCTGATTGTAGCACTAGCCCAGTAATTGGCTATTCTCATGCCTCAGATTTCCTGGTACTTAATTTTTACATCAGAACCTATCACATATTTGTTTTGATTTATTCAATATTGATCTTTTCTCTGACTTCCGAGCAGCTATCACCTTCCCCGCCCGTTCCCAGGGAATCTGCCAAGCCAGCAGTTTGTGATTTTGTCATAATACATGTGTTTCATTCTCCGAGTGGCTGTCACAAGCTTCTGGATCTCACAAATGTTACATCCCCTCTTTTTATTCACACGTCCTGTATGCTAGATGTTCCCAGAGATGGGTTTTTCTTGTGCGGAGAAGCAAAGCTTTTTGTATCCTTTTGCAGGGTACAAAACCGAGCCTGTTTTAGCAGTGATTTTTGCTGGATTTGAATAAATGCTCTTATACTGCTTTCTACAATACACTATGCACATGAGAGGAGAAAAGAGAAAGCTGAGTGAGGAGAACCTGGGGCAACCTGTTCTGAAGTGTCTGGGTGACTTGGGCAAGTTTCACTGTTTGCAGACACATTTGCTTGCTCGCCATAAACCCCTCACTTCAGAGGATGAGATTGAGATACTCTAAACTGCCTTCTTTGTTAGTTCTGCGTCTCACAGCTGGTGGCCTTTCCCAGTGTGGCCATGACAAGAAGGCCACATAACACCATTCAAAGCATTGTCTACCCCTTTCCAGGGAGAATAAAGCAAAAGCTGTGTCATGCTATGTTAAGAGCACGACCAGCAGCCCATGGGAGATTTTCAACCCCCTCTATTCACCTTCGTCTGCAATACCACATCTGGCTTTGAAACCCTACAAGTCAAAGAGGGTGCTGAGTAACTGGAGAGGTCACAGAAGAAGGGTACCAAGACCATTAGGACTAAAGCACATGAATGTTGAGGAAAGATTGAAGCAACTGGGCTTATTCAAGGAAGCAAAGAGGAGGCTGGGATGGGAGGTCTGTAGTCAGTATTTGAAGGGAAGTCACAAAGACAGCTGAGCCTCTCTTCCTGGTAGTAGCAGATGGTAAAACAAGGAGCAATAACCATGAGCTGTGGCTCAGGAGATCGAGAACAGACGTGAGGGTAACCTTATTCACTAGAGGAGTAGTGCAGGAACGGTTTACCCAAGAGCTGATATCTCCGTCCATGGAGGCTTTCAAGACTCATTGAGGAAAAAAACAGAGCTGACATGAGCAGGAGGCTGAACTAGGTGACCTGCAGAAGCCCCTTACAATTCATACTTCTACAGTCAAAAAGTGCTTTGGAAGTTCAAAGGAACTTTTCCAAGGAGTTCTCTGAGAACATACACATATACACATGAACAGAGTAAGAAATCAAACAGGGCTTCCAATACAAACAGCTTCTCAGGATATTCTGCCATCAAAGCTAAGCTCCTGTGATCTCCACAGGCATTTGAGAGATGAAGTAGGGTAAAATATAGCAGTCTGAAAAAGACAGTCCCAGTGTTATTTACTTTCAAGTTTCCAGTCTTATCTCCCAATAAAATTCTTGTACCATTCAGGAAAGCCCCAGCTTTCTGCAGAAGCATCTGCCAGCTGCATTCTCATTCTCCCCAAAACTCTTTTTCTCCCCAGACTGTTTTCCCTGCTTGTGAAAGTTTTCTTTCTTTTTAATTCCACATCCCAACATTATTTGGGTTTTGCCTCTTTTCTCTCAGGAACACTCACTCTAGCTTGTATAAACCCGAGATCGGGTTCTTTTCTCCAGTAATTTCCACTCACAGCAGCCTCAGAAATAATTGGTTAATCAGAGGCATATGCTTGGGTGCTGTGTCCATCTGAATAGTTTATGTGTTATCACTCAGGGGAAGCAACGGTGGAAGAATCCACCCTTCTCTACAAAGAGAGACCTTTTGTGTGCTTGTTGCACAATCCCAGGCAGCTTATGAAGAAAAAGATGGGAGAAATTCAGAGATGGGGTAGACATTTGCACGCATTCTTTTCAACAAACATTTTGCTGCATTCCCATTTCTGCTAATGCGTCCAGTGTCACCGGGGAACGGTTCAGCATAAACACCTCCTGAGGAACTGTTCCAGAGCCTAATGCCAACCTGAGACAGCTGCTGATGCTGAACAACATCATCAAGGGCCCACTGTCCCTTCCTGCCACTCCTCCTCCTTCACTACCAGTGAAAGAACTATGAAAAGACCAAGAGCTGGTGTACAGCCAACAAGAACTAAAGATCTTGCAGCTGGTTGTACCACCTGTGCCTTGTGAAATTCCAGCCAAAACAACATCCCCTCCCTCCCCTCAGATAACCCCGTTATTAAAGAGAAGGGCATAACATTTGATAACTTCATAAGCGGGAGCGATGCGTGCACAGCGGCAGATACGGAAGGTGACTGCTCCCGCTGTCGCCAGTGACTGCGGACAACTGACCACCTCTTGTGGGTGTGCAAGGGCCACTCTGGGTGAGCACGTTCAAATCCACACGCAGTGTGCAAGCCACGTTGTGCCAGATATATATAGCTGCTCGATGCCACCCTACTGAGCCAGTGCCAGGGCAAATCACATGCTGCTTGCTTTATTTGGGCTGGTTTGAAGGAGATGTACAGAATCCATGAGTGAAAGTGCTGATACATGCTACTCTGACACAAAAGGAAGAATCCTTCACTTAGGGCCATAGAGCAAATCCAATGTTCTGGATTCCCCTCTTAATATCCAAGGGCATTACACATATGTAGTCAGAGCACATTGTCTCAGGCCAAGTTGCACCACACAGCTCTGAAAGGGGAATTTTGCTTGAAGAATGATAGAAATGGGTTTATAGCCATTAACTGATTACATTCTTTAAGCAGCAAAACATTAGGCCTATTTGTTTTTATCTTTTATTAGCAGTCAATAAAAGATAAGTTTAGAAACTTATTGATAGAAAACTATTGATAAAAGATAGTTTTTTAACTGGACTAAAACTAGGAAGAGAGTACAGTTAAGATGGAAATTATGCATCTTCGTCTCATTCATGTATGCGTGTTTTCACATGGAGCATGAGCTTACACTGTCTCCATGTCACTATTTAGATCCATTACTGACGGGCGCTAGTGAAACGAAGACCCTAAACAAATATGCCTGGGTACAAGCAGGGAGTTAGTTGTGATTCCAGTGCACACCCAGGTGACACTGATGACAGAGGTGAGACTGCTTTTCACGGATGCTTGGTCTAAAGAGAATCTCCTTTTGTTGGCAGTAGCCCTGCCCTCAAACATGTAACTGACCAGCTTTGACTTTATTCAGTGAAGGGCAACAGCATTCATGTACAGTGGCTTATTAGAAAATATCAGCATTACAGCTTTTTAATCCAATTAAAAACATCTGGCACTAGGGCGATCCAGCTGGCAGCCCCATGATTCATACCTCAGTGCAGACTGGCTGCACCCATCCCACCACGGCTGCCTCCGCAGACACCAAAAGAAGCTACTAGAGCGGTGCCAAAAGCTGAGCACCTCTGCTACATCCATCTCTGCCAAGCCGAGGGTTTCTAGGCATCACCTGAGGCAGGATTGCTGCCTGGGACACAGCTGGAGGCTGGGATGGTGGGCATCTCCTCTGTCTAACCCACAGCAGGGAAAGATGGCTAGTTTGGGTTTGCCCTGTATGAAGGAGCTGGAAATCTGTTTATTAGAAGATGAACTCCTACTGAAGGTCACCCAACATACTGGAAGCACTGGGAATACTTTTAAATGATCCTTCAAGACAAGAACTACTTGGCAGCAAGATTTAATTTTGCACACTGGCCTCACTCTAGCAATTTCTGCCACAGAACGTACTCTTCCTTATTGACTCCACAGGGTGGTACTGAGAGGAAATACACCGTGACCTTCATCAAAATAAGAAGTACCATTAATACAAGTCCTATTCTTGCTCTGCTTTCCTCACAGAGTTAAGTGAGGCACAGGAATCATCAAATTAAATGGCTGGGTCAGCTTAATGTAATAAATCTATTAGTTCATATCATCATATATTTGATTTATACTACCCTAGACAATTACTAGCATGTCATTTCTTTGTTTAGGGATTTTTAATTTGAAAGTGTTCTAATCCTTAGTGTCAGCTGTTCCTGGTGGGTGATGACATATCTACTGTGAGTGAAACATTCTGATGACATATAGAGTGTAGGAATCAAATGTCATAAGCATAAATATTTAAGCAATAAGACATGACAGGTAGAGCATTTCTTGGCGATTATCACACACCTCGGGTGGTGTTATGATGAGGCATTTGTCCAAAGGCCAACTGACTTTAACACACTAAAAGTAGCATGAGTGCCTGGAATTGTGCTGCTTGAAGTGTCTTATTGACATTTTTCCTTCTCTTGATGATTTCTTCATTTTCTAATGGGAGCCCCAAGGAATTACAATTTCCTTCCTCCGAGACAGGGAAAGCTCACACCTTAGAAAGATCTGAGCTCCTGGAGCTACCTGGAAAGGGGATCTGAATGAAGATGGACCTAAGCCTTAACAAAAGACAGGTGCTGCTGGCATTCACAGTCCAAATGTGGTATTGAAAGAGCAGGTCTGGCATTTCCTACTGTGATAAATGCTTTCTGAATCAAGCAGACATAGTCAGCATGGAAATGAGGAGCCAATTTCTTCAGCAACGTTCAAGTTACAGGCAGCACTTGAAGAGAAAATAATATACCGTCTTCACTTGGAAGTTGCTTGTTATAGTCAATTGCTCTGGTTTAATAGCATTACCTGTTCTATAAACAATATGAGGATACGCTGTGTAATAGAGAGGTTGGGTTTGACTATAAGTAGGGTATAAAATACATACTTAATTTCTGAAGTTATGGCCTTAGTTCAATCCATCCAGTACTGCCAAAAGACAAACTGAGATAAACCGGCCTAGCTTCACTACAAGCAACTGGACCAGTCATACCTCTGGAGCCCCAGTCTCTTTGTGGGACTCAGTTCATTTCTGTCTGAAATTGAGTACTTTAAAAAGAACATTATAAATGTTCTTTTTACACAACAAAAATAAATGTTGTGAACCTTTAAGTGTAAGAGAAGAAACAGACAGAGGAGTTTTCTAACTTGGCCAGGTCTACACCACCATAGAATCATAGAGTAGTTAGGGTTGGAAAGGACCTTAAGATCATCCAGTTCCAACCCACTTCCCATGGGCAGGGACACCCCACACCAGACCATGTCGCCCAAGGCTCTGTCCAACCTGGCCTTGAACACTGACAGGGATGGAGCATTTACAACTTCATCCATGGTGATACTTGCTGTGATTGCACCACCTCAGCTTTTTTTGCATAAGTACTCAGCTGGGTTTAATACAAGTCGATGTAAGAATACATATACACATCTAGAGCATCTCACTGTAGAAAATGATGGGCCACATTGATGGTATCAGATTAGTGTTGCAAAGCCAATTTTAAGCATAACTGACCCCCTGAGCAAGTCTGTTCCTTTGCAATGCGCAAGCAGAGCCTGGTTTTAATTTCACAGATTTCAAAATCGTGCTTAAATTTGGGGTTTGAATTGAAAGGAAAACCCCACATCCTTTTCTTTTACCCCCACCAACCTGAGAGCTCCCTGAAATAACAAGGAGTAGTGGCAGAAGCCATGGCAGCTGATGTTTCTATGGGTGACTTTCAGGCTAGTGTTGAGCCTCATTTTTTGTGAGGGAAGAGCCATTCTCTCCACTCTGGCTGCAGATCTCCCAGTCTCCTTTCCTCTGTTGGAGCTCCACAGCAGCTTCAGCACCAGAGCTCAAGTTTGTTCCCCTGACTGCTGAAAACAGCAGTAGCACTCAGCCTTAGTAGCCTTTAACATCCAAATCACAGGCAGGCCAGCAGGACAATGTCATGCAACAAAGTAATAGGAAAATGCAGAGATGCAAAAGGCACCAGCAAAGTTTTCTTTGTGATCATTGTTTAACACTGTAAGTAATTAAATATTAATGAAAGTATGCTACTTTCATTTTGTGAGCAATTTAATTCAATTAAAAATAAATGGATCTCCTTGGCTCAGTGGATATACTGATATTCAGCACTGCCCTTAACTTAGTTTCAACAGCATTTAACTCCAGCACAGCACAAAGTACAGCGACTGAAACGTAGCCCCCAGCTAAAATCATTAACTCCTTAAGTCCCAGCGGCACGATTCCCTCACCCTGCTGAACCAACATGGCCTCTCCCAGGGAGTATTGGTTGTGCTGTTTAACGTGCAGGAGCAGCAATTTACACCCAGTGTGTGAGCAAAGATATCTTGCACTGGGGCACTGTTTTCTTGAAAGGAAGTCATTTCAGAAAGGCTTAGCAGGCCTGCATGGCTCTGAATCTACTAGCATGGCATGATCTGGTTAAGTAATATATCTGGGAACTTCATGTCACATAATGTAGAACTATTCTTTTATTGCGCTGAAAGAGCTGTTTTAGATTCCCTCTGAGCCCATAGGCCACGTCTTTCTGATAATAAGAGTGTTATCAATGCTTTAATATTGAACTCAAATCTCTGCGTGAGAGAGCATCTAAGAGCTATTACTCAGCGCTGAAAGCAAAACCCAACTGTTCTGAATGGGGAGGAAAATGCCAATCTGTTGACAAAAAGTTAAACAGAGGTGAAATCTAAACTCTGTCCAACATTTTACAGCCTTAACTCATTGTTAACTTTTCATCTTATCTGTCAGGAATAGGAAACTAATGTTTAAAAACAATGTATTGCTTTTATGGGCAAGGTCAGCGTTTGTTAGATTTCAGGGTTATGCTGAGCATAGTCAGCCAGGGCTAAACAGAAAGAATTGCTCCAGCACCCATGGGCTGAGGTCTTCCAAAAGTTAAAGTGTACAAAACCAATTTCATTCCCATTTTTAACATACAGCCAACAGGAGCCCTGCTCTGTTTTCACGTATGATAGAGCTAGCAGTGGCTGGAGGTTAACATCTATCAAAAGGTGCCGTTGAACAAACCCTAGGTCAAAGAATCAGTGGCTGCATTTTGCTTTTGGGAGAGCTCGGGTTCAGGGTCACTCCACTCTCTTCCAGGGGCAAGGTCCAGATTTGTGTTCCTGCCCCTTGGACAATGCCAGGCTTTGTTCGAGCAGCAAAGCATCCTTGCTCAGCCATGCAGTTCCCAAGGAGCTGTGTAGGTAAGATAATACAGGGGAAGTGGAACAGAGACTCATTCTCTTGCAGAGAGGGACAGAGATCTTGTTCAGAAAATGCAGCTCCAGAATGTTTTCCCTATATGCTTTTACACTGAATAATCCCACCTTGTCCACTCAGAAAGCACTTGATCCATGGGGCAACTGCAGGGACTAGCAGATCCTAATGTCATTAGAAACAATCCACGTGCAATGTGCTCGGTGCAGCAAACAGGCCAGCAAGGGAAAAAGAAACCAGTTACATGCAAAACAAAACGTGCTGAGTGTGCTGCCACATCCCTGCGTTTGCTTTCCTGACAGATACAGCCCCTCTTTATCTTTAGCAGTAAATATTCAGGGGGGCCAGTCTCGTAAGCCTTTTTGTGCAAGCAGTAAAATAAACCCGTGAACACCCGTGTAGATGAATTTTTGTAGAAACAAAATAAAGGCATTCTTTTAATCATTCACACTGAAACATAATTTGTCACATCCTTAAGAACTGAGGTGATCAATCACATAGAAAAGCTTACAAACTGCAAATACTCAGAATTGACCAGCTCTTGAAGGCACTGTAGACCCAACTTTGCTTAAAAAACCACTTAAACCCAATCCTAACAGCCAAATAACACCAAAAAAAGCGCACAAAGAGTCTTGTTAGATCAGCTCAAGGACTTGGGCTGAATTATTTGACCAGCTCTAGGTGAAGTATGTTTTGTACCTTCTGCCCCATGTGCTTGGAGACTTCCCAGCTTGTTTTAATCGCTCTAAGCAAATGAGAACCCTCAAGGCTCATTAGGGTTATTTACACAGTTCTTAATTGGCAAAAATCAGATCTACAGAAAGGAAGAAATAAACAAATTGATGGGAGGTATGAATGGGGAGTCATGTTTAAAACAGTTTTCCAAGTCTGCTACTGGCATGGGGCTGCTTCAAAGAAATGGCCTTGGGGAGAAAAAGAAAGAAAAAGTAAAAATGGTCGAAAGAAGGCATGAGTTAATACGAGGGTTCATGACAAATCAGAGATACCAGAGTCTCTAACAAAGCATAAGTACAGCTACAGAGAAGATGGGAATCTCATGACTCAAGGACCAGTGATTCAGTCTTGGCTCTCTGAGAGTGGCCGCTATTCTGATCTTCTGCTCACTTCTTGTAAAACAAAGGTAATGGCACCTTCTTTTTGACTCCAAGTTATGGGTTCTGTTTCTCTAATATGGGATATTTCTCACTGTGGATGGGCACTCCGGTGGTTATTAAGGGAGACAGACAGGGACTCTTGTTATATGGGACTAGAGGAGCATTTACAATCATTCTGATCTCCCAGACATGCAGGTGCAGCTACTCATGGCCAACCAGTTCCTGCCATCCATATACACATGTTCCTTTGAATGGCAGCTTGTACCTACCCACCCACCCCAAAATAACAGCTATCTGATTAGCATAGCACCTGGACCATCCAGTGCTGAACCACTTCTTGGAAAGCAGGCCCTGGCTTCTCGAAAGGAAAGGAGGAAAAATGGATATTGCAATAGAGGCTATAAATTGCCAAGTGGCCAATTGAACTGACACCTGTGAAAGGAAGAGTATGTTCCCATCACATTTCTTCTCAGAAGCTGTGATTCCATCGACAGAAAAAGTGTTCATTCTTAGCCCAAAGCAGGTTTTGATCTGTCCTATTGCACATCTCCTTCTAAGCACATTGCCTCTTTCTGTGCGCTGTTCTCTGCAGACTTTCATCACTGTTAAAGTTCCACCCTGCATTGCCGCAGTACTGACGCTTTCCCACATCAGAACTAGACACCACTCAGTACTCCAGTGAAAAGTTTTGTTTTCCAACAGTCCTTCGCTTGAGTGATAGGATTACCCATTGCTTCTGCTCACCTTAGCAAGGCTTACATAGCATATCCATTGGTCTGCTACATACTCCTAATCTTTCTTACCACAAGAACAGAAAAGCAAGCTTTTCAAACACCCTTCATGGCATTATCAGCCCAGCAAGAACAAGTTGCTCTGAAAGCAGAGGTTTAAACTGCTCCCTTTACACCTTGGAAGAGAGAAGTGAAGACCCACTGAGAAGGAAGCGTTTTGTGGACAGTGGCAGCACAGCTGAGGTTCTCAGCTGCAGCCATCTCAGATGCAGAAGCAGCTTCATCTGCATCAAAAGGAATCATGCATGTAAACCTAAAGGAAATGTAGGTCTTGCACCCATAGTGTGCACTCTGCACTGCACGCAAGTTACATATTTCTGAGCAAAACAAAGTTTACAGCAGGCTTTCAAATTATAATCCCACCAAGTGGAGTTCAATAACTGAAGAACATTTGCTTGGGGCATTCAAGAATTCGAGGTTAGACCCAAATACTTCCCAGAGCTGCAGAATGCAGGGTAAGAATCAGAAGCTCGCTCTTGAGACTTGACTCAGGATTAGAGTATCTGCCTGTGGATCTGACCAGACTGGAGTTAAATTACATTTCATCCCATCTTCAAGAGTGTATTTAAAATAAAAACCCCACAAATTTCCAATAGCAGGTGAATAACAGGATACAAATCTCACAACATTGCTCAGCATTAACTATTAAACATGGCCTGCAGCTGTACCACCTGGGGCTCTGATCCTGACAGCTCTCACAAGTTACAGACTCCAGCCACGACCTGAATGAAAAGCCTCCAAGGAAAACATAAATGCTACAGAAGAGGCTTTTGCAATACAGTAAGAGAAAATGACATCAGGAGTTTCTAGTGGTTGCAGTGTGTTGTAACTGGTGGCTTTTGAAGGCTCTTCCGCTTCTTGGGGCAAGGATGTTACCTGCCACATTCCTCCTGGCTTATGAGTTCCCGCTTCTCTGAATTCCCCTCTATGATTTCCACATGGCAGAAATGTCCAATGCTAAATTACCAGGTACTGTGGCTGCATGATCTCAAACACTTGCTGCTTTTCACCCTAAAGGTAGCTGTTTGCACAGTAGGTAAATCACTTCCTATAGCTGCAAAGTCTATGGTAAATTGCTTAAGATCCTTTAAGTCGACATATGCATAAACCACTACTGCTAATACACACAATTAACACCACTGTTAATGAGCACTAAAACTCACAGAATAAGTACATGAAGTAAAGATGGGAAAAAGAAAAATCTCTGCTTTTTTCTTTGCGTTTTTTCTGTCCCATTCACCCCTTCCTCACAAAACCACAAGTTGAACACATCTGCAGAGTTAGATACTGGGCTTCACCTTCATCTAATCTGACAACTGAAAGTGGTTTTCCCCCCAAAACAGCCTCTTCAAAAGCTTTTGAGCTTCAGGGCTGCTTCCTCAAAGGGTTTTTAGTGGGAGAAGCAACACTCAAACCTTTTTGCTCATTGACAGCGATTACATTCCTTCTCCTGCTTCTCTTCCCATACCTGGGCTTGTGGTGAAAAATCCCTGTGACTGCTCTGAGCTGACATTTGCCAGGTGACAAGAAGATCAGGTCAGGTGCTTGATACCCATGTCTTTGCACATAACTATCAGGTAATACTACAGGTAGCTGAGGCTCAGCCCATTGCAAGGGGTTACGATGAAGCTCTTCCTTGGCTCGGCTTTTTCTCAGTAAGCTTTTTAAAGAGGCAGGTGGAATTTTATTCCAAATCCTATGCTTCTCGTGGTCAAATTCCAGGGTTACTTTTTTGCAACTGAATAAGCAATGAGTGGGTTTGTGAGCCCCGAAAAGAGATGGTCACTAATGTATCTGGGTGGTGAAATACTCTATGAGGGTTTGATATTTGTCACCAGATTTCTTCTCTGATGTTAAGAGATCAATTCCCATTCTCTAAATCTTAAACCCTCAAACGAGTGCTGCTTTCAACTGCTGAAAGAAAAAGCTATCCACTTTCTGGGTTTTCTTCTATGTACAGAAAAAAGTCCAACAGAAGCTTCTTAAATCAACGAGAAGCTTCACTTGGGATTAGAGTATCAGCATGTGGATCTGACCAGAGTGGAGTTAAATTACATTTCAAAACAACATTTTAAGTACTACAATCACCATTTCTGAGTCTATTTGCATGGATTTGGGTCTGTTCGGCTGTCTTTTAAGCTCAAAACCTCGCTGTCACTGCAGAGTTGCCGTCTTAAGTGTAAATCTAATCTAAATATTTTCCAATAGAGGGAAGAAGAGGAGGAGGAAGATAAAAGCTTTCTAAATGACGCTGGAAGCTTTGAAAGCGATCCCGCGGGCAGGCTCTGCCGCCGAGCTTTGCATTTCCCGGCCGGCGGACGGGCGCGGAAACCAGAGGCTCACTGACACCCAGCGGTGGCCACCGAGAGCGCAGCGCAGCGGAGAGCGCAGGGCAGCGGAGGGCGCAGCGCAGCAGAGAGCACAGCGCAGAGAGCACAGCGCAGAGCGCAGCGGAAAGCGCAGCACAGCGTCTGCTCCGGTACCGCTCGGTCCCGGCCGGCCGGGGAAGGAGCTCAATCCCTCGGCCCGTTGTTGAAGTTCTGTTCCACCCGACCCAGGGTCTTCCAGACAGCCTGAAGCGCGGCTCGCTGCGGGAACGGGGCGGGGAGAGCACAGGGATGCCCTATGATTTAAGGAAAAGGGGCTTTTTCTTCATCTCGGGGACCTCTGCTGTTTGCTTATTGCTCTCTGTGCAACTGCAATGTGATCTTGAAAGGCACCCAGCGCCCGTCTCTCCCTCTCTGGGTGATGCACCAGTTACTTTTCCAAAACAGCTTCCTGCACCAAGTCCAACAGTAAAAACTAATCAGCCTTTCACACCCACAACTAAAAATACATCTCCCCCCTCCCCAAACCACATTCCAATATTTCCCTTCCAAGCCCCAGAGAGAAGTAGCCTTAGCGCACACAAATGACATACACCACACAACAGGGGAATGTACACTGTAGCTTAGAGATATTGTGCTTCTAATCTCCTGGGTGTGCGTGCCTGAGGGCTAAGGTATTTCAGCGAAACAGCTCCTGATTGTCTGGGAAAAGAAATAAGACTAGGAATTGGAAGTAAAGGTAAGAAAAACACAGGAAGCAGAGGCCAAGAGAAGAATAAATACTTGAAAATAAACCATATATTCAACATCCATCTCTTTAATTACTACAAAAATGAGGCAGAATAGTTGTGTGGAGAAGATAGATGAAGTAGACATAGAAGCTGAGTATCCAGTACCTTAAAAGAAGCTCATATAAACTGGTCTTAGCCTTTAGTGACAAACATTCAAGCTGCCCTGCTGAATTTCTTCACATCTGAGGGTGTCCCGGTTCAAGAATTGCATCTGTCTCAACACTGGGAACATACCAAAGCACCAGACTCCTGGAGCTGTACGAATGGGTGCCCAACCAAGCACATCTCCAGCAAAGATGAAGGGGTAACTGTGCTTGTGCCCAAGAGCCCATCTTTACACAGAGGATACAGCTCATCGCAGCAGTACCTGAGAGCTTTGCTGCTTCTGATATGGGCATTCTCGCTGTGCTCAGCACCACAGTTTCTGAATGCATTACAGACATTGAAAGAGCAATGAAAAATCAGTCTCGCCACACAAACTCTAAGTTTTGTCCTCCAAATTTTGCAATCCTTTTTTTTTCCCTTTTTTTTTCCCCCCCCTGGAGCAATACAAGGAGGAATTTCCTCTCTTATTTTAGACTTGGGAGCGGGTAGAAAAGACGCATTTCTCATTTTGCCTGCATTTTGTAGGTAAGAGATAAACACAAGCAGTGTGTGGTGCTAGTCTGACAAATGGCTCTATGACCCTGACCCTCTGTGACACAAACCCATCTGGTCTGTGGCCATTTACATCTCTTCAGTTGTCCCCATGCCAGTACCCTGCCATTGCTGGGCGCTTCACAGAGCACAATGGAATATCCTTAGAGTAAATGGAGATTCCCCATTAGTAGCTGGAGGTACAAAGTGTCTGAGGCAGGGCCAGGCTGGTCCAAGGCAGCCTAAAGGACAGCAGAAACATGAGCTGCTCCCAGTGTGTATTTGAGTTCCTTGCATGTCTTTTTGGCTTATCTTCAGATGTTATTGTCAAGTCTTGCATTCATAAAGGCAAGAGGTTTGTTACCCCCCCAAGATGTGGAGTGACAGCCCTGTGTGTGACACTGACCCTCAGACAGAAAATGCTTCAGTCTCTGTTCAAGTGAATGTCCTGCAGCACAAGAGAAACTGGAGACAGCACAACACAGAACTTTGACAGATAAATCATCTATAAATGGTGGGACATGGCCTGAAGTTAAAAAGAACAAATGATTTCGTCTTTTGGGGGTTTTTTTGCTTTGTTGCTTTTTTTTGGTGAAGAAAATAATTCCCTTGTTCTCTTCTTTAACAATTTGCATTTGAATAGGTAAATCTGTTCTTTACATTACTTTTGAGAGCCTGCATTTCCCAAATTCCTATTACACCACTGGGCTTTCAAGGACAGGAGGGAAGCCAAAACATTTCCATCTAATGCAAACATGGCTTACTGGAAGGATGTTCTCATTTGTTAAAAATGCACTGGGAGCAAGAGCCAGGTTTGCTAGCACCTTCTCTGCAAGCCATCTCTTCCTTGGCTTGCCGCATGTAGAGAAAGAAAACCTCACCAAAAGGAAAGGGCAGAAGTTCCTGGAACACCACAGCTTGCGGAGAGAGCTGAGGAAAGTGCTACGCGGGCAGGCAAGCAGCCCTAAGGAGGGCTAACACGCTGTCTCGCAGCAAAATCAAGCACATGGATGACTGGGTGCCCTTTCCCATCGGTCTTCAGTTAGTTGGCAGCCTGTCTATATCTGTGGAAGACCATCTCCAAGATAAAAAGATCCAGTGCAAGGAGGGAAGATACTTAATACCTCATTTGTTAGCAGAGCTGAGATTTCAGCTGTGACTCCCCCCAGGAAAATCCGTTTCCAAATGTTCCAGGTGTGGTTCCAGAAGGCATCTTCAGTTCCAGAAAGCAGATCTCTGTGTTAGCAAAACCGGTGTCCAAAGCGCTTCTTCCTTAGAGCCTGGATGGAAACTTCATGTCAACCCAAACTATTCTTCCAGCCAATGGATGCAATGAGGTCCTGAGAAGTATTGATGATCTCAACATTGTCACTCTGTGTGGGCATAAATGTGTGTGCATAATATGTATACATATATACGAATAAAAAGTTACTGCCTCCACTTGTCCCTTCTGCTCCCAGAAGTTTGGGGAATCTGGGGAGCTAGTCAAACACAAAGTGAGACATCACTGAGCGTGCTGCCAATGCTCCATCCCTGCAGAACTCATTACATGCCAGTTGCTGCACTTAGAGTGGACTGGGAGGGGGATCTATTAGGGAGAAAAAGTAGAGTTAAGAAGCATTTTTTTTCCCCTTCTAACTGCTCTCCTTTTATCTGCTCTCCTTCTCATGTTTCTGGGCTTTTTTTTTCTTCTTCCTTCTCCTTCATCCTATGGAAGTGGCACTGAACGCTGATGAGATAACAAATGATCCAACCCCAGGCAATCATTTGTGGGTAATTAGCTCGGCTACTGAACTTCTAAGAGCCTCTTTCTTTTTCACTTGCCTGGCCAGAAAACTTGGGTGGTTACTTACCCCATGGCTGCTGAGCAGGCACTGGGGAAGGGGCACTCCAGTACAAGCATCTGAGCTCCTGGATACACTGTGCAATCTCTGATTAAGCCTAACCCTGGCCTAGGTATTTAGTATTTCATTTATTTTTGCATGAAATTCCTTACTTGTGCCAAGAGCCAAACATCACATCCCATTTAGGACCAAATCTGGGATTTGTTGTAAGCTTCTGTGCACAAGCACACCCCAAATCACAGATTGGTTCAAAACAACTGGAATAGCACTACTTTAGGGAGCTTGGGGAAAATGGGGGTGTCCTTTTTCTGTTTCAGAATAAGCACTTCAAAATTTCCCTTGGAAGAGAAGTTTGGACAGGAAAATCACAGCAATTGGTTTAATGAACCTGACAGGATTGATTCCAGCTTTCCCCTCTCCCAGGATGCTCAGCTTCCTCACTCCCTGTCAGAGCCCTACAGTTGTTGATGCTGAAGCAGGCTGCCTTGGAGCTGTGGGCCCCAAAGTGGTCCAAGTGATGGAGAAGCCCCGAATCTGCAGGCCCTGGGAACCCACCAAGTGAAAAGGGCAGGAGGACAGGTGTTTAGGGGAACCTTTGCCTACGTTTTGCTGGTGGGTCCGCAAACAGTCTGGTTCCAAAAATTTGGCATTTTCTGACAAAGACCTCTTCCATCTGAAAATTCTCACCCGTCTCCAGTGTACCCTCAGAACTTCAGAGGTGATCTCTGATAAACTGAGGGGAGATTTGGGCTTTTGGGTGTATAATCAGCTGCTTCATGGCAGAATACAGGATAGCCAGGTCTGCAGATGAGGAGAGGAAGTTCTGTGTTGGTCAATTATGGGGGCTTTGTGCCCTCCCCTCTGATGCTGGTCAGCATCAAACACAGAACATAAGATCAAATAAACCAACTTTGTCTGCTTTGGCAGAGGTGATTCATATTTGATCCTCATTAGATTTAAAACCAAAGCCAAGCATCCTGGAAACACACAAAATTTCTCAGGCACCTCTGTACTTCATGAAGCAGCGAAGGATGGATGCAGCCACAGTTCCTCCTCCACAGAGATCATCTTCAGACAGTTTTGGTTTAAATCTTCATTACATAGTTCCACTCCTTTTTCTCTTCTTAAAGTCACCTTGGGTGACAGATGTCACTGGGCCTCAAAAGAGCCACGTGGATAAATGGGTAAATAATATTGATGGAATAGTATGTGCTAGCATATCCCACTTTATCTATTCTAACAATACCAAATTCCTCTTCCCTGAGACACACAGAGGGTTCACATTCAAACTTCAATAAGCAATTCACAAACTAACACGGAGTGATCAGGCTGATTTCACTAGGGACCTCCATCTGGTGATGAAATTTATTCTGAGCCATGTTTAGGTTTTGTAGTTGTGGGCACCATACACAAACCCTGAGAGAAACAGAGACCTTTGAAGCTGAGCTGGGAATTTACTAATACAGCTCCTCCTGAAATAGATGGATGCTGTTTGCCCTCAAAATCTCAGTTATCCTAAAAGTCAGAGTCCTACATCCTGCATGTTTATTTCTCAACCAAAATAAGGATAATCTCTTTCAGCCTTTTGAGGCTACAACAATTTCCCAAGGCACACTTTGTCTGACAGCACTTTTGCTGTTATACCCTGGAGGTGGACATGTCTTCTCCAGTTGTAATATTTTCAACCTATAAATCGTTCAGTTGGATTCCAGTTTCAGAAAGCTATGAGGGGGAATTCACATTCCCCAGCTCTTTGAGGCATGTAACAAATATACATTTTTATAGTATGCTATAGGTGTGAAGTTTGTGTGGCTTGCCTTCAAAAGAAAGTAACACCGCGGATATATTACGTTTTTTCTCCCTATAGTTTCAACAATGGACAGATTGTTTTTTCCTTCCATTTTTGCCTGTTTGAGTACAGGATTGGAGTTGGGTTTTTTTCTGTATTTTTGCCCTTCAGACAGCATATTTTCCTGATGGAGCTCCCCTCCCCCCCAAAAAACACAATGTGCTTTTCTGATTTACCAGCTCTAGCATTTTCTCAACAACCATGTGAGCAGGAGCAAGGACTGAGTATTTTTAGACGCTAGAACTCAGCAGATGGCGAAGGATGTAGAAGATCAATAACTCTAGTGTTTGTAAAGTTTACAGCTCTGCTTACTGCAGTATGTTTCAAAATGCAAGAAGAATAGAAAACTTCAAAGAATGAAATAGGAGAAAACTGCACGGGGTGCCTTGTAAGAGAACATTTTTCAAGCCATTCTTTGAAAGCGAGCCATGCACTTGCTTCAGCTTTAAGTGTGAGCTCTCCTTTTGTTAATTTAATTGTACTCATGTTGCTGTTTGGTAAAAGGTCTTGGACAGATGTGTACTCATCTGACATTCTTCCAAGCATGTCTGCATGGTCAAACTTGAAAGGTTTTTGGGAGCTGAAAGTCATCCCATCAGGAACCAGAAACACCATCTGCTTTAGGTGACTAAGCACACATCAAGAATAACCATCACCCTCCTCCCGGGCACAAGCCTCCACGCTCCCTTGGGCTTTTCTCGTGGAGCAGCTGCCCTTCAGAGGTGCAGAGGAAGGGAAACCATAAAAAAAGAGTTCTGGCCACAACAGTTTTCACTACCACTTCAGGAGCCTGAGGGCTTAACTGAAAACAGGGTGGAATCGGGCAGTTGCTCAAAAGCTGGTGGTACAGAGCTGAAAATGGGTTCTCCTGGCCCAAAGTAGGGGCACTTAAGAGGAGAAACCAATGTCTTGGTTTGTAACCTTGGGTAAGTCCCTCCATCCCTCTGCACCTTCACTTCTCAGCTGCAGAACAAGGGCAGCACAATCTCATTTCTGTGCCTCCCTTCCCTTCCAAACAGCAAGGCTCGCAGGGCAGGCACTGAGTCTATGACCCCGCAGCATGTGGTAAGTAGAATTAGGAAAGCCGTCACCAGACCAGCAGTTACCAGAGGTTGGAGGAGACAAACAGAATTCCCCCAAAGTCACTAAGACAGAATTCCTGTTAGTGACACGCGTGTTCCCTGACACCATGTGGCAGGGCTGTGGGGCTTCAGAGCGGGCACATCTCGCCCTTCAGCAAGATCTGCTCATGGTGCGAGCAGCTAAATGCCAGAGACAAAAGGGCTGGTAGGCAAGCAGATTCTGCTGGAGCTTTTCATCCATGGCTGCTGATCTTTCCAGCCCCATGGCTCCTGTTTGTTAATGGGAATGCCGATACTATGATGACAAGCAGGAACAGATCAGGAGCCCTCCACGCATTTCCCTGAACTGGGAATGGAGCAGTCCCTAAAACTGAGGAATGATGGGGCCAAATAAGAACAGAAGACATTCTGATGCTTTGTTTTCAACAGACACAAGGCAGCTGTGGCTTTACATGGTATTTTTAGGGCTTGCGACACGCACGAGCTCTTTGTGCTCGGTACTGGCAAGGCCCCATCACACAGCTGGGTTCAGGAAGGACCAGCAAGGCTCCTCGTCTGCACAGGAGAGCAGGACACACGTGGGGCAAAGGGGTGGTGAAGCTCTGCTCACACCCACTATAAAGAGCTGCTGTGGGGTTTCCACCTTCCAAGCAGATCCCCACCACCCAAACAGGGGCCCCACTAAGTGTGTCGGTGCCATCTCCAGCAGCTGTCCCTTCTACCCGAGCAGTGTCAGCCTTGGAGCCGGGCCAGCATCTATGTGTGGAAGCTGTTCCCTCCTCCAACCTTCTGGACCTTAGGCAAAAGAGCTACTAAATGAGCCATCCTGACACCAATACTGCAGTCAATTTGTTAATAAGGAGCAGAGACAGGCTCCGCTGCTGGGAGGAGGAGGAGAGGGGGAAAGGAGATCATTATTTTTAATTTCAATAAATCAATATGTTAATAGGGGAAAGGATGCACAAGGATGGTGGAAGGGGGAAGGCAAACAGCACAGCTCGTTATTTTTGGAGGGCGCCACGTATTTTGTCCTGGGTTTGCAAAAAATAAGGTGATTTAATATAAAAAGAGTGGAAGTAGACAACTTTAAAAGTCCAGTAATAGCAAATAACTAATTATGCCTGCCTGAGACTTGGAGCTTGCCTGGCTCTTTTCTTTCTTTCAACCAAATTAAAGAAAAAGGAAAGCTTGATTCCCAGGAGGGCTTGTCTGAGGCCTCTCATCTCTAATACACATCTAAAGGGACAGGGAAAATACCTTTTATCACTTAAATCTCCCTGAAATTTAAGACCAGCTGGGATTTTCTTTTTTTTTTTGCATGTGGATATGATTCATTAAATTCATATCATTCCAAAGAAACCTTCCTGCCGGTTTATCTTTGCCGCTGCACTCATCTCTCCAGAAAAGCACAGTTTCCTGAATGTTGTCAACCTGGACAGCTCAATTTTTTGGCTGAAAGTTAGATTTCAGTTCGGAAACTATGGAACTGGCCCCACATTTTTCTTTTCAGGGAGCTGGTATGTACGAATCATTCTTGGAGTCAACTTTTTCCCTTCTGCTGAGACAATAGGAAAATCCTGCACGGCCGCACAGCTTCCAGCCACGAGGCTTCTCAGCCCTGAGAGGTGGGCTGGGTTTATTTTCACAGCCTTTCAATATTTATGTGCTGTACTTGGGGGTTTTAGTGTCTTTGATCAAATAGAGGTAGAAGTGCTCTGAAGGCTGCCTCGGAGAGCAGCTGCATCCCGCTTCCGCTGGAATCAAATGGAGTAAGTTTGTATTTCAGCGATCTTTAGAGACGCTCTCCGGTGTAGTGATGCACGAGCCGATAAATAGAGGCTTGTGGTGGAGTTAATATTCCCGTATAACATGAGGCCGCTGAAACACTCCTTGGAGTTTTCCAGCGGGGAGGAAAATGTATGTTTGACATAATGAGCTCCTTCACGTATAGTGCCACAAAAGTTACTAAGGGAGACGGTCCCTTCTTCAGCGCTACGAAAAACAAAGGGAAGTTCATGTGGCGGGATTGCTCCGCGCTGGCTGTGCCCGGCAGCCGCTGCGGAGGCTGGGGAGGCACTTCCAAGGGCGAGGGTTTGAAAAGCAGAGCTGCAGCAGGGCACCCGGGCAGCGGGAGGCTTTGGGAAGAGGTCAGGCAGAGGGCAGGGTGGATCGAGTTCAGGGCCGGCTCTGGAAGAAAGGACGCACGGCCCCGACAGATGCTGCTCGCGTTGTTCGGTGGGCACGTGAGTGCCATGGTGATGGGTGCGCTCTGACATCCCCGATAAAGGAGCCCTCAGATGGGGGGAGCTCCAACAAGGGGAATAGGGGCTGTATCCCAGCCTGCATGAATGCTTCGGGCTGCACCTAGTGAAATGAAAACTGAGAGCGATTCCATAGAAGTAAGCAACACAGAACCCCTGGAATTTATCCCAGGGTAGAAGAGCAAACGGTTTTCACCCTCTGATTTTTCCTTTTTCTCATCCACTAAGCAGACACAGCTCTGCTCTTTGAACAGCTCTGCTGAGGGTGGGAAACTGCCCCTGAATTCCCTGTTTTGAATGCTGCTTTCCCCCCAGGCAGGTGCCTGGGCACGTCCTGCTTTAGTGTTTCCATGGGTGAAAGGATGCCTTTTCCTATTTCTTGTTTAGCCCTGGAGGGGCTCACAACTTCCCTGCATTTTGGTACTACTTATTGCTCAGAGATTTACCGTTCTATTTCTAAGGTTCGGAAAATTCAAGTCATGCAAATACTCTGTTAATAAAGGCTGCATTATCTGGTTTAGGTACAGACACAGCCCTCAGATTCAAATTAGGGCTTTTACCACCTTTCCAAAATCCTCCTAGACCTCCGCTGCCTTGAACACAGTGAACATGATTAAAAGTATCAGCTCCTCTTGCCAGATTCCTGTGGGAGCATCAGATCTAAACTAGACTATCAGGCTAAAACCCTGCTTTTCAATTCAGCCCAAGTTAGCAGGCGGGATCCTCTGGTTACAAGTCGAAGCTATCAGCATTTAGGGGCCACACTCACCCAGAAATCACCAGCGAGAGTTCACGCCACAGATTCACTTTGGCTTTGCAGTTCCTAAACGCGATACAGCTCTCTGCTGATCTCCAAATGCAGCCAGTAACACAGGCTAGCAACCTTCGCTGAATAGTCCTAGATTATCAGGCTTTTAAAGCCTAGGAAAAGAAGAAAAATTCTCCTGGTAGAACAGTTCTCAAAAGATCTCTTTTCTTCTTCAATAATGGCTTTTGCTTTTGGACTTCATGCCATAAGCACAAGAACAGTTTTAGCAGTGGCAATATTTTGCTGCTGCCTTCAGCCCAGCAATTAGAACAACTAACAGATAGCCCAGACAATAGCCAATTCAGCTGCAGAAAGGGAATTTGAATTTCTCTTTATATACCCTATGTTAAAGATATACGGCGTCATACAATAATTATCACTATATAAACACATTAGAATTCTAAGGTCTTCAGGGTAGTGACTTTCCAATTTCATAGTGCACCTGCACAAAAGGTTTTAGGCTGTTTAAAATGCTTTGAGCCTCTTGTTCATAGATTTTGACTCCCATGATATGATTATCAAATGGTTACATATGTATAAAATATAAAGTAGAATTAATAATTATGATAGCAATAGATACACACTAAAATAGATTTATTAAATATTAAATATTATTGCATATTATGGGGGTTTGTAACTAGATGATCTTAAAGTCCTTTCCAACCCTAACTATTCTATGATTCTATGATTATGTTTTATATATTACATTTCGTATCTTAAATGACATTTCATACATTGTACATGTCATAATGGTTTTTAATCCGTATATCTATAAAGCCAGCATTTCATATGTCTTCACACATGACCAGACATGTACATATATGCACCTGTGTGAATTGTGCATACAGGTATCATCAGCATGCTATCAATGAGTAACAGTATTTGGGACTGCTGAGTCTTATGCATATGGTTTAAAGAAATTTCCTGAAGACATATTCAGTAATGACATAAATAAAATAGATTAGGAAAGTCTACACTGGTATCAGGTGCTTTTTGTCCTATGAAAAAAGTATTAGGAGCTGAACCTAATTATTGGTGATGAAAGTCATTTCATTTCAAGCATCCTATTAACTAAAATCCATACATAGAAATTATTGGCTGCTTGCACAATCCCCATTACAAAAACCACTGAAATCCCTTTGCAAAAAAAGGGAAGACTACAGCTTAAACCTTAAGTACTTTGATAAAAATATAAGATCAGTTTCATCCCAAAGTACAAATCCCAATCTCTATCTAAAACTGCCTGACCCTAAAATATATTCAGAGCTTGTTCTAATCACAGGAGATGTATTCTGAATAGGACAGCCCTCGATCATCTGCTAAGTCTCTTTAAGTCATCATTTTCACTGTATCTGAAAAATTAATTCCTTTTTAGAAATAGTCTCATCTTCTACTAAAAGAAAAAATAAAAAAGCTTTTTTGATGTAGAGTGACAGGATTATGAAGTGACCCTTCAAGTCAGAAGGAGACTTTGCCTTTTCTCATCAAGGAAATCAATTTCTAAGTCCAAGTCTCTTAAAATAATATATTCTTGTGGCACGCATACAGCTTTTTTTTGATCTGCTATGAAAAGAATAAGAGGTAAAGAGGATCAGGGGTGGCGATGGAATATTATAATCTGCCACACTCACACATCAGCCTTTCACTAAGTAATTCCAGATAAATTGAGGATTTACATATTTAAGATTAAATGGGAAAAGAGTAGTGATGCATAAATAGAAGTGTACAAAGATACAATTTAGAGAAGTTAACTCTTAAAAACTTTATGTTACTTGATGCTTGATACCCTTCCCTTGTCCCAGCCCATCTTCTTTAAAACACATACTGTTTATCAGGAAATAACCAGGATAATCGCTTTTAGATCAACGGAGCACAAACACAGATGCCTTAGGGTTTCTCTCCTCCACCCCTCCCACCCTCACTACTGAGAAAATACCAATTACCATGACAAGAAACAGTTAAATGCCTCCAAAGACACATACACACAGCAGATGGAAAACAGGAGGAAACCAGCTGGAAGTGTGTTTCCCTTAGAACTGTTTTTAACAGCCTGTGCACAAATAATGTCTCACTAATACGCAGATAAAAATAAAACATAAATATTTAAAAGGTGACTGGTCAAAGCAACAAGATGGCATTCGATATGGGAACCTTCCCTCTTCTATTCCCTTCCGTATCCATACTCCAAGGAACGGTTCTGAGACATCCTTAACCAGATGTCTGGTTCAGGGAAGGTAACTTTAATGGGAAAGCTCTGGTAATGGCTGTAACCTTTTGGTACTGCTATTTGCAAGGGTTTTATTACTCACCTGTTCAGCCTTTGCTTTTATGCTGAGCTTCCTGTGTGGAAGGCTTCCCAGCAATGCCTCCAGGTGACGCCTGCCCCAGCTGAGCTCCAGGAGCAGTTGTTCACACCAGCTCAAGACAAGGAGACCAACCCTTTACAAAATTCCTCCTGCTCTTGTGTGCTCAACCAGAAACATTGCAAAGGAACTCTTTTTCCAGAAAATACTAAGCACTTCCTGATAATCAGGATATTTTTCAGATGTCTGGGAGTAATCTGGGATCCCTGTAATCCATGCTTACTACTAAACATCTAGGCCTGACCCCAAAGAATTCCTACAGCATCCATGTTCTCTTATGGCTTTGCCAGTAGGGAGAGCAAAATCAGTGGAGATAAGGAGAGATGCTCCTCTCTAGATGAAGCAATGTAAAACAGAGCAGGAGAAAGCACAGGCATTGCCTGTAGGATATAAGAGGGACTTCCAGCACTGTCACTGGGGCAAAAGCAGCTACAGGGAACAGTAGAGATGGCAAACCTGCAGTTCTTCCCTGGGATTCCCCCAGCCAGGACCATTTGTGATACATCCTGCTTGTCCTATCTTTGATCTTGACTGAATTACCAGCCAGAACAATTTTAAGCAGAGTAGAAGGGTTGGCTGTCACTTATTTAGAGCCCTTCTTTTACAGTCCCTTCCCTACTGAGTCTCATTAGGCAGCCCTCTCACACTCACCAGGAATCCTGCAGAGCAGACCCTTATCTGATGTTAACTGGTCTAGGTCCATTTACTTCAAAGAAGCTGCTCTAACTCATAGTGCCCAGAAATCTGACCCAGTTTCACTTCGCATAATGTAGGCTCTTGATGGAGGTATTCCTTCTGCTTTGGGTCTGAAGCTTTAAGTCATTGCACACATCTAAGAAATCTAGATTTATTGGAGCAAGTAAATCCTGAATATGATGACTTACTACAATGAAAGAAGTTGGAACCTCCAGAAGATAATGCAGAAAAGTAACAGGATATCATGCTGGTCCACCCAAAGCCAGAAAGAACTACAAAATCCTCTCATAAGACATCTAGATGAGGGGAAGGCAGGTGAACATATGAGCACCTGGAGGAATCTTGGCCTGAATGATGTGAGGCCATCAAGCACACCCTCTAAACAACCACAAGGGATTTGGCCCAAATAAGGCTTTACTGAATAGACCAGTAAACAATGGTTGCATGTAGTCTGACAGAATTGTAGAATCCCAGACTGGTTTGGTTTGGAATGGACCTTAAAACTCATCCAGTTCCAACCCCCTGCCATGGGCAGGGGCACCTTCCACTAAACAAGGCTGCTCCAAGCCCTGTTCAACCTGGCCTTGAACACTGCCAGGGATGGAGCAGCCACAGCTTCCTTGAGCAGCCTGTTCCAGTGATTCAAGGTGAAAATACAAGGATGTTCTTTGATTTAATTTTTTTTGTTAATTATTTTTTACAGTTTTTTTTCAGGTGCCTTCAGAACCAAGATGTGGCAACACCACTCTGTTTAGGTACAGCCCAAACCTGGCTGCAGATGACAGCTGTAGCACAGGCAGTAGCAGTGAAGGCAATAGGAGGGAAGGAAGAAGTAACTGTTGGTGTATGAAGCAAAGATGGGGAGAGGATGGTGTTACTCAGGCGGCATCATAAGGGTCAGCAGCTAAGGAGGAGCACTTCTCCGAAGCTTTTCCTGTTAAAATTCTGGCAGCACATCAGTTGGCTTTACCAGAATATTAAACACAATTTTAAAGTTGTTTTTTAGCGCTCAATTTCCTTGTTAAAAGTCTACAGAAAAAGAAAGATCTGTTTCCTCTGATGTTCCTTTCCCTTGATGAATGAACTATACTTTTGTCTGTTTTTATTTTTGTACTGCCATATTTATACCTAACACATTCAAACACATATTATTTTAGAGATCTGATACCATCTAGTGTTATTGCTGGCTTTTCACATCTTACACTTATCAAGTAACCGCAGTCAGCAACATGTCAGAGTTCATCACTGTATCGCGTCAGTAGTAAAATAAAACCTGCTTCCCACCCAGTATCTATATTTACACACCCCACAGGTGGGTGGTGAAATTTACTGCTCATCTGGGAAATTTACTCTCCTTTAATCTCTGGAAATTAGTTTATCTGTATGTATATGTATCATTATCATCTACTGCCTCGCCACTGATTTATTTCAGCCTCTGTAGCAAATATGCTGAGATTACTGGCAACGAACACAGGTATAGATAAACAGCCTATATGCAGTCTTGAGCATACTAAGGTCAAGGGTACATTTACTTCGAAGGAACCAATGTTTTCCTCTGGGTTTTAGTGAATTAGATTAGATTTATTTTGCAAATAGTGACTGGTGCAAAGTTTTCGAAGATATGCATAGTTACTAAAAGACGGTGTTGTGCAGGAGGGAGATGCTTATATGATATTTTCAGCCTGGAGAAGAGAAGCTGCGTGGAGACCTCAGAGCAGCTTCCAGTGTCTGAAAGGGCCTACAAGGATGCTGGAGAGTGACTCTTCCTCAGGGACTGTAGCAATAGGACAAGGGGTGATGGGTTCAAAATGAAACAGGGCAAGTTCAGGTTAGATACAAGGCAGAAGTTCTTCCCTGTGAGGGTGCTGAGGCGCTGGCACAGGGTGCCCAGAGAAGCTGCGGCTGCCCCATTCCTGACAGTGCTCAAGGCCAGGCTGGACAGGGCTTGGAGCAACCTGGTCTAGTGTGAGGTGTTCCTGCCCATGGTGGAGAGTTGGAGCTGTATGATCTTAAGGTCCTTTCTAACCGAAACTTTTCTATGATTCTATGATTTCATACTAAAAGAGGACAAGATCAACAAGAAAAGCCAATCTCTGCTGGACAGCATAATGTGTTCATCTGTTTGGGTACAATAAGCTTTAAAACACTAGGTGTTGTTGAACAGAAAATATGAAGAAATACAGTATATTCATAAGGGTAAAAAAGAAAGGAACAGTGTGGTTGGTATTATAAAAGATGGTGGATTAGTATCAATGAAGAACCCCTTCTTTATACACCCAACATGTACAGGATGATTGGTGATTTCTCCACAACATCCCAACACTGCCTTAATCTGTACAGACAGCAAATACCTCTGTAGCTAAAAGGATGATTTGGACACCATGTCCTTTAGCTCAAGGCCCCTCTTCTTGCGTAATTGGGAAGGATGTCATGTATGACAGTAATTTCTGCAGCAGGAGCACTTTGGAAGTAGTCTGGGGGCCATGAATACTTTTAAGTCACTCAGTAACCTAGACAGTGGTCTACAGGAGGTTCATATTTATTGCTACCCCTTGCAAACAATTTACTGCCTCCAAAGGGAATTATTCTTTAATAATTAAGTCCTTCATTGGAATCAGGGGGAGGGGAGTTTATTATTTTGTTGCTTTGTGAAACATAAAATCAGGCTGGTTTTCAGGGCAGTATTTCACTTGCCTACTTACAACTGCTGGCAATGGGCACTAAATTCTTTTGCACACTAAAGGTATAGCTTTCTGTGATGTTCACACATGTTAAATGCCTGGGGGTAGGAAACAGATACCTGTCTTTTAAGCGCAGGCTTGCAGGCAACACTTTTATTATATAGGCTACGCGAATGAGATCAGCTTAGAGGGAAATGCCCTTTTGTGCCTCTAGTAAGAAGGTAAAGAACAAGGAAAAGAGGGAGAAAGCCCTTCTACACAGGACCACCTCCAAAAAGTGAGGTGTTGGCACATGAACAATTCAGCAGGTAGAAAGAGTATCTTCATGCCTCTATTTCTTTCGAGATGTATGATTAATTTGTAAAACATCCATTAAAAGTTAACACATTTTATATATGACACTTGGAACAAATCTGTGTTGACCATTGACTTGGCTGAAGCACAGCAGCTACACTGCATTTCCCCAGAGTAGACCTGGCCACATTCTCCAGGTATTGCTGCACAGTTAATCAACAGGTTAACCAAACCAGTAGAGTTGTCAGCACAGATTACAACCTGCTCAGGTGTGGCCACACCAGCTGTGAGGGAAGGCATGATGGAGAACTTCAACCAAAAAACCATAGCTTTAGGGGGTTCAGCTCCCAGGAACTACAAAGAGGCTGGATCCAGCAGGCAGGCTGGCCCAAAGCAGGGGCAAAGATGTTTTTTGGATACACCTGCATCTATCATAAGGCCTGCAGTCCACCTTGGACACCCCCTCCAGAAGCACACAAATATGCAGTGGCACTGCTTACTTCAGGGATCTCTAAGAGTTTACTCAAGCCAATTATACTACAGTAACATAGAGGTTACAAACAGATGATGTCGATTAACAGAGAGGGACAGTCACAGCCTTAGGGCCAACTGTTAATGAGAATTAGTAATGCATGGCCCTATTCCTGTTATCTGGGAAATGAATTACACTGGTACGTATGATATGACCCCAAATGTACTTAGCCTTCCACTCCTCAGCTTCATTTCCCCTCTGTTATTCCAGATACACCTATTTGGTCTCTATGCTGTGCAAATCTTTATGGCTACTCTCATTCTCTTTCTGCCAGTGCACACACGACAGCTCTGTTGGAAAACTTTCAAGGGGTAGGCTGCAAAAATAACACTTTATTTTTCCTATAGTCACATTTTTCAAGGGCTAAGAACTGGTTTGGACATCATCTTTTCTTAATTTTTCATGAAAAAGATGTTGACAACTCTTTGAAACCCTGTCGTATCAAAGGAAAAAGGAAAAAGCAGCTGTTTCACACTCTTTGAAGCAAAATTGACTAAAATATATCCTTTTTTTTTTTTTTTGTTCTACTTAAATGTTCTATTTTCATTTATATGACAAAAGGACTTCGAGCAACCCTTTGACCTGACATTAGATACTTTTTTAAGTGACATTTGTTCTGGCTGAAGTCTTCGGGAATTCCATACCACCAAGTTCTCTCATGTGGACACAGCACTTCTATGTCACTGGCACAAACAGCAACAGACGTGTAATAGTTCTTCGACTCAGACTACCTCAGCTGATAGCTCAAAGTCAACAACATACTTATATGGTCTTCACTCCTGCAGCACACCTGGGCTTTTCGGCCACAACTACTTTCCATGTTTAAATGAAACATATGATACATCTATACACTGAAATGTTTTCCTTGTGAAAGTTCCCTTGATGGACTGCAATGTTTCAGAAGGTGTGTAAAAGCCCCTCTCAGTTTGGACTGATTCATATAACTTGGGTGCCTTTTCTTTGTAACAAAGAAAGCTCTTAAAGTATCTTTATTTTTACTGCTGTTACTATATTAGCAGCTGAAATGTGATTATGTCTTTGAGATCCATCATGTCACCTATGGTTATCTGAAATGCTGTTCTTAATTCATTATACACTGAAATAAAGATACAAATCCAGTCCTACAGTCATATTTTATGACAGCTCTCAGTCATGTGGGAGATGTGTACCACCAAACTGTATTTATTATAAGTATATATTAAAAGCCTGTCTCATATGAATATATGAATTAGAAAACGTGTTTCCTGAAAGCACAGTCCAATCCATATTCCTTGCCCTAATACAGATCTAGTAAAAATATCCACAAAACTCTTAAGGGTTTTCTGCCTTCCAATTTCTCTCCCTCAGGTGCTTCATTCCCAGGGGACTGCCTGCTTTAAAACCAAATCTAACTATAAGTCTTGTTTTTCATAGAAAATCTCCAGATAAGCACACGTTGCAACGGCTTTTTTATGTTTTTTCATAAAGCTATTTCTTTATATCTTTGATATTGGTTTTGTTCTTTTAAATTAAAGGGGGAATCCGTAAATCTCTGAAACTGCAAAGGGCTGGATTGCAGCTCTGGATGGGAAAGGCCATGGTTTAAGGCAAAGCTTATAGCTCTGGAGTTGACCATGCAGGCTCTCAGCATACATCACCTGTAAAGGGCTTAGGTGTGACTACCCTAACTCTGGAACAGGCTGGTGATGTGAAGTCACATATTGCATGGAAAGGGTGAAGGGAGCAACAGGGAAAATGTGCCATTTTCCATCACTTCCCACCACTCCCAAATTTAGAAGTGAGCCAAGGTCTATGGAAAAAAGTCATTGCCTCCCACAACGCACCTTAACTCTTATCTATCAGTAGACTATCACAGCTACAGTACCATAGAATCATAGAATGTTTGGGGTTGGAAAGGACCTTAAGAACATCAAGTTTCAAGCCCCTAAGATGGGCAGGGACACCTCACACTAGACCAGGTTGCTCCAAACCCCGTCCAGCCTGGCCTTGAACACTGCTGGGGATGGGACAGCCACAGCTTCTCTGGGCACCCTGTGCCAGCGCCTCAGCACCCTCACAGTACAGAGCTTCTTCCTTATATCCAACCTGAACTTGCCCTGTTTCAGTTTGAACCCATCACCTCTTGTCTTATCACTACAGTCCCTGATGAAGAGTCCATCTTTGGCACCCCTGTAGCTCCCTTCAGACACTGGAAGCTGCTCTGAGGCCTCCACACAGCTGCTCTTCTCCAGGCTGAACAGCCCCAACTTTCTCAGCCTGTCTTCATACGGTAATACAACTGTTAAAGGCTTAGAAGTGACAAGGGTTTAATTACACAGATATTCAACCCAGGGAACCTCTGGGTTGTTGTGGTGTATTCAGAAAGACCCACTTCAAATTAATGTGTGAGATACACAGCATTCCCTGTGAGAGGCAGGCTGCTTTGTCAAGTGATGCAGTCCCCTTCTCTCTAAGGTAAGAAGCCCATTTATACCCGCTGACAGAACCCATGTGAAATCCCAGAGTTGCTCAGGGCTTTCTTGCCATGTTTGCATAATTGTGTTTTTTCAGACCAAAAGCGGAAGGTAAACTTCATTCATGCCTGACCTGCTGGCCTTCACAGCTGGAACACGTTGGGAATCACTTCTGGCATTGAAAAGGTTAATTGTCTCCTGCTGTGAGGTAGGAGTCTAGAAAAGGATACCACATTTGGTGGGAATTATAGTAAATGAGGTTTTCTTTATAGCGCTGCTCATTCTCAACATGTTGAAAGGGCATTAGTTCACAGTCACTTTCTCTGGAATTATCAAATCTGCTCAGGAAGCCTTCATTAGGATATTAAACAAGACTTAATAAGTGAAAGTGATTTGCATCGCTGATAATCGTGCACATTAATCAAGCAAGCTTCTGGCTCTCCCTCTGCAATATGTTTCATGTTCCATTGGAAAGCCTCTTTAATTCTGTAGGGCTTCTTAAAAGGGAAACGTTACATTTAGAAAGCCATTTTTAAAATTATTTACTTAGCAAAGATCACTATAAATAATGTTCAACTCACTCCTCAGCTTTAACCATCAATATAATTAATACTGCGGGGTTTGTATCAGGGATATGGACCAGATGTGTTCCCATTTATCAGATATAGATCGCACTTACTCTAATAAATGTGTTTTCATTCTGAGTAACTTTTGAAACCAAATAACTACATGTGGCACTTTAATCTGAAGTCACAATTTCAGGCTAAGGCATTTATTTCTCATGCCAGGAGGGACCGTGCAAGCTTCCACTACATCATCCCACATGCCACAGTCACACCAGCAGTTCTAAATGAAATTGTGTGGCAAATATCTCCTGCTGTTCAGTAATTCCAAGGCATGATCTACTATTAGGGGGCGATGCCACTTCTATAGAGCACAGCCAGCTAGCACCATGTAGTTAATACCTTACACTTCTCCAGGATCTTGCTTGCCAGGATCCCACGCTGTGTGTAAATAGGTTCAATTTTCAGAACACCCCGCAAGACAAGCCCCTTGCACGCAGGCAAACTGCCACTCAGGGGTGAAGTGGTTTTGCTTACAGCAGCAAATCCCAGAGAACACAGAATTAGACCCTTAAAAAGTCTTACTTTGCTGCTCCTGCCACTAGCCTGCACTATGCCAGTGTTGGCCATGCCTCTAGCACAACCCCACAAACACCATGAGGGCTCTGTACGCTTAAAAGTGCCACATGAATACTCCACAGCCATGGGAATGCTTTGAATGAGAAAAACAACAGCAGTATTCCTGTTCGTCACCAAATGTCCCACCAAGGATAGCCTTAAAGGAAATCTTGTCACAAGAATCAGCATTGTCAAAAAATGTGGCAAAATGAAAGACTTATTTATAGTGCATCAGGAAGCACTGCGGCTATCGTCTGTAAAGATAAAAAAGTACATTGTAGTTAAGAAAGGAATGATATTGGTCTCAGGATGAAGAAGCACAGCATCTAAACAAGCTCACACATGGGGGTGACCTCTTAGCCAACAAAATGAGCTAGGAGGTGCTTATGCATTTATTTAGGTGTCCAGGTCAGAGCCTGAGCAACTATGACCACACTAGGCTACTTGTGAGACATCTACTTCTGTATCTGCAGAAGCGAGGTGGAAATTACTGGTGAGAGCAGAGAGTTCACTTTTCCTGCAGGTCTGATGATCTAATCCGCTCCCTGGAAGAAGCAGCCACGGTTTCTCATTACTTGAGGTATGGACTTTTTGCTGTTGTCCTTACTGCATTGCATGCCACTTACATTCCTCTGAGACCTGAGAGTATCATTTAAGAAACCATCACAAAGATTAAGACTCTGAGAGTATTTATTGCTTTTAAGGAAGCGTTGTTTGCTGGAGATCTTGTTTGCATTCACTGAAGTTGAGCATACAGCTAAAATGGAGCTAAAGAGATAATGTTTCTATAAAGTTATGAGACTCAATTCATTCTAATGGCCTGAAACATGAATTATGTGCCCTGCTTCACTACCTTCATGTTTCAGTAAGCTGCTAGAGCTCAGATGGAACCATTTGTCTGAAGAGAGAAAGGTGTTATTCCCTGCTCACTGTTGATTTCCTTTTAGTTGTGTCTATATATGCATGTGTGGTGTTTTCCAGATATCAGGTGTTCAGCTTCTTAGGTCTGTCTGAACATTTCTCTCTGTTTTCTAGAGTATACTTGAGAAGATACACATCCAGTAATTCTTTTCTGCTTTCAGTATAAAGCTTTATTGCTGGAACCATTCATGTGGGTAAGAAACTGCCTCTAAGCTTTGAAATCAGTTCTGTGGATTCCCTCTGACAGTAACCAAATGGGAAAACTATTTCAGTGTCCACTAATAAGAGCACAAATGCAACCATATTTTTTCCTAACTGCTGTATAAAAGTTTTAAATCTTCAAAACAGGAGCATAAAGTTTAAGCTCCTGAATCAATGCTTTGATGTTTAAATGGATTTGGCTCTTTCGTTCCCAAGTACATAGGGAGTTGCACTGGAAGTCAGTGCATCAGGCTTGCCTGAGCACGGTCCATTACCCTCTGCAGCAGCAGCAGCAGCAAACATGGAACAAAGGGACCCCTTCATTATCCCACACAAGGAAAACTCTGGTAGAGGCTGAAAGAAGGTAATGAGTCTATCTACAGTGGACAAATATAGAGCCATATTAAGATACCTAAACTAGTTTTAATTGACAAAATGCTATTTGTCTACACGGCACTGCACTGTGCTGTGTAAACACAGCCCAAATCCATGTTTACGGTGGTATGTTCCCAAGAGTTCTGGGTAAAGTTAGCTTTAGGGACAGACCCCCTTCATCTACCTCTGATGAGTGGAAAATTGGAGATAACACTAATGATATTCCCCTATTCTGAATTATTGTTGCCAACTGTATCAGTCTTAAAGCCCCTACTCCTGGGATTGTATGAGGCACTGAGAAACTCTACCCTCATTTGATAATAAAAAGGTAATTTCCATCAATGATGCAGAGAAAAGCTTGGAAGTACGACCAGAATATACCCTAAAACCTCTCCACTCCTGCCAAAAAAATCCCTCAGAGGTAATAAAAGGAGCCTAAAAGGTATTATTTTTAATCTTCCAACATTTAAGCCAATGACATAATTCTCTGTGCTGTAACATCTTGCGATTTTTGAGCACTGAGAAGTATTAATAATGCAGCCTAAACCAGATATTCGTGAAAAGATAGCACTAAATAGCAAAGGGGGGAGAGGCACGAGGCCTTCAAAATAGCACAGCAGGGCTGGGAAGGAGGGCGAATGGACACACACGCTGGATCAGTGCGACTAAAGAAAACAGGCCCTGGATGCTTCTGTGTTCAGAGGCTAAGTGGAACGATAAGGCTGGTGCCCATATACACCAATTTCTTTCCCTCAAAACAGGGTGGACGTGTTCAAATTGCCTACTCGGACTAGTCCCTGGCAACTACCAAGTAGTCCAACCAACCGCTTTCAGGAAGAGACCAAACCCACAAACACACAAGAATTCATCTATAACAAGAATGTTGGTTTAGGCTTAATGGGAGCAAATGCAGTTATAAAAGGCATATATGTATAATTTTGCAGACTGTTAAAATACTGGCATCAAATACGGCTCTGTATGATTTTAAAATGGAGGAATATGTCCAAATATAGGCCCTGACTCTATCTCTACTGCTTCTGACTTAGGTTTTCACTCCCTGAGATAAAGATTACACATTAGAGACAAATACTCCAATCCAAAGGAAAACTTGGATGTGAGTTTTTGGGCAGGCTCATCTCTTGACCTAAGGACAAATCTAGGGAAGCTTTTTTCTAACTATAGGGTATAAATACAAGGGATCTAGTTGTAAACATTTTTATTTAGTGGGAAAAGTAAAGCAGGAAGCTCTGGCCTTTCAGGAAGAAGCAAGGAAGCTGATGGAGCTAACATCACCAAAGCACCCAGACCCTGCCAGAAGCCTTGGATATCACCCGGTTTTAACTGTGAGGGCCAGAAGGTCAGACAGAAACTGCAATAATTGCTTTCAGAAATTATAACAAGCATTCAGCAGTGCTTCTCATAGAACATGAGCCTGATTCTGGTGATCATGAGGCGGAAACGACAAAATCCTGTCAAGGTTTTGTGCAAGCATTGCCATGGATTCTCCCAGCCACCAGCTTTCTCACATTCATCAACTGCTAATCTCTGTTCGGTGGCCCAGTTGCAGTGGGATCTGCTCCCACAAACTGACTCCTCTCAGGAACTACACTCCTCTTCCCAGAGGCTCCTTCTGAAACCTACAGTAGACAATAGCTCACTGGTAATTTCTATAATGATGTGCTAGGGGTACTAAGATACTTGCCTTCTTGCTGGAAGCACTTGGATAACCTGTCAGTGTCTGTTATGTTACCATGTCATATCCTATCTTATGTGACACTGCCTACAGGGCTGCATATATAGAGTTCCATGAGCCCCTTTCCAGTGGTCATGGAGAATGTTTGGAGCAATAGTATTTTTTACAACTTCTGGAGTGATACAAAACAGGTTTAGATTTAAAATAATAAACCTGACCTCAAATAGAGACTTTGCTCTTGGCCTGATGGATGGTGATGCATGAAAAGGACAAGAAATGTGCTTGCTGTCCTTCACAGTGAACTATCACAAGGATCCAGCAGCCACATAAACTTGGGTTTTGGCAGAGCGATCAACTCATTTGTACTCATATTTCCTGTCATTTGCCTTGTGAGCTGCTTAGCAATGTTCTCTTCCTGAACCTGACATTACATCCTCAATCTACAGGTCTTCATGTTTTTGCAGCAGTATAACCACTCTCACATGCTGCAAACGCAACACTGGTGGTGAAAAGTACTCGAGTAAGAGAAACACACAGATTAACCAATCAATATAACTGAGCACACAACTGAAGTGACTTAATAGCAATGAGATTTCATGTAACATAAAGGTACTAAATTGAAGGAGAACCACTGTAATAAATTCTTCAAAGTACCCTAGTACAATAGCAACTGCATCTTTCTTCTTGTTGGAGATGGACTATGTACAAAGTGGAAGAGAGAGGATGAGAGAGGAAGGAAGGGAGGAGAACTGATGATGTTGGCTTTCTATTTTGATGTATTTGGGTGATACCTCATGTTCAAGGAAAACTGAAATACCAGTAAAGATTAGACAGGAATTACTAAGACTGTGGGAGGCCAGAATTTGAACTGCTTTCACTCCTAACAACAGCAACAACAATAAAATATATCTTAAGATATTTAATAGATTTGTATTATTTGATCCACATTTATAAGAAAGCTCATCACTTAAGAGGTGAGGATAACCTAGAGTACAGTCAGGTTGCAACACACTTGTGAGGATGACAGAGCCATGGATGGAACCAAGGGGTTATAAACCCCAAATCCTTGCTTTCCCAAATAGAGGTGTTGTTACCCTTTGGGGCTATATAACCTCTTAGTGGCCAAGAAATTAGTTGTTTCAGCTCCAAGTGAACTAACAGGTTCCAGCATGGCACACTACAGTGAAAAGCAGTGATCATATTTTTATTCTCTGCGATAGCCTTCACCTCTGAAGAAAAATGCTCACTTCAAATATGATTTTATTACAAAAGCATCAGAAAAGACTCTTTTCTTAAATGAAGTTGTAATTTTTACCACATCCTTCCGCATCTCCTCTTTCTATGGATCAGAACGACAGGAACCAGATGCTAAGCCAGAAAGGACATTGTTCCACCTGCAACATCTGGCTCTTTGGCAAGCCATACGGGAAGCTTCAAAGTTGCATCTCTGCTTCTCACATGGTAAGGCGGCTGGTTGATTGCTTTATCTTCCTGGCTGTAATTTTCCTTTGATTCACCTATAATTCTGAGGAACTGATGCATTTATATCCATTTTGAATAAGGTTCTGTACAAACGCCACATTTGATCTCTAGGCAGATCCTTTTATTTCCTTTTATATGTTCTTTAATTTGTGCACTAGGTTTACTGCTGCTCAGCTACATCTTGGCTGATACTTGCACAGATGCCACAGCCTTTTTTCCCTACATGAAGTTAAATATCCAGGCTCTCAGCCATGCAAAACCAAGTAGAAATTCAAATACTTTTCTTAGCATTTCTCCTTATGCAATGAGGCATTTTTAGAGGGGATGCAGCCTCCTGTTACTTGCTAACATTCCTGAATCCTTCCTTTCCTCAATTCCTCAGTCCTCTTCTACCAGATTTTTTCCAACTCGCTGGTTCTTGTGAACATTAAATCAAGTAAGTTCAACATTAAAGCAACTTTCAGCGGAACCAGAAAAGGGAAGATGGCTGTAAGTTAAGACTGGGCACCACTCTCCTCAGAACCAGCTGTTTTAGCAAGGTAACAACTAATTTCAGCTGTTTCCAAGCATTTTGATGTCTAAGTATCAAAACCCCCTTGTCCCTACAAAATAGTGAGATAATCAAGACAGGGGAGAACTACACAAGCCATGTATAGCACAACAGTGTTCAGGCTGGGCTCTCTAGAGGGTGCTGTGAAACTCTGTTAATTAATAGGAAAGGAGTAATAGTTCATTAGCATTCATTCATTTAGGATTTCAATCCTGATTAGAAATGTATCCTGCCCTAAAGCTATTGGTATCTTTTTTCTCTGTGCTGGAATCTGTAAAAAGGAACACAGTCCCCACTTTCCCTCTGCTATTCCCTTCATCAGTATCCCTGCTCTGAGGTAGGGAACATATGGCCCATCTTAATGGGGGATAAGGTGGAGCCTAAGAAAAGGATTTGTTTTCTTAAAGAGCCATTTTCCTTTACAGGTTTTCTCCCTGGGGCCAACCAAAACCCTGCAGCTACTTCAAAACTGAAGTGACGGCAGGGAAAGTCATGGGTTAAAACTTAAACACGGAAGTTCAGTTGGATATAAGGAAGAAGTTCTTTACTGTGACGGTGGTGAGGCACAGGTTGCCCAGAGAAGCTGTGGCTGCCCCATCCCCAGCAATGTTCAAGACCAGGTTGAACAGGGCTTTGGGTGACAGTTTAGAGTGTGGTGTCCCTGCCCATGGCGGGGGGTTGGAACTGGATGATCTTAAGGTCCTTTCCAACCCAAACCATTCTGTGATTCTATGATTAGTCAACAGAAAGCAACGAGTACTTTCCAGGATGAGGTACAGAAGAACTTGCCTCATCTATTTGCTTTAAGCTCTGTTCCATGGTGGATGGGCACAGACTTCTTAGCCAGTAAATCCCAAGGGAGAGGGAATTGCAGCTTTTCCTATGTCTAAGTACCAAGCTCAAGGAGGAATGCCTTGCAACCTACAAACAAAGTCATAACAAGTAAAATTAGAGGAGGTGAAATGAATGTGGTTTGCACCAGGGTAACTGTCAGACGCGTGACTCACAGCATTCCAGCTTCCTGGAAATCAGCAGAAGTAAAGGAAGCCTATAATGCTCCGAATTTAAGTTTATTTGAAAATACAGGCAGAAAAGTACCCAAAACTTGCTTTGCTTTTCTGAGTTTTAATTTAATTCCACTTTGACTCAGGAAAGCTGTGTTATCTCCAACCTCTTCATTGACATGAAAGTTTTTAGGCTTGGCTATTACGTTCAGCAACACAGAAAGTTGCAAGTGGGGTTAAGTTCCAGTTCTCCTAGGAACTGTACAAACACAAGGTAAGAGATGGGCTCTCAAGCAAAGTACTAGCAATAAAAATAAAAAAGACATATAGAAAGTGGTAATGGAAAGAGACGCATCGAGGTGAAGTGATTTAAGAAGGTCACATAGCAGAGCTAAGAGCAGAGAACAACTCTACTGGTGCCTTCTTAAGTACCCACTATAAGAGGCAACAGATATGCCTCAGTGCATCCACTCAGACCCCCAGTATATTCTGCGCTTGATTGGATGCCTTCACTTGGTCTTTCTACAAAGAGTCCTTGGACTGTACTTCAGTGTTGCCAGAGTAGTTTACACTTATGAACAGCTATAAGCGAGTTTGAGCTCATTTATTGTTTCTATGTTACCCATTTTGCATGTTGATGTAGATGGATGTATAGGAATATAAGCACAAGTAAGGTTTGACTTGTTTCTCCTGCAATTTGTACAGACCTGTTGCAGTCTGATGGTATGGCACCCATGCCTGATGATCTCTGTTATGAGGCAGCCACAGCTTGTTGACAAAGCACTTTGTCAGCTTTGTTTGCTTAAGTCAAGAAGAAAATAAGAACCATATATGATCTGAGAGTGACACTTCCATGAAGTCTACACATCCTTTTCTCTCTACAGTGGAGAAGACAATCAGAGGTGCAACACCTTGAGCTTTCTCAGTCTGACAGTAAAGAACCCCACTCACTTCACACAACAGTGTACAGTGAAAGGAAAGGCAGGTACGCATCTGGCTGTCAAGACCTCATGGAAAAGCTAAAGTCATGCTGATTGCAAGCCTAGGAGTAAAGGACTCCTCATCAGGGACTGCAGCGATAGGACAAGGGGTGATGGGTTCAAACTGGAACAGGGGAAGTTCAGGTTAGATCTAAGGCAGAAGTTCTTCCCTGTGAGGGTGCTGAGGCGCTGGCACAGGGTGCCCAGAGAAGCTGTGGCTGCCCCACCCCTGGCAGTGTTCAAGGCCAGGCTGGAGAGGGCTTGGAGCAACCTGCTGTGGCATCAGTACCATGCAGTTACTAAGATAATTCTACAGTGTTGAATTTTATCTTCTGAATAAAACATCTCGTGTCCAAAAAGACTTTGTGTTTCTCTTCCTATTTATGATTTGATGATTTGTCCTTCCTCATGTAAGGTAACATTGTAGTTCCTTAATGGTCAGAAATCTAGAGCCCGATTTTCAAGTTTGAAGGACCATGAAAAAGATCATTCCCTGTGAAGTGAGCAAGATCTGTGTGTGTGCTCAGCACCTTTGAAAACCAGGCTCTCTTGTGCTTAGCTATCAAAATGATTGGCACGAGGTATATCCCTAGACAGTGTGATCTATATGAAAGTATTCCTCCTTCAAAATCTCGCCACTAATTCCAAATCCCATTCCTTCAAAACCCTGTCAAAAGTATATTAAATTTCTATACGAACCAGTCCAGTTTCTCTGCAGCAGAACAGTTTATTTTACCCTGTTCAATTGGGTTAGGCTATTCACATTCTCCATTCAATTAGGCCAGCTCTATTTTTGATCACATCAGCACCAGAACAAACATCATTTCCCAGATACAGTCTCAGGACATTCACCTTTTAATGTCTCCACTCAAACTCTGCCGTTTTGATGCTTTTTCTTCTGTTCCCCAGTCCTCTTCCACCATTTCATATCCTTTTCAAAGGGTTTCTTTCTGTGGTGCCCTGTGAGACTTTCCTCCACCATCTCATGGAGTGCTCAAAAGTGAATGGTGATTTTTCTTCTCTTCAGTCATTATCCTTCATGCGTACATTTGCAAAATCAACAGCATTCTCTTAATGAAGGCATTGATACTGTTCTTTCCTAATCCGCTACTAGTATTTCTCCTGTCTGTGGTCTTTCCTAGGAAAAACGGGATGACAGAAGGTGTCTCAACAATGCTGAGGGAATTCGCCCGATTTTTGTTGAGTGTGCTTCCATCAGGCAGGCTTGCATGTACACACTCACCCACGAGCATATGTATTTTCATAGTAGATGGAAATTAAAAGGGCTGCACTGCCCTGTGACACATTTACCAAACACCCGGGAGAAAAACTTGGCCTTAACCTTCAATAAATGAAGGGATTATATTGCAAATAATAAGATGGCTAAATATAGGCCCAGTCTATGAATTAAACATTGCCTAACTTCACATGATGCTAATTTATTTTGGCATATCTTGATGACTGTACTGTGGCTGTGTCCTTCTGAATGCTTTTTAATTGTCCAAGTGGTTGTCCTTTATAATCCACCTGCTGGCTACAGTAAAATATACAGTAAACTGTGTCAACACTAGATACACAACTGCACACACAGATTGTATACTGGACATGGATTACACTTTGTGTGGTACAGGCAGACAGACAGGCATACGTGTACACAAGGCCTCATTAATTTCAACTAAATTGAAACAAGATTCAGTCTACTGAACTGATTAGAAATACAATCAGTCCAATAACTGCGTAGGACTGCAGACTGAAGTTTCTCTGCATTTCCAAAACCCAAAGCATTAGCATTCCCTGTACAGAGAAATGTTATCTTATTCTTAGGAGTAAATCTCTGTATTGGCTTTCTGTAAAAACTAGAGGCCTCCACCAAAATGAGAGCAACCTCTATTGGGTGCTGTACAACCACAGAAGAATGAGCCACTGCTCCAAAAGCAGCCTAATGTACAAAAGAGATGACACCAGGTAAAAAGCAGACACAGAGAGAGGGAAATTGATCCAAGTCAAGAGTATGTGGTGGTTTTGAAGCTCCTATAGGCTTTGGCTTCTGCTGAAAGCAGGAAGAAACTAACCCTGGACAAGAGATGGAGCAGCCACTGGAGGGAAAGCAAGCTATAGGAATAATTACCAGTGACAGAGGCTGGCTGAAGAGAGAGAATTTGAAGAGGAGCAATAAGGAGCTGAAATGCCCTGTTGCAGGGCGCAGAAGGACCTGTGCCAAGACAAGAAGATGTGCTGAAGCTGTCCCTGGCTTGGGCATCTCATGCAATGGCACAGACACCCCTATGTGTTCGCACAGGGTGTGCATCCATCTAAATGATGCTCAGCACTGTGAGCACCTTGGTATGTAAACGGCACAATCATTTATAGCATGGCCAGTATTAGATGACATCTGATTTTGTCCTCACATGCTCATTTCAAACCCAGGCTCACTGTAAGGACCAAGCTTCTTTTAGCCAGAAAGGCTGTTTGATCCATAAACATGCTTTTTTACTCTTTGGTCCTCTTAGAAGCTCACCTGTGCCTCTCAAGTAATTCTTGAGTGGGACTTTCAAATGCTCCAAGGGTGTTTGTTCCCCTCTCCACTCCCAGAGTTTTACCATATCTATCCAAGTCAGAAAACGCACCTAGGGAAAATGTGCTAATACTTTCACAAAAGACATCATGCACATCACTGACGTGAGGCTGCCTGTTCTGCTAAGACACTCAAATTCAGCCTCTACCACCTTCCCTGTGCTACAAATGGATGGTCACCTAGAAGAGAGCCACAAAAATCAAGCAAAGAAAGTATATTTATCATTGCTCACTGTTAGAGAACACATAGCATCCAAGCCATTACAGCCTGTAAAACCTCCTGGACCAAAGCAGGCATAATGGTTGTTTGTTGTCCTTCTTCCTGAATTCATTTGTACAAATAACTACTCAAGGTTCCCAGGTACCAATATCAAAGTTTTGATTCATTTAAATGACGGCTGGGGAGGGCTTTGGCCCTTTCAAATTTGTCTTGGGCACTATTATTTTTCCCCTGTTTTTCCTGTTATTTTCTTTCCAACTCAAAATATGGCATACCTTTGTCACTTTAAATCCGCAGGTAGGAAGATCAGCCAGCTTTGGAACATGGAAATGTGCTTCCAAGCTAGTGGCAAGAACCACCTCAAACACACAACCCTGAAAGATGTGCTCAGGGAACTAAGAAATGATTTTATTTTAAACAAAGAGATGATCTTCTCATTGCTCTCTCTGGTGTAAGGCTCGTTATGGAAGCCAGTTGCACCAGTTCACCCCCATGTTTACCGCAACTACGCATTGACAGCTCAGAGCAATAAAAGGCAAAAGTATATAAAATAATACTGGAAATTATATGTTTAATTCATAGGGCAAATTATCAGAGATTACTTGTACAAGTAGCCTCCAATGTCCTTAAAAATATTCTTTAACTGAGGAAAAGTTTTCTGACCTTTGGAGGAAATGCTTGCTTCTAGCTATGACTAAAAAGAGATTTCCTTCTTTCTCTGTTGTGTTAAGAATCTTTTCTTCTTATAAAGAAGGCACCACAGTGGTTTATAACTGTCATAAAAGCCTGCAATCCTTTTGAGGTTAAGCTACTCAGCTATTCAACTTTTACTACAGAAACTTTGAAATTCAAAAAGAAAAAATAATGTAAGTTTTTGAAGGACATGTGTTGCTGTAGGTGATCCTGTTAATTAAAAGTGATTGCCTGCTAGGAAATCATACTTTAAAAAGTTTCATGAATTTATTAGAACCCTGAAGGTATCTTTGTATGCACACGGCTTTACATGCCATTTATGCAATTTTGTTTCAGATCTGTTTAAAGCTTCACCGATGCTCCCCAAGTAGGGAACAGCACTGCCAGCATTTGTATGTATTTTCACTAATTGAATTATGTGAAAATACATACTAATGAAGCTTTACCAGTGATGTTTGCTGAGGATAGTTTAAGTCGTATTTTCTTCTCTATTAGCAGTATCTTTCTGTTGCCGACATACCTTTTTGAAAGCAGAGATTCCTCTAGGATTTTGTGCAGAAACTTAAGTCCCTTTTTTTTCAGTGTTATTCAGAAAGTACCTATGGGAACGCATGTGAATTTATGTTGATGGACATACAGCACTTAATAGAGATGAAAAGAAGACAGACAGTGAATTATGATTTGAGATGAAAATATACTAGTTTGTTATTAGGAATGAATAATTTGACATGCAAAACTAATGAACATCTCTTGTTAGTTTTCCTGCTACTTGATCTGCAAATTGTATTTTAAATATCCCTTTCTGCCCAAGTCCATCTCACAATATTCTTGACTTTCAGACTTTTCCTCATGAGAGCTTTGCTATCCCTTGACAATGGTGTTTGAGGAATAAATGCTGGAGACAGAACAGTTATTTATAGCTTATGGGGGTTTTTAACCTGAACCACAGGGAATTTCAGAGCTGAGGTCTTGCATTCCATTGCACTCAAGATGGGTGCTTTATGAAAGTTCACCATACACATTGCTGAATGTGTGGGCAGGTAGTTTTGCACACGCTTTGGAATATATTGCCTGTAACAGACAAATTTATGCATCCCAGGATTGACTTGGAATGATCAGTGTTGGGGGGTTGTTGAGACTTGACTGGGCATTTGGCAATGTTAGCATTCATCCAGAGCCACTGAGCTCTCTTTTGCTGAGCTTTTCCAGGTTGACACCATTTAAAATCATACCCCAGGGTAACTACAGACAATGTGCATGAACATACTAATAGTGAGCAGGGGAAACTGTCATTTGGTATAATTCAACCCTCTTTTTTAACTTTATATTAAGTTATTTTAAATTGTAGTTCTTTGGTTCATAAAGACTGGAATCTGATTTTTAAAAGCTGGGCTTCTCAGGCTAGTTATGAAATTTAATATCAGCACCTTTAGAAACTTAAATATGATATTTAGGGTATGCATGTGGGTGTGCATGTGCATGCACTCCAGAGTCGAAGTTACAGGTTTAAGAGTTTATATTTTACCTATTTCAAGTCAGAACTCACATCTATCTGATAGATCTACCAGCTGCAGCATGGACAGTTTGTTGTGTAATGCATGAATAAGAGATGGATGCATTTGTGAATAATAAAGCCAAGAGTTAGTGCTTTAGAGGGGAATATAAAGTACAGCAAGAAAAGTAAATATGCAATTTTTATCCGCCTCCCACTAATATTGGTGCTGTCGATCCAGACTATAATGTCTTTGAGGATCAAATAAATGTGTCAGTTCATCTGAATGACTGAGTGAATAATGTATAATGTGCATTTGATGTGCACATTTACGAATATGTATCTGCCAAGCCCAGTAAAAAAAATCTCTTCTACAGAGACTCTCCTTTTTTCAGAAACGATACCTCTTGAGGCATTAGAAACAAACAGGGCTCTTCCCTCAAGCCCTTGGAGCCCCTCTTCACCCTCCAAAGTAATCAGATAAACATTACTGACATGTCAGTGAATTCATCATTAAATAAGCTTTAACTTCCATCACTGAAATAGCAAGGTGTTTCAGAAAACTTAAATGAAAGAAGCCTGCAGGTTAAGGGGAAGGCTTTATTCAGTCATGCAAGACATGCACATAATGCGGAAGAAAGCATCTGAGCAGACCCTGAGCCTTTTGAAACAGCTGTAACTTCTGACCAACAGCAAAGCAGCATATTTTGCATTTTGTCTCCTTTATCTATCGTGCCTCTCTGCTCAGTGCTAGTATCTTATAACTGCTTCTGCAGCCGGAGTCACGGCCAGTATTGCTACAAGTTCTGTGCCACCAACACGCACTCAAATACTCATCAGCTGTTTTGCTCTGAAAAGAAAAAAGACAACCTGCTGTTGGTACTGAATGCCAAGACCCTAGTTGAGTTGCAGACAATGTCTCCAGGCTCCCGCTATGTTGCTTCAGCCCTGAGCTCTGAAGAGTATCGATAAGGGGTACGAAATAAAACAGAGAAATCAAGAGACGCTGAGTAATAGATCTTAGAATCTTTGTTATTGTTAGATTTACAAACAACACAAACTGGTTTGGGTAGGGAAGGGAAATCAGTTTGCAGGTCAGCATTGGCCTTGATACAATATAATTTCTCATATGTGGAAAAAACCATATTTGAACATTGAGAATCATCCTGGTACAATGCAAGTGAATAAATCATGGCTGCTGTGTTAAAGGGTCAGCCCTCCACACCCGTGTAAAAGGGTTAGCAGTGTTCATGCTAACGTAAAGCTTATCCACTTGAATGCATAGTGTATTACATGGGCATTGAAACAGAACAGTTTTGTGTCCCAAGTATGTTCCATCTTGCAAGATCCCCTTTCCTTTGTACCAGGTGTTTTTCATCTCCCTATTTTGCCTGCAGCCAGTAATATCTTCTGCTTTTAAACACAAACAGAGTTTTACATAGAAATTCTGGATTTTGCTTGAAAAGGAACTCCAAAAGCTGAAAGCCTATTTTGCATTGTTGCCAGCTCATGAGCATTTGCATGCAGTTGTTCAACCTTCTAGAAAGAAGGTATAGTTCTCCTAAAAACATCACCTACCCCAAACCATTTTAAGCAAAGCATAACTGTGTTTTATTAAAAACCAAAAAGATTTCACCCCAAACGTTCAGAATGGAAACCTTTTCCTGGAAGAGATGCCTGGCATTCATCCAGCTACAGGGCTCGCCAATCTTTGTCCCTGGGTACTGCCTGTCTCTAAGGGGTGTCTGGGACTGCTGTGTCTTTCCTTAAGTCTTTGCTACATCACTGCCCTTTACCCATTCCAACAAAACTTAGTGGCATGGTAGTCCCACCTCCCTGTTCCACGGGTGCTAGCTGCTGTTGTCCCCAGAGCAACAGGCATCAAAATGCAATCTAGCTGGAATAATCATCAAGTTAGTTTAGGGTATTTGCTTTAGATGAGTTATAGACCCAGACAGACAAACCTGCTTTGCTTAGTTCAAATCAAATTTTCAGTGTCTCTGTCTAAAAATTAAAGCTAAAAGTAATGTATTCAAGGGAAAACTGTGGTTTTCCCTTTGCATGTCTCTGTAAATACATGGGCTTATTGTGCCACTACTGAACCTGGAACTCAGTCTTCCAAACACATCCTTGGCTTCAGGTAGGGTTGTTATCTGCCTGCTTTCCAATCACACTGCCCTGTTTGGCCCACACATAGACCGATCTGTGCCTGCATAGCAGCCCTTTGTCTGAAGTGACTTTGGTTTTGTATTTCCAAGGTAGCAACCCTAGATGGAACAATAAATACTCTTTTTTGGCAATGTTTTTCTCCTTAAGATGGCAGCTTGCATCCCATTATTTTTAAGGTAGTCCACTGAAACAGGCTACTGCTTTGAGGCAAAACCACAAGGAAAGCAGCTCTGTATGTGGTTCCTCAGTAAAACACACCATGATTTCCCACCAGACTGCTATTACAGTAGAGATTTAATCCTTTCCCAAAAGATCCATCTTTCTTGAGCCTCTGTTCCAACTGGTAAAGGATGGGTCATCCCGAATTAAAAAAGAAAGCAGACATGGCTCTTTGCAGCTTGCAGTCCTGATATAACAGCCTCCCCAGCCTCTGGGGGATCAGGTAACAATGGGGTTTGATAATACTGCCCGAGTTTATTTGAGGGATGTTGACAAGCCTAATTGCTTGGCAGCTCAGAGCAGCTGTAGGGCCCCTGGCTGGTCTGAGGGGGGGCATTAACTCTTGGCTTGCCTGTGGGGTTCCTCATCGCAGCTGAAACACCGCCTGAAAGAGGGTTACTGTGACACCAAGCTGTGAGAAACACCCCGGGAAAGCACTCGAGTCCAAAATACGGGAAGTGACAAAGAAAGATAGTGAGAGGATGGAACAGCACAAGAATAAACCAGGAATTTTAAATGGATAGCAGGTCTAGAAGTGGGCTTTCTGCATGAGTTCTCTGCACATTTAGAGTAATGCGCAGCACCGTCAGTTCATGCCATAGAAGCTTTTTCCTGTTACCCAGATAGCTAGTTGCCTGAAAAGAAAGAGCAATCAAGGCAAAAAAGCCATGACAAATCATTTTGCTAACAGAGACAATGAGTCAGCTTCCCTCAGCAGTCTCTCCACCATTTTACTTTTCACTGAACTTTGATTTTTAAAGCAAATGGGAAGAATATAGTTAACATTCTATTGAGAAACAGAAGTAAATGGGGAAACATAACCCAACACCAGCACTGCTGGCTGTGATAGAAAACATTGCAGATGTTAGAATCTACATAATTTCCACTCTGCGTTCTACCCTAGTGGAAATGGGTCATTTTCAAGTGTAGCAGCAGGTAGATAGCTGCAACATGGCAGGGTAAAGTTGCTATGGGAGTTTCAACTGTGTATTTCTGGATTATTTCAGTGAAAGCGAAGTCCCCATTTTTCATTACAGCGGCGGTTTTACAAACAATGCGGTTATCCGATGCGGAAAATAAAACCTACGACTGTACAAGTGGTTTGGAACACAATAAAACTGCAATTCTCGTTACGCAGTGACCGTTTAATACAGAAATCCCTGAATTATATCTTAAAATTTTGGATTAGTACTTGTCGTTTCATCCTTTCATGGCTCGTGCTAGCTGGATAGCCAGAATTTCAGTGGAAACCAAGAAACCTGCAACACTTCTCCATCACTGCCAAAAGGTCCGCATGGTGCTAGCCACAGTGTCTTGCTCCTTGCAATTCTGTGTCAGTTGGGAAACAATCCTTAAAATTTGGCATGCAAAGGCAGCTCTAAGTCAGCCCACTTGGCACAACTACCCCAGGCCCAAAGGATTTCTAGGATTACTATCTTTCAGAGAGACCCCAGCTGTGGCATACACTCTTAGGATGTCACCCTGCCATGTATATGTGCTGTCCATTTTCCTACCTGGCCCAGAATAGGTGGGTCACCTTCTCCCAGCAAGGGTCAAAAGGAAACATATTCCTTCCCTTACTTAGGAATCTCCTCTTCTCCTCGATTTTATTCTTATTTAAGCATTTAGGATAGCATTTTGAACCCATTCGTACAGCATTTCTTCACAAAATCAGGAGTTTCAAGTCTGTATCATCTGCATGCCCTGTACATAAGAAAGAATTTGTTCAAATTCTTTTTACTGATACTGGGCCTTCAGTGCAAGGGTTTCTAACATATGAACTGCAAACCCTGGTGGATCTGAAAGGTACTTCTAAGGAACGCCTAAGAAAAGCAAGTATATTGCAAATAGATATATTTCCTTTGCAAGCATCTAAACATCCACTAGGCACGTTTTCAGGGGTTATAAATCAGGAAAGGTGGAAAGCCTTAGTGTAGTTTTTCTGGGAATGTGATTCAGATATTTTGCTGAAAAGATGACTCCCTGAGCTCTGAGAACATGGAGACCTTCCTTTGCACAACTCATGCGATTTCTTTGTGTTTGTCATTTGGCTTGGATCAGTGAATCCCACACAGTGCATCATTTCTGATAGGAAAGGCCAGAAGAGTTTATGTATCAATCCATGCAGTCTACTATTCAGGGAATATTTTGGCCACACGTCTCTTTGGTGCAGGCCTTTGGGTTTGCCCTTTTGTGATTTGCAATGTTGACTTCTATGCTCTTGGCAATGGATAAACTCAGAGAGCTATTTTTAGCTGGATATCAACAGACTAAAACCAAAGAAATCATTTCCAGCACCCACAGACAAGCTAACATATAGGAGGAGACAAGATTTTAAATAGCTATTAAACTCAAGTTGCTTTTACAGGCTCTCACACTGGCAAGTTAACTACTTGCTTTGCATGAGTAAAGTAAAAAATACCTTCCTATCTGTTTTAAATAGTGTCTCCTTTCACCACTTCTACCAGAGAAGAATACTTAGTCTTTGTTTACTAGGTGTCTTGTCCTCTTAAAGCGCTGAAAGGATTGATAAAAGGTAGTAATTTCCAGGCTTTAAGATACAGTAAGTGGCACAATTACATCAAGGAGGCTAATTTTGTTTTCCTCCAGCTCAGTGAAAAAGAGCACAGTAAGGTAAAAGGGGCACTGGATTCCCACTGGATATTTTCTCCTGCATCAATACTCTTCTTTCATGTGGGACACTTTTGCTTTTGATTAGGTTTTTTTTTTTGGAATTCAGCTCTTAATTCCAGGCAGCCCTACAACATGAGCCACCCAAAGTGGCATTTCCACCAAGATAGCAAAGGGCCACAAAACTCAATCTGTCAGCAGCATCCATGTGACTTCCAGTGCACAGTAAACACACACAGGGATACATATTGCTTTGAGGACTTGGACACACAGTTCAGGTTGAGAGTAATGCCTGCTTACTTCTATTCCCTTTTACCACAAACAGTTTTGTTCACAAGTGGCACATTAAGCACAAACAACTGCTTGAAACCTTTCCAGGGAAAGACTTTGAGGCAGCACTAATTTGAAACACCAGAGGTCTGCTCAAAAAGAACCTGAACACCTGCACAGAAATCCTACACCTGGCTCTTTCTCCTTATGTCGCTCAGAATCAGTCTTTGTCTCAGGCGACCCATCCAGTAGAAGGGGACAGCTATACCAACTCCTATCACAGCCAGGGATTACTTAAGCCCTTGCTTGCTGGTGCTGATGAAGTACCTTAAACACATATGCCTGAAGAAGTGGAATCTTATTCTGTCATTAACTCATCCTTTGGCCTTGAGCATAGTATTGACATTCTTTGTTACCTTCAGTGAATCAGCTGGAGGCAAGAGGCTTCTGAGGGATGTACCAGCCACAGGCCCTATGTGAGAACACGACTCCTTCCAGAGCAGGGCAGTCCATCGGTTTCCCTTCTGCAGACATGAGGAAAGGGAGAGTGTAAGTGGACACAGCATAGCCAAGAGAGATGCACGATTTGCCTGCAACCCCTCCACTTCCCATCTCTTCAAAGCCAGTGCAAAAAGCTGCTTACGTGCTTCATCACAAGGAGCTTTCTCTGAAGGATACCTCTCTGGCCCACAAGCACCAACTCCCGCTCTAACTAAACACACTGGTGCCTGTGTGTACCATTGAAAGAAGGGCTCTTCCATTAAAAGCAACAACAAAAAAGGGGACTATCACAAGAGAAGGGCGTTGGGCGGCCCTGCTCCGCTGCAGCACAGCCATGTCGGCCCTGACGAGAGCTCCGCATCCGCTCAGCTGCCTCTACCCGAGCAAAGCCTCCCCCGGCCGGCAGCTCGGCCCTGCCTGGCCGCCCTCCGAAATGATTCGTGCCGTAGCCAGCAGATGTCAGCAAGCGATAATAAAACACAGGCTGAGCCTCGCAGAGCGCGAATTTGGGGTGGAGAAGGCACCTGAGCCCCCCGCCCCATCCTCCCCATAGCAGGCAAGGCGGCCCCTGCGCTGCTCGGAGGGCTCGGGGGGTGTCATGGCTACGGTGTGTTGATGGGACACGCAGCCTCAGAGGACAGCGAGCAGCGGGGTGTGCTCCCACCTGTGGCATTGCAATCCAGAGAATGAGCTGTGCCCACCTGCAGCCACCTCCCAGGTGCTTTCTGATTGCTTTATCCCCTCCTAAAAGCCGCCTTGGAATGAGGGGAGCTGCCCTGAGACCAACATGGGCTCACCTGGGGAAGGGGTTGCTGTTCAATAGGGCCCAAAAGCATCAGGTGAGAGGAGCCCGGTGAAAATAGCATTGTTGTTGGAGTGAGATAGGAGGAGACGATGAAGGAGGGCCTGGAGCAGCTCTGCTCTGGAGCCAGGCTGAGAGAGCTGGGCTGGGGCAGCCTGGAGAAGAGAAGGCTCCTGAAGGGGAGACCTCAGAGCAGCTCCAGTGCCTGAAGGGGCTGCAGGAAACCTGGAGAGGGGCTTTGGACAAGGGCTGTAGGAACAGGACAGGGGAATGGCTTTACCCTGCCAGAGGGGAGACTGAGATGAGCTCTTAGGCAGAAGCTCTTCCCTGTGAGGGTGCTGAGGCACTGGCACAGGGTGCCCAGAGAAGCTGTGGCTGCCCCATCCCTGGCACTGCTCAAGGGGTGGACGCAGGGACTTGGAGCAACCTGCTCCAGTGGAAGGTGTCCCTGCCTGTGGCAGGGGTTGGAACTGGTCCTTTCCAACCCAAACCATTCTATGATCTCCTCTAATAAATGAAATGTGCCCAAAGTGCCAGTGCTTGGGAGCGTTCACTGGCAGCACTTGTTTTGCCGTATGTGAACAGCCATTATGTCTCTGCACTGCTTGACAAACTACTGTTAAGAAGGTCAAACAAGAAAACCCCAAACTGTAAGGTTCTATCCCAGAACTCTTACCGCATAGATTTAAGAATCACCAAGTGGCAAAATAGCACTGTGGTAATCCCCATTTAATGGTGTCTGTATGAGTGTAACGTGCTCTTATATAGTATTAGATTTTAATATAGCCACAGCTAGAAGTGGAATGGGCATGCATTCAACTGAATATCAAACTGGTCCTCTGCAAAATACCCAATGTATCCGCCAACACCTTACAAAAACACTAATTAACATCTGCAGCAAGCTTCATATCGGGACTTTCTATCAGCTGCTAACAGTAGCTTAGTTCTTAGTGTGGTTTTAGTGCCCCAGGTAGTAAATGTGAGCAGGATCCCAGACCAACATCCTGCAAGTTATTTGCTGACTGCTAACTCTGTCCTGGCCTCACTAGCAGAAAGAAGGGTGAGGTAGCAAATGTTAATTCTTTTTGCCCTTCTGGGTGAACAACTCATCCCTTCATCCCAGAAACTGAAGCCGTGTAAGCGTTGACAAGGCATGTGGAAAATTGCTGTACGTTGGCTCGGATTTTAAAGTAAAGCCTTGCAACTAAGCTTGGAGTAATCTCTGTTTGCACTGAGCTCCACAGGCCTTCAGGAAAGCAGAATGAAGTCCGATGTTCTGCAGCTGAAGTTTTGAGTGAAACACTGAACCTTGGAGACAGACAGCACACACCAAGAGGTAGCAGTGGCTTTAAATCTTCTTTGTGGCTCTTTGGAAGAATACCTACTTCCCTCACTTGGGGCCACACATAACTTTGTTACTCAGATTTCCATCCTTTATAGAAAGGCTGGAAAGCATCTGATTAAAGCAATCAGATTTCAGGAGTATTTGATTTTAAAAAGGAACGAAGGCTTTTTTTCTAAATACAAACAAAAGACATCCAAGCGGCATCATATGAGGATCTGGTCTTGCACCTTTAAAATTGTCTAGCTTGTTTTCTTCATATTGGCTTTTCTTTTCAAGTCCCAACTATCAATTAAGAAATCTTTCTCACATAGCTCAACCCTCTGATTTCACTGAGCCTGTGTGTGTGAGCTGGATAACTTACCCTTTGAAACTCCTCATTTTGGGTGATCTGGAATTATTTGAGTCTGAAAATGCATTCGAATTTAAGCAGAAAAAATGGTATTTTTCATATAAGTATGCCAAAGCCTTTGCCAGCTCTGCCCCAGCCATCCAAATTGTCATCAAGCAAAGAAAATACTAGCCCCAAAGGAATTGCTCCTTGACATTTATGGGCTGCTAAGGCGAAGGAAGACCAAACCCTCCTGCCCGCCTTCCCAGGGAGTTGTTCAGGCAGGGAGCACTTCCTCTATGCTTAAACCAATGAAGAAGGTGAACACGGATTGGAATAAGAATGTTGAAATTCATCAGTGAAAATTCTAGGTGAGGTCAGGAAGTTATAGCAAATTCCCTAACGTGTGGAAGGAATACAGGGAAAATGGACAATGTGACTAAAGGGGTCGGTCATGATTTAGCAATACCTGTCGCATTGAATTTAAGTCCATCAGGATGGACAAGAAAGTCTAAAACACAGGCTGCCTCAAAGAAGCACCAGAAAGATCTATAACTTCAGCAGTAAAGGACATAAAAACATTGCTGCGTAAGATTTATAAGAGCTGGAAATCAATAAAATCATGTTTAAAGACCAATTCGTAGTATTTTAAATCTTACTATCAATTGAAGTAGCTAATTCTTCAGGTTCCCACATGTCCATGGTGCACTACTAAAAAGTAACCCCAAGTCATAAGATATCACTAGCATTAATATTTACCTCACTAAACCAAGGCAGAGCAGGTTTCCACGGAGGCTGGTTTTTAACTTTGTGCTTTCTTTTATGCTCAATTGCTATTGCTACAAAGGCCCCAAGAAAACACACAACCAAAGATGTTTGCGCAGGTGCAGCCGTGTTTGTTATTCCAGGGTTTTTCCCAAAAGCTGCAGCCCAGAGGAGTGGATACAGGTGCTGGGGGTTGGCAGAGACCAAGCGTCACAGCACAGTACCTGTCATCAGCCCTCCTCATCTCCTGCCCCTTTGAAAACACCTCTGTGGTGTTGGACTATTTATCACAAAACTGAGCGAGGGTGGCTGTAATCTGAGGGGCTTACTGGTGCCAGTATGATGCCTTGGGTTTCCATAGGGTTCAGGCCCAGTTCTTAGGTGCCTGTCCACCTTATTTGCTGTAAACGTCCACGTGTACTTGCAGGGTTAAGAAGGTGTTGCGGTTGCATGACTGAACAGAGAGGCATTTAAACGCATGCTTAAATGATTTGTGGAACTGAGGCCTGGAAACCCCCCAGTTTCTCCTCAGCCTGAAGGAAGAATCAACAGATGACACACGAAGTTGGTCATGGAGTTCAGAGAATTGCCTTCCCCTCCCTGAAAGGAAACTTGGAGAAGAGGAAAACAAACCCAAACCTTTCCTCTAGCACTTCATTTTTACAGGAATGTCCCCGGTTTCCAGAGGACTTTAATCTTTTTTCCAGTATCCACCAGAATAACAATCAAAACACCAGCACAGATGCAATGTCAGAGGCGATGTTCTGACCAAGCAGGAAACAACCTTCGCAGTCCTGCAGGAAGAAGGTCAGATCATCTTGCCCCAGTGCTGCTGTAAGAACTCTGCTTGGATGTGAAAACTTTCCTTGTGCCATGGCTGCTCTTCTCTCAGCATGTGGACATGGACCTACCTCAACCAGAAGAGCTCCGAGCCCAACAAATGCCTGGCATAATACTGCAGAATGTCCTTTTTCTTCTTTCTATACATTTTATTCTTAGCATTCTCCCTGTCTTTTGGCTTAAATGTCATGTTCTTCCTCCTTTAACTACAGATACAACCCCAGACTATGAGTTATTTGTCTAGTCCAGAATGTATCAAATGTTTTTTTCAGTGGTATTTTTCTTAGCCAGGTTGGATGGGGCTTGGAGCAAGCTGCTCTAGTGGAAGGTGTCCCTGCCCATAGCACGGGGTTGGAACTGGATGATCTTAAGGTCCTTTCTAACCCAAATCCTTCTGTGATTGTGTTATTTTTGACACCAGGAGGAAGAGCAGCACAGTCTCCAAATGCCCCATTCAGCATTTGACAGTTCTTTCTAACTTACTATTCTCTATTCACACTATTTAGGTCTTCCACTGTTCCTTTCTTTGTATTATATTTCTCTTTAGATGACTGAATTATCTCTTATGGAAAGTTCTTTCAGCTGTTTTCATGACTCCTGCTCTATTTTCTTTTCCAGACAAAAGCAGGGTACATCTCAGCTGCTGATGCACAGTTCCCAACAGCCTGTTATGTCCAGGAAAACAGGCATATGGGCCCTTTATCTGCAGAAAGGGAGACATCCATGGGTTTCTTCAATTTTTTTCAAGGATTCCCAGAAGTCCATGATCACTTCTATTCTTCTCACCTCTCTCTGAGCACACTGGAGTCATCCGGACCCCAAAACCCTGTTCAGGAAGGGTGAGTACAGGTCCTTCAGGAATCCAAATCCAGCCCTCAAACAGTGCTGATGGCAAATAATTCAGTGTGCCATAAGGCATGAAGTAAATTTTAGTGGGAATCCTCCAGAAACATGAACAGCAAAGGGCTACATTCCTGTCTTCCATCAGGCACTATATGTTGCTACCAAATGGATAGAGGCATCGGAGTTGCTATTTCAATCTTGATACTGTGCACCCCTCTTAGATTTGGTCATGCTAAGCAGCAATCCAAATATCTTTTGGGCTGTATTTTAGGAGGTAGTGCAGGTTCAGCTTATGATTTTGTGCTAAAACAGGAAGAAAAATTATTCTTTGGAATAACTTGGGATTCCACTGCAAGGGAATGCTTGAGGAATCCTGATATTCAAGAGGAGGGTAAGAGTTCTAAAGAGCTGGCAATGTGGCTAGACTGAAGTAGGACCAAAGAGAAAAGACATCAACACTCTTTGAGACACTGAAGTTTATATCATAAGCCTGAGATAAACTGCAGTTTACCTACAGGTCTGAAGAGAAAACAACTCCCTAAGAGCAAAGCTGGCTCTTTTATTCCACGTCAAGCCTAGTGAGTTCTGTGATTCCTGAACAGCTATTTTATCTGCATTTAGGAAAAAAAAGATATTCTAATGGTCATATAACAAATTAACATTTGAAATTTTGAAGAAAAGAACTTTTCTATGATTGTATTGTTTGTACCGTCTCATACAGCTTTAAAATTATCAAAATCGTAGTGAAATGTAAGCAGTCACATGAGGCTATTGTCATGTGGTTGTTTAAAGATTACAAATGAAGGTAGAACATAGCCATAAAATCAGAAAACTATGGATTACAGACTGATTCTTGTAGAGGATACTCTCAGTTTCTACAGATTTCATTAAGGGCTAAATTGTGATACTCTTACCCATGTCAAGTGATGTCTTAATACTTCTTTCCAATGGGCTAACTCAAAGAATTAGGTTTTATTCAACTGGAGAAAGGATTATAATCTAACCTTAAAACCTGAGTGCTCTTAATGCACAGGAGCACTAGGCTTATTGCTTATAAAATTAATGTTAGACTTTTGAGACAAATAATATTCATTGTTTTCCACAAATGATATTTTCTACCAAAAATCATGCAAGAACTTGCTTAACTTATATGCTAAATCCTCTGGGGAAGGGAGAATAGCTCCAGTTTCACTCCTAAGTGTCTGTTCCATTTAAAGGATATTAGCTAGCCAAATGAAAAATGCATGAATCAATCAGCAACAAGGACCTTGATCTCCGAATGAGACAATGCTGAGCTTTGAGATTTATGGTCTTGCTTCCAGAATTCCATTATTTGGAGGAACAACAACAATAACAATGGGAGATGACATCAGAATAGCTAGTGTTCTTCTTTTCCTTTCTTTTCCTGTTGATCACAAGATGCTGACTTCTGTGTCAGTCACCCCTGTCAAATGAGTAAATGTTCGGGGCTTTAAAAGATCACCATGTGCTCAGTTCAAAATACAATGAGAATGTCTTGAATGGAAGCGCATTATTGCTGCTTGCATTTTGCACTGCTAATTAGCTTTGCCACAAAGCAATTACCTATTTCTTACATTTTTCCTGTATTTCTTCTGCAGGCAGAGCCCCTTTTGAGTTTTACACATAGAAAATACACTGTTGGAAGTCATACTGCACTGAGGTAGGGCAGACAAGGATTTCATTCTATCTCCTTGTGATTCTTGTTTTCCATTTCCCTGGGCCACTGCAGAACACATAATAGAGTTGCCCCTTAACTTTATGATATTAACTTTGTGATATGTACAGTGGGTGAAGTTCCTTCAGATACTGTCAGCCTGTTAAGACCTGCCTAACAGGCGTAATCTCTTTCTGCCTTAGTGCCAAAAGTGAGAGAGGGTAACAAGGGGTTAGGTTTACTGGAACAGGCAAGAGGGACTCACATTAATAGTGGCTGGACATGGGGATACTCTCGCATGGTGGGATATACTTGTGACCATATAGCTCCGGGATGTCCTTCCCCATTCAGGTTGGAGTTGTGCATCTTATTAATGAGAAGTAAATCCTGTTTCAGTGTGGTTGCACAAAGTATGTGGAGAACCAGCAGAACATGGAGCTTTTTGTAGAGTCCAGGTCCAGACCAAACTCTGGGTTAAGAAAATAACGAACAAAGATCTTATGCCACCTTGAATATCATCAAAACACTCTGGTTACATGTATGGGTAGAGAAATGGGTAGAGATAAAGACTGGATGGAAATGCTAAGAGGATACTATGTTCAACATATGGATTATTAGCAGCCATTTCTAACACTAGTTCTGATATTCCTTTTAGCATGCAGCCATATATATATACACACACACACATTTCCGGTAGGAGAAATAGGCAAAAGTAGCTTATTGTGAAAATATACATTCACTTGAAAATGGCAGCAAAGATCAGATGCAAATCCAGCCCTAAACAACCCTCAGACTGGGGGATATTTGAATTTAGGCTTTGTTCAGTGTCTTATCTTGCATGAATAGCTCCTCTCTGGGGTTGTATCCCTTTTGCAAACATCATGGCACAGCTCAGCCAGTGAGGTGGGAAGGAAGGTTAAAGGATATATCAGAGATAGGGATGCCCTTCCTCCCTTACCTTAGCAAGTACAGGTTATTGAAACCCTTGATGTAATCTTAAAATGCATTGAGATAACCAGCTAAACCTTCCCTGATTACATGGTCCTCATTTGGGATGACAGTTTAATACAGAATGTATCATCTTGCTTAGAAAAATATTAGATTTAATATATTTTTAAAAAATCAGATGTTGTCCATTTTGTATACTTTGAATGAGTAACTGTTATTTATTAGCAACATCGGGCATGCTTGCTTAACAAGAAAATTCTTATGTTTTCTGCATTCACTTGCACCTGAGACCAGCGGTCCTCCAGCTTTTCAGGCCATTTATTTCAGACAAACCAACCTTTCCTCATCTGGCTATTGCTGCTGTCCTTAGTGGTGTGGCCGTATGGAAGGCATTTCAATGCATGACATGTTGGCATTGTCTGGTGGTGGCCAGTCTATTATTCAGTGCCATTTCTAGGAAAAGCAAGTGATGGGCAAACCCTCCTGTGTATCTCAGATGTGAATCATGTTTTGGAGAGAGTTAGGGGTAAGGGAAAGGACTACACATGAGCTCAAAATGAATCTGTAACCTTAAAGAAAGCATGCCCATGCTTTGTGGCCTTGAAGAATTAGAAGATTTGTAGTACACTTTGGGAAGAAAAACTCAACTCAGTAGCAGGGGAAATGGTAACTGTAAGCAGGAACTACAAGTCCCATTTTGTAGGAAATTCTGTCTCTTTGAAAGTGTTTTCCCTGTTCTATCATAGAATCATAGAATCAGAATAGTTCGGGTTGGAAAGGACATTAAGATCATCCAGTTCCAACCCCTCTGACATGGGCAGGGACACCTCCCACTAAACCTTGTCATCCAAGGCTCTGTCCAACCCAGCCTTGAACACCACCAGCAATGGAGCATTCACAACTTCCCTGGGCAACCCATTCCAGTGCCTCACCACCCTTACAGTAAAGAACTTCTTCCTTATATCCAATCTAAACTTCCCCTGTTTAAGTTTGAACCCGTTACCCCTTGTCCTATCACTACAGTTCCTAATGAAGACTCCATCCCCAGCATCCCTATAAGGCCCCCTTCAGACACTGGAAGGCTCATATGAAGTCTCCATGCAGCCTTCTCTTCTCCAGGCTGAAAAGCCCCAACTTTCTCAGCCTGTCTTCATACAGGAGGTGCTCCAGTCCCCTGATCATCCTCGTGGCCTCCTCTGGACTTGTTCCAACAGTTCCATGTCCTTTTTATGTTGAGGACACCAGAACTGCACACAATACTCCAAGTGAGATCTCACGAGAGCAGAGCAGAGGGGCAGGATCACCTCCCTCGACCTGCTGGTCACGCTCCTTTGATGCAGCCCAGGATACAGGGCATGTATTCTGAAATAGAATGAAATTTCTTCTCAAGTTTTCCTTAAGTAAAATGATGACATAAAAAATGTATTTAAAATTTACCCCAATGCTTTTGTGATGACTTTGAAAAGTTTAAAACGTTTGAATTCAAACCCATTTTGAAATGGAAATGTAACATCTTTATTTCCAGCAGGTATTTTTCACCTGATGGAATATGAAAATATGAAGTCATTTTCATATTTTTGGCAATCAGCTTTCAAGGAGGTAACATTTGCATATACTTTTCTGTTTGTTTCTAAAATTTCCAGACAGGCAGGGAAAATAACTGGGAACAGTTACTGCATAGCTTTCAAAACACACCCCACTGCAGCAGATAGCTACAAATATGCTAAGCCTTTGCCAATGCTGTTCTAACCTGGTCTCAGCACAAAGTCTCTTTACCTGCCTTTGTTGCCCTGAATGCTTTTCCAGACAGGTAATGTGAAAGATGGTCCTGTTGATGATGCCCTTTTATTTATCAACCTATTTATACCGCACAAATAAATTTAAACAAAAGATAATGTGACTTCCAGAGAAATCTGGAGATCTAAAGTTAGGTTTCCCATTTTAGCAACACATTGAACTAACTTATAATGGCCTTTGTTTTAGCTAAGAGCATTACCCAATTTCCAGCCTGGTTACAGCTGCAGGAAAAGACTGGCAGCTAACATAGTAATGAGTCAGTATCTATTGAGATTCACTCATTACTATTAATTTCCTCGTTGCTCCCAACCGATTCAGGAACTACTTATGGAAATTCTTCTTCTTCTGTCTTGCTGAAATCCAGCACTGTTGCTGTCAAAGCTGCCAAGAGGCGCAGCAATGCTACTGTGATAAAATAAGTCCAATTCTATCCCAATCTTGCTTTCCTAGGAAGAACAGAACTCATTAAATAATTATCAACTGTGACAAGAAAGTAGCTGGCCAAACACTTGCTGCTAATCTAGGCATGACAGCAGGACTATACCTTTCAAAGCAGTAATTAGCTAGATGAACAACAACATAAGTACCAGACAATGACATGGAAAGGACTGTCCCTAAAGGACAGATTTATTATACGCAGGGTTTAGTGTTTGTGTGACTTATGAATGTTATTTTGCAGTATACAATTACACTTCTCTTCTGCTGCCTTTCTCTTTGTTTTCTGCACAGTTTATGGAAGTGGGCAGAGAGAAAATGGGGAGCTGAAGCCATAGGAGAGCAGGTGATGGAAGATCTGCAACACCTTCCTTATGTTCATGAAATGGGGGGGGCTGCATAGATCTCACAGTAGAACACCATCAGCCTGCACCCCATCCTTTGGGAATAAGAAATCCGGTACTTGCACCCTGCCCTCATTTTATGCTTGGTCTGATACTCACCTAGTGTTTGTAGATCAGGTCTAGCAATCGTTATTACTTTTCTTTCTCGACAGGGCAGGTTCTTAGTTGGTGTAAGTAAGTTGGTATAAGTGTAATGATACGGATTTATTCACAGCATACACCAAACCAGCAGTCAGTACCGGTGCTAGAGATAGTGTTCTGTCAGCTAATATAAATCACAAGCCCAGACTGCTACCATTGAACGTAAAAGGCAGGACTACGATTGCACCTAGAACTGACGCTGGAGTTACACGCAGCCAAACCTGTTTTCAATTGAACTGCTCAAGTGCTTAAAGTTAAGCATACACATAAGTGTTTGCAGGATTAAAGCCTCCGTTTGGAATGACAGAGTAAATCCAAATGGAGATGGATTAGCTAGCAGAGGGCAGGTGAGGTGGTCAAAGGCACATGCAGTTTATCATATGGCTCTGTAATTTACTACATGATTATCACAACTACATATTTGGTGTGGGGATATAGATATACATGCACACATGCATACACAGAGCCAAACTTCTTTGGCACGGGGGCCACACAGTCATTTCAAATTGAGACTCTGGGCTGCACTTGTTCCAGGACTGCTTGTCTGTTGCCAACACACTGAAGCGCCTCAGGCTTCAGTCTGATTCTTTGTTTGCTTGCCCATTAAAGTTCTTATCCCACACTCCCTTTTGGCAGAAAATGTTGTTATTTCTGCTTTATGCTGGCCCAGGCCCTTCTCCTGCCTCTGTTCCTATTAACCTATAGTAGTGACAGCCAGGAGCAAACTGAAGCAGCTGGTTGGAGATGCTACTATCAGACTGCGAAACAGCTGTTGCGCAGAGGGGCCACCCCAAAAAACTTCTATTACAGGACTGCTGGGCCGGATTTTGGCCATTGCAGACAGGGAATTGGGAAAAGAGGTACTTTCATTTGCAAATATTTAATTGCTGAAAAATGTAGGGGTGTGTGCGGCATCTTTATTGGATGTCACACAGAAGTAATGCTTTCCAGGTATTTTGCTGGCACTTGGTGTCATTGTCGTCTCACTGCCAGCATGCAGTGGCCCCATGTTGCAACTCAGTGTGAAACTGATTTCCAATTTTTCTGTTTAAATTAATATTTACCAGTTGGTTGTTTTTGGCAGACTTTTATTGATAGCATTGATTCAAGAAAAATAGCCAAATTCAGCTCTTGGTTACAGCAGTGGGGCATCTGGAGTTAGCTCCACTTCTACCAATGTTACCAAGAGACAAATTCCTTCTTCTGTCTTTTTGTAGTGTGACATTTGCTCTGTCCTTACCTATAGATATGAGCTGGGCTGCAATTTTAAGTTTGGAAAAATTGGGATACAGCATTGAGTATAGCTCTGAAATGTATTGATTAGGCACTTCTCCAAGACACTTAATGGTACCTGCATCTTAACCTTCAGGAAACACTCACTTCAGAATACCATTATTGCGTCCAGAAATAACACTTAGCAGCATAAATTCGGCTTTTACTATTGGCCAGAAAAAATAATCATTTGAATGCTTTTGCATCCCTCATCATTCAGGTGAATGAATCACTTCAGAGTTATTTCAGTTATTTCCAAACTAAAGATGGAGCAGAACACTGACCAGGGCACAGGACCTATGCTGGAATCTGAATGGACTCGGAGCAAGTGAGATACTTGATGCAGCTGCAGAATTCTGTGCATGTCCCACTGTGTGGTGGGGGCATATTGCTTCCTGATCTGTGTAAGTGCACAACAGTCCACGCTGCCTGGACTGAATCCACTCCATGGGATATTGATACAAGTAAATACCTCAGCTATATCTATGGAAAAGCTATAAAACTGCGTGACAACGAGGGTGCAATTGGCATGTGAGCCTGAGCACTGTTGTGTTGAACTCACATTAAGAGCTGTACTTCGAACCACACTCCTGTTTGTCATCTTAAGGGTGGGAAATTGCTGAAAGAACAAAGTCAGCCACCAAGGCTGCCAAGCTAAGTTTGCTGTGACATTGATAAATATTCAAGCCAATGTCTTTCAAATGTTATTGTGAATCACCTTTCCCTCCTTCCTTCCCCTGCTTCAGTCATCTTGCTGGCTCAGAATGTTCACCTTTGTCTCAGGCCTCAGCTGCCTTCACTTTATTGCATACGATTGCTATTGTCTTTGTCTCTTTTATCCGCTTCGCTGTGTCTCATTTTCCTAAAGTACCTGGCACCCACTTTTCCATAACACTGTTCCTTTGTTTCAGGAAAACATAATTTCAGGAGGCAGCAGAAATGCAGTTCCAAAGGCCACAGGGTGACATCCTCTCTCACCTGATCTTTATTCATATCAGGCTTTCATGGCATTCTTTTTTCCATTTCTCAAGCACCCTGCAACTCCCTTCCTCCCTGACAGGAAGGCACTTTTTATTTCTCATCAAAATGCTTTCTTACCAATCTTCTGTTCTCCAGAAGTTTCAGAGGCCCTTCTGTTAAATGTTGGTTTTCTCATGTAGATGGACCTGTTGACCTGATGGTGGTTTATTACTGTTTGGACATTTTTTCTCCTTCCTAAATTTGGAGGAACTTGTACCTTTATGTCATTTCTAATCTTTATTGTACTGGCTTCAGCAGCAATCTTCCCAAAGTCTGTTTTTCATTTTGAGGTAGGAACAATTGAAAAGTTTCAATATCTGAACTGGTTGGCTTTCCTAAAAGTGGTATATTTAATGCACAGCTAATCTTGTGTTCACGGTTCAGACATAATCTACCTGCCTCAGATATCACCAACAAAAATGTGTGGTTTCTCTCATTTCTACCAAGTCAGGAAAGGATGCTGTTATGCAGTCCTTTATGTACACCTTCTTAGCTCCCCCATGCACTAAAAAAGAGCCTTCAGTCCATTGAAATAATACAAAACCTCAGTCACTGATGGAAGTGGTATGTGATTTTCTGTGTATATTTTACACCAGAAGGTACGGTGCCTATTGTACATCCCCATTTAAAACTCAAACACAATGGCTCATGCAGCTGGATGGTGACCTGCCAATGAAGTTTAAGACAGCATAGACTTCCACATGAAGCTGCGGATTAATGAGACAGAGAACTATCTTCTTTTTTTTTTACCCACAAAAGACTACTCGTGCGTTCAGAATGTGCTGCAGACTAAAACCAAAGTTCAGCTCGCCACAGGAGTAGAGAAGAAACACGCACAGGATACACCTCAGAAACAGCCCAGCCCTTATGGAAAATTCCTGTGGAATTTAACACAAAATGATAAGGTTTTGGCAGGGGTTTGGGGTTTTTTTTTTGAACCATCCTATAGCTCAGATACCTCTGCTATTAAATTCTATACAAAGGCTCAAAAAAGTTCATATGAAAGATGTAATGCTCCATAGGTTTTACAGTAATTTCTGTTACATTTCTATAGGACCCCCTTGTTTCTGTTCCAATTATGTTACCTAGAACTTTTCATAAAAGACCTATCTTACAACAGGCCCCTTCCCTCTCTCTCTGTTTTCCTTTAAGTGTAACAAAATGTGTAGAGAGATATATATTACAATGTGTGCTGCTTACAGCTCCATGATTTTAGGTGTACTACTACCACATGCGGCGAAGGCACTATTTGTCTTTTGGTTAGTGAGCTCAGTAAACTTGTAAGTAACCTGCCAAAACCAGGCAAATATAAACAGGAAGCGCCTTCTCGTCTTGATTAGGCTCGTGAGGCAACAGTTGTGTGGAAGAGAGGGAAAACTGAGCTTTCAATCTTTTATTAATGTAATTTTGAAGCAAATCACAAATTATAAGTACATAGAAAGTTCTATTTGTGAATGTCCTCTCAGGACACTACGCTGCAAGATGAAGTAAGTCGTGCAAGGGTTAATTTAGCTCCTCAGATAAATAAAAACGTCCTCAGGAAGTGTTTGGCATATCTTAGCCTCAAAATGCTGATGTAAGTTTTACACATCTGGCCTTCTGGAATACGGCAGCGGTTGTCTTAGGTGGTGATTCAAGCAGTTCCATCAAAATGGGCTGCTTAGCATTTGTCTGTGGACACAAAGACAGCAGGTACTTTAAGGCTGAATAATCAACATTTACCATGGTTTTGTTAAATGTTTCTTTCCTTTTTCATCTCCTCTCAGTGAAAAATTTCACAATTTGGCCTTATCCACCTCTTACCCTCTTATGACTGCACCCAGCGAGCTCCATTAGAGTCACTGTTCCTGTGTTGCCACCCCACTATCTCCCGAACAGACTCTGGATCCACCTAGAAAGGAGCAGATCTTGGTGGGAATTTGGACACTGGAGATAGGGACAAGCTGCTTACACTCTGGCAAGACCCAGTGTCAGTGCCAGCTGGATGGTGATGCTGTCAGGAGGGTGGCTGTGACAGCCTGATCACAAGTGACCTAGCCTCAGAGCAAGTTAGGTTTAAAAAGGAACATCCAATTTAACTCAGCAGAGACTCAGAGAGCAGAACTCTGCACAACCCTTCATCTGCCTCTTCTTCATCCTCAGGTTTGATACAGAAAGCTGAAAGAGAATACCATGATTTAGTGGTAGCCTTGGCAGTGCCGGGGAACAGTTGGACTTGATGATCTTAAAGGTCTTTTCCAACCTGGCTGATTCTGTGATTCTATGATACCTTTATAACCAGAAGGTGGTAATCCACCATGAAAAGATAGTTCAGACTATTGCCTGAGCTAATAATGAGAGGCCAAATGAATTTAAAATGGACTGGAGAAATGGCAGTCATTTCAGTTATTTTTTTCATTGTAAAGGTCACCTAATTAACTATGTTATAACTATGTTATAACAATAACGGATTCACTAGTCCCTCTTTGTCAAAACTGCCTTCACGTATGCCATGCAGAGAGAAGGGGGCTGCAAGAAATTCCCTATGACTTTATGATGAGCAATACAAATTACAGTGGCCAAAGAGATGCTGTCTAAGAAATGGCTTTCATTACTCAGTTTTTATAGGTACAGAGGTAGTGATCAAAGTAAGTAATTTGACATCTATAAAGGCAAATACTGGGTATAATAAGAAATGTATAGAAGACTAAAAGTTGAAGTAATTGAACCAGTGAAGGTCCCATGGTCGATTATTTTTTTTCTCTTCTATGAATTTCATAGAGTAACCATGTTTTAACCTGAAAGAGGCAGGAGATGGAAGCATAAAGCCAAGTGGCAGCTTTAGCTTATCAATTTGATAACAGTATTTTTAATCACTGATTCTTGACACAAGGATTACCCGTGCCAGCTTTTGTGGCTTGAAGAAGTCCCCAAAAGATTTGTTAAAGTCAAAATGGCTTTAAGAATGACTCACAGGAAAAATACAAATTACAGCAATCCTCCTTGAGATGAGAAACTTGATTTGTTCAGCAACTATTTTGTGTCAGTTTTGACTCATCAAGAGCTTCTCTAGCTCACGAGGATGCCTTTGATGCCGTAAAAAGATCTCTGAATACATGAATCACAATTCAGTGCCATGCAAAGCATCATCAGATGTCATATAAAAGGATAAGTTCAAACACCCAAAGTGTTTATGTGGAGAATGTATCCACTTAGTTTTACTATCAAATCTTTATTTCATTCCTGAGACTATACTATTATGTCTTGCCGCTTTCATGATTGTTTCAATTTATCTAGTTTCTGCATATCTTTGAGTATTTACTTTTCATTTTCTACTTAACTCCCTTGAGAAGCAGCTTTGCTTTGACTAATTTTCTTTCTTTCTTTTCTTTCTTTAAGCAAGTTCTGTCTCTGTGGATTTTCTCTGGAGACATTGGGAATTGACGAGCTATGATTTCAACACTGTTTCCCAGACTGACTTGAGCAGTAGAGTCTCAATCACATCACAAGTGTTTGCTGAAGTAGGTACAATGGGTCCAGCTGAACAGTTTTCAACTCTTAATACTGTAATCCTAATGTATTTTCTGCTTTCTGTCTTTCTTTTGATCATTTAAAGTCTTTCTTGAAGTATAGACAAGCCCAACTCCACTTCAAGCAGTGCAGGAGAAGTACCATACTAATGTTCGGGGATACCGATTTCTGTTTCTGATTTTCTGTTGTTTGAAGCACAGCCATTTTCTGGGACAGAGATGGTTGACATATTTGTCCATGCACTCCAATGTATTTTTACTTCTATTTCATATTTGCACCAAATCCTTGGGTGAATCTAAACTCAGCTATATTACCCAAATCTGTTGCTGAATAACCTCATTTTCTCGCTTACATATTGGAATTTTCCAAATTGTTGTCTTAAAGAACATTTTCTTTTCCATCTAGTCAATCATGTGTGCTACACTGGTCCCTCTACATGCCAGGGCTCTACAGTTGTATCCCATTTACCCTGTGCAGTCCAGCTGCTCCACCACAGGTATGGAGTCTGACATCTCCCAGTCCCACGTAGCCTTCCTTTCTCACCACATTCACTGACTTCTTAGCAACATAAACCTGCAGTCACACTTGAAGGTAAAAGATCCCCTTTTTTTTATCACTACTATTGTTATTATTGCCAGTCTCTTAATTCTGAAAGCTAATAAGCACTAATAACAGGCAAGGAAGAAGCAAGTATTTCTTAGAATCATAGAATAGCCTGGGCTGGAAAGGACCTTAAGATCAGCCAGTTCCAACCCCCTGCCACGTGCAGGGACACCTCGAACTAGACCAGGTTGCGCCAAGCCTGATCCAACTCAGCCTTGAACACTGCCTGGGATGGAGCATTTACCATTTCCCTCGGCAGCCCATTCCAGTGCCTGAACCTAAGTGACTTTCACAATGTAAATCTCCACAGTGCTAAATATATGAAATCCCTGACCAGTTCACTGGCTCCATTCTGGGCTGCTTCAAGTACATTCCCAAGACAGTACCCGGGCAGTTTGGCAGATGTTTTCCTCAAGAATTCCCAAAGGCAGTATGGACAGGACTGCACATGTTCCCTATCACTTGGGCCAGGTCTGTGCCCCACATCCTCGCCTAGCAGCAGTGTAGACTCAGCCAGCAGCTAACAGCATAGCTCCCAAACCCACTTCAGATCCCAAGTACATGGTTAAGGTGTAACTCCTTTTGCCAAGTGTGAGTGTACCATAGTAGTACCTGGCCTGACAGCTGTCTTCCTATTGACCTAAAAGAGGCACAAGTCTACTTTCATTTAAAGCAAAACTCCCGAGTTTTCTTTTTCCTTCTGTCATGGTTTAAGCCCAGCTGGTAACTCAGAACCACGCAGCCGCTCGCTCACTCCCCCCCACTTCCTCCCTCAGCTCCTGGCGGGATGGGGAGGAGAATTGAAAGAATGTAATTCCCACGGGTTGAGATAAGAGCAGTCCAGTAACTCAGGTATAACACAAACCACTGCTGCTACCACCAATAATAATAAGGATAAGGGAAATAACAAGGGAAGGGAATACAACCGCTCACCACCCACCGACCGATACCCAGCCTGACCCAGCAGTGATCTAACCCTTCTGGGTAACTGCCCCCAGTTTATATACTGGGCATGACATGCTGTGGTATGGAATACTTCTTTGGTCAGTTTGGGTCAGGTGTCTGTCTCTGCTTCCTCCCGGCTTCCCCTCCTCCCTGGCAGAGCATGAGGCTCAGAAAGTCCTTGGTGAGGGTAAACATTACTGAGCAGCAACTGAAACCATTGGTGTTATCAGTGCTGTTCCCAGGCTGAAAGTCAGAAACACAGCTACTAAGGAGGAGAAAAATGACTGCTCCTGCTGAACCCAGGACACCTTCCCCACTAAGTAAAAAGGTTCCCAAACAAGCAAAACCAGCACAAAAAAAAAAATCTTGCAAGGAGTAAGAAATCCTCAAGTTATTGATTGTAATAAAAATACTCTGCATTTGGCTTCGTTTTCAGGTGCAGACTGTACCCACAGCTCTTGCGGGTACCAAAGGCAAAGCTGGGAAAGCACTGTGTTTCTTTATAGGAAAGCACTGTATTTCTGTGTAAACACACATGGAGGCCTTCCAGCTGCTGCTGGCGTGATGCCTCTCATCATGAGGTCGCTTACAAAGATTTAGTACTTTGCTGGACCAGATTTCATCTTTGAAGAAGTGAAAGTGCCTGTCACCTGATGATGGATGGTGGCTCTTCTCTCAGTAAAAGCCTGTGTATTCTCAGCTTCCATCCATGTAGAAAAGCCAGCACAGAAGGAAAAGAAGAAGGGAGTGGTTGACATAGAAACCATCATGTGCACGTGAATTAGCCTGCTGAAAGATGGGCCCCTCAGTCAATATGGAACACCAGAAAAGGGAATAAGAAGAAGCTGGCACTCCCTTCTACCTGGAGCATATTTAAGGAAGGCTTTTTGGCTTCCAAAATCCATCTACTCAATGCTTTTTAGAGCACTGGGTGCAGCTAAATCATTCATGAAGTTAAAGTGGGATGGGATGTTAAGGTAAGAAAGCAAGAGCAATATTAGTAATAATTAAGGAGATGCTGAAGATAGAGAAGAATGAACTCTTTCTTTCCCCTTCTCTCTCCTTCCAGCTATGACTTCATTTTGTAGGGGGCAGAGATTAGAAGGAGGAACAGTGGTTTGTAGCAAAAGGAAGAGAAAGGGAATTATGACACACAGAATATCGAGGCCTAAGATATCTGCATATCCAGCAAGGCATAGCCAAAAAAGGACGACAAATAAAAGAGAATTTGAAGTACATCATACGCAGGAGAAATCCCAGCAATGGAATTAGCCAGTTACCAGACGAAGGCAGTAAAAAGCCATATTCAATAAACATGTCTCTCCTCGACCTGGAAAAAGTAGGATGACAGCAGTATCATATCAGGCAGCCAAAGCCTTTTTCAGTCCATTAGTAACCAAATAGGATGTTAAACATCTACTTGTGATAAAAACCTGTAATTCATCAGGCCCAGATAACTTGCATCCGAGGAGTCTCAAATAGTTGCTGGAGGAGATTCTTCCTTCCACACGTTAATTTTTAATGGGTCTTGAAATAATATAGAAATTCCAGAAGACTGGAAGAAGACTGATGTTTTGCCAGTATTCAGCAAGGACAAACATGATGACCTTGGTAAATAAAAGCCAGCTAACCTAATATCAAACTGGAGGGGAGGTGAGGGGGGAGCTAAATAATAGAATATGGGATTCAACTGATAAAGAATGAAAGGACAGGAAGCAATTAATGCCAGTCAGCATGGGTTTATGGAAAACAGGTCTTGTCAGGCAAACCTGATTAGATTACAAATTTGGCTGAAAAGGTAACTGAGACATTTGTAAGGTATTTGATGTAATTTTGCAAACATTCTGGGTAAAAAGAATACTGTGCAGTGTTGTTGAAATGCCCACTAGCATAAGACAGCGGTCTTATTAAGTGGCAAAACTCAAAAATGAGTTATCACTGGGAAGTCATCACTGAATAAAAAAGCAATATGTATATAGATGTGATGTTACGTCTTTATGCAGCATTGTGTGGTTACTGAAATGCCAGTTTCAGCGATCATCTGGTATAATGAAGCTGAAAAAAAGCACTTGTTTGGAAAAGAGCTACAAAATCATTTTTAGAACTGAAGAAAATGCCTTACCATGAGAACTTTAGAGAATATGGAGAGCTTGCTTGATTACAGTGTGTAAATACCTCCACCAGCAGAAAAGCAGCTCACTACTTTGCTTTTTCAGCACCCCCCAGTGAGCTGGGACAAAAAAGGTATACAGCTGTAGGGCCCAGGTCACCCTGAAGGTTTCTGTCTCCGGATCAGTAGCAGAAAAGATTAAGCATGGCCTGGTGGCAATGGGGTGTCCCTCATGTCAGGAGGGGTGCCTGACCTACCACACATGGCAGCACTCATGTAAGTCATCCGCATCTGTGAAGGCTCCAAGACTTTTCTTTTGCGTGTAATCCCTCTCCAAGTAAAAGGGCACATAAAATGACCCTGGATAACTCAGGAAATGTCCTGGCCAATTATCTTAGGGAGTCTCAAGGAGTTATCAGAGGATCAAAGACCCTTCTCTAGTCTTCAACGCAGAAAAGTTGTAGCTAGATGACAAAAGCAGAGGCAGGGCAAGAATGTGACAACTTAATGATGCTATAGTAGCACCGGGTAAGATCCTCAGCTTGAGCAAGCAGGTGCTGTTCCTTCAAAGTCAGTTGGAGAGATGCTGAGTTACACCAGTGAAGAATCTGACATCTTATATTTTTTAGTTTGCTGGAGCCCTGCCGTGGCTCCATAAGCAAAGGCTAATGCAGGTCTGCCAGGGGCAGGCTGGAGTTAACACAGAATGGCAGTTGTGAGGTTGCTGATTCTGATAAAAGCAAATTGTGAACTGCAAGCATCTGAGTGTTGAGTGTCACTTTCACACCTAACAGCTGCCCTTGCCTGTTCCCCACAGTCATCCAGTTCTGTCATCATGATATGCTCCTGAAACCACATTTGTGCTGCTGTCACTTCGTCTTTGGAAATCTGTGTACAGCCTTTCTGTAACGACATGCTGAAAATGCTTGTAAACATCAAATGAGTAGATTAAAATATATTTCAAACAGGCAAATCACTTCCATATATTAGGCAGAAATTTGAGTCTTTACCACTTCTAAGTCTGCACTGTCCCCCCTTAAAGACTTGCAGTAGGGATGGTAATATTTATACGAGTGAGGGCAGTGAAGAGTTTGCTCCTTTCATGCGAAAGTGAGAAGCCTCCTTCTAGATCTCTGGGTCTCACACTGTCACAAATGTCTCCAAAGAGAAAAGACAGACAGAAGCCCAGCTTCTCTGTTTCCACCAGTCCTCTCAGCTGGCAAACAGCCTATCAACAGAGCCAGGGCACCTCTGGAGCATTTTTCTCTGTGTATCAGGATTGGGCAATGTCAATACTATCAACGTGTCAACAGTCCATGGCAGAGATGTGCAAGGGGGTTGGAACTGGATGATCTTAAGGTCCTTTGCAACCCTAACTATTCTATGATTCTAAGATTACATGAGGACAGGTTTCAAATGTCAAGCCCAGGTCCCTCTAAGGCTGGGAGCACACCCGCCTGAGAGGACGCTGGTGACACCCTCTGCTTGCAGCCTCTACTGAATTCTGAACTCATCGTCATCCGTGAACTCCCACCTCACAGGTTATTTCCTTAAAGTGATGAACTGCACACTTCCTCTTTGAAAGGCAGCATTTCCCAGCTCCTGATGGGATTTTTTACCTTCACACTTAATCTCTGGTTCACAAAGAATAATATAGATTTACACTCACCTGCTGAAAAGCTGCAAATCTCTGAACCCATAAATTGCCAAGATGCAAGAAGCAGCTGCCTCGCTACAGCAGGAGAGCATAGGGAGAGCTGTGAAATCTGCCCACAAAGCCTCTTAAAGCAGCTTACACTTTTTTGTTACCTGGACTGCAGCATGGGATATGCTTCCAGCTGTCCCAGCTATGCTGTTGTCAGTACCTGCACCGGCCAGCTGAAAGCAGTTCTGGGGGGAAAAAAGGACAAGGTTGGGAAACCTTCTCTCTCTGGAAATCATTGCATTAAATATAGAAAAGTTAAATATACATTCAATATACGTTTTCCTTTGTCCTTTCTCTTCCCGTAGGCTGCTGGCCTATGATTGTTCCTTATACCTACCCTGCAGCTGATTTTATTGTTTATTCCTAGCTCAGCCTCCGCTTTGCTCAGGGCCCTGTGTCTTAGCGAGCGACTCTCTGCTCCCTTTCCAAGTTCAGAACCTTTCTGGCTAAAGACGGTGGTGACACATAACACAAAAAGACAGCTCTGGGCACAGGGCATGCAGCTGTTCTGCAGAGTACAGTCTGCGGTGCGGCGGTCCCGCTTCTGGAAGATTAAGTGATTAAGCCTAACAGTGACTAACAGGGGTGGATCTTTTCCTGTCAAACACACACAATTTTCCAGAGAGCAGCTCCAAGGTTGCGAGTGAAGGTGAATAGCTCTACTTCTAAAGACTCCTTAATTTTAAGGAATTCAAAGAGCAGGCATGACACTTTGTTCTGTGACTTCCTTAAACCTATACCCTACTTCACCTCCTTTCATGAGCCATCAGCTTTCATATTTAAAACAGATGTAATGGAAGTTAAAAAAAGGCAGAGAAGATGAGAAGTACAAGTCTCTGCAGATGTGAGGGTATAATTTTATCACCCAATCCTGCCAGGTCCTCCACACGTCCTGTGGGGTACAGACTCCCCAGCTTATCTTGTGAGCAATGGGGAGTGAGAGCACTGCAGTCTTTTTCTGGTTGCTTGAAACTCCCTGGTGTTGGCTATTTATTCAGCAGTTGCATGAATATTGATATATTCAAGGCTAAAGCCTTGAGAATCTTCAGAAATTTATTAACAAGTCTGTGCTTTGCAATAAACAGTATTTATTTAGGCATTCAAACTGATCCGTAAAAACCCATGTTCAGATTCGCTGCTGATATACAAAACCAGAGATGAAATAGGGAGATCCAAAAAGTGTATGTTTTATTTACAGGTTTTGTATAAATACAGGAAAAGGGGGGCAGGATAAATATACTAACAAAATAGTTACAAAACTGTTTTCATTAATAACTTATCAAAGCAGTTTTATTTCTTGAAACCATCCAAAGTAAGCTAAAAGCTATGAAGGCAGCTGGTTGAATTTCTCCTGGAGGGTTTGAATGGGGCTGCAGGCCGGTGCTGAATTTTACTCTGGTGAATAAATTGCTGATTATCTCTTAGAAAGCAACTTTTTTTCAGGGTGGAATAAAGCCTATTTAGTAAATTATTATTTTTGTTTTTAAAACTAAATGACTGTTTATTAAAAAAGAGAGCTACTGAAATGCAGATTTTTCCTCATTACCTGAGGCATAATCAAATCATCAGCTGTTCAACGGGGGTGATAATGCGGAACGGGAGTGCAATAACATTTGCCATCATCCCAGCTGGTTCCCCCCAAAAGACACCTCCTCACAAGCTTCTTACCAGTGAACCTACATGGTCTTATAGAAGCCTACGATCCAGCACAAGGTATGGTTCAGAAGTGACCTGATAATGCATATGAATTGTTAGACCTCTTTTATTTGGACACAACATTATTTGAAACAGAAAAGAAAACCTGACTTCATTACAGAAAGTAAGAATTTGTCATTGCCTTCAGTGTGACCGGGATTTCACTACTGCAGTGTATAATGCTGTGTTTTCTGATTTCAGATGCAAATGCTGAATCATTTCATTTTACCCCTATCTGTAAGTAGTAATGTAGAGAGAAGAAAAGAAAAGCTGAGAACTTTACAAAATAGTTTATAATTAAACTATGCCAGTGCTGGGAGAAAAGTTGAGCTCGATGATCTTAAAGGTCTTTTCCAACCTGGCTGATTCTATGATTCTATAAAGTTATAACAAGATCCAGTAGTTGAAAAGACAACAGGGCATATTAAGGGTAGAAATAAAACATGTGTGTTTAGTAGGTTTGGGTTTCTTTTTGTAAAACCACTTATTAAGGACATTTTAAAATCAAGACTGGCTGTTCTTAGTCGTAGAAATGCCTACAATTAAGAGCCCAAACCTTTAAGCCAGACATCCACGTTCTACACTGAACTGCGGGATACAGAGTCCTCACACTCAAGATGCAGTACTTGGTTAGTGAATTAGATGCTGCTATTATTATTCTAATTGGATACACCAATTCCATCCCTGCTGTCCATAGATTTACAGTGGGTCATGATTAACATTTAGCTCAGTGGTAGAGGGTGATGTTTTTTATGTTTTTCAGTAAATGTTCACACTTTACTTGTAAAAAAAGTGATGGTTTAACTAATTCAAGTAATTCTGGTCCAGAAAGATATGTTATTTTTGCAGTGGCTGCAAGTTTCATCATGTTCCATGTATAATAACATCAAAGATTTTAAAGATATGCAACTGGATATAAAATACATTAGTTACATGGGATAATTTGAATTTAGGGGGGCTATAGGGATGCTGGGGATGGAGTCTTCATTAGGGACTGTAGTGAGAGGACAAGGGGTAACGCGTTCAAACTTAAACAGGGGAAGTTTAGATTGGATATGAGGAAGAAGTTCTTTACTGTGAGGGTGGTGAGGCACTGGAATGGGTTGCCCAGGGAAGTTGTGAATGCTCCATCCCTGGCGGTGTTCAAGGCTGGGTTGGACAGAGCCTTGGGTGGCATGGTTTAGTGGGACGGTGTCCCTGCCCATGTCAGGGGGTTGGAATCTGGATGATCTTAAGGTCCTTTCCAACTCTAACTATTCTATGATTCTAATTTACTGTTAGGGCCCTGAGGCAGGAATAGGCCTTAATTTTCCCTGGCCAGCCTCCTTGGGGATCCCCACCCACAGCAGCATCTGCAATGAGGCAGCATGGGATGTGCTATGGTTTTGCAAACTGAATTTTGCACACTTTCTTTCCTGTTATTTTAGTGTTTCTTCTACTTAGTTGGAATTATGCAGAAAGACAGACTGGGTTGGAATATTTTTATAGAATAGCTACAGCTACAAGAGGAGCTTTAACAAAATAAATAGCTTCATCACATAGAATAGTTAGGGTTGGAAAGGACCTTAAGATCATCCAGTTTCAACCCCCCTGCCATCAGCAGGGACACCTCACACTAAACCTTGTCATCCAAGGCTCTGTCCAACCTGGCCTTGAACACCCCCAGGGATGGAGCATTTACAACTTCCTTGGGCAACCCATTCCAGTGCCTCACCACCCTTACAGGAAAGAACTTCTGCCTTATATCCAATCTAAACTTCCCCTGTTTAAGTTTGAACCCGTTACCCCTTGTCCTATCACTACAGTTCCTAAGGAAGAGTCCCTCCCCAGCATCCCTATAAGGCCTCCTTCAGACACTGGAAGGCTCATATGAAGTCTCCACGCAGCCTTCTCTTCTCCAGGCTGAACAGCCCCAACTTTCTCAGCCTATCTTCATACAGAGGTGCTCCAGTCCCCTGATCATCCTCGTGGCCCTCCTCTGGACTTGTTCCAACAGTTCCATGTCCTTTTTATGTTGAGAACACCAGAACTGCACACAATACTCCAAGTGAGGTCTCAGGAGAGCAGAGCAGAGGGGCAGGATCACCTCCCTCGACCTGCTGGTCACGCTCCTTTTGATGCAGCCCAGGATATGGTTGGCTTTCATGCTGCACTGTTAACAAGATCAGAATCAAGTCCTTTCATCTTGATCCTACTGGATCCATTTTTATTTCACTTTCATTTAGTGACATTCTCAAAGCACTTCTGCAACGTAATTTCTTTTTTAAGCTTGCTTCTTCAACATACTTCTTTCTACTTTACTGATTTCCTTTCTTGTGAAAATTCTGAGCCTCAAGTTTCAGTTCATTTAGTCAAAAAGGAGCTTGCCAACGATTTTCTGCCCAAATAATGCAACATAAAACTACATACACAGATACTAATGGCAGAGATCACAGTCTGTGGATGCTTACATCAGCCTACACTGCTTGTGAACTACAAGTGGCACCAAAACTATTTTCATTCACTTTCATGTCATTTCATTCACATGCACTTGTATTTCTGAAAGGAATATTCTCGTAGTGCTGTATCAGGGTGTTTTAAAACTGATAATTATATGCAAAATAGTTAGGCACAAAGCTGTAGCACTTAATACAGACAGCTTTATTGGTTTCCCATGGGTTGCATTTGGATTTGAGCAATAGATTCATTCAATTCCAGAATAGGAATTCTTACTTTGCAGAAATTCAGTATTTTCTTGCTGTTGGAGGGTTTGTTTTATTTACAGCATGGCTGTTGCTGTCATATTCAGACTTCTTGCTGTTTTGTCTCTTTGCTGGTTGACTGATTTATTATAATGAGAAGCCCATTGTATGCCAATTTTCCCTTAATTCCACCCGATATTTTTGGCTCAGGCTACAGGATATTATCCTACAATACCTAGGAGAGAATGGTCAGCTTTCCAGCCTCCAGCAGTAACCAAGCTCTGGCATCCATAAGCCGCGCACGACAAGGCCCTGGCCTAATGCTCAGGGCGGCCCAACTGCAGCAGGGCGGGCTGGCCACCTCCATAGGCCACTTCCACTCGTGTTCTGCCATCTCCTGCCCACCCCACCATCTCCAGTGGCCTCGCTTCCTCACACCACCCCAGAAACGGGTCACAGAATCATGAGGGTTGGAAGGAGAACATCTGGTCCAGCCCCTCTGCCAAGGCAGGGCCACCTAGCACAGGTTACATGGGAACCCAGGTCCGCAACCTCTCTGCAGCCTGTTCCAGTGCTCTGCCATCCACAAGGTAAATAAGTTCTCCCTCATATTGAGGTGCAACTTCTCCCTCCAGCCTTACGGCCCTGCGGCAGGTGGTACAAATGAGGAAGGGCGGCGGGGACACCTGAAGATCACAGGACTTATATAAACCAAACCCTTGTTATCCAGTGTGCCACAACACCTGAGGTCCACTGGCACCTGAACAGCAGAACTGCTCGTGTTCAGACAGGGAGCTGAGCTCGGTGGGGTGAGTTTTTTCCCTGGGGCACCCGCTGATGGGTCTCGGGGAGGTCTCCCCCTCCTGTGAGCGGGGTGTGTGCGGGCAGCATCCTACCTAATAGCGGTCCGTGGCGGGCGGGCTGAGGGGGCCGTATCCCGAGCGGCTCTCCCACAGCGGGAAGGCGGCTTCCCGCCTGCGCAGCCGCCGGCTCATCCCCCGCTGCCCGGAGGAGGCGCTCCCCGCGCCGGCAGGGGCAGGCGGCAGCGGCGGGCCACGGACCGCGGCCTCCCCGGCGCCCGCTACCGACGACCAGGGGAGCCCTTCCCCGCGGCGGGATGCGGTCGGAGGTGGTGGCGGAGCTGTGCGGCCTGGAGAGGTTCGCCAGCGCCGGCAAGGGCCGGGGGCTGCGGGCGCTGCGGCGCTTCGCCGTGGGGGAGCTGCTCTTCAGCTGCCCGGCTTACACCGCCGTGCTGACCGCCAGCGAGCGCGGCAGCCACTGCGACGGCTGCTTCGCCAGGTAGGGAGGCCTGGGGCGGGCCCAAGGCACGGCGGCGGTGGCTCCTCGGCGGGGCTGACCCCGGGGCGGCTGCTCGCGGTTCGATTGGCAGCGGGCGGCCCACCCGCGTCCCCCGGCCCAGGCAGTGGAGGGCAGCGGGCACCGGCTCCTCGCCGTGGTCCCGTTGGTAACAGCAGGGCCCGCTGAGGGTTTGCCGGGGGACCGAGGCCTGCCTTTGCACAACCGCCCTGCTCCTCCTCCTGCTCCTCTGCTCGGGGTTCTCTGGTGGCAGCGCCGTGTCGAAACTTAGCTCAAAAGTGGTTTTCCTTGCTCAACAGTTCGGGAAAGAGAAGATAAAACGAAAGAGCTTTGCTCTTCACGTCCTCTTAAGAGTACATGTGTCACCTTGCAGCTACGGGAGCTTCCACTGATCCTCGTGGTTTTGTAGTAACATAATATTCATCGACTTTAATGAAGTTTCAGTAATTGAGAAAGGGTCTGCGGTTGCCTAATCCCTGCTTCGTATTGGTGAGAATGGAATATACATGAACAGAATGTGTATATCTGAAAGGAAGTACACAGAAATACTTTGTATATTTCTACTGCTCTGAAGCCTTCATCTGGCAAATGCCTATGGCAAAGCATAGGCAATGTGGGAGGTTCATCCTCGTATGGCTGTGAGCATTTAAACCCCAGTGCTGCTGACGCGGGCGTGCTGCCCTGATACCGATTACACAAATGTTTCCTTGTGTATTTCATTCCATTCCTGGGTTTCAGTGCCAGCTCCAGACTCTGGCAGGCTGCAGGGGTGCTCGGGGGTTCTGGGGGCTCAGCAGTTGTGTGGAGGGGTGATTTGACCTGCGCTGGGTATTTCAACCTCTCTGTCAGCTGCTGCAGTGAAATGGAAAGCAAGTGGCTGAGGGTTATCGTTGGCACACTGGGCATAGATGTGACACTGTGGCATGTCACGGCACACCGTACCACCTGTTTGAGAGGTACAGGGCTTCCCTGACTCCTGGCAGCTTGCTGAGGGATCACAGTGCTTACCTGGTTATAGCTGGGAGCAACTGTTAGTGTTTGTTTCGGTAAAAGAAAGCAACTGTTGTACTTCTGCTTTTTCTATCGATACGTATTGCTTGCATACGTAGACTGGGAGTCAGACTGAGGAATATAGTTATTACACTTTAGCAGGTCTTTTAGTCTCTTGTCCTTTCATATTAACTCACTTATGCTTTCAATTTTAATCTCTTTGACCTTGTCTGTTTTCTTTCCTCATTACATTATCTACTTATATTACTTTATTCACCCCTCTCTTTGCACCTAATATAGTTCCTAGTGAAGTTAGTGAAGCAAGTCCCCTTAATTTGAAGAACAGAAGAACTGAAGCTGAGGTTATTTTCTCCTCCTTCACACTGGTGGCTTTTTCTAGCTTGAGTTTGTTTGTTTGTTTTTCCTTTTGCGCCTAACCACAAATTCCCCTGTGGATAACTGGCTGGTTTTGTTTGTCACATCCAGATTTATCTCTGTAGAGGACCAAAGAATATTTCCCATGCTTCACTGATGTGAAGCACTATTGTAGAGATAATAGTTATAGCTTTTAAAGATCACCTCCAGGAGCCAGCCTATTTAAATGCTGCTTGTTCTGCGTGCCAGCTTCTCCTGCCGAGCTCAAAAGGAGCACAGCGAGCAAGGAATGTTCTGAATCCAGTGCAGCTGCAGTGGAGCAGCCTGAAACCTATTTCACACCAAGGTGGTGAGGCTCCACTAAGAGGAAAGGTATCTCATGATGTAACTTGATCTGCTGGTGCTCGGAAGTGCATTTTGTGACTGTGCCCTGTTGTGTTAGCACTGCGCTAGCACATTCTAGATTGTCTTGAACTTGCAAAGAGTTTTAGGAGGAGGGTTGTGGGCTCAGCACTAGTCTTTGCTAAGTGGTTGTAGAACTGCTGAAGTAAGGTGGATAGAATTGAGCTAGATTTGTATTTGCATCGGATAGTATTTGTTGCTTTAATTACCTATATGCTGTCAGCAAGCAGAGTCATGATGTTAGCCTGGCTCGCTTATGTTGCGCCTTCTACTTTGCAAGAGCAATCAGAGCATGTCAAGACTTGCTACACTCGATGGACTTCAAGTGCCAATGATCTCTGAAGTGTTGAATACTGTCATATTGCACAAGGACACTCACCCTGTTTTACTCCAGTGACTTTACCTCAGTTTAAGACAATGTTTTGCAACTTATACCAGGGAGGGTGTGTAGACTATTGAATGCTGCCGAGAGATCCCTATTGCTCTCACAACAAAATATCAGGTGTTTGGTAACACATGCTCTATTTTTGATGGAATCTGCTATAACACATGCACCTTGAAGCAGAAAAGGACCTCTCTTTTGGCAGTTCCCTGTGCTGAGATACAAATATTAAAAAACAAAGAAGAGTGCGAGCTTTAGGTCACCTTAGAAAGCACAGATTTTGGAGCAGATGTTAGCAGGACAGTACAGGCTATGTGGTGACGGGAGATCAAACAGTGTATTTAATAATGCAACATGGTTCAAACTTAAACAGGGGAAGTTTAAGTTAGATATAAGGAAGAAGTTCTTTACTGGGAGGGTGGTGAGGCACTGGAATGGGTTGCCTAAGGGAGTTGTGAATGCTCCATCCCTGGCAGTGTTCAAGGCTAGGTTGAATGGAGTCTTGGGTAACATGGTTTAGTGCAGTGTGTCGCTTCCCATGGCAGGGAGTTAGAACTAGATGATCTTAAGGTCCTTTCCAACCCTGACTATTCTATGATTCTATGTTTTCGTGGTGTTGGGATGCACTTATTGATCAAACAACATCATGCTTTCTGTAACCAGACAGAAGCAATGGAACTGTCAGAGCAGAAGAAAGAATTAATACTGATGGGGAAGTATGCAAAGCAATTGGGAAGTTTGGAAAACAAGAAAAAGTGAGCTATTACTATACATCATATAGTGGCAAAAAATGATGCTGTCTGTCCAACAGCAGAGAATAGCACATTTCCAAACGTTTTATCAAGACAACGGAGTGCTTTTGCATAATAAGAGTTGTTAGGAAAAGCTTGCTTTTGAAATGAAATAAACATCGTGTCTGCTCTCAGAAGATGAGGTTGAAGCTGTAGTTGTAGTGTTCTGAAGAAAATATAGTTTTTATTGTGAAATGCAAAATACTGTGCACAAAGTGATAGAGGGTGTACATTGGTTTTTCATTCAGATTTATAGACTAGAATAACTTCTCTTTTCTTTTTAAGGAAAGAAGGATTGTCCAAGTGTGGAAGATGTAAACAAGGCCTTTTACTGCAATGTGGAATGTCAGGTATGGTAACACAATTTGTGAGGATGTCGGGGGGGGGGGGGGAAGAGGGTGGAGGTTGCTGAGCTCCAGTTTTTGTTTGTGTGGCAATGATAGTCTCTAATTGTAGCTCTGGTTAATAGTAGTGCAGCCAATCTCAGCAGCCCCCAGATGCTGACCGCGGAGTTGTGCATTGGACAATTACAGGATTTGGACATGGTCTGCATGAGTCTTTCAAGATCAGTAGCTCCAGGGCTTGGTGCCACTGAGACTTTGATTAGAGCTGCCTGTCAGCCCACTAATTATGTCTTTATTGCTTCTTTCTTTAAGCACAAACCAGATGATTAAACGTTAGCTCCCTATACTGGTAAGAGAGTCTGTGTCTAATGGAAAAATCATATCACTAAATAGCCATCTTCAGGGGGTTTTATTGTGGATGTTTTTTAGACTCTGCAAATATTTTAGATGGCCACAGCTGACCGTGGTCATAACCAGTTGAAACCCACCATGCTTTCTCCCTAACTCGTTCACTCACTCTGGCAACTTTTGTTCTTTTTTGTATACGTTGTTTTCTAAAAGCTCCTGAAAACAGAATATGAGCATACATTGAGGTAGAGCAATCTGAAGACAGCCAAAATATTTGCATGCAGTTTTTGTTCCATTTTTACTTTGAACTACATTAAGCACCTTTCAAAACAATATTTTTGACCAGAACTAGTATCTAGCCTTTGTGGGCTGTCAGCTCGACATGGAAGAACTATCCAGCTTACGTGTGGAAAAACTCAAGTGGATTGCTAGCTAAATAATGTAAGCTATGTAAGATCTGTGGTGCTGGGCACAGGGTATGGAGCAGTGCTTGTGAAGGATTTGAGTCACCTAAAGATCTGGCATGTAGCTACGTGTTAGCTATAAATAAGCCAAACCTCCTACGTGATAGCGTGCTGTCGAGTGTGTGGGTTGCAAGCAAAATGTTCTCCATTGTCATTGTCTGGACAGACGCATTGTGGTTGTGTGTGTTCAGTTCCTGAGCACTTTGGCTATGGCTCTCAGTTTTATTTCAAGGATGTATCTTGCTCTCCTGTTGCACAAGTTCCAAAGCTAACCAGGCTTCCCCTTAGTTTTCCTTCTCTTGCCTCCCTGCATTCTTGCTTTCCCACAGTGCTTTAGTGAATTGTGGGTGAATGAAATGGCCTTTTGGTTTTGAAGCACCAGGAGGACTCAAAATGCTCAAAAGAAGTAAGTTTTTAACAAAATTTGCAATAGTTTATGGAGTATCGAAAGGCTGCCAGCCTGGTGTGGCTGGGAAGAAAGCAAGCACTTACTGTATGAGCTCCTTAAGGCTCTGGAGGGGAATATGGAAGTCTTGGAAACTGTGAAGAGAAACCCCATGATTCGTTCATAAGAAATGCTTATTTGTAAGAAATGTTTCCGTATGACAGTATTTCTTAGGAAGCTTTTAACTAGATAAGGGAAGAATATACTTGAACAAAGCAATTTACTGGCGGTGTCGTGCCTTTTACCCGAGATTGTGAATTTTATGTGGTTAAAGAAACTCACAATGGTTTATGAAGCAGGTAAGGAAGATTTACTCAACTAGGAAAACTCAGTGATTTGTGCCATTAAAACCAGCAAGTAGATGTCATGGTGGAAGTAGTAGAACTTATATCTGCTAATCCATGGGCCTTTGCTTTTACCTCCAAGTCCCTTGTATGTATCCCCATGTATCATCATGTAGTATGGTGATTTAGATATAAAGGCATTTGTTAGATGTTGTGATGTCTGGACAATTGTATGCCAAGCATAGCTACTAGCACTTCACTCTTATTGGTGCTGTGCATATGGCTTTTGACACACTAGCTGATATAGCAATATTTAAGATGTTTCTGAGTCGGTCTGATGAAATTTATGAATGTTGCTGAGATTGATTTCTTTGACATTCTTTCAAAGTTACCTTCAACCATAATATTCTCTAGAAACCAGTCTCCACTGACTGTGTGTGCTGCACAGGCAACCTGCACAGCATCTTCATCCCTGTCTTGTTCAAAGGCACTTTACAGCAGTTCAGCAATTCTTTTTCAAAGCCAAAAAGGACATTTGTGTCCTGATACTGAACTTGTAACGCTGGGATGTACAGTAAATGTGTCCCTTTTGCCTCCATGGATGTGAGACTTCTTCATGCAACACTAATAAAAGGGCAGGGCTGTACTTGAGGATTATGATGGCATTGTTCATTCTGTTTTGATTTTTGAAGTTAAATTTTCCCTGTAAATCCATGTTTTCCTTGCTCACTTCCGCTAAAATTTACACGTACCCAACAAGAACATGCTTATGTTTTCCTGTGTTGGTTAGTACCTTGTTGCCTACTGTAATTTAGTTCACCATTTATCATATGAAATATATTGTATGGGATAGAAACCCAAATGTTTTAAGCTTACTCTTTTCTTCCTTAAAGATCTGCTATACCACAGTTCATAGGAATTATTTCTAGTAGTGGGGAGAGATGGATCAGAAGGAAACAAGAGAAAGGTGCTGAAGTGAGCAGCAGGAAACGCATTTTTTCAATGTCTTTTTCAGCATTCCAGATTTTATAATTGCAGACATCTTCCTCTCTCTAGGCTGTTTCTAGAGATTTGTGTTGAATGAGATTTCTTTTCCTTCCTCAGAATTCCATGGTTATTGAAAATGAAGTTCGTGACACTGCATGTGTTTCCCACTCTGTTGAGCCATACAGTATCCTTGTTTTGAGGACACTTTCCAAGCATTTAATGGATGAAGCCTCACAGCAGCCTTTGTGGCCTTTCTGTTTCTCCAGATGGGCAATAGGTACACAAAGATACATTGGCTCGATAAAAAGAGTGCATCTCCTGCCATATTGCCGGGTGTTTGATGTATGGATCATGTCCTGCTTTGCAGGGAAATTCCTTTGCCCTGGTTGCTGGTGTGGTGGCACACTGGAGTGTGAGGGACTGAACCTAGGGAAGACAAAGTCTTGAAGTGATACAGTGGCTGATTTGTTTAGGGCTCTCCGTACGCGTGTATTTGCACACATGCTGGCCCTGGTACAATTCTTAGTGATAATATGTCTTTTGCCTGTTCTATTATGTTGCTTTTTAGATAACTAACCTTAAGTTTGACCTATATTAAGCTGGATCTTTGCATAGGTGTAGATTCAGTCACAGATGCTTGGCATGTGAGAGTGGGCGTTGTCTTCACTGCCTGTCCTTGCTGCCTTGGAATGTTCTGTGGATTGGTAGGATCCAGCCTGGGTTTACTGCCTCTGTTTTTTCCCCAGCCCCTAATCCAGTTCTCCTTTTAAAAGGGTTTGTGATTTCCAGGCTGATCCATGCTGTTCTGCTCTCCACTCTTGCCTCCTCGAAGCACAGGCCTGTTATTATGTAGCGGCTTTCAGACCCCATCTGCAGCTGTTTGGGTCTTGACTTCTTAAATTATAGTAATTTTAGTGGAACAGCAGGAGACCTGTGCTCATTTTTTCTCCTCAGAAATTAGCTGCTGAAACACTCTGAAGAGAAATGTTTTAAGAGGGTTACGTGGTTGCAATTGTGGAATCTGTGAACTTGAACCAGCTACTGGAGCTCTTCTATCTGTTATTACACATAGCTATTATTTGTCCCAGACAGAGTGGAGATCAGCTGGACAAAGTGCAGAAAGAGATGTTTTTGTCATGACTTTCCATGTTTGAAATATATTGCAAACAAATATTTACTGGTTTTTTTGAACATGTCATGTTAAAAAAGTGCTATAGTTGGTATTTCTGGAGTAAGGGAAATGTGTATTTTTAACTAGAAAGCCTCAAAATGTAGTTGTAGACCTGCAGAATCAGCATCAAGCAGATGTGTTACAAATGGGACCTTGTAGAAATTGCCCACTCCTCTTTGGTGAGCTGTTTGGGAAAACAGACTTCTTGCTGCAATGATTCTGCACAAGGGGGATCCGATACTGCAAGACCCTGCTTAAGATTTCTTTGGGGATGTGTCTGTCCCACTATCCAAGAACTTTCTCAATGTAATTTTGTTTGCTGAGCACCTCTTCTGAACTGTATGAACGTTAAGCCATGGAAGTCAAGCATCCTCTGTGGCCTAGCATTTGCTAAATGATGGTAGGGAGGGATGGCTGTGATGAAGTCATGTGAAACTCTTGCCTTCACTGCTTGGTGAGGACTCTGTCAGAGAACTTTGCCTGTTAATACTGGGCATTGGAAGTTGCCTCACTGAAATTAGACTAAAGAGCTGGATGCCATTTGAACATAATTGGGCCATAAGCTGTCGAAGAAATGAGCTGAACTCCTACACTTGCTTGCCCAGCACTTCTGTCTGGTATTTGTGTGGGTTTATTTTCCATCAAATGAAATAGAACACAAATTGTTGGGACTTGAATCTCAGTTTTTTAAAGTATCACAGGTTTGGTTGGTTGGTTTTTGTTTTGGTTGTTTTTTTCCTGAGCTATAAGACAGTGTTCTGGGAATGAATTCAGTATTCCTGGATGGTGGAGTCATTTTGAAGAACTTGGTGGGGAAGATGGTTTCCATGCTTTGGCGTGAAAAGCATAAGCTTGAAAGAACTTCCCTTCCTAAAATGTTGTCACTCACTTCTAAATGATGGGGAAAATACTGTGGATGTTATAAAAATAGGAAGAAAATATCATTAATGTAGCATCAAGGGTTCAACTAGAACAATGCTACTTGTTATAATTCAAACTATGTGGAGAAAAAGGTGAAAAAGAATGCAAAATACAGTCCTGCTGTGCTTGCAGGGAAAACTGCTGCCACAGTGTTTCTAGCCCAGGTATTACTCAGTCATCAGTACTCTTTTCTTGTGGTGTTTCAGGCTTTTATCTCATTTTGCACAATTCAGCCCTATCTTGTCCCTTTAACCTCCCTACTAGTTCATATAACTCAGTGTGATTCTGCCTGGGGAAAGATTTTAATTAACAACGTGTAAAGAATAAAGGGAACCCATGGATTTTTAAAACCACTGGTTTGAGACAGGCATGTGACACTTGCATTTTGATGTTTCCTTTCATTGGGTGATACCTCCTGTTTATTTCACTGGTGTGTATGAGTGTGGGTCCTGCAAGACTTCAGGTTCCGTGCCTTCACTTTTTGCACATCCAGCAATCACACTGGAGTTGGTGAGTGTCATGGGTGTACGAGACGGGATGAGAGATGAGATCTCTTTCCCTTCTTAGTCTTTAGCCTATGGATTCCTAAACAGAAGCTATCAGGAAAAAGGTCTTGGGACATACATGGGACATACATAGGCCTATCTGGGGATTCATTTTATAGTGTGACAGCTGTGCGAGAGCTGAGAGTATAATTTCACATGACATGATTACAGTGTAATATACTATTTTGGTTCTCCTGGTCTGTATTGCTGCATCCTATTAGAACATTTACACTTGAGCTTATTTCAAGCAACCTGTACGTAGAGTTTTTTCTGAAGTACTGTACTGAGATATCAAGGACAATCAAGTTGACATTGGGAAGGGTTAAATATCCTTGCAGTGTTGCACTGCTTCAAGTTCTACACCAGGCTGGGGTGGGGGTTCACCTTTTTTACCCTAATAAAACACACTCTTAAAGCTGTTCATGCCCAGTGCAATTTAAGCAGGTGGTTTCAATGGAAGAGTTTCTGGTGTGCAAACTCTGAAATTTGTGATCTCAGCTTTTGTTTTGACCTGCAAAACCTATAAATAAATGGACCAGCCAAGGCAGGAGACAATGAAGATCCTTATTCACCTGTTCTTTTGAGGTGCCTTGTGTTGTCCTGTGTGACCTTCAGCTGTAGCTCCTACAAGGAATGCATCTCCCGGTAGACCTGGATCATATTTACTGCTCTTATGTAGAATCACAGAATGGTTTAGGTTGAAAAGGACCTTAAGATCATCCAGTTCCAACCCTCTGCCACCGGCAGGGACACCTCACACTAGACCATGTCTCCCAAGGCTCTGTCCAACCTGGCCTTGAACACTGCCAGGGATGGGGCAGCTGCAGCTTCTCTGGGCACCCTGTGCCAGCGCCTCGGCACACTCACATGGAAGTACTTCTCCCTTATATCTATCGTGAACTTCCCATTTAAGTTTGAACCCATCACCCCTTCTCCTGTCGCTACAGTCCCTGATGAAGAGTCCCTCTCCACAACACTTAGGTGTTTTAGGTAATCTAGAGCGTCTCAAATGGCCCTTGCTCTCAGTGATTAGGTAGCTGAGGGAAACTGTTTCTTCTGTTTCTGCTCCTCATTCACTCTGATGTATATTGATTTATTTGGTTTTAATCTTTGTTTCAGTGGGCTAACACAGGATCCGTGATACTGGGTGAATCACAGTAAGGGGAATTAAGAACTTTCTGGAAGCTGCAAAAAAGCTTTTCAGGTTTTCAATTTCAAGCAGTTATACATTTGTGGGATTTATTGTATTTTCTTTCCTCTGCTGCCATTTTCCATCAGTTTAAATCTGGTCTGAAAACAAAAGTTGATGCTGCCCAACATCCCCAAGTTGATGCTGTCGAGGCAGAGCACTGTAGGTCTGTTCTAACACAGTGCTATAAAAATGTGTGTCTGGGGTGAGATACAGAAATAAATTACTGCATTGCTCAAATGTGGAAACATTCATATTTCTCTATTTGAATAAATAAGATGAATTTTGATGCAGTCTGAGGACAGCCTGTGCCAGTGCAGTGTTGATCTGTGATTCCGTGCTCATCTTTGAAAGATTCTGCTGCTCTGGAGGGAATCTGTAGAGTGCCAAAAGCCCAGGGGCTTGTGCCATTGCTCCAAGTGTTACTGTATGTTGAGCTAGGAATATGCTAAACATTCTTAACTAAAACCTGTTTGTATTTATTAGTGTGTTTTTATTGCCTGGTTATACTCTTATTCTACACCATGTAAGGAAACAATCTGATAATTCAGTAGGTCTGGTTCTGACCTTCCATGTACTGATTCTTACAGTGATTGTGAATCCGTTGACTTTAGATGCATTACTCCCGATTACACCAGGGTCGCCTTGTAATGAGGGGCCAAGGTATTAAATGGAAATGAACCCAATAAAGCCATCAAGCTCAGACCTCCTCTGTCCTCACGTGCTTGATCTGAACAATAAGAACTGGTGATTTATAAATCATGTTGTCTGTTTGCTGCTTTGTCATTTCATTCCTTTTTATTTTTTTTTTCCCATTGAATAAATGAAGATGTTCTGACCTTAACTCATCCCTGGTGGATTCGTTGGAACAAAGCAGGATAGCTGCACCCCTTAAATGTGACTCCAGCTTTTGTTCAGATTTAGTGAGCGTCATCTTATTTTGTTAAAGGAAACACATTTCACTTGACCTCTAGGATGTGGCAGGACTTTCTGCATCCTCTTTTTCATCACTTTATCTTCATGGCTTGCTTCTTTTTTTTTTTTTTTTTTTTTTTTCCTTTTTTTTTTTAACTATTTTCCTACATTTTCAGAAGGAAGACTGGCCAATGCACAAGCTGGAGTGTTCTGCTATGTGTGCTTTTGGGCAGAACTGGAATCCCTCGGAGACCGTGAGGCTAACAGCGAGGATCCTTGCCAAGCAGGTGAGCAGGAGGCTAAACTTGGGAGATATGTTCCTACTCTGTGTGCCAGAGAAGGCAGGAAAATGACAATTGACCGAAAGTGTCCCTGCAAAGCACGTACATACTAGCTTCCTGTAACACATGAGCAACTGAATGAACTGACCATCAGACCACTGCAGCAGCATCAGGGCCACCGTAGTCCAGCCAGAGACTTTTGGATGGAGATGGCAAAAGGCTAGTGAGTATTTTTTAAGCTGTGTAGATATAGCCTTTGGCCAAGGTGCTGTTGAACAGAGTCTGGAAAGGTTTACTGGTAATTTCACAATGTGTGTGGTGTTTCAGCCTCCATTCTGGTAAGCTGGAGCTCTTGGTTACACCTGGGCTACTGCCAAAGCCACGTTGGTGAAGAGAAGGAAGAATGGGACTTAGTATACAATTCCAAGGAATGCTCCTAGTGTTACCTGTATGCAGGTGTTGATGTCTGTATGAATCAGTTACCTGTTCTATATTTCAGCTATATCTGCATAGCGTTGTGTAGTATATAACTCCCAGTGAGCCAAGAACACCTCTGAGGCATTCAGGCATAAATGTGTATGATTACTGGAGATAACTGGTGAAAAACAGGTTGAGAGAGAAATCTCAGGCCCTTGGTCTTTGGGAGAGAAAGAGTATTACTGGTAAGGAAATAAGATTGCAATGTCAACCTCCATTTCAGTGTTTCCTAACTGTGGATGCTGAGGATAACACAAGTGCTTGCAGGGAGAGGACAGGATTCGTGAGTTTCAAGGTTATTGTGCTGTGTATCTTTATAAAGCCCTAAACTCTCTGCAAAAACAAATCCTCTTTGAAGCACATTTGTGTGATTGAGGTCTGCTTATGTGACAAGGGCAATCTGGATACTATATGGAGCAAGGATTTTGGTGACCTGCTGCGAAGGTAGCGGCATACTTGCTGCATGTGTAGATGTGTGTATGCGTGTAAGTTAATTAATGCATGGTTTAGTGGTGATCCATAAACAAAACCAAATGTTTAATGACAAAAAGTCATTGGAGTAAATTTGTGCTTTTATCATTTACAGGGAGGGGGGGAGAATGCTACATGTCATATAAAAGCTAAATATGCAAACCGTAGTCCCTGAACCTCAGCTGCTGGGCCACCTGCAAAGCCATATTTAATGGCCAAGATTACAAAGAAGTGGCCTTAGGCCAACAATGGAGCATTGCTTTTGAACTCTGTCAACAATCAGTTTATTCACTTTCCTCAAAGCGAAGCCTGTCCCCTGCCCGCTTGCTATTGTTAGCGGCTTTCGGGGTGTCTAGAACAAAGTAAATGACATATTTAAAACACTGTTCAGTTTATGTATATATATTTGATAGGAGTTAATCCTTGGCTGCCTAATGTGGTGCAGAGAGAATATTTCTATGGCTTTACTAAGGTCAGTTAACTCATTGCTGTTCATCAACTTCTGTAAAGTCTATACAGTGGGGATTAGGGTTTGTCTTTCAGGTGGGAGCTCCCAGTTTATGCATGAGTAGCCAAAACTGCTAACTTGAAACAATGCAATATTTAATTGTTGCTTTTTTTTGTTCCTTATTGCTAGAAAACTCACCCTGAAAGAACACAGTCGGAGAAACTGCTTGCTGTAAAAGAGTTTGAATCGCGTAAGTAAAAGAGGCTTGCAGGTAGACAGAGGCAGTTATCTGTATTCATGATTTGCTTCCCCCTGGCCGCTCTCCATCAAAACTTTTCAGAGCATCCCACTCCTGTTGGAGGAAGGGAGTAAACAAAGAGAATTGTTGTTCCTTGGGTTTTTAAACTGCAGTACTCTTCTTTCTATCTTTTTCCTTTCCTCCCCTCCTTGGTTGCTTGTGGGGGCTATGAAACAGGGTGAAAACCTAGACAGAATTAATTATGTAGCATACATCCATCTCGTGGATACTGGTACTTTAGTGTCTTTTGAGAATTGTGATGTTGTAAAATTAAAATAGCTGGTATTTGTTACCAGGAGGCATAAAATCAGAGACAGCACAGTTGCTTGATGATGACAGTGACTAAGGGGCTAATTGCAGTACCCTCTGGACTGTGCTTCAGTATCTGTCACTGCCAGTCAAATCTGACATGTTGTACATAATTGTGTTGAAATTCCATGTCCTAAATGCTCCAAAATAATCCAAGGAAGGAGATGAGGCAATGGCTTGCTTTTAACTGGAAGGCTCCTGCTTACGTCCGGTGAGGCAGAGTTAGAAGCCGAGCAAATGGGGGACTAGTAACCAGCTTGGCATAGCATTCGCTGGTCTGTCATTTCTCTTTCTTGGTGCTGGGGGTAATATACAAGGAGATAATGGGTTTGTATATTCACATTTCTCACTCTGATGGCTTCCACAACCCTTTGTAAAATGCTGAATAAATTCAGTCCTTGTTTGCTAGGACTTGAGGTAGCAAAGTAACCAAGCACAGCAACACTACAGTCTTACTTGCTTCCTGAACAAAAGCTCGAGTCACAGCTCTTGGGACAACTGGGGAAATGAAGGGGGAAAATGTCAACATTTGCCTTTGCCTAAGGCAAGGATGATTTTTACAGGTAGGATAGTAGGATTGAGGTTGAGGAGGATGGGTAAGTGCTGAAGTAATTTCTGTGTTATTCTTCTGCACTGCAGCTTGTCTTCAATAATTTATTAATTTGGGAGCTAAAAGGATGAAGTGTTTTTTCTCTTGCAGTGTCCCCCTTGTCTTCTAGGAGCCCGTGGTTTTGTTAGTAAGAGCCTTATTCCTCTGTCTTGTTGACTCTGCTCATTGCTTAGCACTCCTTTGCCATGTTCAGCAGTTGCCTTCCACATTGAACACCCTGCAAGAAGAGGAAAGGGCACCTCACTGTCAGTTGGAAACTCACAAATTCTGATTCCTGATTTGTCCTAATTCTCATCAAACTGTCCTATTTTATTTCCTTCTTTCTTTTTTGTTACTCTCCTGTCATTTACATCTGCTATTATAAATCATTTCTCCCACTGTTGTGCAGCCTTTTTGGTTCGTGCATGATTTTTCTCTCCACTATTATTTTGAGTTGGAGAGAGAAAGCTGATGAGTTACTGGCTCTCTCAGAGAAGGAGTGAGCTGGTGACACTGACACTGAGGGGGAGCATTAGGAAAGAACTTCCCAACAGTCTGCTCTTCAGGAGAGAGAAGTGACTAGGAGTATATGGTACATCATGTACCTTGCATGGACCAGGCAGGAAAAAGTTCAGTGGCCACAGCTTTGGCTAGAACCCGTCATGGGCTTGAGTGTAAATCTGAACAAACCTATAAGGAGGTACACTTGGCAGGTGTGCCAGCACATTTCCACTGATATTCCTGCTGTCCCCTATTATCATCAGCTATCTGCAGGTTAAGCATACCTTGATGGAGACATGGGCATTCTCAGGCACTGTTTGTTACTTCCTGAAGCGGATGCCTGCAGTAGGTCAGGAGAATTGCACTCCTGGGCACCCTCATATTATCCTTCTCTTGGTGCAAAGGGTGCTCTTGGTGACCAGCCTCAGCATTGCTGTCAACCTTTGTTAGGTCCCTGTCACACATGGCCACAAATAGTGAGTTTCCCTGCTGGGAAAGACTATATCTTTTAAAAGCAGGGATAAGCAGCCTTCCGGGTTGGTTTGTACTGATAAGTATTAGGTCTGTATGAGGAAGTTTCACTATGTAAAGCATGTTTTAAGAAGCGTGATGTTGACTGTGACTTCATACCGCTGTAGATGGGACCAGGTAGTTGATAAGATTGTGTTAGACGGCTGAGGACAGGTACCCACCGTTGCTGGCCTGTTTGCTAGGGTTAACAAATACACTTTATAGACTGTAGCCCTTCTTCAGGAAAGGAAATGTGTGTCCAATTACCTGCTAATGTAAAGATGTTAGAAAACGCTTTGTAATCCTGCATGCTCTTGTAGTGCGCACGTGGCTTGGGCAGAAGCAGCATTACGTTTATGGGAGAAGAGACACTTCTTGCAGTGCTTCCAAGTAGCTGTTCCTTAAAGGGTTTCTGTTTAAGTCCAGGCTTGTTCTAACCTAAGCCTAGCTGCAGTTCATGGGGGAGTGTTCCTGTTACTGAAATGGAATGTATTCTTTGTCCACAGACCTTGACAAACTAGACAATGAAAAGAGAGAGCTGATTCAGAACGACATTGCTGCTCTTCATCACTTTTACTCAAAGCACTTGGAGTACCCTGACAATGCTGCCCTTGTAGTTCTCTTTGCACAAGTAAGTTGGCTAGAACACAGCCTGCTTAGGTGGATGGTGCTGTAGGAGTTTAGCCTTTGTGAAAGGGGAGAAACGTTATCAGCAATGGAAGCGGTAGCTGTTCGCTTACCTTAGAGCCGAGTGTGCTTGATGGAGAAGATCCGCTTCCATTAGGACAAGTGGCTGGACATGTCCCATTTCACTCTTGTCTGCGGGATTTCTGTGAGGTGCTTCTCAAACACTGAACAAAAGGGGGAAACAGCCTATATTAGACCCTTGTCAAAGTTAGGCTTCTTGTGTGCCAAGGGTAGTGCAGCTTTTGTTCAACTTACACAGAAGGCTGCTGGGCTGATCCTGCAGGGGCAAAATCCTTCATTCAGGCTTCAGACTTGTGGAAATCCTTGTGGGTTGGGTCATCCTTGTGTTTGACCTTCGCAGGGAGTAAACTTCAGAGAAGTAGAAAGAGCGGTCTGAAACTTTGATCTGGTGTGTGGCTTTTAAACGCAGTCAGGTAGCTTGGTCATCTGGAGGGGTGAAGGAAGGGCAAGGTGTCTTGTTAGATAACTTCTGAAATGTGTCACCTCTCTTTTGTGGGAGTTTTTTTCTCTCCTGCTTTTCATACGTATCTAAATGGAATGTATTGTGGATGGAATAACTCACCAGTGGAATACTGAAAGATCCATTTTCTTTTTCTTCTGGTACTTCAAAATAAGCTAATTTTAAACTTCAACATCTGAGTAAAAAGTTTATTTCTGTTTGAGATGGGGGCAAGTGTTGAGTGCTGTGATGAAAGCTGAGGTGGCAGTACCTTGGCACAGTTACTATTTCCTTAATACAGTGGTACTGTTATTCTGTAGGGGAATGATTCTTTAACATATTTGGCACCTGCTCGTCATCCATTGTTGTTTCTAATGATATTTTTCCCTTCATGATATTTTTCCCTTCAATGAAAAGTTCTTTGTGTTGTGAAGACTTCGCAATTTATATTTGTCAGTGGGATACTTTAAATACCTCAATAGGTCCAATTCCTTGGCGAGTTTCTGAACGCTTTTGTTAGAATGTAGCCAGAATCCCCAAAGGTTACATTATTTTGGGCTATGACTTTCACTTCACCTGTTGTCCTGCACCAGCTCCAGCAGATCATGGTACTTTAACTGACTTTTGGGAACTGCTGACTCCCAGACGTGCTATTTCATCCAGTCTTCTCTGGAGGTATAATGTCTGGTTTAATGTCACCCTTAGTTGTCACCTTAAGCTCATCCTGATCATCTGCCACTGTGGACTTTACCATTTCTTGAGCTAAAAATCTCCAAAGGTCACTCAGATGCTCCTCAGAACTGTTTTATACGGGACACAGGCTTTTGAGGTTTTAGCCCCAGCATAAATCTAGAAGAAGGGGGGAAGTGTCTGTACTTGATATGTACAAGAATTAGTGAACTTGACCTAAACCCAGTAGTATGGATATGCAGCTGCTCCTTCGTTTTGCTTCAGCGCTTTCTCTGGCCTCATATTGTGTAACTTGCCGCTCCATTTGGCATTCCTTCTCCCTGTGGGTCAGGGCAATCATTTGGGATTTAGATACCTCTGACTCCTTACTCACTGCTTTTTGTGGGCTTTCTGTGATGTTTCTTACTCAACACAGCTAAGGTATGATCAGTCCTTCTGAGTGGAGCAAAGATTTTGTCCAAACCATTCTTGCCTTTCACTGCTCTCTTCCCCAGATGCAGTCTTTCTTTTGCCCCTGTAGAACTTGAGACGGGCACTCTTCTTCCTCAGTCTCACCTTGTCATACTCTTCAGACAGTTTCTCTCTTGTCTCAGGTTCCTGAACTCTTCCTTTCCTAGAAGACCTTGCATAATTTCATGCCTCTGTTTGCACATTTTCTCTTCCACCACTGGGAACAGCCTCAAGCTCTGCTGTTGTCTCTTTGCTCCCTCCACGTTGCCCTCTTTAGTCAAGCATTCGTCAGGGGAAAGCAGTGGTATCTCATCCCTTCTGTCATCTCCGATATGATGCATTCAAGAAGTGGGTTGTCTCTGGTTTAGTGGAGGGAGTTGATGATAACTCACTACATCTTTTTAAATATTTCCCTGTGATTCAGAACCATCAAGCTGTTCTTCATTTCAGCCTTTGTAGCCTTATGTTATCACTTGCTGTTGATATAATCTTTCCCTTCTATTGTTTTTGGATTCAGCAGTTACATTTTGGTTTTGGCTCAGATATGTTCATGCATTGGCTAGAGCAGTAGCATGCCCATCTTGAGAGACAGGGAGCCTTTGGATGCTACCTTGCTAACAACAGCAGGATAAAGATCAAGCAAAGATAGCAAAGGTACTTGTGAGTGAATCAGAGAAACAGGACTCTTAATTGTGAACTCATCACTTCATACCTCAGGAGTGGCTTTGGCTTTTGGAAGTATCTGTATTTCTAAAATCCATTCTGAGCTGCATTCCAGCTTGTGGGACATATCATTGTTGGTAGCATTTGTTGTCAACTCTTACCCTTCCAGAGCAAATACTTACTTTGTACTTGATTGGCTGTTCCTGTGCCCATTGTAGCTTCAGTTGGACTTAGCCATGTGATAATAGTCGTAGTTATTCTAGTGCTTTACTAGTGCTGTAAACATTTAGGCTGTAGGCAGATGTTGGTGCATGTGGAGAGGCTTCTCTTCACATTGGCATGTGTGTGACTCAGTGAAAGTAGAATCAAGTACTCAATTGAGGTGCATTTTTGTCACTTAGTTGCACAAACAGCATTAAACAAAGCTGAAACTCCTGTGTGATTCCTTTGAGTTTAGTGAAATAAGAGAGGGAGAAAGTTTTAAAACCTGATTGAATCTATTCTATAAAAAAATTTATAAACAAGCTCTTTTGGTCCTGTGTCTGTTTAAATTAGCAATACATTTCCTCTCATACTGTCCTTCTTCTGTCCCCTCCTATTCTGTGTCTTTGTTAGGCTCAAGTCTTTCCCACTGTCTCTGTTGTTCTTTATATGTGCTTTAGCTGTAGCTGCTATGTGCAGTGCTTGATGACAGATGTCATTGTGGCAGGTCTCTGTACCGTATGCTCCATGAAGGCTGCGTGCTGCCCCAGCCCTGCTGAGTTTGCTGCTGTTCATCCCCACATCCTGATACGTGTAGTTCTGCTCCGGCCCTTTATTTGTCTTAGCCAAATGAAGTCTTTGCCCTGCCAGCGTCAGGCTTTCTTCCATGCAATGGCCTCACTTTGTCTGACACTTTCAAGCCCTATTCCTCTTAGTGGGCTTCCCAAGGAGCAACCACCCAATGCTGTGACGAATAGGTGCAAGTGTTGGGACTGTCGGTTATTTGGTGTCCTGCACATTCCTTTGAATAGGGACTTTGTCTTCACTTTCTAAGATGTCATATAGCTGCCTGGGAGTACTGATGAGGTGGAAAGAAAACTGTAAGCAAATTACTGCAATTGACTTTGAAGTATGAGAATGTGACATGTGAGCGTGGAGTGCTTAGCAGACCAGAAGCTGATCTAGTCTCTTTCTCCTTAGGTTAACTGTAATGGCTTCACAATTGAAGATGAAGAGCTCTCGCATTTGGGATCAGCCATATTTCCTGAGTAGGTTGATGTTAATATTTTGCAAGTTAAAATTAACTTATTTAAAAAACCCAGAGATTCTTGCACATCCATGGAAGTAGATCTTTACTGAAAGAAATTTAATTAAACATCTAGTTGTCTAGTTTTAAATGTCTTTGATTAGGAAATAAAATGCAGCCAAAGGTTTGCTGCAGGTTTCTGTAAGTATCTGGTGATTTTGGTAAAATTGCACTTGTAATTTGTTTTGAAGCTTAGATTATAAACTACAAGCAGGTTGGTAGGAAACACTTCCTTGGCTAGCAGGTTCTGGACAGGGACATCACGTAATGATCAAAGCAAAATGAAAAGGATTGCAGGTGACTTGCTCTGTTCACAGCTTTCTGTTTTGTCTGGGTATAATCCTTCACCTGGTGTTCTCTTAACAACATCCCTTCTACCTTTGTTCCTTGGCAGACAGTAAATCCCTTTCATAACTTCTTTCAGCCTCCTTGTTGTGACAGTGGAAAAAATATGTGCATGTTTTTTAGCTTTACAAGGAAACTGCAGATGTTAACTGCACTTTGTGGACTGGGGAGCACAGCTCTTTAAGGCTGAGGAACATCTTTTCGTTTAAATGGAAGTGTGCTTCCCACTTCATGTAGCCAAGAAGGGTATTTTTCACCCCTGTTCTTTGCAAGCCCTGTATTGAAAGTGTTATCGCTGTCTGCTTAGGTTAACTTCCTTGTGAGGCATTGATTACCAGTAGCTTATCTGTGTCAAAGTAACTTCCAGATGCCAAATTGAAGCAGGACCTGATGTTAAGTGCTGCATACAGACAATAGTAGATAGCCTTTCCTTCACAGATTCTCCTTCTTCAGGCAGGCCTGTCTGAAGTCTGTATCTGTGATGTGCAGATTGGAAATTAAGACCTTGAAATGCCCAGGATCAGAGTCATGATGGGGAGAGGAGAGAATGAAACCAGGGTGTTCTGGAAACACGTCTGTCACCGCCCTTTGTAAATGATCAGCATGCACGAGCCAGATCTTTCCTACTTGACAGCTATGCCTGTGAGCTTAAAAGACTGAAGAGACAATTATGATTTTGCTAGAGAAAGAATTAAAATTACACATTTTATCTCAAATAAGCAGCAAATTGCACTTTCTCCAAGCTTGGTAATAAGGGGGCTTATTTTCCTGAGCAGTACCGAGTTTTTCTGTAGGTTGTATACTTGTATAAGAGAGATCTCTTCCTTTCCCGCTTCAGAAATGGAGGCTGTTTACGTTTTCATAGAAGCCTTAAGTTTTGATGCAGCAAATGACTTCTGTTTTCCTGTATTTGCTTGTTTCCTTTAGGTTAAATTTGCTTCTCTTCCTTTCTCCTCTGAGGAAAACAGTCTGTCTATCAAGGGTACCTAAATAGGATGTATATAGTTAAGCTATGTGAACGCCCCTGTTAGCTGTCCCATAGCACTATAAGAATGGGAAAATAATAACTTGCCTGGGCCTGCAATAACAGGGTTTAAAAGCTGTAATGATTCATTAGCACAGCCATTCTCTATATCATTACAATAAATAACGCTACAACAGGTTTTACCAAGGTTACCTTCATGTTAAGCCTCAGAATAAAAACAGCTTGCGGAGGGAGACTGACTCAATCTTTCAGACTTATTTGTGAAGTGTTGCTTAGCTTCTTGCCTGTTGCTGTTGGTGATGGGTGAAGAGGTTTACTTTTCTGCTTTTGCAGCGTTGCATTGATGAACCATAGCTGTTGCCCAAATGTGATTGTAACGTACAGGGGGACCTTGGCTGAAGTCAGAGCTGTTAAAGAAATTGAGCCTGGAGAGGAGGTAAATGCACTGTGTTTGAATGTATTCTGTATGCATGCATCCTAAAAGTAGGGTCCATTCTGCTTTTCAGGATTCATTTCAATTAATTTAATCATAGGGAGTAAGGATCTTGTTTCTCAGAGAAATATAAGATGTTGCTGTGGAAGGTTGGGGTGGCTCTGGAGGGATTCTCGGAGGCAGTGTCCCTCTTTTGTGTTAAAACAAGGGAAGGGCACCTGCAGCAGTCACTGTGTATCTGCCAACTCTGTCTCACTTTACCCAGCTGTAAAATGAGGCTGAGTTTACTGATGTTTGGCTGCTGCTTTGAAATTCCAAGATCAAAGCAAATTATTACTGCTGTAATAGTTCCCAGTATAATAGTAATGTATTGGAATTGAAGCCAGAATAAACAAGGTAAATGGGTACAGATAAGTCCTCTGACTTCCGTTTGGACACAGCATCCACAAAACATGGGACTTGGTTGTATCGCCTCAGCAGTGTTTGCTGGGAAGTCCCAGGAGCAGAGGAGTGTGGTTTTAGGTGAAGCTGAACAGTGGTGGCTGAAATTCTGGGCAAGAGTAAGGCTCTGGGTTTACCTTGAAACTTTCTCAGTCAAATAATGAACTTGGCAGGGCTGCTTTTTGCTTCAAAAAGAAAAGAAAATAGACATTAAACAGACCTGAGGAGGATGTTCAAATATCTGCAGGGGATGAAGATGCGGAACATTCTCTCTGGGGATGGAATTTGCATAGAGTTTCAATGGCTCATTTGTTAATGTTAATTTAGGCGAGGTTAATGCTGCTCAAAATAAGTTCAGATTCGATTTTGATAACTCCTGCTGCTTCTGAAGTGTGTGATAGCAGTTTTGAAGAGGAGGGAGGTTATTTTTTTGGATTATAGCTTTTCACCATTGTGAATAAAGAGTTTATATGCTGGAAGGGTGAATGACTTGTGAGCAACTTCTTTTTATGCCATTTACTAACACGATGTTTCGTCTGTGATGTTGGCAGCCGCTGAAAATGCATTGTGGTAATGGATCCAGGTTAGGGAATTTTTCTGTGGAATCCTAGATGTTTTCAGTGGTTTTGGGGAGGGCGAACTCTGAGAGATAGTGATGTGGAGCATTGACCATGCTTAGCATATTCTTTTGATTGAGTTGTGTCTTAAAAGCTGCGTCAGTTCTCCAGGACCTCATGGCTTTTGTGAGTTCGCTTTTCTGACGCTTAAGAACTTTATACACGGGAGGCGGTGGTTTCACGTGGCCCTGTGCGGTCTTTCAGCCTGTGTCTCCATCTTCAGGTTCAGTGAAGTCATTGCATCGCAACGTTTTTAGCGTTTCTGATGTAAATACGGTTACAGCGTTCTGCGCGCTTTGAAAATAGGGGAGGGAGGAGTGTGAGGGAAAGTGTGAGATCCCACTGAAGAAGAACGTGTACCGTATGAAATTACATCTACATTTGACTTTAAAGAAGAAAGAAACCTTAAGCATAAAGACTGAGCAAAACGTTTCAAATAGCTAGAAATAAGGAAATGGAACTAAAGCTGTTCCTCTGTCTGCAAAATGATCAACTGCGCTGTGCATGACATGTTTCTTGGGGGAGACGTTACTTTAAAAATAGAGCATTAAAGCTAGTTGCAGGGGTTCTTTTCTGAAGACCACTGAAGTAGAGGAAAACTTAAGAATAGCATGTATGAAGGGCTTTTAAAATGTTCAAAAGCAGGTTTTCTTTGCTGTAAAATATTGCTGCTGAAGTAAATCTGATATCCATTCTCCTAGAACTGGAGCACTGGGCCTCTCTTCTGAGATCTAAAGGTCTTGTCCTAAGTTTCTAAAGCTCCTAGTGACTGCTGTTGCCCCAGTTTTTGTAGGTTTTCAGAAAGAAAAGTCTGAGATTCCAGCCTCCAAAAAACCAGGCCACTGTGATTTATCCTAAGCAGGATACCTGAAGTCATTATTTTACTTCTGAAAAGTAGGCATTTCTTTGTAGTCCGACAGGAACCTGAGATTTTATGCTGTGGTAATTTCCTCTTCCACACCTGAATCTTGCTGTCCTGGTTTTAAGCCAGGGTAATATCTGAGGGAAATTCCATAATGAATAGGAAAGGAAACACTTCTCTGGGAGACTGCAAACTGCAAGTCCTGGTGCTGTCGAGAGGCTTGGAATGTGAGGGGAACAGGCAGGTAGTGCGGCTGCAGGGATCCACAGGTTGCATGAATATGTACTTGTCATACTACATATACCAGAAGCAGTAGTGATAAATGTGTGGCTATACTGCTTTTCACTTATTGCTGTGTTCTTACATACAGGTTTTCACCAGCTATATTGATCTCTTGTATCCCACAGAAGACAGAAATAACCGGCTAAGAGACTCCTATTTCTTTGACTGTGATTGCGAGGAGTGTGTTACCAAAGGAAAGGTGAAAAAATTGGTGTGAAATATGCTTCTGACTGGCAAGGCACCTACCCAGGTCCTTAGATGTAATATTCCATCTTTAATTACGTTTTGGAAGGCAGGATAAAAGGGGATGGGCTGGTTTTGTTCTTCTGTCTACAAGACTTTCTGATACTCATTCTTTCCACTGTAATCATGACAGGTCAGAAAATCTTGGTAGAAGCCAATTTAAAGTTCAGCTACAAAGCAGAGATGAAAAGTCTGTTAAAAGTAGATAATTACACTGTGTCTACACTACCTGACCAAAAGAATTTAGCTCAGAACTGCATGTTTTTGGAACTGCATGTTTTCTATCAGCTCCCAGTGAGTGATTCTTGCTTGGAGCATTTTTGGGGTAGAGTCCTGCTGCAGTTCTTGGTTGGGATGTCTCAGTCAGTTCTAGGTGACATAGTATGACATTGCTGGATGGTTTGGAGGCCCAGCAGAATCCTGCAGTGGCATTAAAACCATCTTCTCATGGACAGAGTGGCCCCTTGCGACATGCAGGCCAGATTTATGTTCATTAGATGTCACCTGGTGCCTTCAAAGGACAAAGGCAGACATTGAGACAGTGTTCCTTAAAGCAAGGCATTAGTTATTTTGAAGAAAAGCACTTATGGAGGACAAAATAAGGTACCCAAATCCAACAGATATGGAAACAATTGTACCTGTGCAGCCATTTGGACCTCCTTCACTGGAGGCCTGAGGAGAACTAAGCTTTGTGGGGCTTCTCTGTCGTTCCAGCCGGTATCAGTCTGGTTGGCATCATCTGATCCTTCAATTCCAGGTATTTTTCTCTCCATTTTCATCAAAGGTGTCTTTTTAAGAGCTGCTTCCCAAACAGACCCACAACCCTCTCCTTCCTCTAAATAGGTAGCATCTTCTGTAACTCTTTGCAAACACTACCCAATATTCTTGTTTGATGCTGTTCTGCTGATACTGGAGTTGTGTTTCTCCCCACAGTTACTTTGCTAATTTTGCTACTGAGTTTAATGAAGCCAGGATTTCAGCTGTGATTTCCAATGACATGTTACTCTTGGGATCACCTGTCACTCAGCATCCTTCAACTCCAGTGTCCCCTATAGCCCTCTCAGCTGGAAGATGAAATAATAAAGGAAAAAGACACCTAGCAACAATGTGAGGCTTAAACATCAAAAGGTTGTCTCCAGATTGCAGTTTATTCTTCATGGAGTATAGTAAGTTAGATAGATAAGAGTAAGTGAGCTGTCCAGCAGAAAAATTACGTGGAAATGTGTCTGTAGATATGAAGATCTGTGTTTAATATCATCTCATTTCTAATGAGCTGTCACTTGGTGCTAGGCCCAAGGTATTTGGGCTCTTCTAGCCCAATTAAAACTAAATTAGTTTTAATCCCTACTCTCTTGTAAGCAGTGAAATTTCCAATGCAAAACTGTTTTCGTCACAAAATTGAAAAGCTCTTGGATCTTTCAAAAGAAAGGGGCTTCATGGAAGGAGAGGATGGCAGATGAACTGGAAGGCACAGAGAATTCTAGGTTTCCTAGTCAAGGCTTTAGAGAAAAATTGCAGGTGCACATTCTACCTTTGGTTTTAAGTTCTTTGAAGAGCTTAAGTCCCCATCTGTGTCTTTTTATTAGTAATTTTGTGTAGCAGGTGCACCTTTATTTGTAGGGCTTGGAACCTGCATTTATAATGTCTATTGTGTTTCCTTCAGGATAAAGATAAACTGGAAATCTGCAAGCTGAATGATCCTCCATCAGCAGAGACAGTGCGGGACATGATCAAATATGCCAGGAATGTGATTGAGGAATTCAGAAGAGCCAAACACTACAAATATATCCTTTGTCTCACCCTGACTTATCTGGCTTGGTGTGGGACCTAAAAACCTTACCTGCTGGATTGCTTCTGAGGTACCTGAAGGAGAAATGCTATAACCATTAAAAGTTGAACTTGCCTCTGTCCACCTTGTGTCTGAAAAGTTGTTCTGGTGGTGTGGGGTTGTGAGACCCTGTGTTTGTTCCTTCCTCTGTGGCTCTCAGTTTCTCAGAGTGCAGCATGTGGCTGTCTCCACACAACAAGCCAGAGGCCGGAGTGAGCATAGGTGTGTTACTCTACTGTCATAGTGCCCTGTTTTGAGAGAGAGAGCATGGGACGCTGCAGCTATTGCTGGGGATCACAAGCCTAGCTGTTGTAACAGTGGTGTGACACAGACAAAAATGCAAGGATCATTGGGCCAGAAGCAGACCAGGCTGTCTTCAGTATCTGCTGCATGGGGAATTTCACTCCCCCTTCTTCTGACATATTGTCGGTGCGGTGGTGATGCAGGAAAACAGCTTTTTTTTTTGTTGTTGCTTTTTAAATCTGAAAGCTAGTTCATTAGAATATTTGAGTAGGAGGGGAGCAAGCTCATGAGCAGAATACCTCTGAGTACAGAGTACCCCTCAGAGTAGCTCTGGGGTTGTATCATAGATGCTTTGATGCCGTTTGAAAGAAAAGATGACTTCTGAGTACAGTTGTGAACAAGGTCAAGTCTGTGCTTCTTTGGCATTACCAGGTAGTTGTCTAATGAGAGGTCATCTATTTATTGGGTTCCTTGACTTCATACCTCCTAGTGAATTACTGGAGATCTGTGAACTCAGCCTGGACAAGATGGGTGCAGTGTTTGAAAACAGTAATGTTTATATGTTGCATATGATGTACCAGGCCATGGGTGTGTGTCTCTATGTGCAGGACTGGGAAGGTGCGCTGCGTTATGGGCAAAAAATTATCAGACCATACAGGTAAATATGAGACTCTTTATTTTCTTTAGTGCTCTAATTCAGTAATCTGAATAATTAAGAAAAATTTGGACAGACATCACTTCTTTCAGTACACATTGTGTATAAATGTGCTACCCATGACATCACTGCTTGAAAAGGAATGTGTAATACTGGGATAGATGTTGTTTCTATCAAAAAGTGTTCTGCAAGATGTAGCGGGTGACTGAGAGCCTTGTTTTGTGTTCTCAAAATAAGTCTATGCCACCTTGGAGACTGTGCTAGTTCTGCTTAGCTAGATTGTGGGGTTTTAATATCCTAATACTTTACTGAAGCAGAGCTTCAGATTGCATCATGTGATGGAGGCAAAGCTGTTGCTGTGCCTCCTGCCCTCTCCCAGTCCTTTCCTTTTTCCAATATCCCAGGGCTGGGGCTGAGCAGCAGAGGGAGGCCTTGGGTGACCTGAGGTCCCTGAGCTCCACTGCCCTGAAGCTGGAGGTGTGGAGGATGCATAGGGTAGAGGCCTGTGTGGGGCAAGGCAGCACGCAGCCTCTGCAGGGAGAAATCCATCCCCTCTTCAATCAGCCCTCCTGTGTTCTTAACAGTAGTGATCTCCTTCATCAGAGCCAGCCAGTTACGTGCTGTATTTGATCCTGCCATAAATCTCCCAAGCAGGTTCTCATCTTGAGACATCATTTTCTTGCCAGCTGGGGGGAGTACAAGTGAAGTTCTCACTTTGGAGCAGATGCCAACATAAAGTCACAGATCACTTGGCAGAGAACAGCGATACAAAGAAGGAGCCAACATTCCTCCTCCTGGGGGTGCAGTACTATTTATCTTCCCTGGGACTTGCCCAGCTCCTCTGGCTCAGAGCCTGGCATTCCAGGTCAGCTCTGATGAGCTGGACTCTGCTAGCTCAGTGTGAGTACAGGGTGGCATGTGTGCTGTAGCGCTGCTGAGGGCCCCTCGCCTTCCTTTAAAGACCAACTCTATTGTGGAATAGGCAGAGTTACTTTAGTGGCTCCGAAACCTCCAAACAATGCAGCCTCTTTCTGTAGCTGGCTAGATTAAAACTAGTGGCAGACAGTCATTGCCATCTGACAGCTGTTCAGAGGCATATGGCAGTTTCAGTTCGATTCCCAGTGGACAAGTGTCTCCATCCCAGGCACAACTGGCGCTGACTCCTGGCAGTCACAGCAGGGGGATGAGCAGAGAATGGGCAGGGGCAACTGAGAGGCAGCTTCCTGCCCCCTGAGAGTGATACAGGGGCTGGGGAAATGCAATGAAACTGCCAGGTTTGATAAAGCTGAATCCCTTTCTCTCTTGCAGTAAACATTATCCCCCCTACTCATTGAATGTTGCTTCCATGTGGCTGAAATTGGGGAGACTCTACATGGCACTGGAGAACAGACCAGCTGGAGTTAAAGCCCTGAAGAAGGTATTTCTTTCCAGGTTTCTTCATTAATAGTACCAGTTCAAGCATGGGGTGATTGAAAACACAGCATGTTGCTTTGTCAGCAGGCCTGGCTTGATAGGAGATGCACCATGTGTTAATAATGTATTTGGTTACTGGATTTTGGGCTCAGTTTTCTTTTGGAAAGATGAAGTATCGGTCTGTTGTTGCATGCAAAGGGTCTTGCCTTGTCAAGATGGACTTCTCCAGTGGCTGGAGTCACATGCTTAAGGTCATATGGAGTTGTATATATGCTTAAATGTTTGCTGTATATTGTGCTCCTGTTAATGGAGAGCTCCAGCTTCTCACTTGCTAGGTAAGGACAGAGAAAATGCTTGGCTCTTAGAAAAGGCACATAGTGTTTCCCTGAAGCGTGTGGTTTCTCTATCCAGTTAAACTGTATCCTAGCTAAACTAGGCATGCTTTTGGTGGTTATTTGTTCTGGAACAAATTGATTTTTTCAAATAGCTGAAGGGGATTCAACACATCTGGTAATGCTGAAGCTGGCATATACAGTGTTTGGGTTTACATTTTTCCTCATCCCTTTTTGTTGGTCTATTCCCTTATTCTTTAGGTTTTTCTTTTTTTTTAATTAGGCTGTACCGTGTTTCTTGACTCTCTTCCCCTGTTGTTGTTGGACAGAAGTTTATTGCCATTTCTTCGGCCTCAGTGACTACTGTAGCATATAATGACTTGGTGTGGAATGGCACCATAGTTGGTTTTTTTTCTTCCTTTTTAGATGCTGGCAAGCTTTTAGCCAGCAATAACAGAGCCATGCAGCCATAGTGAAAGATACTACACAAATATGTACTCTAAAACTTAACTATTACCTAGTTTAACGTTAACATAGGTTTTCCTTCGCTGTGGTGTTAAAGCTTTGACTAAAACTGGGAGTTGTGCCAATGGGAACATGGGCTGGGGGCTGGGAACCGTAGGTAGGTTTGTTGGCATAGTTCACTTCCTAACACAAATGTTTTCTAATGACTCACTTCCAAAAGCTGCCTACAGGAATTGCCCCTAAGTTATCCCAGCCCCTGCTGTTTGGGATTTAGTGAAAAAACAAAACCATTGTTCTCTCTCTGTTTGCAATCAGCTCCTCCAGAAGGCCCTCCTCCTTTCTTCTTTTGGGCAGGAGCAGCAGTGGAGTCAGTTCTCACTGCTCCTGAGGTGGAACCAAAGGCTCTTATTGCACTGATTTAAATGTAAGAGCATAATTCCATTGGAGTTTCCCGAGGAGAAAATGACTGTGTGCTCTGAGGGCTGGAATGCCACCATTCCTTGCTTGATCTTAGCATGGTGGGCTTTAAATGTTCCCAGACTTACTCAGAACTTGCTTCTTTCAGTCTTACCTACTGCTGCCTTTTATTACACCTCTCTGGGGCCACTGATACCCTTTTTTCATAGTGGGTATCTATCTTGCGTCTTCACCCACTCCACAGTGCAGGGTGAAGAGTGTCAGGGAAGCACATGCCAGTGGGTTTGAATGCCTGAAATGTTGACTCTTGGGAGCAGAGCAGGAATGGGTACATCAGCCTCTGGCCAAACCTGGCAAGACCGTGCTTTTGCCTCTGTGGTTGCCTGAGCCATTGCTTCCTTTGGGAACCCCTGGAACTGATGGAGGGTTCACAAAAACAGGTCTAGAATGCCTTAATGCAGCTTCTGCAATGGGTCTGCTCTGACAGCTGAAGGGTAAACTGGTAGGAACAAAGCTGGGGGTGATAGTGTTTAAGTCCTCTGCCAGAACATCACCCACCCTACTCACGGTTTTCTGTCCAAGAGCTGGTTGCATTCAAAGTAGTTTTGTCAGGAATATCATTTTGAAAGGTGCTTTGGGACCCTCTAAGATGAAAGATGTGTTCTCTGAATGTAAAACCTTTATTACTTAGTTTTGAATTCCATTTTATTTCCTACTGGGTTTATGACTACAAGGGGACAAAAAGTAGCCAGAGGTGTCAGACTGTTTCAAACCTCTAAAGTGAGTATTTATAGCCTGGTGTTATATAGGAATCAATTGTGTGAATAGTTTTTTTCTTTTCATAGGCAATTGCTATCATGGAAGTAGCACACGGGAAGGATCATCCATACATTTCAGAGATCAAAAAGGAATTAGAGGACCACTGAGCCTTTGAATCTATGCAATCCTTCAAACCTTTAGTTAAAAGCCTTGTTACGGAAGCCTTCAGGAGCGCTTTGAAATGCGGTAGAGTATGAACACAGTTCTGGCCTATAATTGGAATGACAAACACACTTAGGCCTGGCAGAATGTTCCCAGCTTCCACACATTTACAATTGCCTTTTTTCCCTGTTTTGTTTTTTTTTTTTTAAAAGATGCATCCATAGTTTCTTAAAGGTGATGCCTTTTGACAGCTCATGTGCAAAAGTGGCCATTTTTTTCCTCTGTGGATTTTAATATGTTATCTTATTTAAGTAAATAAAGTTGTCTTGGCCCTTCTTGGGTGCCGTAGTTTTGTGACATCCACTTCTGCCTAAGCTGTTTCATTTAATCTAACTAAATAACTAGCAAAAGCTGTACTTTTTTTCAGTTGTGGTTTAGCATCCAGTTCCTCTTTTCACTAATCATTTTCATTTGCAGTGCCAATCCCAGGGGATTCATCATTGCAAGGCCCTGGAGCTCAGTGTGTCCTCTACAGGGGATGCTTCCTGTGGAGCTGGAAGGCTTGCACAAGGCAGGACTGATGCAACTTCTGGCTTTTTAACTGTCTTTACAAGTTAAAACGAATTCAGTGCAGAGGAGAGCTCATATTTCCTTATAGCCATACCTTTGCCTCCACTGAAGTAAAACTAACTATTCTACTCTTACGTTAGAAATTACTTTAAGAGAGGAATAAGAACATGTTCTGAGGAAGAAACATCCGGGACTTAAGTATGGGCAGAGAAAGCTAAGCCTGGAGGGTGGTTTTTTCCCTTCATAAAAATCACAGAATCACAGAATGGGTTGGGTTGGAAAGGACTGGAATCATCCAGTTCCAACTCCCTGCCATAGGCAGGGACACCACATGCTAGACCATGTTGCCCAAGGCTCCATCCAGCCTGGCCTTGAACACTGCCAGGGATGAATGGTAGGAGACTGCATTTAAGGCTGGGGGAGAGAAGAGGAAGCAGGAGTGTGGCTGTGCACTCCCAGCACCAAAGTTGGAATACGTTGTACAGTAAAACTACATGACTGTTCTGTATGGCTTTCACAGCTTATAAAGTATGATGAGAGAAAGAGCACACCTCATCATCAAGAACTCCATCATACTTCCTTTCTTGTAAGCACTGCTCTGAAAACTGCTAGAGAACAAGCTTTCATTTTGCTGAAAGCTTTCATTGCTCCCTTGCCAGCAGTTGTTGCTGGAGTGCATAAAACTGCACCAGATCTTATGATTCCAAGAAGCCAAGGAAGAGGGCACCAGCTATTTTTATCCTAACCTTATCTTGTCAAGTTAAACCCTCATAACAGGGAAATAGCACCTTCACTTCAGAAAGCCTCTCCAGAGCCCAGACCATACCTCAACGCTGAAAAGTCAGCTTAGCCAAGCAGGATCACCAGCAGGAGCCTTGCCCTTACAGAAGGTTCTTGAAGCTCGCTGCAGCCCTGGCTGTGCCTGTCAGTTTAACATGTGAAGCTAACACAAGCATGGTAGGCACAAATACAAAACCTTAAGCTGTTACAGAAGAGAACACAGAGCACAAGCAAGGTTTTCCTTGAAAAAAAGATGGTTTATTGTATACTGTGAATATGAAGGACAGCCTTACCAAAAAACCTTAGTGACCGAAGACATTCTCATCTTTGCCAAAGTAAAGTATACCATAAACTATTTACACAAAGGCAGTTAAAAGGGTAAAAAATTACTGCAGTCAATTAATGCTGTGGATAGAACTTTATAAAAAGAGAAAGAAGAGAAACAGTGCAAAAATACTGTCAAAAGTAATCAGTTCTATACACAAGATAAAACTGACAAGCATAAGCTTATGGACTGATATGAATAATACATTAAAATATAAAATAGCATGCATAGATTTTTTCTTTAAAGGCTTTCAATAGCATAGAATAGTTCTGCCATTCAGCCCTGACAGGAGGGAGGTGGGGGGGGGGGAAGGAAGGGCACATAACTGCTGTCTCATGTCTCTACAGAAGGTGTACATACAACACGGTGGTGAGATTCAGCTCACTATTCTGTGCTGAACTGTCACGTACACAGTCACAGAACAAATAAAGGAAGCATGAAAATACTGAAGTAAAACAGGGCAGTAAAATCCAGCGACATAAAACTTACTTAAACATGTTATTTAACATGTCCCACACAATTATGTATGGGAATATTACAGTCATCTGTATGTGTAAACTTTTCTCCTTTGTAAAATTGCCCAAGAAAGGTACTTTACTAGTAAGGGAAATGTGGTTTCCATATGGCGCAGTTGCAACGGGATAAACATCCTATCAACAGTGTTCTGGCACTAAAGATTTGTTTTCTTTCAAAGACCAACTAGCAGCAAGAAGATAACTTTTAACATGAACAAAAAGGAAGTTATTGGACACTTACTTAATGCATGATTAAGTTGTGGAACTCACCAGCGCAGGACATCATGAAGGCCAGAGGAGGAAATGGGTTCTAGAGAAGAGATTTTGTGGGAGATGGCTCCATCAGCAGTTATTAAACACAGTAAGCAGGACTCAACTTTGGCCTCAAGAAGGCCCTGTAGAACGGGCTTCCAGGCCTGCTGGAGGGGTTCAGCACCCTCTTCTAGACATATTTCCACTGTAAGTGTCAGCTACTAGCCACTGTCCAAGAGAGGGGGGAAGCCTTCCTGCCCTACTCCTGCCTGTCTCATCAGGGAACAGTGCCCTGGAACACCCGGAGCAGAGAGTCCTACCCAGGTGATTTGGCAGAGTAAAACTATCAATCACTGCACAGTTTGGGGATCAGCAGAAGTATTAGCCTTGCCCTCACTGTTCAAGAGCAGCTTTCACTGAAGAATCTCAGCACTACTTCACCACTGACTGCCAGTTCACCCTCCAAAGGCAAAGCCCTGCTGTTGTAGCATGTGAGAAATGATCAGTGAGAGGGCACATAAAGGACAGGCAATGGAACCACAAAGGAGCACACTGGCCAAAAATGGCTGAGAGCAATGGAGCTGTAGTCTGAGATAGATACTCTAAAAACACTGACACGATTTAAGCACTGCTACTTTTGACCTGTGCACTACATGTTTCACAATCTAACAGCCTCAGCAGCCAGCTCTTCCCTTCACCAAATCACAGTCCCTGCAAGCCAAGCCATACAGCCGCGTGTGTGGTGTCCTCCTCTCTCAAACCTCACGTGGCATCTGTACATCGCACAGCACCAGATTCTACAAGAAAACTTCTCTAGAAGACTGAGAAGGAGCTGAGGACAACTGCCTGTCCTGGGTTCAGCAGTTAGCAGTCATTTTTCTCCCTCTTGGGAGCTGGTGCAGCACTGTGTTTTCGATTTTGGGCCTGGGAGCAGCGCTGATAACACCAGTGTTTATAGTTACTGCTTGGCAATGTTTTGGTTTGATCAAGGACTTTCTGAGTCTCATGCTATGCCAGGGAGGAGGGGAAGCCGGGAGGAAGCAGAGACAGGACACCTGACCCAAACTGACCAAAGAGGTTATTCCATACCACAGCACGTCATGGCCAGGATGTGAAGACAGAGGGTAGAGACCCGCATTTTGGACTTGAAACCTCTCTCTTGTTGGCACCAAACCTCATATGACTTGGCCTATACAACAGCAGATTGACACCTCTGTTTGTAGAAGGGTGTGAGGCGCTGCTTTCATGCAGTGCTTCCGTTTCAGGTTCTGGTATTTTCTTCTTCAATGCAATACTCCTTTATCGCATGCAGTGGGTGCCACCCCACCACTCTGGCTGTAAAGTCTTCTTTCCCACAAAGACAAGCAGCAAAATTTAACCCTCATCTCTCTCAGTGATGCCCAGGAGCTGCCACAGTAGGTATCACCCACACTGATGCTTCCACTTTCTGAGCACATGGATCACAAACTGTAAGCGTGACTGACAACAGCCAATGCAATCATGATCTCCTCCCAGGAGACCAGGGGGAAGTCAGGTATTGAGGATGCAGCACGGTCAGTAGCTGCTGAATTTTCCCCATGGATTTGTGTGCTATATCCATGTATGAGATTGCCCATCAGCATTTATTTTAGAGTGGCTTCTGGGCTACAGAGGCAGCAGATGCTGGATCAAAAAAATAATGTATTCGTTCGTTTGGAATGACCATCGCTCTTGAAGCACCAAGACTTACTCATTCTTTACCAAGTGATGTTTTGCCATTTGCATTTCTGTCTGCTTACAAGAAAGTAATTAAAAATAAAGCTATTGAAATCATGCAAATATTATTTATTAATATTTGGGTGAGGCAACTGTTTTAAATAAGTGGAACACAAATGTCCTTCAGTGTACTTTTTATAAAGGATTGAATTAGCAATAGGTTGAATAAGGCCTCACAGATATGTCTCTTGTGAGCTGAAACTAGTTAAGGGAAAAGGTATTTCCAACAAGGCTGCACATTTAGGGTCCCTATCATCTATACAGGAGAAGACCTTGTAGGAACAAGCTTCATCCTCCCTCCGTTAATCCAGGACCTGAGGTGCCAAAGCAGGTCTGTGGAGCAGCTGGAACAAGTGGGACCTGAGCAGCTCATCTCCACCAACCTCACAACTCAGCTGTTATCTCTCTCCATCCCTGATCAGACAGTATCAGGCATGAAATGCTCAGACCAAAATTAACCTGAAGATTGGAGGCCAGCAACCTCAATACTATCATTGGTGAGAACTTACTTAAAGAAAAGACGGGTTAAGTACAGATGAAGAGTGCACAAAAAGGAAACACACACAATGGATTCCCAAGTCAGACTTACTCATCCATTCCAAGAGTCAGGGAGCATAGGCTGAATGTGAACATGGGTGCCTTGGGACAAGACCGCTTGTGTCAGACTTCTTAAGGAGGAGCTCCGTTCATCGACTGTGGAAGCATCTTTGTGGGATTTTCAATCCAGACTTTCCTCCAAAGGGATGAAACTGGTCACTGGTCTCTTGGAGCCTGTCATGCTTTGATGTTAAACCCATGCGACACAACAGACAGCAACTCCAGACAGTCCTTTTCTACTTATGGACTCTGCTATTTAAGTCTGAGACAGAAACTAAACCGTACTGTTGCTTTAAGTCTCATGCATTCATTCCTGCTATGACTAATAAAGTTGGATGCAAAATGCATTTTCCTGTCACTCCCTAAAGGTTAGGAAATACTGCCCAAGCAATTTTGGTGTGATAAAACTACAACAGGTTCAAAGTCAGCAGGTTCAGTTTTTCCCCCTACAAAAGTGTATCACATTTCAATCATAAAGCATCGGCACGCTGAGGTTTGGTTGCAAGCTGGGGTGGAAAGGAACCTCTGAAGACATGCACCAGCCCAATTCATTTATGGTATTAGCAGATGTAGTCAAGATAAAATCTAGCTGGAAAAACTGCACTGAAGTCAGATGAAAGGAAAAGTTTAAAATTACCATTCTTTGACAATGAAAGGGAAAAAGTGAGTCACACTGGCCTCTATCTACCATAGCAGGCACGGTAGGAGGCGAGTGGAAATGACTGTTTACTCCATGGCCACTCATTTGGCTCATTAATAGGCACTGATTTAATATGGAAAGGATTTTTGGTGCCATTTTGTAATTAATATTTTTCCTAAGACACCTGTGATGCATCTTTGCATAAAAACCAGTTGCTTAATCTTCTTCCTTTCAATCACAGCTCTACATTCTCTTACACAATAATTCTCCTGTGCTCACTGTAGAAACAGAAGTAGACGTTTCAGCCAAGAGCAGCTGAATAATAAGACATAGGGATAGTTTCTTTTCCCTCCCGTCTCACATCCAAGTGGAGCAATGGGACTTGACAGCTCTGAGTTCAAACTTAATTCATCATTAGGAAATTATTCAGAAAGTTCTAACGAGATAACTAATTTAATACACTTTGCTTCAAGGTTTATTCCTTGGCCTGTTTCCCAGATAGAAAGCATCTCTGTGTAATTATCATGCAGATGCTGCTGCAAAGACTTTAAATGGCTGCTGCTAATTTAACAAGATCTATGTTGGCATTGGCAGAAGGAATCAGAGGAAAACTGAAGTTGACTGAAAACTCAACTAAGCCCTAAAAGGAATATGGTCAAGATATTACAGCTGAATAACTCCTCACCATTTGCTGGTAGCTGGAAGCCTCCGCCAATCCTCATCACTTCATTAGGCCTCTGTGGCAGAGTACCAAATCAACACAGCACAGGTTTAAATATGTTTAAGGCACATTTTGGTATGGAGCCTTAGCTTAAAACTCCCACTGTTTTCAGGCAGGGGCCAGTGTGTGGGCCCCTTTAGTACTGAAGTTGTCAGCTTAGGGCTTCAAACACTGACCAGGGGTTTGGAGGAGGAAATGCAGTGGAAAAGCAATAATAGGACTAAGAGATTTAATTTAATCTGGGAAAGGGATACCAAGAAAGGTATTTTCACCATGAAAGAGTAACTGCATCATATGCCCTGAGAGACTGCAACATCACCACCCTTGCAGACCTTTGAAGCTGGATGTGACCCTGGGCAAGCCCCTCCCATTTATTTAGCTGTGGTGTGAGCAGGGCAGAGAGGGAGCAGGGACCTCAAGGGCTCCTCTCCAGCCTGATCCATCCTCTAGTCATCCATCAGGACTGCCAAGTTGGAGCAGGGCTGGACTGCCCACAGGAAACAGGAGTTGGTGCGGGGAGGGGAGCAACCTCAGTGCAGGAACTTTCCATCTCTTACACCAGAAATAACAATGTGGGAGACCCACCACGATTTGCTAAAGCTTTGGTTGGTTGGTTCGGTTTTAGTTCTATTTTATCCCTTTTAATATCTTTGAAAAGTGCAGTTACTGTCACTTCTAACTAACTGTACATAAATGCCATGCACACACTGCAAGGTAATTCATAACGTGCTATACTTCTGTGAAATGAACAGTTTGGAGAAAGACGTATGCACCAAGTCATACTACGTAGCTAGCCAGCGCTGAGAGGCAGAGGAGGACAGGTCTAACTGCTGAGATGCTTCTAGGAAACAGAGGATTTTTCTTAGCTCTGTTACAGATTTCACTGTTGGCCTCAGGCAAGCCAGTTAAGGATCTGTGCCCTAGTTATGCAGCGGATGAGGTTTGTTTCCCTTTTCTTTTCTGGTTGTAAACTTCAGGCAAGGACCACTTCTTTATGTTATTATACATAAATGCATATCATCCTCTTAATCCTCACTGGAATCCCTGAACACTACCCAGATAAAATAGTAATAAATAGGAGGGAGAATCCAAAGTGACCCAGACAAAGAAGAGAGATGATCTGTGCAATTCAATACAGTAAACACCCTAACAAAGTGAGGTTGGCCAACACCAAAAGACAGACTGCTCCCTGTGCTCAGAAACCACAAGATAGTGATGGGGGAAAGACTCCAGGCAGACTGAGCTAAAGCTCTCAAGGGTCACTGTTTGGAGATCTCAGATACGGAGGAAAGAGCATAATGACAATTTAAAGTTCAAATGACTAGAAAGCAAAATGATGACAGCGCTGAACACAGTAGTTTACACGTGAAACTAAAGCAACTGGAGACGCCTAACTTGAATGAGGTTCCTTTTCTACAGGAGGTGAGCCTCAAGGCAATAAAACTTTCAGTGTAATCCACGAGAAGGTGCTCGGTTTGAAGGTTTTTTTCAGCTGCACCGAGTTGAAATTCCTCTGCTGTTTAACCCACAGCCCACCACAGTTACCAGAAAGACTCATTTGCTGACCTCAGCCTGCTCCAGGTCACTGCCCTTCACCCTGCGCTGCTTCAGCTCTTCTGAACCCCTTCAAGGACTGCAGACAGTAGCAAAGGCCTCATTTAAAAGATCCGATATCGCTTTTTTCCAGGGCCTAATCTAAAACGTTAATTCTTGTGGAATTTGAAGACTTTAGCACCCAAACGCTCTGCCCTCACAATGTCCTATGTTTGAGCCCTCTGTAACGTGCCCTGCTGTTTGTGCAGAGGCTCAGGGCTCCATGCTCCAGGACTGTGCTCCCACAGCTTCCACTCAAACAGAACGGCAGCTGTAGCAGGTCTTGTTCTTACCATGGACACCACATATCTGGGTCCAGATTGTTCTTATACGAGAAAAAGCCCACCTCCAAATAACTGTTCATTTCAGAAGCTGTGCGGCAAAATAAAAGCCAGCAAACTACCTTTACAAAGGATTGCTTTCCTTACGGACATGTTACAATGCAGACCAGTTATGCCGAATGTGGTTCAGTTTGAAGGTCACTGTAAGTTTTACAAGTTATTAAAGTAATTCACAAGTTATTCCAAGAAAAATAAATTATATCTTGTATAAAATAATCCGTGGGAGATGCTAGTAAAGAACAAGCATTCCTTACTTTCAAGACAACTTTTAAGAAGTGCAATACATGCACACAGCGTTGTCAAGGCAGTTTCTCTTGTTCCTCAGTAAGGTTCAGTCAGATCCACAAAGCTGGGTCTGGGATGTTTGAAAAGGTTAAATAAGTCTGGAGTTCTGCAGGAACTGGATGAGCACTTGGTAGACAAACTTGTACTGGGCTATGGTCTGGATCATGAACATCCTCTGCTCCCGCAGGTGTCTCAGCATCATGGGAACATCCACCTTCTGCAAAGCAAAGGAGAGAAAAAGGCATGAGGATGTAGGTTCATTAAATCAGTCATCGCCTCAAGTATCAGCTACCTGACAGGGAACTGCACTCACTGTGTTTTATGTAATGTAATGAATTATAACCAACTACAACTTTGTTACCAACTTTTGCTGTCAAGGGGTATGTACAGAACTGCACATCTAATGCTTGCCCCACTAAAGCTTAGAGAAATTTCTGGACTGATGTAAATGGGCAGATGACCAAAGACTTGCCTTCCAGCTGTGTACCACTGATTACCTATCAGCAGGTCATCAATTCAACACCTAATAAAGGACTGCTGCTCTATGGAATTTTTTCTGCTTCAGCATATCTATTTTTAACTCAAGAAAATAACTCAATATATTGTGTTATCTAAGGTTAAAGGCCAGACATATCAGGAAGGTCTAGGTCTAGAACTTAAAACAGCTAAGATTAAATAGCTCAGTTCAGACTCTACCACTGAGGGCATCAACAGGCACCATGGCCACTGGCATCCTGTGCTGTCATCCATGGTGAAATGTACTCGTAGAGGGAAGATCTGATAGTTTTGCAAATGGGAAGCAGGCATCAGAATCGTAAGAACAAAGGTTCCCTGTGCAGGCAAATACACCGATCCTTCCACTAAAAGAAAAGGGTACTGGCTGTCACCAGAAGATCCAGAAACTGACACCTCCCACAGCCAAGTCTATGCCAGCACATAGAAGAAAGCAATCTGTCAAGTGAAACCCAGCATCTGCAATATACATCCTGCAGGCTTCAGGCCAGCGCTAGCCTGTTCCATCTACTGAACATCCACTAGCAGCTGGACACATTAAGGTGTTCTCCATGAAGGTCTCCTTCAGCTCAGTTTCATCCAAAGGAAGTTCACTCACATGCCCTGAAAATGCTCTGCAACAGGAACTAAATCACAGTAAGTGGGGATGGATCAGGAGATCCATGATAAAGGGACATCTCTAACTCCACTGAGCACCCTGGGGCACCAGCGCCCTGTAGCAGACTGAATTAATGAACAAACAAGTTGTCTGAAACAGAGGCCCATGAGGTAAAGCACTACAAAACACTGCAAAATTCCTTAGGTGTTACCATCATTTTGCCAGCATTTGGGGAGCAAAATCCCCTATGATGTTGTTGTGCTTTAGTCTGTTACAACAGGTACATGAGGAGCTATTCAGAAGTCATGGAGCCATCAAGCTGAGCCTCCCAGGCTCAGATTCAAAGAGCGTGGAGGATGACCCAAGATAAGGGATGCGGATTTTCTGTGGCAGCAGTAAATGCAAGCACTAAGATACACACCATTTTTGAGGAAACTCTTTAGCAGTTCAAGATATAAAACTGAAGGCCGGTTACTCTATCAGGTAACACAAAGTGCACTTTGTAATGCCAGTCTGTCATTCCAGAAACACAGAAAGGAACTTAGCAAGTCTTTTGATTTGGCTGAGATAAGAAATGTTACAAGCACAGTAGCTGGACAAAGACAGAAACGAAGATTGCTGCCTAATCCTTGGAGGTGAGCATGTATGCTGCAAGTTTTCTGGCAAGGTAAGGCATATCCATTTCTGTCCATATATATAAAACTCAATCTCCTTTCCACGTAAGCAAGCCTTAACTCAGAGGCTATCACTTTCTGAAAACAAGGCTAAATATTCTGCCACATACCCCAACAAGCTGTTATAAAAGAGCATCTCTAGAGAGCCAACAAGCATAAAGATTTGTGACGAGTAACATCAGGTTATTTTCAAACAGGAGCAAAGCAAGACAAGCTCTTTCCAGTTCACTCAGAGAAAGCCTCCCTGTGGTCTCAGCTGATTATGGAAGCCACACAGCCCTTGCTGAGCAGAGTCATATGGAATCTGATCTCACCTGAGCCACTGCAACAGAACCGCAGGCCAGCTTCGACCTGCATATCACTTGTCTCTCTCAGCAGTTCAGTGCTTGACAGCTCCCTGGTTGTCAGTGAGCACACAGCGATCCCTGCACCTCCCCAAAATGATGTGGCTTTGGCTTATCTCAGAAATAATGAGCAGAATCTTCAAACTCATATTCGTCACAACGTACATGTCAAAAAGAGGTGGCACTTGCAAAAAGAGCAAACAAAAATGCTGCTCATTTCTGACTCCCAGACTAAGGGATCTCCCCTTGAAAATCCACTGCAGCTGCAATCATGAGTTAATGTCCCAGTGCCAGGTCCAAACCAGAACTTGGTAGAGCAGTATCTCAATTACTTTCTTGTTCTACATGTCTACAGCAATAATGGGACATATCACTTACTATACAACAAGTTACTGCAACTATATCCCTGCAACAGATACACAGCTTTAGGCTCAACCAGCAACTGCATAGAAGCCACAGTGACTAAAGGTATATAGAATCTGATTAAACATGGCTTTTTACCCAAACCTGAAACCTCTGACTTAGAGGTCCAGCAGTGCTGCAGACCTTCCAAGATGGTCTGTATAGGATTTCCAACCTCCCTCCCCTCTTCTTCCTTCACCACTAATATGTTAGCATTAACACATGTACTTTCTAGGACACTTCTGAGGAAAGTCAGCCAATTCATAAGACTAAAGCATCTGAACGTGTAAGTCATAGAATCATAGAATAGTTCGGGTTGGAAAGGACCTTAAGCTAATCCAGTTCCAACCCCCTGACATGGGCAGGGACACCTCCCACTAAACCATGCCACCCAAGGCTCTGTCCAACCCGGCCTTGAACACCACCAGCGATGGAGCATTCACAACTTCTCTGGGCAACCCATTCCAGTGCCTCACCACCCTCACAGTAAAGAATTTCTTCCTTATATCCAATCTAAACTTCCCCTGTTTAAGTTTAAACCCATTACTCCTTGTCCTATCACTACAGTTCCTCATGAAGAGAAAAAACCCCATTCATTCTACCTCAAACTAGTAAAACTGCTGCCTGGAAAGGAACCTTCTCTGTGCACAGTGCAGTACCTGTCACAGGCTGAAAACATACTGTTAATCTATTCTTTTAATTAGGTTTTAATAAGCAAAAAATATTAACTTAGCACAATCTGGAGCAAAAAAGCCCTTAAGGAAAATCATCTTTAATATTAATGATGATTTTCCCCATTAATCAAGACAAAAGAATGCTCTAATTAAGGGACATCAGAGAAATCCCTTATTGAGCACTACCATCAGCTCCTAGTGAAGTTGATGAGAATCCTTCTGAATGTCAAGGCTCACCCCCATGCTCAGATGTTGCAGCACTGCCTTTATCTTCACTTACTACTCAACTACTCTTTGCCAAATAGGTGACTACCATAAACCACAGACAAACCGAGGTGGCCAGAACATATTACACAACTGTTGGGGTTTTGCTCCTTGTGCCCGCAGTCAGGTTACTGTAAGGCAGATGCAGCTACACTGGTGCTCACAAGCGATTCAGGTATGGCTCTTGCAGCTCCCCAGATTTCCTCTGGCATGCAGAAATGGCGTGGCTGCTATGTGAACACCACAAGCAGTCACTTCAGGTGCCGCTGCGTAAGGAAAGAAGTCAAAGCATGCTAAAGAGTCAGAGCTGTTGCCCCACACAGGAGCAGTTCCTTGAGCAGCAGCCAGCGCAGGAAGGGTGCAGGATTCCCAAAGCACATACCTATGGGCTCCTTCTGTCCAGGTCAGCTCCTCCTTCCCCTTTCCTCCCTCATCCCCAAATAAAAAGTTGAGGAAAACAAGTGTGAATTGCATCACAGATCTACAGGACAGCTTCATCTCTAGTGAGGCCCTAAGCAGAGCTGGAGGAGGTTCACAGCTGACCTGAGCACAGGATCTCTACAAGATCTTGTAACTATGGAACAATGAGCTTCTGGGGGTGTGTGTGCGTGTGTGTTAATAGAGTAGAAAGCAAAAAACAATGTCTTGCATCAACTTTTTGCATGCACAGGAAGGCTCAAACCTGTAACTCCTCTGTGGTAACCGAGAACACACAAGCATTTCAGGTGCATATATCCAGTCGTCCCTGAATTTCAAGCAACTCCTCCAGTGGGTGCTTAGTGGAAGGGTCAGATGATATGTGTCTGTCTGTTACTCTTGCTGCATTGTTATCTCTACAAGAGGTTCTGGTCTTTGAGCAGTTTCTTTGGCAACAGAAATCCCCAGTTTCAACAGCTGTCACATCGGAAGTGTGGGGCACGTTGTTATTCTAGGTGTGATGTTCTTCCTGGACAGCTCCCCAATGACACTCGACACAGATGAAAAGCAAGTTGCTACACATGGCTGCTCTGCTGGTGCTCTTAGCTTCAGACTGCACTACTGGTCTTGTAATATTGACTGCAGTGCCTAAAACCCTATTCCCCAACTTCCAAACTTGCTCCTTAAAACACAGTTAAGTTTCATACCAGACAAGATTAGAGACAATACAAGAGAGGAAGAAGTCCAAGGAGTGGATTTAGAGCGCAAAAACCTGGAGTTAAAAGAGCAAGGAAGCTGATACTATCCTCTAGCCTCTCTCAGGTAGTCCTTGTAACACATTGTCTATAGGCTGTTAACTAAAAACAGGTAGTGAATTAGACTCGATTCTTAAAAGAGAGAAGAAAGCCTTTATTTTGAATGGACTAAAATAGCACTAATAACAAAACACATAACATCGACTCAGAAGAAAACTACAAGTAACCTGCCATGGGAAACCTTTGCCTGTTGCATTTAAGGCCCTGGTCTCTCAGAGGCAGTAGAAAGCAAGCACTTCAATACCTTTTAACCTCACAAATGCAGCTGGTTAGCCAAGGAAGGAGCTCGGGGTTGGAGAAAGCAGCTGACTCACCTCATTGTGCTCCAAGCAGCCGACCATCAGCTCGGTCAGGATGACCACACCGGTCCTGCCCACCCCAGCGCTGCAGTGCACCACGATGGGCGGGTTGCAGGGGTTGCTGCTGTCCAGCACGCTGTTGGTGTGGCGGCGCACCGACTGGATCTCCTCCAGGTAAGCTGCAAAGAGAAAATGCAGGCGGGGTTGCAGGCAGCTATATGTCTACATGTAAAAATGGGGAGGAAAACACAATATGGAGAAGTCATTCTTTGTCCAAGTGGCAATAATTCACAGTTTTTACAACATACTGATTATTCTGGCCAGGATGCAGTGAGCAGCACTGGGTGCAGCAAATACCAGCTGGGTGTTAGTGATTACTTGGGAGTCTGCTCCTTTAAATTAAATAGGTCTTTTAAAATATTTAATTCTCTTTCCCCCCCCTGCAAATCTCCAAGTCCCCAAAGCAGATGATTCTAGACATTACTTACAGCAATCCCTGCTATTAACAGGCTGGGATCAAAACAACAGCTAAGTCCCACTGAAACTACTGCCTGTCAATGGCAGTATCAGATGGAAAGAGAGCATCCATCTGCCCTGATTCTCCCATCCTCCCTCCTCCCTTCTAGAGTAAGACAGAATCTCACCCACCTCTCTGCTCTGGGTTTGTTTCTCAACAGCTCCCAGCCCTTCTGGGAGTTCATTGTCTGTTTCCTCTGAAGCCATTTCTAGAAAGTGCATGACTCAAGAACATTGTCTTGCTTATGGTGTGTTTATCTGACCAAGTGACACAACTACCCTGACCTCTAAGCATCATTCCAGCAGAGCCTAGATGCTTGACAAAGATGATGGACCTCACCCAGAAACATAGGTCCAGATGTATAACTCTTAGACACCTCACTTCCCACCACCAGTCAAGAGTGGAAAGCGAGGTACGAGCTGAGCTTTCCTGCCCTGACTCCTGGTGTCATGGCACTGCAGCGTGGGCAGTCTTTCTGACACAGGCAGCTGTCGCTAAGGCCTACCAACATCAGAAAAGCTGTGTTTCAACGCACACACTGAAATGGGACTGTACGTGGTGGCAAACAATGGGACAGAGGAAAGGAGGACAGTCAGGTTCCAATTACTGTCACACCCAACCACAGCTACAGGGGTTGGCAGGAGAAATAAAGCATGAAACAAAACTAACAAAGGGACAATAGCTTTGCCTTAGAGCCAGATCCTGCGGCACTCCTTTGCCAAAACTGAAATGTCATTTTTATTTTCTGCCTTGGTGACAGAACTGGGAAAAGAAGGACAGGTTATTGACATCAAGCTCATTCCATGTAAAAGGAAGCGCGCCACTAAAGGACTGTAGCTGATGTCAAGACTGAAGTGGAACTAATGGACCTGCCTGAGGAAGGACTGAGCTGCCTGCAGTTGCAGAGCTGTCAGGAACTGAGAGGAGCAGACGTCAACAACACAGGTACACCGTGTGCAGACTCCTTCAGTGCGAACTTAAAGGTCTCTATATCCGGCTCTACTGCAGAGCCAGAGGTGTGGCTTTATTAAGTAATGGTGGAACTCCTATTACTTAATAGGGCAGTGTTTATACCTTGGGAAGAAGTAGGAAGCATTATTAACTCAACAGAGATTAATATAATGGCTGTCTTGCTCAGAAGTGCATATACCAGGACCATATCTAATTGGGAAGGCCCTTAGCACTGCCTGGGTACCTGTAGCTAGAAGAGCAGGCAGTGAGGTCAGACTTACTGCATATGTGATGGAGCCCTCCGCTCTTTTGCAACACGTCTGATGCCTCTGGACAGCTAAAGGCTGGCTGACAGCAGTAACAGCCTCCTATGGAACTGGAGGAGTTGTGCTGTATTTCACTAACAAGGGAACCTCTCTAATCACATTTCTGTGCAGCCTAATATCTCCTACACTCATTAGGGAGCTGGGAAGTGATAACTTACACTAACAGATCAGCTAACAGAGGTATTTATTTAAAGCTTCCTGAGTCTTTAGCGCTGCTGCTGCCGATTTCGTCTCCTCTTCTGTCAGGACTTTCAGGGCCAAAATCCTCAATCACCTTAACTCCTGCCTCTTGAATCCCACTTTTTTCTCCAAATCACAGCAAAGTACAACCTTTATATGCTCAGCAATTAACCATTTAATACCAATCCCAGCTGCACTAGGTGCTGAGAACTGAATCCGGTGTGAGCAACCTTTGATGTATTTTATCAAGCAACTTAAAGAAATCTTACATAAAAAGCCCTGGACTTCTTCTGGACACCCATGGTCTGGCCAGTCAGTGTACTGCAAATGCCACACTGTCCTCTCTTGTCCAGAGAGAAGATGCTTCACTTTCAGACCAGTAGTTGCATAGCAGCCGGAATCTGTGCGGAACTTGGTTGTCACCTTGAACTTCCCGTAAGTGGCTGAGCTGTGCTTAGAGCCCAGTTTGGGCCAATAACGATGACTCTTACTTCTTCCTCCCTCCTTAATAACAAAAGAAAACCCAACAAACAGAAAAAAGCCATTAGTTCCTGCAATTAAAATTCTCTACAGAGGGCACAGAACTCTGCAGATAAGCCACGTATTGTTATTTCAAACTGCAGGAAGAGCAAGGAATATCCTACAAAGTAAAGAAAATATGTATTGAAACATCAAACTCTCAGCCATATATATTTCTAAGTGTAAAAATGCTTGAAGAGCTAACTCTTGCCTTGTGGTGAAAGCCAGCTACTGCTTACACCACTTTGGTAGATACTCTCCTCCTGGAGAAGTTTCTCCTTTAAATGGAAGGAGATTCTCTTCAGCAGCTTCTAAGTATCTGTTGCTGATCAGCCCTGGGATCTGGGCAGTGATTTGATGCACTATGGCACTCCCTGCGTCTGCTAACAGCAACCCTGCACAGAGCTGAATGCAGCGTGAGTTAGCACCATGCGCCAGTTGTTATAACACAGCACATAGTTCTTGCATTACAATGGAAATAACTGTTTTGCTTGGCATAAGAATAAAAAGATTTCTTCTTTTTTAACACGAACACTTCTACAGAAACAACAGCTCCTGGTCTCTCTGCAGCTGATAAGAGCAATGGCATGCAGGACTGGCCTTGGACAGGGGGGAAGTCTGTGTCATTTTAACCAGAAGCAGTTCAGTGCTCTCAGTGGAAACATCTTTGTTTGGTTTGGCCAACCTGGAGTGAAGCAGGGAGAAGGGGGATTGCTGCTTGTTTCGCTTTAAAACTTGCCAAACTCAGTATCAGAAAGTTACCATGTCTAGTATTATAGCAGGCATACGTTCAAACAGAGCAAGCGGAAAAAGGATTGTTGATAGAAAGAAGAGGTTCCTGGAGTGGGAAGTGATGATAACAGGAGATCTGTTTCTGATCTCTCATCAGAAAGAACCGTGCTCTGTGATTCTACGTACCTCCTCAGCTGTGACCATGGCTATAACATTCACCCCCTGTTCCCACACCATCTGCCAGAAGTCATGGCATGTGTGTGGCAGAGGCCCCTGGGTAGCAATGTAGTGCCATTCCTCTCCACCTACAGTAACCTGGGAGGAAAAGAACAGAAAAAACAGTCAGTGCCCAAATTCTCAGCAGTGCCTGTCCATAACTGCCCCTTAAACAAAAGGCACCATAATGAAACCTCTACTACTTTGTTCTGCACTTTTGCCCAAGATTCTGAACAAGAATCACCTTTGATAGCAGCAAATCTGACCAAACACAGTCTTTGGTGTTTCCAAGTTCTTTCTTGAAGCCCATAAACATAAAGCTTTGACCAAAATGTCATCTATTTCTCTTGCCATTGCATCTGGATCATACAGATGAAAAGAGGTTGGTGCTGTTTTGTTGAGACTCTGTTTCTGATAGGGCTTAAAGACAAATAAGCAGCTGACTGACTTCTTGGGCCTGGTGACAGAGCCACGATGAGAGAAAGTGAGCAGCAGAGGAAGTGTCTCTATGCATTAGAAAGGCAACTGCAGTGCTGCAAATGAACACGACAGTGGTGCAGAGAGCCTGAGTGCAAATGTCATTTTCCACGATGAAAGCTAAAGGCCTCTGCTGTTGAGGATCTCCCTCAAGTATTTTCCACTCAGGCAAAAAATAACTTCTTAAACAGACTCTTATTACACTGAGCACTGCTGAAGATGTGGCCAAGCTGTCCCTAGGGGATGCAGTTATGCCCACACACTGTACATAACACAAAGCTCGGATGGGCCTGTTGCCAGCTATTAATGAGATCAAGACAGGCTTCATTTCAAGTTAACTCTTCCTCACTCATCATGGGATTTTCAGGTCGAAAGCAGCAAACTACTATGAAGTAAATCCAGCATATTAAATAGCTTTCATATCATAGAATCATAGGATGGTTTGGGTTGGAGAGGACCTTAAGCTCATCCAGTTCCAATCCCCTGCCACAGGCAGGGATGCCTCACACTAGACCATGTCACCCAAAGGCTCTGTCCAGCCTGGCCTTGAACACTGCCAGGGATGGGGCATTCACAACTTCTTTGGGCAAACTTTAAAATGATCTGAAGCTGTAGTCATACAAATCTATTTCCCAACACGTAACTGGATTACCAACCACATCTTATAGAAACATTTGCATGACAACAAGCAATGACATTATCTGTAAAACATGAACACAGAGATTTACACACTGTCAATTAAGTAGTGCCCTGAGCATTCCCTTGGAGTTAACCAGTGTAGAACACTGCTTCATCTACCTGTCTGAGACAGATCTTCATCTAACTATAAAGTTTAAAAATACACCACCAACAAAAGGACTTGTTTATAAAAAAAAAAATACGATTTTATGAGGGCTTATTTGCTATACATCAGGAAAGGTTTATTAAAAAAGGGGGTTTTGCCAACATTTTAGGCCAAAAGCCAAGCCACTCTGATTGCTACCAGCTCTCGGTTGGAAATACACTTACCAGCAAAAAGGAAAACTAAAGATGGCAAGGTAAAATATTTTCCCTTCTCAGGCTAAGAGCTCCTAATTCTCCACATCAGCCCAGAGTCACTGCTCACAACAAAGATATAAATCCCAGAGATGATGATTTACAACAGGAATACTGACACGTCCACAAACACCAACGCGCTGCCGGACAACGCTACAAGGGGCGTTGTGTTTAACCACATACTGCGTTTGAGGTACACGGTCTTTGAACACATTTGCAGAAATAGAATGGACTTCTCTGTTATTTAAGCAGCCGCTCATTAAGCTGAGACGCGTGGGGTCTTACACCTATAACTGGCATTTTGTATGATAACACCTTTTTCTCTGCATTGAAAACCGTTTTCAACTTTATGTATCAGCTCATTTCCTTATTTCTTCCTATGCAGCATTCTTCTCCTTGAATGACGGTTAAAATCTGCAAGACCAATGCAGGCAGACTCCTCAAGTTCTTCTCCTAGGTGGGAATGAATACAAGCTGCACAGCACTAACCAGCATCCTGCATCTGAACTGATTCTGTGCTTGATGATGGTCTGCAGTACTGCTGGGACAGTATCACTGAGCTCTTTAAGTTAATACTGTCCGAACCAGTCAAACCAAGTGGGATTAAGAACTTTTTTGCTTGATCCATAAATTTAATCACACTTTTTCTCTCTGGTACAGACAACCTTTGTATCTTAACAGCGAAGCTCAGTGGTAAATAAGCAGGATTACACGCTATTTCTGAGCAGTGGGAGCTGGAATGCTCCAGGCATGGATCTTATCAGGATGATATAGGAGTCTTTGTCTACTGACTTCTGGTCCAAATATCCAGCCTTCTGGCACATGATACGAAAGGACCATAAACAGTCTGGAGGGAATGGGATGTCTGGAATGTTTACTGCATTCTAATGCCCTAACTGCAGGACATTAAAAACTGACTCTTGGGCTGCAAACACACATGTACTGTGCTACTAAGGTAAATCTTGCAGATGCAATTTTACCTTCCAAGCAAAAGCACATCTGCTTGGCTCCCCCATGCACCACCGCCAGTGGGAAAGGGAAATACTGGCAAGGACTCTTGTCATGTGCTAGAACATCTGTGCATGTTCCTGGGTGCTCTGTGAACGTGGGACGTGTCCAATGCTAACACACAAGGAAAATGTGGACTCAAAACTAGCCAAGGGAAATTCTTTTCTGGCTAGTGCTGTTTTGTGAGCATCATTTATGTTAGGAATCTCATTTTGGTGGCATCCCACAAAGGAGATGAAAAATTCTGGGCTCGGAACTTCATCATAGCAATGTCTGATCCTGCAAAACCTCAGTATCTATCTCAGGTGTGCAAGGCCGGATTGCACAGATATGGTCTAGTGTGAGGCATCCCTGCCCATGGCAGGGGGGTTGGAACTGGATGATCTTAAGGTCCTTTCCAACCCAAACCAGTCTGGGATTCTATGAGCAGGAATTAACACTGTAAATCACAACCAAGGAGGCCAGCAAGTCTCTTGTTCTTACTCCAGGAAAATACTAATTTAACAGATGTTTTATTTATTATTTTTGAATTGTTTCTTTTTAATTTGGATTTGGACAATGAGAAGAAGTAGACCACCCTTCTCTGACAACAAGAGAATTTGCCATCTGCGGGACAGGAGTGCTGTTACTTCTCTCAGGGTAGAGTAAAAGCCAACAACGGACTTGGCAAATAGTACTGGAAGCCAAAAGTGCTGGCAAACCTAGTACTGGAAAACCAAGCAGCTACAGCCACCGCAGGCAGTTCATTGGTAAAACCTGCCACATTTGTAACAGGCCTTTTCTTAAATTATTTCTACACTGAATTCAGAAGAAATCTGAAGTTTCTTGATAAAAAGTTATTTTGAAGCAGCAATTCAATGCAGTATCCAACCAGAGTACATGCTAAGGTGTAAGGGGTTCTCTTTATCAATGTTCTTTTTATCAATGCATACTTAAAAAATCTTTTAGAATCACTAAATTCATCATAAAAGGAAGAAATACATTATTTTTATATATAATTGCAGTATCTATATGAATGTCTTACTCTTAACTACATACCTTCGCTTTGGGCATGGAACTTCATACATGGAGCTCCATCCTTGGGTTCTAAAAATCATATCCTATATTCTACTACATGGAAAAAATATTTCAGCCAAACCTCTTGCAGTATTTCTGGCAGGCTGCACCAGTCAGCCACAGGGACTCATTCCATACGGGCTGTTGCAAGTGCCCCAGTGGCCTGCAAGGCTATTGGGACTGACAAATCAGAACATATACTGACTGCACATCCTTTCAGATGCACAGCCATGACAACCATGTCACATTGCAGGCAGTTGGCCGGTCTAACCCATATTCATGAGGTTTAAGAAACACAGCATCTCTTTCTACATTATTCAACGGAGACATTTCCCAACCAGCTGGCAGAGGTGGGCATCAAAAAGTAAAGATGCCTCTCTGAAATGAATTCCCAGCCTCTAGCAATTAAATCAACTCATGCATGCCACTGGCACAGGCTGCCCAGAGAAGCCGTGGCTGCCCCATCCCTGGCAGTGTTCAAGGGAGGTTGGATGGGACTTGGAGCAACCTGGTCTAGTGGAAGGTGTCCCTGGCTGGAACTGGATAAGCTTTAAGGTTCCTTCCAATCCAAACCGTTCTATGACTCTATGTTAGTTGATAGGGGACTTTAGAGATGCTGACACAAAGGTACAACAATGAGTTCTGACTAAGTTGCATTTTCAGGAGCTCCAGAGCTGCAGAAAATGCTGCTGTGCATCCAGAAAGGCAAAAAGTAGCTTTAACATACCTTCATTTGCAAAGCAAAGTTCAACGTTTTACCTTTATGTGTGAAGCATTGATGTAGCCTGTGTTGTTTTCTTTGGTCGGCACCAGCTCTACTCTGTTCTCCTCATAAGGAACGACCTCCCTGATGCGGTTGCGCTCAGTGTTTTCAGGCAAGGCAGCAGTGGTGAAGATCCCATCTGCCTTTTTCTTTGGAATCTGCTCGTACTCTGTAAACACCATCCCCTCTTCCAACTTCCTCTTCAGGATTTTGCACTAAGATTCAACAGGAAGGAAAACCAGGAACATTTACCACGAGACTCATCCATCTGCTCTTTGAATTTCAATATACAGCCATAGCATTTTCTCACTTCTTTCAGTTGCAGTTATCTGAGGGAACATGACACACACTGATTTCTACTGAGTAAAACCACAAGCTGATTTTACATTTTCACGTTCTACCTTCACACTTTTAAGACTGATACCATAAAAAGCAAAACCCTGCTACATACAGTCCTGGTTCAGTATGAATTTGGATGTGATTTCACCACAGTAGATACCTGTAAAAGCATTTCATATTTAGGGAAGAAGATCGTGCTGCAAGAAGTGCGATGTGGTCCATGTTATCACAATACTCCCTAACTTGAAAATATGCAACTTCTGTGGTTGGGCACAACCCTGCATATGTATAGGCAGAGGTTAAGGTCCGTTGTCTGCATAACAGACAACACAAGGCTGAAAATCTTTATCCAGAAAGCCTCTTTGCAAATATGCCTTTCAAATCTTAATGGCAGCAAGTGGGTTTAATTTCTGAAATTCCATATGCATGCACACACATCAGAAGGCAAATAACTCTTGTTTCACAATTTAATCCTGTTCAGAGACATTAACTGAGCTCCTCAGTTGTATCAGAACATGGAATACGGGATCTATGGATGATCACTGCAGGAAAAACTGCCTGACCAAGAGAAAAACATGCAGAGTGTTTGATTTACAGCTTGAGCTTGTATAGTCACATTAAATAGTGAACAGTCTCAATTTTCACCGACTTCAGTAAACGTTCCAGGCATTTAACAGAATCCAAAGACACACAAGTGTTAACCCCAAACCTCTCCCATTAATGCTTCTGAACACCTTCAAGAGATTATTTTTTGACATTTTAAATCAAATATTAACATTTTGGGGACTTCGTGCTGCTGGGAACAAAGGGAATGAGAGGCATTGCATGAGCCTCCACCTTACCCGCTCATCCATTGGCACCTTGGTGACTTCATCCTGGCTGTCCTCCGGCACTGGAACCCTAGCAACTGAGAGTCCGTTCAGTGCTGCCAACATCAAGGGCCTCTTCTGGGCCTCCAGGCCTGCCATCTTCTGCTTTTCTAGATTCTTTTGGCAAGAAAAGGCACGTTTTCATCTCTGTGTGATTATTTATAATGCCAGTAAAATGCTGGAATGTTTTTTTAATCTCCAAAATCTGCAACTCTCTGGCCAAGGAATGCAGATGATCACCATTAGCATCGTAAATTCAAATACAACCTCTATTCTTCCTGTTACTCCTCAAAGGCCTGCTCCTACATGAGCACAGAATTTTAATTTCAAAGCAGCAACCCCAGCGTGTAATTCGGTTTACGTGCCATTAAAAGACATACAAATACAATCCTGAGCATTTTCCTGCATACATGATGCTGAATGTAAGACACACAAAGCATCACCCTGGTGCATTAAAGTAGCCCTGCCGTAGCCAAGATACCTGGGGCACCTTTGAAAAAGCAATCGTTTCAATCTGTTACAACAAAGAGTAAAACACAGGCCATTGTTTCCCTTCTGTGATGGTAATACTTAAAATGAGAAGTCTTCTGATGCACTCAGCTATTACAGGGATTCAAACAGCACCCATGATGTATTTTGCGCTAAAACCTGAGCTCACATAGCCCAGAAACTGAATGTATCAGCAGTCAGGAAGGGATACTGTTTATCGTGCCCATACATTGTGTTATGCTGTGACATGGAGAACCAGAGTATGAATTCTAAATTCATCCTGTGCCCTCCTTGTGCCACTGGGAGCTGAAACATCAAAAAAGACAACAGACCATCTCCAGAGGTATTCAAAGTCGGACTATTATATTCCATTTCCTTAACGCTTTCGGCGGCATTTGGAAGGAGAGATGAGCAGAAGGGAAACCTGGTTCTCTGCATGCCTATGGTGTGGACACCACACAAGCCAAACTCAGCTCCTAGGAACACCCTACAGACCATGAATGCCCTCAGGCATCTGTAAATGGCTTGATTGTTCAAAAGCCCTGTGAGCTTTTTCCTCACCACTGGGTTCCTCCACAGCACAATGTAAAAAGCACACAAAAAAGCAAACCAAAAATCCAAGCCCATTTGCTTTCTTTTCCGGCTTTCAGGAAGCAGGAAAATGCAAGCATTTTTCCTTTCTGTGGGGATTTCATTATCATTACTCCTTGCAAAGTAAAATAGAAAAGTCTGTGTTTAGAAGATCATGGTCATCAAATTACCATTCATATAACATGCAATTCCTATGACAAAAGGAAGGTCTGCATGCGTTAAGACTGCTGACCTAAGCTGAAACCACTTTAAAAGATTCAATGCTAAAACAACAACAACAAAGGCTGCTCTGAATGTACTCAAGCATCAATGAGTAATCAAACAGCATCTCTAAGCTCTCTTCTCGCCTTCATTTCCACCTTCAAATCCTTTGGGTTCCTGTTTCTCAGTGTTTCCTTTCCTCAGAACATCAAAAGAACATATATATGCTGCTTGTCACAGTGAAGTAGACATTGACTTGATTACTTACAGTCAAACATCTATTTCACATTTAAAGTATAAGATTCTGCAAGGAGTAAATTCAGGCTCCATGATACAACTTAGTGGCCCAAGTTTGACTCCTAGCCATTACATCAGTGTAAGGATCACCAGCACCCAAGGAGCACTATACACATGTTCAGAATTCCTTTGAATACACAATACTATCTCAATCTAGCCAGTTGCTGATCTAGTACATCACAAGCTCTTTTTTGCTCTGGACCATTTTGGTGCTTTATTAATTTGCTTTAGGAATTGTTTGTGTTTCAGACCTCAATCCTGAAGAACTACAGGACACATTTCGCCTTCTGTGACTGCAGTTGCACTTCTCAGAGCGTTGCATTAAGCACATCCCTCAGTCACTAAATGGTTAGGCACCCCTCATGCTTTTGCTGTTGCTTGCAGTGACACTGAAGCCTTTAAATACTTCTTGTTCTGAATTCATTGCAAGCTTAAAACGGTGCTATTTGTCATTCTTGCGTAAATTTCTTAATGAACAAACAATCCAGATCCTCAACCACACAGCCTCTCCATCTGCTACTTCTGGAATTAGATCTATGGTCACTCGTTACTGGTAAAACCAGCAAACCATAGTCTACAGCGATTGGGGTTGTATTCAGGTAACTGTGATATGTAAAGTAGCAGGGAAGGCAATCTGAGAGATCACCTGAAAAACTCAGATGAGTTTCCGCTGTGTTATAGATTATGGGATACTTAACTTGACAGCCCTGCAAAGCAGCATAAAATGCTCGCGCTGAAACACAACCTCCTGCCCATCTCAGCAAACACAGTTCAGACCCACCCTGCCTTTAAATCCACACAGGCAGAGGGGAGCAGGTACTAAGGGGGGCTTTGTGGTCTGCCTCCTTGTCACCCAGTGCATGCTCTGCACCCCCCTCGGGCTGCCACTGTTCTTGGGGTGGTGCTGGCACCATCAGCTGGATCAGACATGGACCTGGCCAGCAGGCGAAAAACCACATTGGAGGAAGCATACAGCCCAAAACTGGGGCGTGAGATCAGCCCCTTTGGTGGCCACAGAGATCCACAAAACCAAATTGGATCTGGCACTTAATATACGTCCTGACTTTAAGCAATCAACATCTTCCCACGGAGGTGTTCCCCACAGTTTACTGATCCAGCAGTTTTTGGTATGCAAACTGACCCATATGACTACCAAGAAGACACCGCAACAGAGGAAGGCACTTACCCTCATCATGATTTCTCTTTCTATAATGCTGTCCTCAATAGAAAACATTTCAGACACAGGTCTTTCCTTGACAGGCTCTTTCTTGACCCGCTCCTTCACACTTGTGAGGTCAGGCTCTGAGATAGAGGGCCCGAGCGAGGACCCGTTTATTGCCATTTGATCAGTTCGAGACACACTGATGGCTTTGGAAGGCCCTGGCCTCATAGCCTTAGCCCTGGCTACAGCCACAGAAATGCTAACAGGGTCCTGCCTCAGGGCCCCATTGCTGACACTTTTCCGAGGCCCAGGATACTCTGGAGGAGGTTTATTTGGTATTCTGGCCAAGGCAGCTTGCAGCTGAGCACTGTACTCCATGTTCTTATGGAGGGCTGCAATCTGCGACACAGATTCTGAGGTTTCTTCTTCCTCTTCGCTTTCACTGCTGTGTATCAGCATCGTGGCATCAGAGAACGTCTTTTTGTGATGATAATGAGGAACTTGCTGAACTTCATGCCCCATCTGAACCGACTCTTCTGGTTGCACTTGCTCCCGCAGGGTGTTCCTGCGCGGCAGAGGAGCGTTTAAAGTTTTTAGTGCCATGGCTTCTATACCACGTACCATGTTGCTGATGACCTCCAAGCTGTGGCGCTTGTTCACAGCTGCGTGGTGCTTCACTGCCATGAGGGGCTCGCTGACCTCTTGCAGCGACTGACGGACGACGGGAGAGCTGTCCTCTTGGAAGGTTTTAACCGAGAGCTGGACCTTGCGAGTGACCAGGTCAGGGCTGCTCCCGCTGACATACTTGTGCCGGTGGCTTGCCAGGTCTGGCGTGCTCGTGGCGGGACGCGGACGTGGGTATGGAGGCGGGGGTCTGAAGAGATAGTTCTTTAACATGTGAGCGGTGTTGTAGCTCTGGCTGCTCTGCAGCTGCATGTTAGCCAGCTCGGGTGTGCTGACAGTGTGGGATATGGCACTGGCTGCTGTCTTATTCTGAGCAGCATTATTAGGGTTCATTTGGTCAGATGGGGCGACAGGCTTGTTATAGCCACTACTCTGGGGTCCATATGTAATTGTGTAAGGATGCCTCTCTCGAATCTCAGGCTGACTGTAAACTAGGTCTTCTGGCTGGTTATAAGCATGTGTGTTCCCAATATTGAGATTCCTCAAAGACTGACTCTGGCTATCCATTTGGATCACCCCTCTCTTCATTTGCCTCATGACGGTTTCATAGTCTGGAGTTGGCCGGTAAGATGGTACTATGATTGCACTATGTCTGTGGCTGGGGATGTAGTCTGCTCTCATGATGTCACTTCCAGGGATGCTCAGATTGGAGGACATTGGAGATGCCTGAATGAAGTTCTGTGAGCGATTGAGAGAGTTCATGCTGTGGGCACTGCATACGCTCCCATTGGGTCTATTACCATTCAAGTAGCTAAAGTCCACTGGACACCTATCCAAACTGGTCTGAGACCTACAGTAGAAAGTTTCTTCATTTCCATGGAAAATGCTATCTGTGTAGAGCAAAGATAAAGACAGTGATGATTTTAACATACAAGGATTCATTCAACGTTAACAAAACTTCAAATGAGGTCTGCACTAATGAGTACAGACACAGCTTAGCGTACAACAACTGCTAGGAACATTTGGTCTTGGAAGCATCCCTGAGTCACTGAAACAGAGCTAAAACAAAGCTACTCACATAAATGCTGCCAGCAGTTAGCAAAATACGGTAGTTCAGATCCTTGTGGGAGACATGAAAGGGGAAAGAGAGGAAGTGTTTTTGCCTGCGGTGGCAAGGAAGAATAAGGGGGCATCTCCTCCCTCAGCATCCTGTAATGATTCACTGCTGCTGCCACCTTAAAAACCCCAGTGCTGCTAGCCTGTGGTAAACCTAAAAGTTCTCTTGTCTTTTCTGTTGATACGCTGCTGTCTGTGATTTGAAGTAGCAGAAGACTCTGAAATTGGAAATCCTACTTCAAACAGTTTTGAGGATCTGAAGTACCACACTGCAGGGTGATCAAGACAGAGGAAAACCACAAACAACCAGAACACTCTACACATACACTAGGGAACATTAAACTGTTTCAGCAAAGGATATGTGAGAGGGAATCAGGATGGTAAAGATGATCACAACTTTATGCAAGACTGTCCCTGTTGAAAACCTTGTAACAAAAGAGTAGCAGCTCCCAAAGTTGTGGAGTCAGCTAATCCATCCGTACAGAGAAGTCTGTGTAAAACTAAGAGAACTTCACAATTCTAAAACTGAGAATGGCCCTCTTCAGACCCTCAGCTTTGCAGTAAATCAGTAGCACCCACTAAGACACATCCTTTATTGTATGCAAGGAGCTAAACTTATCAAGTTCTACTTCAAAATTAGTCAGACCATCACAATGCTAAAACACTCTCAGGTATGACTAAAATCTCCTCTGCTGGTGAGAGCACTTCAACCGTGCCTCTCATGAACTGCAAAGAACGCAGACGAACAGACCTGGCTACGTGTATTCCCAAAGGTGGTGTGGTTAAGGGTGTGAGATTCACGGTGTTTAGAGGCTGGGCGCCCTTCCCAGCCCTGATCAAAGTAACCTGGTACAACCTCTTAGAGAATCTCTTTGTCAAACGTGGGGGTAAAGATAGTTAACCCTCTTACGTCCGTCAGACTAACAACGTAGGCAGATGTTGGTGAAAAGTCAGCAGAACGACCATCTGAACACGCAGTTTCAAGACCAGGATGCTCTGATTTCTCCTTTTCCCTCACTCTGTTTCTCTTCCTGGCCCCAGCTGGCAATGCCTTTGAGTGCAGCCATCCTACTTCCTTTCGAGATTATTTTTCCAGCTCGTTGAACTGGAATTCCAAATTTAAGATCCATATAATCATGTACAGACATTTTAGAGAAATTTGAAAACTGAAACTGGACTCTAAACAGAAGATTTACTGCAACATTAACCAGAAAACTACTCTCCCTTTTCCAGCAGCGGCTCCCATTTGACCATGACAGCATTAGAAATCTAGACATAAAGGCTAGGAGCCTCTTAGCATGCACATAAAATTGAAGTCCATTAAAGACAAAATATAGGCTCTAAATACCTTGTGAATTATGTGTTTCGGTGTAGTGCTCTCCACACTGGACATGCATAGGAGGCAGTATAAATGGATGCTGTCTTGGCTGAAATAAAAGCACAAGGTAAAATAAAAAGCATTAGCAACTTGGTTTGCTACAGGTTTTTTGCAGCTGAAACAAGAGAAACGGTTCTATGCCCTTTCCACTGAATACAGCTCTTTCTTACCCAGCCAAAGACACGTGGCTTGGCATTTCTTTATAGAACGGAGAATAACGTTTTGCAAATTGCTTGCTAAGTTCTGTTACAGAGCCCAAATCTGACCAGTTTAAACTCCTTTCAGCTCAACCACTTCAGAAAACAACATCCAGACTCTCCTCACTTCCAGCTTTTCACAAGTTTAGTAAAAAGCCCCTGCCCTTGAAGAATTTAACCCAAACAAACATCCCATCAGGACAAAAGCAGGAGATGGAACACATTCAAGGACCTAGAACACTGTTATACAAGCAATAGGAGTACCTATAAAGTAACATGAATATTGGGTTCCCTAGATGATGAATTGGGGCCTTCCTCCAACAATCTGCACTGCAACAAGCTTTTTAACACAACAAGAATCATTCAGCATTAAATCACTTGCAGCAACCAGCTTTGCCCACTGGTAAACCAATGTGTTTTGCAATCACATTTTGTGACCTGCACTGCAATGTCCTGCCTGGTGTCATTGAGCAAAGTTTAGGAAAGCATACTTTGATATACAAAGTAAGGAGAAAGAGAAGGAAGACACTCTTGTATGAATAATTTCTGAACAGCAGAATAAAGGCTCTTCATCAAGGCTGATTCAAGTAATTCAAACTATTAAGGAATATTGTGGATGCCCAAGGCAAAAAAGAAACACCAAATAATTTACCACCTCTGCATGCACATGCACAAAATGAGTACCATGCAAGCTAGCTATTCAAAAGGGGGCGGGGAGGGCTTAAAGTTACATTTGCTATGTAAATGGGGAGAAGGAATGAGAATCAAAGAATCTGAGCACACATGAATTCTTGCATACAAAATGGTTGTGTTAAGCCAGAGCTGGAAGAGGACAGAAACTATTTCTCCTACAGCAATGACTTCCAAGGGTATAAACCCTACTCTCACTGAACAAACTGGGCCAGGGAGCCTGCTGCTGACAACCCAAGTAGCAGAGCTTAGCCTGGAACAAACCAAGATGCTGGGAAGACTAACAAATGGGGAGCAGAGGGAAAGCACAAGGAAGGAGAAGTGACTCCTACTGGGAATGTATAGATATGGTGCAGACAGTTTTCTTTGTGATAGCTATTATGGGAGATAACTGCAAGAAATTAAGGATTATTCCTCCCCTCTCCCCTTTTTTATTCTGAAGGCCCTTCTGCCTCTTCTGGTGGAACAGGAGAAGCGTGAGGTCTGCAGAACATCAATATCCAAATTAAAGATCACTTAGGGTTTTTATTAAGATCTCCTACACCGAGGAGATTTGGCTGGGAATCCAGGATCATTGGGTGGCCTCACAGGCAAAAGAAACAGCATAAAATGGCTTTAAAGTAATAGATAAATATAGGTTCACCAGGATGCCAAAGCCATATAAAGGGTTTTAATCTGCAAGTAATGAACGTGATCCTCAGTGAAGTGGCAGAGCCTCACCCTTAAGATTCCACTTCACTTCCCAATTATGGCTACTGATTTATTACCGTACAAGACAAATGAATAGGTAGGTATATAAAGGTATGTACAGTGCAGACAACAGTCAGGAGGCCTTTTTTTTTTTTCCCCTTCTCCCCAAAGAGAACTGTTCCAACAAGTTAACAAAACAATTATGAAAAGAAGCAGTTGAAAGTTCAACGTGAAGGCTTAGCAGCACAGTTCCTTTTTCACTGCTGAGCATTCCTCCTCTTGGTCTTCCTGAGATTGGGTTATAAACCCAAACCCTGTTGCATGCTTATGTTCAAAACATAAAGAGGCTGCAGGATTTGCTTTTTCTTTGAAAACGATTTCTACTTTCCATATCTAATACAGAGGGCAGCTCTCTCCTTCCCCTTGTAACGCCTCTTGAGGCCGTAGCATGAGCATGCAAAGAACATTTGGTTTCGTCATTCATCTTCAGTCTTTCAGAGGCATCTCCGGGGACCAAACCAGCAGGTACAAAACCCACTGTAAATATGCCTCAGAGAACATGATACGCAAAGCGGAGTACTGCATTCGTGACACCTTAGAGACATGCTAAGAATGAAAGGACAAAGAAACCTGGAGCCAGCTACAACAGCTTTCCTGCCCAATTGGCTGGGAAACACAGAATGCAGCTTGTAGATATAATGGATCGTATAAAAACGCACAGGAAGACAGCCTGTGCTGCAGTCCGCAAAGATAAAGCTATCCTAGTATCAGTACCTGCTTAAGTTTAGTTTGGGAACATTTTCAACAAGCTGTAGCCACACTGTGGGGGCATGTCAAGGAAACATTCCTGCCCACACTAGCTTTCTACCATACAGCAATAGGCTAATGGGATTATGACTGGGAAGGTCTACAAAGAAGGTATAATCTGTATCACACACGGAAACTTGCAACCTCCATATAGATAATAGTGTTCTCTAAGGAATCAGCAGCGCTGTTCATTGAAATCTCTTATTCAAATCTGTTTTATTAAAATCTAATTTAATGGACTCAGAATTGCTGACATACACTGGATGTTAAGACTGGATCCAAACCAGTGTCCTTAGAACTGACTGGGGGCAGGGGGGGAAATACTTCCACAGACTTTTTTGGTGAAGACTTCAGGAAAGAGCTACCCAGTTTTGTCAGATTTATAGTATCTTCCACATGAAGACAGGCTGAGAAAGTTGGGGCTGTTCAGCCTGGAGAAGAGAAGCTGTGTGGAGTCCTCAGAGCAGCTTCCAGTGTCTGAAGGGGGCTACAAGGATGCTGGAGGGGAATCCTTCATCAGGGACTGTAGCAATAGGACAAGGGGTGATGGGTTCAAACCGAAACAGGGGAAGGTCAGGTTAGATCTAAGGCAGAAGTTCTTTACTGTGAAGGTACTTAGGCACTGGCACAGGCTGCCCAAAGACATGGTAAATGCTCCATCCCTGGCAATGTTCAAGGCCAGGTTGGACACAGCCCTGGGTGACATGGCCTAGGGTGAGGTGTCCCTGCCCATGGCAGGAGCTGGAACTGGATGATCTTAAAAGTCCTTTCCAACCCAAACCATTTTGATGGTATCTGTGGACACCCGTTAAAGAGAAACAAATATAGAAAACTTAAGAAACTCTAAATCACAGTCCTGCACTGATTATAATAGTTCTACTTTAAAGCACAATAACTTCACACAGAAAATAGGTTTTTAACCCAGGAAGTTGGTAAATTGTAAGCAGACTTCATACAAAAACATGAGGAATGGAGGAAACATGAAATGAGGAGCTGTAAAATTACCTAATGACTAGGTTTGATGGATACAGCACAAGACACTTCAAATTCTTTCTAGATGATTATTTTCTCTACATATTGAAGTAACCTCAATCCAATAGAAAAGACGTTCAGTTTCTGCAGGGCAACTAAAAGTATAATGCCTTGAAGACTGTAATTTTTAATACTCAGTGGTGATATTATCCAGTTAAATTAATCAACCTGGGCAGCCACACCCTTGCAACTCATTCCAATCATATTGCCTACAAGAATAATGATATAATGTGCTTATTTGAAATGTAGAAGGTATTCCATCTTACACAATGCCCCATCCCATTAGAAATGGTACAGATATTCTTAAAGCCCCCACCGTGGCACATACCAAGGATGATCTACTCCAAGTGGGCCGTCGTCGGATAGGGGGAGGAGAACTTGATTGTCTGTGGAAGAAAAAGGGAAACACTAGAAACTACAATATTTCAATTGTGATTCAAGAATGAATGGGAGAAACAAGAGATGAAGAATTCTTAAGCATTGCTCATCAATGAGATTTAAAATAATGAAGAAATGAAAAGAATTCCAGTTCTTCTCTAGATACAGGAAGTATTCCAGTTCCAAAATACACATGCCTTCTGTCCGTTATCCTATTTGGCTAACTTGGAAACACAAGGGAAAACTGGCTTAAAAATTAATCAAACAAGTCTCTTAAGCAACAAAAACTGAACACAGGCACAGTCTCAGGTGACTTAAGGCGAACATTAAAGCAACAGCTATTTGATGAAATTCATAGCAATCACTTCAAAGCAATGCCCACAGATCAGGAGGGGAAGAAAGCAGTTGGTTAGGTAAAACTAGCAGAAGCACATACAGTGTTAGAGTAGCCAGGTGCAGCGGAAGCAACAAGGAGTGCAGGAGGAAATACAAAATGAGGAAGGGAAAGAAACAAGTTGAAGGAGGCAGAAATATAGTGCTTACGTGAAGAGAGGAAAGGTGGGATTTGTCCTCTTACAGTTTCTGATCTAGTGAATGATGTTATGTGCTATTAGAGGAAATGCACACAGGAAAACAAACAACTATCATTTACACACAGAGAGCAGGAAACTTACATGGCTAGAAAACACACATTGGCATATGCTGCCATCAACGTCTGTGGCTCTAACACAGAAGCTGACACCATATGAGTCTGTGGTGAGGAGAGCAATTCTAATAGTAAAAATACGTGTAAACTCCAGTAATTTCACTCAGTAACCTCATAGGGTTCCCTATCTCTATTAGTCCAACTGTTTGTAAGCTGGGTATGAAGCTGCTACATATACCCTGTTCATGGCACCCACATCCTTATGGCTCAGTGTTTAGTAAGAAACACGACCAAAACCTTATTGCTTCTTCAGTCTGGATTATGAACAGTAACAGAACAGTCCTCTCCTGCTGACCCCAATATGCAGCTTCAAAGGGAAAGTATTCCAAGACGACAGGCTATGGGATATTGTGGTCTTTCTTGACTGCCACAGGGGAGACAATCAGCAGCTCTAAAACCTGAAATGCATGATATGTTGCTAAGAAATGTCTTTTCTGGTCTCCTGCACACCTCCCAAGAACTGTAAGCACCACCTGAAAACAAATCAACATCTTTATTCCGTAAGTGAAGAGACCAGCTCATTGGTCTCGACATTACTCTGACTCACTGCATGTTAACATAATGTATGCATATGTAATGTTAGAAAGTCAGACTTTCAGATCTTCCCTTCATCATTTTGGCTTTATTCTCCAACAGATGCCATCACCCAGTTGAACAGAGCTGTTGATACAGATAAGGCTTCTTCATATCTTTCCGGCTAACTGAACTGGGAAGGTTCAGCAAGGAATTCATGTTCTCATTGCTACACAAACCCCGTAAATCATGAAAGTGCCTCAAAACTCTGAACCTCCAAAAGCTAAATTTATCTCAAATTATTATTGCTGCGTGCTAGTATAAAGGAAGCACCCTCAGCTTGCAGGCTTCTAACCTGTAAGTAAAGCCTCATGAATTCCTCCTTCGGTTAGGGTGAATCTACCTGTATGAGAGGGCTAGCTGAAAGCCAGTTCCTTAGTAAGTGCTCAAAGTAGAGCCTAAAGGAGACTTGAGGTTCAGATTTACAGTCTCAGCACCTTTGTGCTCGCATGGCCACATGGATTAACGTTCCCACGTGTCTGTTTGGCACATATAAGCAGCAGATAAATTATACTGCCCAAATTAGAAGATGACAACCTGTGTTTTCCACCACCCTTAGCTACTAGGTGGGTAGTGCATCTGCTACTGCAATTCACATTCCAACACACGGCACCTTTCACTCCAGTTTATCCTAATACTCTGGGTTATTAACGGCAGGGACCAAGGCCTTTAATTCAAGACGCCCCGTCAGCTCTGGCTGCTGGGGGAGCATCACGCCTTGCAAGGCTCAGAATCAAATTTCATTCTCAATTGTCTGCTCTTGCTGGTGGTTAAAACGAAGCAAGAAAAAAGGGGAAAGGGGAAAGAAATAACTGACAAGTGACTAGAAAAAAACCCAGATATGCCAAAACTCAGCTCAATTTCAAAGCAGGGTATCAGCAAACAGCTCTGAAGAAAAGAGTACTCACTCTGTGCAGATTTTGTTCTGTTTGTAAAACTTGTGTCTTGCTGCAAACAGCCGTGAAATATATTTGGCATTTTCAAGATCATCCTTTAAACACAAGAGAAAAAGAGGAGAAAGAAAACGTAATCATTCATTTTGTTATTCTTACCAAGAAGTAACAAAGAAGAGTTTTACAAATGCAATTGCAGTTAAGGCTTGGTAAGGTCCATCATGTACAGAATCTGGCTGCCAAGAACATGTCTAGTGCCCTCAAGAGCATTCAAGGCATTGAATTACTGAAATACAGTCGCATGCCTTTACATGCTGCCACTTCAATGCTAAGTCACAGCAGGAGGGGAGGAGGGACAACAACAAGAAATGGCTCAAGCCTGCTGGTCCAGTTTCTATCCTGGCCTTGGTTCAGGGAGATGTGATTTTAAATAGCACCGAACAGCACTGCCCTCTGAGTTCCAGTATGTGCATGCATGGCACCTTATGCCCAGCTTCAATCACTGCTCATGCTGCTATATTTAAGCCAGCATGAAAGCGTGGCACTGTGGATGTTTCATCCAGCAAGCACTTCAGTTTCTTGCAAACCTCCCAGCACAGTATCCTTCAGGATTCTTGGAAGAGAATACAAATATTGGTAGCTCAAGGAAGTTCATTTCACTCTCTGCATAAACTGTGAACTTGGGGGAGAGGGGTTAAGGTGAGTGGGCCCCTTTGGCAAAGTGGAATTTTAAAGGTTTCTTTTTTATCGAAGTAGCTTTCTGATTACACCGATTAGATCTTTTCCTTACTGTGTGAAAGAGCACATTCTCTTCTTTGTTGATCAGCTCCAGAACAATCGAAGACTTGTTATGTGCTATATTCCCAATGTCATTCCACCTGTAGAGTAAAAAAATACGCAGTAGAGTTTGCCAACACATACATTCAAACGTTTCACAAACACACTAAGAATCCCTTAGTCAACATCAGCCTCATTTGACGGGAAAGCTTTTCAGCAGCTGTTTGGTGAAGAAACATGGTCAGGAAAATAAGGAAGTCATGCTCTGATAAAAGGAGAAAGAGATATTCACCTTTTAACCCACAGCAGAAGAGTCCAAAACTCCCCTAAGAAACACCAATTTGAAGCCTCACAGTAACAGATACATGGAAAATACATGAATGCTAAGCATTTTACTGAACTGTGGCATGTTTGAGCTGATTGACTTTAGCCACGTGTAATGGAAATTATTATTTAATAGCACCATTCCTCTCCAAACGCTGTTCCCAACTCTCCCCCAGTGCCAATTCTTCCCGAAGAAGGTTAAGCTGACGACATGGTTATGCAGGCTATGCACACCATGTTAATACTCTGGTTTTATGTGCGCAATCTTCGTTGGTTCCTTTTTTTTTCTCCAAGTAATTGTCAGGTTACCCAAGATCAGAGTTATAATCTTCTTACAAATAGCTGACAGACATTCACGTACATTGCATGCAATCCATGGGGATGGAAAGGACTTGTTTGTTCTGTTTGCAGCATGCATTCCTCTTCATGTCATGGCAGGATGCTTGGAGCGCATATTACCAGAGAGTGAGGCTCCTTGCCTTACTATCATTTCTACGGCTATCATTTCTACATGTAAAGAAACGTCTTGGTTTTGTCATCTGGCACAGCTCAAGGATTATCTATTTTCTTCTTAAAAAGAAGAAAAGCCTGCGGAAAAGGGTGCCCTAACGTTTTGGATGAAAGCCCTTTGAAGGCAAAAACCACTCCAGCTGAAGTCTGATACAAGCCTTGCTACTGACTAAAACTTAGCATACCTCATAAACCACATATTTTTTGGCTGCACAATGTTCATATTCTAATAACAGGCAGTAGTAGAAATCCACTTCAAGTTAACACCACCAGTAACGGAAATACCACCAGAACAGCAGCAAAGAAGAATGAGTGAAACCCCAACCTCCCTGGAACCATTGACATGTCTAGCAACGCTTTCATACCCAACAAACATTTATAAGAAGCAACAAAACCCACAAAAGGAAGTGAATGGAAAGACTGAAGTGCTTCTTAATAACCAAACCAGCAGAACAAATAGACAAGTGACATAGCCAGGAGTTTTAAACATGCAGGGTGAGAAAAACCAGGGGTTCATAGCGGGGCACCTGCATGTGACAACCAGATCTGTAGGCAGGTTGAATGCCCAGGCTGCTGTGAGGTGCAACAGATTTGCATTCAGAAGCAGACATAAAGGCAAGAAAATAAAAGGGATCAAAGCCTTGTAAGTAGAACAAGACACGTGACAGAAAACTACATCTTTCTTGCTGTCAAACCCATTCACAGACATCAGCAATTGTTTTTTATCACATCTCTTATAGCCAAGAGGCCAATCCTGAAAACGGCGAGGTGACTGCTCCTCAGTTAGACGATTGGCACTATTGAAGTCACATATGTAAGGGGAAAAAATCTACACATGGAGCTCTGAAAAGAAACTCACTTTACTTATAAGAAGACCCTAGGTTTTACCTATAGATCACAGTTGTCCTTCCAATTCTGTTTTTTATGAAGATTCCCATGAAGAAAATACCCAGGTGTATGTCATTTCCATGATTATCCTGCAGAGAAAGGATAATATATTTAGTTTCATAAAGAAACTGACAACTGTATGCATAGGAATGCTTTCTGAACTACCAAACAGAAACCCTTCTTCAGGATGGCTGCAGGACTAACCCGTCACTGACCCGTGTGTTGCTGCCTGATCAGACTCTGATTTCTGTTATTTCAGAGCAACGGGCACTTCACTGGATTCACTCTGTTGATTAGTGAGGACAAAGGCTAAACAAGCCCAGGGTTCTCTATCACCCAACACACACACACCACAAACTGGCACTGATTGAATCATACCCCACATTCCTTAGCACTGTGATTACAGCTATCTTAGAGGCTGTATGACCACGAACAGCAATAGCTCTCTTTCACATTCACAGTGTTTCTCCAGTTAAAACATGCGGAGGTTTCAGAAAACCACACCTGGAGATGGAATCCCTCTCCAAAGTGATACCCTTCATGCTTCCTCCTTTAAGTACTCCTTATAGAAGTTCACACCATGTCACCCTAAAAGTACTTGTATCTCTATACAGATACTTCCTCCTTTCCCCCCCCCCCCCCCCCCCCTTCCCCATTACTGGGTTAAATATTCACCTGTATGTACCACAATGTCAACTGTTCTTACATTGGTTTTGAGAGGTTCTATTGGTTTTGTGCCACCCATGTCTCCTTGTGGGCGCCTGTTTGAAATCAATGTTCTGTTCCATTTTGCAATCAGCTGTTTGCTTAAAACCATGCTATTTCTTTTTAGCAACAAAAGCTTAATGCTGTTGACAACGAGATCTTTCTACATTTATCAACAAAAACAACTCCCCCTCAGCTGCATATATAGTAATTGATTCACACGTTAAAGTGGTACATAAAAATCATGCTAACACAGTGTGGTTAAAAAGAATTGGTAGAAAAAGGTTACGAGAGAAGTTAATGCACTATGCATGAGCAAATTCTAGAAACCACTGTGTGCTGCTGCATTTTAACTGATAGATTAGATTTGTTCTCCTGGCCTTGCTCTACTTGATCCCCAGAAGGCAACAGTGGAGTTTCTGCACCTGTATCTAAGCGTTAGGTCTTTGCAAACAAATGATGGATGCCAGTTTTCTAGCCCTTGCCTATGCACTGATTCCCAGGGCTGCACATGCCAGCATTCTTCCACATACGCTACAAGCCCTAGAGGTCCTATGGCTGACTATCTTCAGTTTAGTCTGAACGTGCAGTCCTTTCCTTGTCCCAGAGGCAGCTTTAGGAGGCAAAGAGACTGGGAAAATGTATGTATTTGTACACATATAAACACACATCCATGCATGTCTCTTCTCCCAGATAAGTTATAGGACAAGAGGAAATGGCCTCAAGCTGTACCAGGGCAGGTTTAGATGGAGCTGAGGAACAATTTCTTCCCCAAAGGGTGCTCAAGCATTGGAACTGCTGCCCAGGGCAGTGCTGGGGTCACCATCCCTGCAAGTGCTCACACACAGTGTAGATGAGGGCCTTACATGACACAGTGTAGTGGTGGCCTTGGCAGCGCTGGGGAATGGTTGGCCTTGATGTTTTTAAAGGTCTTCTCCAGCCTGGTTGATTCTGTGATTCTATGGGTATACAAATACTTATATAGAAAGAAAACCATGTTTCTAACAGCATCTTCTAACAGGAACAAAAGAGAAATCACTCATCTTTCCCTTTATACACAGTTCTGTTTGCCTACAAGGCCAGCACGCTGCTCTTTGCAAAACTGTAGGAAGGTGTTAACATTCTGTCAGAGTACCCAGTCTATCTTACTGACATGCAGTAATATCTAATGACAATTCTAACCCAGAAACTCTCTGAAGAAACTTTAGAATAAGAGGTAAGAGAAACTCTCTTACTTATCTCACTGACATGCAATAATATCTAATGACAATTCCGCACAGAAACTTTGGCATCCTATAGCATTAATCTGAATTAATTTGAGGAAAACACCGATTTCATTCATTGGCAATAAGCATTCCATAATTTTTGTTGTTGGGTAAAAGGCTTTTTTGCCATTGAGCTCCTCCCCTTCAGGCCAATTTTGAGATGGACAAAGGATCAATTCTGACTCCAGCAGAACGGGGTTATTGTTTGGTGTGGCATTTTGCTTGGTTTGGTTTTAAATTCCAAGCCATCTTTCACTAGCAGAACTGCTCGCAGTCCACCACTTCTGATGGCTGGGTTGGTGTGCAAAGAGAAATGGGTCGTGTTTGCACCGACAGCTTTCAGTTTCTCAGCACAACTTGGTGGCACATGCTCCATAATGCCAGGCAGCCCATCCATGGCAGACAGGGGCTTCCAGTGAGGCAAAAGTGACAAACACAAAACAAACTCCCCTTCCCCACTTTTAAATGTGTGGAGGACCTGTGTGCACATGTAAGAAACTAAGAAAGGGTGAAGTAAATGCTTGGTAAACAGCAACTTAGAAAGCCGTTCTTATCTTCCCATTCTGTTAAAGACAACCAAAGCTGAGGTTCATCTCATACAGCACTCAGAGAAACACGGAGCATCTCTGCTTCCCAAGCGAGCAGCCCCAGCACACAGCAACCTCTTCTGGGAAAAGGATTTTCGTGAAGAGAAGTAACGCTACAGGCCTAAGGTACCCTCATGCTGCAATGTCCATTCAAACCACCAGCAGTCATTTCACCTTCCAGAACAGTCAAGCAAGTCCCATCTCTTTTGGATAAGCACAACTTGGGTGTATTCCAAAGGCCACTGCAGACTTCTGCATTGTTCGATTCAGAGGTTCCTTTATAATATCCACTAACATACCTTCACAGGGAAAACTTCCTGTCCAAACCCATCAATGCGTTCCACTTCACTGATGTACATAAGCTCAGCCTCTGCTGCTGTAATGCCACTGCAATTAGAGTAACAACAGGTAGCAAATGGTTCAATGTTACATGCACACAAAAAACACTAGTGAAAGAACGGGAAGGTTCACAAACCCACTTTGGAGGTGGTGCCTAGAAATGCACCACACAAAACCAGCTTTTTACGTTAGGATCGGAAAGAAGAGGAATTGTAGTCAATGTTGCTAACGTAAGGTACAGGGCACAGTTCGAGTTACAGGAGAGACAAACTGATCATGTCACTCAGTTTCTTCAGCACACATCAAATATTTTCCATGCTTTACTAAAACATCAGGCCACTGCATCACGTTATGTCTAGTGTGGGACGGCCAGTTTGAGTCATATGGGTCCTACCTTGCATACAGAGTACACATATCCACTGAAGTTCCTTAAAACGACTTAAAAGGGAAGACCTACATTTTCAAGTCAAAAACACAGGCACTAAATCCAAATATTGAGCAGAATCTCTTTCGCAATAGAACAAAGTGGGTGAAAGCTTCTACACACGTGTCTACACATGCTTTTGTCACAGCTCAGGAATTCAGACAGATTTCAGTTCTCAAAAGCAGGTCAGAATAGATTGCAGGTTGCTCCAAAAGAAAGGCACTATTAGTGTTCCTCCTCCTTGCTCCTCACCATAGCTTAGGAACAGAAATACAGGAACCAGAGAAATACTTGGGAGAAAGAGGGACAGAAAGGAGATGGAATGTGGTCTAGCTGCTGAAGTGAGGATAAGTATGTGTCCTTTGTGTTAGGGAAATAGCACTACAGAGTGCAGCAGGGAAGAGGAATCTTTCCTTTCAAGTCTGGGAGTTAACCAAGATCACACACACAGCCCATGGCAGAAAGAGCAGAACAGAACCAGGCCTGTTCATGGCCAGCTTGGAAGCTAACTCTTCGGCTTCATCAAAGGTCCAAGCTTGCATTGAAACTAAGACTGAGAATGGCCTTATACTCAGAGACTCCTCTTTTTCTCATTACAACCATTTTCTGTCATACAATAGGGAGTGCTGCACCCTCCGTATAATACTCCCATTGCATTTCATGTAATAAAGCTTGACATGTAAATTCATAACCTAACACAACAGATTATTTCCAGTGATGTACAGGCACTGCATTTCATTAAGAACAGCATTCTAGAGGCTCAAATCCTTCCACCACCAAAACACATAGATGACACAAAAGAAGCCTGCTTACAAAGGTGTTTCTGCTGTAGCACTAACACCTTCCCTCCTAGCCTAATTATCAACTAATTATTAACACCATATTGTATCTTTTCCACAGTGAGACTTAAAACCCAACTCCTGTTATTTTCTTTTCCATTACACAGAGAGCATGTGTACCCCCCTCTCTCCGGAACGAAAGAAAACCCTCTGTCAGACCCTCAGATTGCCCCTGATTAAGTCACAGGGTCTTTCACCATGAGGATTTACACAAAACCAGGAAGAGAAAGGAGTTTACTCCATAGTGCAAGTAGCGTTACACGGGCTCATTAAACCTTATGGTGCAGGTGCTTGTTTATTTGGGATTAAGTTCCTTGGCCATTTTGTGCTCACAAGAGGCTGATAATCTTTTGTAATAGCCTAATTAAAAACCCCAGTGAGACACAGCATAATAGTAACATGAAGACAGGCTAGTTTATCCCTGCCAGAAAAGCATGGGGAAGGAGGGAAGTACTAGGAGAATGATGACAATGAATAATCCCAACCTTAACACGTCAAATTTACCTGTGAGTTCTGTGCTCCTGAGCAACCTTTTGAGTCAGCTCCTCCAAGACAGCTTCATCCTGGGTCCAGTCCTGTATGAATATGAAGTAGCATCAAAAACCAGTCATCCAAAGAGAAAGATGACAAAATGCAAGTCAGGAATTATGACAGATGTTTCAGGATTGTTTCCGGTTCATGCTCTTCCAGGTCTTTTGAGAGACAAGAGACCCTATCAACCAACTGTATTGAAAATTCAGAGCAGGGATGCTGAAAACACGCAAGGAGAACACAAGAGTCCGATTTCTTCTATATCTTTTAGAGGGATGATCAAAAGATACTGTTGAAAATACGGTTAAGATATTTATTATTCCAAAATAGAGAGCACAGATAAGGAATCTTTTCCTGGATAAGGACCAAACAAGTCTTTAAAACCACTTGGAAGTCTACAAATTAGTATCCACCTTTTGAACCAGGCCGAAATTAACGCACAGACCATGGATAATGAAGTCATGGGTATTGCACTCCTGCAGGTACTCCTTAATCTCCATGAAATCCCCACTGAAAGTTTTGCTACCTCTTAAATCTGTAACAAAATCTACGTTTGCAAAGCATTTCTGAGCAGGTTTTTTTTTTCTCTCCTGCGAATTTAATGCTATGTAGTCGCAACAATTCAGACGTAACTGGGAGCAGGTTAAGAAAGGAAGCGTGCTCATAAATTCAAGGCCAAGAAAAAACCCAAAGGAAGCCGAGAGTGTTTCTTGCAAAACCTCAAAGTTCTTATGTTTATATTTAAAAGCCTTAAAGCTGCATGTAAGGTACTGAAATCCACTGCCTGCTTCTTGTACGTTGGGGCCCTCCCCTCTGCTATTTGCTTCTGCCACACAAAAATGTGAAAGTGGCAGCGTGCTAATGAAAAATGGCATGGTACATGCCTATGCACAGCTACACACCTGTGGGGTGTACTGTGTACATAACTTTGTTCTTTTCCCTGCTCAAGAAATGCCATTTGACACACATTGGAGCCTCACAAGATCAAACAGTACAAATGTAGCTGCCCCTCCCTCACCTACCAGCTCACTTCACTAATGAATTTATAGCAGCGCTCTCGTTGGAGGCTCTTTCTGTGCCCGAGATTCACTCAAATCCTCCCACTTGCTTCAGGACTAGTTTATATCTGCAGCACTTAGCAACTGTCACTGAACTTGCAGTGAAATATTTACTATTACGTTATCCACTCCTCCCCAGAAGAGCAAAGACACAGCAGCTGGAGAAACATCTAGAGAAACAGTTGGTTTAAGAGTAGGCTTCTGAAGACTGCAGGTCTTTGCTGATCTCGTTCAATTTAGCAGCAGCTGAATAGAAAAACAGTATCAGTATATTGGAAAAGCTTTGCAGAAGTTCAGTCATTTACAAAGCGACAGCTTAACACCACATTTCTCTGCATTTCCAGCCATCTTTCCCAGTTAGGCTAACGTACACAACTTCCCAAGTCATCAACTATATATGAGTTCCTCAATTACTTATCAATAGATAGAGGATGCCTACCAAAGGAATCCTGCTCCACCAGTCAGGCTAACACAAGTTTCTTGTGAAAGGTCAATACTGAAGCCGCATTCTAGCTATACAAGGCACATACTGAAGCCACATTCTAGCTATACAAGGCATATTCCAACCTCTATGCGTTCCTTAATTTCCCTTCTTCCTGCCAACTGTTTTTCAGGTGGCATTGAACTCTCTCTACCAGCTCAAAATTCCACTGTCTCTTCATGATACTGTTGCTGTCGCCTTTTTAGACTCGAGAATGGACTATCTGCTGCAGCTCCTGTACAAACAGTGCTGGTAAATGGGAAGAAATGCTTCGGGAAGTGCCTTTCTCAAGCCTGCAAATTACAGCGAGATGAATCATTCTCCCTTTACCGCTCCAGTAATTGCAGAGGGAAACCAGATGCCTTCACTTGTAGGCAGCTACACTCAGGGCATGGGAACTCCACCCCACCTCCAAACTCTTCTTCCAGTTACAAAGAATTCCATGATCTTTTCCATTTTATGAAACTTACACTCAAGAGTCGTGCTGATGGATTTGTTCGTCTAAGATAAAGTCAGCCTTAACCTCAACAGGCTTTTATTTGTTCCTAAGTTCTCCTCTAATCCATCATCCCAGGGAGGTTCAATGTTATGGATTGCAAGTGCTTGGCAATCGTCACTAGAAACTAACATCATTAGTGACCTAAACCACTTCCCTCAGCGTTCAAGTTATTTGCTAGTTTCCAATGCAAGTTTAAAACAAATTTACAGTACAGTCCTTAGAGAACATTTTGAGAAGACCTAATTCATGCTTCACTTCAGTCTAATAGTCAATTGATGTAAATCCACATTCTCTTGAGGAAAGGCTGCATGATTTGTCCTGTGACACATTTACTACGTCAGCAGCCCTCATATCCCCTTGTTATGCCATGTTACTAGCATTGTAGCACTATTAATATAGACCTTTTTTAACAGCTACAAATTCTTTTCTGATTCAAGAAGTACATTTGTTGACACCTATGCCTAGTGGAGGCATAACTGGAAAGGGACTAAAAAGGGGCTAAATTTCCATAGCATATATTCGTTCAGATACAATCAAGTATATTGCAGGTTTTGGAGAGCAAAGATTTTTTCCACTATTAATGGTTCAGAGTTGGTGCTTTTACTCTGTTATCAAAAAAACTCTCTGCGAGACATGGAGAAATCTTTTGTCAAAGACCTCAAAAGAGGGGGATAAGGAACTCACCATAGGAAACAAGACATATTCCCGGAGGAAGTCATGAGATTCAAACTGATCATAGTCTCCAAAATCCGCTGGAAAAAAATAACACAATTACTCATTTTAGTACTTTCCACATATGTTAAGACCGCGCTCAACCTTCGCACAGATGCTTCATTTCAAGTGGGCGAGTTCTCTCTGAAGCCACAACCTAGAACAAAGATTTCTGCTTGTACTCCAGCTTTTAACATGGTGGTCTGAAAATAATAGTGTTATTACCAGAGATCAAATAACAGGCAACAAGTAATTTCTCCCTTTTGATCCTCAATATTATGACCATTTGCGATGCTTAACCATCAGGAGGGCAAGATTTTCTGTAGCCTTTGCACACTAATACCGCTATCGAACAAGGCTGGGATTGCTCAGCCTCTTGAAAAACAGTGCACGCTTCTGCTTCACCAACTTTTCCAATCCTGACCAGGCAAAAACTAACCTACCTCTGGCACAATTCTACACAACTGTACAAAAGCTGCTTAAAGTATAGGGGGCTAAAGTCCACTTGACAACTGTATTAAAAATTGCCAACAACCAACATAGTTTGGGGGACAGAGGAGGGAAGGTCTTATCCTTCTGCAACCAATATAACAGTACAGGAACAGTGCCAGTCTAATCTTTCTACTTGCTTTTCTACTTCTTCTACATCTCTTAAAGATGTACTTGTCTCCATGCTCACACCCCTTCCTACATTGGGCTGAGGATTCTTGTCTAAATATCCCTAAAACTGTGGAGTTTTGAAAATGCTTCCTAAAGGCTAAACAGCATTTCAAAATACAAAACAAAACCTACATTTATCTATCTGTTAAATACACAACAGCTTGTATCAAAAGAATATCTTGCCAGGAGGTTCTTATTTTATATTAATTGAACTGGATCAAACACCATCTACGAGATTCTCATATTATAGAAGTTGGAAATCCCCACCATAAATCATATTATCTAAACATTCTTTCAAAGCTTCGAGACAATTTCACGTATTGAAGGATGCCAAAAATGCAGTTTCATTTTGTTTTCACCTCAGAGTTATGTTTTAACATAAACAGAAAGAAATTCAAATGGACACGAAACAGAGTCTGTAAGTTTAAAAGAAGTAAGTATTTCACGTATCTGCAGTCGCATCACATGCAAAGGACAAAGGGAGTAATACAAGGTCAGGAATAAAGCAAACAAGATTAGTTGCAGCATTCTGATGCAATGGTCTTTGAAATATAATAGATTATGTAGAAGTTCCAGAATCACGGTGATTACTTCAAACTGACCACAAAGACTGACTCACTCTCAAAGTCAGCAAAAAAGCTCCAAAAACACAGGGCCAGTGAAACATATTCGGCCCTAACTTACACACTGGAAAACATCATTTACTTAACTACAAGATTCAGTACGGAATCTTTTACATATATTTCCCTTTATTAAAATAACATTTCAGGATGTGAAAAGAAACATTTTTTCTTCAACTTTTAACCAAAAAACAAGCTACAAAAATGGAATTTCTGCTACTCTAAGATCATATCAGCATTACTCTCCATTGAACCTTTAATTTTTAAGAATCTGATCTTCATGTTTGCTATTTACTTCCTCCTTCCCTCCTATTAGAGGATATGTGCAGAGCATGATCTCTGAAACTCTACCTTAGGTTGTCATAGTCAGTCGTGGATAGACTGAAACGTACTTTCTCCAAATACAGGGCTTCTTCCTCTGCCCATATACATGCTATGACCCCACTTTTACTGATGTCCTTAGGATGCTCAGAATAAAAATCAAATTGTAAGTAGCAGTTTATTACTAATTTATAACTCACATAATTATGGTCATGTGTTCTTTCGCATTTCAGATAGCACCATACAGCAAAACAAGTTTTTAATTAAAGGCAAAATTAAAGCTGCTGCTGTGCTCTTTGATGTAATTATATTTCAAACCAGAGAACATAAAGCAAATTCATTACTGCAAAGTGCTCCGTGGTTGGGGTTCGAAGAACTGGAGCTTTGCTCAGATTCACTTACATGTATTTTTAGACATAGGAAAGCTGTACACTGTGATGTGGTCCATCATTCCCTCCCTGAGGGTGTGTTTCATCGACGACAGTCCACCTATGCACTTTTAAATCAATAGGAAACCCAGCTGTTGTGAGTAGGAGTAATACAAGGCCTTAGTTGGTGCCCACTCAACATATAAAATGCATGGAACAAACCAAAAAAGCCAGTGTTGGAAAATGGGCTATCAGGTCATGTCGTCTTACCTTGCACTGCCAAACCAGCTAGTCGAATTCCCTGCTCCAATGACGAAAGCAATCGGCCATCAAGAACATCCTTTTTCACTTGTAGGTAATACTGGTATCTACAAACACAAAGAGCACAAATTAGAACATTTACATCTTTGTACATTTTCTATGCACAGAGACAGCTGAAAGTAAGAGAACCTCCCCCACAAACAGGTCAGGCTTAGGATGCTTCACATTACCAAAACAAATCAGTATGATCCCGACAACGTTTGCAATGCTTCCAGGTGGATAAAAAAGAAAGGAAAAAGTTCTGATTTGTGTTCTCTAGTCCACATAGAAGAGAGGCATTTTGCTGGGACTACCTCCTCCGTTAATCTTGTAGAGGTTACCAAGAACCATGCAATCACCAGTACAAAAAGAGGCTGTTCTGTATTTCTTTTATTGTTTGATAGAAGAAACAGAATTTTAGCAATATACTTCAGCCTACTGACATTACTTGAACTATGGCCCATATAAAAGCTTTTTTTAGTTGGCGCCTCTCATCTGCGAGGACAATTCAGACACACAAATCAAGCAAAACCAGCTTCTAATATCTGCAATAATCAATCACCAGAAAACTATGTCAGTTTTAACCACGGCAACAGGACTTGCGCATTTCACCTTGCATTTGCAACAGAGTGGATTAAGACAAACAAGAAGCTTTCCACAAGAAAGCTTAACAAGTTACTGTCCCCATCCATGCATCCCTCCCACCTGCTGAACTGGATCAGACCCACAGCAGAGCTGGCCAAAGCACCAGCGATATGTAGCAGTCCCTCTGGCATATCAAGTCTAATGGAGACAGCTTTGTTACACGGTTGAGCAACAGTGATGTAATGCTCTCACATCCATCAGATGCACGGGTTGCAGACGTATGCAACCCATCCCAATTGAGATGAAACACATTTCCTTGGCAGCCAACATGCATCTTCATCAGGTCTGAGCCCAAAGGTAGAAGTACTGTACCAGTGTAGCCACACTCCACACATGCACACAGCCTCATGCACCCAACCAATAGCTGAACCAGCTGGCTATAGTTTGAACCTTTGGGAATAGCAAAGAAGCTATTCTGGTCTGGTCTTTGAGTGAAAAACACCTTCCCAACGGGAAAGAACCACCACTGTAGCATCACCCATGTTACAGGGACCACGCTGCCTTAACTATGCTCACAAAGGCTACTGTTTAATTCGGTGTGGAGCTGTTAGAAAAACAGAATGTCATTTAAAATGTTTTGATTTGGCTTTCACACGGCCTAACAAAGATTTAAACTTCAGGGGATTTTAAAATCTGATTAAGGCAGTGTAGAAAGCGTATGCCTTCTCCGCTCGAGCCCTGTGCTTCAGCCCCAAGTTTCACACTTGCTCAGTCCAAGAGACAAATCAGGTTGTTTCCACTTCTTCGCAATGCCTAAATCCCAATTCTGAACTGCCTGGGGTTTCATACAAACTTGACATAAGCTGCTTTATCATGTTGCAGGTGAACAAGTGCTTGCTGAATCTGGTCTTCAAGACTTGCAATGCCAAAAGCAGGTTATTTATCTCAATGCTACGTACACATGCACAAGTTACATATACTAGTCCAACAGAACGAAAGTAAAATCTACATCCGCCACAAAGTTGGAACTATTGTTAAAAACCCCACAAAGTTAAGAGACTACATGAAAATCACAACTATGTAAAATGTTACGGTGACATCCAAGCCCTATACAAGTCAAGAATGTCACTAGCTTTCGTAGAGCTATAATTTCAACCAAATTGCCCATAAAAGTATAGATAAGCCATAAAAAGGAAGCATCAGCAAAAATATGTCAATGAGTTACTACAGCATAAAATATTATGACCAAGGCTTTCAAAAGAAACATTGATGTGGGCTTCAGTTGCGATTTTAGCTGCCAACGCTTTAGAGAAACTGTTTTCAGAGAGCAGACATAGAACTATAGAATCAACCAGGCTAGAAAGACCAACAGCACCCACTTTACAAGGAAGATGCCCACTGCCTGGTGTTTCACCCTGTTAGAAACAGGTCACATTTAAAAATCTTTACAGGGATATTCCAATTACTATGGGACAACATTGCATTTAATAACACTATGGCAGTATAGAAGGTTAGGATTCATTATACATTGTAAATTGCCTGTAGTAACAGTTTAAAAGTCGTATATAATTAGTGCCCTGACATTAGCTAATGTATCCATCAGGAAAAAACTCCTGGAGGAAGCTTTCACCTTTAACAGGCAAATGAACTGAAAAGCGATCACCTGCTACGGCTCTGACACCTTTGTCAATGGAGGCGCCAAGGTAAAGTGAAGGAGAACATGGCAGAAACCTATGGTCTGTACCAGCTTCATCCTTCTCCCTGGACTGACAGTGACAAGGATCACAGAATCATAGAATGGTCTGGGTTGGAAAGGACCTTAAGATCATCAAGTTCCAACTTCCTGCCATGGGCAGGAACACCTCACGCTAGATCATGCCACCCAAGGCTCTGTCCAGCCTGGCCCTGAACACTGCCAGCGATGGAGCATTCACAGTTTCCCTGGGCAGCTCATTCCAGTGCCTCACCACCCTCACAGTAAAGAACTACTTCCTTATATCTAACCTAAATCATCCCTGTTTAAGTTTGAAACCATTACACACATAATGTGTCCCTTGACATCTCCTTTCATTGTGGCCATGTAAGTCACAAACTGGGACATCTCTGTTCACAAGACACAAACTGGAGTGGCTATTTCCACTGTCAAGGAAGAGGAGGAACATACTCTGAAGGAAGCTCTAATAGAAGGCTCTAATAGCTTTACCAGCCACAGATTCATGGAGAGTCCTGCTGCAGAACTGAGGTCAGGCTCCTTTCCCAGGCCAAAGGAGAGGAGAAACTGGCCTGTATTCTGTCAAGGATTTGAGGCTCTTCTTCTGAAATTACGTTAAATGCTGTTATTAGAGAATCATAGAATAGTTACGGTTGGAAAGGACCTAAAGATCATCCAGTTCCAATCCCCCTGCCATGGGCAGGGACACCTCCCACTAAACCATGTCACCCAAGGCTCTGTCCAACCCAGCCTTGAACACCGCCAGCAACGGAGCATTAACAGCTTCCCTGGGCAACCCATTCCAGTGCCTCACCACCCTCACAGTAAAGAACTTCTTCCTTATATCCAATCTAAACTTCCCCTGTTTAAGTTTGAACCCGTTATCCCTGGTCCTATTGCTACAAACCCTAATGAAGAATCTCTCACCAGTATCCTTACAGGCCCCCTTCAGATGGGGAGGCTGCTATGAGATCTCCACACAGCTTCTATTCTCCAGGCTGAATAGCCCCAACTTTCTCAACCCGTCTTCATACGGGAGGTGCTGCAGCCCCTGCTCATCCTCGGGGCCTCCTCTGGACTTGTTCCAACAGTTCCATGTCCTTTTTATGTTGAGGACACCAGAACTGCACACAATACTCCAAGTGAGGTCTCACAAGAGCAGAGCAGAGGGGCAGGATCACCTCCCTCGACCTGCTGGTCACACTCCTTTTGATGCAGCCCAGGATACGGTTGGTTTCTGGGCTGTGAGCGCACACTGAAGCAGCTCATGTTCAGTTCCTCATCGACCAACACCCTCAAGTCCTTCTCCTTGGGCTGCTCTGAATCTCTTCTTCACCCAGCCTGTAGCTGTTCCTGGGATTGCCCCGACCCAGGTGTCATTATGTGAGCTGAGACCGCTCTTTGTTCGCTTGGGTTGCGAAAGTAGATCTATAATTTGAGGGGAATCGAACATTCTACAAATGGGTCAGCTATAGATTTGCTAAGGAAAGCGGTTCCAGAACAGCAGATAAAAATGTGTTTCATAAGCCTCCTATTAGGTGGTTTAGTTGGGAAAGGATATGAAAACTGAACAGAAGTTTGCAATCTGCACCCCCAAATAATAAAAGACAAGAAATTCAAAGTTAAGACTTAGAAAGCTTTAATCACAGAGCCACTCCGGCATACTAGGGGCTGAAGAGATACCACCATAACCAAGCGGTCTGAGAGCTGACATCTCTCACCTTCATTGCGCGTTTTGGCTTAAACATCTTCTGCAGAGCCATTGTGTATTCAATATAATAGAGCCTACTATACTTTGCCAGCCTGTAGCCAATTCCAAGGGGAATGGGAGTGGACAACAAGTCTGAACAAAGCCATAATTATATCATTTCCCAAAACTCTTTTTAGCCAATATAGAACACACTAAAACTATATTTGCATCTATTGCATAAAAAAGCACACTTTTTGTAAAGTAAATAAGCCGCAAATGGACAACCATGAGACAACATCTGAAATTCAGAATAAACACCTGAATCTTAGCAATCCATAGTATTTGGGTTCTTTTCCCTCTAGCTTACTATTAGTAAGCAGGAGATAAAGGTACTGGTTTAACATTTAATTGCAATACCCAGATTCAGACTCAGCCACAGCTGGGTAAATGTAGAGAAACTCCCATTTGCCTATACAATTCCGCACAGACCTCCCAAGATCAGGACTCCTGTTTGTTCTCCTGTCACTTCAAATTGAAGAACACGGGTGTTCGTGTCGTGTCACTGAATTCATTGTACCCTTCCATCACCACTGTTTCTCTGATGTATAACCTCTGCTGCTGTTTTATATATACAGAAAATAACTCAATTTTACTGATTTCTGTTCTTTTCAATGACCACTGCTTCAGGTACCACAAGCCATGTAGAACCTGGCCTGATCAATATTGGAAGTAAGATCCTTGCAAAGAAATTAAAGGATGGTTTACAAAAGTAAACTATGAGTTTGTTATGCAGAGTAACTGAATGAGTGCACTGTGTCTTCACATTGTTCCTACTAGGGACTTCCACAGGGAACCAACAAGGCAAATACTTCATTAATAATTACTCCATATTATCAGACCCACTAGCATAAGTAACCAAGCAGCATCCAGCTCTGCTATGAAATGAGAAGAACCGAGGAAAAATGCTTCCTGTTCCAGGGATTTACAATCTAAATATGTATTTCAACATTTCATGTTTCACATTTTACAAAGACATGTAGTGACAGGACAGAGGATAAGGGCTTTAACCTGAGAGAGGGGAGACTGAGCTGAGCTCTTAGGCAGAAGTTCTTCCCTGTGAAGGTGCTGAGGCGCTGGCGCAGGGTGCTCAGATAAGCTGTGGCTGCCCCATCCCTGGCAGTGTTCAAGGCCAGGTTGGACATGGCTTGGAGCTGGATGAGCTTTAAGGCCCCGTCAACACAAACCACTCTACGGTATTTCATACACATACACAGATCTATACATTTACACAAAAAGGTGATAGGACCAGTCAATAAGGTTTAATATTGTTTGAATGCTGTACTGTGATCTGTCTGTATTATTTTCCCCTGGTTTTATTTTCCCTCTCTGTACATTAGAGACAGGAAGGGTTTGGAACATTCTCATTATCTCTAGTGCAGCAGGAAACACTGAAACTTCACTTCTTTTCTCTTACATCAGTCAGCTTTTCTGGCAACTTCAAGCCAGTTTGAACAACCACATTTCATTTTCAATACCAACAAATCTTTACTTTGAGTACATGTGAAAAGAAACAAAGCGCTACAAAACACGTATGAGTTACCCAAGAGGTACAATTCTTTTAAAATCATGCCTAATGATGCAATTACTGGCATGAGTAACTTTTTTATAACTCATTAGGTACCTTTTTGGCATCAAGCCTATCTATTGGATAACTGCATAGCTATGTAGTTTAACTTCTTCTCTGGAGGAAAAGAGAACTGATTTACCGGGTTTTAAGACTCAAAGGAGAAGCAGCTTGGCCCACAAGAGGTTTCGCTCCAGACTTTCAGCTCTTTTCCAACTTTAAAAACAAACTGCCATTAGACTACAATACAACCTTCTAAAATCAGGAACGCAATCAAAGTCTCACTAAATCACAGCAACAGTCCAACTCAGCTCACTTGGGTTTATCTTAGTATGATAACATACTGCTGAGCAGAGATGCTGCAATATACACTCATGCAGTAATTTACCTACAGGGGAAGCAGTTTCTCCAGAACAGAGGCCTTTTATCACCTAGGACTTTAAGCATTAGCTTTGATATTGATGTGACCACTGTTCATCTCGCACCTGAAAACCTGCCATGATTTTGACTTTGATACTATTTAGCAACAGGAATCTACAGATACTGAAATGCTAACTTTTAAAGAGAAACCCATTTTTAAACACAGGGTCTTTCATATTCTCTCAGTCTCTAAATTAGATGAGCCAATGGCTCAGCTATTCAATGGCAAAGCAACTAACTGATAAGGGCCAAAAGGTTATTTATTACATATTTGAGATAATCATAATACTACTTAATTCTGGTTGCTTTTCTGAGAAAACTGTGCTTCAAATACTATTAATGATCATTAGCTTCATTTTATAAATCAAGTATCCAAGCAAATGGCTGGTGAAGTTACTTGTGTAAAGCTAGGCAGGAAACTAAGCAGAGTTGGGAGGTCTAGGCTTCGTTCCCACATCCCAATCCAAAGTACTACTTACTCGATGGGGCTTATTTCATGTGGATCATTCAGTATACTGCAATAAAATCAACTGCAAACTTAGACTGGATTGTATATGGCAGGAAAGGCAGGCAGGCAGACAAGACTGGTCTTTTCAGATGCAACATTCAGTATATTGGCAAAAATGCTGTTATGACTGCTGGGCTTGAGCACGCTGAAACACATTTTAGATGCAAGGATTCAATCAGCACATCTTAATCTAAAGGCACTTTAAAAGAAGAGGCATATGCATTGGTGATGTCACTGTCAGTAACGCAGTGCTAAAGCCCTGTCTCTGCCATTGTAAAGGATGTAGATGGTGTTGATAAAGGGAACACCTCCAGCTTGTTCCTCTGGAATTTCATTACCCTTTCTCCCAGCAAAAGTCTGATGTTTCTCCGTACTGGGCAACAGCCATTTATCTGGGATGTGTGGTAGAACATAAAAAGCAACGGCTGGGCTTCCACTACTATAGGGTAATATTTTTGGAAGGGTATTATTGAGAACAAGTCTACCACACCCCTTCACAGACCTTCAGAAGGATCAGCAGACTTGCCAGCAAAAAAAGGGAAGGAGATGAAAGAGCCTTTGTCACACATGCAGGAGGAAATTCCTTCAGAGGCACAAACTGTCAATGCCAATAGTAAAAACGCAGTGATAGCAGTTTCTAGGGTAGGAACACCTTGATCGTAACAACCTTATAAGGTAGGTCAAGGTCAGCTTCAGGTAACTGAGAAGTGAGGTTGTTCAAAAGCAGAATCCAACTGCCTACAGCCTGGTGTCCTTCAGCTGCTGGATGGAAAACATATCTGAAACTAAAAATAAAACAAACGAAATACAGGGAAAGATGTGTCATCCCTTTTCCCCTTCCTAATGAGACAGAACAATGCTGGGTTAGCATCATTTCCACACGTAGGACAGATCAAAATACAGTTCATATCACCTACATCCACGTCACTTTCTCTCTTTAAAAGCAAGAGTTTATAGCTGAAGGGAAGCAAAGAGGATTGTCTAAACAGGCTTGTTTCATAATGATAGTCACTTTCCATTTATTTTGATACGCAATTAGTGAGCATAAGGATAAATCATACACAACACTGATGGCTGCCTTTCTTTATGAGCTATAATGAGGCATACAATGAAACCGCATCTGACCAGTGAAGTTCCTATCAAAGGCCGATGTCTTCCAAAGGTTAAGGTCCAGCTATGGAGACGACTCCTGGCTAAGGATACTAGAAAACAGGAGAACCTTTGTGCACCTAAAACCAGTCTGATCGGAATTTTGCACTGCTTAGTTGTTCTTTACCACCTCTATGTCATCAGTTTACTACCGGAAGGTTGGCTGTTTGCACGCATGCCCTGAAAGGCAGTCTATTAAAATTTCAGATTTCCACCAACATACATGCACTGCAATACGACATGAGACTGTTTAGGAAGGTAACACACACTTTATAACCTCTCCTACATAAGCAGCTGCTTCCAGCTTAGCCTGCTATCAAGCGTTGTGGCTCTTTGGTGTCCAGCGTGAACTAGACGGCTAGTGAAACCCTCAGACAACAGCCTCACACTGCATTCTCCTTGGCAGCAACAGCCAGAGCCTGGATTGTAAAGCAGTGCTCTGAGAATGTTTTTCTGCTCCTGCCATTCCTGATGGGCCACAAGCACGGACACGCACCCAGGCCTTGTTGCAGCCCGCAGACATGACATAAGCCTTCCAAAACACGCGCTGCTCCTCCCGTGAGAGCCTTTGCCAGCAGATGCAGCTTTACAACAGCCACCAACGGCTCTATGTTTAAAAATGAACCCCCTCCAACCACAGCAGTCCCATCCTCTGTACTTGCACTTTTTGTGAAGAGTCTGTTATACTTTCTGGATACTCCAAGTTCAAATAAACCCACAAACACAAAGTTAAACCTGAAATCAAAAGGCCAGTAATGGCATGCTTTAGCAAGAAGGGAAGGCATGCCACAACCTGATCCCAATTTTCTGCCCTTGAACTCTTGAATTAATTATAACAAATTACAGGGAGCCCCACTACAATTTATAAGCACAATAAACTCCCTTACAACCACCTCTAATTTTATCAGAGTTAATCCAAATACCTGAAGAATTATACAGCACAGAACTTCAACATGCCTTTTGGAGTGAAAACATACATGGGGGAAGCGATATTCTCTTGTCTTCCAAGCCCTTTCTCTCAAAGGTCATGTTTGGTCTCTGCAAGCTGGACTCCAGCAAAGCCAGGCCCTGGTGACACCACCAGAGTATTTATCCTTATAAAAGGCTGGAGCAGGATTGCAAAAGCGAAGCAAAACAATCAAAATCACATCATATGGAAAAAAAAAAACCTCCTGTATTTTAGTGCTTTCAGCTGAAACCCAACATTCACTGCAAGCACAATGCTGCACAGAAACACTAGAATAAAACCTTTGGGAGCGGAGAGTTTGCTAGCCACGCATCCTCGAAAAAAAGCCATGTGTCCATCTGGTTTGGGTTTTAAGCACATGCTAAAAGTGTTCTTGTTCAACATGGCAATCTTGTTGCCTTCAGACTACTTGCACAGTTAAGCTTGAATACATGCTCAACTACATGCTCGTGTGTCCTGAAGTGAGCAAAACTCTTGCATTTGGCTCCAGAGAGCCAAAGGTTACAATACACAAGACTGTTTTTTCTTATTAGCTTCACTTTCTTTTTTTGATCATTAAAACAATAAGGGAGGACTGAGCCGGGCAGGTGAGCTGCAGCAATGACACATACTGCTTTTCATGCATAGGTCTTCAATGCCATAAAGGATGATGAGTGTCCTCATCTGCCATCCCACTACCAAAAGAGATTAAAAATACATAAACTGCAGTGAGAAAAGAGGGCCCTGAGGAAGGGTATAACTTCCCTTAATGGTGGTAACGCTGGAATTCAACCCAGACTGCCTCTTAATCACTCAGGTCCACGGGTCAAACGGGTGTCAAGGCCTATGAGAAAAATTCCTCCTGCTAAAACTTCCTTCAGCTTTTTTGTGCAGTCTGAGAGGCAAAAAAGCACCCACAAAGTCTCACACAACTCCTGCCTCCACCATCACCTGCCTGCTACCATGGGCTCCTCCATTCCCATACAGGCTCCCAGGGCTTTTTTCTCCTCACCTTGGGCACACATTGCTCTGGTTCAGGATTCCGAGTTGCCAGGGCTTTTAAATGCAAAGCATCATCTGTCTCGACAGCAAAATCAGAGGGACAACACTACAGAGCACCACTCCGCGGTCCCTTTGTGGAGTGGTTCCACTAGCCATCACCCCTCCTTTGGTGAATGACACAAAACATGGCTCCAACCATTAACAGGAGCTCCAACCACATATAGGCTTCGCCTATATATATGTGTGTTCAACAATATGACATTGCTTGCAGCCTATGTGTCATTCCCCACAATTAGTTACATCCTCTTAACACCAGGGCTCATACTCAGAGAGCAATTATTGCCCCCAAATCATTGAATGGCATAAAAGTAATGGCAGCTGTGAAGATCCATCCTCACAAAGATGCAGAAATGGAAAAAATAAGGCATGGTTATGTATGCTGAAGGGTACTGAACCTCATGGGGAAGAGAAGCACAAACCCCTCTCCCCTGCTGGTCTTTGCTGACTTGGACCCAGGAAAGACTGACCAGAGAAAACATGAGATGAGACCCCTGAAAGTTAATAACAGCTTGGATTCACTTCCTTTACTCATGTGTGTTGACTCAGTTCAAAATATGCTGTTCCCTGCCTTGAAAAGAAAACGCAGCTAACCTTCAAGCTGTCTCCAGTGTGGGAAAAGGTGGTTTAAGTTACATATGGAAGCAATATGAGTCAACAGTTTGAAAGTTCTCCTGGTAGCTAGCCAGGTTAATGGCCAAGCAGGTTAGAATATCATGCTCAAAAAATGTGGTGAGTTAATTAGAACATATGTATGCTCTAGCTCATACCCTGCAACACTGAAAATAAATAGATAACTCTTTAAAACTGGGTTAAGTACAGGCATAACCCTGAACTATTCTTTGGCCACAGAACAAACACGAAGAGTCCTGACTGTCCCATGCTCCCCATTATGCCACCTGGAGTAACAAAACATACTGTATGCACCCCATAAGCCCTGTCTCATTTTTCTATAGGTATTTTCAACATTCTCCTTCCGTAAACTCTGGAATGTCATAAGTCCATCAGCCTTTTCTGGTTAAATGTACCTACTGTGCACTGATGTAGAAGCTGAACAGCCTGGAACACATCTACCACTGAACAACTGGTATGCATATGTAAGCATCCAGAAGCACATCACAACATGATTGGCCTGTGGGTGCAGAGTAGCATGCAAGTGTATTCAGGTGTTACCTCATGCAAAGAGCAAGTGAACACGTTCAAACTCTCAGAATGTGCACTTAATCTGAACTCCAGTAGCCTGCAATGAAAACTCCTTCATGAATTCATGGAACGCTTAAAAAAAGCCCTATCAGCAAAACCTTTAGGTTGTATCAGGACCTCATACAATTAAAACCTGAGGAAGCTTTATTTTGTGGAATTTTACCTTGTAGAGAGCTAAAATCCAGTCCCATTCACTACTGCCTTGTACAGCAATCTGACCTGGCAATAAGAAAACGCTGCTTGAAATGGGACACAATGAAATTGCCACCTATCTACAGGCTGTCAGTAGAACAGCTCATATTCTTGTGGAAAGATTGTTGAAGCAGCTCTATAAGCTCACTGCCAGCAGAAAACAGGAAAACTCAGGTTGTTTTCACCTCCCAAAGAGCTTGGTGAGCCTAGTGTTTTCACAGGAATAGCTGAAAACAGTCACCCCAGGCATCAGTAAATCACAGAACAAAACCATGGCCCAGGAAGTTCCAACATCCCAGTGAACGCAACCCTGCAGAAGCGAATGCAGCTCTGATAACAAGGGGATGTTGCCAGAGAAATATGTGAATCGGTGCCCTGTTGGGTGGGTAAAGTAGATCCATTTCATGAAATGAATAATTATTCTTTGTAAAAGGCTTCAAAACCAGCTGAACATATCAAGTGGAAAAGCAGCTGCCAAAGATAAAGCAGTGAACCAGTAAATATCTCACTGCACAGGAATCTGCCATCTTCCGACACTGAGATTTCTGCCAAATTCTTGAGATTTTCAGCTGCATAAGGGCCTCCACACAAATGCTTCTTTTAAGCACATTCAGAGACTTCAGATTGTACTGACATCCAATTGCAGCTCCTTTAAATTGCTTTATAACCTGCCAGCAAGGCAAAGAAAAACCAAAGTTACCCAGCTCCCTCAAAAAGGGCATGTTTAAAACTAGTTCTCATGGTTTCTCTGCTATAAGAGAAGGGGAAGAGTTTGCTCCAGCCTGCGGTGCAACAATCGCAACTCAGTAAATTTAGCTGAAGACTGGCGCTGCTGCTGTAACCAAGATCTCCACTGCTATTGAATCTCAACATTTAAAAAGCAGTTAGGAACCCCAGTCATAAGCCTCTTTGCTCACAGGCTGCTGCTCCTGGTTTGACCCTCTTCCTGATGCTTTCAGGCTGGGGCTTCTAAACAGAAGACCAGCAAGATGCAGCTTCCTTTTCAAAACACGCAATAGAGAAAAAGAGAGAATGAATCACCTGCAGAAAGTGATGCACAGCAGAGGAATCCTGAATCATGCTGTGGAAATGCCCATTTCTTCTCACTGATTACACAAGAAGTCTAGAGCAACTGTCATTCTTGAGGCTTCATCAGGAGAAAATACATGACTGAGGTGGGATTGATCTGTGTCATGCAGACTTTTAAGCAGTATATCCCATAGCAGCCTGCATTTCCCTAAGGAGAAACTGCTAGTCACTGCTACTGCATCACATGGGAAGACAGACAGAATACTAGCCCCAATCTAGGTAGCATATTCATCTGCAAAAAGCAGTGCCTTAAACTACACCAGGAGACAAGTCAGAAGCAGCACAGCAACCTGTGAGGTACACCATAATATTCACTGTGTGCTTAATGAATGGGCAACCTCATTCTGCAATGATATGCATTGTTACTGCACCTTAAGGGGAGAATAAGGCAGTCAGGCACTTTGCAATAGCCTAAATGACAAAGGCAGTAGATTAGAAGAGGAATCATCCTTTTCATCTTCAGTTGAGGAGATGCATAAAGGCTGATGGGCACTTCCATGATTCACAGCTAGGGATAACAAGTGTTTCCCATTTTCCACTCTCCTTACCCTTTCTCCTGTAAACCATAAAGTTGAACTGAACATCTTTTTCCCTAGAGAAAGCAAAATCCCTCCATGACAGTAACTCTCTATAGGTACTACACTAAAATTTCACAGACGAGGCAGAGACATTATGCATGCAGTAATTTTCAGAGTAACTCTCAAATTCCTCATTGTTAGCCACAAGTGAGGAATTACAAATAGATATTTGCTGAAAGAACTCCTTTCTTTTGCCTAAAAATGTGTGGCAAATAGTTTCAACACTCACAATGCCTTCTTCCCAAAAAGCCTCACTTAATAAGACCTTCATGTAACAGCTCAGAACCAAGCTCTGAAAAGTTGGACAGGGCCTTGGTGGGGTTATCACAAGTGAAGTGGGTGATAAGCTGCTCCTCTTTCAGAAGTAACCAAGCATCACTTGCCCTGTACTTCGAAACTGTACCATTTCATGCATATGTTCTTTCTAGTCTACGGACAACAAGAATTTATCTTATTTTCTCTTTCTTCTCCTCGGTTAAGGAAGCAAAAGGAAACAGTTCTAGTACCAGCATGTTATTTGTTTGATACTAGGAACTCCATAGGCTTGTTTATTTTCATAAGAGTGTATTAAAATATAAGCTATTTTTAGGCTACCCAATTACTTCTTGCACCTCCTCCGTGCTGCTACAAGCCAAGTCCTCTGCTCCATGAACCTATCTGTACAGAGGGACACATGTATATACAACGTTTATACAGATGTAACGTTAACAACACACCCACAAAACTGAACTGCATCCACTATCACACAAAGTGCTTTCAGACCCTAAATATTCGCATCTGTGGCCAATTCAAAGGGGAGACACGACTGACACTGCTTAGCAGCTCAGAATCATGCCCTCTGATGCAGTTTGAGACCACGGGAAACACTGAAAAGACAGTGTAACAGATGCCCTGAAGCACTGCCAGTTTTCCAGTATGTAGTAGCATTCCCATTTGAAAACAATAGTGTCCTTACAAGATTTTTAAACATTGCAATTACTGCATAGGAAAGCCAAGGAATTACGTTCCTCCTGCCTTTGCTGCCATTTCATTTTCAGGTACAGGGAAAACTCATCAATTACTGTAATCTCTTCTCAGTGCTCTTTCTGATGCTAGTAGTGATGGGAAAAAGAGAGAAGGTATCTTAGCTTTAAAGAAGTTTACCCTTGGCTTATGCACACTTAGAAATAAAGAGCCACTTCACCCCCAAACTTAGTGATAGTTAATTTAGTTCAACTTACCTTTTCTCCTCATGCAACGCAGGACACCATGAAGCCTAAATGAAAGGAGCAATTCTGCCTTACAGGAAAGCAAAAATACCCCTTTACTTGCTTTTAGTTGCGTCTGTCTGTTTTAAGAAGACGACAATACACTAACAATCTTCAGGGAACAAAACCATAGGATCATAGACTCAGAATCAAAGAATGGTTTGGGTTGGAATGGACCTTAAGCTCATCCAGTTCCACCCCCCTGCCATGGGAAGGGACGCCTCACACTAAACCATGTCACCCAAGGTTCTGTCCAACCTGGCCTTGAACGCGGCCAGGGACAGAGCATATACTTGCCTTCAGAGAGTCTGAAGTTCAAAGAAAGCAGGATGTAACTTTCCACTTCATTCCTAAAAGCAAGTTGAAGTTTTCATGAGGTTGCTCTACTGCTAATTGCAGCAAGATTTAAAAATCATTTAAAAATACGAGGAAGAAGTTCTTTACTGTGAGAGTGGTGAGGCACTGGAATGGGTAACCCAAGGACATTGTGAATGCTCCATCCCTGGTGGTGTTCAAGGCCAGGTGGGACAGAGCCTTGGGTGACGTGGTCTACTGTGAGGTGCTCCTGCCTATGGCAGGGGGGTTGGAACTGGATGATCTTAAGGTCCTTTCCAACCCCAACCATTCTATGATTCTGTGATTCTAAGAATATGCAACCATATGTGCGTGTGGCACTGGGAAACCTAACAGGTGAAAGCCAAGAGCCAGGAAGGACAGGATTTAAATAGAACTGATGCTGCAGGTTATCCCAGTGATCCACATAACACAAGTGTTTCTTGCCAAAAGCGGTGAGAACAGCTTCCTCACAGGCTGAGAAACAAAGAGTGGTGGGGGTGATTCATCCAAACATGCAGCTTCACACACAAAGCAAGCTCCTCACAGGTAAAAACAGAAGCCAGATTTCTAGCCTCAGCAGCATTTCAGCTGTCAGATATTGCAGGATAAACTTTTAGGCCCACTCAAAAGGCTTTTGCTTCCTTGCAGGAAAGCAGAAGACTCTCACGTATCAGAAGTTGGTTTGACATCTAGAGCAAGTTCAAACTGCTTCATTTATCCCTTTTCTTTAATGATTATAAAGTGCCCTAAGTACCACTTTCAAACAATCTCATGGACATTCAGCTCTTCCTTCTGGAATTCAGGTTCAAACCTGCCGTATGCAATTCAAGGCACATTTTTAACATGGTGGTTTGCAGCTATGTCATAAGCAGCTGCTTCTTCAGGTGACCAGGAATAGGACACATAAGTGAAATGAAGCTGCATCAGGGGAAGTACTCAAGGAGGGCTTATAAAGAAAGATGGGGACAGACTTTTTATCAAGGCCTGTTGTGACAGCACAAGGAGTAACGGTTTTAAACTAAAAGAGGGGAGATTCAGACTAGATATAAGGAAAAAATTCTTCACTATGAGGGTGATGAAACACTGGCACGGGTTGCTCAGAGAGGTGGTGAATGCCCCATCCCTGGAGACATTCAAGGTCAGGCAGGAAGCGTCCCCAAGGCAACCTGATTTGTTTGAAGGTGTCCCTGCTTATTGCAGGGGGGTTGGACTAGACGAGCTTTAGAAGGTCTCTTCCAACCCAAACTGTTCTGAGATTCTAAATTCAGACTGGATGTTAGGAAAAGGTTCTTCACTGAACGGGTGGTTGCTAACTGGCACAGGCTTCCCAGGGAAGTGGTCATGGAACCAGCCCTGTCAGACTTCAAGGTGCATTTGGACAATGCTCTTAGTCATATGGTTTAGTGTTAGGTACTCCTTCACGGAACAGGGAGTTGGACTCCATGACCCTTATGGGTCCCTTCCAACTTGAGACATTCTGTGATACCTCCTCTGTCCACTGCGCCTATCTACATTTTCTATCCATCTGGCTCCCTCTGCACTTTTGACATAGATGCACAATTAATGTACTGTCACCTATGAAGTTTCACAGGCCAGGAATCAATCCCCCTCAAAGCCAGACTATTACTGAAGAGTGATATTTCTTTATTTGGTAAAGTTAGGTGTTCCTTTTCCTTCTGGTTTTTGAATGCTACAGACCACTTGGAGTCACACCTCTATTTCCTTGCTGTTTTACCAATCAAGTTTGAGCTTTATTTTGAACATCAAAAACAATCCCAGACTGAAATTCATACCATTACCTTATTTCAAGACCGGCAAGGTTTAGGGAAAATCCTCCCATACTCAATAAAAATCACAAGCATGAACCATAAAACTGTTACATCAATCTACCCAGGCACAGGTTATTCCCCCCCAAATCTAAACCATTTCTGGTCTCAAACTATGGTAAAAGCCATCCACATTCCCCACCCCTCACGAGAATCAGCAATAGCTGCTCAGCGTTCCATGCAAGCTCAGGCCACCCAATACAGGCTCAGCGAGCATCTCCAACAGTATATGTGCCCAGACAGACAGGCCAGGAAGGCAGAAAGTGCCTTTCCCAAAGTTCAGCGCCTGCACCAGCATGACTGCCATGGAAGGACTCAAGCTGATCTAGCCCAAGACCATTCAGGAAGCTCCGGCACTGTGTGTAAATGGTGTGTCTTTATCATACCAGAAAAGTAGAAACTCAGTGTAACCTTTGTTGCCTTTCAAAGGGGCCCAATAAAAAGCATAGAGCCCTCCAAAAGTATCTGTTCCACTAAGACTGAACATACAGAAAGTGCCCATCCGGACTGTAATAGATAAGAACACTTGAGTTAGCCCCAGAACATAAAATGAATATTATTGCCTCGTGATCAGATGTAAATGCGATCCTGCCTGATGCCAAGACATTCCTGTTTCAACATTTCTAACCGCTGCCTTCAAAACACTCTAAAGCAAGAATGCAGGCTGAAGTATCCAGCACTGTATTTATAGTTATGCAACACTGCTTTTTTAGAACTGCTACATGTGTACTGCCCAACCACACACATGAAAACACGTTCACTTTCTGGTCTAAAAGCGCAGTATAATGTAATAGATTAGATCTAAGCGTCAAGAGTTCCTTAAAATATCTGGCACAAAGAGCTCAGCTTTCAATACCCAACACACAGAGAACAAGCTCCCCATTCATGAAGAAAGGCAGCTGGGAGAAGGGTTTGCCCTCCTCACCAAATATTTTATAAACAGGGAATTAACATCGAATCTCAGGTCTGCCTTGAAGGAGTTCTTATTTTGAAGTTTAAACAGCCACTGAAACACAGCGCCAAGAAGAACCAACTCCAGAATACTACTGAAAAGCAAAACAACACATACGCTGCAATAATACGAACACAAGGAGACCCAGGCAACTACTGCACATGATCTGTTGCTCTAAAAACACCATTAAAGCTAATTAAGGATCAGCCTGTTTACAACAAGTCAGGCTATGAGCCTCGTGCTTTTTTTCCATGCTGCAGTAGCCACTCATATTAAAAAAGTCTATTAATTAAAACAAAACAATAATACCATCAAAGAAGCACCAAAATGCAAATGCCTCAGACTGCCTAAGCCCGGGTGGCCACCCAGGGCTCTTAAGACTCATCCAGCTTGCAAGCAGCTCCAGAGCTGCTCCCCTGCCTGGGTTACAATGAGCTGCTAGGCTGCGAGGTAGCTGGTATGGCTGAAAGCATGGGGTGAAACACATGATGGCTGAAACACATCGGGTGTTTAGTCCCGAATTCCCACAGCTGGAAGCTCATCACTAAGTTACTTCAGGACCTATCCACATTCTTGTCCAACAGAAGAGAGCTGAGATCCCCAGTGACTCAGGACTCCAGGGACTGTAGCAACAGGACAAAGGGTCATGGGTTTAAACTTAAGCAAGGGAAGTTCAGGTTAGATATAAGGAAGAAGTCCTTTACAGTGAGGATGGAGAGGTGGTGGAACAGGCTGCCCAAAGAAGTGCAAATGATCCACTTACCATGCTCCACTGTCCTGTACAAGCTTGTTCTACACCTTGACACTGACCGGTTTTTAGTTGCTCTCTTCCATGTTTTCTGCACATATACAGATACTTCTATGTTTTCTATGCTTTTCTTTTATGTTTTCTATTTTGGTTTAGACTGCAACTGCCAGGTCCTGGTCCCAATGCCAATTGTCTCATGACTGGAATTGCACCGTATCTCCCAAACCTGACAGAAAGGCAAGCTCTGAGATTCATTCCTAGGTGGAAGTAGTTGTGAACCCCAGGCAATCATAGAATCACACACTAGTTAGGGTTGGAAAGGACCTTAAGATCATCCAGTTCCAACCCCCTGCCAGTGGGCAGGGACACCTCACACTAAACCATGCCACCCAAGGCTCTGTCCAACCTGACCTTGAACACTGCCAGGGATGAAGCGTTCACCACTTCCCTGGGCAACCCATTCCAGTGCCTCACCACCCTTACAGTAAAGAACTTCTTCCTTACATCCAATCTAAACTTCCCTGTTTAAGTTTTAACCCTTGTCCTGTCACTACTGCCCCTAATGAAGAGTCCCGCTCCACAATATATATAAAATATAGCAATATAGCAGTGATTGTCTTAATTCATGTGAATCATTTGAAGTTACAGCCACAGCCCAATGACATAGAACTCTCTATAAACTGAAGCATATATAAAATATATATAAAGTTGGAGATAACCTGTTAGCAGGATGGAGCTACCCTGGCTAATGCTATGCAAGGATGCAGCCCAATAAAGAAACAAAGAACTGACACTTTTTAATTGGAAATTCTTTAAACCCGTGGGACTCTTCTGATCATTAATCAGTAACAAGTGACTGGACGGGAGGAAATGGCCTCAAGCTGCACCAGCAGAGGTTTAGATGGAGATGAGGAACAATTCCTTCCCCGGAGGGTGCTCAGGCATTGGAACTGTTGCCCCGGGCAATGCTGGGGTCACCATCCCTGCAAGTGTTCACACACTGTGTAGATGGGACCTCAGTGCCATGGGTCAGTGATGGCTTTGGCAGTGCTGGGCAGTGGTTGGACTGGATGAGCTTAAAGGTCTTTTCCAACTTGGCTGATTCTATGACTAATATCATATTTGTGTTGAAGACAGCACTCCTGCTTCTTAGTGAAGATGTGCAGCATCTTTCCAGTTGGAAAGAGCTCTTTCTAGTGTCAAGAGAGGGCTGTGTGTCATGCCTTTCCTACACAGTGTGAGCAGAGCTGCTCTGTAACAACAGCACAGCTCATCAGCACAGCTCATCAGCACATGCACTGTAGCTGCATCTCGTGCCAGAGAAGACTGCAATGAGAAACCGGGTGTGTTCATTTCTCTGGAAGCTACATAGCCTGCTCCTGGATACCATCTATCCAAGAGAGCAGGCATGCTCTGAAAACATGTCTGGAAGTACACCATAAACATCAAATGATGAAGGTTCTTGGGAAAAGACGTATTTGGACAGGGCCGTAAGGCTTCCGTTCCTGGACAACCAAACTTCTTTCTGCTTAGTTAACCAGTGATACTGAATGGTTAAACCCTGACTTAAACATCCAGATGTGAGAGACCAAACTCTGGCCTCTTGTCTGCCTAACCACTCAACTTTCATACGTGCCTTATATCACTCTGTTCTTGCTCGCTTGCCAACCCATCCACCTTAACCACGCATCTCTCTATTCCTCCCATTCTGTATGATAACTCGCTGTATTTTCATAGGGGAAGATAACATAAGTGTTGCTGAATTCTTAAGACCCACTGACGTTAAAAACAACCTCTGGGTCTACCAGAGGTATATTAGCAAGCACGGCCACACAGCCTACCATAGTCCATCACTTCAGGCCAGCATAGACAAGGTCTGAACAAATCAGATGGCACATGTAGCGCTGTTTCTTCCTGACACACTGTGATATGCAGAATAACCATTTTGGACAATGAAGTCACCACAATGCTCAAATCAAAGGTACACACAGACTTCTCAGGCAGTCACGAAGTTGCAGGTCTGACCAGGCTTGAAGAGCAAAGCAGCCTCGTTTACCTTAAACCTTAACACCCAAAGGAATTCCACACCATCGAGCTTGCCATAGAACCAGGCTGGAACAGGAGGATATGGAATATCCAACCTCAACACAGCAATTAAAAGCGCCATGTAAAGACAGTGGTGACTGGTACAAAATTCCAGCTGGCTGTACTTGTATTAAAAGCTAGCAACACAGGAGGATGTGAAACTTTAGCCTGCTCAAAAACAGGCAAGCAAAGCAGACTAAAAGCCAAGATAAGCTCAAGGAGGTGAGGACATTTAAGAAGGACTTTGTTGAGAAGAAGGAAACAGAAGTCCAGTTTATAACAAACAAAACCAAAAAAAGTAGATTTGCCTGAACCTTTTTCCTTGTAAACATGAAGCAGTCAAACGCTACTTTTCTCCCCCTCTACTTTATCCTCATGTGATTTAATCATTCATACAGCCCTAAGAGTATGTTTCAGATGAACGCCTCTTTAGTAATCCTTCATCTAACACTTAGACAAAAAAAAAGAGGGAAAGACAGGGAATTGTGGGAAGTATTTCCCTAAAAGGCAAAAAAATAAATAGCTGCAAGAAATGGTGAAGAAAAGGGTAAGGCAGCAAAACATGAGAGGAAATAAATGTTCTCTTCAAGGAGGGTAAATTTGAGGCTCATTTTTTCACAGGCCCTCCAGAAAAGAGGCCTGACAGCCACAGGCTCTGCTTTTCCACCTGCAAACACATTCATTCCCACACTTTGCAGGTGCAGCTATTCCATTCCAAGCACTCCTTGTGCTTTCTTTCCCAGGAAAGCTGCACAGCACGTTCTTTAGGGAAGAAGCAGAGCTGACAGCTGAACTGGGAGCAAAAACCCAATGCAGCCCAGCACAGATGCTGGGTATGTCGCGCCCTACACAGCTGTGCACACCAGACCTCCTGTGCGCAATGGGGACCCCATTGGTGGCACCCACACCAGGAACTGCTCTTGTTTCACAGGATTATGCCCCAATCTGGACAGCACAAACTCCACTGGGTATGACTGGGTTCAGAACACGCAGTAAGATACTGAAAGCTCCTTCCAAGAAAGGAAAAAGGGAAGCCAGACCCAAGCGCACTCTCATTCTTTCATAGAAGGCACAGCAGTAACATGTATGAAGATGAAAGATATTGCTGAGAGTACCTTAGAACTGGAAGGGTGAGGGGGAACACTATGGATGTCTGATACTTTTGCAGAAAGCAGCATTGCACCCACATTGTCAGCCACAAGAGCGTGTGGGCTCCCTGGGTTTGGAACAAGAGCTCAGTGAAAGCAAGCTTGTTTACTTTAGACACTGTACAAAGTGATTTTTTAAGTAGTAAATGGTTGAAAGGATGCTTCCCCTCTGAGCGGTTAGCAGAAAATAAAAGGCAGACTGATATTTCTAATCTATGCAAATATCTACTCTATGGGGCATCACAAAGACTTCTTTATATCAGACAGTATGCAAGTCCCAGGTGCTTTAACTGTGCCAGAAGCATAGGCAACACCTCCACCTGCGATAGCTGCTCACTCCAAGAGCAGCTGGGTGAGTAGAAAGAGGTTGTCTCTCAGTAGGCTCCCATGAAGAGTGACTTCTGCTAATGTGCCAAGCCCCCCATACTCCCACCCATACGGATTCCTGCTGTAGCTGTCATCGAGTATGGAGGGGGGGGGTTGTTTGGGTTTTTTTCATGTGGTTTATCACAAATTCTTCTAGAAACTTCCAAATTACAGCAATGACAACACGGTGAAACTCCTACTGACACCTTAAGAAATTATCATGGGGCTTTAATTCATAATTGTCCCTGGAAGATGTCTGTGGGATTAGGTGCAGGTGGAATGCCAGGATGAGAGGTGGGGTTGACGCTGGAGTCACTGAGATCTTGGAAGAGACAGGATTAAGATCAGGGGATATGTACAGACAGAAGCCTCAACCCAAGACGAAAGAAAGAAAGCAGAAAGAGTTGGGAAAGAGGGATAGGAAGTAGGGAACAGCTCGCCTAGGAAAAGGCTCAATGCCAAGTGTACAATGTGATCATACTGAAAGGAAGAAACAGCTCCATCCCTGGCAATGCTCAAGGCCAGGCTGGACAGAGCTTTGGGCAACATGGTCTAATGCAAGGCATCCCAGCCCCATGGCAAGGGGGTAGAACTGGATGATCTTAAGGTCTTTCCCAACCAAGTTGATTCTGTGATCCTATGATTTATTTCATCGCCATTACCAGACAGAGACAGGTACTCCACCACTGGCGGCTCTTTCTCTATGTTCCCCTAGGACATCCAAAGGAAGCTTGTGTCACAGGTCAAGAACCACCACTGTCCTGAGCAGCCTCACCATTCGCACTCAGAAGCACTAACCAAACAGGACTGCAACGTTGTGTTGGCACTTCTTACAGAGTCCCAATGCTTAACTTTGTCTGAGGGAGAAGAAAACCCTACAGCACTAATGTTTGCCTCTTTAAGCAAGGTCAGTTTTCTACAACAGAACTGCAAGCCACAGGGTCACATCTGCCCCACTGAAATGATTAATGTGTCCCCCAGAATACTCTTTGCCTCATCTTTTCTTGCAGGCCTCAGAGGTTGACTTCAAAGAGCTGCTAGCTGAATAAACTGCTCTGGCAGTCTTGTCTTTTCTTCTTTCCCAAGGATCTCACAGGCCCTTCTTTCTCATCAGCAATACCTCTCACAGACTAACTGCAGGCATCCTACATAAAGTCATGGCTGTGCTTGTGCTTATATGACAGGCGCCTGCAGCTCTACAGGTCCTCCATAACCAGTTACATGGCCAATCCAGGTAACCCATTCACCCACTCAATAGCCCAAGATATGAGTGGCCTCCTCTGGGCTGCAAGCACACAATGCCAGGTCATGTCCAATCCTGCATCCACCAGTACCCGCAAGCCCTTCTCCTCTGGGGTACTCTCTATCCCTCCATCCCCTAGCCTGCATTGAATCCAGGAGCCTGCCGGTGTAATTAGCATTTTAGGCTTCCAACAGCAATGATAAAACGGAAAGAAGTTTGAATTTTCCAAATAAATCATTATTGTTTCACCTGAATATGAACTTTTTTACAAGGATTCCTCTTGTTGGTCCCAAACAACAGCAGAACACAAATGGCCCAGAGATTGTTCAGATGAGTCAGATGGTCTTTCAAATAAAAATGATTTAGGAACACTGCCTCAGAGCCACTGACGAGCCCCACGAGTAATGCTCCTCTCGATCAACAAAACCTAAAAGCCTCGATCACTTTTCCTCTTTGCACATGAGGTGCAGTTGCCGGAAGCAGGGAGGAATAGTCAATTCAGGGCAAATCTCTCAAAAACAGCGATGAAGCAAAAAATCTATAATCTAATATATAATATTCAATACTTTATATATAACAGATATTTAATATATAACATTTAATATAACATATAAGCCATCTCAGTAATCCAATTCTTTGGGTTTTGAATACTTGTAGATTATGTGTTTCCTGAAGTTCTCGGAAGACTTTCCATCATCTCCAAGGAATATCAATCAATCCTGGAAATTCTGGAGTCTACTATTAACTAAAAGCCTGCACTGAGAGATGGATTTCATCTCAAGCTCCAACAACGGCCAGGCAAGCTCAGGGCTGGAAATGTTTTCACCAAGAGAAGGTTACAAAGGCAACAGGTTCACTGCTAGCAGTCCTGTCATTTGCTTTGCAGCTTCAGCCTTTGGTGATGGATTGGTTTGGTGGTGGTGGTTCTGCACCTGCCCAGAAGGAGATGGAGTGTCTGATCACAAGTTCTGCATTTAAGACAGATTTGTCATGTACGTAAATGAGCCAAATACATAGGCCCCGAGTGGGTTAGCCTGGTGCCTACCTCACCATCACAGGTAATCATATCATGATTAAACCTAATCTTAAAAGCAGCCGGTCTCAATTTCAAATCAGCTTGCTTACCAAGAGCAAACAAGGAAAAATCTAACCTCCCCACCTGCCCATCTAATCACGCTTTAGACTAAGTCTTTCTCCACCATTTGGTTCAGAAGAGACCTCCATGTCCCCCACCACACTGCTTCAAACGCAAGATTTGCCACATCTACCTGGAATTGCACAGTTGAAGGATTCCTGCCATCACATCACCTACAGCACATCATCACAGTAAAGCAATTCCACACTTCAGGAAACAACAAAAAACTTAACAGGCTATATTATGTACCCGAGATTCACTAGGAAGCTGCTGGGTTTGCTACAGACATTTAAAGAAACATAAGGGGCACTTATAAGCCTGCAGTTTACGTTATCAGTCACTTTCAGAAAGAAACCCAATTCAGCAGCCACTCCAACTGAGACTGTTGTGAAGTGCAATTATCACTGAAATGTTTTGTTATTACCAATCTGGGAAGAAAGAGCAAATACACCTCTGCAGGTGAGCTGTGAATGAGCCATCAGCACTGCAGGCTGCAGCTTGAAGACATAATAGCATCCAAGTAGCTACAACGCTACCTTGCACACAGCTAGGCCAGGCTTAGGCTGACAAAAGTGAGACACAGGCATTATGACTGCATGTTGAAGGATTCTGAAGGAAAAGCTATGAGGCTTCCCTCTCCCAACATGTACAAAGCAGGAACATACAGATACAGACAAGCATTGATGTTCAGTCTATTCCCAGGGAAACTGAGGCTTTGTGATGCTTTCACTCTACTGTTTGGCAAGAATTCTGCACATACAGTAGTCAAGGGACTGCTCGACAGCTGTCCCTTGAAGAAGCAAATCTGTCACATCCCACCAAAGTCAATTCTCCAGTGTTAAAAAAAATCATTTAAAATACACAATCTGCAGTATGAAAAATGCAATATAAATAAAAAGCCACTTTTTCCTCCACTACCCATCCATCCTTTTTAAGCCATGATGTCCATGTGCAGATTTGCAGCAACAGAACGTTGTTTTCAGTGTGGAGGCTTCTGGCACCCCATAGCCCTCACCCACTTATCCCAGCCTTTACCTTTGGTTGTGCTGATGCAACTCTGCTGTAGACCAGATAAATGAAATAATTTTGGTTAAAAAGCAAACAAGACCACCCATTTCGGGGTGAGGTGGGCTTGTTTTCCCCCTTTTTTTATATTTAAACACAGCACAGATGTGCAAAAACCACCCAGTGATGTGGTTTACAAGAAATAGCCCCTCAAAATAGCTGCATTGTTACAACTGCAGCACAGGGCTCTGAATGAAAGAGCAATTCCCACTCGAGTTGTTTGCAAAGGTACACCCTGAACATAATTAAAGGAATAATGCCCTCCAACAATTTTCCTCCTTTTGTGAAGTGTAAGGGGAAAAAATCAGGAGTGGGATGGGCAAACCCCAGAAAAGATGCCAAGGTTCACTTTCAGCAAAGCACAGGTAGACACAAGAGTAATACACCAAAGCTGTATATACAGGTCCTTTGCCTATGGCTTCCTGTTAATCAGCAGCAGGTTACAGAAAAGACTACGTTCACCATGGTCCCATTTAAAATTGAACATGTAGTTATTACTCCCTTTATGTTCCTGCAGTTGGTCATGTACAATCATTCACCGGTTATTGCTTCCCTCACCCCCAAACAGATATAATTCAAGAGATGACTTCTCTAACTTCTCCCCATTTGTACAATCACCAGGAAAGCAAAGAACCAGATGATACCTAAGCAAATACTGAATGCCAGAAACGGAGCAACTGCCTGCTCCCTCCCAGCTATATCACAATAGCGTGAACAGAGGAAAAACACATACCTTGTTACCTCCTGCTGCAGTCGGGAAACACTGGGCACATAGAACATCACCCCAAAGAAAAGCAAAGGCTCATTGGCAAATTTGTCCAGCTGCTTCTTTAGAGGTTTTTCCAGTTCAACCCAGCGGACTTGCTGGCTCTTGCTGAGAAACCAAAGGCCGAAGTAGTGTGTCTAGATAAAGAAAGCAAAGAGTGTCAGTTTACCTTGTTCAGCTAGATCACACACACGCTATCAATGACACAAATGCAAATAAGAACAGATGGCATTGTGTACATTTTTCCATATGCAAAATCAGGGTAATTTCTTTTTTACTGCCCTTTATTTTTAGGACAATCTTGAAGGTAATGACAAATTACTATTGCAATAAACTTCATGGAGTACTATCTGCCCCTTCCCATCTCTTTCAAGTGCACATGAAAGAGCTCTAGCTGACGTTATGGCACAGGTTACATAAATGATTTACAGAGAGTGTCTGAGTGTCTTCTTTTACACTGAGCCTTGTGAACGGACAGCAAACACTAAGTCTGAATCAAAGCACAAAGGCTTCAGGAGATTCTGGATCACTGCAGGCAAAGGACTATGTTCCAACTACAAGAAGCAGAGTGTAAACCTACGTGTATGTGTCAAAGTGTATTTATCAATAATAGAACCCAATACAGAACATGCTTATTCTTTTAATGCATTCACAAGGTTTTCTGATGAATACACTTAAAACGTGCAGCACACAAGTTGGTTGCTCTAGGCTTTTACAGAAATACCTGGTTGAAAACCTCAGCCATTTCCTATCCTGTGTAAATCTGTAGTTACCTTCTGTGTAAGCCACACAGGACTGTGGCTGGTGGAGAGCAATTAACAAGGAACAGTGTTCAGAATTGGAGCTTCAAATATGACAAATGGGTAATAAGCAGCTGAAGGAATAGCCCATACATCATGAAGGGTTCTGTCGAAAAGCTCTTAAACCAGGGTATTTAATACGCTGATCTACTACTGCAGGCAAATGAGTACTGTAATTAACAGCAAGCACTACAACTACAGATCTGGAGAAAAGGAGAAATAAGCATTCATATTTAGCAAAGGAATTAATCCCTCACTTGTTTGGAAATCTGACTGCAGCCCAACACTGAACTTTGTTTCAACATCTTTTTCTTCAGTATGTCAGCTGAGAGCATCTGGAGGTTTCCAGCAGTGCCTTCATTATACAGTACCACTCTGTACTAAACACTGCAATGAAGACACTGTAGCTGCGAGAGGAACCTTTGTGGGCACCAAGATTTGAAAGTGGGATCACTTCTGTTCCTGCATATTTCTCTCATTTTATTTCAATAAAGTTTCTTGGAATTTAATCCAACTATTCCCTATTCCATAAAAACTTTCCAGAACTTTCCATTAGATTAGATTAAGCCTAAAACAAATACAATACTACTTGTGGTGTTCTAGCTTAAGTGGACAACAGTTCTTCCACAGGCAGTCAAGATCCTTTATATATAGCATCACATTTTAAATAAAGATACTTGAAGCAAAGACTAGAAAAACCTCTATTTGCTGTTTTATAAAGCTTTCATCTGAAATTACTTTCAATGCATTCAGAAAGTTTGGCCTTTAAATCAACCATCAACTTTTCACCAACTGGCTTTTCCAGAAGGTCATGCTTTGATATAAAAAGTCTTTATGAGCAGCAGATAAATTGTAATCACTACTCTTTGCAAAAGCCACCATCAACAGCTTGGCCAGAGTAGCATTTAACTAAGGTGATACCTAATTCAACTTGATTCCTCAGTTAGGCCTGACAAGCCCACAGTGAACAGTGCTCAGCCCTTCCTCTTTGAGCCCACTTGGGTACAGTGAAGCAAGAGCGTTCCTTTTTTGAAGAGAATCAATATAGTACTTCCTTGTAGAACTTAAAGGTATCTTCAATAAATCCATCAATCCAGGGCACAAATAAATCAAGAAATCAGCATCTCCCATAGGATAAACTTAAACCAAACCTAACCAATTCAGTGATACATGTCTAATCTCCTTCTGGAGCCATCATTGGATAAAAAAGCTCTTACTGACAAGCTCCCCATGATAGTAATTAGATTAAAATGAAGGTGGGAGGTACAGCAGAGATGGCAAAAGAAAGGAATTCACATGAAAGCAGAAAAAAGCAGTGATTTTACCATCTCATAAGGGAAATCCTTAAATGCAGAAAATCTTTAAAATCACTGCAGGGCAGCTCATCTCAGCAAGAAACAGCGCAGAGCTGTGGAAACAGATCTTCCATGTGACTGTAAGAAGTAAACAGTCACACCACCTAGGACCTAAAGTTGCCATGTCAAGTACTTGTAAAAGATCTAGCAACTAAAATGATTTGGACTCCAAAGTCTAAAAGTTACTCAAGGGATTATGAGGGTATCGCAATTAAACAGCTCAAATGAACACAGGAGGGCAGGAGGACAACAAAAGTTTAGATTTGCTACAGAAAGGCTCTTCAGGTACCAAATCCAGAATCACTTCCAAGGGTTACGAACTGAAGGGAATGCAGTGTTCAAGCTCCTAGACTCCAGCAGACGCAGTGGACTGACCACAGCAGCATGCATTTAATGCAACCGAAAGATGACTTTTCTTTGAAAGCAGCCTGGAGAGGATCAAGCAATTGCAGATGAAGCACAGAGACTGCAGAGCAGCGTTCGAGTCACGGATGCATTTTGGAGAGACCAAACCAACCATAACCAACACAGTTATGTGATTATCAGCTCCCTGCCACCAAGAGCTTTCCTGAAAACATCAGCATCTTTAACAACCCACAGTGGGAAAGGATTTGTACATTTCTACAGCAAATGCCTGAAAAGATTCTATTCCCTAAGAACATGAGTAATGCCCAAAGAGGAACAGAGGAACATGGGACTAGAAATGGCTGGACCATCAAGTCTAGTATGCTATCACGAGGCATGACTATCTCAAAGGCCGTACACAATCTGTTTCATGTGTTGCTATACATTTCAGTCCACAAAATATTTCTAGAGTACAGATATCCCACAAATTAGATGAGGGGATATAAAACCAGGATCTTTTCCTCTGTAAGTAGCTAGCTGAAAACTAGGTTGATTCCAAAAGCTGGTCCATTTGTCCATCTGACAAAGCGAACCACTGACTTCACTCCAGTACTCATTGAGTCTATATCTATCCCTGGTAGGCTCCAAAGTTCCATGGGCTGCTCTAGCAAAGTAGCAAAGAAAGTGAATGACGCTTCCAGTCACAGTTGGCAGACTGATGATACACAGTGAAGGAAAGCTTTTCTTAGTACTAAATGTATGCACACACATCCATCTGACAGACAAAGATCTTCAGTTGCTACTGCTTTTGGTCTCCTTAATCTGCAAATACACAGAGCTCTGTTAGAAAAGAGTTTACATTCATTTTCCTCTTAAGGTTTTAAAATCTGCCTTACCTACCACACGATTCCATAAGCAGCACAAGGAAACTGGCTTACACTCCTCCAGGACCTGCAGTCCTCTGCTAAAGCAGTATACGAGAACCAGAGCCCCTGCACATGGCAACAACTCTATGCGAAAAGCTGATCCTCAAGATACGGTGAGTCAGGAAAGAAATCTGGACATGCAAAACCTGTGCTGAGAAGTCTTCAAAAAGATGACATTATAGCTGCCACTTCAGAAGGCAACATACTTGTTTGGGACTTGGCTACAGTACCAAATCCCGAACTACCCCTGCCTTTATGTCAGGCAAAACAAGTAGAATTGCCAACAGCAGATGACAGCCACTTACTAAACCAGCAAATCTCATTCAAAAGGATCCAACAAGACAAGCTCAGTGTTTATTAAAGCATCTGCTTAAGCGGCCAGCTAAATATTTATCCTTGATGAAGAGGCAAAGTTCCAGCTCCTCTGGGCTAAAAGCATTAAACCCTGTTATCCCAGGGCTCTCGCACCACTTCCAGCAGCCAAGTGTTCCTAGAAGGTCTCTTGTCCAAGCGCTGCCTGAACCCTATCCCAGCTTTGCTGCAAGACAAGTCAAACCAAGTCAAACTGCAAGGCAACCTAGCTGCCAAATACAGGTTTTTAGGATGACACAAAAAGCAAGGCCAGAACAGCAGCAAACGGCCACCAAAGCAGTCAGCATCTGCCTGAGGTGCTCAGTCCGCCACCGTCCTGCAGCACCTCAATGCTGGAGGTACCACTGGGAAATAGAGCTTGAAAGAACAATTTTGGCTGGAAAGGACCTTCTTCCCATCACGACCCCCTTACAACACGTCAGCACATTCCATCTTTGAACTTCTTATCATTTTGCAAATTGAATTAAGGGGAACAAAAAGGAGAAAGAGACGTGAAGTCTCGCAACAGAGTTGTGCGGTTTACTCTGCTATTGCAAGCAGATTCACTTAGTCTCACTTGAAGGGAAAAATGCCATTACGTTGGGGAAAAAATATCCTTTTTGTAATCTGTGCATATACATAAAACAGTATAAAATGACATTTCTGACTTTGTCTTTTCTCTCTTTCCCTTCCTCCCTTCTTCTCATCTTTACTTTTTACATAACGCTGGCCTAAGAGCTCGTTTCATTGGAACCAGCAATTGTGCAACTAGGAGACCTGATGCTTTGTAAAGAGCTGTGCCGAAAAGGATAAAACCAGGTTTTACAGTAGTTACACAGCTACACTTCTACTGACCTACCCCTGAACCCTGACTCAGTCAGGGAGGGAGCTGCATTCCCCAGAGATCAAACAGAAATATGCATAATCCATTAGATACTGTTTTTCAGTCATGTGTATCACGATTGACAGTCCTTCACAACAATGCCTACAGTAATCTCAACCAGTTTTGCTTTTTAATAGGGGTACGCTGACAGAAGAAACCGTCTTAATGGATGTATTTCTGACATGAAGGTAAAGCATCAAACAAAACTTGATCTTTTCTTTTAAGAGAACACATACAGAGGACATGGAGCTGTTGGAGCAAGTCCAGAGGAGGCCACAAGGATGGTCAGGGGCTGAAGCACCTCCTATAGGAAGACAGGCTGAGAACATTGGGGCTGCTCAGCCTGGAGAAGAGATGCTGTGTGGAGACCTCAGATCAGCTTCCAGTGTTTGAAGGGGGCTACAAGGATGCTGGAGAAGGACTCTTCATCAGGGACTGTAGCGGTAGGACAAGGGGTGATGGGTTCAAACTGGAACAGGGCAAGTTCAGGTTACATCTAAGGCAGAAGTTCTTCCCTGTGAAGGAGCTGAGGCGCTGGCACAGGGTGCCCAGAGAAGGGGTGAATGCTCCATCCCTGGCAGTGTTCAAGGCCAGGCTGGACAGAGCCTTGGGTGACATTGTTTAGTGGAAGGTGTCCCTGCCTGTGGCAGGGAGGTGGAACTGGATGACCTTAAGGTCCTTTCCAACCCTAACTATTCTATGACTTTATGAAAGAGGTCGGTAATGCTCTTCTCTAAACACTGAAAGCAGCAATGGATGCTACCAGAATTAACCAGAAAAGGAGATTAAAAAAAAAAAAGGCAGGCAACAATTTCTGTCAAAAACTGCTCTCCTGTTGAAATCTGAACCTTACAAAATGGGTTCAATGTTGCCAAAACTTTGTTTGGAAAAAAGAAAAAACAGGGAGGGTAATGAAAGAAGGGGAAAGTGTTCCAACAACATCAAAGCATTCTCTCTTGTGTTGTTAAAGTATTTTTCATCTCCAAACACAAACATTTTGTGCTGACATATTTCTTTTTGCATGACACAAATCAGTTTGAAAATGAGAGACACCAAAGCAATAGAAAAAGCCCATGGAATTGGACGCTGAGCAGAAAAATCCTTTGCTGCTCTACTGTCCAATCTCTTTTCTCTGGAAAATTTTGAAACTTCAGGCTTTGTTCCCAAGTGGAAAAAAAAACACATTCCGAAATCAAAACATGCTTTGTGGAAAAGAATGCTGACCCACATGGCGCTGTTGTTCACAAACAGAGGTGAAGCTCCAGAGAGAGCCATTAGGCTCCAGACTTCTACTGCACCAACAGATACGGGTTCAGACTTCAACAGGGGAAGTTTAGATTGGATATAAGGAAGAAGTTCTTTAAGGGTGATGAGGCACTGGAATGGGTTGCCCAGGGAAGTTGTGAATGCTCCATCGCTGGCAGTGTTCAAGGCCAGGCTGGACAGAGGCTTGAGTGAGATGAGGTGTCCCTGCCCACGGCAGGGCGTTGGAACTGGATGATCTTCAGGTCCTTTCCAACCCAAACCATTCCATGATTCTATAAGCCCGCAAAGAATACAAAGGGAATCACTGAATGCTTCATCGCTGGCGGTGTTCAAGGCTGGGTTGGACATAGCCTTGGGAGGCATGGTTTAGAGGGAGGTGTCCCTGCCCATAGCAGGGGGGTTGGAACTGGATGATCTTAAGGTCCTTTCCAACCCGAACTATTCTATGATTCTATGATTCATTTAACTCCTTTTTGCACTGAAGGGAAGGACCTGATCTCTCTGTGAGGACACCCTAAAGCAGCACCAACAGAAGAAAAAGGATGAAAACAAAGGGAAAAAAAGTAATTTCTGGGAAATTTTCATCTCTAGAAGGGAAGGGGGAAGATTATTCTACCACAAATCCACATTAAATCCAAGAAAGAAAAATCTTTATGTAATATTCAATACTCTGCCCTATTCCTGACAACTTTGCACGCACACACACACAGAGATTCTTTTCTTATTCTTTATCATTGCTGATGTACAAAAAGGGATTTCTCTTTGGTTTTCATCTGCACTAGTTATTTGTATGCCATGTTCCAGTTGCCAGCATTACCATTAATGCCTTGCATTTGTTGTTCCATTGTTGTGGAACAACAGAAGTAAGATGCTGCAAGATTACCTAGTTGATTCTATGATGATTAGATTTCCCAGCTGTGCATACAAAAAGCATCAGCCGGGACAGTCAGATGATAATGCAGCAACTTCCAAGCATGGTTTTTAACTTGTGATTTGCAAAAGCCTAGAAGTATGCAGGATGCATGCAAGGAGTCCATAGAAAGTAAGCAAGAAAACGTAGTTCATTTGTGCTGTGCATGTGGGAGAGAGATTTCTAAAAATACCACTCAGAAAAACACTGAACTCTACGGCAGTAAGTAGAAAATAAAGGATTTCAGTCTTTAATAAAGCAAGACTGAGTTTATTCATCCTTTTCAGAAGCATTGGAAATGTAAAAGAAGCCTTTCAGAGTTTCAGATGTGAAATATTTCAGTTAAACAAAATGAAGGAAAACACCACCACCCTCACACTGTTACAAGTTGCCCTGGCTGTTAACACAACTGTTGCTTCTCTCTGAAACAAGAATAGGAAGGTGGACACTTAAAAGCCAGTGATTTCCCTCCCACTGGCACAATTCAACCAGCAGCATTGGTGAAACCAGGGTTACATCCAGTTGAAATTTACTGTAACTTGGCCCTTGGCATCCCAGTTCAACAATTCATCCCATCACTTTCTAAGAGAAGAAGAAAGCTCGTGTTCACAGTACAAAGAGCTCTCAAAGCTCTGATGAATGACCAGCAGCACAAAACCCCAAGTGCTGTTCTGCCTTCAGTTTTCATGCAGCCAGAGTATGCTTGCTCAAGCTCCAGCTCCGCGAATACCAGGATTCAAATGAAGAGCCTGCCCGAGATCGAAACGTGTCAGATTATACAATGACAAATGGTGTTTCCAGAGATCCTCTCACCTCACGTAACTCCAGCCTCTGAGCGACAGCTTCCAAGCACTCCTGCCCCGTGCTCTCCACAGAGAGGGTGCACTCGATCACATTGCTGTCCAGCAGACGGATCCTTGTCACAAAGCAGTTCTTGCTCAGGACGTTGTAGCGCCTGGTCCGTCGCAGCTTCAGCCCGAAAGGCATGGCTGCTGGCCTGGAGGGTCGCCCCTTCCCTGTGCTCTTCCCAGAGTTATCAGCACCCTTGTCGACTGGCCTTGAAGGCTTCTTCAAGTGCCACGACTCTCCTCCAGAAATAGAGGTAGCTGTCCATTCCCAGGGAGCGCTTCAAGGGATTCCTGCAACAGATGTACAAATACATAGAGTTAAGTGTGAAATAAGATGCTCCTAAAGTTCAGTGCAAAAAAGCTTAAAGGAAAAGAGCCACATTTTAAACCATAAAGTAAACACCTCCACGCACAGGACCTGCCAGGCACTTAGTACATCTCCCAGAAGAACACCTCATGCAACACATCTTTCAAAACTCTCTTTTGGCACTGAATGCAAAGCACAGATTTAATTGCAAAGCCCTTCTTTGAGAAGCTCAGAACAAACAGCAACTCTCCAGGGCAGGCATCCAGAGGTGCTAACTCTCCCACCATTACCCCCACCACAGGGGTCCATAACATAATCTTCAAGTTAAGTTTTGGTGCCCTCGGGCCAGCTTTGAAAGCTAGCTTCAAGAAAAAGAGAAGGAATTGAGGCATTTAAAAGAGGTGCGATTCTGAAAGAAGAAAGGCTGGCTGCAGTCAGCAGGAAATGCACCTCTGGAAAAATAAACCCCCAAGTATGCATGTGAAAGGCAAGAAGCATCCAAGCCATTTCAGAGTAGGCTCCTCTGATGCAATCCCTGACATGTTGCTCACTTCCAGCTCCAAAGCAATGCTGTATTTTGCCCTTTCAGGTGGAATGAGTAACTGCAGTCAGACACCGCAATAACACTTGGCGAGAGGAAGAGAACACATATTCTAGGTACTGATTCTAATTACTACTCCTGATATTTATCAGGGACACATGCAACTGTGAAGCCAAAATACAAAGTAGGCAGAAGAAGTAGAGATACAGAAATAAGGACATTTAGGAAGCTATGATGCTCATCTGTGAGATCCACTTCTCCCTCAAAGCTTAGTTAGGAGCAGGTCCAAGCTAAACTAAACCAAAGCATTTACAGATCTAAAATGTCACTTTTCACGTGCAGAGAGGAATGAAGTAAAAAGCAAACTACTTGCTACCAAGCCTTCCTGGTTCCATTTGAATATTCTGGAGCAAGAAGTGAAGGGACACGAAAGCTGGTATTTAAAAGGACATTCCTTGTAACAAATAGGACTGCAAACAAAAGCTAGCTCCCATTTCCTTGCTGCTTAGGAGAAGGCTTGGAAAGCACTGCCAGCAGAATACGCATCATTTAGCCCAGTGTGACGTTTCAAACAGATATTAGTACACTGCTCACGTGTATCATCTGGCAGAGAACTGCATGACTCAGTTATTTTCACTTTTTACTGCATATAGTTGCTATGGAGATCGTTAAAAGCAGCCCAACTGACTACAGGGATTATCGTTATACTAGAAACAGAACTATCATGTATTTGGCTCAGTGTATTTTCCAAAGCCAGTATACCCTTGCATTTATTAGGCTGTTAAAGCAACACAAAACAAGCCCCAAAACACAGAGAAAACCACAAGCAACCTCTCACTTAGGTGTGTGACTACCCTGGTAGTCTACTAGCTTCACCAGAGCAAAGCCTAGAGACTCTGAGAAGGGGCGTGTGCTATTTGACTGAAGTGCAAACAAACCTATCACATTAGCTCCTTGTAGTTTAATCTCCCATTTTAACTTTCATGGGTACAGAAATAAGGTATTATTTTCATATGACTGCGTGAGAGACCTGTTACACCTTGCATCTCTAACATCAGAAGCCACCCAAGACACATGAATACATCCTCACAACAACCTGGTGGCCCATGACTCAAACGAGAGGAACTGAAACAAACATTAGCCAGCTTGTCCAACATCACTCAGGAGAATGGCAGCAGATCCGGGTACTAAAACACACAGGCCAGGCTACTGCTTTAACCCCTAGTCAACTATTTGGCAATTATCCTGCTGACAAACCTATCCAAAACTGCAGCATGAGGTTGAAAAGTGGGAAGAATGGAAGGAAATTACAGAGAAGGAAGGGTGTGGAGGACTATATCTTATCAAGAACAGCATTTGTGTTCAGTCTCTGGCTTTGCAGATTATTCTAAGCCAGACACACGGGGAGTTTTAGCTAGCCTAAAAACACTCCTTATCTTTCATTACTCTCAGCAGCACATATTTCTTCGCAGAGCATGAGCCATCCTCTGTACTGTAATTGTACAGTTAGTAGCAGCCTAAAGATGCTCTTCACTGCGAGGGTGGTGAGGCACTGGAACAGGTTGCCCAAAGAAGTGATAAATGCTCCATCCCTGGCAGTGTTCAAGGCCAGGCTGGATGGTTGACATGGTCTAGCCTGAGGTGTCCCTGCCCATGGCAGGGGATTTGGAACTGGATGACCTCAAGGTCCTTTCCAACTCAAACCATTCTATGATTCTATGAAATCAACGTCAGTTTACAAAAAGTCAATGTGATTGGCCTTGCTGACCAGCCACATGGAACACTACAGCTCTCCCAGGATAAGCCATCCCAGAAGACATGGGTGCAAACACGCTGTTCTGGAATAAACCCACTAATACTTGTACAATTGCAATATTGACATGGATTGCAAATGAATTACTCTATCATAAACAAGGCCAATATTTCTCCCCCTTTTCCAAACGGGGTGAAGTATCAAGAGTTTTCCTTTAACTCTACTGAAGGTGATGAGTCAGACATACAGATAGGATAACAATGCGCTTTGTGCAATAGGGTTTGGGTTTCTTTTTCATTTCACTTACATAAACATGAACGCCTGATGACAGCTCTTTTGTACAACTTGTCACACTTAGTTTCCAGTTAAAGAATGAATCAAGACAGCCTGAAATGGCTCCGATCAGCCCAGCCTGTAGCAACGATTAATTTTCAATCCAATGCACATGTCTAACTTTCCTGTTTACGCTTCTTCTGGATGACCAACTTCCCACTTGGGTTTTCCGGTAAGCTTCCTAAAGAAGATCTTAAAGGCCCTGGTTACATATAGGTTCCTAAAGCAAACAGTGGTTTTTGTTTGTATAATCTTAAAAGCATCAGGAGCATCCATTTTTACTCACAGTTATTTCGTAGACAACTGAGAAAAGAAGATGATGAGGAGAAACAGAAGGGTTTGGTCTTTCGAGTGAAGGATTACTCCATTCCAGGATCTCCTTTCCTGGTTAAAGGACTGCCAAAGAGTGGCAACGTCCCTAACCAAGTTAAACACAACTATGCAAGGGTCCACAACACTTCTCAAACTCACACTTTCACTTAAAACGAAATAAAACCAGTGAAACTAAAGCAAGCCTCTAAAAGGCTCATCAAATAAACATGAACTTATTCCAATTCTAAAAAAGGATTTATTTCAAGTGTGAAAGACATCAAGATGACAACTTTTAAAGCGGCATCTTCTACTCAAGGATTTATTTTTCTGAAGAGAAACTAGACTGAGCTCTTTACAAACTTCGGGGTCTTTTCCTTTACTCTTTTTGTTCCATGTTTTGATTATTTTTGATTCTTTCTTCCACTGCTAGAAAGCAGCTTAACGATGGAGCTTGATACAAAACATCTACGTTTCAGCTCAAGACAAGCTTACCTATCTCACTCTACTTCACGTGGAAGCCTTATCAGCATACTGCCTGTGCAAAGGCAGCAGATACGGATGTATGACCTCTCTAATGGCATTTGTGTCCCTCATAACACCGCTGCATCTTGCAAGGGGAGAAAGAAGAAATCACAGAATCATAGTTTGGGTTGGGTTAGAAGGGGCCTTAAAGCTCATTCAGTTCCAACCCCTGCCATGGGCAGAGACGCCTTCCACTGGAGCAGGTTGCTCCAAGCCCCTGTGTCCAACCTGGCCTTGAACACTGCCGGGGATGGGGCAGCCACAGCTTCTCTGGGCACCCTGTGCCAAAGCCTCAGCACCCTCACAGGGAAGAACTTCCTAATGTCCAACCTAAATCTCCCCCTTCAGCTTAAGGCCGCTGAGTACTTGCACAAGAAGTAGTTCCCTGGACAAAAGAGTTTTCAGTTGGTACCACTCTCTCATCGCCCAGCAACAGAACACAGTTATTCACACATGCAGAGGTAGGAAAACACGCTCATCTTGTATAACAAAGAATATCTCCTAAGCACAGCCTGGGCACCAAACTGAAACACCTTGAAGCTGCAGATGGCATGGCTGCAATGGTTTGGGAAGGAAAAGGCTGATCATGACCTGGAGCAATAGCACTACCTATCAGCAACCAGCCTAATCACGACCAGTGCAATAGCACTACCTATCAGTGGGGCCAGTTCTGCAAGAAGAACTAGGTCAGATTCACCCTGTGATACGTAACACAGAATTACTTCTGATTTTTAAGAAGACTTACTTAGTTTCTGTATAAAATATAAAACCTCCTTATGGACTTAAATTTCCTTTAAACTGGGGGGAGCAAGGGAAGTCACTATGTGTTTCAGGAGGAGGAGGCCATGGGGCAGAAGCTGCTTTGTGTGGTGAAAGACCCTGCTCCAGTCACAACACACTCTCCTGCTTCCTTAAATTTCTTTAAAGGCCAGGAGAGAGGAAGGCTGCTTCTCTCAGGACGTTTCCAAGTACATGACTTGCTCTTTATTACAGAGTTAATACATTGAACCACGTTGAAAGGAGCTTCCGACAGGGAAGGCCCTGAAAGCAGAATGCTGCTTCTCACTTCATTTGCTTCTGTAGATGATTTCTGAAACTCCAGGAAGACAGCGATTACTGTCAAACTGCAGCCTGTATTTACCAACAGCACATGGCAGCCCTCCAGCATTCCAAGGCTGCAGGAGCAGCAGCACACCTAACAGAAGTATGTAACCCTGGGCTGGGTCTGAGACCACAGCGTGTGATGCAAGCGGCATGGGATGTGCTAGCCTACAGTTTTAGGGAAGAGCAACAGCGTGCAGGAGACAGGGAGCCTGGCACAGCCCATCTCCATCTAGCTGAGTTCTGTCTAGAGGAGGAGATCTCTCTCTGTGGAATAGCTTTCTCTGCCTTGATTGCTCTCAAGTGAGAGTTTCATGCATGGCGTGGTGTGTTTCTGTGCCTAGCGAAGCATCCGCATCCCACCCAGTTATGAGTGGAATTCCCATAAAGCCCGATAAACTCCCAGGAGTCAAATCCATCTCTGGAGAGAAGGGGTTTTTAACCCTTACATTATACAAGCCTTCTGCTGCAAGGCCACTGTTTTCAACTACTTGCTTATACAGTCCCTGACAAGACACAGACCTCATCCTCAGGCATTTAAATTCGGGGGAGATTTAGGTATTACCCTGATCCATATAGTAATAAACCCAATACTTGTGTGCATGAATAGATGCCAAGGGCTCCGTAAGACATTCAAACTAGATGACTGCTACTGTTACTACTACTGCGCACCATCAGACACCAGTACGCAGTGGCCAAAGACCCAGAATCATGCAGTTACAATTCTACTTTCCCAATTCCATCACAGTTTTCCCTTCCCAGGAAAATTTCCATTTTCCACCAGATCCATCGTTGCTGTAACAGAGATTTTTTAATCAAAACCATCGTGTGCTTTCACACAGCCATTGTACCTGACTTGGGTCAGATTCTGCTTTTAGTAGCCTAAATAAAATGTCCAGAGAGGTATAAATAAATCAAAGCAACCATTCCAATTTGGGACAGTTAAAACTGTACCTTTTCTTCTCTTTCATCACAATACCAGCAAGAGTACGTACTCACTGACTCTGAAGTGCATAAACGTTACTAGGTGCACCTTTGTTATTCCCTCCTCCCGTGCTAGAGCATCATTCTTTCTGTGAAAAGACCTTTCTTATGCATCCACAGAACTACGGAGTTGTGTGGATACATCTGTCCAGGCAAACAGCTATTACTCTTGGGCATCAAGGTCCACATGTAACAAGTATTTCTGTGGATCTAAGTGTCCAACACTATCACAGAAGAGATGTGAACTTCCCAAACCACAGATGAGAGCCTTACCCGTAATTTCCTTACTCCTCACTCCAGAATAACCTCAACAGGTCTTTCTAACTGCTAATGAAGGATTCTTTGAGTTAGCGTAAGCATTCAAGTTAGGAGTAACATTTGCATAAAGTAACGTATCTAAATGACACAGGGTGTGCCACTGCAATCAGTTTTAGTCCACAACAATGCGAGTAATGAAGCTGGAGTTTTTACCATTTACCTGTACACCTTGTGTTCCAAAGTCAAAAACCCCAACAAAATTAAACGCCAGACCCCAGCAGTTCTCCTTCCAGTAGGAAAAGCTGCCTTCCTGCCCATGCCAAGTGTCTGCAGCAGCTCCACCTCTCTGCCATGGCAGGTTTTAGGTCACCAGGGTAGAGCAGTTAACTATTTACAACCTCACACTTCGCCTATGTTATTGCAAGACCTCAAATTAGAAACAGCCAAGAGTGATCAGTGCCTGGATGGTATCGGACCAAGGACGCAGTTTTGCCCCTGAGACAGTCTCATCTAGGAGCTCCAGGAATGAGAGGAAAGTCCTGCTCTCTTCCCCCGCCTCCCCCCATTAATTCCATAGCACATTGCCACAGCTAGTCTTATGCCAGCTCTGGAATTCTGCTGGGCCCTCCTCCTGGTTGAGCCACTTTACATCCCTAACTCAGTAAAACGGGATCCTTTCGACTTGGTTAGTGTGTTCAAATAGCTCATGGTGGAGCCCAGCATGAGCAGCTCACCTGGCACAGGGGAGAGAGCAGAACCACACACCTCAGAGGAGGAAGAATAAGAGCAGTTCTGCATTCATTGACAGCACTTGGTCAGGCCAGCTGAGCAAGTTCTGAACTCACAGCCCAAGGCAGGCTCCTGGTCTCAGCAGGTGAAGGAGCTTCCCAGACCATATTCCCATTCTTCCTGCATGGCAAAGCTGTGTTAGAATAAAAGCCTAAGAATAAAATGTTAAATAGCCAGCTGATTTAAATAGCTTTATTTTGGGTAAAAAAGTGCAATTTATTCTGTAATTGAATACCCCTAAGAAAAGTTATTATTACAAACTCTAGATGTGCTATAACTTGAACATGGACAAACCATTCAGAAGAAGAGAAGTCAGACCAATACTTTGGTATTTGGGCACATCCTTCTTTCAGGCCTGGTACTACACCAGCTGTCTAAGAAAGGCACCAAAAGCACAAGGCCCTGCATCCTAAATTTTCACTAAGTACTTCTTAGCAATCAAATATGAGGGAAACTTAACTGTGACTGTAAGGGTCAACTATTTTAAATCAGTTATATTCAAATGACTTAAAACCCCTCAGGAGAGTTGACTGGATTCTTCACTTTCTGTCCCTATATTACCCCACGGCTGCAATCAGTAGCAACGGAGTATCAGTGCCATTTACTTTTCCCTTCAGCTAGTCACCTCCGTGACAGGTTTTCATCTCCTTCAGACTTGTTTGAGCTATAGTGATTGGAAGAGATTACATTTCCTGCTAAATGTGATTGATAGCCATATAAAACAGTGACAGATATGCTTAGTTAAAACCACAGAAAAACTCCTTACACTGTGTTTTCATTGTTCTCTCATGTTACAAAGACATGAGTAAAACTTAAGTTCTAAACACAGGATAACATGAAGAAGCAATAGCTCTAACAGAGGCAAGTATCAGAGTAAAATCATACACCCCAGTGCATTCACACTAGTTAAACACCCACCAGCACCAACTGGTGCTGGTTATTCTGTGATTTCAACTGATGGCATATAAAGTTTGTTAAAAATGAAGACAACAGAAGTTCAAACATCACCTTATCCTGCTTTAATGAAAAAAAAAATAGCTGTTCTCAAGCATGCAGTTCACGCAGTGCTGCTCTCAGATGAGAGCCCGTTGGGTAATATGGTCCCAGCAAAACATGGTCCTACACATTTAATAAAGGTGTACTATTTTGCTTCTGCCTTTCTTCCGATTTTAATGTGGCTTATACATGTGAGTTTCTACAACTTCTGCTCCAGCAGTGGTCATGCCTGTGTACCTCTCACCATCCTTTGCTTCCTTTCATATATTTTGGAAAATTATAGTCTTTAAAATGAACAGGAATTGGGAAAACTTGAGTTGTAACTACAGATTGCTGAAATGCATCATACTGTCCTTAACTCTAAAGATTGCAGAAGTCAAAAAGGTACCTACTTCACTTTAGGAAGTTCCAACATATTGGGATTCCTTGACCCACAAGGAAAGAAAATGTTTTCTTAACAAATCTGTCTCGTAAAGCCCAAGGAATCACATGTACAACTGAGGGAGAAGGGAAAAATCAGCAGGAAGCACTCAATTTGGAACACATCAAATGTCAACAGCGTGATATCTCCAAATCTTTTTCCTTATGGATCCTTACAGATGCAGTGCTACCCTCACTGATGTCAGTAACCAGACTGGCACCAAGTGAAGCGAGACCTGTACCTGCAGGCTTACAGTAAGAATAAAATCTTACCCCGTTTCTGGAAGTTCAGAGCAATGGTGTATATTCTCAAGAGAGGCTCACTTAATCCCATACAGGTATTCAGGACTGAATCAGGATAATGCAATGGATGAAGTATTGCTCCAGATGAGCAATGAGAGCCAAGGGTGATGGGATGGAGGAGAAAGGAAGTGGGAGGAATAACACAGTAAAAGCGTGCACACTGTACATCCTAACTCACAACTGAGCACATTTAGTTACATACGCAGAGATTTCATCCACAATCCTAACATGAACTTCTGAACTTGCATGGAAAAAAGCCTCTCCATGACTCAATGCATTAAAACATCGATGCTACGAAATGCTTTTACAAAATGGAAATCAATTCCTTCAAGAAGGATTATATTGTGTGCACATACATGAAGAATGTAAATCTGTTAGCTTTACCGAATATAGGCCTTGATGCAAATCACACAGCCATGGTCTATGAATAACTGCATTTGTTTCGACAGCAAAACACCTCATCTAAAATACAGAATAGCTGCCGGAAATGAGCTAACAGGACTTTTCTTTCTGTAGTAAGGGATTATTTTCCAGTGCCCACTGTGTGGGCTTAAACACTAGCCTGAAAGAGTCAAAATACTAAGAAGAAAGATTTATGGCTAAAGGCAAGGGTAGGGGGGGACCTGCTTTGAAGCAACTGACTCTTTTGACTGGTGCCTCAGAATCACAAGGCTACAAAGGGACCCCTCTCTGTGAGCAGCCTTTGGCGTTCTTCCTTCATCTCTGCTGCAGATCGTACTGATAAACAAGATGTGAACACAATTACCTGGTATCACGGAGTTGGACAGCAGATAGGAGTTATTATTAACAACAGATGGCATGCTTTTGCCTAAGCACTTTCAACAAGGAAACTCTTACGTCTCACACACTACTCAAGCTATCAATGGGAATCCTTCAGCAGTAGTATGTTTTTCAAGAGCTTTCAAAGGAGCTTGGGAGAAAAATTACAAATGTAATTCCACTGCATGCCAATAAGTGCTGCTAGTTCCAGTGACAGAGGAAGGAACTGTACAAACTCTGATTCCATATTGTTTCACTGTAAAAAGGTGTGATTTTTCTTCTTTACTCATAACAGCACTATAATTGATAAGTTTAGATCGGCTTCTTTCCTCTAACGTATTATTTGTCATTAACTCTCCTCAAGAGAACAGCTTTGCACTGAAGCCTAGTAAAACTCTGCTAGTTTTGGAGTACAAAATACAAGCTGCAGCTCTATACGCAAGATCACCGTAATAAATTGTAAAACCTGTGGCATGCCATTCTCTGCTCAGCTTTCAGAACAGTGCTTCAAGAAACTCTTTACCACCGTTCCCTATAAGCCTGGACAAATTACTCACCCTTTTCATATGATGATTGCTTTATTTGGAGTCATACTTGAGGTTATCAGCTTTAATGAGATTACAGCCCAATTCTTGTTAGCTGACTCTATGAGAGAAGGGAGTTGCTTTGTAACACTTCAGAGGGGAAAAAAAGCTTTGCAGAAAGTTTTAACTTTGTCATGAGTTGAAAGGAAAATTTTCTGTAAAATAAAAGAGCTTTATTCTTTGTTAAGATTAATCCGTTTTTATGTTAGCATTTTAGCATGACTACAACACAAAGACCAAAACTGACTTGTAAGCTTGCTCACAAAATAGACTTTGTATATTAAAATGAAGAGACAGAAGCATTAACATCTAACATGAACATTTTATGGGTTTGCTGTTCTTTACAAGCAATTCAGATTTAAACCGCAGAATTTAGACTGGCTTTCAGTTCTCATATGTAAAAAAGACACCTCCACCTAAACACAACTTGCACAAAATCAAAACATCTTCTGTATGACCACAGGTAGGTGTATTTATTGTACGTGCATATCAAAAGTGGCACAAATAGGCCTTTGATCCACTGTAGTAGCCACTGAAGTTCTACTGAACACAGACAAATATAAATATTATAGACAGATTCTTTATTTTCTTACAAGTATAAAACCAAAACACCAGAACAGAAGAAAGTAGAGTAGGTTAAAAAATGGTTAAATAATCCTGCGGTTTATATGCTCTCTTTTTTGGTATCTTGTATTTGAACATACAGAAGTCTAAGGTGACGAGGTATCTCTAACATTTACACTCGGCATTAACTGCAATGCAGGGAGAAGCAAGAGAAGAAACAAGGCACTAAAATAAAGGGAGTGGAGAAAGCCCATGTGGCTCGGCCCTTCCTGTAATTCTGTCTCTGGTGAGCAAGTGAGAAGCACTTTGTTTCTTTAACTTGAAGCCAGATATATACATTCCTCTGCAGCTTTATGTGGACATGGCCAACAGATCACACTCATTCTTGAAGGAGCTCAGTGAAGAGAACAGCAAGCCCCCAAGCTAGGAGATGGATAGCAAGAATAGAATCTTAGAATCAACTGGGTTGAAAAAGGCCTTTAAGATCATCATGTGCAACCTTTACCCCAGCACTGCCAAGGCCACCACTAAACCATGTCACTAAAGGCCTCATGCAAAAGTTGCTGTGTGTGATGAAAAAAAGGGAGAAGACGAGACCACACACAATGCTGTCCTACAGCATTATCTACCACATACAAGGCAACAGTATCAGTGGAAGGGAAAAGGGAAGTGCTGCCGTCAGTTGCAGTACACTGCGATTCTATCTGAGCTGTTCAGTACTGCCAAAGTTCATCATTTCCATTTGCAGAGACAAGGCCCCAAGATAAATTTGCCAAGAATTAACTGCCTTTTCTATAAAATGATTAGCTGTGCTTTTTTGAAAGAGCTACTAAGGACCAAAAGGTCACAGGGTAATTATTTACAGCACTGATGCCAGCCATGAAGAGACAGATCAAGCCATTCCAAATCCCACACAGAGTACGGAGAGAGAAACCCCTGCAGTTTGTTGACAATCGCCGTGAGGAGCACCAAGCTCTGCTCCTCCTTCTTGGTACTGATAAACTGTAATGGAAATACAAAATCAGACTCAAGACCTGCAGCTCTCCACTTCCAAGTTCACACTTCTCTACTCAAGAAGAACAAAAAAGAAGAAATGAAGCCCACCTGCTGAAGACAGCGGGCATTATGAATCACAGAATCATAGAATCAACTGTGTTGGAAAAGACCTTTAAGCGCATCCAGTCCAACAGTTCCCCAGCACTGCCAAGGCCACCACTGACCCATGGCACTGAGGGCCTCATCTACGCAGTGTGCGAACACTTGCAAGGATGGCGAGCACTGCCGGGAGCAGCCTGTTCCAATGCCTGAGCACCCTTTGGGGAAGGAATTGCTCCTCATCTCCATCTAAACTTCCCCTGGGGCTGCTTGAGGCTGTTTCCTCTTGTCCCATCACTTGTTCCCTGGGAAAAGAGACTGACGTGACAGTGCCTTGCTTTGGTTCGGAAAGGTATCCAGCTCAATTCTGACTGCAAGCTACGTCTGCAGTACAAACCACTGTCCTGCATCTCAGCATAAGGAGACCTTCTAACCAGTTCTTGTGGGAGGGAGCCGGGAGGCAGCAGAGTCCAGCCTTGACTCTCAAAGAGGGAACAGGATTGCTGGGAAAGAGTTTTAAGTATGCTCATGAAAGAAAGCACAGCTCCTATCTTCCCAGGGCCCCCCCACTGCAGAATACAGGACACTCAGTCCAAAAGTATTTTCAGTGCCTAAATATAACACAGGCATTCACATAGCATAAATAGGAGAATCCTTCTGAAGGGCTATCTTCAAAACAACCTCCACTCTAAGTAAGACTAAAGTTCAAAGTCATATACTGGCATGTCAAATTCAGGAAATCCTTGTAAGAGTAATGAATTTATTGTTATTCTACCTGGCTATTTTTATAAAGTTTCTGGAAGCAGGGAACACGTCATGGGCTTAAATAACTACTTGTCTACCTTTGTGTTCCTCTCAGTGACAAGGCAAGAAAATTTAATGGAATATGGTTTATATCCTCATGCAATTTCATATCAGTTTTCATTGACAACCATGGATTACATACCCCAAAATCGCAGTTTTTCAGTCTTTCTTCTCAACTTCTAATATATAAACTTGTCAGAGTAAAATATAGCTGGCCCTTAATACTGCAGTTTATGCCAAAAATAATACGAAGCTATTCAAATCACAAAGCCAATTGAAAAAGAAGTACTTCAAAACATCCAAGCATAAACATTACAACTGTATCAAGGCAGAAAAGGTTTTATAGGAAAGCTAATAGGTAAAACACAAACATGAAACCCACACCTACACAAGCCAAACAACAAACCCTCACAGACAGGAGACTAACAGAAAGAAAGTGTAAAAGACAGTCCAAGAACCTGCTTCTTTTTGTGTTCCTCCTACTCCATCAGGTGCTCTGGAAGAGGAAATCAATCATCATTAACTTCCAAATAAAGCGCCACTGGGGATCATTAAAGGCCATGAATGAAAGGATTTGTTCGTCTTTCTAACCACATTATCCCATCTGAGCTACTAGCTCCTGCAGGACATGGTGTTGGCTGTTCACAGCTATTGAAAGTGGTCACCCAGCTGAACCATGAATAACCTGGAATAACATAGACTCTTAGAAGAGACAGGTATCTTCAAATCTCAGGGTAGCAAGCGTGTGCCAGCATGGGAGATGTAGCATCCTGACACAAGCTACTCACAACAGACAATTCCCAAATCCCTCCTTACTGACTCTAAACAGTCATGCGATCACTTTAACAGGCAATAGGACACATGCACTGGTAGATACACATCTTCTGACAGTGACAAAGGCAGCACAAAATCTGCTACTATGCTTTCACAATGAAATTAAATATATTAGCAGAGCCACAAAGCCAACTTCATTCCTTCTTTGGGTCACTGGGCTAAACAATGCTTTCCCTGCTAACAAGATTCAAATAATACCCTCTCCTTTCCATGATGTATGGAAGTATTCAGCCTTACAGAAGAAAGTTGGGCTTTTTTAAAGTTAGAGCAATGGGAAAGTTAAATTAAGTTAGAAGGGAAAAACTCCATCACTTTGCCTGGCATAAAGTGGAGAGAGAGTGGGAGAAGAAGAAAAAAGGCTGGCAAAGATAAGCAAAGGACAAAAAGAAAACATTTCTTCAACGCAGACGGGAAAGGGCAGTAAAAACTTTCCAGCTGTTGGCTGATTTGTCCAAGCTTCAAGTGTTCTGAAGAAGTAAAACAGTGGGTGGCATGAATCCCATGTAACATACAGAATTCAGGAGACCAGACTCTTCTCCTAAACTCCTTTGCCTATTCAGGCTGCACTTTTCTCCCACTGCAGTCAAAGCTCATTTACTTCTTTTTTGTAGATAACTAGTCAACACCACTGATCAAAATAGAGCCAGAAACCACCTCAACTCTAATTTCTGTTTTAGCTTCTTCACTGCAGAGGTGCAACATAACTACTCATAACCCATTTTCAAAAGTCAGGCTAATCCATTAATGCAGGTTTTTTTATTCAGAGCAATTATGTTACTCCATGAAAGTAAGTTCACATTAGAATCATGAAGTCATAGAATAGGGTTGGAAAGGATCTTAAGATCATCCAGTTCCAATCCCTCTGCTATGGGGAGGGACACCACACACTAAATCGTGTCACCACAGGCTCTATCCAACCTGGCCTTGAACACCACCAGAGATGGAGCCTTCACAACTTCCTTGGACAACCCATACCAGTGCCTCACCACCCTCGCAGTACTGCTATCACCCCGTACCCCACAGAAGTAAGAACAATGTATTTGTATACAAAAGAGAACAAATACTACAGTAGTTTCAAGAAGTAAACAAGGTAAAGTAGCCAGTCCTGGAATCAAGACTGCCCACCACTCCAAATACCAAACAGCCTCCCAATTTCTCACTTTACTTGTCCTTGGAACAGTCTTCTGCAACTTAAGGGGTTATAGAGAACAAAATTAACTACTTTCATAGCCAAGAAGAGTAATAAAGTACTATATAATTTCCTAACAGCTACCTGTGGTGCTTTAAGACAAATTACAAGCAAGACAAGATTGTCTTGGATCTTGAGAATTGAAGATGGATGTTCAGGCAAGATGACCTGCATTAAAGAATGGTCCCCTCAGTTGAGGAAGTTCAAACACCCACTTTCAGCTGGAGAAACAAAACAGGAATTCAATAAAAACTCTCAAGAGGTATTAAAATCATGCGCCCTTGCTGTATCCCATATATAGCTCTCTTGCCTTCATAGGGTGGTACCCTGAATGCTGCACAATGACAACAGAGGAAAAGCCTGGCTGCAGACATTAGTACAAACCTGGTTTTATAAGTATTGTTTTCCTTCTACAGAACAAAGACTGAAATACTCCACGTAACATTTTATCCTCCTGTAACTGAAGAATACAGCATGCAGACTTCCTGTAATGGAACACACTTTTCTTTTCCATATGCAACTGAAACTGCCAAGTTCAAACAGAGAAAAATATTATATGTATCCATGGATATCTAATTTTAGAAAGACAAACAGTTCTCCTGCTCCTGCAGCAGGGAAAAAGATGGTCAGAAACAGTTATTACAAGTCCTACGGAAAGGAACTATGGCAGTACATGATGTGGGGAGAAGGTGGTTAAGGACTGAGTTGGGCAAGTGCCCATGAAGGAAACAAGGCTTCTCTGGGCTCTGCATCTGAGCAGACCAACTACAGTCAAAGCCACCACATCTGATTGCCAGCTTGACAGGCTAATTTGTCTAAAACGCAAACACTTTGAGAAGAATAATGCCTTCTGAGCCTTTGCAGCCATTTTCAAGCTCTATGTCATGTTAGTAAGCACCGAGATTGACAATACTATGACTTCACGAAAGGAACTGTAACGTCTGCATGTAATTGATATGCATTTTTTTCCCCAAAGTCACTGTGGGTTTGGGTTACAGAATTTGGCCAGACATCTTCAGAAACTTAACCAGGGGATTTCCGTATCTAGACTCTGAGAGCTAGATAGTTTTACTGCATGCAAGGACACCTTCATCACATAGTATAGTTCTTGCAACCAAAAAGGTTTAAAGTCTAGCATGTGAAATGTACTGTGAACATCCCAAAGGAAATACAGACTGAAAAACAAAATAATCCAAGACACAGTTGAAACGTGTTCAATTTTGTTCCCTAAGAAAAAAGAAACTCGTAGCTCTCGAAACAAACACCTGGATATAAAATGCAGATGGTCTGGAACACTATAAGCAGCCAACAGACCTGCTTGAATGAGCTACCTAGCCAGGAAACACAGGGCACTACTAGTACAAAGTTGTCTGAAATAAAACAGCTTGTTTTGAATACAAACTGGCAACACAAAGGCTTCTGTGGAGAATGCATCTTCTGTTGAGACAGAGCTACAGAAAATACTGGAGACATGCACTGGTTTAAAGTATTCCGGATGCTAAGCACTAATTCTTTCCCATTCTAACTATAAAAACCAATCAGGCATGCTTGAATTTTACAGTATTTTTTTTCTTATACCGAAACCTTTAAAGGAAAATACTGATGTTCACTACTGTGCATATTGCTTCTGTACAAAGAGGTCCCAGTAAACAAAGGCAGACATCTAAAGAGCTGAAAATGGATAAAACCCCTGTATGTTATGCGTTCTGGAGCAACAGGCCAGACTCCCCTTACAAAAAAGGTATTAAAGCTGGAAAACTGGTGCCAAAGGCCCTTATATTTACCTTAAACAGCTGTCAGGGGTAGCAGCACTCTCCTTAGTAAAAGTCACTCGTCTCCATTACCAGCAAAATGTATTCCTGTCGACAGAACATGGTTCCTCCGCGTTACAAACTGTAGTTAGTAACAGAGTTAGCTACTTTTAATTATGAACAAGCTTTGTAATTCAGATATACTTTCGAGTTGTGTTATGGAATTTAGAAAACACCTCATTCTTTAAATACATTACTAACTGGATCCATGAAAACCAAGACTGCCACCTCACTGTGAGAACTGAAACCTGCCTTGACTTCTGATCTCTTGTCCAGAATCAGTAGACAAAGGTTTACCAGTCCTCAAGGCATGTTGAATCCTATTTAAACTTCCCAGCTCATCTGGACTTGAAAATTCTATCTACTTCGCTTCCCCAGCTCTTGCACACAGGAACTCCCCCCTGGACTGTACTATTACATGCTACAGAACTGCTACAAGAAATCAGATTAGCAATCTTGGGGTGATCCTAAATGCTTGGGTTTGTTGACAGTATCATTAACAGGAGGCAAAAAAATCTTATCCATTAGGGCAGCAAAAGGCAAAATAATTGGATTATGATGATGTCAAAAGTATGACAGGAATCATTAACTTTCTAAGTGCCCAGAGATGCATCCCCTGCCCTTAAGGTTGGTGAAATATTGGTCAGAAATACACCTCCTCTTCAATCCGATTTGCAGCTCAGTTATCCCTGTTACTAAAAATATTCAAGGATACACAACTAAAATGAAGTTCACTGCTCATTAATACTACCAAAACTTAAATAGATGGTCTGAGGACAAGGTAACCACCCAGTAAAAAGAAACCCCAGAAAGTCTGCAGAAAGCCCAGCTAAAACAATATAACAAAGCATTCTTTCAAGGGCAGTTTTGAAATTTACTATAAAGTCTAGAAATAGCCACCGAAGAATTACAGTGACAAATTTAGCTTGCCAAATTACAACTGCATTGCATAATTCCACCAAGTTATGCTGAGACCTCACAAAAGGCACTAACACCCCCTTCTCAAAGACCTACCAAGACCTTCTGAATGACAGAGCAGACGATCGCCCTCCTCTGACTCCCTATGTGGTTCTTTGTTAGTGACCAGCTCAATTTTTTGCTTCCTTACTCTTACCGCGCATGAGAACATTGGGATATTTCGACTATGGAATGCTTCTAAATGAAAACAGACAAAAGAATCCAAATAAAATTAATCAAAGGGAAATAATGATACACAACACTCATTCCCTGCTGTTAAAACCTCGCTTTTTAACCCAAATTTATCTGCTAAAAAGTTTACCAGCCAGATTTCCTTCCTCTGCTCCCAGCCAATCTCTTCCCTAGCAGCCAGCCAAGAATTCCCTGATTTCCGACCCACGCAGTGACCCAGGCAGGAGCCGCAGGGCCAGAGGTGCCCTAACGGTCAGGTAACCCTTGGTTTCCACTGCCGGCCCTGAGCAAACCTCACCATAAATCTTTATATATCTTTAAAACAAACCAAGCAAAGGCTCCTAAACAAAAAAATCCCTGTTACAAGGAGCCGAAACGTGTCCATGAACACACCAAACCAGCTCTGAAGTTGCTTTGGAAGCCTGAACCCCAGTCATGAGCGTGTGTTCACGGCACAACAGCCAGAGTCGTTTGCAACACGATACAGCCTCTTTGCTACAGCTCACTGGTTCAGAAGTAGAGGGGCCGTATCCTATTAAAAACAACAGGAAATTGACCACAGCAATAAATCCCAAGCTTTGGCTGCTGTAATTTCTTATCTTCCATGAGCAGTTGTTGGTGTGCAAAACCCGTGCAACTTTTTCTTTTCAAAGCAAAACCAAACAACCCATTAAAAATCACTCCGAAACTGGAGCTTCTACAGGGTAATAGCTTACAGCAGCCTTGGGAGACCTAGATCCCCGAGATCATCTTCCTGTCATGCCAGGATATCCTGTTATATTTTGATGGTTTACTGCTGCCTCCAGGCAAACCCACGTCACTGAGAAACTGAAGTCGGTGCACAAAGCCTGACAAGTCCCAAGGAATCTCGTCAGAGGCTTTGGCACTTCTGACAGGACTTGCATTGCTCTTTTCATGCATTTTCTGCACCCAACTGATCTGTCTGTCCCCTCTGATAGCATTTTTCACTTCATCTCCTGGCAAAAATTACTATCTGAGACTATGCTAATGTTTCTCTATTGGCTTACCAACATGTAAAAGGAATTCCACTGGCAATGCTAGCTCCACAAATCCCACTACTGGAGATGCACTTTCTGCTGGGCTGGAGAAAAAGGGATGGGGGCAGCGAAGGGGTAGCCAAGGCTCTTCCTTGAATGGAATAAAATACATAAGCCACAGGATTTCATTCAACTGGCAGAGACTACACTGAGCTTTTTGCCAGCGTAACTGTGTCTGTTGTGGGTCTGACTTGCTTTCCCACTCCTAAAAGGCAGAGCTTTGCCAACAAAACTTTAAAGACTAAGACCAGCAGTGTGGGTGTGGGGTTCGGTTTGTTTCCAGTACACACCAGTGAAGTTAACCGTGGTCCAGTTTCCTGCCAATCTAATCCTCACATCATGTAACACCAGTATATGTTTGGTTTCTTATTCTGCTTTAGTTAGGTCCTACAAGTATGTCTGGAGCAGGCTTTTCAGGCAGGCTACCTTCCTCCAAAGCCATTTTTACTGCAAGATTCCAAAGGTTGGAAAAATATCAGGGGCAAGTGGCAGATACCCACTTTAAGAGCTAAAAGTGCTTCTAAACCATGAGTATTTTGCCTACATTTAGGCAACCAGGACATGTTAGCTGTACAAGATACTTACAATGGAAAGTTCTACTAAAAGAAACACATAACCAACAAGAACACACTCTTCCAGCCCTAGAGACTTAAAGACCAGAAGGTGAACCTCCTTATACTAGGAATAATTATAGTCAAGTAGCTACAACACATTTGGAGATCACCTCACCTATGAGTATGTGCCAAAACCAGGGCTCAGTTCACTCCTGCTACTCTGGAGGAAGGTGGGAGGGAAGTAAGTTCCACTTTGGATCCTGCAGGACCCCAAGAACTACCTGCCTTTGGAAACATACGTAGATAACAGAGTTGAAAGACCTTCCTTGCAGAAATGATTTTTGCAAAGCTGTTTTCTGTGACTGTAAAAGCTATGCCAGAGCTGGGACTGCTATGGGCATCTTCTCATTTCAGTCACCCCATCCTGAACCTCAATCAGCTCCTGATCCAAAACGTGAGGAAAACTCCACGTTTTTCAGAAGATGCGCCTCCAAGCACAAAAGCTTGCCAGCCACAAAGTTGCATTTCTTGACATTACTCCTGTATAGTCCTTTCCCTAGCACTGAAAAGGCCTAATACAGAACTCCACAAGGTGCATGGTGATCCCACTAACAGGAAAACTATGTAACATCAGCAAAGGAATCATCGTCAGGCCCCCAAAATGACTTTCCACTAGTGTATTAGGAGGGAGAGTTAGAGCTATGGAATTTCTTCACCCCTGAGAGCTCACCAACCCAAATCCATCTGTCGTATGTTGCTTTATGTCTGCTTTGATTTCTTCTTGCTGCAAAAAAAGGGGGAATGCACATCAGAAATGTTACGGACCACCAGATTTGTTTCATATATTATCAAAGCTAAACGTTCACGCATTTTATGGAGATTAAGAGATTAAAGTCCAAGAGGTTTTCTTCTTCTGTGTGCAAGGCTCTCTCTTTCAATCAAATTAAAAAGTGGAGTTGAAGGTATGTTGTTAATTCCTGAGGGGAAATGATACATAACCCACATGCACAAAGCAGTTGGCTTGCGTGCGGTTGTTTTTACAGCACAGAATCTGTTTCAATCTATGTTTGTTTAACAAGATGCAAGTCTAACAATGGTAATTTACTAAAAGCTTGCGCACTAAGTATGCACAATACCAGAAACAATGGTCATAACTCCTTCCAAAGATACAAAAGCAGCTACAAAGCTACCAAAGCATAAGCACTGCCCTGGATTAGTTATTTCAAAACCCCACATTCCAAACAGCTTCATCACTTCAATAATCCATGTATAAACACCTCAACTAATTTTGGACTACCGTTTCACATTCCAGCAACGAGTCACTGCTAGTGAATCCAGCACAAAATTTCACTATTTGTATTTTCACTGATTTTCTTTTAATCCACAGTATCATCACTGTTTCTCAGACACGTTTTGCAACAGTAAATCTTGGCTTAAGTATCGTACTGGAAACACTGATGGTTTAAATAGCTATTTACTAGTAAGCTTCTCCATCTATATTTAAGCACTTGAATAACCAGCTGCTCGTAGGTCAGTGACAACACAGCTGCAGGAGGTGAGGTGGCATTCTGCCTCTCCAACAGGCCTGTTTGTCAATGCCCAGGCCCAACCTGCATCCTACAGGATTACAACCCTAATCACATTTTGAAATGATTCATTATTTATAATAGCTGCTTAAGGCTTAGTGGATGATATTCTGTTCTCTCTTAAAAGCTGATAGAGCTAAATAAAACTTCCTGATGAACAGCAACCACTGCCTTTAGCTATTGCATCAGCTAGGTCAAAACTTCTCCAATCCTTACCCTATGTGCTCCCAGCACATACCTCACCATGATTTATGCTAATACCTCACCTGCTTAGCATCTGGGCCATAAACCTGAACCTTTTTTTCTGTCTTGCTAAACATGTGGACCATAAAAAATTGCTGGTACGTTTTCATTTTGCTCTTACAATCAAAGCCTGGATAGTTTTAAGTCAAGACAGTGTGGAAACTTCTGAACAGGCAGGTTGCCTCATTAAAAAGGAAAAAGCCCAAACCCAATCAGGTGTAGCAAAGCTCATCAAGGCTCAATATCATTAGGAAACAACATTAAAAATGGTAGAAATACTTGCTTGGCAACAACAAACACTCAATGCACCTATTCCCGAGGACAACTGGGAGAGCAGGAGGCGTTTGCAGACAGTTATATTAAGTGTCAGCTATGGGTGTTTACAGTGCACTTACTACCTACAAATATAAGGTGCTTCACATTTCAGACACATTTGGTCTTCATCAACAGCTGCAATCAGTTAACCATCATTCAATCACATACACTTGGAGGGTGGCTCATCAGATGTCGCCTGTTTAACTTGCATGCTCCCCAAGTAACCACCTGGCTGCTGCCATTTCTTCTCCCCTGCCTCCAAAGCACTGTGCACAACATGATCACAGTAGCAGACAATCTGCAGCAGAGGATTCCTATTATTAGTTATCATGATTAGGATTGATATCATTAGGGGAGATCTGCAATGCTATAAACCACTGTGAATCTTGTAACAGCCATGAGCTAAGTTGCAAGTTGTATTCCCTTAATTATTGCCTTTGCAGAGGCAATTTCCATGATGATTTGGAAATCCCTTTTTTTCTGGTAACGTTCTACTGCCCTGTTCTTCAGCAACTACAATGTAGGCATCATCATTATTCTATTTAAATATATATACATAAGTTCAATGACGCTAACTATTTGAAGTAGATTGTGTTATTTTAATTCAGCACATTGCAAAGTAGCAAGTCACACACCTCACTGTTCTCCCCATTGCGGGCAGATGTCAACGTACTCAGCACTCACAGAGCATCTGGTTAGTGGGATGCGGCAGCCCTCAAGTTTTGGAATCTCTTTCAGTGCTTGCCTAGAAGAGATTTGTTTTGATCCCCACACTGCTCCAGATGATGTCTCAGAGTTGTCCAACTCCTCCTTTTGAGATAGCTGCCACTGCTGTACCAGAGGAGCAAGCAAAGAGCCTTTTCAAAGCAAGCCATCACTACTGGAGATGATTTATCCAAGGAAGCTCGTAACATTTAAATTCCCTAGTAAGCACTGACAGGAGAGGTTTTGTAAATGATAACTTCTTTTTCCAGTGTGTCAGACTACATCTCTCAAGTCTTGTGCAGCTGCTGGGCTTGGTAGCACCAGCAATGGATTTCCTCAGAACTCTCTGAGTGCTGATCCTAAAATTGCCATCACTTGGAAAAATTGCAGCCTGTATGGTTGGCTTGGGCTGGAGAGCCTGATCCCATGGCTGGCAGAGTGCCAGCGTTCCTTTTCCCATGCATCATCATCATGCATGGGAAAAGGAACACACTAAAAACACCTCACAGTGACATAAGGAGGCAAGAAGAGCAACGCTCTTAAAAGTAAATACTGAAGACAATTCCAGTTACTAAAGCACATCCTGCAATGCCTCCTCTTCCTGTCCCATCAACACAAGCCAACCTCAAAGGCCACCAGAAATCTCCCCATACACACACACAAATAAAAACAGAACAGAAACTCTCCCTGTGGCAACAATGCGATACAGAAAGCACAGCAACACTGACAATCAGCACACAAAGTATGAAGACAGGCTGAGAACACTGGGGCTGTTCAGCCTGGAGAAGGAAGCTGTGTGGAGACCTCAGAGCAGCTTCCAGTGTCTGAAGGGGGGTACAAGGATGCTGGAGAGGGACTCTTCATCAGGGACTGCAGCGATAGGACAAGGGGTGATGGGTTCAAACTGAAACAGGGCAAGTTCAGGTTGGATCTAAGGCAGAAGTCCTTTACTTTGGGGGTGGTGAGGGGCTGGCACAGGGTGCCCAGAGAAGCGGTAAATGTTCCATCCCTGGCAGTGTTCAAGACCGGGCTGGACAGAGCCTTGGGTGACATGGTTTAGTGTGAGGTGTCCCCACCCATGGCAGGGGGTTGGAACAGGATAATCTTAAGGTCCTTTCCAACCCTAGCCATTCTATGGTCCTATAAAGGAAGGAACAAGGGGGAAGCCAAGCAAATTTCTTCCATTTTAGCATTGCCCATTGCCTCTAGCAATGCTACTATTAAAATATGGTGCAGGCCAAGCAAAGCCACAGCGTTCCCTCTGGCTACTCTGCCTAAGCAATAACTTATGCAATTCATCGTGTAACCAAACAAAACACTTCTTTGATCCTTCAATAGGAAAAAAATACATGGAGATGTACATGCAGAGAGATCCATTGATAAGGAAGTACCCCAGACTTAGGCCAGGCCAAAAAGTGAATTACATGGGTATTCTGGACCTCTTGCAAAATAAGGCCAACTTTTCTGCAAACTCAATAGAAAGCACGGACATGAAATGCACCAGAAGCAAACCCCAGGCAATTTAACATAAATACACCCTATTTACAAATAGGAGCCATTTTTAGCAGTTCAATACTGTGAGGAAAGAAACACCAGCGCAAGTCTCTGTGCCTACAATTTAATCCCTGTTACTTGCAGTGAATTTTCATCTACTCTGGACAGCTATCAAAAATCACGTTCTGCAGCTACTAAATCAGGTTCAAACTTCAGTAGAGAAGAAGCAATTTGTATCTTTTGGATGAAGGCACTTTAATGAGTGTAACTTGAGTATTACTTTACAGCATGTAGAAAAAGACATTTGGCAGTATCTTTTCTACCAAGGTGATGAAGCACTTCAGGAAGAGGGAGAATAAAAATTAGGCATTATCAACACTATTATTAGCCCTTTATTAAAGATAAAACAGCTCAGCCGTAGAAGAGGTAGAAATGAGGTACTCAAGTTTTCTTAATAACCCCAACCAACCACAGTAACTGATGCTTATAGAATCAACCAGGCTAGAAAAGACCTTTAAGATCATAAAGTCCAACCATAACCTCTGCACTGCCAGGGACACCACTAAAACATGCTACTGAGGGCCTCATCTACACCCTTTGGAGAATTCCTTTGCCGAATCCAAACTGGAAGTGAAATTACCCTTCTGAAAGTGCAGTGGGGGGGAAAAGCTGTGTAGAGAAAGCGATTGTATCAGTATTATTACGGAAATCCTTTTCCTCCAGATTAGTTTCCCCACCACAGCACTGCAAATTCAATGAACCACATTTGATCCAAGCTAATAGTATGGCACACTAAAATTTCACAGAAAGAAGAAACTCCCCGGTGAACATCACTAACACGGCTTTGTGGTACACCTCTGCACCAACACATTTTGCATGTTGCTGTGATTAATGCTTTGCTGACCATGGAAACCAAAGTGAAAATGTTTAAAAGTATATTTTCCTATAGAATTAGAATCATAGAATCAGCTGCGTTGGAAAAGGCCTTTAAGATCAAGTTCGGCATTACTCCAGCACTGCCAAGAGCACCACTAACCCATGACACTGCGGGCCTCGTCTACACAGTGTGTGAACACCTGCAGGGACAGTGACTCCAGCACTGCCTTGGGCAGCAGTTCTAATGCCTGAGCACCCTCTGGAGAAGGAATTGCTCCTAATATCCAGCCGAAAGTTCCCCTGGTGCAACTTGAGGCTGCTTCCTCTTGTCCCATCCATGTTCCTTGGCAGCAGAGCCCAGCCCCCCCCGGCTCCACCCTCCTGTCAGGCAGTTGTAGGGAGCGATGAGGTCCCCCCTGAGCCTTCTGTTCTCCAGACTAAACCTCCCAGCTCCCTCAGCCGGTCCCCATCACACTTGTGCTTCAAGCCCTGCACCAGCTCCATTGCCCTGCTCTGGACACACTCCAGCACCTTCAGCTTTGTTAAGGTGGCTTGTATGTAAAGTGCATTTAACAAAAACTTAATACCTTCTCCATCAGCCTCAGCAGGAAGGGTGCCAATTCTCCTCCAAGGTCTGAATCTAATGATCGATTTTCTGGTACCCTTGACATGAGGATGTATCGAGGTCAGAGAAGGGCACTTTTTCCACATACACTGAAATCCCCTTATCTCACTACAAACTGATGCGAACACACCCATTTGGCGCTGTTGTGATTGAGACCAGCTCTCTATAACTAATAATAACTGGTTTGCTTCCTTACTGCCACTGTAAAACCACTCTTCTTCCAAACGTAACCTTGGAATTTCTGGAGGCAGCAGCACAGGCAACCAAACCACTTTACTGGAGAACTCCTTTCTTTCCTTTCCTGTTCACTGGGGACTTTCTGAAATCACTTTTGATGTCCTCCCGGCTTCGGGACGCAGGACTGGCCTCCCTGAGGTCACTGTGCCTCGGCCACTGCTTGCTCTTCCTTCTCCTCTCCTGCAACTTTGCATCACTTCTTCTCCAAGAAGAGCCCCGTGCCCTTTGTTGTTTGTGTCTATGTTGCTGTACTGTACACATTACAACAATAAACATTTCTGAAGAGGAAAAACCAAATTGCTCTGTCTCAGGTTTAGAACGTGAAGGTCTCTTTAAAAAGAGTTCCCTAGATCTTGATTTGGTGTTCCCTCTTTACAGCCTCCATAACTAAAATTGAGTCCTGTTTTTTAAATGCAATTTTCACATTGGAAATACAAAAAGCAAAGGTACTTAAGAATCATAGAATGGTTAGGGTTGGAAAGGACCTTAAGGTCACCTAATTCCAACCCCCCTGCCATGGGCAGGGACACCTCCCACTAAACCATGAAAAGTAGCTTTAGATTGAAACCCGACCTCTGGTGAAAAAGCATCATTATCTAACAAAGGGGCAAAGAGATTGCTCAAAGCCAAAGGTTTTTTTTCCACCTCTTCTACCCAAATGTGTAAAATTCACATCCAAATGATGTATTTCTAAATGCTGAAATCAGTGGATTTTCTAAAAGACATTTTGGAAGGTAACACTGAAATCCTTCAGAAGGACAGTTCACAGCAGAATCCTCTCTCAACACCAGACATCCCCTTCATTGGCGTTACCCAGATGTGTTCCCTTACAAGTGCAAACCACTGGACCATTAATGCATGTTACCATTAAAGGACTACTGAAGCAAAATACTGATCTAGGCTAATAATTTGCAACAACCAAACCAACACAACTGCAAACTTCCGATGCACTTCAAAGGTCCAATCCTGGCTGATGAATGCACTCACACAACAAAACGTACAGGCAATCTATATTCCTGTGTACACACATGCAGCACAGACAGGGTCTGAAACTCAGAGCAGTGTCTGGTTTCATAACATATGCCCTTCCTTATCAAATGTCATTCGTACTGTCATCCCTGCATCTGTCTCCACAGATGTCATCCCATGTAATGAAGCATATGGGCTTAAGCTGACATTGTTTGCAAACAGGAAGAGCTTTTGGCAAGAGGAATCGAACATGAAGTGTTCCGCGGGCTGCCTCTCTTAACCCATCTTCGGTTGGCTCCTCTGCTCAGCTGAAACTGGTCGGCTACTTTTTGAGGGCACAGTGCCAAACTGACAGATGGGCTGAAGGAAAGTCATGCCAAGAAAGCAGAATGTGCATCTAATTTGATAATAAAGGGCTGAATTTCCCATTAGAAATATTGCGATGGCAGCGCACACCAGGTTTCTGAGCTTAAGGGTAAAAGAATACGCTTTGGCTTATCCAGGCAAGGGTTAATTCTGAAAATGACAAAAACACAACAGAAGTGAGCCATGGAGGAGTGAGGAGAGCAGCCATGGGCTCCTACCATTCAGGATTAGTGTTCTTCAAGGATAGATGAAATAGAGAGAAGGGGAGGAAAGAAACGGTAAGATTAAGCCTTTATCCTGAAACAGCTCTTCACAAGGGGCACCTGCAAATCTTGGCCAGAACAGTTCTGTGGCCTTGCTGAAAATAATTTATGCTGAATAGAGATAAAAGCAAGGAACTGATGGCCACTTTACAAAGGATTAAACACAGCTTTCCTGTTCACAAGGAATAGCCAATAGCGAGTAAAAGGTAAAGGACAAAGAGCGTTTATGGCTCGGTGGAAATCAAACATCGTAATGTATACACGTACTTGGAACTGCTGACAATTATTGTCTTGGGTTTGATATACAGCGATACAGAGCCTTGGCTTCAAATAAAAGTTAACTGTAAAAGAGAGAGAAAGCTGGGGACCCAACTGGAACGCTCTCTCTTCAGACTCCTCACATGTTTTCAGGCAATAAAGCAGTGGTCCTGTAACCACTCTAAAGGCTCCTGTTGAAGAAGAAGGTTCTTCTGGGCTGTTTCCTCTTCATCTTGTGTGTTTTCTTCCCTTTCCCAAATCACTTTACTCGGCAGAAGGAATGCCAACAGCGAGGCACTGTTTGGAAAAAACATTGTTCTAATTCATTCTTCTCTTTCCACTCCTCAAATGACTTCAAGTGACAACTTTTAAAACAAAAACATTAAGCGTTTAGTTTCTGCTAATATCACAGAACAGTTTGGGTTGGAAAGGACCTTCAAAGGTCATCTAGCAGTAACTACAATAGCTTCAATTAAGTGGGATTTACAGGCTTATGTATTTTGTATAACAAAAAAAAACAAACTTTGAATCCTGTCTTTTTATCATACAGCCCTTTATTGAAATATTCCAAGAAGCTAAGAGGTCGCTTACTCTCATCTCGCCTGCTTTGGGAAGATGATGTTTCAAGGGGCCTTCCATATTGTTGGCGGATGGAAATGAGCCCTCCAGCATAAGCAGCGCTCTGAGTTAGATCTTTGGGGTGGAGCAGAAGGCTCAGACACAGATTTAAAGCGATAGCTGGTAAGTGCCCGAAATCATGTGTGCTGCTTTGCAGACTTCCATGGAAGACATCTTCCTCTGAAGAAATCTGTCAATGAAACATCCTTGGTTCTACTCTCAAATCCCAGCAAGCTCCTTCCCAATATAGCGTGAGACCCAATTGGGCTTTTGTTTAATTCCCATCAAGACAATGACACTCAGATGAAGAGCACAACACAGACATTTGCATGCCCTGAAACTATTCTTTAATGGGAAGGAAGAGGCTGCTTATTACTGCCATCATAGGCTAAAGATAGAAACCATAAACCTATCACTTTCTAAAATAATAGAAGCAAAGAAATTAAATTACTGTAGCTACAAAGAAGCAGCATCATTATGGAGCAAAATCAAGATTTTATACCACAGTGCCACTGCCACAGCTTAGGTAAACATGGAATTGAGTTAGTGGATTAATGTGAGGCTGGTGTCAAACCAGGGCAAACTCTCCCATTCAGCTCTACCACAGATGCATATATAGAAAGAACCCAGATGATGCAATAAATGAATCAACGAACACATAAAGAAACTGGCGTGGGCAACTGTAAATAACGATTCACATGGAATGAATCAAGAATATATTCAGCATCCCAAAAATGAAATATGAAAAAAACCCCATAATATTATCTTGATAACTCCCAAACTCAGCACTACATCTGAATGAAAAAGAACGCAAAAGGAGCTAATGCAAACTCGACAGCAACAACATGAGAGTTGGTGAGAAATCCACACAGAAACACCAACTGGCAAGGCAGCAGCTGCATCTGCAAAGCCAAAAGAGTTTAATCAGAGGGGTAAAACTTAAAGACAGGCCTAAAGACCTTCGCATTCAAGTGTCACTTCAATCTTCACTCACACTAAAAGCTGCAGTCTCACCAACATTACAGGCAAACACCCACTCCGGCAAGCAATGGCATCTGTTAATGGAAAACAAGACTTCAGCATAAGGAACACGCAGAAGACTGAGCTGGGTAGCCAGCATCAGCAACATGTTTGCCCATGGTGTAACTAAGGCCAGACTATCCCAGAGGAGTTCCACCTCACTGTTGTGGAAATTCAGCTCCACTTTTTGCTTGAAACCCTCATGCCTAGATTTTTCTTTGGTAAGTAAACCAGCACAGGTAAAATCCAGCATCCTGATTATTTTCAGCGCCCACAATTTCTATGCTTCATGGTAAAAGAATATGGCAAAACTTACCTACTTCAAGACTTGTGTACTCAGTATGTCTACCCTGAATGGGCACAATGGCACTGTGCATCTCAGTTACTTATTTTCTCAGCTAAAGTTCACAGCTGAAGGGTCTATTATCTATAAAGCAGCAGCGTTAATCTATAAAGCAGCAGCGTTATCTATTAAGCAGCAGCATCCCCATAAAATGCCTAGTAGTAAAATGGCTGGTTAGAGCAGGCGAACAACACAGCTCATGCCATTTTTATTGCCTAACCTGAGATATCACATAGGTGAGTCTATCCCTCTCCTCACACACAGACATCTCACACACTGGAAGCAAGCAACCGAAATCCCCACACCATAATGCCACATGCGAAAGACCTCTCTTGACTCACGCAAACTCAAGGCACCAGTCTCTGGCACAGTGAAGGACACTGCTCCTACAGCACATGCACCACACTTAGAAGTTTATTGAAAAGCCTGGGGTACTTCACAGAGTGAGAAGCAGCGATACAAGTAAATAGGTTGTTCAGCTTTTTGTGCAAGTTATTACAGAGCACCAACTGCAGGCAGAAATAGTATTATGCTTTCTTAGCCTGCATATCATTGCAATAACATCTGCCATTGCCAATGAAATAAAACTAAACAAAATAAAGAAAAAGAAACCTGACAAAGTATCAGGGCTGGAAAGCTGGTTTAGACAAAGTAAAGAATGCAGCTAAGAGGGTAAAAAAGGAGAAAAATCCATTAAATTAAGCAAAAACTTTGTTCCAGAAACATGACATTGATACCTCCTGAAGGATATGGTAAAAATAATGGAAAACCCCCTGGTGAGACAGGAAGTTTAAACACAGCTAATCTAACGATTACTGTCGTAACACAGGAAGCAAGCACGCTACCAGAGAGATGACAAAACCAGAGATGATTTTAGGTGTTTACTTACTCCCAGACACAGCTAAAACCAGTGCTATAGGATCTCAGGCTAAGCACATCTGTCTGACCACTACAGTGGTTTTTGTTCGAGAAAAGAAACCTACAGCAATTGACTTTACAAGTAATAATGCTCCAACAGAACTTCCTTTGCAACAAGCTATCAGGAGTTACTGACCCTTTCCACGCACCCACCTTTGGAAATGCCATTTCCTGTTACAAAGGGATGTCCTGATCCCGCAAGCCTCTGTTCACACCAACACTCTGTTTCGGTAAGCAGGGCTGCAGGTTAATGCTGGTAAGCAGACACCGGAGGCTCTGGGATGCAGTGCTCACCAACTGGACTTCCTGCTTGGAGCTTGCAGCACACACCACCACACTGACAGATGTGTCAGGAGTATCAGGTATTAAGTAGATTTACTACAGTCCTGAATAACCGAGTTGTAATTTTCCGCTCCCCTAGCAGGTAACACAATGATGTGAGCTGTGTTACAAGGCCAATACGTACCCAACTGCAACACTTAAACTTCCAATTCTTTGAATCCATGTGTATTGTACTGGCTTCTTGCATGAGATTTTGAGCCCTTTTGGTCTAATTATGCTGGCTCCATAACTATCTCCAGGAAGAGGTCTGAACTTAACCTAACAAAGTCTCAACTGCCTTATAGTCTATCTGGCCAAAGGACGTAGAACACAGTTGTCATCATGATCCTGGCAGGACAAGGATAATCAGCGGTCAGTCTCACCAGACATGGCAACCAGGGCACTCTTTTGTGCCAAACTTCCTCCAGCCTTGCAGTTTGTCCTTGTAGAGTTCTCACTGTTCATGAGCTAATGCATCTGTGTTTGAACAAACTCAGTACAGGAACTGCTTCCACATAGTTGATAACGTCTTCTGCTTACACTCCTGCCAGATCATCAGAAGCACCATTTATTGCCATATTCCTTAATTCAAAAAGGAATGAAGGTATACAAATCACTGAAAATGTGATACAAAAGATTTGACACATAGTCTTTAAAGGCATAAACAAATACTACAATAAAATACTGGAACAGATTCCAGTATTCCAAAGTCTCCTAAATCCAAAGGGAGTTTTTCTTTGCCTGATATATTTCTAACTCCTGAAAGATATAAACTGCAGAAACAAAGCTTACAGCCACGTCTAAACACCACTTATCCAATGCAAAACACCACAGCGGTTATGGTCATAGGCAGTACATGGTGCAATCGTACATAGCCTGCAATAAAACACATCACATTTGGGGGACTAAAGATTAATGGTTTTCAGTAGTTGACAGAACTACTCTTAAGCTATCTACCTTTGGTATTTATAAACTTCATTTGCCTTTCCTAGATTTCCCTACCATCATAGGGATGAGAAATATACTCTCTTTTAAAACAAAACTACAAAGGAAAAGAACAACACAAATTTCAAGTTCTCCTCAATGTCTTTTCCTACCAGGCAGAGGACTCACTGCATAAAGACTTAATAAACCCCCAACTCTGACAACATCATCCAGCACAGGTTCTGCACTGTTTAGAGCACAATCCCTTCTGCTGCAGCTAGCGCTCAATACCCAGCACTATCGGTTCCCTACACTGATCAAATGCTTTTAGGTTTGATCCCTTCACACAAACATCACCAGACATGCCAGTAAAGTCACTGAGAGAGCAGTGGAGGAAATCTACATTTAAGTCGCCACACAAACAGTTCCTGTCCATACTGGTCCTCTCTGAAATGCATTTACTCCCCTTGCTTAAAACATGTTGTAGAGAGCAGGTCTAATGATGTCTGATGAAACTTGGTCACCCGGCGTAGTTACCATGAAAGCAGCTTGGGCATCACATCACGAGGCAGGAATACATATGGGTCAACAAATATATGGCCTTTCAAAAGCGTGAGGATAAAGCAAATGAAGAGCATTATCAATACAGGTATAAAAGGATGAAATATTGTAAAGGAGATCACTTTGTCCATGAGGGCCCCAAAACACAATTCTGCCAAAACTAGTTACTTAAATATCTCTGGATTGGTTTCAAAGTACTGTTTCACCACAGTACTATAAAAACCAGCACTATTTTAGCACTATTCAGTGCTAAGAAAGCATATTAAATGCCCAAAGGCCAAGAGGGGTTAGAGTGGGGAGGAACCAAAACACACAAACAAACACCCCAAACCCACATTCAGTAACCCAACCCATCTTCACCCTTAACAGAGCTGTGGAAAAATAACAACCATAGAAACCAGCGTGACATGGGCTTAATTGTAAAATGACTTTATTATTTCAAACCCCTGTGAAGAAAGAGACCTATGTGATTCCAGCACCAGAAACTCGCCTGGCTTTCTCAGAGGCTCAGACCTTTCGCTGCCTGCTCTAGTGGACTGCCTTGTGTTACTGTAACCTGGTCTCAACAACACAGTTGCTATTCCCGAGAGATTCATACCATAAATCACAGCACTACTTACTGGGAAGTTTCTCCTCATAACCAATTCAGATTCTGCCTTCAACTGATAAAATCATTTTATTCATTATATTACCAAAGGGTCCTTTTTAACACATAAGTTCCAAATGTTATTTGATTTCATTCCCATATTTTAGCTTTTATAAAAGGCACTCAACAGAACACACACATTCTGCTTTCTAAACTGCGGCCATAGCTCACTCAGGCCACAGCAAAAAACCTTCTTAAGATAACCATGCACAAGTCTGGTTTTCTCATCCTAAGAAAATATTGAGGATATCCTTCCAGTCACTGTCACATCCTCTGGGGCCCTGTTTGATTGCAACACACAACATGAACAGACAGAAATGCATTTATTCTGATTCCATCCCAAGTAAAAAATGAATTACATGATAAATCCACACTACTGAGGAGCACAGAGAAGGCAAAATTCAGTGGTATTTAACAGCGGACAGTGTTCTCTGCAGTCAGATTAACACCCCATTCATTTGAAAGTATTTACTTGCATGGAACTTACTGTATTATCATTGCAAGCGCAGGGCCCTGCCAGTCACAATCACTTCATACTGCTCAGGGAGGGGAAGGAAACGCACAACTTCACAGACGCATGCAGAGAATGAGTGGCACTTACCCAGAACACACTGAACACATCCAAAGTTAAGCTACACGTTAAAAACTTCTATTGTAACCTAAGCTGAAAATGCAAAAGGCGGAGAGAAACCTTACATATAATATCAACAAAACCTGATGCTACTGATGTGTCTTTAATGTGTACCCAGGCTTTGTCAGATGTTTCAAACGATTACCTCTTGCAGAGGTGACAACTGTCATTCCTAAGCCAGGTTCTAGGAAAACTGTAAGAATAGATCAGTCTCTGGATAAACCTTATTTGTATGTCAGAAGGAACAACTGGGCCATCGTTAGATAAGGTTTAATGGTTTCTGCAAGCACATCCTACCCGCATTAATCATTCACCCTTTCAGCAGTGAAGAGTTACATGCAAATGCATAATACAAACACTCTGAGCTGCTCTGTGGGCAAGTTTTAGGTTACTACACCAGCAACAAAGAACAAGAAGAACTAGAGCAAAACTAGAGAGCAAATAGAGATCTCACACTCCAAGCTACTGCATTCTCCTTAAAGGTGCTTCCCTCCATTCCAGCTCCGGGGCAACCTCATCACTTCATGAAGTCAGGTCCTGAGGTGGTATCAGTAATTCTCTTCTGACATAACTGGCTCTTAATTACTGAAGCGGAAACTTGCAGGAAATGTGCCTTTCTGAATTTGCATATTTAAATGCGTGTGCTTAAGACAATTTCCAATTAAACACAGAAACCAGAAAAACTGAGAAATTAACCAGCTCCAGAGAAGGGCAGGTTATGACCAAAGAAACCCAAATCCTCACACAGATACCAGCTCTCCCCAACACACCATTTGCCTACTGCACCAAACCATTTCTTCCCTTCTTCCTTAGGTTGTAATTCAAGACACACATTATGCCTTTAGCTATCTGCAAAGATCCCAGCACATTCTGTAATGCAGAAAGGAAATAAAAGCCATTAATTATTAAACGAAATCTAACTCTCCATATACAGCTTGGTTTTATTTATGCTTTTCTCTACAGAACATTAAGTAGTACGAAACATTAAACTGCATACTAAAAGCCCTAAAATATCTAAGCTGTAAAAATAACTTCCATCTTGAAATGGCAGCTTTTATGTCCTGCTTAGCAGAACGAAAGTTCACACAAATAAAACTGGAAGCGAAATTACTGGCTACAAACATACTTCGTGTTTGGCTGCTTAATGCTAAGCTGCCTCAATAATAATCTCCTGCAATATCTCAGTTCTGGTTTATGAACAAGATTTCCAACTATGCACAAATACATTTTGGGGCACCGGGCTACCAACAGGAACACATGGAATAAAACTCGCAAGACAACCCTGCCATTGCCTTGCTCTGTTCTCAGAAAGAATCAACAAAGCAGGAAGCAGCACCATACAAGTATCAATACTGTGATTTAGCTCTGCTGTCACAGATACCCACAACACAGTCTTGGCAAAGGTGCAAGGAATCACAGGACCTTCACTCAAATATGTCTCTGTAAGTTGTTCTGTTCACAAGCAGAAACTTGCCCTGTCCACTGTCCATTCTGAACCTACCAGAGCTCTGAACCTCTGTGAACATTTCTGTCTACCAGCAAAAGACTGCATTAGCAATCCCCTTACGTTAGCAGCTAATATTGTTATGCGGTAAACTGACCAAAGCATTGCCCTAAACAGACTGAATCTTCACAACACTACGAAGAATGTAAACAGATACCAATCTTACTGAGCAGCTCTTAAAGTATGCCAGCCAAGGGAAAAAGAACTACCATCATTTCACATGCCTCTTTTCCAGGACCTTTGAAACAAATTCCCATTGCCCCCAAAGCTCATCAGAGCGCTTCATCCTGAGGCAGATCCATTCACATTGAGCACCTCAGAAAGCTCTTAAGGGAGAAGTCAGATTTTCTCAGGAATCTCTCCTTTTTTACATGTGGGGTAGGACTTTCAAGGCCTGCTCCCACCAAAGGCATCACAAGTTTTACTCACCCTCAGCACAGAGGTGAATTAGGCCGCTGGATATATTGATTTTCTCTCTCCTCTCCCTCTATCCTGGTAAACAGACAGGCACAAGGTTTTGCATGGAAATTCCTTTACATTGTCTCACCTTTAAGCACCTAAGTGCTGCATATCACATCCTCAGAAAATGCAGAGTTTCCACTACAAACAGGATACTAGTTTTGCACCGAAAGAACAAATGGAAGTGCTGAGGGAAGGGGTAGCAAAGAAAACGGCATGTAGCAGTAAACATCAAAAATGGGATCCGACTTCTGTGGGTTAAATCTGTGATTGGCAAAGTCCCCTGATTTTGCTCAGGCTTGTCCAAAACCCTACCTCAATTACCATCATCAATAAAAGCTAAAGGTATTTTATCTACAAGGTACTGAATGACTCCTCTCAAAAGAGGGAGTTCCATGATAAGAGCTAATCTAAAAACCTTAGGAATGCAAACTATTTTCTCAGTTGTAAAAACAAGAAAGAATTGCACAAAAACAGGTTCAAACAACTACTGGTAACCTTGTGCTTTTCCTACATAGCCAACTTCTCCCCAGCCAAGGCCCTGCCCAGCGTCCTTTGGGTAGCTATGCTTCAAACCCAGCCCAGTGGTCAAAGGATGGAATCCCAAAGGAGGCCACAGCTTTGATGCATCTTCACAAATGAAGGCCTTCTCATGAACCTTATTTTCTGAGTTCAGAAAAGCAGTGCAAGGCTACCTCCAAAACAGTTTCAGCCTTTCAGGGGGGAAGTCAAAAAATCAGTCCACATCTGTTGCAGATAGCTGGCAGGCAGCCTGTGAGCTCATTATGGTTGGTCAGACCACCTGAAAGTCGCAAGTCTTTGCTTTTTATACTTTAAGTTACACTATAGCTTCCTGAAACTTTCAGAGGCAAAGCTTATACCCTCCATACACTAACCCCTTAACATGAGGTGTCAATTTCCAGATCAGTCATGATCCCCACTTGCTCTACTGCAACAGATTAGCATTCATAGCCTGTAGATGTGCCAGAATTCGATGGTGTTGGTATACTACATGCTTTGACATCATTTGCTTTGAAAGACCCACTAAGTTGCACAAGATCTAGCCACCTCCAAAAACGGATCCTTGTATTTCTCACAAACACACACCTATCATTGCTACAGAACTCACAAATATTTGTATTAACTACTCAGGTTACAAAACATTCCTTTTGTATATTTGTATATGCAAACGTTTACAAAAATGTACAAATTTGTATATATAAATATACAAAATCTATACATTTGTATATAAATATAAGTATTCCTAGTTGTCCATTAAAGCACATACTAGAAATCATTGATCACTATAACCAAACTGATTAATAACAGATACCAATGCTATCTGCCTTTTATATGAAGCCTGTCATTTCTGCTCTCTACACCAGGCCAGGCTCCATCAGAGCAAGGTTCAATAAATTAAAACATCAAACTTTATTGTATTAAAGACTTAAAGCCTAAGATATACTTTCCATCAAGCCTGAACACATACAAGCCCCTTTCAACTTTACCTGCAATAGTATTTAATTAAAGCCACCATCATTCACAGTATAGTACAGCGATTAAATTGCTATAGTGGGTCAACACATGAGCCTGATAGCCTTTTTCTAACAGCAGCTTACCCAGTAAGAAAACATATGAAATACCATAGCAGGCACTTCCAGGATGATCTGTCCCTAAGGAAAATGTCTTAGTCCCTATCAGACAGTGTTGATTGTGCTTTAGAGCACTGCAGTTAGCATCCCTTTCAGCTCTAGCTGTGACTGTTCCTCCTATCCCTAGGAACAGTTACTTTTCTCTCTCATGCTACCAGGCTCTTCATTTCATTCACATCATAGAATCACAGAATGGTTTGGCTTGGAAAGGACCTTAAGATCATCCAAGTTCCAACCCACTGCCATGGGCAGGGATACCTCACACTAGACCATGTCGCCCAAGGCTCTGTACAACCTGCCCTTGAACACTGCCAGGGATGGGGCATTTACCACTTCTCTGGGCAGACTGTTTCAGTGCCTCACCACCCTCACAGTAAAGAACTTCCTTCCTTAGACCTAACCTGAACTTGCCCTGTTTCAGTTTGAACCCATCACCCCTTGTTCTATTGCTACAGTCCCTAATGAAGAGTTCATCTCCAGCATTCATCATCTCCTTTGGCAGTAAATATTACAATTACTTATACAAAAGAAGTTATTTAGGTATATTATTATACGCATAGTCTTTCAAACTACTTCCCTATAACTAGTCATTTTATCAAAGGGTAATGGAATTATCACTTATTAATGGGGAATCATTATTTTGTACATATATATCCTACCTCCTCTGACCTGACTGAAACAAAACTACACAAGTATTTTCACTTCAATTTCATATAATATTTTCCAATCTCTCTTCTTCGTTAGGAGACCACAAATTATTCACTCCAGGTGAATGTGAGCACCAGTTTAATAACGTCCTTTGTGTTAACACGGCATTGCACAACAAATGCGGCATCTTTTTCTGCCCAGCGCTAAGCATTAAGGAGGTGCACATGTTCCAATAAAGCCTTGTTTAAATATCCCTCCCTTCATACACTTAATTTACAATCCAGTAACATGAACGAGTCATTTGATTATTCCAACATGCATATTCTTGAATTTATCAACATCATCTGCTATGCTTCCCTTTTACCCAGCTTTCTTGGATTCCCTTTTCAATTTCCCAGTCATCTTCAATCTTGCCTAATCAAAATACTTCTGCATCATTAGCAAGTTTTGGCACACCATCATTCATCCAGTTTATTAGATCACCAACATACACATTCAACACCCTCTTTTCAGAGTTGTTTTTACATCACGTAGTAATTTAAGGTTTACATTACCTTAAAGTGAGAAAAAAAGAGCATTCTTGAGTCATAAGAAAGAGTACACTCCTGGAGAATTGGAGCTGCTTGGTGTTGAGCCAAGCTCAAACGCTAAGCTCTTCACATGAGCAGAACTCAAGACTGCCACAACAGCTACAGTTCATCAGAGCAGGGCTGTAGTAGGTCAGTGTTCTCTTCTTCCCAGTACCTCACCCATCCAACGTCACACACCCTTTGGTTTAGAAAACCTTCTTAATACAGCTGAATTTATGCTTAATTAGTGCTAAGTTTATAGTCCCTTAGGTACTTTCAGAAGTTTCTCACATACAGTTTATAGGATGTGAGACTGATTATTAGGGCAGCAATGATGGAGGGGGGATATATTTTAACCCAAAGACGTACGTTCTTCTTACACGCTTTGTGCTGCATCAGACTTGCATCATTAACTCTGGACACCACTTTGAGCATGGATTTGCTGACCTTGAGAAGTACTTTAAAGGTCAATCTTTAACACTTCTCTACCTTCCTCTGCATCTAAAGCAAAAAATACCACCCACCATTGTTCAGAAGGCCTCGCATGTGCGTAGTTACATTACCTTGATTTGACCACCATCTAATCTTGCCAAATCACTAAAACTGGGCTAAATTCCATTAGATTCTACATGGACATCGAATGTTACAGACAATGAAATTAAAATGCTCTTAATCCCTTAAGCCTTTACATGAAGTTAGCCTTGAATTGAGTAATTTTTCTTTCAAAACATATTTCATTATATTTATATATTAACAAGTAAAAAAACAAAACCAGATTTAGCTAGTGAATACCATTCTCATTAATTCCAAAGAAAAATAGCTCAAACTGTGCTGCGTTAAAGGAATCGGTAAAACCAATACTGAGCTATCTTGCCTACCAAAGCATCAACTGTGAATAAACAGATTAAAATCACTTAAAGGTTTATTTAACCACAAGAGGTGCAAGCAGAAGAAAAGGATAGTGTGTGTACCTGTTCAACAAGGAAAGCTGAATCTGATTTTCAGCCAAGGACTAACAGTCAAACCCAATTTTGATTCTTCATACTTAAGTTGTACCTTGATACACCTTTTAGCTTAAAAATGCTCTACAAGCTCCAGTTTTGTGTCTGATTGCTTATTATTACAAAACTATCCAGATGTATCAATCACTAAGCTCCATTTTATCAGGTAGTTTTACAGCAAAAGAAAACAACTACCCCCAAAGATCAGATAGCTGAGCCAAACACTACCAGGAGACAGGAAAAAGGAAAATGACCATCCCATTAACGCACACAACCCAAAAATAAAGAGGAGTGTTGCTGCCTCCAAATCACACTATTTCACAAGAGAGATGAAGACTAAGCCAACAAAACCCACGCAACCCGATACAGCAGCTAACTGACAGCTTTTGGAGACTTGGACATCCACCTCATTGATCCTTTCACACTGCAGAGCTCTCCTCGCTCCCTTCAACAGCCCTAAGGAAACAGGGAAGAGTCATGAACTGCAGTTCCTGTTCTTGAGGCTATTTCCACAATTGTGAAGGAGCTCGATTCCTTCACAGTGTGCGAAGTGCCTCCACATGCATCACTTCTTCAGCTTCGAAATGCAGAAGGCCTTAGGCAGAAGATGGCCATCCCACAGGACAAGCTACCTTTACTCTGGACACAGATGGGATCCGACACAGCCAGAGGAAGCTGTGAGTAACTGCTGAGTTTTGAGGAAGATGGGGGTTAGACAGTGGCACCCAAATCATACTTTTACCACAGTCTTGGACTTCAGCTCAGCTCTACCTCAGCTCCTTTAGGATCGACTCTTTCATTTTTGTTTTTTAATATACTTCTTAAAACAGTCTAAGAGGTGGAGGCAGCAGCTTCCACAAAGTCTCTGAATAGAGAACCATTCGAATTCAACAAATGGAAACAGACCTTTCCACATAAAGTTTCAGGGCATCTTGTGCACAGGTATGCTCCTCACAGAAGGAACATCCACCGGGTAAGAGTTTGCTTTCAAAGATCAGGATCTGTCCCAGTGGAACTCCACAAAGCGTAATAGGCCAAGGCATGCTACACTCCAGTGATGACTCAGACATAAAAAAGACCTTTATGGCATCTGCTCAGCATAAATATTAAGCCTTTACTGAAATCTCCTTGTAATTGAGCTGGATGCACATGCACAAATTTATTGCATACCAAGTATTACAGCCTGGCTCCTGCAAAGACTTGTATACATGTTGATTATTATGGATACAAAAGAAATTCTGTGGTTTCAAAAGCACTATTCATGAACATGAATTTAAGCACAAGGGTGGGTCTTTTGCAGGACCAGGACCCAAATGCACCCAAGCAGCACTACCTGCTGAGAACCTTCTACCTTTTGTATCCCACCAGTAGTTTACACCCCCCCTCAGGTGACTAACCCTTGCAACAGACAAGGACTTGCTTTCAGCTGAGGAGCTGGAGTTCAATTACACTTTTCACACTGCATACATCTATGCTAAACTTGAATCCAGATTAAAGTGAGCTCCTTAAGCAACATTTAATCAAACACAGCCTCACTGGACATTAAAAGACGCAGAATGATACATCTTTTAGCTTAAAAATGTTTTGGCTGCAAGTGGTACCAAACAAATATAAGAAAAAGAAGCCACAAAGTTACCAGAAACATGTAGACAAGTCTTTTATTTTAACACATTAAATAGTTTCTCCAAAATTGGAGGAATCACTGGTGGCCAAGACAATTTGCTAAGTACACAAAAGCAGATGTATTCTGTAGAAGCCATTCCATACTTAAGTTACAACAGTTGTCTCACGGGCCTCAGCTGGACAAGAAGGACCAGGAGAAAAGTCAGTCACTAGTACTAACACTGGTTGCTAATTTACCCTCAAGAACAACACTGCACCAAAGCCGCTTCTACTACTACAGAAACACTGAAAAGTCACGTTTAAAACTGGAAGCATATATACGTACATAGAACTCGGTTTGCTCAGCACAGAGATCAGTCCTGCAGCCTTCATCTGCACCTCTAGACCCTCAGAGGCTGCATGGAGACAGTCGCGCTCCCCAGCGTCTCCCACACAAATGCAAGGGCTGAAGGGACAGCCACAAGCTCTGCCACAGGTTTTTGGGGCTACCTTTTAGCTGATGGGCTGCGCTTCAAAGCCTAAGTTTGCAAAGCTCCCAACGTTTGTATCACAAGGTATCAGATACACGCAAGTGCCCTCTGCCTGTAAGCAACTCTGGCACAGCTTCCTGAAGAAACCAAAATAAGTTGAGGAAAGTACTGCCAATAACAGAAGCGGGGCCTAAAGCTTATTTGCATGACTATACTATCAACACACACTTTATTTTACACCATGTAACAAGCACTAGATGTCAGTGACAGACCCCCCAGAGAGCAAGAGGAAAAACTGTATAATCTCTATTTTGTCACTCATACTCGATCGGACATTCTGAGCTGGATAACCAGAGAGCAGCTCCTGCTGGGACTGCCTCCCCTAACGGCTCTCCCCCAAAAAAGACCTGACTACCTTCTCTCGTAAGATGGAGGTTGGCAGGTGGTGGCTTGTGATTTGGGGGGAGCCATTTTATACGTATAGTTTTCCAAACTCTCAAGAACTTCGGCATATAAAAGTGCTTTTGGAATAAGCAAACCCAGGAGGGATCATCCACGCGGAGTTTAAAGAAAACAGAAAGAACTGGCTTCTGGTAAAAGCATTTCTTTCAGCTATAGTTCCAGGCTACACGCCAAAAACCCCAGACCGCTTTTGGGGTAAGGACACACTAAATCCAAACCTCCACCAGTCACTGCTTGCTCCCACCTTGTTAAAGTTCCAAACAGCCGAAGAGTTGCTCATAAATGGCAACATGCGAATATTTTGTGGAAATCAGAGCTACAACGTTCTCGATAGGAAAGCTCCAGCACGCATTATATCCACATACCGCACATACATTATCTAACGCTCGTCCCAAATACGCGCAGATAAAGAGAGCTTGGCTGAGACCTTAACGATTCATTGACTCCGCCGCACCAGGAATGAGAGCAGATGTCATTCCTGCCTGCACGACTAGGCGTTACAGAGCTGCTGAAGACGGCCAGTTTAGCCTTGACTGTAACTAACAAAGAACAAGGTAAACCCCCGAGCGGGGGGAAGACAAACACAGGCACACCGCGCTGTAAATACGAGTAGCACAGCACAGCCCTGCCCGTTCCCAGCTACTTACGAATACCTCTCGATTATACAAACGCCGCGTTATCTGGGCGCCTACCAGATTAAATTCACGGGCTGGACGGACTGAGGCTTGTTTACCGCAGGTCACCGACTGGCATCTGTAATCCAAGCTTAGCTCTTTTGGTAATTTACAAACAGCGGCGTTCGCAGCTGCACATCGAAGAGCATAAGCGATTCCTACGCGGATGTTCCCGCAGAGTAAAAGGCACAACTCGCGCTGATTCAAAGTCAGCGCGGCGGGGACGCGCTCCAGCCCGAACTCGAGCGAACTCGGCAGCTCCTTACCTGCTCGGCGGCGGCTCCGGCGTTGTGCGCTCCGGCGGGACGGGAGGCTGGCGGGGAGGCAGACCCGCTCCCGCCGCCCCGGCCCGGCCACCGCGGGGAGCTTCGGCGGGGCGGCCGGGAGCTACGGGGGGGGGGGCGCCGGGGCGCCCTGAGCTCCGGCTGCCGCCCGCGGGGTGCGGGCAGGAGGGAGGCTGAACGTAAGGGAAGGAGGGAGGGGACTGAGTGTCCCGCGGGGGCGAGTGGGGCCAGTGGCGGGCGGGCGGGCGAGCCGGAGGCGGCGGGGCCGGGGCAGGGCTGGGGCGGCGCGGGGAGTCACGGCTCAGGAATGCCAGGAATGTGGGGCGGCCGCGGGGCCCGGAGACGTCGGGGACGCGACTTGGGATTTCCTTTCTCTTTTTCTCTTTTCTTCCCCCCCCCCCTTTAAACTACTCCCCCTTTCCCCAAGGAAGGAGGAGGGCCGAAACCCACCCCGCGGAGGAGGGAAAAGGAGGAACGGAGGAAGAGGAGGGCGCAGGCTCCTGCCAATCCGGACGAGTGCCGGCGGCAGCCCTCCCGAGGAGGGCAGAGCTGCCAGGTGCGGGGCGTCCGCCTCGACTCGACTCTCCCGTCCTGTCCCGTCCCGTCCCTCCTATGGCCCTGCCGGGGGAAACCAACCCCAGCCCGGCGATCCCGAGGGCTGTCGCGGCCGGGAGCCGCTGTGGGAGCTCGGGCGGGGTGGGAAGGCAGGCTCGGGACAGCACGAGCTCCGGCGTGCCCTCCCGTGCGCAGGGCCGCCCGCTGCCTCGCTTCTGCCATTCCACAAGTCCCTGCTCATCTCCCGCTGGCTTGGCACTACAGCATCGTTTCTTCTGCCCTTCAGATCTTCACTCCTGGTTTTCCCATTTCAGACCCTTCGGTCTCCTGCATTCTGTGTGACCTTCACTTCTAGAAGGGCGGTCATCCCTGCTTCTTTAGCTGCCCGCAGAGCAGGAGACTGGATGAAAAAATACCCATGGTGACCTCATGCATGTGCCTTGCTGGAAAGCAAGCAGGGGGAAAACTAAAGTTGGCTTGAAACAGGGTGGTCGGTAACTACATGAAACGCCCAGAACACTTGGTGCTTTGCAGGTGTGGGAAAGCCCTCCTGATCCCTGCTCTAAGAGACAGTAGGGACAGAGTGCAAAGAGTGCCATCAGGATGGCTGGGAATACCAAGCAATGTTGAGCCTAAGGAGGCCTAAGAACGGTGTGAGTATTAGGAATGACATGTAGGTGCTTCTGCGTGTCATCAGTGATGGACAATTTGCAGAATGGTGTTGTCCTTAGACTACATTAATATAAAGTGATTCACATCCCCCAAAGTGTATACAAATGCTTCTGGTACCGGTGGGCACCTGCAGGAGGTATCCCTCTGAAACTGACAGCAGAAATGAAGGACTCTTACAAACATGGCAAATGATGAAAAATAGTGATAAATGAGAACTGATACCAGTTGTGAGTTGCTGCGCTTTTTTGCCTCTTGTACACGTTCCTGAAGGAGTACGTGAGCAGATTTGTTGGAGTCAGGCTTACGCAGATTATTAATGGCAAAGAGGATCAGGAGCTGAGAGATGGAGAAATAACACAGATTGTTGATTTGGATAGATAAGTAATTGTATTTAAGTGCTGTATGTGGAATCACAGGCTTATGCCTTACCTCTGGCATAATATTCTAATTACATTTTGCAAGGAAAGTCCTTTTCATCTGAGACTCTCAAACATTTTACAAACACCACACCTTAATGAAGTAAGTAATTATCCCCATTTTACATATGGCTACACTGAGGCATTAAGAAGCGACACCACGTAATATTTGGACTTGAATTATACTTGACCACATGTAGATACAGAGCTTTTGAGTAACAATCTGGAAGGAACATCAGGTGTCAGAATGAGGTGATAAGATGGTTCACAGAGGGGCTGCGCTCTGCATTTATGCAGCTCAGCTTTATGCCAGAAAACAGTTTCCTTGACTGAGTGGAAAGTTGCTCAAGAGGGCAGCGTGCATCAAAACGAGGGTTTAAATTGCCAACAGGTTCTCCCCATGCTGGGGCAGGTGTAAGGATCTTGCTTTCAAGACAACAAATACTGACTTTTGCATCTGTGCCTCAAGGCAGCGGCTACCTGAAGTCCTTTAGTGGAATTCCCGGTTTGCCCCTGGCCACTTTCACTTTCCTAGGTGCCTGCATTTGAAGTGAGCTTAATACCTTAACTGCAAATGAAATAATGTGGCAAGAAGCACAAACATGCTGACAGATGGGAAGGTTTGGAGGGGAGATTTTATGAGTTGGTTATCCGAGGATGGGGACCTCCAGAACAAAAAACGCTTGGAAGAAATACAATCAGAGTACTTGTCAGGAAGCGCTTTTACTAAAAGATCAGCTCAAAGCAGTCTGCAAAATGAATTGTATTTCAGATTTACCCGACCAAAAGAAGCTCCCAAAACTGGGAATGGTGAAGATTATTACTTTTCCGTGAGATTACTTAATGCAGTCTGTTTTAGACTCTCAGAGACTGTAGCAGTAGGTGCTTTAGAAAAACCAAGCTTCCCAGAAATTATAGCCAGTTACTGCAGAGTCTTCCATAAGGAAACGTGTTGGTATTACTACAGCCTTCTGGGACCACTGAAACCTGGAATCTTTACATACATCTTTGTTCCGAGAGCTGTCAGGAATATACAACCCTGGGATCAGACTCAACAGTTCCTACCTGCTCCCTGGGGAATGGTTTCATAAACTACTAAAACTAGATTAGATGATCCTCACACTATGTTAAAATGATACAAATCATGGATTTGGTTCCAAACCCCTGTTCTGGTTCAGATTTGTCCAGTAAACCGTGATGGTAAATCTTCTATCGATCAGATGTAGGCTGGATTATGTATTATCCTTTATGCTGCTGGGGAGCCATGTTCAACAATTTGTTACTACTTTTTTGTCTGCAAAGGTGACAGCTCTAAATTATATTTAGAGACTTTATTGACTTGCCGTAATGATTTATGGACTTTACCTCCAAAACATTTCCTCTGCTCTGGTATAATTTAATTTTTATACTGGTTCCTTCTGTAATTTCATCAGCATTAAATGGGGAATAACCTGTTGACAGGACTGTACCTCGGTTTCCTTAGCTACCAGCCTTCGGTCTGATCTCAGGCATGTAGCAGCACATCCCTGTGTCTTAGTTTTCTTATCTGAAAACAGATAATGATAGTGATCTTAAGAAGTGCTTTTTGAGTTGCAGATGAAAACATTGTATAGGAGAGAGACTTTTTTTTTCCAAACTGTGGTTTTGACAGGCCTGAATGTTGTCTCAAAACCCTTGCGAAAATGAAGCCCAACACCATTCAGTTTGACCAAAGGGGTAGCTATCAGCAGAAGAAAACTGATTTTATCTGGGTCAAAATACAGGAGACAGTTGTTATGTCAATGTTGTCTGCAGCTATGTGCAATGAATTTTGAAGTGCCTTAGCATCTTGCTAGCAAGACCCCTTTTAACCAAGTTTTGAATGTGTTTAAACTGAGGCTAAAGTTAGCGTCTTGAGTCTTGTTATAACATGGAAATATCTCAGTCCTTGTTGGCTGGTGAAACCATGTCATAACCTGTTTCATATAAAACTGTCTTTAAACTGTGCTTAAGCAAGAGCTGGTGGTTTCTCCTGTGAACAGTAGATGATGTTTAATTAGTCTTACAGTCATCTACATTACAATCAAATCAAAGAATGCAGTTGTAACACATTCCCAATTTGTATTGTAAATGTGACCCTAACTGTGTTCCTAAAAGCTCTGTCGTGCTACAGCTGGGTACACTGGCCTGACTGTAACATAAGGAGAAACTTCATACACCAGCAGAAATTCCCATTCCTAAAATCATATTTGTTCTTAATAAACTTATAAATATTTGAAACTTACAAAAGTCAAAAGAATAAAAGGGGGGGGGGAAGTTTACTTCTCTGGTATTCTGTGCTCTCATTAATTATTCCATTTAATAGTGCTTCTCAAAATCATCTCTTGGAAAAGGAATTTGGATTACCCAATCTTGGAAAACAAGCCTGTTGCCACCAAGCATGAGCCAACATGTTCTAGTACTCTATGGCTTATCACAAGTGAGCCAGCACCCAGTTTTGAAGAGTAGAAAAAGTCTTGGTTGATTATCTGTGCAAATAAACTATGCTGTGTTGGATATTCTAATTTTCTTAGAGTTGTATTCTGCCTGAGGACTTCATCTCTGTGCCTCTTTTCAGCTCTGCAGTAAGAGCTGTACAATGAAAAGCTTTTCAGAATGTGTGAGTAGAGTAATGAACTTTTGATTCCAGAGCTATAAGTACTTTGAATGGGGTTTAGGCAAGGAATATGCCTTTCCACGCAACTGTTAAACTGCTCTCCAACCTGGAATAGTCTGACAGAATGAATAACGTTTTCCCAGTTTTCATGGGTTATCAATTTGTGTACTTTTAAAGGTATCCTTTAGCATGGTCATTAGGTCTTCAGATTTCCGAAAGCAGTGGTCTCCTGAACACACAAACAAAAAATTACTAGCTTTTGACAGCAGTTAATTCAGCAGCGTGCCCAGAAGCCAGCACACGCCAGGATTTGTAGGTGGTTTACTGCTCACTTCTGATAGTCACAATTTTTATGCCTCTCAGCATGGACTGAAATGTCTGACCGTGCGCACGCAGCTGGAAGTACTTTCTTGCCACTTAGAGATAAATGGTTTCTCGAGAAAGCAAAGAGTAATGTTATAATCTAAAATATGATTTGGGGACCATTACAAACTTGTGTAGCTTGAATTTAGCCATTAATGGTTGTTTCGCTGTGTCAAATGGGTGTAAGGCCATGCTTGGGTGTGAGAGTTCTATGAAACTCTGTATTTAAGACTTTCTGATATCAACAGTGAAGTGCACTGCAGAAGAATAAGACCTCAGGTAGACGTAACTCAGCTTTTTGAAGTCTGTATATTATTTCTAAAAGAGCCCTGATTCTCATTCTCATTTCTGGTCCAAATTAATAGGAAAATTGCTCTTAGTTAGAGCACTTTGGGAATGCTGAGACGTATATGTAAATATTGTTTTCTATGCTGACTGTCATTTGCATGATACAATAGATACCCTGGAGAGATATAAAACACTTACAAACATTTTCCTGAAAAGTATTAATACAAAAATGGAATGAGAAATACCAATTAAATTGTTGGAATTTAGACTTGGAAGAGGTAAGGAGATCAGGTGATTAACCAAAGTCCTTAAGATGTAGAATGCAGTTGTTTTCTCCTTGCATATTTCTTTATTTATCCCATTAGATCACTTCAGTTGGCTGTTCATAAATTCTGGTTGGTTGAGATGGGCTTCCCATTGCAATTAGTTGGGCGACTGAAAACTCACTTTAGAACTTGCCTTAAAAGCAGCCAAAGTACTGTTGAGGTGGTTATGATGTGTGCAAGATAAGGAGCTGTACTTTTATCTTATCTATTCAACCACCTAATAGAAACACCAAATGATTTCAGAGACAGCATTAAGGTAGGTAGAGGCTAACAAGGAATTTTATTTGCTTCTCATGAAGGGTGAGGGTGATGTTCTTTATTTCACTGGCTGATAAAAGATTTGACCGGTAGGTGAACACAATAAGAAGCCAGTATAGATTCTCAGCTAATACCTACATAAAATTAATATATATAGTTGTATATAAGAATATATAAATAGATGTGTAGAATAAATATATATATATATGCCATAACAAAAGAGAAACAAAGTATGAGCTCCAGGCTTCAATTTAGGAAGTTCACAGGAATGGGATGCTCAATGGAGATTAGGCACAGCAAGGGTAGCCATGATAAATGATGACCTTAGAAAAGAGAGGTCAACAAAGAAGCAAAATTCAGACTACTGAAGGCAATTGGTGCAGATGAGAACAAGAGGTGATGACATTTACCCCTGGGTATTTTCTACATGCCCTATTTGTAAAAAAGAGTTGGTGGTAAAGATGCAAAGAGGCAAACATGGCTATGAAAGGTGTATGTCTTTTACTTTATATACAGTGCACTTATGTCTTAACCACTTTTCTCTCTCCTTGGATGGAATGATACTCAGGGGAGCTGTACCTGTGTACAGTTAAGAGTACAATTCTAACAAAAATGGGGGACAAAGGAAACACAAGCTGTGGACCCATGAAAGTCAGGGAGGAGTGGGCCATAAAGGAAACAGGTTCTCATCTTACCAAATGCCCTCTGAAACCTGATAACTCCTTGCCCATAAGATACAGAAGTATTTGACAGTCTTATGAATGTACTTTTTGGTGTTAGTACCTGTAGGGTGAAAGATTCATGTGGCATTGCCATTTCTAGCAGCAGAACTATAAAGAGAAGGAATTTACTATTAAGAAAAAAGCAGAGTTGCAATCTTCTTTACAATTCAGTAACTGGTAATTTGAACCCTAAGACATTTAGGCTTGGTGTGTCATATCATAATGTAATCATGTATCATTTTCTTCACTGTGTATTAGTTAAGCATCATGCTTAAACACTGTATTCACAGTGTTTAGAAATATATACTCAATCCCACTGTCCATGTCACTGACAAAGATGTTGAACAGTGTCAGTCCCAACACTTACCCCTGAGGGACGACACTTGTCACTGGTCTCCATTTGGACATTGAGCTGTTCACCGCAACTCTTCGTGTTCGACCACCCAAACAATTCCAAACACCAAGTGCTCCATCTGTCAGATTCATGCCTCTCCAGTTTAGAGACAAGGATGTCATGCAGGACAGAGTCAAGTGCCTTGCTCAAGTCCAGGTAGACGACATCAGTTGTTTTTCCCTTTTCCACCAATGCCATGGCCTCACCATAGAAGCCCACCAAATTTGTCAGGCATGATTTTCCCTTAGTGAAGCCATGGTGGCTGTCACAGATCACCCCCTTATTGTCCATATGCCTTAGCAATTTCCAGGAGGATTTGCTTCATGATCTTCCTGGGCACCAAGATGAGACTGGTCTGTAGTTCCCTGAATCTTCCTTTTTTCCCTTTTTAAAAATGGGGGTTATATTTCCACTCTTCCAGCCATTAGGAACATCACCAGACTGCCACGACTTCTCAAATACAATGGATAATAGCTTTGCAAGTATATCAGTCAGTTCCCTCAGGACCCACAGAGGCATCTCGTCTGGTCCCATGGTCTTCATGTTCCTTAGATAGTCTTGAACCTGATTTTCTCCTACAGCAGGTGGTTCTTCATTCTCCCAGTCCCAGCCCTTGCCTCCCATCTGGCTGGAGCTCTTACTAGTGAGGACCAAGGCAAAAAAGTCATTGGGTACCTCAGCCTCCTCCATATCCCAGGTCACAAAGTCTCCCGTTTCCTTCCAGAGGGGTCCCACATTTTCCCTCATCTTACTTTTATTCCCAATGTACCTCTAGAAGTTTTCCTTGTTGCCCTTAATGTCCTTAGCCAGATTGAGTTCTGATTATTAAAAATCACAATAATGCTACACTGCATGCAAAGGTCAAGGAGAATTTTCTTGTTATTAAAATTACTCAGAGTAATTGCACTTAATAAGTAAAAGACACTTAAATGAAAGCAGGAGCTGTAAGACGATTTTATCCTTGTAAAACAAACAAGTCATAAAACACAAGAATGCATTTACTGTAGGAAGGCTTTTTACTATCATTTATGATAGATAGGTGTTCGGGATTACAGCATGGGGACTTAGGGTGTTGTTACATAAAGTTTTAATTGACCCAAGCTGGTGTCACCACAGTCCTATCCACTCTCTCCTGCATATCCCCATTCCATCTGTTGAGCTGGGTCAAGCATTTACCTGACCCCACAGTGCAGCAGTTTGCAGACCCAAGCTGTATACAAGGGTAATGTTACCAGAAAGGCCTTTGCCCAAGATAATACCCCTATACCAGTTGAAGCATCTCCCCTGGCAGTTCAGATCAGCAGAAGGTGTCACAAGGGAGCAGTGGCAGCATGCAGATGAGGAACAGAAGGGAGGGTGGGGATGTGGCAACGTGGCAACATTGCCTTGAGGTGTTTTAAACTGTCAGGAGCCGCACCTGTGGGTTCTTATCCAGCACCTGCATGTGATTCACTGTGTTACCTTGGACACCTGGAACATCAGTCACTTTCTCATTACCAGGAAAGCTACCCACTGGTGTTTAGCAGGCTATGCTAGACAATGTGATCACCAAACAATACAGCAGCTGTAGGTATTTTGTCCACTAATACAGTCAACCTGTTGACCCTGGTGTCAACAAGAGCACTTCAGTAGCAGTTCCCATTAGTAGGTAAGAAATACTTTAATACTCACTAGAGAAACACCCCATTTCCTTTAGGAACAAAGTTATGGTTTATAATTTGTGTTATCTGTGGTCTCTGATTTTGTTAATGAACTGTAAGAAAGATTGTGCAGGTCACTTCAACATTTTTACCACCATAAGGCCGTTAAGAAACCTAAGGTGTAAAGTTCTGCATGTATCCTAATGGCACCCTTGTTTACATTCATTCTGTTCACCTAACAAGGTATGGCGTCAATGGAGAAACAAAACTGCACGAAGGATAGGAAACCTAAAGGTATACAAGCAATCAAACATTGTAGTTTACAATAGTATCTCACTGGGCTTCATTAGTGCAGACTTAATCTTGCAGCTCCAGCTCACCACCTAAACTGCCATTTTCTCAGTTACATACCCACATTGGCAGAGATGGAGAACTGTGTTTTCCAGAGGCAAAGAGGCATCACTTAGTACAGGGTGGGGTTTGGGTGAGGCTACAGGAAATGATCTGGCTTTCTTCCCTTTCACACTCAACTTGGCAGCTCGTACTTCTAGTGGCTCGACAGGGAAGCCAGAACCCAGCACACAGGCCTGTTTCACTCTTTCTCTGGGTGCTTCAGCTCCTCAGGTGCTGCTTGATGTGTGTGTATATATATATATATGAATGAAATAAGCTTTACCTGATGTATTCTGAATCTGTCGAAGAAGAATACAAGGAAAAAGTTTGGTCTCATTTCTGCTCCTTGTAGTGTCCAAGCAGGGTGAGATTTTCTCATCAGAAGCTCTTTCCCTTTTTTCTCTTCTTCTTTTGTTCCATTGTGTGCTCTGAAATATGAATTCAGTCTTTAGTGGGGTTTGTATTCTGGCCCTTTACCAATAATTATAGTAAGGAATGCAGGTAAGAAAAAGTAAATGGCCATATTCAACACTTGGTAAGAACTGAATGGAATTTCAAGACACTTCAGAAGGCTGTGGTAGTTTTCTTTGCTCAACATCATGGGGTGTTATAAATTGAGGAGCATCTTGGAAAGACCTCAAGAATCCCAGCCAGTAAAGAGTGATAAAAGTAACTGTGCTCAGCAAACTGATGGTTGCTATCAACACTCTTTAAAACTTGCTATTATTTATTCAGTGTATTTGACCTTATTCTTGTATCTTATACTTCAGTCTTACATTTACTAGTATTTTTGTATCTTGTATTTATTTGATAACTAATACATGTGATACTTATGAAGGTAGTATGCCAAGTAAGGTTGATGGCAAAAAAAAAGATCAAGTATCTGTACTCTTGATGAATCATTTTCTTTCCTGATAATTCATTAACTGCTGCAATAGTGAAGTAAAAGATGCCACATATGAAAGGATTCATTTGTAAATCGTTATCAGCAGAAACCCAGTGCAAATCTGACCAGTCTCAGAAACAGGCTTAAGAACAAGTATGCTTTTGTATTTAAGTTTGTGCTCTTGTATGTAAGTTTGCAGCAGCAACAGCAGTCAGGTTCCTTTTTTTTTTATTTAGCCTCATCTCTCTAGGTATTCATACAATCACAGGTTGGTTTGCGTCGGAAGGGACCTGAAAGCTCATCCAGTTCCACCCCCTGCCACAGGCAGGGACACCTTCCACTAGGGCAGTTTGCTCCAAGCCCCTGTGTCCAACCTGGCCTTGAACACTGCCAGGGATGGGGCAGCCACAGCTTCTCTGGGCACCCTGTGCCAGCGCCTCAGCACCCTCACAGGGAAGAATTTCTTCCCAAGATCTCATCTCAGTCTCCCCTCTGTCCATTTAAAGCTATTCTCCCTTCTCCTTTCCCTATAGGACCTTGTCAAAAGTCCCTCTCCAGCTTTTTTGTTGGCCCCTTTAGGCACTGGAGCTGCCCTAAGGTCTCCCTGAAGCCTTCTCTTCTCAAGGCTGAACAAGCCCAGCTCTCTCAGCCTGGCTGCATCGGAAGGTGCTCCAGCCCTCTAAGCCTCTTGGTGGCCTTTCTCTATGTTCAACAGACTGCACCTTAAAAACCCTGCACAGATTTTCATTTCTCATCCCTCGTAAGAAAACCTAAGACGATCTCTACTCATTTCCCCCCCTCTAAAAAATATACTGCCAATCCTGGAAGTTAAAGCTGTTCCACTGAAGCCTTCCCTGAATCCCTGAGGGATTCATTAGGACACAGTGGTTTAAATGCCAGTGCTCCCTGTCCATCAGTGGTGCCACTTACAGTAGCATCTGCAGTAACCGAAAACTCTTCCACTTGTACAATTGATCAAGTGACATTTGTTACTGTCATATGAGAAACCCTTACTGAATATAACATGATTATTTACTTCTGACAGACCATTTGCCCCTTGTCAGATCTAGGGGAGGATCACCATCAGTGCAAACTGATCCTCAGCTTTCATTAATTCTTTGGCAGTACTATGTTAGTGGTTTCCCACCTTTCCACTGTTTCCTGCTCCTCTGCTGTTCTGTGCTGCTCCCTCAGCAGCACCTGCACAGTCATGTCTAAGGGTACACGAAGCTCACCATAGAATTTTCTATCTTGTTTTTATTAATTGCCATTTGTCAGAGGTATTTATGATAGAATCATAGAATAGTTCGGGTTGGAAAGGACCTTAAGATCATCCAGTTCCAACCCCCCTGCCATGGGCAGGGACACCTCCCACTAAACCATGCCACCCAAGTCTCTGTCCAACCTGGCCTTGAACACCGCCAGGGATGGAGCATTCACAGCTTCCCTGGGCAACCCATTCCAGTGCCTCACCACCCTCACAGTAAAGAATTTCTTCCTTTTATCCAATCTAAACTTCCCCTGTTTAAGTTTGAACCCGTTAGCCCTTGTCCTAATCACTACAGTCCTTAACAAAGAGTCCCTCCCCAGTATCCTTTTAGGCCCCCTTCAGATGCTGGAAGGCTGCTATGAGGTTTCTACACAGCCTTCTCAGATGGATCTGTTCCATCAATTTGATGGCTTGTTTTGTTCTGGAGCTAGTTTAGAGGCTTTATAACAACGTGCCAGTGAGTTGGTTGCACCATATTCATAATCTGGCTGCTCAGCTGTTTTTCTTAAGGACGATTTTTTTAGCTCAATTTCCCGAATGTGATTAAACGAACACTGCTTGAGTAAATATTCTCAGCGTGATTATAAGAGGCAAGACATTAGGTGAAATAATGATAGATTCTGATGGAAACAGGTTCTGATGGAAACATCGTTGTGTTTCAAAGCCAAAACCCCCCCAGACTGGTGGTCGGCCAAGAGAGAGGAGATCACCAGAGCATTTGGAACCCAAGAAGTTCACGTAAGTTTTAGAGTCCTTAAGCTTTTGCTGTTGCCCTTTGCGTTCTACGATCGCTGTTAGAACACACTTAGAAGTGGTTTTTTACTTTGTGTTTTTATGTTACGGTAGAAAATCGGCAATATTGGACTGAATTGCCTTCCCTCTCCCCTTCCCCCCTCCCCCCCATACAATCCATTCCCCAGAGGAATTTTGGGCAGACACGAATTCTAAACCACGCAGTGATCCTTGTGTAGATTCTTTTCAAGCGAACGCGCTGTCACCAGGACACCATCTATTTAAACGGGACACGTTTCCTTTTCTTTTCCGACCCTCAGGTTCTCCGCGGGACGGGGAAAACCATCTGGGATAAAAGATCCGCCCCTTCCCCGCCATCCGCTGCTCCCCCGGCCGCTGGGCAGCCCTCCTCCTCCCCCCGTACCACGAGGCCGTTCGCTGCCTCTGCGAACGGTCCAGGCAGCCCCCGGAGCACCCTCAGCGCCGGGCACCCCACCCGACGGCAAGCCGGACCCTGCGGGGCCAATCACAAACCGCCTTTACCCCTCCCCTGTGCTACCACGTCCAATGAAGTTCAAATGCTTCCGAACCAACCAATCACGAGCGACAGCGACCCGGAGCCGCGACCCCGTTGCCAACGGGGCGAGGCCCGCGTGCCGAGCAGCGTCGCGGCGGGGCCAATCAGCGTGCTCGGGCGTGCGCTAACGTCCGCGGGGCGGTGCGAGCTTTGAATTTGCGGCGCGTCCGACCGCGGGCTCCGATGTGAGGTGCGGTGGGATCCGGAGCTGAGCGACCCCGCGGGGCTCTGAGCGGCTGCTGGACCCTGGGCAGAGCTTAAGAGCGAGAGACCGGGCGGTCGGGGGCCCTTCGTGGGTGTCGGGCACCCGGAGCGGGCTGGTGAGCTGCGGCGTGTCCCCGGGGGGCGCTCGTAAGTGATTTCCGAGCTGCGCTGGCGTCTCGCGGAAGTCAGCCCGCGCCATGGGTTTTTGCGAAGCTTTGCGGTTAAACGCCGCTGAAGTACGGTACTAACGACTTTCTGCAGTTCTAGCATCAGCATAAGGTATGGAGAGAAACTTTCTGAAGTACAGCAAAGGCAATTATACGAATATAAACCCTGTTTATTGTTAGATTGGTTAATGAGAGGTTTCAGATTTTCAGCTGGGTAAGACCGTGTCAAAACAGGACTTAACGTTAAAAGCTGCTGCTTTGCACGTAGATCAGGAAGCCTACACTGTTGTGAAATACTGTGTTCGAATCGCTGCTAAGGTTAAAAATGCAGTTTGTTTTGGTTCGGAGAAAACTCCAGGAGCTCGCCAGCAAAGTTTTAGGTTGGCAAGCAAGTATTCTTTATTGTGGCGCCGGGAGACACGGGGGATAGCTCCTCCAAGCGTGTCTCTCCTAAGCATCAACCAGGCGGTGATTATATTGTCGTTAAATACGCATATTCATTAGATTACATACATTACATCATACTTTTAGAGTATGCACACAAAAATGTGATAATGGGCTTTTGGACCACTGGTAATTACTTCTTCATCACTTTGGTTTAGGATCGTTGTCATGTCAGTAACTACCACGTGGTTCTGGCAAAGCTTATCTTAATAATTTCCTTTTCTCTATAGTTGTTAACAAAGCCTAACATCCTAGAGGTCACTCATTTACAACGCTATTCTTCAGTTTAAAAGGGAGGCTTGCTTAACCTCCTTCAATTATCTCTTTGTGTTTCAGGCATAGCACTGTCCATTCTGTATTAAACAAGGACCCCGTCAGTATGAGCTGGGCTGTGGAGGAATGGAAAGAAGGTGTCTCCCCCAAAGTCCTTCAGAAGATTCATGAGCTGGAAAGTCAAGTGGACAAGCTCAGAAAGGAGCGTCAGCAAAGACAGTTCCAGTTAGAGTCTTTGGAGGCAGCTTTGGAAAAACAGAAGCAGAAGGTAACAGAGGCACTGTGGTCATTTCCCTAAAATGCCGTTCTCCATGCCAAACACAATTACAAATGTTTTATCTGGTTGTCCATAGGGGTGGGTTAGTGTCTTGTTTCTTCCCACTGACTGGAAAAGTAGCACAGAAATATAATACAAACTACATATATTAATCCTCATCGTATTCTCTCTTCTGTTTAGTTCTCATTGACTGCTAATAGAATTCCTGCCTCCTATTTATGCTTGGTGTGATTGCCCACCCTAGAATCGTAGAATAGTTAGGGTTGGAAAGGACCTTAAGATCACCCAGTTCCAGCCTCCCTGCCATGGGCAGGAACACTGCACTCTAAACCATGTCACCCAAGGCTCTGTCCAACCTGGCCTTGAACACTGCCAGGGATGGGGCAGCCACAGCTTCTCTGGGCAACCTGTGCCAGTGCCTCATCACCCTCGTGGTAAAGAACTTCTTCCTTGTATCTAACCTGAATTTCCCCTGTTTATGTTTAAACCCATCACCCCTTGTCCTATTGCTACAGTCCCTGATGAAGAGTCCCTCTCCAGCATCCTTGTAGGCCCCCTTCAAATACTGGAAGCTGCTCTGAGGTCTCCACGCAGCTTCTCTTCTCCAGGCTGAACAGCCCTAACTTTCTCAGTCTATCTTCATGCAGAAGCTGCTTGGCTCCCCTTGTCATCCTTGTGGCCACCTCTTGCCTTTCTCCAGCAGCTTCACATCCTCCTTATGCTGAGGACCCCAGAACTGTACACAGTGCTCTAAATGGGGTCTCACCAGAGTAGAGGGGCAGAACCACCTTTGATCTGCTGGTCACACTTCTTTTGATGCAGCCCAGTATGTGGTTGGCTTTCTGGGCTCAGTTGTTTATATTGATTTGAGGCTTTGCTGCATCTTTTTATGATTAGGCAAAGTAATTTACGCCTGTTTGAAATCTTGATAATGTCGAGGCCTGTTTTATACAAGAGTTGCACAGTTGACAGCCTCTTGCTGTTCCACCTTGCCTGCAGATAACCTTTCATCTTTTGCTTAGTTTATGTAATTCTCAGTTGAGTGGGTTTTTTTGTTTGTTTCTTTGTTTGTTTTGTTTTTCCCCTCCACATACCCCCCCCCCCCTAAAGATTGTATTTTGGGTTTCAGTTTCCTTTTTTAGGGCTGTACTTTTATGCTTCATCTGACTACACTGTCAGCCAGGAAACCAGAGACCCTCTTGGTCTGGGTCCTGCTGTGCTTCAGATCAGAGGTGACCCATTTAGTTGCATATTGTTTTATAATGTCTGAATACAGCTCAAAGGCAAATTACAGAGGCTGCCTTTTATTCCCTTTAGGCTGCTACAACTTTCTAGCAAAACTTAAGCCTTGTAGTTTTCTTTGAGTTTCTTCCTGTGAGTTTCCTCAACCATCCAGCGGAACTGCTGTGCTCCCATAACACAAAGGGCTGTGCTCAAATAGGAGTGCTTTAAGACTTATAAGCAGTAGCTAACACTTCTTTCAACCAGAAGAATAATCTTGTGCAATGCTCTAGCCTGACTGTGCCTGCCCCTCAGAAGCTGTAGGGGAGGAGGATGTCTACTGCAGGGCTCTATTTCCAGTTTCAAAGCTGTGGCTCGATAGTCATTATGCATTCTTTGTTTAGTCAAGGTATTCTGATTGCTGAAGTTGATAGGCTGGAAAGAGAAGCGAGATGGTCAGTGGGGATTAGCAAAGTAGTGTGTGTTATTAGGATTTAAGGATTGATTAATTTTTCTATGAGCTTCTCTAGTCAATAAATAGCAGCTGTTAATGTTACTGAGTTGAATCGCAGGAGACATGGCTTTGTTCACACCCAAGAACATTTAAATGATGTGTATTGCTGAGGTTTTGGTGCTGTCAGGATTTTGAAAAGCCACGGAAAAAAATAGCAGTTTGTAAACTTTGTGTTATTAAAGTAATAGAAGTGTAGAGATTACTTGAGGGTTTTTTTAAATGGTTTGTATTCCACCTAGGTTGAGAGTGAAAAGAATGAAGCTTCATTACTAAAAAGAGAGAACCAGAGCTTGATGGAATTGTGTGATAGTCTTGAGAAAGCAAAGCAGAAAATATCACATGATCTTCAAGCAAAAGAATCTCAAATTAACATTCAGTCGGGACAGCTGAACTCCAGCAAGAAAGACATAGAAAGGCTAGAGCGAGAACTGAAAAGGTAAGGACTTGCTCTGTCTCTAACCTGTGTATAACAGTTATTTTCTTGTGGTTTATTCATTTAGTGTATCCTTCATGGTATTCTAGTTTCTTTTCTTCTCATACTTAAGTCAGATTTTATGACTGAAGTCTCAAAACAGGGACCTGGTTTTACATACACACATGCATGTACGGACTTCTACATAAATCTGCCTGCCACTTGAAGGAGTTAATACCTATAGTTCCTCCTTAATTTGGGGGAATTCTGCAGTGTCATGTGAGAACTGTCTGTGATCTTAAACAGCAAAACAGCTAGCACAGCTGAGTCAATTGGCAAAGGTAAACTGCAAAGGGCTTGGAGTTGCTCAGAAAGTACATGGACAATTCAGTCTGTAAGATCAAGTCTACCAATAAAATACTACTTGGAAGGAGGCATGAACATCTATTGGAATGGAAGAGGAAGCTGCCAAAAGCAGTGACTGAATCACTGCATCCAGTTGCCTTGGTGAAGAAGAGCTTAATTCAAAGACCTCAACTTCTAAATACTGTTATTCCTGAGATAGTTCGTATGTACTCTCTGTAGAGGTGGAATGCAAGTAATAAGAGAATCTTCTGTAATGTACACACATCTAAAATCCTTCATCTGAGGGTGCTAACCAAATGGAACAGTTGCCCATAGTGAAGTGAATGTTATCTGTTAAACTTGCTCTCATACTAGAGGCACTCTGTTCTAGAATGAAAGTATTTCTGAAACTTTGTGTTCGTCAGTCAAGCTGAGTATTCTGCCTGTGCAATAAGCTGTTGTGCTGGTACTAGTAATGCTAAAGTACTGTCACAGGGAGGGGTGTGAGACCAGGTTACTTAAGGGTTTGGTTTAGTTGTCTGGGGGGGGGGGGGGGGTTTTGGGGGGGGGTTGTTCTGTTTTGTTCTTTTCTTTTGTGGCTTGAGATATGTCTACTTCCTTTAAGTTTTGGAGGGAATACCTCATTCCATCCTAAGTGGAAGCAAATAAAGAAGTGTGTTGGTCTTTCTGGGGTCTTGCTTGTTTGTTTTTCCTTTGCTTCCCTCTCCCTCCTCCCTTCCCTCCCCCCTGTGTCCTCTTTGGGAAAACTAGAGATAGTTGAGGTATTTAGGTATTAGGCTGCCATGATAAGGTATTTCAGCAAAACAATGTGACATGTAGAAACACCAGCTTTGTGTAAGGAGTGGCTAAGATCCATCGAAGAATCTCGGGAGATTCAGTGGGGCTTGCTAGAACCGCCTATGTTTCTGTATCTCATGTCAAATGTTAGGCCAGGGAAGCTGCAGGCTAAGGATATGTGTTCCATTTGTCCATTCCCAAAATTAAGTCTGGTTTACTTGAATTCTCTGCTTTCCATTACATTACTTTGCGTATCTGTCCACTACAAAAGATCATCTGTTACTACATATAGCTTGATCTTGGCAATCATCTTCAGGTATGTTTTATGCTGATAACTGATCGTTTACCACTTCATAGCAACTAAGAGTCCACTGGGAGGGGAGTTCTTGATATTGTGCTGTAAAAAGGAGAGGGTAATGGAAACCATTGTCTTATCAACCTGTGTGTCCTGGGCAGGACGAAAGTTGCTGTATAAACTCCAAACTAGTTACCTGGTTTCACTTCATGAGCTTGTAACTCTTGATGCTCACAAGTGTCACAAGAGTGGGTAGTCTGCTGCGGTGTTCTGGGCAGCAAAGTTTACAGTGAACATGAAAAATACGCTGTCAGGTGGACAGCATTCCCTTCCCATGAGGTATGCATCTGTTTCTCAAAGCCTGCAGTATCAGAACATAGAATAAAAGTTGCATATTTCCTATCATAAAGATGCTTACTGGAGAGTAGGAGTTATGTGTTATCAGTGTTTACAGTGATTTGGGTGTGTTTAGCTGGGCTACAGCTTCATAAGTGAAACCTTAAGCAGTTCTAACTGATCATCATGTACTCTGGAATTGGTTTTGGTTTTCAGCTTTGACGCCTATGTAATTGACTAAATATACTGAAACTGAACAAAACATTCATATTTCTGTGTTACAGTACTGAACATTGTCAGTGAATGTATCTTGACTTGATCTTTAAATTCTTAGAATCATATAAATTATTTGTGTGCTTCAGGCTCTTAAAAGCAGATAATTAACCTTTTAGTTTCCATGACTGATTTTTGTTGCTGTTTTTTTTTTCCTGAACAGATACAAATGTGAGCTTGAGAGAAGTCAGCAAACGTCACTTGCAGGAGACTTATCATTCAGTGCTGCTCCACAGAAAAGCTTTACTGCTCCTTTAACACCAGCTCAAAGTCATAATGGTAAATGACTTTTTCTTCATCTAGCTCAGATAGTTAGCAGTTTTCTTGAAGGGTGGAGGATTATTTCACACAGTACATTTGTACTGAGTTGCCTAGTCCCTATTATAAAGCTTATTATGAGAATGTCTAATTTCTAGCACCATAAGTTTCAAAGTGATGAGTGCAGATTGAACACTTATTGCAAATATTACGTCTTTTCAGCACTATGTTGATAGACATGGAATAGCAGGAAATCCTTCAACAGACTGCAGCAAATTTTTGGATGCCTGTTCCTATTGTCAGCTGTGCCCTTGATGTAATGAAGAGCAAATCTTTCTTGTGTACCACAGGTACTCTAAAGTTCAGTCAGCAGTCGTGTTGTTCCTTTAGAAAAGTTTATTTAGACTATTTTTGTGCATGGTAATCTGGACAATTTATGCACTGTTTCAGACCATCATTTCTGTCTTCAAGTTAGTGACTTCAGATAGATATAAAATACTTGAATGAAGTGGGAAAGTAAAGGGAAGGTTCCTTAACTGGAGAATTGTTCTGTAGCCCAACACTCTTATGCTGTATCTGCTGAAAAACTTGACAGGTTCAATATTATGCATGCTGTTTGCCTCTTGCCTTTGCTGTGAACAAATGTTCTGTTTGGCAGAAAGGTGGGAAAATCTGAGATATTCAGGTGGGAAATCTGAGATACTTCCTTGCGCTCTTATTCCTTGTAATTTCTACTAGGGGTACAGTAGTGGCAGTGTCATGCATTCTACTAAGCATGACACTCCCGAAATGGGGATCGATAAAAAATGATTTAAATAACTATTTAAAATGGTATTGCTGAGAGTTTTTTCTTTCGTTTGAAAGTTGGAATTTTACATTCCTGAAAATCCCAGACTGTCTCAAGTTGAAAGCAACCCATAAGGTTGCTCCTTGCAGGGCTACCTAGAACTAAGTCAGATATATTGACAACTTGAGCATTGTCCTCCTTGAATAATGATAGGATTGGTGCCATGACTGCTTCCCTGGGGAGCCTGTTCCAGTGACAAGACCACCTTCTCACTGAAGAACACTTTCCTGATGTCCAGTCTGAACTTTTCCTGATGCAGGTTCATTCCATTTCCTTTCTGTCCTATTACTGGTCACCAGAGAGAGGAGATAAGCACTTCTCTTCCACTGCTGCTACCCCCCACCCATCCCTGAGAGGAAGTTGTAGCCTGTGATAACAGCAGGCCTGGCCTTTTCTTTCCCAAGGTGAACAAACCAAGTGACCTCTGCTGTTCCTCAGAAGTCTTGCTCTCAAAGGCCTTTCACCAATTTGGTTGTCCTTCTCTGGAAACAGCCTGATAGTTTGATGACAATTCTTATGCCGAGACACTCAAAACTGCACATAGTACTTGAGGTGGGACCTCACTAGAGCAGGGTAGGGAGAGATTGTCGCGTTCCCTCAAGTGCCTCATAGAATGCTACAAAGCATTCTAGTTCTATGATATTCCTGGGAGTTGTAGAATGGTATATAAATACAAAGAAAAGGAAGCAGGACTTTTGTTTTGGACTAATACGCTCCTCTTACAATTCCAGTGGAAGAATCCTATGTAAATTCATTGTCTGATTCCTACTGCATTTGAAAGGAATGTGAGGAAAAGATCCAGCCTTATTTTCTGATCATTTCTTAGTACTATTAATGTTCTTGGGCTGCTGGCAGGAAATCTTAAAAAGTAAAAATTAGAACCTATATGTATGTGTATATATAATGTAAAACATCTGTGTGTTTTATATATATACACACACAATATGTATACGTACAATATGCACCTGCGTCGGAGCAATCCCAGGTATCAGTCCAGACTGGGGATGAAGGGAATGAGAGTACCGCAGATGAGAAGGACTTGGGAGTACTAGTGTATGAAAGATTGGACTGTGAACTGGCAATGTATGTTTGCAGCCCAGAAGGCCACTCATATCTTGGGCTGCACCCAGAGGAGCGTGGCCAGCAGGTCGAGGAAGGTGATTCTGTCCCTCTACTCACGTGAGAACCCACCTGCAGTCCTGCATCCTGCTCTGGAGTCCTCAGTACAGGAAAGACACGGACCTGATGGAGAGGATACAGAACAGGCCTAGAGCACCTGTCCTGTGAGGAATGGCTGAGAGTTTGGGTTGTTCAGCCTGGAGAAGAGAAGACTTGAGGAAGACCTTATTGTGGCCTTTCAGTTCTTAAAAGCGGGTATAAGAAAGATGGGAAGACACTTTTTATCAGGGACTGTTGTGATAGGATGAGGGGTGATGATTTTAAACTAAATGGGGAGATTTGGGCTGGACATGAGGGGAAAAAAAATTCTTCACAATGAGGTTGGCAAAACACTGGCAGAGGTTGCCCAAACACTGGCACAGGTTGCCCAGAGAGGTGGTGGATGCATCATCCCTGGAGACGTTCAAGGTCAGGCTGGATGTAGTTCTGGGCAACCTGATCGAGTTGAAGATGCCCTAGCTCAATGCAGGGGGGTTGGACTGGATGAGCTTTGCAGGTCCCTTCCAACCCAAACTATTCTACGATCATTCCTGTAATAGCAATTAGAAACGATTACCTATGTAATAAGTTAGATTATGAAGAAGTATTCATTGTGTCTTTGTAGACAAAAAGTTTGAAGAACTAGAAGAAAAATACAAGAAAGAAGTACAAGAAAGAAAAAAGCTAGAATTGGAACTGAGAGCCATCCAGGTAAAAGTAAGTATCTCTTGAGAATGGTATGTGTGATATCTAAGAAAGTAACTACTGAGTGAACTTGGAAAATGGAGTGGAAAACTAGTGAAATGTGTTCTACATCACTTAAAGTATGATTTCAGAGAGAATTATCCTGTGCGTGCTGCCATTCAGATGTACTCTTGGAGAATCCAGAAATGCTAACATAATTGAATGGCAAAGGAAAGAAAGACATTAAAAATGAGAGCACATTCTTCAAGAAGCGGAGATCTTGTGCAAGCACAGGCAAGAGAAAATAATGTCTGTTTTGCCAATCTAAATATAATAATAAAATAGCTTTGGAAAGATAATGAGGAAATAACTCGCTTGGCAAATAAGAACTAGTAAATTTTTCCAAACACATAAGTAGTGGGAACTCTCTGAGGGAATCTCTGAGGCCTATAGATAACTAAATGTGAAATCCCTCAAAGGAAAAGAGGCCACTGCAGAGAAACTGAAATAACTTATTTGGTATTCACTATTTAAAGGCTGAAAATGTTTTCTATATCAGACTTTCTTTATTGGGGCTGAATCTGTGGCTCAGCTGCAAATTGAAAGTTCAGAAGTACTCTTAAAATGAATTGATAAAATTGAATAGTAATTAAAAATCACCAAATACAGATAAAACCCATGAATTGATGGGCACTGCAGTGTGGGACTGCTGAATCTTTGTGATGTGCAACTTATCTCGTTCTTTTGACACTGGAAGGGGACGAGGATGATGCCATCTAAAGAAGGCTTATAGTGCTTATTCCTGGGAATGTAGTTCAGTCAGGTCAGCTTTTTTGTCCTGGCTGAATTGTTAGACACTTGAAGCAATGCTTTTATTGATGCATGCATAGGTATGGTGTATGGAGCAAAGGTGTAAAGAGAAATCATGCCTCAGACTTTCAGAGTTTAGGGTTTTTTTAAGAATATATTGGAGAATAGTGAGTTAAGTGAGACTCAGTGTAATGTCATCATAGGATATTCACAAAACATTGAAAAACTGAACTATTTTGACAAGGGGGAGTAGCTCTTGGGAATTTAAAGGTGAAGACTGAGGACAGTGGCAATAAATGGTCAGTTTTTAATGGGGAGCAAAAGTGGAGCCTCAAAAGGGTTTCTAAAGAAAACTGCTATTCAGCATACTCATTAGTGATTTTAGAGTCTAACAATATGGTTGAAGGCTACACAGTATTTAGTAATACTAGATAATAATTAAGATCTTAAGTAAAAATCAGTGTGAAAAAATGTGAAGTAATGCGTCTGGAAAACATAATGTGAAAGATGCATACCCAGTGCTCTCAGGCTTCATGATTCCAGGAAGCAATTCAGCAATTCTAGTTCTCTGGAAACTTCTGTATTTTCTTCAGCAATGATGAAAAAGAATTTTTTAGGAAAAGACTTAAGAAGTAATGAGAAAATACTCTTTGCCCATATACAGCCAAATGGCTCGCGCATCTTGAGTATTTCTTGCAAATTCTTTTCACTGGCTTCCAAACAGATATGGTAGAAGTGGGTGGTACAAATATCAAGTGAGGATCAAGAGATGAAACAGGGAATTGGTCATTTTCTTACTTTCCATAAGGCATAATTACAGAACCAGCTCTGCAGGCTCAGAACAAAACCTGGTTTATTCCACTGTACTGTGTTAAATGGCAGAACTCTTTGTCAGAGTATTGTAAAATTGAACTGGATCCAAAAGACGAAGTACATGTAAAGTATTTCAGTAAAAATTGATTCATTACCTGGATTCAAACTTCTGCCTCAAACTCTTTAAATTGTATATAAGGGGAAAGATTGCTCTATGCATGGTTAGGGTTTTATGCTCTTTACAAATTACAGGATTGGACACTGCGTTCTGGACTATATAGAGTCCTGGTCTTAGCACAGCTATTCCTACATAACAACATAATCTCTGGTTGGACTGAGAAGTCACACTGGGTATTATCTAGTTTACGGGTTTAGTTTAATAAAAGAATAACTGAAATATTCAAATTGGAAGCATTTGAAAACCGAGCTCAAAAATACAGTGGGGATTTTGCTGTTTGAGGGGGGGTTTTTGAGTTTGGTTTATTTTTTTTTCCACTTGAGAAGGGAAAAAACCCACCTACTATTTTAGCTGTGTTTATTTTTTCTGTGGAAAGAGGCTGAAAGCTGCTACCTGAGGTATTTTATTACTGCAATTTTGGGGCATTATGCGTGTACGAGTTTAATTCTGCTCTGAGTTTACCTGTGTTTGTTCGGAAGAACTACGTGAGGGTCAGGTATTAGATACGTTAGTCTAGACTTCTGTATACAGGCTTACTTGTGTCAGCACTTGCTTGCAAAAATGGAGGCTTAACTTTTGAAAAACATAGAGGGTAAATGATGGGGTCTGTCTTGAAAAAGGCAAAAATTTGGTTGTGTTACTTATGAACAGATCAAACTAGTTTTTTTTGGAGGGCCTGGTTTGGGCTTATAAGTATACTGGATACTTGGGCTGAAGTTACTTAATTTAAATAGTGTAAAACTAGTGTGAAATGACCAGGAACTTATTATTTACTTCATAACAATTATTTTGTTATACTTTGGACATGGAGCTGTGGAAAGGTAGATCCTTTTTTTCTTTCTTGGACACAGCAAATCAATCAGCCTCATCCTCAAAGATCTTTGAGTCACAGGGAGATTGCTCGGCATCAAGCTTCCTCATCTGTGTTTTCATGGCAACAAGAAAAGACACCACCTAGAAATCAAGCAACACCTGCAAGGGGAAGTTCTGCAACATCTTCTTTTCCATGGGAGAAAGAAACAAGTTCTAGTGTAATATCAGAGAAGAACGAGCTCAACAACAGCTTTGCTGACGACTGTAATTCTTCACTCGTGATCCAGCTAAGAGCACAGAACCAAGGTACCTGACGTATTTGTTTAAAACCCACAGGAGGTCCCCTATATGGTTTCATGAAACCTGGTGTGCAGATAGGAAGAGAGGTATTGAAATTAGTGCTTTAGCAAGGAAAAGATACCTGGTTTTGCCTTTGGCAGCTAGCCTAGCTGGCCACTGGTGTGTGTAACTTCAGTGATCAGCCAGTACGCAGAAATCATCAACAAACTGTGGTATCGTTTACATACATGATGTGAGAGTTGGAAGGGAGGAGTTTGTATTTTTGGGGGTGGGTAGTGGACATCATATATAAAAGGAAAAGGGCCTTCTCCAATAATTCCATTGCTCATGGAACAATTCTATTGAAACAGAGTTAAAAAACCTCTTCAGGATTTCATTACATCTCACTGTTAGATTACAATTCTATCGTTCCTTAATTCTGTATGGCTTGAGGTTTGTAGCTAAGCAATGCCTGTGTTAAAAATTCATTGATTGAACATGCTAAATGCGTAGCGCAGTTGGTCCATAATGGATGTAACTGGAAGCACAGAAGGAAGTATGATGCAGAAAGTACAATAAAGAAGAAAGATACGATCCTGCATTGTGCATGTCGACATGAAGAAATAGTTATTCCTGAGATTTTATAGTCGGAAGAAAGAAAACAGTTGGTTTGCTGTGGATTTGGTGAACATTTACTTAAGCTTACTACTTGGACCAGCTTTTCCCCTGTTTCTTGTAGGACTGTTTTACAAGTTCCCATGCTGTCCAAAATGTTTATCCAAACACCTGCATGTAAACCACCAATTAGGTGGCATTTTCAACTTGGAAGCAAGACTTCTTTTTTTCACAAAAGAATTACCAGATAATAGTAATTCTGGATAATGTTCCCTGCGACTATGTTTTCTACTGTGAAATTACTTTGTATTTCGGAAGGTAAACTGTTACTGATGTATACAGTGACAAGATCACTTGGTTTCACTTTATATGCATTCTGTGTTGGGACAGGAAAAAGGTTGAAATAGAACTGTACTTAGAGATGCTGAGTAGCTGAAAAGCCTTTTGGAAGGAGAGGACCCTAAACAAACTATTCTAGTGGATATCTTTCCTTTTAAAAAGTAAAAAATCAAAGTAGCTTTGATAAGTGACATATTTCTGTGTGTTCAGAAACAACAAAGACAAACCAGCAGAGGAGCAAATTGGCTTTGCCTTTGCAGCATTTGTGCCTGATGTCACACTTTGCTGTGTTCTAATATATTACAAAGTGGAAATTGTTTAGAGTCAACTGTCTTTCAGTCTCGATAGTTTTAGTCACTGATGTAGTAGTAGAAGAGAGTTTTGGTTTAGCTTGCTGAACATTTTACAGGGTGTCTGCCTGTGTCAAGAACTTGAGTAGTTGTCAAACATACTGAATACTTTAGAACGTGTGGACACTTGGAAATTTGAGTGCCAGGATGGAAGGTGTACCTTTCAAAGCAGAAAGTACCCTTAATCTTTACTGTTTCTAAATTTCAGAGCTAAATTCCACTGTTAAGGACCTAGAACAACAACTGCAAGCTCAAGAGAAAATGAAGAAATCCCATATGAATAAACATCAAGAGACTGAACTGCAGCTGGTCAGAATGAAGTTGGAACTAGCAGAGAAGGATAAGGCTCTGAACAAAACCAGAGATAAACTGACTCAAACGAGAACACAACTTGATCAAGCTACCACACAGGTAAAATGTTGCAGCACACATCTTTGGACTGTCCTTACAATTCATTCCCAGTATTCATGTGTGTCAATTTGCAGCCATTTTAGTGAGAATCAAGATGCTCAGGTGAGTTCATGAGCATTTGCTGAGGATCGAGTTTTGAGTTTGTGTTGGTTTGATATGTATTACCTGTAACAGTGGAAATACTCACAAAGCAGTTGCCCATTTTCTGGAAGGTTCTTATGCCACCTGAAGAATTATTTTTCATCCTCAGGCAAGACTCACTGGAATCCTGAAAAATAGAGCACGGAATTCTGTTGCATAGAGCAACAATGACATCTGGTGGCAATTTCTGACCTTAAATAGACTCTGTCATGCAGCTTTGGCTGAAAATCAGTATTTAGTGCTTATACTCCTGGATGTTGTGGGGTATAGGGGCATAGCCCTTGGATCAGTAAATTGCATGCGTAAAATAAAACCTAGGTAAGAATGCTATGCAAGATTCAGAATATATGTAGTTTCTAAGTGAGATTTCATGGGTTTTAATCCTAAGGAGTTTGGATTCATAGTATAAAAACAATAGGGTAGTACAACTGGCTTAGTCAAGTATTTACAGAGTGTATTTAAGTACATACATACATAAATATGAAGTGGTTCAGGTTTTTGCTCATAATCATGTGAAGTGAATGCCAGCGTTTAAAATAATTTAGTTCAAACTGTAGAAGATAAAAAGCAAGAAGTTACCTTTTTTCTTGATTGCATTACCTTCCTGAAGTCCTTTTTCACAGCGTTTGACATGCTTGTAAGTAGTGCAGAGATTCATAATTCCTGAATCATCATATTTCCATCTATATTTCTATTTATTTATGTTACTTTGATTCATCTACAGGATAGGAAAAAAGATGTTTCTGCGTGTATCTTCTCAAGGTGTAATTATTGTTATCCATCTTTGTCAGCGATTTTCCACATGCTACCTAAGTTTATTTGTAAAGCTACTGTTTCCCACAACTCCTGTGTTAGTCCTTAAAGTAAATCTTTACATATTGAGGGTTAATCAGTTAGCCTTTTGAGAGACAGGGGCATTCAGCTGTTGCTAGCTCTTGTGAGGAAAGTCTTCGCAGTGAGTATGGTAAAATCATATTCTTAACACAGTCCGTTGTCTACATAAAGGCACTGTCGTTGTAGTGAATTTGTGGGAAGGCAGCTGAAATAACAGCTCAAGTTCCTCTGAAAAAGTCGTTCTTTGATTTGATTCCCCGAATATCCCAATTCAACTTCCTAAATGATTATCAGGGAATCATAGAATGGTTTGGGTTTGAAAGAACCTTAACACCATCCAGTCCCACTCCCCTGCCATGGGCAAGGACACCTTCCACTAGACCAAGGCTGTGTCCAACCTGGCCTTGCACAGTGCCAGGGATGGAGCATTTACCACTTCTCTGGGGAACCTGTGCCAGGGCCTCACCACCCTCACAGTAAAGAGCTTCTGCCTTAGATCTAACCTGAACTTCCCCTGTTTAGTTTAAACCCATCACCCCTTGTCCTATTGCTACAGTCCCTGAGGAAAAGTCCCTTCACAGCATCCCTGTAGGCCCCTTCAGATACTGGAAGCTGCTCTGAGGTCTCCATGCAGGTTCTCTTCTCCAGGCTGAATAACCCCAACTTTCTCAGCCAGTCTTCATACAGAAGGTGCTCCAGCGCCTGATCATCCTTGAATTAGGGTATTATGTATGTAATTTTGCCTTGTTAATTATCTACAGGTTTAAGAGAGCTAAGTCGTTTTACTGAGGAATAAAAGGGGCATCAAATGCAGTGCAAGGGGCAAGGTGATATAGCTAGGACCATACCTGGAGAAGGACAAGGAGGAGTAGGACTGACTGGCCCCATGTAAACTGAGGTGCAGCTCATCCTTGTGGTGCACCGCAGCATCTTGTCTCAGAAGGTTCCTTTGCCATCTGCAGGTTACTCTTTTCTGTGCTTTTTTCTTCCTCTGGAACTGGATCTCTGCCCACCCATGGGCTTTGGACGTAGAACTCCATTGAGATTCTAGACGTCAGTTTTCTGCCTCGTAGCCTGAATTTACTTTTGGCATCCCCCTTGTGCAATTCTCTGTCACTGGTACTACTCACAGACCTTCAGCACAGCACCTCTGTGTTATCAAGCATTTTCACATCTTGTAAGGTCTACAGCCTTTCTGCACACACGTGATTTCACATGAGCGCACGATCCCTGCAGTTTGTGCCTAATAACCAGACACCCCAATACTACTACCTGCTGCTTCTTTACTTAGAGCACAGATGGACTGTTCTTTCACTAACTCATTGAACAGTCCTCGTGGCTGGAAAAGAAAATAGCAGCTGTTCACCCTTTGCTATTTTCCTTACCCCCAGGAAATATAATTGTACCTGCTTTGTATTAAGAGATTATTTTTGGAATAAGAATGCATTTTTTCTGTTCAGGAGTTAGGTGGACATTGTTTCACTCTCATAATGTAAGAGGAACCTAATAAACTGAATTAGATACCAAGCTGACATACATGGAGAACATCTAACATGGAGGTTAACCTAGAATATTGACTGCCATTTTTTTATTGAGGTTTAAATCAATGTGCTAAATCAATGTGCTAAATCACTCTGAAATTCAGTGGAATATGCAATTAGTTTCAGTCTACACATGTAGTTGTTTAGCAGTTAATTGTCATTTTCAGTACCTCAGGATGTTATGAACTAAAGAATATAACCTGTTTTTCATGTTAGGTACAGTACATTTCTGTAGACTGTCAAAGACTGATTTTCTATGTTGCATGTTTCTAGACGTTTTTATTATGTTGTGCGTGTATACATATACATATGTATACTTGTATATATAAGTATGTATATTCTTTCTATATATGCACATTCTCACTAACATGAGCAAGTACAAGTTTAAATTCTTAGCAGGCCAAAGTAATACATGGAACCAGTTAAAATTACACTGTAGGCTATATGGATGCTCGAACAATTGTAGTAGAAGAAACCACTCTTTTTATATGAGTGCATATAAACAGAAATAAAATGTCACGTGTATTTTTAACACTTGTGATTCATAATTAAATTATTCTAGGTCCAAATGATGGAGCAAAAGGTGAAAAGATTGTCAGAAGAACTGAATTGCCAAAGACAGAACGCTGAGAGTGCTCTTCAGTCTTTGGAACAGAAAATAAAGGCAAAGGAAAAGGAATATCAGCAGGTAAGTCAAGAAGAATGCTTTAATTCTGACTTACTGAGGACTATGAAATCACTTGGCTTATTTTGTGCTTCTGCTATTCAGTTAATTGCATTCACAATTCATAAAGAGGTTGCAAAGGTAACTCAAACATCCCAATAGAGGGGAAAAGCTGCTGGAGAAGTGCAGAATTGTGGTACTACTACACAGACAACATGGGCAAGAGACCCAACTGAAATACAAATCCATGAAAAAGTAGGCTTCATTGTCCACTAAATTATGTATATTTGAGTTCCAACTTAATAACTGACTCAGTTATTTCTGTGGAGTCTGAGTTAACTTTTCATGCATCTCACTCTTGAATGACGAAGTGTTTTCACAAAGTCTGTTAGTCTAGATGCTAACCCAGGATCTCAAAGAGATACCGAGCCTATTCCAAATCACTTGTTATTGTTCCAGTAATGAAAACGGGGACTTACTGCAGTCATGTGTTTATTTCTTTCCTGCTACACCACTGTTTCTAGGAACTCTCTGGTCAGCAACGCTCCTTACAAACACTGGATCAGCAGTGCAAACAGATAATAAACAAACTGCATCAGGAGCTGCAGCAAGCCAAAAATGACTTCAATGCTCTACAGGCAGAATTTGACAAGGTAGGTGCTTTTATATTCAAATCTTCTATTAGAGCTGGAATTTACCTGTCTCAGCAGTACTGCCTTAATTTAATCTTACATAAAGCAAAATGTAATTGATGTGGGGACTTGTAGTAATGTTTTGTGCAGTATTAGCTGGTTTGTGTTTACCATTTCTCACTGAAATACTACGTATGTAAATGTGAACAACAGGCTTTTAAAAGTCTGAGGGCAGTCTGCTTCCCACAGGGAAAGAGATATGAATGCAAAACAGTGCACCTGAAATAAATCAGTTGGAGAAAGGAGCAGCTAAGTATGATCACAAGAGACACCTTATGTAGCAAATGTGCTGAAATGCAGTTTGATGATAGAGCTAAACAGGTAGTTGCCCTTTGGAATATAGACTCTGGCTGTGCACTCCTGGGGGTACTTGTTTGGCAGTGCAACCCCTCATTGGGACCCTGCAGAGAGCTGACACAAGAGCTAAAAGAGCAAAGGAGAAACATAAATTAGCATATGTGTACACAGGTACAAGTGGTTGTTATGAGTTTCACTCCCTCAACTGGTTCTCCTCAGAATCAGATGGGCACCGTGGCTCTGTAAGGATGAGCATCAATACAAAGGAGGATTCCTCAGCTTTGGCAGCACCTAGCTATTAGAACACATTAGTTGTCACAAGCCCACCATTTCAAGGAAGTTAGAAAGCCACACACAAGCCTGAAGAGTGGGTGACCAGAAAAGAGAAATGTTTTAAAAGCCTCAGAAAACTCTTGAGCAGCTGTAATGCAGCAGAGCTGCCTGAATTCCTAAGGAGGGCCACATGTTTTTGAAAGCTATATTGAGATGCCCCATTAGCAGGCAAGCTGAACTGAACCAGCAGTTCCAAAGCTGACAGCAGCTTTCCTGCAGGCTTCTTTTAGTTTAGAAATATAGCCATGGGAATCCACTGACAAATGTTTTCTGTGCTCATTTGCGCATTCTTTTGTATATGCTTACTGGAGAAATTGATTTCACAGAGAGAAAAATAAGTGACTTCCAGTTCTTTCACCAAGAAAGCAAATTTTTTACCTGATGACCTCAGATCTCACTATTTTGATCTGATAATGGCATTTATTTCCTTTTAAATCTAGAACATTATAGGGCTATTTTGAAAGAGAGAAAGCCAGTTTGTATAAAATCTGTGTCAGTGGAATAGTAAGTGTAGTTATGATCCTAACTTTCTGATTCTCATAGCTTAGTAAAAAGGCTATTACATTCCCAATCTCATCTGTTTCCTACAGATATTGTTGTGGTGATGTAGCTGCAAGTTAGATGTATTAATCCAATTTCAGAGTCTAGAAATCTATGTATTTCAGAGACATTCCATCTTTCTGGTCAGAGACGAAGGAGTGGAAAGGTAATAAGCAGCTATTTTCTAAACTGCAGTCAAACCCGCTAAGGTTCATGGTGGGGTAAAATAGAATCATAGAATAGTTTGGGTTGGAAAGGACCTTATGATCATCCAGTTCCAACCCCCCTGCCATCAGCAAGGACACCTCCCACTAAACCATGCCACCTAAGGCTCTGTCCAACCCAGCATTGAACACCGCCAGCGATGGAGCACTCGCAACTTCCCTGGGCAACCCATTCCGATGTAGTTTTATTTTGTAATAGAATGTTAGAGTGCAAGAAGGTGAGTTTAAAAAAAGGTTTTATTTCTGCCTCTGAACACAGTGTTGATTTTCAACATTCTTGCAGGTAACGGCAGTAAAACAGCGCTTGGAATGTAACACTAGTGATCTCACCCAGAAAGCTGTGCAGAGCAGAGCAGGCTTTGGTAGCAGCCCAGACAAAGGAAACTGATTTGACAAGAAGCTTTGAGGTAAGCAATGCAGAGGGGTATTAACAGTATTAATACCATAAATCATTAGAGTCATAGAATGGTATGGGTTGGAAAGGACCTTAAGATCATCCAGTTCCAACCCTCCTGCCATGGGAAGGGACACTGAATTAGACCACAGTTGCCCAAGGCTCTGTCCAACCTAGCCTCACAGAGTGCTAGGGATGGAGTATTTAACACTTCTCTGGGCAACTTGTTCCCTGGCCTCAACACCCTCAGGGTAAAGAACTTCTTCCTTATATCGACCCTAAACTTCCCCTATTTCAGTTTAAACCCATCACCCCTTGTCCTATCACTACAATCCCTGATGACGAGTCCCTCTCCAGCATCTATGTAGTCTCCCTTCAGATACTGGAAGCTGCTCTGAGGTCTCCACACAGCTTCTCCAGGCTGAAAGCCCAAGTTTCTTAGCCTGTCTTCATAAGGGAGGAGCTCCAGTCCCCTGATCATCCTCCATGGCCTCCTCTGGACTTGCCCCAATTTGTAGACACTAATGCTATCAAGCATTTACTCAAATAGTGCTTTTTTCATAAGGAATCTTTAATAACTTTTTATGGAGTATCTTAATATATCTTAGCTGTAACAAAGAAAAGAGGTCTTCACTCATGTCATGTAGCTTAATGCAGTGTGTGGATGCGGCTGTGTGGTTAGGGTTCATTGATGTAATGCTACTTATATGGTTTTAGTTCATGTTGGACTTACCTTTTAGCAAAAATAGGGTTTTGTTTTCAGAGATTCTTGCTTTTGATCCTGAAATGAAATTATATCAATGCTTATCTGATTTTATATGTGAACTCTAGAATTACTAACAACTACGTCAATGCACACTGCTGACCTCGGTGATTTTGTACGAAGCCTTCCTATATCCCCTTTAAAAAGAAATAAGTGTATTTTTCTTGGAAGACACAGTCCAATGGATCCAATATCTGAAGGGGGCCTGCAAGGATGTCAGACAGGGGCTCTTCATCGGGGACTGTAGTGACAGAACAAGGGGTGACAGGTTCAGACTTGAACGGGAAGTTCAGGTTAGATACAAGGAAGTTCTCTACTGTGAGGGTGGTAAAGACCTGGAACAGGCTGCCTAGGGAAGTGGTAAGTGCTCCATTCGTGGTAGCGTTCAAGGCCAGCTTGGACAGAGCCTTGGGTGACATGGTCTATTGGAAGGTGTCCCTGCAGGGGGTTGGAACTGGATGATCTTAAGGTCCTTTCCAACCCAAACCATTCTATGATTCTGTGAAATACATACGCACACTGCTGTACAAACTTCCCCCAAATGAAGATAAATTCAGGGGAGTCTTTGGGTGCTCCCATGCTACCTCATGTTCACATACACAGAAATCTTCTCTCTTTAATGTCTCCTTTGTCTTCTCAGTTATAGTGTTTTGCTTTGGTGGCAATTAGAGCAGCTACACTTGACATTGTTACAGTTGTGCCACTAGAGACCACTCAATGCAAATTTTCTCCTTGATTTGGAGAATCAGAAGTAAAAAAGAGAGCTCAATACCTATGTAATCTATGTCACAGTGGGTTTTATTTAAACACTTTGCTTGTTGTCGTGAGCAGATATAAAATAATCTGGCATCATTTCTGCCCAAAATGTACCTGCCCAAATTCTCTGAACAGGTTTAAAGTGAAATAATGGGCTTTGTTCAGATCAGCACAAATGCAGGTACAGCTTTAGTACATGGTGAAACTTTAGGTACATTCATACGGGTAGATTACAACATCTGAGATCATTCCCAACTATTGGAATGTGGCTATTTATACTGCCAATTGTTAGAACAAGACTCAGCATGGCTTTGTCCCTGCTGATTAGCACTCTTTCAATTAGAATTCCCAGGCACAGTTTGGGAGTTCACATGAGCCTGGGACCATTCCCAGTAAGTGGTTTGGTTTGAGTCACCTGCTTTGGAAGATAGAAGACTGCCGTGGTACAGATCTGGAGTGTTCCAGGCCTCTTGGCCTCCAAGACAGTTGAAACCTATTTAGTAAATAAACGTAACCAGTGCCTTCCAGTGGTAAGGCTAAGGCTAATGAAGATAACTTTCATTCTTCCAATGTATCCCAGAGGCAGAAAGCCTCCATCAAGCTTCTGCAAATTCTTAATGTAATCTTTCACATTTCTGGACACCATGTCTCCTTAGTTCATTTATATCAGTTATTGTGGGCTTCTGGCTTTGAAATTATGGAGTTAGGCTAGATTCGATATAGTTTTTTGGGGTCCCATTGTTAGAGAGTATCAAATTTGTGGAAATAACTTTTTTTGCTGCAAATTTGTGGGAGCGCTTCATTTTACTTACCAGTACTATATCCATCTTACAAAGCTGTAACTGTAGTCAGATTTTTTCTTCATATTTGCTTGTCTTGATCAGACAGTGATGTTGCATTAGCATATGGCTGATAAAGATGTAAAGAAGCTTAATCTGGGGAAGATTGTGATGTCTGAAGACATCAGTAACACTACAGTTCTCTGGCTTAGAGAGTTGCATGAGAGGACATGGTATGCGTCAGCAGAACTTAAGGCAGGGCTTGTCTTCCTCACTCATAAATACTCTGCAGAAAATGATATTGAATTGTTTTGGAGTATTGGAGGCTTTGTTGGCAGTAGATTTTCTTTATAGGGAAAGAAAGCAAGAGAAGTATTGGCATTACTTTTCCTTTATTAAAGGGAAGTTGTCTCATGTTAAGGATCTAACTACCCAATGGAGAATACATTTGCTTTCCACTGGTTAATCCACTTCTGTGTTTAGTCCTTACTGTATAAGACTGATGTTCCAAAAATGTTGCAAAACAGATATACTTGAGAGACATACAAGGATATGGTTAGTTTAAGGACTATTAATCTTTGTAATGATGATATCTTTATAGCTTTGCAGTTCTGTCATCTTAGCATGTGGTTTCCATTTCGATGGTGCAAGCAGCTCATAACTATTCTTGAAACAATTGGTCAGTCGGTCCCTAAGCTGCTTGTAAGTCTGCCCTGTGAATCAAAGAATCACAGACTGATTTGGCTTGGAAAGGACCTAAAGATCATCCAGTTCCAACCCCCTGCCATGGGCAGGGACGCTTCCCACCAGATCAGGTTGCTCCGAGCCCGGTCCAACCTGGCCTTGAACACTGCCAGGGATGGAGCATTTACCACTTCTCTAGGCAACTTGTGCCAGTGCCTCATCACCCTCACAGTAAAGTGCTTCCTCCTTATATCTAACCTGAACTTCCCCTGTTTAAGTTTGAACCCATCACCCCTTGTCCTATCGCTACAATCCCTAATGAAGATGCTCTCTTCAGCATCCTTGTAGGCCTCCTTCAGATACAGGAAGGCTGCTATGAGCACTCCATGCAGCTTCTCTTCTTCAGGCTGAACAGCCCCAGCTTTCTCCAGAGTAATAGTAGTACCTGTACATGGGTTCTGGAATTTGCTTTGGTTTTGGTTTTGCTTTTTGGTTTGCAGAATGGTGAACTTGAGTTAATGTACAAGTAGAATTGATAGCTGGACTGAAACCAAATAAATGCTTTTGCTTACAGCTTTGGAGGTGTAAATGGCCAGTTACTGTCAGATATTAGGCCATTAAATCATGGGTTCCTGGGTTTTAAATAATTAAATATATGAAATAATGAGACCTTTTAGCCATTTCAGTTCCTTAAAATTATTTGGTCTTCTTTCTGTAGATCAGCCCAGGTTTTCTAATGAATAGGCTTGTTTAGTTCATGTATTGCATCTGCAAGCGGCACTTTGGATGTGAGAAGTTTGGACATTTGCCTTTCAAAAAATTATGATCACTAGAAAACTTTCTTCACTGAAGCTTCTCTGACTGGATTATTATGGGGTTTTTAAAAGCTGTGGGTAGGGAAGGCCATGAGAAGAAGGGAAGGTAACTGTTGGTGACAGTGACAGTTTTAATCATGTTCTGAGGGTGATTTATGTATGTGGCTGCAAAAACAAGCCTGCCATGCCAGCAAGCTTTGAATCATCCAGACCTTTCCATTTCTTGAGTTTGGCTTTTGTGAATTGCTGCCCATCTGCTAGTAGTAAACAGATGAATAATTGATGGCCTCTTTCCAATGGGGCCTGCCAGTGCCATGCCATCTGGTGTCCAACAGCATAGGAGTTTGGAGAGAAAGGATTAGTTTCCTTAAAAAACACTTTTATTTGGCTTCCTGCAAGCAATGGAGTTACATAGTTTTGTTTGTGTAGGGGTTTGGAAGAAAATGCTCTTGATGGCAAAACAGCCTTCTTGAAGACTGAGCACACTAGTATTGCCATGCTGGTGATCAGTGGAAGGAGAACTTGTCTCTACGTGAGACATGAGGTGAAATCTGATCTATATATTTCTTGTTAATTTTGAGGCCATTGCAGGGATTTGTTTCCTTTGTTGCTTTGGGAAAGTTGCTTAACTTCATCAGCTCAGATTCTGTAGGGTATGTCCTGTTCCGTCTTGATCTGTTTGCCCTGTTCAAGAAAGGGATATGCTAACTACTTAAAGTGGCTGCATCACAGAGTCACAGACTGATTTGGATTGGAAAGGACCTTAAGATTATCCTGTTCCAGCCCTCCTGCCATGGGAAGGGACACCTCACACTAGATTATGTAGCCCAAGGCTCTGTCCAGCCTGGCCTTGAACACTGCCAGGGGTGGAGCATTTACCACGTCTCTGGGCAGCCTGTGCCAGGGCCTCACCACCCTCACAGTAAAGAACTTCTTCCTTGTATCCAGCCTGAACTTACCCTGTTTCAGTTTGAACCCATCACCCCTTGTCCTATCGCTGCAGTCCCTGATGAAGAGTCCCTCTCCGGCATCCTTGTAGCCCCCTTCAGACACTGGAAGCTGCTCTGAGGCCTCCACACAGCTTCTCTTCTCCAGGCTGAACAGCCCCAACTTTCTCAGCCTGTCTTCACATGGGAGGTGCTCCCTCTGATGCTGTCAGCTAGTTAAGATTAGTTTAGCTTACGTTCCCAAGCAGTGTTTAGGAACCCAGGCATGGCAGCCCAAAGACTTAATGAGACCTAATGGAATATCATTCTTTTGGTTTAACTTAACTGAATTCTTTGATCTTCTTGACAATTCACATGAAATGTAGTCTTATTTGGGTTTGGTTTAGGAAGTGAAGCAGGAAAAAAACCTTCTTGACTGCCAACTTGGAAAAAAATTGCAAGAGATCCACCAGCTTGAAGAAGAACTCAAAATGATCAATCAGTCTCTAAAGCAGAGCCAGAGATTTGCGGAAGAGATGACAAGTGAGTTACAATTTGCAGACCTCCTATTGCCTGTTTAGTGGTATCTGATTCCTGCAATCCTGTAAGCTTCATTAGGAATTAAGTACAAAAATTGCCACTGTGGCTTATGATTAATGTTTTTAACCAACACTGAGTTTCTCCTAAATGGAAATGAATTTTTGGCTGTGAACACACAGAATTCCTGAAGGTACCTAATTTTGAAATTAATGTGTACTAAACTTAGGAGCAAAATGATTTTCATAAAATCTGTTTAAACTAGAGAACTTCTGTTTTGTAATTGTGTGTTTCACAGTTTAGGATAAAACAGTACAAAAGTGTTACATATCTATCAATAGTTGAGTCTTGCCTGAAGTGTTTTCTTTTAACTGAGAACACAGTGTTTCAGGAATTGAGTTGAAATACACCTTGTTGTTCTGTTTGATCTGGCTAAAAAAAGGAGATGGATTCCACCTTCTGTGTGCACATCCCCCTTGTTTCTGTGTGTCTGTCAAGCTTCATGGAAGATTATAAAATGAAGCTTTTGAAATTGATCCTGTGCTCCTTAAATGACCAAACTTTTAATTGCCTTTGAAGTGAACAAGTCTGTTCTAATCAAGGCAGGGAAGCAATTATGACAATTTGGGAAATGTCTGTGGAATTGGCCATTCTTTAGGAGAAATGGACTATGAGACTGACCCACAAGGCGGTCGCATACTGGAATGAGACCTGTCCTGCTAAAAAGAGAAAGAAAAAAAACCAAAAGCAGTGCTACTTTATAAAATCTGATGGAAGCGAGACAGAAACAACAGGTAGTTACCCCTGAGAAGTAAAGACTGACTGGCTTGGAGAGCAGACTTGTATTAGACTGCAGAGTGAAAAGTTGGCGGTGTCTATGAGTGAGTAGTGTCCGATCGTCTAAGGTGATAGAAACAATTCTTCATCCAGTGTTGTAACTTGAGAGTAATGCCTTCCACTAGGATGAGAACTAAAAATAGTCACAGTAAATAGTAATATTCCATCTAGAAAATGATCGGTGGCGTTGCCAGTATTGACTGGCACAGATTTGATTGTGTTTTCTTTTACAGTTAAGAATTCCGTTCAAGAAGCAGAGCTGAAGTTACTAGAAGAGAAATTTAAAAAGCAAGAGAGCTCCCTTTTGCTGGAGAAGCTGCAAGTAGCTTTAGCCGACATGGAAAAGCAACAAGGTTCTACCCAAGACCTGCTCAAGGAGAAAGATAACCGTATTAAAGAGCAAAACTATAAAATAAGCAAAATGGAGGAAGAAGCGGAAGCTTTGCAGAAGCTCCTTGGATTCAAGCAGAGAGAATGTGAAGAGCTGCAAAAAGAGGCCACTGCTTTTTCCCAATGGAAAAGTGAAAGTGATTGCCATATAAATAAACTGAAATCTGAAAAGGAAAGTTTGCTGACCCATATTAATGACTTGGAGAGGACCCTTCAGAGTCAGCAGATCAAAACTCGTGAGCATAGTGAGAAACTCAGCGTGATGCAAACTGAAAATGACAAGAAAAGCAGAGAGATTGGGGAACTTAGAAACATGCTGGAATGTAGAAGTGCAGAATTAGAAGAACAAAAAAAAGCTTTTGCTGAAGTTCAGTGGAAAGCAGAATGTTCTGACAAAAAGTACTGCAAAGAAATAGAAAACATGACCTGTAAAATATTGCAGCTTACCAACCAAGTTGGTGAAGTAGAAGAAAAGTTGCAGTTAGCAGCAAGTGAAGGACTGCAAAAGGAGCAATGTTATCATGAGCTGCTCAGTGAATATGAAAAAATCTGTCATCTTGTAAAAGCAAAAGACGCTTCAAAAATGACAGAAGATGGAGAAGTTGATTTGAAAAGTGGTCAGGGTAATACACAACTTGCAGCAAATAACTCCATTGCTGACAATCATGGATGTGCAAGAGCTCTTCTAGAAGTAGAACAAACTAAGGATCTGGCCATCTTACAAGATCAGATCTCATCTCTTGAGATCTCCTTAATGGGTCAAAAGCAGCTGAATTCAAATCAGCATCAGCAGTATGAAGACTTACTGCAAATAAAGGATGAAACAGAAGCAAGATTACTTAGTGTAGAGAAGATGCACGAAAGCTTCGTGACAGAAACTAAACAGCACATTAGTAACTTGCAAGCGGATATTTCAGTACATCAGAAATTAGTTGAGGAAAAAGACATGCAACTGCAAACGCTGAATGAAAGATTAGAGAAAAGACAAGCTGAGCTTCAGGATTTAAAAGTCAATAATAAATTGCTTGAGGATTCAGTAAGACAGCTGAAGCTTCTGTCTGGAACGTGGGATTCAGAGAAGAAGGACATGTCTTCAGTGATTTGCTCATATAGCAAAAAGATTGAGGAACTCACTGAAGAGAATACAAGCCTTAGAAGTTTAAGCAGAACTTTAGAGCAAGGACACGTAACTCTACTGGAAGCAAATAAAAATATTTCTGATAGTTTAAAGGAAAGAGATGAAATAATTTCTGAACTGTCCAGAAAACACAAAGAGGAAAGACAATGTATTGAATCAAGAACTGAAGAACTCAAATCAGAGCTTGAAGTTTTGCAAGCAAAGCATAAATCGATGGAAGAAGAAAATGCGAATATGAAGAGCATTCTGAGAGAGCACGCAATTGAATTTGAGGAAAAGAAAGCAAAATTAGAACAAGAGAAACAGTTATTAAGGGAGAATAAAGATATCTTACATAAGCTAATAGCCTCAGAAGAAATAAAAAAGGATTTGGTTCAGCAACTACAGTCAGAATTTTCCAATACCCAAAACGTGCCTTTGACAGAGCTTGAATGTTCAGGACAGGAAATGTTAAACGTAAGGGCAGCGCCAAATACAATGCAAGAGGAATGTGATGTCTTATTTCAAGACAAGGAGCAATCGGGGAAGAAACTGGAAATGGAAAGTAAACCTCTAATGTGTGACGTTAGGTGTGAAGAGAGGCTCCATTCAGAACAGTTGAGGAAATCCATAGAAGAAAAAGATATTGAGCTGAATAAATACCAAGTTAAACTTGAGCTTCTTCAAATGGATTTTGAGGACAGAGAACTCTCTCTAGAGAACTACAGGTTAGAAGTGATGCAGCTGGAGACTGCTTTGAAAGGCATAGAAGCAGAGCTGGAGAAAAGCATGAGAGAAAAAGAAAAACTGCAAGAACTGCTGTCTGTTAAAGAGCTGAAAGCTTCAGATGATGGTGGTCACTCACTGGAGTATAAGTATGATGATGTTTCTCAGAATTGTGACAGAAGAGGAATGGAGGAAAGTTTTTCTTCACTCTTGCTGGCATCCTCTTTGCAGGTAGTGCTGAACAACCTGACCAAGCTTGAGAAAATGTGTGAGAGGCTTCAGGTTGAGAACACTGCATTAGCCTCTGGATTTGAAGACTCAAAAAACAATGGTAGTGCAGGTACTGATAAAGTGGCAGAGGAGAAAGAGAACATAATGAATGCAGATAGAAATTTAAAAGCAGAGGAAGCTGTTTTTCCTGATGAACTTATGGATCAAAGTGATAGCAGTGATTTGAGAATGTATTCTGGTAATAAGGAAATGTCCTTCACGCTTAAAGAATGCAGTGCTGGGTCCAGCTTGGACTACAAAGATTTAAAGTTGTCCAGCAAGGAAGTTAAAATACACTTTGCTGAAGTGAGAGAGAAGCTTTTGTCCTTCCAGAATGAACATATAAAATTATATGAACAGCATTGCAGTATGAGCTCAAAGATATCTGAGCTACAGTCTTGTATTGAAATGCTGAAGGCAGAAAATTCTGCATTGTCAACAAGCATGAGCAATGCACATACAGCTTCTGTGAGAGGGCCACTGTCTTCCAGCCAAAGTAATACACTGCCTAAATTGGATGAAACGAAGTCCACAGTTTCTTCCTCAGACCTCTTGGAAAGTCCCTGTTTTATAGAAGTGAGTGAGGTGATTGATTCTTCTAACAGTGGTACATGCAAATGGGTGGAGGAAATGAATCAGCCAGACAGTTCCGCAGAAATAATTCCAGAAGATGCAACAAAAGCTTTGGTTGAAAATTGTTGTAATGATCACAAGTTGGACTCTGTTAGAGAGCCCAGGAGCATTACTCCTAGAAAATCTGACCTTGAGAGTAAAATTGAAGAGCTTCAGATGCTGTGTCAGACGTACGATAAAGCCATCAAAGTGTTCGAAGACCAATTTCGCATCCAAGAGAATATGAAAAATGAGGAAATACAAGAGCTGAAAAATGTTATTCTTTCTGAAAGAAAAGAAATAGATCATCTCAAACAGCAAAATCTATCTGACAAAGAAGAATGGCAGCAGAAATTGAATAATGTGACTATGGAGATGGAGGGCAAACTGGCAGCAGAAAGAGAACAAACTGAGAATCTATCTTTGGAGCTGGAAGCAGCAAGACTCCAACTCCGAGTCCTTGATTTAAGTTCTCATTCACTGCTATGTGCAGATATTGAAAATGTAAGTAACTATAAGTCATTGTCATGCAAATCAGTTTTATGTAAAACTTCTGATGCTAAGCCAAATTTAACTCTTGAAATTAAATGTGTTTAAATTTGTGTCCTGCAGAAGTGGTACTGTTCTTTAAGAAGAGCAGAAAAATAATCCATCCCTTGAGGTCTTATGCATCTCAGGGATTATAAGAAATAGCAATGACAAAACCAACAAGTTGAGTCTGTTAGAATTGTGTAATACTTTGAACTACTTTCTTCTCTTTTCCCAAGTGTGGGTTGTTTTCAATGTGGATCATATGTGTTAGTGGGTGTGCATGTACTGTATGTGTCTGTACTGTGCCTACAAGCTTTGATCTCTGATTTAACACAGTGGGTAAAGATAGAAGCACTTACCATGTCCCTTCATGGGACAAGCAAACTTGTGTTTGTGTTAGCAAACAGATGTGGGCTGCTTCCGCACCTCTAATTCCTTTCGGTACCAGCAACAGCAGAAAAGAACGAGCTGGTAGCGGAGCAGTTCTTTTTCATTTCAGCCTGATTTCCTTCAAAATAACCAAAGGGAACAAGGAATGTGGGAGTTGGCTCTTTCTTTTTTTGTGGCGCTGTAGATGGTGTGCAGCCAGTGAACTAGATTTTGCTGCTGCTTGTAAGGACTGGCTGAAACAGAACTTCACTCGGAATGGAAGAAAACCAGTTTAATTCTTGTATACAATGTTTTAGACTAATTCCCCTTAAAAAATAAATTTAACAGGTGTATTTTCTGCTTTTGAGAATTCCATTTTTGACCAATAAGTCCTGTGAAAGTGGCCTCCAGTGCAAAATCAAAATGGAAGTTTAACACTGTTCTCCCAGTCAGAGCATCCTGAAGCTCTACATTTTGGTCAACTGTGCAGCACCGAGCAGCTGCTCCTTAGAGAGGAGAAAATCTTCTACGTGTTGCTTACAATTCGCATAGAGCATCCACACTGATCATAGAATAGTTTGGGTTGGAAGGGACCTTCAAAGGTCATCTAGTCCAACACCCCTGCAATGAGCAGGGCCATCATCCAGATCAGGTTGCCCAGAACCGCATCCAGCCTGGCCTTGATTGTCTCCGGGAATGGATACATAGACACCTGAAGAAAGAAATACTGTTCCTTATCACACCTAGCTGGAGCTTTTTAATGATGAAGCCCTCAATACAGATCATTCAGGTGCTGCCTTCAGACCTAGCTCTTTTTTGGGGTTCTCAGGTTTTGAAGTTACACATTCTTATTGCTTCAAATAAGAGCATCAGGTGGCACCAAATGGAAACCCAGCTCTGACAGACAGTGGTAATTTGGAAAAGGGATTTGGGTTTGTTTGTTTTTTTATGATTTGGGCTTGTATTCCTTGAAGATTCTCTGGTGTCTAGCAGAAGGTGAGCAGCAAAACTTTTCCCCATTAGCAATGTCAATTTTTCACTTTGTTTTCCCAAACTACAGAGGTATGTGATGTCTTTGCACTTAGTCTTTCAGTAAATTTGGCTGAAATTTCTCACTCGGTATCTTTAAAACCTTTTGAGCAAAGATGTATGTGTGTAGAAACAAGTGTAAAGTCTTTCCATAAGAAAGCAGATTCTGAAGTAGAGGATGCTTTTATTTATTTTACGTAAGAGCAGGAGCTTTACTAGTTAAACTTTTAACGCTCACCTTCTTTTATTCTTATATGTGCTCTTTTCCTTTTGCCATTTTTAATGGGTCGATTCTTACCCTTGCAGATGACTGCCCAAGAAACCAGTACTCCCTTTCGATTGGGAGTGCCTACTGAAAACTCAGCACTGAAAAACCAAAGGCGTAAACTAATCCCCATTGAGAAAATAGCTGTAGGAGGTACCTCTGTGTGTGAAAATGCAACTGAGGCTACTGAAGCAAGACTAATGGAAAATTACACTGAGATTTCTGGAGAACAGGAGAGTAGAAATATGTCAGGAAAAATAAGTAGCCTGTCAGACCATGCCAGCGCATTATCAGTTTCCAATAATAAGATGTGTTTGAGTGCAGGGGATTTCTCTGAAAATCAAATAACCACTGAAATGCTTCAGGAGGAGGCAAAACAACAGACTGCTGAAAACTCGAAGCTGATCTATAGGATGGAAGAAAGCCATAAACATGTTGATTTACTAATGAAAGTTGAGCAATTAAACTCGGAGCTGAACTTTCAGAATCCACAATTAGCTTCAAAGAGCTCAGCTTTTGCAGAACTGGAAGAAGCTGCTGTAGTTGTCAAGGAGGAAAACTGTGGCATAAAGGAAATACTGGAATCAGCTTCTGTCAATAACCAGCAATTCTCTTTTACAGTAGAAAACGAACTTGAGAACATAAATTCTGAGCTGGAGGTATATAAAGTTAGATTCCCTAATACAGCAGACACATTGGATGATGTAGAAATGGCCAAGAGAGATTGTCCTGACCAATTTCTTGCAGCTGAAAATGAAAAGAGGAGTCCTAAATCTGAGCAAGATAATATTAAGAAGCATGTCTTTTTCACAGAGCATGACACTGAAATGCTTCAGATAAAATGTCAGCAATTAGAAAGGGAGATGGAAGTTAACCTGAAAACCATTCCTAGCTTCCAAGAGCATCTTGTTTCAGTCACAGCTGACAGAAACCGTATTAACCAAGAGCTGAGTATTTTGACTGATAATAATAAGGAAGTGGATCAGAAGTACCAGAAGCTACAAGAGAAACTAAAAGAGCTGGAGTCAACTAATGTGGATTCTGCTGAATTCATTAGAAGGTTAGAGGATGAAGTGAGGACACAAACACATCTGCTTGAGACTGCAAAATCCAATGTAAATCAGTTATCAAATGAAAAGGAGCATCTTCTGCAGAAGCTGCAAAGTTTGGAGAATGATGTCGTGTCTTTCACCTTGGAAAAAGGAAAACTCCAAAATGAAGCAGCAGATTTGAAGAAGGAGAAAGAGCTGATTGTAAAAGAGTTGGAAATAACGCAGAGTAAATTAAGTTTATCAGAAATGGAAAATTCAAAGTTTTCCAGATCTTTGGAAGGCTTGTTAATGGAGAAAGGTGAACTTGCTGCTAGACTCAGCTCAGCACAGAACGAAGTAGACCAAATGAGATGTGGAATTGAGAAGCTGAAAGTCAGAATTGAATTGGATGAGAAGAAAAAGCTCCACATTGCTGAAAAGCTGAAAGAGAGTGAACGGAAAGCGGACTGTCTTCTTGATAAAATTGAGAGGCTTGAAAGAGAACTGGAGATGTCAGAGAAAAATCTAGAAGATGCAATTATTCAGTTGGAGACTGCTAAAGCAGAGGCAGAAACAGTAGCAGTGGAGAGGGAAGAGATGACCGAAAAGCTGAAATGTTTGAACGCACAAATTGATGTCCTCACCTCACAAAAAGAATGTTTGGCTAAAGATTTAAAAGCAAAGCAAGAAAGAATCCTTGAACTAGAGGCTGAAAAACTGACTACAGCAAAACTCTTAGAAGAAAAGGAGGAAGAAAAGCTGCAAATCAAGGAAGAGTTTGAAAATGCTGTGGCATTGCTGAAATCTGAGCTCAAAGAGATGAGCGAGAAATTAGAGGAGGAAGGAGATGCTGGAGCAAAAGAGCAAGTCTTGATTAACCAGGTGGCTCATCTTGAGCAAGATAAAACAATCCTGTTACAGGAATGTCAGGAATTACAAAATGAAAATATCAGATTGGCTCAAATGAGGGAAGAACTTGTTCAAGAATTAATGCTTTGTAAACAAAAACTCAGTGAAAAGGTCCAGGAACACAGTGACCTTGAAAAGGAGGTGAAAAAAACAGATGAGCTGTCTTTACAGCTGACACACATGCACCATGCGCATGCACATTGGCAACAGGAAAAAGAAAGGCTGCTGAATTTGGTTGCTGAGTTGAAATTGAAGGAGCAGCATTTTCCTGAGAATGAAACCTTTCCAGCTATCCTGAATGTTCTAAAAGTGTCCTATAGAAACCTTGAGGAAGAACTGGAATCTACACGTGGTGAAAAGAGCACTTTATGTGATAAGGTAATACCACTTCCTTTAGCATAGAGTTCCCTTTTGAGGAGTGAGGATAAAGTGTCCTCTGGGATTAGCACTTCCTTAATAAATTATACCTTATAATAACTTTAACTTTTACTGTAAGCATCCTATTTTTAAAATGCTTTCAGTGGAATCCTGAGTTTGCATTGAGGTTACAGAGCTGAAAAAAGATGATACTGTTTTGTGTAGGGTGAATGGGAAAGTTGCTTGAAAGGAGGCACAGAAGTTTAAGTAATCAAATAATGCAGGGTAGTTTCCTCTTTCCTTTAGAAGATAGAGAGAAAAACAAATTAGCATGGATAAGTGAGCTTTTATATGAAGAAAAAGTACTTTGGGAGCTCAAAGGAAAGCGAAACAACAGTTGGGCACGCAACACATGAAAACAGCATTAGGCTGTTGTGACTGTTGCTTGGAGGTGCAGCAGCTATGAGAACAAAATAACTCGTCTTAAAATCTGCTTGGTTGTATATAAGAAACTTCTTTGGAGGTCATGACACATGTAATTAAAAATAACTCTGAAAAATTTCATTTCAGGTAAATGAACTGATGGAAAGTCATAGTGAGCTGCGAGCCAAGCTAAGTGATGCTGAACAGAAGATTTCCAAACTACAGGAAGAATTTACCACAGAAAGAGACAAGCTTGCTGAAGAAATACAACTTACTCAAGAACATTCAGAAAAGAGCAAAGTTAGTTACTCCATGTGTAATATTTCTGAGTTCAGGGCCAGATGCTCAAGTACAGTAAATGTGTGGAGGTTGGTCAGGGGAGCTGTGCTAATGTACAGCATTGGAAGTTCCTGCTTCCGAATCTTAAATGTTCTCTTCTGAGACAGAGTTTATGAACAGTGTTTTGTGTTTAAGTCAGCTTAAATGGTCTTCTGACCTATTAGCAGTATTTAAAATGTATTCTGATGAGGCTTGATTCTGTTGCTGTGTTAAGGAATTTGGGTGGGAAAAGAAAGGAAATGTCAGCAGCTTTCAGAAAACCTGTATGGAAATACAGGCCAGCTGCTCCAAAGAGCAGAGTTATAAAAGTGGGTCAAAATGAAAATGCTTAGAAAGTTTTGTCATCTCAAAAGAGGGTGAGGAAAGTGACCCTTAACCTCTCAAGTCACACTCGGGGAGACCAGTGTTTAGAGAGGTTAAGCTTTGATTTTGGCACTACTGCTTGATTTAAGTGTTGGCAAACTTGCACTGGCCATGCCCTGCAGATCATAACATTTCTTTGTAGAAGACCCTCCTCTGCCTTCTGTTCTGCCTTTTGCATTCAGATGTTTCATTCTTTAATCACAGTGTGTTTAGCCACTATTAAATACTTTTTTCTTACCAGGTTGGTTTTGGAAATGCAAAGATGTTTCAGGTGTAAAGTCAAATAGTTCAGTGGGTCAACTCTTTCTCCATTGAGGAAATTCTAAATACCAAAGGATGTACTATTGCTGTTTACAGATTCAGCTGCATCAAGCTATTTCAGAAAAAAATGAACTGACTAAGAGACTGGACATGGTCCAGAAAGAACTACAAGAAAAAGTAAGTGAAATGAAGAGAGAAACATCAGAATACAGAACCAGATTACTTCAAGCAGAGAAGGAACATCAGGATGCTCTGACGGAAGCAAACCGAAAGGTAAATCCGAAAATGGGGAGAATGGTGCTGTGAGTTTTTAATTCTATGTATTTTATGAAATTTTGCTGATCCTATTGCAAAAGAAATTGTCTTTGCTAGCAGTATTGCCAAACTCTATATACTTACCTTGGAACTCAGTAAATGCTGAATTCACTTTTTTCCGTGTAGCAAGCAGTGAAATGTGAGTTTACCTGAGGACTCTGTGTTCAGTGTATATGGAATTTATCTATAAAGGAGCAGTATGTTTGAGTCCAGGAAATCGTTGTTTTGATAGGAATGGGGCAGAAAGATTAACCCCTTCAGGATATAAGGGCACATTTGTTGGAAATGCATTTGTAAGCCATGCTGTATACTTCAGCAAAAAAGATGATGGGTCTTTGTATCTGTCTATAACTGTGTACTTGAGGCCGGTAGGACACAGGCAATCAATTTACTATAATTATTTTTTAACGATTTTCATTCTTGTGACTATAAAGTAAATCTCAGACCAAGTTTTACTGAAATACAAAGGGCTTTCTAATGGTAGACTTCCTAAAGGCAAGATTCTGGTATTCAAAATATATACCGGCGACAAATTGTTCTTTCAGTTGTAAATTCCTCAAAACAAACTGAGCAGATTTGCTGTGGAATTCCTGTGGGCTGTGATATGCTCCTAAGTGCATCTTTAAATTTCAAGTCAGTGTCCTTTTCGGTATCACGGTAATTAGGCACATTTTCTTTCTGTAGAATGAAGCTGAAATTGAGGCCTGTCAAGATAAGATGAATTCGCTGGAGCATATTATTAGCTCGCAAAAATTGGAAATTGAGCATTTGAAGTCGAATAAAGAAGAGCTGAATAATTCCCTTAAAGAAGCTAAACAAACATTAGAAGAACTCCTAAAAACGAAGGTAAGAAAAAGATACGTAAGCATGGCCAATTACATGAGACCCATGGCACCATATAGTAAAATAAAATAGGATTGGGAACCAGTGCTCCAGAGCTTTGGCTTCACTTTGATACTGCCTTTGTTTTCGTTAATGAGACTATAGAGCATGGAGGAAACATTGTTAATACTGATCTACAGTAGGAAAACTCTGCAATGTGTGGCGCAACTCAGATCACCTAGAGCTGGTGTATGTGATACTCAATACAGCAGTCTGTCTACACTGAACATTGCAACAGGACTGTGACTAAAACACGCTCAAAGAGTCTTTGCAGTGCTTCTGTTTTTTGCTTGTGTATTACTTAAAACATGGCATCTTTTGTCAGCAGTCTTAAACGTTAGTCTTGATACATTGCTCTTGATTCTTGAGAATTTATCAATTCCATTTTAATAGAATTCTCATGATGTTTATTAACTAGTGTAATTTTCTAACTGACAACTGTTATCTATGATCACAATATGCGAGTTCCACATACTGTGAACAACTTGTAGCTGGGAACAGTTCTAGATGTGCTTAGTTTGCTTTCTAGTAGAACGGAAGAAGTTTAACTGTCCCTGTTACTGAATTTATGTAAAATTTCCCTTAATTTTTCTTATCTACCTTTCCTATTTTGTTTGGTTTTGTTCTGCTTCTGTCCGTGTTTCATTGCTGGCTCCAACCCTGTACTCCCACTTCAGGAATGAGTCTCTCTCTAAATGTACTCTTAAAGAAAAACAGTCTATTCAATTTACTTGCAAGTAACCACTGAGTCGCAATACATTCATCTTGCTCATCAGTTCTTTATTCCATAGGGCCCTCCACTGTGGGGTTAATTTGCTTAATACCAGCAGTCCAATGATACAGAGGACTATAGGATATGCGCTAGTGACAGAAAACATTACCCGCAGTAGTGTAACTGTAGAGTGTACAAGGCTTCCTCTGTGCTCGCTATGTGCTTTTTGCAAACAGGCCTCATGAGCACAGAGCAGCCCAGGAGTGTGGAAGTGGGTGGAAAGGAATGATCTGCTGCTTCTCAGAACAGTATTGTTGAGCCAAAGCTTAGAGTGCATAGCAGGCCTGGGTGATCTTGCGTCTGTGGTAATAAGATGCAATACGGATGAAGAGTAAAGATGACTCAAACTAGGAGAGTGCGCTTGGAAATTTGAAGTATTAGTTTGAAATTGTTAATGCTTTGTTAAGTCACATCAATGAAGGGATAATAGGTAGAAAAAGGACTGATCTGCTGAGTTAATCATAGAATCACAGACTGGTTTGGGTTGGAAAGGACCTTAAGATCATCCAGTTCCAGCCATGGGCAGGGACACCTCATCCTAAGCGGTGTTGACCAAGGCTCTGTCCAACCTGGCCTTGAGCACTGCCAGGGATGGAGCTATCTAGTAAAAGGACTTTCTTTTCCTGCAATGAAGGAGCTGCTATAATGAGGTTGTAAGGAAGCAAGCAAACAAGTGTATGTGACAACCAAGCTCTCTGGCTTATCTTCCATAACAGTTGAGCTTCCATTTTACATTCTAATGTTTAAATGGAAGAATTATGTTTCTGATGTAATAACTACATTTCTTCTTTTGTAGGCTGATAACATTATAGTTCAACAGAAGAAGGAAGATGAATTTACCCAGAGTGAAGTGCAGCTGTGGATGAAATCCTGTAAACAGATGGAGCAGGAGAAGGAAATGTTGCAGAAACAACTTGTTGAACGTGATGAACTATTAAACAAGAAAAATCTAGCTATGATAGAGTGTACGAAAGAAGGTAACTAAATCTACATTCAGTCTTAATGCTTTCTTAGCAGTTTAAGTTTGTAAAACTTTCATTTCCCCTAAAATATCCGTTCGCATGTGCAGCTCTAATGCAGAACATGCTTCTTAACTAGCATAAAAAAGAACAACTGCAAACGTGTCAAAAAGTTCATCTTCTTTCTCTTAAAGTATCAGGGGCAACTCTGGTTTATGAATAGATACTTAGACTATTACATGTTTGTGTTTAAAACTGAGCTAAGGAGAAAGAGGAGTGTTTTTCTTAATAACCAAAATTTATGTACAAGTTCTTTTACAGGTTTCCAGCTTTCCCCACCGATTCTCATGTTTTGTTCTTTGTATTTTGGCTCATCTCATGAGATGCACTATATTGTAAGTGATATTTAAATTTAGGGGCACAAACTCGAGTGTTTCAACAGTTACAAAATGACAGAGAAACGTTTGCCTGTTCACTGGTCAAAGATTCTTTGCAAATCATGCGTGTTTGTTCCCTATTTGGCAAATACATTATTATGTCTTATCACTGATTTTGGTATACACCGTCACTTATTTTTTGCTAGTGGCACAGTTACTGAACATGTATAATGCATTAAAAGATGTGTGACCATTCATTGTAAGCTCTTATATATGCATTTTTCTGTCATTTATAATGGTATTTTGCTTTGAAAGGTGCTGATGAGAATGCTGTTACGGAGGAAATGAAGTTAAAACTGGAAGAATTACAGGAATTTACAGAAGTGAAAACCAGAGAAGCAAATGAGAACCTGGAGAAATACTGTTCTGTAATTGTTAAATATTATAAACTAGAGGAAGAAAATGAGATGCTAAAAACACAAGTCAGTTTGTTGAGTGCGCAGCTGAAACAGCCAACAAGTGATCTTGTCAGCACTCCTTTGCTGAATTCAGATAACTCGCTGACAGGCAGCAATCAGTCTGTCAAAGAGATGAGGGCAGCTGAAGATGCTACTAAGCTTTCAAGTAAAAGGCAGAGACATGAAGACAACAGGAGAAGTAGTGGAGAACCAAGATCCCCTGTGCCAGAGACTTTATACAAGAAAAAAAGGAAGGATGATGTCTGTCAAGATCTGCTAGGTGAGGAGAGCACTGACAGAGAGCCAGATGGGCTTCCAGAAGTAGTGAAAAAAGGTATCCGTAATGTTTTATAAAGGCAACCATTCTCTGAGCAGAGTGGGTAGGTTTTCTTCTCTTTTGGTTTGCTGGATTAGTTTTACTCTGGGTGAGTTGGTGACTGTGCAATCATTTTCAGTGACAACGGTGGAAGGTGAAAGTAGTTAATGTGAGATGTGCCACTTAGTGCCAAGTTAGTGTTTGTGGAGCTGTGGTATTAGACTAGCATAATATGTTTATGTTGGTTTAATAACTACCATTCTCCTGATGCATGTATGAGGGGCTAAGCATATGCTGTGTAACAGCAACAAAGTCTTGGGATGGGAGACTTGCTCTAGTCATTTAAAAGCATTATTTGAACCACTGACTGGAACTTAAAGGAGAATAGATGTGGAGTGAGCCTAATCTTAAAGGCCACAAGACTGGAGTGCTTGAGTACTGTGTTGTGATGGGAGTCATGTCTGCTCCCTCCATAGCCCCACAGTTCTTTCAGTGTAACTTCTGATGGAGTCGGAGGCAGTTAACAGCAATGTAGGGTCTGACCGGCTAGTGGCTGGTGGTGAGGGCTGCAGGGGGACTGTGAAGAAAGAGGTACAACCTCAGAGGGACTACAGCCAGCAGGTTCCTCTATCCCTGAGCACTTAGGTTAAAAGCAAGGAGCAGGATTTGACCCCCATCTCCTGTTCTCCATCACCTCACTGAAGTACAGTGTGTGGCAAGGTAATTGGAGACCAGAAACTGGCAAGGAGAAGTGTCTGGAGGGAAGCTGAGTGTCTTCTTTGTGTGCCTTTATTTCTTTCAATACCAATATCAGTAATTTAAAATGTGTTAATTTCCAATACAATAAATCAATTAAAATTCTCTGAGTCAAAACTGTCTTGCCCTCAGCAGTAATACGTTGCCATCTTCATGAGAACTGTTTCTTCCTACTATGAATGCAGTGAAATTAGGTACTCCATGCAAGGGTTCACTGTAGCAGAAAGTAATTGAGAAGATTGCACAAATCAGGGCTTGAAAAATATAATGTATGTTCAGCAACCTAAGTACCCCTTTAAAATAAATGCAGTTGCAGTCATTGAAGTCAGGCCACAGAGATACTGAATCACCTCAAAGTCTACATGTTATTGGCATTTCATTTTCTTACCAGCATTGTTTGTCTGGAATAATTTTCTGTTCTGAGGATATATGTGCCAGGTAATGTTTGACTTCTGGGCTAAATAGAGAATATAATAGATAACCTAGAACACTGTAGTTCCATGCAGAGAAAAGTATGAAAAATCAAGCATGTCATGTCACCGTATTGTGTTCTGAGGGAATTCTGATAACATCCCTATGTTTATGTAATTATTCTCTAGATAATAATGTACCTGTAACTAAAAAGAACAAACAGTGAAAAGCTTTGCTGTAGAATCACAGTTGCACCTTGCCTACAGTTTCCTGCGCTTGCATATGCGTTTTGGGATACCCAGATCTGTTCAGCAATGTTTTTGGTCCATTTTCTTCAATAGAACAAATTTAGTTTCCTCCATTTTTAGCCTCATTGTGAAAAAAAGAGGTGATCTGTTTGAAGAAGTGTAACTTATTTGGCTGGTTTTAATAAAGCTGTTTCTTTTCTAGGGTTTGCTGATATCACCAGTGGAAAGGTGAGCCCCTACATTGTACATCGAACCACCCCAAATCAAAGAACCAGTCCCCATCTGGCTTCCCCAAGTGAGAAACTGCCTTTGCGTACGCAAGTTGTACAGAAATGTAGACCAGATAATCTTGGTGAGCGCTCATCTTCGACATCTGGTGGCAGCAAACCACAAAAGGTACCTTAGAACTATACATCTGGGTATGAAAGCTGTGGGGAAAACTAATACATTCATAAAATGTATTCATCATGCCAAGTAAGTTTGAGGATATATAAGGTGGTAAAGGTAACATCATAGGTACTGAACCACTGAAACGTGACAGAGGCCTTGACCACATTAGCTATCTGCAAGTTGTTCCCTTGATGTAATCTGTGACTTCATAGGGAAACCCACCTGGTAATGTAGATTAAATACAGGTATGTTTTCAGTTTCTTATGATGGATATTAAAGAGAAGATATTCCTTATACTGTGGTTTCTTAGGTTTCAGAACATGTAAACAGCAAAAGAATGAGCCTCTGGGAGTCTGAATTGATGCTTAACATTTTCTCCTAACAACTTTTCTTGGAATCTCAGATTCAAGATGTGGTAGAATAAGTGCAGACAGTTGAGAGGCTGTTAAACACATAAATAGGGAACATTTAGATGGTAAAGGAACTGGACTTTCATGCTAGTGCTTACCGGATTTTAAGGTTATCAAAACAAATAAATACTCGAGTTAGGGTTTGAAAGCTGATTTTTAGTAAAAAATTGTTTAGTAACTGAAATTTGCATTAACTTTCAGTACACACTGCTGAGTGCTTCACAGAACATCAGCATTACCTGTTCTTCCTAAGCTGGTGCAAACGCTTTGCTGATTAGAGAGCAATGTTAGGGCAGAAATAAGTCTTTTGTTGTCTGAAATCTTCAAAGCTTTTAACAATGCTATCTCAAGTTGAGCAATAAGAGAATAGCTGTCATATTTTGCTACTTGTTTACATGAGGGCAACACAGAACTATGCCACTAGATAAAAATTCTTCCAGTTTGCCAGGTTACACAGAAATATTCCCTTGTTTTGAGCTATAGCAGTGGGAAATCTGTGTTTTGAAGCGAGTGTATCCACTGAATTCATGTGTGTTGTTTCAAGGGTTAATTGCCCTACTTGCCAAAATTTGCTGCTTATTAGACATTGCCTGGAGCTCTGTTTTATTACTGTTTCATTAAGTGACAGCAATACATTCTATTTCCACTCATTTATGTATGTTTCCCTGTAGCTTTAGAAACAAACTGAGGATGTTGCTTTTGAAGAAATAAAGCAGTGCAAAAAAGAAAGGAAGCCTTGGACACAAAAAGTTGTGTAGTAATCACCTCCCAGCTGGTGTAAGCTTGTTGTAGGCTCTCACTGGCCATAGTCAAGGTTAGAGCAAATAACAAGCTATCAGTAATAAACTGGTTTTACTTTACCTGGGGGAGGGATTTCCCAAGCAGTCCTCCTCTTTGCCTGAGCTTGTATTGTCTGGGTCTAAGGACAGGCTACTCCTTACTCTCAGCTATGTAGGACATTCAGATTTCAGGGTTGTTTTGTTCCACCACGTGTAAATATGCCAAAGTCAACAGCTTCAGGAATTTGTGTCCTTCTCTCTTGGACACTGCTGGATATATGTGTACAGCTGGGAATTTCTGGTGGAATTGCTCGGAATATCCTTTCATCGTTTGTTGAAACCATTAAAACATGTTGGTTTATATTTTATATTAACACAATAAACTATGTGTCTTATTTTAAAAGTGAAATAAGCCTTCTTTCCTTGTCTTTGACAGGTATGTATACGTACTTCATTCCAGACACTGTTTCAAACTCTTGCAAATTTCTCAAGGTGTTTAAAATGTGCCGTCATTTTCATATGCAAATTTCTTCCCTTTCCTATGTGATTTTAATGTAGAATTTAAATGGAGTGCTTTGACTGCACATCAGTTAAAATGTGAAAGCAGTGGTGTCAGCAAAAAAAGTGACAACTTCTGTTTATGTTTCCAGAATGTATACAGGGAAAATGAGTTATAGATCTCAGTGCACAATACAGTATTCGGATACAATCATAGAATCATAGAATGGAAAGGACCTTAAGATCATCCAGTTCCAACCCCCCTGCCATGGGCAAGGACATGATACAGTCCATCATATTTGAAAAATCATGGCAGACAGGTGAAGTTCCAATTGACAGGAAAAAGGGAAACATAACCCCTATTTTCAACAAGGGGAAAATGGAAGGCCCACGAAACTACAGACCAGTCAGTCTCACCTCTGTGCATGGCAAAATCTTGGAGCAGATTCTCCTGGAAAGCACATGAAAAACAACGAGGTGGTTGGTGACAGTCAGCATGGCTTCACTAAGGGGAAATCCTGCCTGACCAATCTGGTGGCCTTCTATGATGGGGCTATAGAACTGATGGATAGGGGTAGAGCAGTTGACGTTGTCTACCTGGACTTGTGCAAAGCGTTCGACGCTGTCCTGCACGACATCCACAAGGATGATCAGGGGCTGGAGCACATCCTGTATGAAGACAGGCTGAGAAAGTTGGGGCTGTTCAGCCTGGAGAAGAGAAGCTGCATGGAGACCTCAGAGCAGCTTCCAGTGTTTGAAGGGGGCTACAAGGATGCTGGGGAGGGACTCTTCCTTAGGGACTGTAGTGACAGGAGAAGGGGTGATGGGTTCAGGCTTAAAGAGGGGAAGTTTAGGTTAGATATAAGGAAGAAGTTATTTACTGTGAGGGTGGTGAGACACTGGGACAAGTTGCCCAAGAAATAGTGAGTGCTCCATCCCTGGCAGTGTTCAAGGCCAAGTTGGATGGAGTCTTGGGTGATATGGTTTATTGTGTGATGTCCCTGACCATGGCAGGTGATTGGAACTAGGTGATGTTAAGGTCCTTTCCAACCCTAACTATTCTGTGATTCTATACCTGGTACCTTAGTAAGCAGATTGAGTACTGTCCCTGGTTTAGCTTTTCTCTGCTTCTAGCAAAATAGCTTGCCAACTGTGTTGCAGATATTCCACCTTACACCACACCAAAACAATATCAAGTCTTAATGTATTGTATATTCAAAGTAATGAATGTCTTCAAGATATTTTCAGTGTGTATATATATGGTTTTTGTAAATTCCCAATGTTTTGTCTTTTGCAGTGAGTCTCTTGACCCGTGGTTTTCTGTTACCAGTAAACCAGGACATATTTGTTTGTGTTACAGGTTTATGATGAAGAGAAGTCCCAAACAGTAACAGCTTTTTCACCAATGCAATCTACTTCAAGGTCACCACTTTGCCCATATAAGCAGTCCACAAAAAGTGCCTCTGATAATACCGTGGAGACTCATATGATGCACAAAGCCAAAAGTTCTCTAAGCCAACAAGGACTACCTGAGCAAGATGAGCAAAAAGAAAATTGTAAGGTGCAGTAAATTGGTGTGGACTTCATCACAATTCAGAATAACAGGTGATCAAAACCCAGTTTGTCAAATAGCAGAACTACACAGAGGGCACCATCTTCTCTTATCCGATGGTGAACAATAGATGGGTTCTTCAGGGCTTGTTCTTGAATATTTACTAACACCAATAGTCACTCAAACTTATGGAATGATGAAGAAACAGCTGTAACTGAACTTCTGTAGAGTTTTTGGTAAATGATTCTTCATAAATCTGTTAAAAAATTAAACTATGGAAAAAGTGGACTACATGTTGCCACATAGTTCATTGTTGTCATGTTTTCTGGGTGCCCAGGTTGATTTACAAATGGAAACTAAACTCACTGAAGTGTCTTTAAAGATATTAGATTCCAGGACAAATGAGACAACCAGTATTGGGTAATTCAAAATGAAGCAGTGACTTCATTTGTGAGTGAAAAACCAAATAGAAAATCAGATATAAGACAATTCAGTGCACAATTCCAGTGCACTGGTATCCCTCCTTCCAGATGGAATAACATCGTGCAAAGGGGGATGAGACCCAGTGTGAACAAACTTGGAGAGGACTGTCTGTTTACCCTGAGACTAAGCACCTACCAATCCATGTCTTTGTACTTCCCAGTATGTATTGTCTTTGACTGTACCTGAAGGTCTTACAAGGTTCGTCTTCACCTCTGCAAAATGGCCCTTGACCAGCCAGCAATCCTCAGCAAGCTGAGGTGAACACTATGAACCAGAAAGGACGCCACAGCACACTGTGCCTTGCTCTACCACTAATGGCTGCCTGCTGATTCTCTGCAGGTCACGTTTTACCTTTGACAATGCTTGGCCTCAAATGTGTCTGCAAAGCTTTTCATATATGAAGTGACAAGTTCCTGCTGTAATGAGAGTGGATGTGTTGGAGAAATGGTCAGGTGTCAAGAAATACCTGCATAAAACACCGTGAGTTAGGCCCTTTGCATTCAAGAAAAATCCTATTTCAGATCCCAAAAGAAGGTAACGCACCTGGAAATAGCATTTAAGATTCTGGTGTCAACAATTTAAGAAACTAACTCCATCTAATTCATGATAGTGCATTTGAATTTCAGATGATGCATTACAAGTAAGCTCAGCACAACCAGCTTGTACTTGTAGATTTCAAAGGTCTAATTTGGCTTGCTCAATAGCATAGAGCAATTCTCTGCAAGAGAAAAGGGTGGCATCAACTAAATCAGTCATTACCCAACAGAACAGAAATTACTTTCCAGTCATTCATATTGCTTATGCTTGTCTGCCTAACCCAGGTATTAGGAAAATCAAGCTTCTGTACATGAGCAGTAGTGCCCTAAGCCTCCAAATTGCACAGCAGAGAGGCATTTTCACATTATTCTTCTATCAGAAAGATGTTTCTCCTTTCAACAAAAGTGGGTAATAATGTTTCTGCTTCTTGAAGAAGATTCCTAAGCTTAAAAGACAATACTTTTATTTCAAGTTGACCTTTCAAAGTGTAACAAGTGCTTCTCTAATGATACAAATATAAGGTTTTACTTGACTTATTTACATGCAAAGGAGAGTGGTTTTCTCTATTTACATACACACTATTAATCTGTCTTGCTTACAGCATTGTCTATTAGAATGCAGTTTATGAGAAGAAATAATCTACTCAAATTGAAAAACCTTTTGAAGAAATGCAGCATTTGTCTCATGTCTAACAGAGTATTCCAGCAAACAAGAACCTCACATACAAGCTATCCTTCAGTAACTAGATATAGCTATGGTTGTGATCAGTAGACCTTGTGGCTTTTTCTTAAACATCTCAAGTTGTTTTGTTAACTGAAGCATTAGGTAATTAGAACAATCCTTGTGGCACTGTGCCTACAGGCATCTTCCAGGGCAACTCTAAGAGGCCCAGCTTAAAGGATGCATTTTGATGGTTTCATCTTCTGTCAGTGTACCACCAGAGCTGCTTATCAAAGTCAAATTATTTCAGATAAGGTTTTGTATCTTGAGATAGAAGCACGGGTGTGAAAACACATTAGTAGCAAACAATAGCAAAAAAAACCCCCAAACTGGTGTGATTTGTTTGTCCCAGTGATTGTTCTATTTTAAACCCATGCCTTGAAAAGTGTCCCGCCTGGAGATGAGTGTGGAAAAAAACATCTATCTTTAGAAAGCTGCCTAATCTTAACCAGACAAATTTAAACTGCTATGTTATAATAAGTAAATATTACTAGAAGAAAGCACTGAGGCTTTAGCAGTTACATATTTTCCTACTTGGCCATGTTTGTACTTTAGGAGCCTGTAGATTTCAGTAAGCACTTGTGTTTTGAAAGATTACAATGCCTGTTATTTTCCAGTAACTAGTATGTATTGAAATACTTAGCTTTTGGCATAGGAGCTAATATAGGCTAAGATTTTGAAGAGATCTTAAGTTACTTTGATTAATACCTAAATCACTTGAAAATAGGATTTCGTACTCTACATCCTATTGCAAGCTAATGAGACTATAGGTCACAGTTCATGTAGCGTTCCGAAAGGTGTATCAAAAGCTTAATATCCAATCTCTCTGTAAATCAAAAAATCAAAGTGCCTCATTAGAATTCCTAGTGAGAGGATTGCATAGGATGTGTTTTCTCAGTGTCAGCTCTCCGTAACAAATAAAAGGACACTTGTTATCTGGCTTTGTGATTGTGAAACTCTGTGTAAAGAAGTCTCTTTTGGTGTGCCGGTATTGTTCTTGGCAAGCTAACCCAATTGTTCCCATAGTGATGCTGTGTTATGTCACAGGAACATGCATTAGCTGGATCTTCTCTTCTTCGTTTTCCTGTTTGCACAAGGTTTGCATGGTAATTGGTGTAAAGCCTAGCTTGTTGTCCTGGACTAATTTTGAATGCTTTCTGCAATGCCCAAAATTACAAGTTTAGAAGCATGTCATGGGAATGCTGGTGTCTGTTTGCCATGTGCCCTTATTAGCTGATGGAAGGGTCTGGTTGGTTCATGATGTTCAGCTCTTTCTTCAGGCTTTGAATGATTCTTCTCCTTTTTACCTAGTAATGAAAGGAAAACATAAAAGGAGATTTGTTTAGCTGCTGCTCTTCCACGATTATTATTAAGGAACGGTATTTGAAGTGATCTCTCCTGTGTCAGAACTTAAAATGCTGCCAGGTCAGATCCTGCCCTGATTTCTGGAGCCCGCTCAGCTGCAGAGTTGAGCAGGAGTTCCCCAAGCCTTGAGCACAGGAATAGCACAGCAGTGTCTGGCCTGAGACAGCCCTGTGCTTCCCAGGACATGACTACTGTCTCATCAACTACCATTAGAGTTTGTACAGAATCTTCAAAACTAATCCTTAGTAGGAGAAATGCCATTTATCAAATTATGGGCCTGTGCTTCTTTCTCAAGTATCAGCTTCCAGAAGATGCTCTGCGTTGCACTGCAGTTCCACTCCTGTGCAAGGTATTGCAATCACTAATTTTGCTGGCTCACAGCAAGCTCACTCAGAAGAGTCTGCCAGTCCAGTAATAACCAGTGGCAGAGAAGGATGGAGCTGAAAGAAGAAACATGTTCTTGCTATCCAGTTTACTAATCTTGTTGATGTGCCCAACGATTGATGCAAACATATATACTTTAAAGAAAGGAACCAAAATACCACGTGGAGCAATCGTGAATCCAAATCTGTTTAGTCCCAGGCATGTGTATTGAACAATAATGCTGTATTGCCCTAAAACCTTGACAGAGAAGTGCAACACACACCTAATGGTGATTTTCTTTGTACTCGTGGTTTAAGCTCAGTTAGTACTTGGAACCCAGGACAGTACCATACATTGCAAATGAGTTCCTTTTAGACAGGGAAACACAACAGGATGACATAAACACTCTGTAGTAGGGGAAGTAGTGTCACTCCATGGCCCAAGTGCCACCTCTATGTTCCTGCTTTTGATGTTTCAGGTGTCTGACCCTTAAAATGATCCTTAAAACTCCCTCTGCTTTTGCTACCTCACCCTAAATAGCCACGAGTTACAAAAGGCAGAAGTTTTCTGCAGAAAACAGTAACTGAAAAAAGCTGTTTGAAATTTGTAAAGCTATTGACACCTCAATGCATGGTGAACTCGTGTGAAAGCAGATAGAAATGGCAGTATTCAAAAGCAATGTTGTGAATTTGCTTAATAGACTAAGTCTATCTATAGTTCTAGTGACAGGAGATAGGCGATCTCCTCTGTTATATATATATTTGTGTGTGTGTGCATGTTCTCTGACACATTTTTAGGCACACCCAAGCACTTCTGTCAGTAGAGTCCAGAAACCGTGTGGGGCTTAGAAAAATACGGTGTAGCTATAAACCAGATCTGTTTAGCAGATTTCAATGCAGCTGGCTTGAACAATTCAGCTGTTGGAATGCTTAAGTGAGTGCGCTGATGGGTGCACAGAAACATCAGCAGTTTTCTGTATTTTGCTTTCCTGCTACTTCATAAACAGGAGAAAGCTTAGTGAGAATCTGCTTTCAGTACTGATGTTTCCGGGTTCCTTTATTTAGGAGCCCTGCCGAGTTTCTCATGCAATGAAATGCAGTGTAGATGCGTTTGGCATTGTGAAGGAAGATTGACTTGTTCATGAAGTCTGTGTATCCACATCAGATTACAGATGTGTTTTGGTTTTAGAGGCAAAATGGGGGAGTGGGAAATTGTTAATCGTAGTTGGGGACTGCTTTGATTTTGTTCACTGTAGAGAAAGGGAAATATTCTGTATTCTTTTGACCTCATGCTGAAAAATAACCTGTTTTCAGTACTGTTGTTGATGCTTGAAGGTATGTGTGGCTTCAGCCATTGGCTGGCACTGAGTGATCGAAGATTTTAGTTCTCCTGAGGAGCAGTTTGCGTCCTTTTTAATTAACTTAGATTCAGATCATAGAGGCTGAAAGTACTAATGGAAATGACTGATACTCTATCCTCTTGGACTTTTTTTCTTGTCAATTCCTTGTGAGAAATTACAGAGGGAAAGAATCCGTGTTGTGATTCCAAGATCTCCTACTTGCTTAAGTGCTTGTTTAAATTGATTAGCTGCTCTTTTACTTCTCTTCCGGTTTGTTTGGTATCTGGCTTCTGATATTATCTTCAGATCAACAACTTTTCTGCTAAAGCAGCCTGTTATATGTAGGGCTATTGGCTTATATCAAAGAATCTGAATAATAATCTCCCATTAGCTCCACATCCTCTTACATAATGTTTATAGTATGAATGGGAGGGTACCAAATGGTTGATTTGTTTTGGTCCCTGTTGCTGGTTTCTTTGACAAAGCAGGATGCTGCCTGCGATGTAAGCAGCACTTAAATGTGCTGAAATGACATGGGGGGAAATGGAAGGTTATTGAATCGACTGCAGGAAAGAGAATGGTGCTGGAATAGCCATGTTCCATACTCAGTCGACTGGTAGAGGGTTGTACCGAACCCTGAGCTCTAACAAAGGGCAGCAAGTGTTAACGGAGATTTGTTCTCCACTTGTTTCTTATCCTGTATCTCTTCACGGCAGAGGAAAGTGTGGGATTTTACAGGCATTTTCAAGGCAAGGCTCCCAGTTTCAGCCACCACAGTTGCTATTTCTGCATTGCTGCCTAGGGTACATTGTAAAAACCAAAGTGATTGCTGGCTTGGTGTAGCAGGCAGGAGGATTCCACACATTCATATCGTCCCTGTGGTACGCTGGAGATACTTCTATAAATTCAGTAATGTAGCTATGATTATTCTTCTCCTCACCTCTCAATTAACCAGTACTGCACATATTGTTCCCTGTCAAATAGCTTATTTCGTCAGATGCCAGAGAGCAGTGTTGTTCTCTTTTCAAATTGCTCGTTTGATTTCTGGCAGTACTTGATTGCTTTAAAATGTGCTTTCTGCATCCATTTTCCTCAATACTTAATTAACTGGAGAAAAAGCCTGAAATGAAGTTTCAGTTCAGTAGGTGTTTCACTTTTGTCCCCACTAGCTCATTCATTTATTTCCTTTAGCTCACTCTAGTCGCAGGGACTTTATTTTTCATTTGCAAGAAATTCTGCAGTCCAGATTATCTCTTTTTATAGCTAAATCTCCCTGAAAAAGCACCCCATGCTGGGAGGAGGCACAGAGGCAAGACTGAAGAAGAGGTAGGAAAAGCAATCCAATATCAAACCAAAACTGCAGTGAGTGTAGGTAAGCAAAACAGCTGGTCATTTATTCAGCCAGCGATGGCAAAGGGCTCTGTTCAAAACCCATGTAGATGAGGCCCATAGTGGTTTAGTGGTGGCCTTGGCAGTGCTGGGGTAAAGGTCTTATTTGATCATAAAGGTCTTTTCCAGCCGAGTTGATTCTATGATTCTACGTGCCTCCAACAGTGCTGCAGTAATGGCACGAGAGGGGTTAGTCGGGAGTCACAACGTGTTACAAAAACAGTCTTGAACTTTGCAGTGAAGAGTTTAGTTTTAACATTGTAAACGCAGTTTCCATCTATGCTAAATACCAAAGTTAGAAGCAAGCACTGCTTTACAAGATTGCAGCTATTACAGCACTAGCAATGCTTGAGCAACATCTGTGGTGCTTCCGTGCCTGTAGAGGAATATCTTTAGGCATCTACAGTGCAGGTAACTGCTTGAAAGCACTTGGCTGTCCCCTTCACCCACTTCACTCGGTGTGACCCCTTCTGTTTTAAGTGGCTGTGGGAAGACAAGAGCCAGCACGTAGTAAGTTACCATGGAGCAGAGCTCCACAAAACGTTGCATAAGGTAGCAGCAAATTTACCTTTTCTTTGTAAAAATAACATGGAAAACTGCTACTAAATCATAGCCTGGGCTCTAATGTTATGCCTACTGTGTACCAAGTAGGACACCAGTTTGATGTTCCAGAATTCATTGGAGCAAAATGGGTTGCTTTTTTTTCTCTAAAAAACCCATTTCCTTGTGACACCATGTGTTTATCTATTTCAACCATAGCCATAAGCTATGTACATCGATGATCCAACACAGTTGTTGTGAGAGATGGAAAAATGGTGATGAAATATGTGGTCCACAGGTTGGATTCCAGCTGTTAGTAACCAGTTAAACACTTCACCTATCTGAGTGGCAGGTGATTGCAGAATGGACCTGACCAGTGTGGGCTGGCTTGCTCAAGACTGAGGAAATGATTAATAGTACCTTAAGAATGAATCCAGTGGAAAATCGATTATGGGTTAATCAATTAGGATTACTAGAGCATCCCTAAGGAATTCTACTTTATAAAGAGGTGATAATCATGATGGCCTCTCTTTGATATGTGGGTATTCATGACATAAAATAGAGTCTAGAACCTGTCATGTAGAAAGGCAAAAGATGGGCAGATTTCGAGAAACTTACTGGGAAAAGCTTAAAACTCCAGTTCAGTTTAAAGGTCTTTACAATAGATATTGAATCTGAAGCACTTTAACAGAAAATGAGTTGTTCTTGTTGAAACATATTAAGGACAATGGATAATGGAGCTGGAAACCAATAATGTTCAGTGCTTCAAAAGAATCACTTTTCTAGTTCAGTGTTATATTAGTTCTGAACACTACGCTAGCATGCTAACACTACTTGGAGCATACATAATCCAAACTCCTTGTGCTAGGGATTTCTGTGTGCATATACTTTGATAAAATGACAGATGAGATTTGCAATCTTCAGTGTCAGGGGTTTTGTTTTTGAGAAGTTTTTGGCCCTAACAAACATTAAGAAATGCCCAAGAACAGTGAAAAGAGCAAATTCAAAACCTCTTCCATTGCTCTAAATCGATTCTTTTAATAATTTCTGCAGTAATTTAAAAGTCATTAAAAGCTGTCTGCAAGGCTGCTCTTTGTAAATATTATAGGGTAATTTTCTATCTTCTCTGCTCCGTTTGGAGTTGACTGCTAAAGTGAACCTTCACCAAAAGGGAAAAATCCAGTACAGCAGCCAAGGCTATGGAAGGCTGAGGAGACTGAGAAATTGTGGCCGGACCTGCACAGTGCTGAGGTAGCAGATTTGATTTGTGCTCTAACTATGTGACTGTCACCTTTTGCTTTCTTTTCCCCTCTAGATCTCATTTGAAGCTTGCTGACATATATAACTGAAGGTCTGGGTCAGGCTTGGTTTCAGTGCTGAAGTAACCAAAGCTGTAAGCTATGCAGGTGTAAAGAGTATGTTGTTGTCATCTGTTTATATCTCATAGAGTCACAGAATGGTTTGGGTTGGAAAGGACCTTAAGATGATCCAGTTCCACCCCCCTGCCATGGGAAGGGACACCTCGCACTAAACCATGTCACCCAAGGCTCTGTCTAAGCTGGCCTTGAACACTGCCAGGGATGGAGCATTCACCACTTCTCTGGGCAACCCATTCCAGTGCCTCACCACCCTTACAGTAAAGAACTTCTTCCTTATAGCTAACCTGAACTTCCCCTGTTTAAGCCCCTTGTCCTGTTGCTGCAGTCCTTGTTTCCCAGTTGTCTCCACATATGGAAAGCATGGTTTACGTAGGAAGGTACCTGTATGCTTGTAGAATCATACAATTGTAGAATAGTTAGGGTTGGAAAGGACCTTAATATCATCTAGTTCCCCCGCTATTTGCCACTGCACATACAGCTGAATGTGTGTATGGAATGGGAAGAACCGGAGCAACATTTCAGTCTATTTGGCTGTGCAGTATGTACTGCCAGAGCAGGCAGTGAAAAGAGCATGTCCAGCTGAAACTTAGTCCAAATTTAAGACACTGAGACGAAACTATTCACGCTGGAACTTCTATAACTATTAGCCATGCCACTTTGCCAGAATTGAAGATTCCTTCTTTAAGTCCCATGCAGAAGAGAACTCGTTTCACAGGACATTCCCCCTTCTGCTTATGATGGGGCCATTGGGTCAGTACTGGTTTGGAAGAAAGTTTCCACATACCAGCTCACTGACATATTCTGGTGAGAAGAATAAACTTTGGGCCCTGTGCTCATCTCAGAGCAGTCATTTTCATTTTTACTGGTTTACTTTTAAAACTTTCCCATGTGCAGTATCTAATTATGGTACATTACAAAAACCTGCGTTTCAATGGTACCAGTGCAGAGTGCTGAAAGGGACTGTTGGTAAATTGCTTATGCACTTTGATGATTAAGCCAGTAATTATTGCATTAGCAATCTAAATCACTCTTTTCAGCTGACATATCTCCTCCTAAGGCAATCCCAGGAGATGTGATGGGCTAAGTAGAAAGGATATGGCACTGGAAGAAGGGAAGAGCAAAAAACATGCAGGAGATCGTGCCAGGGATTAAGAGGAGGTGCTTTCTCCTGTGTCTGCTTCAGTGTGACTCAGGGTAGTGCCGGGGTGTGGTACATCAAAAAGGATTTATTTTCTTCCTTAGAAATGTAAAAATAGACCTTTCCAGTAGGGGTTATGAAAGACCCTGTGACACTTCCTGCCAGGTCTTATCACTGAGGTAATACTCCCACAGTAATCAAAGCAAATGATTTTATTAGGTTGAGCGGATCTTTTATAAGCACACGTAGGGATGGGACAAGGGGGAATGGCTTTAACCTGCCAGAGGGGAGATAGAGATGAGGTCTTAGGCAGAAGGTCTTCCCTGTGAGGGTGCTGAAGTGCTGGCACAGGGTGCCCAGAGAAGCTGTGGCTGCCCCATTCCTGGAAGTGTCCAAGGCCAGGTTGGACACAGGGGCTTGAAGCAACCTGCTCTAGTGGAAGGTGTCCCTGCCCACGGCAGAAGTTGGAACTGGATCAGCTTTAAAGCCCCAACCCAAACCTGCCTTTGATTCTCTGAGTAAGATGCCCTGTCAGCTTTCACACCACTGTGCCATTCAGCTGCCCATGCTGTTCCATGTTCCTGTCCTGAAATGTCTGGTAACAAAGCCGGCTGTGTTACCAAACACCTCTCTCTCACCTGAGGTCAGTCTTCTGGTGTCTTTACGCTGCATTTTTTGCGAATGAGCACTTTCGGATCCTCCTAAAAGCGAAGGCATAAACCAAGTTTCAGACACTACTTTGCATCTTCAGGAGCTTCCCGCTTTATATGATAAAACTTCAGGAAATAAGCTACTTGGAGCAGTTTGCTCCCTGGAAGATAGATCAGCACCAGATCCTGCACCCCTGCAGTGTTGGTTTCCCATCAATGTCCTGAAATGATGCACTTACGGACCCATTTCAGAGGCTATTTCAAGCCCAGAAGTGATATTTTTCTACTCTCCTGGATTCAAAGAGCTATGCTTTTGCCTGTACCTCTTAGCAAGAACCGCATGGATTTTTCTTTTTAAGGAAATATTTCTTATGGAATTGATAGCTTCCTGAACTGCATCTGAGCATGGATCAGGGTTTGAGCTCACTATTATGTACAAATATCACCCTTGCACTTCTAAAGGTGTGTTTTATACCTGCTGTTGGATTTGAACAAGTGGCTAGATAAGAACATCTTTTTTAAGCTTTCCTGCAAGGAAACCAGTTCCTTACCACTACCATTTCACTGTTTGCTCTGTGGGAATTTGTTATAGAAAATCCAGTTTCTTAACAAGTGTGCTGAAAAGTAAAACAGTTCTAAAACATACAGCAATGTTTGAACCTCCAGGGCTTGGTAGGTGAAAGGAGCCCTCAGCTGAAGGTTTCTAAGCAGAATGCAGTCTGCAGAGGTAGTAAACCAGTGTGAACAGCAGAAATAAATCTTGATGGGAGCAGTGGTGCATGCTTTCTCCTGAGCACACTATTTGAAATGGAGTGTTTTAAAGCAAAGCAAATTGGTTCTCAGGTATACCTGATGAACCAGATTGAAAATTGCCTTGGGCTGGAGTCCAGTGAAAGAACTGCCCTCTCTGCCCTACTTTACACCAATAGCTATGCCATGTAGTAATCTAGAGCATAGCATCGAAGGTGAAGGTGCTGGTCTTTTTTAAAAGGCTCTTGTCATTGAGGCACTGTCCTTTCCTCTATGTGTTTCCTATATTCTTTCACTCTCTCCTTCATGGCTATGCAGTTACTTTCCCCCAAATGGGGGAATTAGGCAATTCATTGCTTTTTTCTTCTCCTCTGTCACCATGTAACAACCTATTGAGTGTATAACCTTCTCCCTGGAAGGGAGATGGTGCTACCCTCTGAAAGCTGGAGAAGAAGCTATAGGTACTACAGCCACAAATTCCCTGGTAGGAGGTCAGGACTGATTGACTGAACGTGGACATGGGGTCAGGCAATGCAGCTGGATGGGTTTAAGCACCCTCATGATGCATGAGGTGGCAGCAGACCAGAATGGAGGTTGGTTTAGGGAACAGATCTCAGACACTATGCTGGAGTAAGTGTCAGCAGGAATTTGGAGAGGGGTGTTGGTTTTGGATAGAAAGCACACAGAACAGCAGAGCCCAGAGAAGGAAGCACCCAAATAACAAGCTGGAAGGCATCCAGCATGGGTAAAAAAAGAAGAACCCAAACGAAAACACTGCAAAGACCTTGACAAATGTTTCCATCTCCTTATTTTGTCTGTGTGGCCCAGAAAGCAGTGATAGTGAATAGAAAGTATTTGGTTTGAAGACAACAAAATGAAAGAGAGAAATATATTTTTGTAGGATGCAAAGTCCACTTGCTCTGGAATTCCTTTCCAGCCCCTGGCCAATTCACTTTCAAAGGCCTCAAAGTGATTCAACTTCCATCACTTCTCTTATGGGAACTGTGCCTGTTCTAATAAATTGCCCACAAGCTTCTCCTGGCATAGGTTACACTTACACTACTCAGTTAATCTCTTCAAAGGACGCTGCTTTCTCCTGTGCATGCTACATCTTTCTAATAAATAGGGGCAGTTTTGGTCTTCTCCCTTTCATCGTTGCATGACTAAACATGCAAATTCATGGTTTAAAAAATACTTTAAATCTGTTCTTGGCCAATTAATTTTACTCCTCTTTGGTGAATTTCTTTAAAGTCTTCAGACAGTATTTTTGGAGAGGAAAATGGGAGGCTTAAGCTCTCCTAAGGTGCAGAACACCACGTTGAAATTTATCAAACATGTTGCAACAAGGTATGCTAAAAATCCACTACTGTTTACAAACTTGTCCTTCTGGAAGTAATCAAGGATCTTCAGTCTTCTGCTAAAGGATTCTCAGCTCTGTTTCTAAGGCACTGAGAGCCTTGCAAGAGTTGACCTTACAAACATGCTCAGCATCCCCTAGTCAGCTGTAAATTGCATATCCTCAAACTGAATGGTATTGCTGATTTCTCTCCCACAAACCTGATTTAAAATTCACTAATTTCACATCAGATTATTCCTCAAACACTTTGCCACCTACTGACTGTCAGTCAGACCAGCATCTAAACAGATACCAAAACACCATCTCTCTCCTAATTGTGGCACTTTGAAAGACCAAATAACCTTCTGCATCTAATTATCTTCCAATTCCTTTGATGGTTATTTACATATCATGCAAAGCACACGTGTAACTTCCACATGGCTGGTGTTGAAGAAAGTACAATTCTAAATGGCAGCATTCCAAAGTTGCAGAAACAAATAAGCAAAGGTAGCCCATTTAAAAGCCTCACTATGCCAGTTCCTCAAAAACGTTCCCACCTGAATCTGCTGCAGCAATTCGAGCTTTAGAGTGCAAAGTCCAAATGCCTGCCTATCATCAGACCAAATGAAATGCCTTTTTGCATAGAGGCCTTTGAAGTCAGATCTAGAGGAGGTCTTGAGCATCAAATCCCTCTCAAGGCTACAACTGGCAGCATGACTCCTTGCAGGACATGGGAGAAGTGTGGGATGAAACAGGCCTAAGCCCCGTGCACTGGGCAGGGACCCTCTGACAAGCAGTTGGCAGGCAGTGCATGTGGAAGACTGACTAAACTCTTGAACCCTCTGTGGATCTTGTGGTTCTGTTCCAGGCCCTTAGGAATGTGTTTTCCTTTCTTGTTTTTTTAGTTTGCTACAAAGACTGTAAAGAAGAAAGAATTTACATTTCATGGGCTTTGACCAGTCTGGGATAACAGCAATAACAATACCACCACTAATACCATCTTCTCTGTGAATGACTTTCAAAAGGAAAACAGCATGTTCTTTCTGATTTTTATAGGAACAGTTGTAAGCCCAGCTCTAAGATCTGGATTAAAACAGGTAAAGGTGCTTTTGCTCATCCTAGATAAGATGCCAGAATTGTAGAGTAGACAGGACTGTGGCTGTGTATTTGTGCCTGGCACTTCCTATTGTCTCTCCATAGGCTGCTTCCTTCTCAGCAGGTGAGATGTTCAGATTAGCATTTTGAGCTGTATAATTCTCAGCAAGCACCACATAAGAGGAGCCTTAATGTTGAACTTAGAGCTTTATACTCTGCCCTGGTGACCAAACTCCTAAATGCAAGTTATTAAAACCTAAGGTCTTCTTGCTGGATCTAGTCACAGCCAACAAGTCTCTCTTGCTGGTCTACTCTAGAACATAGCAATCACAGCAAAAAAGTGCAGCAACAAACATTCTTTGTGAACAGGTTTTACGTAATTAAAGCCATTCTGCATGTTAAGTACGTTATCTATCTTTTAGAAACCTAATTAGACTAATAAACAAAAATGCACCAAAGAAATCTCTCTTTACCAGTCCTTCACAAAAAACACTCTCACTGCTGCTTTTGAAGAATGAGTTTCTCCTCACCTTGCATTAAAATTGCACAGCAGTCAATCTGCCACAAATTGTTGCTCAGCATTGATATACAACATTTCTACTGGAGGTGACAGGATAGTTAATGATAGATGTCTTTTGCTCACCTCATCAAGGTTATGCCTCTTGCTTTTAATGTGAATTTGAAATGCATCTTCTAATGCCCTTAAAAAAAAGAATGAAAAGTAACATCACTGCAAAACAGAGACTGTTCAAAGGCCATATACTTCCAAATGAAAACTGCCACTCAGCCTGTCTTTCAGATCACTCAAAATACTTCCCAACTTTTGCCCTGCCCCTATTATACCTGTCATTGGATTTAAAAAATATGCTCTTAAACCTTTGAAGGTTGTTGAATAATCTCATTGCAAGTGCACGCAGTTGGACAGGAACTGTCTCTCACATATACAATTCCAATTTCCGCTTCCACAGTCAAGACAAATATAAGAGTATTAGTGCTCTTCATCCCCCTCTGCATTTTGGTGGGGCCTAAATCTTTCTTGCTGTTGCCAAGCACTGTCCCACCACATTCACTGGGTGTAAATGCTGAGGGTACTGGACAGTACTGCAAGCAGCTTCCTAGATTCACGTATAGCAGTTGTTTCTTTGTCTGGGATACTGCATTACCCCGAGGACTTTAAATTGCCTCTAGCCAATATTTTGTAGACCTCTGAAGGTCATTTGCACTGTCTCTGCTTTTTGGCTTCCTTCTAAAGGAACCACCAAAGGCTGAACTTTCCTACTTGTGTTAACTAGGTGTACCAGGGAAAGAGAGATGCCTTCAGAAAGTGCTCTCAATGTCCTTTTTTAATGGTATATGACCAGCTGCAAGCAAAAAACGTGCTCATAATGATAAGCATCATTAAAAATAATGACCTGAGTAGGAAAATGAGGTCTCCAGGTTCTAAAATCATAACTCAGGTAAACATAACCCAGTGGTTGCATTTTTGGCAATCTTAAAAGCTGAAAATACCTGCAGTGAGCAGGAGGGCTCAGCAGAGCTGTTTTGGCTCTATACTGTATATTTGAATTGGGAGGGCATTTATGATTTTATCGGTAGAGAAACTGGCCTAAATAAATGGAGATTTTAAAATGTGTCTATCATATTAATCCAACAGCAAATTAGCTAAAGCCATTATTTGCGTCTTTTCTAATCTGTCACTAAATATATTTAGAAATTCAGCTTCTGATTGCTCGCTTTTATTCTGCAGAGAAATCAAGTTGTTATCAGAGACTACCTAAGAAAACAATGGATGAGTTTTAATAACCTTTGGTTTTGAGGGAAGAGTGCGCAGCATCTAAACAACCTCCATCTAAAGTCAACAGAGCAGTCTTTTCACCCTACAAGCCTGAGCACGGACACCTTAGTGCCCCACCGTGGTATGAGTTGGGCTGAACGCAGAACACGAGTCACATCATCCAGGTATGAGTTTGTGTTCTCTCATTTGGTTTTCATTATCTATAGACAAAACCCCTTAATTTTCCGAGGATACGAATCCTGTTAATAGGGAGGCTGACACACAGTAGGCTTTTAGGGGTTTATTTTAATGTTATCTTCTTGTTAACTGTATGTATGGGCAGGCATGATACTTGGTAACCTTTAAAATGTGTGGTGAGTCAGTGTTTTTCAAATCTACTAATGTTTCTCCCAGTGTAACCAGAAAATTCATTTCTAATTTGGGCTTTGAAGTTGGAAAGCTGCTTCAGAAGAAAGAAGAAAACTATTACCTTTAACTGACTGCTCAGAAAACAAACTAATCACTTGTATTAATGGCCACTTGAAAAAAAAACCCAACAACGTTTGAAAAAGCCCAAGGGATTTTAACTGAAATCCTCTAGATTGAAAGGGAGGTATCTCAGTTTGGTGTCAGACTGAGCTTGATTGATTTCAGGGGGTTAGCACCTCTCCAGCATCAACACACAGCACTTAGCAAAGACTGAAATCTTAAACACTGGGGTTAAAACCTCTATCACAGAAAGAGTTTCTCTCATTTAGGATGCAGGCTAGGAAACGGCATAGAAAAGGAGCACACACTTATAAGTCTACAAACAGACCTATGGTTTATCACAGCTCTCTAAGCATTAGAGATGCCATAGATTTCAATTAGAAATGGCAGTGTGAGGTGGTGCATGTGTGTAACAGGATCTCATGGACAGAACATGAAACCAGAAAAGGATGCTGCAGTTAGTCACCAGCAGCACTGCTTGCATTTGGCTCTAGTCTTTATGTCTTGATCATTAACTTGATAGTGCATACATCCTTAAGAAAGCAATTACTGCATTTATTTATTTTGCTCTTATAGGAGGGAGGAAGAAGTTTAAATCATAGAATCATAGAATAGTTCGGGTTGGAAAGGACCTTAAGATCTTCCAGTTCCAATCCCCCTGCCGTGGGCAGGGACACCTCACACTAAACCATGCCACCCAAGGCTCTGTCCAACCTGGCCTTGAACACTGCCAGCGATGGAGCATTCACAACTTCCCTGGGCAACCCATTCCAGTGCCTCACCACCCTTACAGTAAAGAACTTCTTCCTTATATCCAATCTAAACTTCCCCTGTTTAAGTTTGAACCCATTACCCCTTGTCCTCTCACTACAGTCTCTAATGAATAGTTCATAAATACAAAATATTGCTCTGATGCACTTTGTTAGCGAAGACCCATTGCAGCTCCATGGCTGCGCTGGATTGACTGGGAACTGAAATGAGACTGTGGTAACAATAATGTCTATCACCATACTATACAAGGTCAAAGCACATGATGTTTCCATATTTCTATTAGTAGTCATAGGGAAATATGAGGATGGCTGAAAATACTTCCTGTTCAGCTACTCAGCTAAAATCAGGATGCCTATAAACTGAAGTCACAATAGTATTCATTAAATTCAACTGATTTCAAGTTTCACTTGAATCTCTTTAAAGCCACCAATTCTTTACACTGATTGAATGATTATCAAATATCTGTTACTCAATGGAATAAACAAGAAATTGGAAGCACTTACTCTTTGTGAAAACAACTTCTAATCAAAATATCATTTGTAAGATCCTGTAGAAAGTGAAGATACTCTTCTTCTCTACACAAATACACAAGCTGTCAGCATCTTTAACACACACTGAAGACAAATAAGGTTTCACAGTGCCATCCAAAGAGGTAGCAGGTTTAGAGTGATTAAACTAACTCAAATAAGGAATTGTGCCAGTATAGCCAGAAGTGATTAATCTATTTAGTAGTCTGCAGTTTTCACTATTCAGGTTTATACTTAAAATGACTGGTTCTGTTGGCCCACTCCCTGATTACTTTAAGCCATTAATTTCATTAGCCAAGAATATCTATGCCTGTTGTGAATAATCAGTTAAAAATAGTCCCAATGCACAAAGTGTATCAGAAATTATTATTAACACTTGTTATTTATTTGTTATTTACTTATTCTTAACTTACTTTGCCTACAGCAAGAGGGGTGGCATGGCTCAGAAGAATCTCTTCCAACACTTCCCAAGCAAGTAGCTGAATCCTGTGTCCCTTACAGAGTCCCTTCTGCTCACTGCATTCAGCCACTGCTAATTGGCTTTTGTGCCATGTTTTCAATGTTCCCCTAGATTCCTACTTTGATATTTTGATAGGAAACGTAGTTAAAAGGGACAAACAAATATTTGACTTACGTTTCTTCAAGTTGCGATCCTGAAGAAAGTGGCATTTCAGAATCAGGAATCCGTAATTCATAGTTCTGCCACAAACAAGTAAAGAGGAAAAGTAGATTTTGTTATAATTATCTTCGTATTAATATTTTACATTTCCATTCAGAGCACCATGGGAACGGATCTGATTTCATAACATATCAAAATCATAACAACATCATACTGAAGTGGTATGCCAACTCATGTGAAATAAATGTCTCGAGTGTCAATCACATATAAATAGTGAAAAACTATTATTACTAGGTAGGTTTGTGTTCGTATAAATGGAAACAAGCTTGTATAACCTGAAAAATGATGCAAAGGCTATAAAGGAAATCGGAAGTTCTGACATAATAGAATATATTTGCAGACTTCAGTGAAATAACACAGCTTTGTGTTTAAAAGGACACGGAAAATACATTTGTATCTTTGAAAGAAGACCTAGGAACCCAGATTGATAGAGACATTATCTTTTGCTGCAGATTATAAAATGGGAATTGGATTTTCTCTTGGTAATGTTGGAAAAAGAAGGTTTTTGGTGGTTGGAACAAGGAATGGAATAGTTCTAGCTAGCATAGGGCTATTGCAAATCCTGCCTGTGGTGCCTTGGCTGAGCTGTGTAGGAGTTTACCACTCATTCTGTAAAGGGGCAAGCGGGCCAAGGAATCATACAAAATTTCCCTGTCATTCATGGTTTGGCTCCTGTTAAGGATCCCTTATTCTTAAGAGCACTAAAATACACCTAATTAATCCCCCATTAATCTTAAAAAAATCCAGGTGACTAATGGAGTGCATCTTCCAAAGTCCTGTATGGCATATACAGCGCTGACTGTGAGCTGGGTGATGAGCGCTTTTCCTGCACATTTCTGGGCTCCAAATTATAATCTGGATGGAGTGAAAGGCTATAAGTCACAGAACCATTCGGATTGGAAGGGATCTCTGGAGAGCATCCAGTCCAACCCCCCTGCCAAGGCAGGGCCACCCAGAGCAGGTTACAGCTGAAACAAGTGTTTGAAACCTTAAGTGCAGTGAGGATTAAAAAGCCCTGCTTTGAAAATAACAGATTTGTGCTGGAATACAGTGGGTTTTTCATGCTGCAAAATGCCTCATTTGTGTTTCTCAGACCAATTACTTTACCTGTTCCTATTTTATTCACAGTCTGTTGATCGTATCTAGCCATGCCAGCTAGATTTCTCAATTGCAGTCTTATTGACTTATCACAAGATGATTTCATTTTCAGGTTTTGTTCTTATATATTCCCCAAAGCCAGTGATTGTCGTGATTTAAGCCCAGCTGGTAACTCAGAACCACGCAGCCACTCACTCACTCCCCCACGCCTGCAAAGCACAATAGATTAGCTGGGCTTAAACCACAACAATTATCCATCTCATTTCTACACAACCAAAGCAATTTTTGTGTATGAGATCGATTCTTTTTCATTGTAACAAACTGGGTACACCAACCTCAACTAGCTGCTGAGAAAAGTGAACTGAATGTGGCCTCACATGGGCATCTTCTGAAAACCTGGAAGATTAAAAGCACAGTGAAAAGCAGTCGTGCTTCAGCTGATGTGTTTGAAAGTAAAATGACTTCACTTTTAGCACTTAGGTATAAACAAAGCACCTGGGCAAGTCTCTTTTCTTTTCATTATTGATGTCTGCTGATTTAAGTGATGGTCTGCCAGGGGAGGGGCTCTTTTTTGGGGGAGGAGGATTATAATACCTATATTTTACAAGAAATGATTGGTTTGATGTCTTTAAGATTTGAGGTGTAAAACGCTGCTCCTTTGAGGTGAAGTAAATTGAATGTTTGTCAAGGAGGTCCCCAGAGTATGTTTTATTAAAAGAGGTTTGAATTGCCTTCTTCCTGTTGTGACTGCCTAAATGCATGCGTGACTGCAGAAGCGGTGAAACAGATGATCTGCCTGCCCTAGAGTTGTGAGCAGGAATTTGAGACAAAGCATACTGAGAAGCATTTTGTATGTTCTTTCTTGCAGTAGGAGCTGGAATCAGAGTCCTTGAAGTAAGCTTCTGAGTAGATACAGAGTTGGGTTGCGCTTTCTTTGTCCTGTAACAGTTGTTCTGCCCAGGCAGTCAGGTATAGATGAGCGGTTTCCAACAGTGAGCAGCTCTCCTGTAAGTTAAAGAACAAAATAACTCATAGAAAAATCACAAAAGCAGTGTGCTGGAGGACAGTGTCTTCTACAAACTCATTCACACAGGAGGAATTCTATGTAACTGTTTTCAAACTGTCTCAAGTGGTCTAAGTGACTTGCTGAGTTTCAGGAACCACAGTCAGGAGTAAAGCCACCCTGCCACTGTGCTAGAGCTAGTTAAAGAGACCTGTTTCTGGATTCTTTTGCCTTCCTTCTCTTTACCAGGTGGAGCTTGCTAACGACAAGTGTCTTAGGAAATGGCATAGAAACATTCCATTTTGCTCGCCTGGGCCCATAAAGGGAAAACAGGAGGTTTTTCCTTCCTTGGACATTGTGGAACTAATGTCTCAGTGGCAACCTCAGTGGCATCTTCCATTCTCTCTCCTTGATGCCCATGCAGGTGTAAGCAGTACTCCGTCTCATGAGTTTGAAGTCAAACGGAACTACTGTTATCCTCATAAATACCACTGGTGAAATTGTGGCCGGTCATTCTGCTGTTTGTCTTCGTGGGACACAAAAGTTTTACAAATGAAAACAATGCACATGTTTGAATTGGATGACATTCATTTTAAACAGCATCGTTAGTAATCTAGTGGTAAACCCACTGTAATTCTCCACAAATTAGAAAGTTTTACAATCTAAATATAGCCTGCTGAGGAATTTCTGCCCCCGAGAGACACTGGGCTATGTTAGAATGAAATGTTTTGCAAGACTTTGTCTATTGAGGGGAGGTCCACTGGCAGAATTTGGTGAAGACCAGGCCTGCTCACACGAACATGAGTTTGTACAGTTTCTGGTATCCGGCAGAATACATAGAATGAGGATTAATTACTTTCAGGTCTTGCTTTTACCAGTAAATACCTATTCTGAAATTCAGAGAATACTGCAGAACAGTGTCAAGTTAGTGCATTGTGTGAGAAAAAAAATCATTGTGATTAAGTTCTCTTGCAAATATTGTGGACAGAAATCATCCTAATAAGAATGTTATCACACACAGCAGCAAATTTCTGGGCACCCATGTAATAGTTAAGAATTCTAATTCCATTCACCAAAGGAGCAAAGAGAACTCGTGCAGGTTTGTAAGTGACACACACATACCCATGCTGTCAGTGCAGGGACACATTTTAGCCGTGCACATGTAGTCATGACATGGGTACCTGTCATTGTAGGCCATGTAGGGATAGCAACAGTTAGATGAGAGGATAACTGCCGGTTGCTAAAGCTGAGAGTCAAATCTTATTTCATTTTGACTGCAGTATAAAAAGCCACACTGACTAAACCTGCACTCAACTGCTGTTACAGGCATGCCCCAGCACCTCAGAGTAGAGCTAACTAAGGCAAGCTGGTGTCTATCATGCATCTCAGCATCACAATACCTTCTGCTGGCTTGGAGAAACAATTCTGGAGTTCAGCAATGAGGCAGGAAGACCACGTGCAGGATTCTTCTTGTATTTCTCAAGAGCTTGAATTAGTCTGTCTCTTTTCTGCTGATCCTTGTCTGTATATGTAAATATGTAAACACAACCCTTCACACTTTAACCAATGGTCAAGTCAATACAGTATTTCTCTTCATCCTTCTTTTTGCTACTAAAGACTGTTCTGTCTCCTCCTCTTAATACCAAGTAGCAGACAAAGAAGACACTCTACAGTTGGCACTTGCTGTTTCCATGCCCAGCACACATCCGAATTTGGAATAAATGCAAGCCAGGACTTCAGACATCACTCACATTTAAAGTATTGAGCTACTGGAGGGGATAAGAGAGTACAGCAAGCATTTTGTTTCCACTTCTTGCACACTTTTTTCCCTATCCTAGACAGCAATTGAGCCAGGTCAAAACAGGAGTAAAGCTGAGGCCATCAAGTAAGAATTCAAGTCCATGTGCTAACCGTTGAGTGACCAAAGACAGGCTGTCACTGTGGGCTGCGCAGGCAGGAAAGTGTGCTTTTTGTATTAGGGTGACAAGAGGAGGGTGACACTTCCGCTAGCACCTCCCACACAAAAAGAAGAGCAACAGACTTAGTCTTTTGGGAGAGGGACACTTCATCGGTGACAGGACAAGGAGTAACGGGTTTAAACTTAAACAGGGGAAGTTCAGGTTAGATCTAAGGCAGAAGTTCCTCCCTGTGAAGGTGCTGAGGCGCTGGCACAGGGTGCCCAGAGAAGCTGTGGCTGCCTCATCCCTGGCAGTGTTCAAGGCCAGGTTGGACACAGGGGCTTGGAGCAACCTGCTCTAATGTGAGGTGTTCCTGCCCGTGGCAGGGAGCTGCAGATGGATGATCTTAAGGTCCTTTCCAACCCAAACCATTCTGTGATTCTATGTAAGTTAGAGCAGGAATAAGAATATTCTCATAATAGCATTATTGCTATATATCGTACTACATATTTTTATATATATTGTATTATACATTAAGTCTTATAAAATAATAAGAAGACTAGATAGGAATAAGAAAGGAATATGACCTACCCACAACCACAGAGGCCCACAGGGATAATGATGGATGATGCAAAGCCTCTCACAATTCACCATCTTTTGTCAGACCCTTACTTTTAGCAGCGTAAACAAGAATGATGCATGACCAAAATTTTCAAGCCCTTTTACCTGCTGTGTTCATTCCAAGCACAGCTCTGAGAAAAGGGATATGAATGACAATGTGCAACAACACCTTTCTCTTTGTAGATGGTATTTAAAAAATCACAGCCCCAGCAGTTCTGCCTGAAACTGAGGATTCACACACAATATATCAACGAAGTGGGCTCCACTGAGGTCTCACAAGCTGCTTATGGCTCTTCTTGGGTTGAAAAGGCAGCTCTGTCAGAATTTCCTTGCCCTGTGGAGCTCTGACACATGGCAGCACATGCCAGTATTGCTGGGCAGTCCAGCAGAGTTGTGCTCTGCTCCTTCCCCTCCTGGTGCATCTGCACGGAGTCCTCAAACAGGGTCATTTTGGAGGGCTAGCAGGGATTCAGGTGGGCTGCTGAGATGTGACACATGGCAGTGTTATGTCACTTGTATTAATACTGACTTATTCCTGACAAAATGCATAATCAGCCCAGGGCTCCCTTACGCTGAGATTCTGAGAAGTTACACTCACAATATGCTGCAAATACTTTGCTAGTAAGAAGCAATTCCTCCTCCTCTGAACTGGTGCAATTGCAGCACGTCTCACTAGTGATAACACTTGAAGCCTGGCAAAGCAGCACTTTTGAAAGGCAGATGCATCAACCTGAATTTAATGCTGTACATTCCTGAATTAGCAGAAGGGTTACAAGGTTTTAGTTAGTCTTAAGTAATATTTCTTTTGGAAAAGGAGTAGCTGAGACTTTTTTGGTTTTTAATTTAGGAAATCCAAACACTTGGTTAGTGCACTAAAGGGTTGGCTCCTCTGAAATTTGTGATGGGTCCTGTATGGGGCACGACATCTCTTGACAATTCCCCTGTTAGGGGGCATCAAGGCTGTGCCCTAGTCATTGAAAAAAACAGATTTCACTAGTAGCTAAACCCAATATATTGTCTCCTGAGGCATGTAATCTGCCTTTCCCATCTTGCATAGACACGAGTTCATAGCATCATCCTATCAAGAAAAACATGTTGACAATGTTAAATCCTATTTGGATGGCTGGGAAGCAGGATTATACAACTCACTGGAACAAATAACAAAATGTACTTGCTCAATCGCATTCATGCAGAGATTAATACCTTCCCCTTGTATCTAGGTTTGTGTGGTGTCCGATCCAAGTACCCCCAATTCTGATTAAAGATGTTGCATTCTGCAATCATCTGAAAAATCAGATGCCAGGCAGCTTGCTCTGCAATAGTACCACCAGTCAGGATACCTGGCTCCATTCATGGCAGTGCCAATGACTTGTGCCACAGGAAGAAGTGACATCCATGTCTGTCCATTGCTCTGCATGTGCCATCCAGTCTGTGTGCAGGTGAGCCAGGACAACAACTGACAACATGTCTGAGGCATGGCTGAGCCTTTGCCAAGCCTTGCCAAAGACAAGCAAATAAAATGTTCCAGGTCGAAGAGGCACAATATTTAAACAGATTGTCTAGTATTTCACTGATAGTTTTACTATAACTATGGGTCACAAACACGCCACATGGCATTAAGCCTATTCAAATAAGTACTATTCCACTGCATTATAGTTTTGAGTAGTTAGCAAAAGCGCCTGTGCCAGAATGTCTCATGGCAACTCCCCTTTCCCTAACAGACACCAGGTTCCATGTCCCAGACCGTCAGGGTTTGTACGTGACTCAGCCATGTGAGCAGACCAAGGGTTGCTGACATGCCTGTAAGGGGTTTCCTTGCCTCACCCCCTTCTAGCCCTGCTCTCCCCAGTTTCTCTTTTCTCACTACCAATTTTTCTCATCCATGGTTTTCCCCACACTCCATCTCACAATTCCAGGGCTGCTGAGTCTCACCTGCTCCCAGCACCCACAGGCTGCCAGGAGTGTCCCAGGATGCTCTCAGTCTAAGCCTCTCCCCTCTTATGCATCTCCTCCTAAAACGACCTTGCCCTGTGGTGACCTGGCATGCTCCCCAGATATATGATGAAGGGACTAAGAGTGGAAGTCATTCTTAGGTTTTCAGGTTTGGGTTAGAATGGACCTTAAGATCATCCAGTTCCAATCCCCTGCCATGGGCAGGGGCACCTTCCAGTAGACCAAGTTGCTCAAAGCCCCATCCAACCTGTCCCGTAGAAGCTTATCGTGATTTAGTGTGTCATCTGAAACCTCTCAGGACATGATTATTTTCAGTCCTGCATCAGCCAGTATCTCTTGACTACCTTTTTGCTGCTTCCCAGGGAGAAGAATCATGTGTTATGCCAGTGAAGCACAATTTCATGAAGGACAATGAAGTACAATTTCACTGATACCTGTACTGATATCTTGTACTTGTTGTGTAACAGAAGTGCAGAAAATAGAAGGCATTTAGATGAAATCTGGTCCTTTAAAAACACAGGAAGATTCAGATACTATAGCCCCCATTCTGTTTTCCTGGCAGTTCTTGTGGCTTGCCAGTTAACAAAACATCTTGCCTCTCCTTTGTTCCTGTGCGAAAGGCTCATGGATGCAGTGAGTGGATTCCAGCTTCCTCAACATAGTAGAAACAGTTTAGCTGATAATACTGGCCAATGATAACGAAACTAAACTGTACAGATTTTTGTTGGATTCGTCTATTGTTAATCTAATCTAGTGCATTACAGTCCTGTTTACCTTCGGCTGAAATACTAAAGAAGAGCCAGCAAACACCTTCGACTGATTCCACAGCGGCCTCCTTAAACAGAAGGTTGTTTTCAGGTCTAAGACTGAATTTTATGGCCAAAGCATGAAGATGGGATATAAAGCTGGAACAGGCTTCCCCTAAGTTGTTTACCAGATGTTATAAAACTCAGTAATTATAGTTAGAAATAGAATCCACACCTTGGCTCATGCCTTCATTTTCAGCTCAGAGTGGGAGTTCTGGTTTAATTCCTACCAAGTGTTTTTAAAGAGTTGGCTGATGTTTAACCCCTGATGATTTCTGAGACAACAGGGAAGTTTCAAAGGGCTGCAGGAGGGGAAAAAGAAGAGTAAAAGTGGTCAATGAACCACAGGCTGATACCAGTCCTGAGCATAACAACTGACTGGCTGTTATGAGACTCAGTTAAGGGAAATGTGACTAACGCAAATCAAAAAGATTAAGAAAAATAGATCACCGTTCTAACTTGATAAGACAGAAATGAAAGATTCTGACTGTGGCTGACTCCGATAAAGGTGTTAGCTTAAAAGACTTGTGTAAGCTCCTTGGCTTTGTTCTGCGTGACATTTTGAGTAAGAAAATCAGAACACTGGAATTACATGTATAATTCATAATGGCTAACTGGCAGCTCTGAAAATGCAATTAGAATCACAGAATAGCTAAGGTTGGAAAAGACCTTCAGATCATCAGGAAGTGAGGACTCCTTGCAAGGCAGGTGTTTCTAAAGCAAGGATCATTTTTAATGTTATATCATGAAATTATTTCAGTTATCTGAAAGAAAACATAAAATCATTGCTCCTAAAGCATGAACCACTACAGCCGGGGAGCTCACAAATAATAAAGGGGTGATTTACTGTAACAAAGTGATCTGCACCGCTCAGTGAGGTAGATGTAGGCAAGCAGATGTAGGCAAGCAGTAGACTTTTCAGCATGCATAAGAGAACCTCTCCATTCAGAACTGAATATTCTCCATTCAGAAAATACAAGCTCTTAAAGGAGGTGAGTCTTATCTGGGAACCAGTGGCACTGAAAAACATCCATACCTTGTCATAGACAAAGAGCTGTCTGTAATTTCCCAGTGCAGCCCAAACTAGTGTAATATTATTACCTATAAGGAGTGGAAATCTCAGATGTAAATACAGTGAGCCTTTAATGCAGTTTCCTTTGACAGGTGGATGGCTGCTGCTGGAACTATATATCCTGCTCCAAAACTGCTCTAAACTCCAGAAGCATTTACAAATTGGGAAGGATGCAGAGAAGATCCATAAGAATTATGAAGTCTGGAAAACACTCTTCCTGGTGACAGATTTAAGTAGCTGAATGGATTTAGCTCCTCAAAAGGATGGCTAAGAAGTAACTTTATTCCAGCTTATAAACAGCTATAGACAAAACAGAAATGAAACAACACCGTTGTCAAGCAAAGATTTACGAAGACTAGACAAATTTATCCTGAAAGAAAAGTGTATGTTCCTCATAGCAAGGTAAGTTTGTCTTGGAAGACTAATGTGAAATGGGATGTAAATAAGTAAGGTATGGACATACATTCTAATCCCTTCCTCCCCTGACTCTGTAAACCAGCAATGAATGGAGAAAAGACTTATAGCAAAACCAGTGTGTATAACCACAGCAGTTTATTCTCGCTGTGTCTATGAAACTCTTGAAATATGTGTCAGTCACCAGGGATCACCTATCAGCTTCTCTGAAATGTATTTTTTTCTCAATCCTTGTTGCTCTTGTTAGCTGATGTAATCTTGGATTTGTGGTCAGTGCAATACAAAAGGACACAAGGCCAATTACTCATGATATACTCATTACTTACTCTCACCTATAAGCCAAATGCTGCAGTCTGCACTGGTGGGTTTGTGTGCTGTGGGAACTTAGGGACTGTTATTTTGGCGTTTCATATCAAAGAAACAAGACCATAACAAGACCATTCATTCAGCAGAAACCAGTGGTAAGTGAGGATCAGGTGTTAAAAAAATTCACGGACATTAATGGAGCTGACAGCACTTGATGCAATTCCTTTGTAGACCACATCAAAATGAAGAAGGGCACACTCTTTTATTCAAACAAAGACAGGAACTAGCATTTGGTTTTACTTATGTAGGGAAGTTAGTCTATTTTTCTTAATCTTTTAGTGAGTATAAAAAAGATATTCAAAATGTGAGGTTCACAGCTCTGTAATTACTACCCACTCTTGGCCTTTTAAGTATTGACAACTTCCTGCATAAGCAAATAAAAGCAAACTGATACTTAGAGCATCTCCCATTCTTGCAGCCTGCTTCTCGCCTAAAGCATGTTCCAGCACATTCCTGATACAAAAGGCCAAGTCTCCCTCCCTCTTCCCTCTTGTCAGTACAGATTTACAACAGCAAGTTGCTCTGTAAGAATGTGGTCCAACAGAAGAATACATCTGCCATCATTGCTTTTGATTTTGGCAATTCTAAAAATTACTTAAAATGGATAAAAACCCCTTTAGCCAAACCAGAGATTTTAATCTCTTACCCGAAGCCACAGGGCAGCAGACGGAGGGATGCTCAATTGACAATTCTGCTTCAGGCCAAGGATCGATCAAGAGATTTTTCTAGAATTCCTATTACTTTGGCAAACAAAATTTCCTATGGCAAAGTCACTCACTATTTGAACTGATTCTTTATTTTCTGGTGAAAAGACGTTGTTGGTAAGGCCAGAAGTAGAAGTCACATCTGTCTGAAGGTCACTGGCAGGAATAAACAAGCCTCTAGAGGGATAATGGCACTTCTTTTATATACTGATACAGCACAGAGGTAATCAAGGAGGAAAGGAATTCTAGAAGTTGAATTACAAGAGAAATGTCAAGCTGCATCATCCCTCTTTAAAATACTGACTGATGGCTAACATACGCTGCTTTCTCCTTTGGTAGTGGAGTAGGAATGCAAAGTTAAAATGGTGCACAGCGGTTATGGCAAGAGTCCTGCTCTCTGCATCCTGCAGTAGCTCCCACTACCTTCCTCCTCCCTTTTTACAAATGCTCCTTTCAACAGCACTGACTCTGAAATTGATGGGGAGGATGGTTTAGTGATTAAAGCACTGCGGTAGGACTTGGAAAACTATCATTTAATTCCCAGCTCTAAACAGTGTGATCACAGGTATGGTAATTAATCACTGGTGTCTTAATTTCCTCCCTGCAAGAAGAGGATAGTACATACTTACTGTATTCTTGCTGGCGCATCATTTTGGGCTGTTATCCCCAGAAGATGATCTTTAAACTGTGCAGGGGCTGCCCTAAAGGAACTCAGATCTCAAATGGAGCTGCTAGCACAGCACAGGATTCAGAGTGGGAGAAGAAGGATTTATGATCCAGACCTGTTTTTTTATCTTTGATAGCTGAATGACACATTGCAGTTATGCATTCGATGCAGCTCACTTGTAACAGTGATATACACATTTATTTTTCACAGACTGAATAATTTCTTATTGAAAACCATCTCACTCACGCTCCATAAACTTGCAGTGATAGGTGGACCACTTGGTGGATAAGGAATTGGCTGGATGGCTGCACGCAGAGAGTTGCGATCAATAGCTCAAAGTCCCACTGGAGATGGGTAATGAGTGCTGTCCCTCAGGGATCGGTGTTGGGACAGATCTTGTTCAACATCTTTGTCAGTGATGCGGAGAATAGGATTGAGCACACCATCAGCAAGTTTGCCAATGGCACCAAGCTGTGTGGTTCAGTTGATAGGCTGGAGGGAAGGAATGCCATCCAGAGGGACCTTGAAATGCTCGAGAGGTAGGCTGATGCCAACCTTATGAAGTTCAACCAATCCAAGTGCAAGGTCCTACACCTGGGTTGGGGCAATCCCAGGCACAGCTACAGGTTGGGCAGGGAAGAGATTCAGAGTAGCCCTGCAGAGAAGGACTTGGGGGTGCTGGTTGGTGAGAAACTGAACATGAGCTGCTTCAGTGTGTGCTCACAGCCCAGAAACCAACCAGTATCCTGGGCTGCATCAAGAGCAGCGTGACCAGCAGGTCGAGGGAGGTGATCCTGCCCCTCTGCTCTGCTCTTGTGAGACCTCACTTGGAGTATTGTGTGCAGTTCTGGTGTCCTCAACATAAAAAGGACATGGAACTGTTGGAACAAGTCCAGAGGAGGCCACGAAGATGATCAGGGGCTGCAGTACCTCCCATATGAAGACAGGCTGAGAACATTGGGGCTGTTCAGCCTGGAGAAGAGAAGGCTGCGTGGAGACCTCAGAGCAGCCTTCCAGTATCTGAAGCGGGCTACAAGGATGCTGAAGAGGGACTCTTCATTAGGGACTGCAGCAATAGGAGATGGGGTGATGGGTTCAAACTGAAATAGGGGGAGTTCAGGTTAGATATAAGGCAGAAGTTCTTTACTGTGAGGGTGCTGAGGCGCTGGCACAGGTTGCCCAGAGAAGTGGTAAATGCTCCATCCCTAGCAGTGTTCAACGCCAGGTTGGACAGGGCTTGGAGCAACCTGATCTAGTGGGAGGTGTCCCTGCCCATGTCAGGGGGTTGGAACTGGATGATATTAATGTCCTTTCCAACCCAAATCATGCTATGACTATGATTGCTAAATGATCCATGCAATTGCCCAGGATTAATGACTAAGATTCTACATCTGTAAGGATAAAACTGCGTTTATATAATTTTCACATAAACTGTAGATAAAATGCAATTTTGTGTTCTTTGAACTGTCTGGAGAAGCACCCTGTTGTTTTTCACAGGTGTTATGGTCTTGAAAGCCACAAGCAGCTTCATTTTAAACTGGTTAAAACCCAATTGGAAATTATTATTTTGATTAATGCCTGTCTAATGCAGAGAATTAGGGAAAAATATGGGTTATAAAAAGACTACTCTGCCATATCTAGGCACTTCAGTACTCTGCTGATACACAGGAAAGTAAAGTTCCTCTTAAATAAGTCTACATTCCTTTTTCCAGTTACCAAAGCAGTGTGCTTCTGCACACACTTAGACGTATGTTTAGGTTTCATGTTTATAAAACTGATTCACAGCCCCTATATGCAAATACATGGTCAACACTGCATAATAGGTGAACAGGAAGCACTCACATGGCCTCATGTAGTTATATATAATATAATATATATGATTATATACATATATACATTACTCTCAATTCCTTCTGGGTGAATGTATACACTGTACTCCTGAAAGTGCAAGGGAATTGTGCAGAACACACTCAGATGGTCTGAATAGCTAGTCATGCCATTGTAAGTAGTTGAGCTTAACTTTAGTAATCCAATCATAGCCGAACAGAGAGAAGAAATGGCTTTGCCTTAAGACCAAGATCATGGAGACCTAAAGGTGTGCCCAGAGAGCCAGATTTACTTTAGGTCTTCCTTCAGATTAACTTGGGTAGAGTGAGCCCTGAAGCATCTGACTGCTTCTACCATAGCTTCCCCTGTGCTGATGTGCTTACTTTTCTGGACTGCTACTCAATCCTCTGATAATGGAAGCAGAGTGCTTACCGCAGGACTAGGAGACAAGCAGTACATGAGAGCAGCCCTTGGTGTAGTCGCTCTCATTCCTGGAATGGGAGAGTAAGAAGAAAATTAGGGCAGGGAGCCCTGGACCACCACGCTTCCCTAGAGTGGTGGGCTGAGTCTGTGATGGAGCCAAAGACCTGGGCTTTAGCAAGGGATTTTCATCATTAGTGATTTGGGTCACTTATTTTTCCTGTATGAAGTGTGGGTTACCTTTGTGGATTCCCCTGTTTGGGGCTGGTTTTGATTAATCTTTTGTGAGTGTTAAGTTTTTCCTACTTTCTTGCCAGCTCATCTGGGACAGCTTATATACACACCAGCCAGTTTCTACTCCTCTTACTAAGCTGATCAGCCTCAGGAGATCTGACTCAAACTTGGGCTCTGTGAATCTGGAGCAGAGCATTATAGTATCATGGAAATAACGGTTGGAAGAGACTTCTAGAGCTGGTCATGGAAACACTGTCTCATGCTTCCAAGGTCCAAGAATGTAATTCAGCTGTTTATTATTAATTAATTGGTAATTATTAATCCCTAATAACTGAGACATTTGGAGGACTTCCTTAGTGCCACAGGTAAGTTTAAGTCTCTGACTTAGTGCTGTATAAATAAATAAGGTATCTGATTTAAAACAACATGATTTTGCATTTGCTCCTTTGAATTGAAACAATTCTTCATAATGGACTTTTTTTCCCCAGAACTTTCACATTTCCATTGGAACAGAAATTCTTCTTTTTGATTGCTAAGACCCTCTTCTGAAACCTGGTCACTGGTGTGTGTGTTCAGCAGCAGCACTGCTTATGCTCTTTCCACACTCGTTACATGCTCTTTCTAGCAAATGTGGCATCTGCTTAGAGTAAAAACTGCAAACATCCTCCTAGTCAGACATTTTCCACAGTGAGATGGCCAAGGAATCACTGTTCTCGCAGTAGTCCCATCAGTCATGCTGCTCTCAAGACTCTTAAAACACCTCTGCTTAACTTTATTTCCACAGATCACTTACGATGCTAAACTAGGTCTCCCATATTCCTGATCTCTGATGCATCTTCAGCTAATATATCTAGTCTTAAGGCAGGGCACAGATGCATGTTTCCATCTTTTGATGAGAGCTGAAAAATGGACCACGACTGTTAGCATGAGAATGTCAGAGATGCAGTCTTATTGCTACCGCAAAGCCAGCTCCACGTCAGAGAGAAAGGACTGCTTAGGAGGCTTTGTGTTAGCTGTTTCTACCTAATTTTGATCAATGTTTGTGCAATTTCAACAGCATTTTTAGTGCTGCTCTGACAGTAAAGAGACACAATTAGCATTTCACCCTGGTATCCAGTGATAAGGTGCATGGGAATGGTTCAAAGCTGCACCAGGGAGATTTAAACTGGATATTAGGAAGCATTTCTTTACCGAGAGGGTGGTCAAACACTGAAACAGGCTTCCTAGAGAGGTAGTTGATCCTTCAAACCTGTCAGTGTTTAAGAGGCATTTGGGCAATGCCCTTAATAACACGCTTTAACTTCTGGTCAGCCCTGAATTGGTCAGGCAGTAGGACTGGATGATCATTGTAGGTCCATTCCGACTGAAATAGTTGTGTTATATGCTACACTATACTGTTAAAACATCTCGATGAAAGCTGGCATTTGCAATGCTTTATAACCCATTTTTAAAGTGCACTATATGAAACAAACCCATCTCATTCAATGACACTCTACCAACTGCAACATTAGTAACTTCATGAACTCTAAACCAGCAAAATGCCCAGCGATGCAGCGAATTTAAAACAGTGCCCTTCTAAACCCTAGAATAGAAAATCCAAGATATTCCTGAAAATATTCAGGAGAAAGTCCTTTACACTGCACATCTCCCACTTTGTCTATAGAGTTCTTAATCTGAAGTGTAACAGTGCAGACAGCTTGGGAAATGATACGTTTTGAGATTGTCAGAAAAACCAATTATATACAGTATGTTATCTGAAGTGCATTTATTCTTAAACACAGCATCGCACACTCTATTTTCTTCTGTCTTATCAGAACTAATCTTTTTATCTTTGTTTTAATAGGTTTGCATATGTCTACGTCACTACCTGAATTTCTCCTTCCAGCCTACCATTGAAACACATGGTATCCAACCACACATCTGGAAAATGAAGTTGTACCTACCTGAGTGCATGGACTGAGGGCAGGTAAGAAATTCTACTGTGTCAGAATGGGTATCTGTCAGAGTTCTGATAAATGTCCAGGTTTTAAAAGCATACCACACTTAGTAACCAGTAATAGCAACAGTGGGAGATTGCTATGAAACATTAAAAGAAGAAAACACTGTAATCTTGTACTAAGCAGAAAATTAGTTTTACCCTCCTATTATTCTAATAGGCTGGCAAAACAGCCTTCATTTATGTTGTCTTTGAATACCCAAACGATAAACAGAAGCCTATTTTTGTAGGCATAAATTCATTTCATAGTGCTCAAACGATTTGCACACCAACCCCATTAGCAGCAACTGTACCTTCATTGTGCTACTGCCCTACTCAATGTTTCAGAAGACATAAGTTCTGATGCACCTTTTCATTGTGAATTCTAAATTTTGAGCTTCATCCTTCAAGGGACAAAACTTCCTGTGCCAAGAGAGATATTTCTGGAACTAACCTGTCACAAAAAGGATTTAGCTGTTACAGAGCATCTTTTAGTGAAGATAAATATTAAATGACAAAGGTAGTCTATATTTCCCCAACAAGCTAATGAAAAAAAATGGTTTTGGGTCCTCACTGCCTCTGATGGAGAAATCTCATGTTATGGCTTCTGTGCGCACTAGATGTTTTGTACTCGATGTGGGCTTTTGAATTATCAAAAACTCCACAAACAATATAGTCCTGCATAGCTGCGTAAGAGGAATACCTTCCCAAGAAAGCATTATAGGAATAATGGTTCCTTCTGACACATCATCCAGGAAAACTTGTTACCGTAGCTAAAGCAGCTAGCTGAACAAATTCTATGTCCTCCTTATCTCAAATAGGTGAGATTCTACTCCTCATGCACTTCTGGGTCAGGATCATCTCTCTGCCAAACTAACATCCTCAGAAAGCTGCCCGTGGCATTTCTTTCTGTTACTACAATGCTGTTTTCATAAAGTCATCAATCAAAATTATGAATTTTAAGATGATTTATATAAAAGACAACTCTGAAAAAAAGAACACAGTATTGAGCATCAGGAGTTACAAAAGGAAGGGAATTTTGATTGTGATGTGTTATGATCCTGAACTTGCTCTCCTGCTCTTCTCTACTGAATCACAGAATGGTTTAGGTTGGAAAGAACCTTAAGATCATCCAGTTCCAACCCCATGCCATGGGCAGGGACACCTCACACTAAACCATGTCGCCTAAGGCTGTGACTAAACTCACCTTGAACACTGCCAGGGATGGAGCATTTACCACTTCTTTGAGCAGCCTGTTCCACCACCTCACCACCTCACAGTAAAGAACTTCCTTATATCAAACCTGAACTTCCCCTGTTTAAGTCTGAACCCATCACCCCTTGTCCTGTCGCTACAGTCCCTATTGAAGAGTCCCTCTCCAGTATCCTTATAGCCGCCCTTCAGACACTGGAAGCTGCTCTAAAACCTCCATGCAGCCTCTCCTCTCCAGGCTGAACAGCCCCAACTTTCCCAGCCTGTCTTCATATGGGAGGTGCTCCAGTCCCCTGATCATCCCTGTGGCCCTCCTCTGGACTTGCTCCAACAGCTCCATGTCCTTCTTGTGTTGAGGACAGCAGAACTGCACAGTCTTCCAAATGAGGTCTCAGGAGAGCAGAGTAGAGGGGCAGGATCCCCTCCTACGACCGGCTGGTCACACTCCTTTTGAAGCAGCCCAGGACACAGTTAGCTTTCTGGGCTGCAAGTGCACTACTGCCAGCTCATGGTCATGCTCATGTTCATGTTCATAGAGATCTCATATGATACATTTTTCTGAATCTTTATGGGCAAGAGTTATGTTTGCCTCCTTGGCCTGTATCTTGCTCAAACAACTGCATCTCACCATTGCCTCTGAGCTATCTTTACTTCCAAGTATATCATACCATGCTCAAAGCAACAGTCCACTGCAGATCTCTGATACATGGCTCCTACTATTCATGCACTGTGGAAAAACAGAAGCTTTCATTTCCAGCTTTTGGAATTTCATTTTAAGATGGGGTGTTTCTGTGTCGAAAGGGTAGGTGCTCCCTTGTATGTAACTATCAAACGAAGAAGGAGCATGTGCCACACAACCTGGTGAAAGAAAAAAACTAAACACATTCCAAGGTGAATGCTCTGTTTCCAGTGTAAGAGATGAATATTACTTTTCATCAATCATTCTTCCTTTCCAAAAGGAAGGCCAGGAGAGACTGCACCTACACGTTGGGTACTGCAGGCTTCAGCCAAGAGGTGGCGTTGGGATGCAGTGCAATGTTCTCTTACCAAAATGCCATTCGTTTCTCAAAACCTGTCTTAACTGCAGCATGCTTGATGCCCAGAGGCACTACGAAGCATTGAAGGAAATGAAAAACGCAGCGTGGATTAGCAAGGAATGCAAAGGGCCAGAAGTCTGATGCTTAGACCGGAAATCTAAAGCAATTTATGCCTCCAACAATTATATTGCTTGAAATATGTATATCAGAGTCCCGCAGTCTGCAAGTTCACATGTATCTGTGTAAGCACGAACCAAGTGGTTGATACAGCTATTAAGTTAGACTACTACATTAGCTATTAGATAGTAGATGCTACATAATATTGTGTTAACCACAACGATGCATATTTTCAGCATGTATATGTCCTCTTCAGAACACCTTTCATCCTAAAAGAAGACAAGTATTTGCAAACCAAACAAATGGAGACAGAGTTATTTTCAAACAGAAATGAAACAAAACTACTCACATTTAACACTGGTATGCTAGACTCTTTGGTGCAGATGAATCAACAGCAGCTGTATTAACAAAAAGAAGGTTCAGTCCAATGAAACACTAACATTACAAATACTCATATCAAAATGGGTAGAGATAAAACTGATCATCCTAAGGTGCTAGTGGTAATTCCCTGTGGGAATGTGGCACCAGTCTGCATAATATAAGCATTATTAATAATGTAGATCTACAAACTACTAAGTCCTATTGTTTCCCTAGTGATGTACACTATTTTCTTCCTATTTCCTGCAACTATCTTTGTCAATGGTCACCTCTCAAAAGGTAGCACAGCTTGAATGTAGTGAAGGTAGTTGAGTTACACCAATCCGCAATTATATCAACATGCAATTAGACCAAATAAGGATTTGAGCTCTTGTCTTTATCAGCATAGAGCAAGTGCCTCAGCAGTGCTCTTGTTGGGTCAGTACAAAACTGGGATCTGCCAAAATGAAGGTATGAAAGTAACAGCCAGTACAGCTACATTTATTAACCTTCATTTTAGTTTCCAATTTAAGTTTTGTATTGGTATCTATTACTTCCCAGAAAGTTTATATTTCAGGGATGAGTAGTACAGCTGCTATCAGCCAGGGAAAACAGCCAAGTGATGCTTTAAGAGTGAGATTCAAGTTGTCCCTAAGCTCGCTGTCATCAGTTCATTATCTTTTTAGCAATATGAGTTATCTAATTATACAATTACACAACATGTTATTTGGTCATTCGGTTTTCATTATAAAAGGTTAAAGCAAGTAAGCTCCAAGGAACTAAGCTCTGTCACTCTACTGCTGCAGTCTTCATTAAGTCATGTGTCCATACAGAAGGTAATATGGAGGTTAATGGAGCTGTATGTCTGATATTGCATGTACCTGGATACAACTGAGGTATATGACTAAATACTATTTTTGACTGTGGAGAGAAAAGCAATCAGCTTAGAGAAGCTCAGTATTCAAGTTTCATTTGAAGGGCACTGACTCCTTTTCCATCCAAGATGCTTCTGTGGTTACTGCCAAACGTCACAGCAAATTTGAGTCTGTACAAGCGCTCCAAACAAAGTTTCAGATATGCAGGGCTAGCTACTGTCTAGGGTGAGGCCAAACAGGTTGTAATTTGAAAAGCAGCTGTATTTTGAAAGGATTAGAGAACATTTAAGAGGACACTGAAGAAGGCCTTTAGACAACCCTGACCAGATTTTTCAGAGGCATGGAATCCTATCATCTCTAAGGATGTACTGAACATACAAGGGTGCTGGAGTGGGACTCTTCACCAGGGACTGTAGCAATAGGACAAGGGGTGATGGGTTTAACTTAAACAGGGGAAATTCAGGTTAGATATAAGGACGAAGTTCTTTACTGTAAGGGTGGTGAGGCACTTGCACAGGTTGCCCGAAGAAGTGGTGAATGCTCCATCGCTGGCAGTGTTCAAGGTCAGGCTGGACAGAGCCGTGGATAACCTGATGTAGTGTGAGGTGTCACTGCTCACGGCAGGGGTTTGGAATTAGATGATTTTACGGTCCTTTCCAACCCCAACTATTCTATGATTCTGTGATTCCATGATATCGTCACAATACTGCATTTATTTAAAAGCAGGTAAACATTTAGCTCTACAGGAACTACCTGCAGGAATGATGAAACACTCTAAGAAGTAAAATAAGTATTTTAAGATTAAAGGTTTCTTGTCTAGTATGCTACAGATCTGACTTTTGTGAATTGCAGCTTCACATGGTGAAACACCTAAGAATTAGATATTTTAGCCACTGGAAATTTAGATTCGCACCTGCTGTGAGAAACTCTTTCCAGCTTGACTGAATTCTGCTACAGACAAGCAGGACTGACATTTGAACTGCAGAAAATTGAAAGCTGCTTGGGAGCAAAGCACTGGGCTCCTTTTATGACAAGAATTATCTCCTTTGCATTTTCTTCTGAGCTTTAAGAATGTAATAGACAAAAACTGCAAAACATCTTTGGTTTCTTCCTTTTATTTTTTGATCTTCACTCTCACATTTAGGATTCACCAGTTGAGAATAAAATAAATTTCAATTATATACAGCAGTCTCTGCTGCTCTTAGTCCTGATGCTTCTGTATGTGTATGAGCCATGCAGTAGGATATGAATTCCTACAGTCCTTAGAGTTCACTGTTTCAGTGGCATTAGCCATGCAAAAGCAAGAGTCACTTAAGTATAAAAGTATAACAGCAGCAATTCAGCCCCCAGCTCCCAATATGAGTGGAAAGGTCATGAACCAAAGCATGGTGCAGGTCATGAAACTGAAGTAGTGGTTCTGATACCTTGATAAAAATATGCACTAGATTTGAGCTATGTAGCTTAAATTAAAGCACTTGGCATTGCAAACCGACAAAAGATTGGTCTCCTGGTAAAGAATGCAGCAACAATCTCATCTGTTCAACAGCTATGTGTTGTCACAGAGCTCACTGCATGGTATCAGCGTACTGTTTGGTTAGAAAGCCTTGGGAGCTCAAGGACTGGATGTCTTGCAGTAACCTGACTATGGCTATGACCATTCAACTCCAGTTGCTTTCATCTACCCCTGGAGCACCAGGAAGTTTACACAGCTCCAGACAACTGATGGAGGACCTTGTTTTATTCCAAATCCTGTTTCTAGCAGTTTGCAGTTATTTACAGGAAGAAGAGTATTTGAAGAGCTCGCTCAGACATAATTGCTTGCTAATGGAAATTCCTTCTAAGTTATTTAGGAATGAAACTAACTTCCTAAATGTCAAAAGCTACAACCTCACTATTATTCTTCACTGGTTTCTCCCAATTAAGCAAATACCTGCCCTAGTTCTCATTTTACCATTACTTTTAGTCAGCTACCATATACATCTAAACAGAAACCATTGTTAAAATACCTTAGGGGAATTAAATAATATTTCCCTCACTCACGTGAATATGTCCTTTTGTGAAACAGTTTGACTCTGTAGAGCTTATGCCTCTCAAGTTAGGACAAGGTTACAGTCTCAATCCTTGTTCCCTACAGAACGTGCTACATATCTCTTAGGGCATACCACGTTTTAAAACTTCCTACGCCGTTCAAGTTACTGACAGGAGAGGAAGGAAAGAGAGGGAAAGAAATTCAGCAGCCAGCCAAAACTAAGGGCAACCAACACACCCTCAGCTATGATTTCATCTTTCAGCTATGTAGATGTCGTTGTCATTAAAGACTATACATACCTTTGGCTGACATCAGCTTCTTGTAATGAGCAGCCATGTGATCTTCAATGAGGTACTGGTTGGAGAGCTTGCAGGAAAGCCCAGGAGAAAGAGCTGCAAGAAGGAAATCTGTCAGTTCATTCAACTGGGCAAGTAATGTCTCATGCAATAAAGGCTCTAAAACCATTTGAATAGTTATCCCTTCTTGCCTGAAATAAAAACAAGTCAATATTCATTTATTTATTTCAAAAAGTAAGGGTAATACAAAGTCTAACATGAAAAAGTGGTAAATTATTCTCATTTTGTATGTTTTTGGACACCTGAGAATTATGGCTTGCAATAAGTAGTGTATGAGCCTTGGATATTATAGAACTCTGGAGAATAATAAAGAATCTCACTGCTTAATATCTGATATAATAAAAAGCATTTACATTTTGAAAGATTTAATACTAGACAGTAGGACCAAGTAGTGTAAAAAGCTGCATATTAATATCTTAGTAATACCAGGCCTAACTCTAGCACTCTGCAGCGAAGGAAATGGACTGGATACACACGAAGATAGAAGTGGGCTGAAAAGGAACCAGAACATGAAACAGAAGTGTGTTACACACAGATTGACCATGACACTTCCTTTGAATCTCTAACCCACAAAACTTCTCAGATTAGGAAGAACTTGGTTTTGTACCTGACATCATCAGTCCATTATCCTAGGAAAAAAAGTCAAGAAGCAGATAAGCGTTTACTCATTTCATACTTTAACCTGGCAGTGGCCAAGATAGATCACTGTCTTTCAACCTGTTTCTGAATATAAATATTATTTCTGAAATCCTTCTGTAATCATCAGGTAGGATTTGTGGATGGAAAGTTGCTAGCAAATAACATTAAAAAATAAACAGCATATTGGAGATCAGAAATTTAATGTGCCTTTGGCCTTCCATCCACAGACACAGAAATAGCCCTTACACTGAGATAATCAGCCCATCCACTCTATTAAGATCTGGCTTTCTGACACAATGAAGTAAATGATTGTTTCATCGTTCATGTCCCCAATGCACAATTTCAGTTAATGTCTTAGTTTCAAAGTTTACATTGTATTTTGAAAGGAGAAATTGGGTTTAGAGTGTGGAAATCAATCCTTCTAACCTCTCTTTGACTTCTTTCTTGCTGTGCTGCTTTTTCTAGTCTAAATCTCTTGCCTAGCAAGTGAGACAGTGCTACAAACTGCTTTTCACAGCTAAGGAGTTTGACTGCATTCGATATATTGTCTCATCTTTTGAACAAGCACCATGAATAAGAGCAGGGCAGAACACCTATTGCCGTATTTGTTGCTTCATTTAGCATTATTTACTAACGTGCTCCTGCAAGCGACTAAAAGCCTGCCCAAAGGGCAGTGGCATGAAGACCTGCTTTCAGCAGCCTGTCCAAGAGCAGCATCACATCCCGACATGACCAGCTGCAGAAAGGTGGTGTTACTTTAGCTCCATCCATTCTGGTTTCCATCGAACACATAAGCACAGCCAGAGTGTTTATACCACGACAAAAATAGGTACAAACAGAAGTAGTGACCCTATGTTTGCCATAAATCAATGGAGAACTTGATGCCAAATTATGACAGAACTCCATTTATTTCTTGTCTCAATGGAATTTAGCATGAGTGGTATAGGTACCACTATGGAATCCAATACTTGAAGCAGATGAACATAAAGCTCATGACTATTTGTAATCATGAGCTTTCATCATGTCTCCAATTTCAATCAGGGAAACCACTCAACAGGTGTCAGTACCATACTAAAGAAATCAAATACTTACAATCAGTATTATCCTGTTTCAAAGCTTTTATGTGCTTGAGATTAGTAGTTACTCACTTCCAAAGCTTTGAAAACTTAATTTTTTCATGAATTTTGCCAATTGTGCTGCAACCTGCTGCTGGCAAAAGCAACCGGAACAAGGTTTCCAGTCACATCCAGCACCATCCCTAGATGATAGAAAGTGGGAAACTCTACTGAATTCAAGGAATGGCAATGCCCTAAATCACAGCAAACAGAGGCTCTTGTCACTAAGGCAAAACAACCAGTATTTTGGGAGATGCCCCAAATCTTTCCATGATCGGCACTGTCAGCCTGATTTCAATATATGCAGTGAAGAAGACAGCATGACAGAAGAACAATGTGATAATCCAAACAGTATCTGAGGATTAAAAAGCAATGGAAGATCCATTTATAAAAGGAACATTCTTCTCCAAATGAATTACCGTCCGAAATTTGAAATGCTGGAGATATACAAGGCACTAGTAGTTTAATCTCATTTTTGATCTTAAAATCTAACTTTATCCTGTGTCCAGAAAATCACTACCATTATGCAATAAGCCACATTGTGGTTACTCCTATGTAAGGAAAAAAACCCACAGATTATTTTCTTTGCCAAAGACTTTCTGTTGAACTTTGGCAACTCATTTGGTCTTTCTGTGTCTTTTTGTCTCTCTGAAAAGAGGGCACGAAAAAACATCCATTTTTCCAGAAGATGTTTCAAGGATAAAAGCAATAAAGTGGGGAGATTTAGGGGTGGGCATCCCCCATCCCTAGAAAGGGTGATTTTATTTGACCTCTCTGGAGGGTTAACGTTTTTTAACAGATTTATTCTTTTGTTTTCTTTTACATCTTTGAATAACTTCAAATTGAGGGAAAAGTTAAACAGAAGAAGAAATCTTCCAGGAATTTTTGGTAGCCCTGTTATGAGGCTCCCTTGATGGGGCAAACATACATCAGGTCAGATTGAATCAGCTCTTTTTCTTGCTTTTCAAAGTCTTTCTAAACTTTGAGTAACACTGTGCTTTCAAGACATTTATATCTTTGCTCCATTCCTGGCAGTCTTCAAGGCCAAGCTGGACAGAGCCTTGGGTGACACGGTCTAGTGTGAGGTGTCCCAGCCCACGGTAGGGAGGTTGGAACTGGATGATCTTACAGGTCCTTTCCAGCCCTAACCTTTCTATGATTCTATGTATGAGCAAAGACCTCCAGGAAACACAGAACCAAGAACAAGGAAGAAAAGAAAGAACAGTGACAACTTTCTCAACTCTGACTCTTTTTATTTCCTATTTTGTAATAACTTTCCTAGTTATTTATTATAGTCCTGAATGTGTAGTTGTACAATGACAAATTTACCTGCTTTCCACTGATTGAATTGCAAGAGATTACTTCTGCAAATCATGTTTGCAGAATATATCATGTCATATCATAAATCCAGTCATAGCAGTATTAAAGTTTTACTAATACACAATGACAGTGATAAAATGTGTCTTTTCCATGCAGCTGGAAAACAACAATATGCTTTCGAAAACCACAAGAAGTGACTTTGCTCCTCACCAGATTGCTCATTCAAAGCCACTACCTTTTGGCTCTTAGAGGAGCAAAAGCTTGTTCTCAAGAATACGTTGTTTATTTTAGCCTTTAAAAGACTAGTATAACTGCAGAGCTGGCATAACACAAACAGTTTATCTTTATACCATTACTAACTGCTAATTGCTACAAGTGGAAATTTCACAACAGGGGACAATACTACATGTACATTTAATCAACAAATAAAAACTCTTCAGTGATACTTAAGCCTCAGAAGCTTGGAAACATCAAATTCTGATCTACTCTTCACATTACCGGCAAGTGGGAACCATCTCTACAGTATCCTTGGCTTTGCCTTTTGTAAACAGAAAAAGTATCTATCTGGCATTGCAAGGAAAGAGCTATCATCTCATACCATAAGCAGAAGTTCACAGTTATGGTCCTTCACCTGTATCTGTGTACTTCCTCATCTTGTATTTGGAGCTAAAATTTGAAGAAGAGAGGGACCACCTCTTTGCTTTGTGTTTGCCTCATGCTTAACAAGGCAGAACACTTGCCCATGGCTATGGCCACATGGCTTGCTTCAATGCAGATTAATATAATAACCAATTAGACAATCTCTCAGCAGAATGGCCCAGTCAATGTTCGAAAAACATTGGGCAGATCCTCTTTCTTTGGTTCAGTTGCATGGTTACCTCAAGCTGCTCCCCTTCTGGGTATTTCAGCCTGTTTTCAGCTACAGGAAGCACTAGCAGGCATTGAGCTTTGGCTTCTGCTGTGAACATCTAACAGTGGTGTCTCTGCTGTTCCCTTCGGAAAATACATATATATTCCTTTATACAGGAAGTCAGTATGACAGATTGCTGAAGTGGGGACACAATACATGTCCTCCTGTCAGTCCTTCGGGGTTCCTTTGGAAAGGTGGGAGGAGAAAGATGGTAGTAGGAAAACACCCTGTGGGCCCTTAAATGCAGCACTCCCTGTGTGCAGAGAGTGAAATGCCTCCTACTGCAGCTGGGCTTTGTCAAGGGAGGGGCAAAGGACAAACCAGACAAAAATGGAAAGTGTTGATGCTGTCTTTGCCAGCATTTAATTAGGGACTGAAAACTGTATGGATTGGGAGAAAGTAGAATGGAACAGCATTTCCAAGAAGGGAAGCTTCAGGCAAAACAGCCTTTCAGTAGTTCTTTTTATAGGTGCTTTGCAAAGATCCTCATAAGGAAAGCTGATTGCATGAATTAACAAGGTGATTTCTGTAATAGCAGACATTAGAAGTACTTATCTACTTTATATTGTTAAAATCATAAAATATATAGTTTTAATAATCCTATCATATTCAAGCTCTTATTCCAAAACTGGACCACACAGGTATTTCTCAGTTAATCTGAATACTTACGGCTACTTTTGAGACTCATGTGTCCTCTGAAAGGTCCCATCATGGAGTATGTAGGCACCGTGGCTATCTGGAACCTTTGGTAAGGAAGTCAAATGCATTAGTTACATATTATGGAAGCATTAAAAACTATGATTATCTTTCTGCAGATCCAAGGGGGATTACAGAAAAGTCATCTTCTGGCCAGAATGCTACACTACAACTGATACAGGTATGAAAAGGCTGGTACTTTTGAGTTTACTTTCCCAACCATATTACTTCTGTTCATTGTAATTCCTACCAATTAGTGGGATTCTTTAGACCAGATACTCTGAGAAAAAAATCCCTGTTACAACAGCATCTATGGGGCAGTTTTCTGCAGGCCACAAAAATGAGCCATGGCATTGTGCAAATGTCATGTATTTTGCAATCTGAAAGATCATCTCTGCTGAACATAAATCTTCAAGGCAAAAGAAGAAGGAGCTCAAATGCTACTGTGCTGCTTGTGCCCAAGGGAAACAACAGGGAACGAAACACAACATTAAAGTTTTCCTAAAGATACTCTACGAAATAAGACAGACTAACCTCAAAAAGCCATACCTAGAAAAGCCAGGCCCAACACAGCAAAGTAAGCAAACAAGCCCCCTCTCATTTTAAATTAAGGGCAAATTTCAAGAATGCAAATTCCAAATACATGGAATTCCACCCATTTTTTGAGGATGTGTCCCAGTGCTGACAGCTGAATTCATCTCAGATGGATTGCAAGGTAAATTTTTCTGTATGCCTTAATAGCTGCAGGAGCCAGGTCTCCATTTCAAAAGGCACTTAGGTTCACAGGAGTCAAACAGGCACAGATTCAGGGAAATCCAGGTTTCAGTCCCTACCTGTCCAGTGGTGTGGTTTTCAACACAATCATGTTCCTAACTCCCACTAAAATCAAGAAGCTGGTATGTTAATTTGCAAGTTTGATCATGTAAAACTAAACATCAGTCCTCATTTTTAACTTGTTTCTAACTTAGTGAAATGATTTGTCTGTATGCAAAAGTTCCAGCAATAATTTGAACTACAATTTAAATAGAATCATAGAATAGTTCGGGTTGGAAAGGACCTTAAGATCATTCAGTTCCAACCCCCCTGCCATGGGCAGGGACACCTCCCACTAAACCATGCCACCCAAGGCTATGTCCAACCTGGCCTTGAACACCGCCAGCGGTGGAGCATTCACAACTTCCCTGGGCAACACATTCCAGTGCCTCACCACCCTTACAGTAAAGAACTTCTTCCTCATATCCAATCTAAACTTCCCCTGTTTAAGTTTGAACGCGTTATCCCTTGTCCTCTCACTACAGTCCCTAATGAAGGGTCCCTCCCCACCATCCCTATAGACCCTGACTATAAACCTAAACCTATTCCTGGCTAACATGAAGCAAGCCAGTCATCAGTGCAATGTAAATACATACGTAATCTCCAACAGATAAACCTTATCACTTTAAACCCACACCTAAACACCATTGCTTCTTTGGCAGATAAGCCAGCTGCCATACAGGAGCATAAAGCTCAGCAGCTTTATACCCCAAAGAGTTGTCTACCAACAGAAGTTCCTTAATTGTGAACTGAAATGCCTAATTAGATTTGTGAGTTACAAATGAAACATCTCCTTAGAGATGATCTTGAATGTCAAAGGACAAGCCAAGCGCCATCAGAACTAGAAAAATCAATACAATGCTTTCCTTGGTTTCAAAGCAACAATGTAATTTGGGGTAAGCACCAGGAGCATCTGACTCTCAAACAATGGAATGTTTACTTGAGTTTTCACATACAGATTTCCAGATAATTTTTGGCTTCAAAGGCATTGCTGCAGCTTTGCAAACCTTGCGCTATATAGCTGTGTTGTACAGCTATAACCTAAGGGCAGAGACTTCAGAGATTGATTACAGGGTTTGGCTCTTGCTTTGGTGACACATGACAGAGAGCATGTTTTTCAGAGAGTACGCTTTCAGCCAGGTCTAAAATTCAGGCCTCACCACAGGCAGTTTAGGTTTTGGTGAAGTCATCTGTTCACAGTGTTCTTAAAGGTAAAAAAGGACCCAGATAACAGAGTATTATAACTGTGTTCTGAGAAAACAAAAGCACAGCAATCCTTTTTTTTGATCAGGCTCTGCCACCTTAGACCTCAGGCTTAAAGCAAACACACTGAAATAAATCGGAGCTTTTCCTCTGTCCCCATATTTCTAATTGGCATGGGTCCCTAAGTTAATAGAATCATCAAAAGGTCAGCTTTTATTTTTGTCCTTTGGAAACATACTTCTGTAGTAACAACAGGATATGGACAAAGGAAGTCACTGCTCTCGAATCCAAGGTAGCAGATCAAAACATTTAATTATTATGGTTTTATTTATTTAGATATATTTCTTAAGCATTTTTACTCTTGTTTTGAGGACCAGTGGAACTTAGTCATAGCTTCATATATACTGGCTAAATATACTTCATCATATATACTGGCTAAAGACTTAAAAGCAAATTAACCTAGCTACATCTCACTCTATATTACTACTAATAATTTTGATTCTTTAACTTCTTTCGAAGTTAAAATTATCTGTAACTAAATCCTTACTTTCGGCTTTTTATTTATCTGTCAGACATCTGTGAAAGACATCACAGATAGGATATTATACTGAAATGAGCTCTTAATCATGTGCAACTTTAGAACAGAGAGGAATTCCTTATCTTGTGTCCAATCCTACCATTTTAGCTCAACAGCTACTCCACTATGATTTGAAGTGGAAAATCATGAGTGGGAAACTGCTCTGGGTGAGGGAAGATAAAAATGGAACAAGCACGTATCAAAAATTGTGCTTGTTTGACCCAAATACGTTTAATTTAATATGTGCATGCTACGTGTAACGCATGACGCAGGCGCTAGAGAGTTGTTATGATTGAAAACAGTCACAATAATGGCAGACATTTAAGTAACTAGTGCTTTATATGTGCATTTATGGCAGTTCACTTAGGCGCTAATGCTGCTGTTGTTCCAACTCTGGTGGTGACTTACTGAAGTCTCAATCAACCAGGCTCTGTACAAATAGTCACTTGCTCATTAGGGTACCCAGCGAGTTTCCAATGTTCACCTTCATCTAAATATCTAATACGTGGGATTTTCTTGCTCATGAGAAGACATTGCATAGTTTCCATAGCTGCAGCCATTTTTGATTTAGGGAGCCCTAAAAGGTTCTAGAAACTGTTTCCCCATGGAAAGCCATTCAAAAAGACAATTATTTTGGCAGAAGACATTTTGAAAACCAGTGAGATGACAGTAGAAAACCTATTGTGCTCAAGTTGTGATGATTCATTGTGGTCCAGTACCACACAGAGAGCCAGAGCATATTCAAGGTGATGCCACAACCAATTTGCTCCAGTTAACTTCAAGATCAGGCCTTGAATGATGAGCACCCTTTTCCAGAGCAAAGTATCTGATAGTGAAACAAGGAACTGCCTGATGGAGTTTCTGAATCTGAAGGGCACAATCTCTTAAAGACAGTAATTCAGCAATGTTCCTTACCACAAAGCCTCCAGATTCAATGAATTTAAAAGAAGTCATTTCAAGGCACAAGCAGAAGGGTTCTAATAAGTCATAATTTATTTTCCTTTGCATGGAATGGGGGTTCTGCCACTTGACTGCTTCTGCTAAAGCCTACTGTATTGGGTGCCCACTGATATTTGTACGTTGTGGTACTTAATTATTTGACATCTAAACTGCATGATGAACTATTAAGAGCTGGAGGCAAATGATGCAACTGTTGCAGTTGTAAAAGCAGCGCCTTAGAGGCCCCCTATGAAGGTATGTGTGAACCCATACCCAGGCCATCCTCCCACTGATCAGCAGGATCCAATTTTAGCAGTGTGCTTGTCAGCTGCAAGGCCCCTCAATGGAGCAAAGACACTAATTTTCAAATGCCTTTGCTGTCACTGGGTGGTATCGACTCACAGCTACAGAGAAAACATGGAGAAGCAAGGAGAGACAGATGAAAGGAAGAAAGATCAAGGCAGTCCTTCATTGAATCCCTTTGATGTGAAAGGGAGATGTTACAGTTTGGGGACCTACAGGCAGAAAAATAAGAACAGAAAACAAATAATAAGAAAACCATGAAAGCATGTGGGAACAGGATAACTCTGCTTATCTCTTTCTCTTTTCATTAACAGAACATGGTTTAACTAACAATATATTCTTGGAGGTTGTCTTTCTTCTTATAAGAGCTCAGACTTTTCACTCACTTCTGCATGTCATTTCTGGGTAGCTGCATAGAGATCAATTATTTGTTCTCATGCAAGACAGATTCATAGTTTCCTGGTAATACTTTCAAGATTCTTAAATAAATAGAAAGAGCACTATAATTGTATCTGCCCTTATATCCCAATTAAATGGCTGTGGGTTGCTCCTGTACCGTTTAACCTATACTCTTGCCCTGCCGGGTAAAGAATCACTCTTACTGGGCTTTGCACAGGCCAGAGCTCATCTGTAATTTGTTATCCTTTACACGGTATCCAAGTAGGAGAACTTCTTAACAGCAAGGAGTCTATTCATTAATATATAAACTCTAGTTGATGAAGAACTAATTGCTTGATTGCCTTAGAAAGTAACTGAGCCACCTCTCAAGTACACAGCCATGCTGTGGTAGCTCCTGGATGTCAGTTGGCAACACAGTCAAGTAGTTATTTCAATAAAGGCAGGAGCCATTTTTTGAGTTTCTAAAATAACCACATGCTGTAAGTGAAGCACTTTAGACTGCATTTATCAACAAGAAATATGGCCCCATCCCGAGTAGGTAAAAGCAAGATATAAATAAATTTATACTGTCTCTGCTGATGGATATGAACCTGTTTGCCGGCAAATTGCTTCAGTTATTTTAGACTCCTCTGAAAACTCAAGTCCTAAAATAACTTCTATCCCCATGCCCCCTCTAAAACCCTTTTTCTCTTGTTCTCAGCAGGGAGAAGGCTGGCTTTAGCAGGGTGGATGCAATACAGTCTCTCCCTTCTCCCCATGCCCTACAGTCACCTTGGATATGGTCTATACCTCAGAAGTATCCCTTTCTCTGCTGCCTGGGATGATTGTGGCAGCATCTGGCCAAGGACATTCAGCCTACTCCACCAGCAAGCTCCGCTCTCCCCCAGAGCAAGCAAATGCTTTCTCTCTATTGCCTGTGAAAGGGTTGAGTGTTGTGGCAGTGGAAATTTCCTAGAGCTTCAAATTGCCACGAAGGGTTCTGCTGCCCTGACTGTGCAGCAGTGTTCTATCTACCAGGCTGGAAGTGACTTCAGGAATATCTTTATAGCTAGCGCATAACTTAGAGCTTCAAAGACCATGATGTGTACCTTTCACCCTTCCAATCTGTCTTGTCCAGTTAAACCAGAGGTTTAAAGTTTCTCAGGACAATAGTTGTCTTTCACTCTATGCAGACATGTGCCTCACAAAATGAGTCTTGATCTGTCACATTTAAACACTAAGCACAACAGCCAAGTCACGAGAAATAATCTAAGTACCAATAAGCACTGAAACATGAGATCTTCGAAAACTCTGAGGTTTGTGTCCACCACACTGGTTAGCTAAAGATTGAAGACCATCTTTCCCCACAGGGCTGAGAAAGGAAAAATTGAGGAGAGTGTGAGGGGGAAGTGCTGTGTCCTTGTCTTACTCTTCTACTTTCCCAGGCATCTACTTATGGCCAGTACTGGAGATCTATTTGGCTAGATAACTTCTAGTCAGATGCAGGGCAGCACTGGTAAAGTGTTTTGCGTTTTACAGCCTTCCTTACTTACAAATTGTAAATGATATTATATATAATGTAAGTTATAAACCCTATCCAGACTCAGTTTCTCCTCACAGTGTAACTTGGCTGATAACTTCTCTCTTGTTTGCAGCATGATAAAGCCACAGGCTGCATCAGGGCCACTGACCTACACCCAAAAGAAACCCAAACTCTACCAGTCCTGTATGTTTTAGTTGCTGTTTGGTCTCCCCTTGCCTATAACGGCTAAACTGCAACTAATGCTTAGTGACAGAAAAGAAAGAAAAAAGGGCAGAGCAAATGCGCTCTTAAATAACAGACCTTCATACAACGTATTCTGCTCATTTTATCCTATCATTTAGATGGCAAGGAATGACAGGACATGTGTGAACTATCTTCATTTAAAAATAACAATGTTTCTTAAAGAAGAAAGTAAATCAAGAGGATGAAAAAGAACACAGGGGAAAAAAAAATAACCCAAAGAGGTGGTAATTACTGTGTCTTCTCCCTTGAGTTTTTGGATATTTTTTCCTCTACTCAACTGTACTTGCTCTGCTATGACATTTTCTACGTGACATGATACTGGTATGTTAATGCCTGAAGGAGCAAGAAATTTTGAAGGCAACTTCTGTTCCATACAATGAGGAATTACTGAATTTTCCCCTTTTTTGTCAGGTATAATGCATTGGTATCAGTACAGTTGTTGGAACTACAGTAGTACATGAATTAACTACATGAATAAGTCTGTCATTTATTTTGATAGGACTTTGACAAGAAAATAATTAAATTCCATTAAATTGTCACGCTATTTAATTATCATTGTGTTATTTCTGTTTCCCATTTTGCAACTCAAAGGACTGTAAATCATCACTGATGTGCCTTGCGGTAGGTCAGAGGTGACCATCTTGAACATAAGATCTTCACAAGGGACTACAGTTCGCGTTTGAAGCCTGCTGGCTCACAGCAGTTAGCTACAAGTTTCACCAGTTCACAAAGGTAACGCAGCCTCTTCCTGCAGCAGCTGCAGCAGACAGAAATAACAGACTGATGGTTGAAGAGGAGAAAAAAAGAAGTGGGGAACTTTTCCTTGCCTTTATGTCACTTCAGGGGCATGCTGTGCACTTGGTGGGGCTGCCAGAAAGCTTACTACAGCACCTCTGGCACTGGTGAGGCATAATCAGTGTTTGGTGTCACAAAGCAGAGTGGAGACCAGTCACAGCTGTGGCCAGGGCAGTGAGACAGGAGGGTGAAGCTCTGGATGCTAGCAAGCTGGAAATTTCTCCAGAGTAGGCAAAAAAGCTCCCAGTGGCTACAAGCCAATATACCAGCTCTGTTCCATGTAGCCACACAGCCTCTAGCATAACGATAGCAGGAACAGTGGCACAGCTGTTCCTAAATGCCAAAAAACCCCACAGGAGGATGTATAAAGCTCAATTCAGGGGATAACTACAGGGCCAGGATAAATCATTGAGGATGTGAACACTGTCAGCTCAAGAAGCTGAGGACTCTGTAACTTTTCAGTGACATAGTCAATAAAATGATTGCTCTTCTGTATCAGAACTGCAACCCATCTAGCTCAGCATCCTGCCTTTCGAGTACCTGAAAAAACCCTTCAGCAAGTGTATGTATAAAAGCCAATCTGTTCTTGTCCTCATCCTACATCTTCTAACACCCAGATACCCTCTGAATAAATGAAGAAATTTATTACTCTTCCCAGTAAATCTATTAGAATTCATTATGGACTAGTTGATACATCAGTTTGTGTCATCCCTAAACGCAATTAAAAGGATGAGAAACAAGATCTTGGTATTTATCAGTCCTTTGTAGTATTAGCAGTAACCTCAGCAGGTGCCTTGAAAGCATTTCAATGTCTCTAAATCACTAAGCAATATTAACTCAACGTTTATAAGTTTTCCAAATCCTCCTTCTGTTAACTGTACACTGTGACACTTCAACTAATGAGGCCAAATTAGCAACTTCCAAGTTTTAAATAATTAAGGACAGCCACTGCTATCTACATCTGCCAAGATAATATTAAACCCATGATTTACAGCCAAATTCTCTAAAGTTATACAGTCACAAAGTTATTGTGGTATTGAAGGATGGGAAAATATGCCATCAGACATTAATGATAAACACAGTCATGGTTTAGACCAACAAGTTTTGGGGAGAAATATAAATTGTAAAGTAAGTGTCATATGTTTGTATGGTGTTGGATATTGCGAGATGAAAATAATGATACTATAATTCTTTCCTGAGTGACAGGGATAAAAGCTTTAAGTAAGAATTCACTTCACATGCAGCACAGGCCCAACCAGTTGTAAATAACTAAACCAGCTAAGACTTTCCCATTATCTTAAGGGCTACCAGGCACCATCCAGATCTTTAAGTCTTTATTTACCTACCTGCGCCTTTATACTCTGTGATGTTTCTTAGAAAAGACCATAGGTCTCCACATGCTTGGGAAGCCTACAGCTCTTCATACACATATGATCATGCTTCCTATAACCTCAGCTATGTAACTGTTTCACTTATTTAGATGAGAACTTCTTCACTTTGTTGCAATTTCTTGCTATTTTTTGCATGCTAGTCAAAAAAATCATCCGGACCACATATTCATTGCTTTGTAATGCATTAAAAAAAGAAAGGTAGGGAAAAAAAAACCCACAACCCAAACATAAAAGCTGTTTTCCATATTTATCCTGTACAAAATTGTCCCAGTAAAATACTTAACAAACGTATAATGACTGTAATAGACAAGTACATTTCACTTTCGATTTTCAATCACTGTTGTAAGCTTGCTTCCAGCCCCAGTCCCCACTGAAGTCCATAATGGTGTTAACATTGACTTCAACAGGGTAGCAATTCAATCCTCTGGAAGCCCATAGGTGTCTTCAAGCAGGAAGCATGAAGAAATGCAGGCAGGTATGCGTGCGTTTGCAAGACCAACAGAGAAGCCACACCTTTGTGTTCAGAAACTATGGACTCCACTAGTTTCTTCAAATACCATGAGGGCTTGGCTGGAAAAGACTTTGTTAGCAGCTAAAGACTTCATAAAATGAACCCGTCAAAGTGTGTAGCAAAACTGGCAATTAAACTTGCAATTAAACTTTCCATTTTATGAAAAAAGCCATTTTCTGCTAGCAGTTCAGCAAATGATGTGATTAATTACGGTGAATCGCTCAGACAGGACTATCTTCAGACACATGAATACTTGCAATAGACTATGTGACTGCAGCAAAATGCTGGCTGTCCTTATCATGGGGACCCAGCTCTTCTTCTCAGTAAATTAGTGACCTTTGGTGAAGTGCCAGCCACTTAGGGAGGGAGGGTTTGTTGCTTTTTCTTACCTTCCCAAATGATGCCAGACACAGGTTAGCTCAGAACACAAGCAGAGCATTGAGTAGGGGCCAACAACATTGTTTGAAACTACAGCAGTATTAAACTACCAGGCTTCACAGCCACACGATTTTGACTTTTTGGTTTTCATTGTGCAAGCAAGAGCATTCCTGTTAGAAGGGGAAATCAGTTAAGAGAGCAAGAGCATGCAGCATAGTAGGGGAGCCCTGCTGTTACTTGCAGCAAGAACGTCAGAACTGGAAGGAGGAGGTAATAAATGTAATTCCCTGCTGCTCGCTCTTTTAAGGCACAGACAGTTCTCTACTGGAGGCCTGCTAGGCTGCAATCAAAGTTTGCCCTAAGAGACCTCCTCCGCCATAAAGCCATAAGCAGCAACAGCAGACTATGAAGTTCTTAATTAGATTTAAGTACGATCCTGGAAGTCTTAAGCAAAGGAGAATCTTCAGATCTGGTACTTCTGAGTGAAGCTCTGATTTCACAGAATCATAGAATGGGTTGGGTTGGAAAGGACCCGAAGATCACCCAGTTCCAATCCCCTGCCTCGGGCAGGGACACCTTCCCCTGGACCAGGTTGCTCTAAGCCCCATCCAACCTGGCCTTGAACACTGCCAGGGATGGGGCAGCCACAGCTTCCATCCCTGGCAGTGTTTCAGGGGATTTCACAGAATCCCAGAATGGCTGAGGTGGGAAGAGACCTCCGAGGGCAGCTGGTCCAGCCCCCCTGCTCAAGCAGAGCCGCCAAGGGCGGGTTGCCCAGGGCCGTGACCAGATGGCACCGAGACTCCACTGGGCAACCCGTGCTAGTGCTCTGTCACTTTCCAAGGGAAAAGGCAATTCCCGACATTCAGAAAGGCGCTCCCGTGCTTCAGTTTGTTCCCATGGCCGTGGGTCCCATCCCTGGGCTCCACCAAGAGCACCCTGCGCTGCCCGCTGCCCTCCCCACAGCCCCGGGGCTGCCTCCCGGCCCCTCCCGGCCCCGGCGAGGCCGGCGCTCCCCCCGCGCACCCACCCCGGCGGATCCGCGTTACCTCGCCGGCGGAGGGCGGCGGGAGGCTCGGGACCCGCACAGCAGCGGCCGCGGGCCCGCGGGGATCCGCCTGGCAACCGCGGCTGCCCGGGGAGGAGCCCCACGGCTGGGCCCGGCAAGGCCAGGCTGCCGTTCCCCCAGCCCCGAGGCCATGTCTACCCGCCCGCCTCGGTCTGCTCAGTGCGCGTCTGGAAGGCGCTGATGGGGCATTTTGGGGTCTCTTCAAGTGGCTCCTATTTATGGCTCTCCCACCTTAGAGTGCAGCCTGGGTCCCGGCAGCAAAGCCTAGTGAAGCATCCGTGGGATGCAGCCAGGGAGCCAGCCCACCACCCGGAGTGCTTTCAGTAGCCAAGGGTGAGTGACAAAACGTGTTAGCTCATCACATTAAATGCTCAGAATCACATTAAATACTCAGAGCTTCAGTGTGAAGGTGGGGCTCCACGTGTCACATGGGCAGGGCTGCAGGCAGGCACTTCCACCAAAGGCCTGAGGGAGAGGAAGAGCTGAAGTGATCAGGAGGATGATGATGGCTCACTCATCTTTTTGAATGTGTTACAAGCAGTGTGTGCTCGCAGCTCAGAAAGCCAACTGTATCCTGGGCTGCATCAAAAGGAGCGTGACCAGCAGGTCGAGGGAGGTGATCCTGCCCCGGTGCTCTGCTCTTGTGAGACATCACTTGGAGTATTGTGTACAGTTCAACACAAAAAGGACATGGAACTGTTGGAACAAGTCCAGAAGAGGCCACGAGGATGCTCAGGGGCTGCAGCACCTCCCATATGAAGATGGGTTGAGAAAGTTGGGGCTGTTCAGCCTGGAGAAGAGAAGGCTGCGTGGAGACCTCAGAGCAGCTTCCAGTGTCTGAAAGGGGGCTACAAGGATGCTGGAGAAGGACTCTTCATGAGGGACTGTAGCAATAGGACAAGGGGTAATGGGTTCAAACTTACACAAGGGAAGTTTAGATTGGATATAAGGCAGAAGTTCTTTACTGTGAGGATGCTGAGGCGCTGGCACAGGTGCCCAGAGAAGTGTAAATACTCCACCCCTGGCAGTGTTCAAGGCCAGGTTGGACAGAGCCTTGGGTGACATGGGTTAGTGTGAGGTGTCCCTTCCCATAGCATGGGGTCGGAACTGGATGATCTTAAGGTCTTTTCCAACCAGAACTATTCTATGATTCTATGATTCTCAGTAAGATCTTGGAGGCAGTAATGCACCCCACACGTTTCATGTTCAGAGTGGTAGTGGATGGGTAAAGAGCTGGCAGAAAAACATGCTTCTGTGCGGTCAATAACACACTGTTGAGATGATCAATTGAAGAGTACAAATCGGTCATAAAAGTTCTGTTTTATCAATATCCAATTTTTAGCATTATCTTAGAAACAGGCATTGTTGTAGGAGTTCATTAGCTTTTTTGAGAACAGCTGTTCACCCTGAAGGGTATGTTCTCACTTTCCTTGGTACATTTAATTCACATTAAACTCAACCAGCGGACAGGTTAGGGCACACACATTCCATCACACTCATCCATTGTCCAGATTGAGTGACCAGAGGATAAATTAGGCTTCATGTGAGCACTACCCTGATGCTCTCTGTAGTTCTGTGAAAATATGTTTATCCAGACTTCTATGTCTTCTGCCTTTCAGATTGTGCAGCTCCAAGAGGAGCTGTTAAGAAGCTGTGTCACAGAGAGGAGCACAGGCTGCGGTATAAGACATAAGGTGAAGCAACTGCACAGCTGCACAGGAAGACTTTAATTCAATGCTTGTTATTGTATATTCTTGTTCATTGTGTCTTAGCCATGACAAAGGAACAGCTTTGTTTTAGCTGGTGAGTTTCACCTGCTGTAGAGCAAGAGATGAGGAAGGGCATTCTGAGTAGAACACACTGATCATTGGTGCTCCTTGTGTGTAGTTAAACCAGATGTAAACATCAATACCACGCTCTGGAAAATAGCGTAAGTTGCAGAACACAAGTTGTAGCACTGTCTTGCAGTGAGTTTTAAGTAGAGAGTGACATGGCTCTTCCAGAGTCATCCTAGTGACATCTCCTCTCGAGTCTGTCTTGAACCTATGTGGGCATAGAGGGCAAGAATATACCTCGAATCAAGCAACACTTAGAGAGGAGGGAGATTAAACTTCCAGCTTTAGAAAATTGTGTTTAACATTTCCAACCACTTCAAAATCAAATACCCCTGGGTGGCAAGTGGAAGACAAACTTTCTTTCCTTAAAACTCTCTAAGATTAAAGCAGGCAACTAAACATCTTAACCTTCTAGCTTCATGTCTTCTCGCAGATCACTACAGGTGACAAATGTTCTGAAGGGCAATCTGTGCTTTAAATTTCCTTTTAAAAAACCTAGGCAGTTCATTTGCATACAGATAACTGACTAGTCCCTTAATTTTCTCGTAGTTCTGTTGATGATAGACAAGAGCTATAGCTCATACTCCCTCAGTTATGCTGGTGAAGCAAGAATAACAAGTAACTTAAAAAAAAGGTATTTTTGTTACTGAAGTCAGCGCACCCGTGTCTGAGTTCACACAGGGAACAGCTGTAACAAGTAAGAAGATACCTTTATACACAGTCACTATTTGGGGATGAACTGTGCTTCAGAGAAAGTTGCGTAGATTATAAGCCTGCAATCAATAGAAGTTGCTCTTAATGTGCCAATTCTTTTTAGAACCAAGGCAAGGCTTTTATCATCCTTTAAACAACCACTTTTCTCCTATCAGTCATTGTTTTCATTGAAGAGAAGGAAAAACTAAGCAAGCTCCTTGTTCAGAAGATGTAGAGCTATTTTGAAGAGCTTCCTTTACAAATGCTCCTCTTGGAACCTAGTCTCTCATATAAAGTGGCTCTCTTGTCTGAACCATCCTTCTCTGTGAACAGGTAAGTTCTGATGCTTTTATTGCTTTTTAATCTAGTGAACAGGCTTCTAGCTTGTATTTAATCAATATAGCTTATGCTGGCAGTCTTGAAAGGAAAAAAGGTTTGTTGAAAGCATGCTGATAAATTCAGAATGTTGAAGAACAAGCAAGAGATAAACAAGGTCAAACAGAAAATGGCTGGGTTTTCTCGTAACAACAGAAAACATTGTCTGCTGTTCTTTCTTCCCTTGCTTTCCTTACACTTATCAGTTTCTTTTCATACTGGCTGTGATAAAGTTTTGCTTAGTCTTGTTTAACTCAATAGCAAAATGTTTTTGAAGACCTTATTCTACAGGAATAAGGCAATGGCAATCTTAATACATATGCAGCTTCTGATTTGTTATGTTTCTGAGCAGTATTAGTCTCATACCTGAAGAGAGAAATATAACTCTTTCAAAGTGATTTGATCCAAGTTGTTCGCAGTGTTTGGGTTTGCAAATGTTGTCCAAGATTAAGCAAGTTTTTATTTCAACTCACAAGTGGGAATAAAGAGCTTTGAACTTTAAACTTGATTATTGTGTCATTCCAGTTATGTAGTTATTTTCACTTTTGCTTATACAACTTGGTCAGAAGACAACATATGAAGAAGCAACAGCAATTATCTGTTTCTGTAGCCTTTACTTCAGTGAGTAATAGCACTGAGTTTGGGGGGCTGCTACTTCTACAGGGACCACAGCAATGAGAAGTTATTTGGCTCTTAAAGATTTCATTTGTTAGTGAAATGCAGGGAAGATGTACAAAAATTCAGTGTTGTTGGACTTTTCAAGAAGCTCAGCAACTAAACAAACAGTTGAATGGTCTAGCAGCAGCAGGAGACCTGCTAATGCAAATACTTAGGGGAGTGACTCATGAAAAACAAGCTGAAAGAAAAACATCAACCTGTTTGCCCTTTCTTTCTCTCCCAACCCTTCTCCCTCCCTTCCTCCTTCTTTTCTCCCTTACCTCTTTTCCTCTCTTTCTCCTATCCTTCCCCTGCTTCCCTTTCCACACCTCCTTTATCTTGAAAGCACAAGCAGATCAACAGCAGGGATTTTTTTCCTGCTTCCATATGGTACATCCAAAAGAATTGGTACGGGATTTGAAAGTGAGATGCCATTCCATTTTAAAAGCTAAACCAATCTATGATGGTCTCCCTCTTGCTGGATCACTGGAAGGAAAGAGGTCTAAAGAGCTTCTCTAGCTGTCTTGCTATGTTCTTTAGTCACCATCTTGGTGTACAGGGCTCATCCAACCATGTCAAGCGATGCTGGAGTAAGAGCAAACAAACAAAGACTTCAATGTAGTTGTGCTGCAAAACCTCCTTAGAAGCTTTAGAGCCTATTTTTCACGAGTATAAATATCAGAAATAAGTGAATACTCTCAGCCTTCAGCCATCTGCATGTATGTGTGGGGTTTTGTACGGATACATGTTATCCTTTGGTCCTCTGCTTTCTTTCCCTCTGGGTGTCTTTCCGTGGATATTGTTATATGCTGGGTGTGCCATAATGTGTTTGGAGTTGTCTCTGCAGTTTTCTGTGGCTTTGCTATTCCAAATTTTCTTTCCAAGAAGCTTCAGTCTCATGAGTTTAACCAACATACCCCTTTCACTGTAACGTGCTTGCGTTAGCAAAGAATCCCATTTGAATCAATGTGAGATTCAAAGCATTAGGTGAAGGCTACTATAATATAGAAATTGAAAATTATTATTATGTGTGATTCCCACATACAACTATCACTTAGGGAGGAGAACCTACTCTTAAAGGGCTCTCTAAGGCACGAGTTTTATTTCTTTAGAGAACATACCAACTGCCAGTGTTTATACTACCCTGCAAACTTGAGTGGAGATGGCGCACCTTGTGAATTCCAGTACGCCCTAAAGACTGCAGAATTAAGCTGCTGCTGAGATTATTTCCATCATCTTCTTTTCCATACATAGTGTAAAAATCTGCATTTGCACTCATAACCAAGCTAAACTGATGTGTACTTCTAAATATACTTGCATATGCTCATTTAACTCCAGGGTACATCTTAATGGCACAGTTATAAGTTACTCTTATTGTTGCTGAAATTTTGAAAGTAAAATCTACCCTTTCTCATCTAATATATAAATAGCCTAATTTGATTCTTGGAAACCTCTAATTTCTGGCTGTAATAAACTGGTAGAGGAACATGTTTCTAAAATACGTGTTTCCAGCCGCTGGAAGGAAGTGTATCTTACTAATATCTTTATCATTAATTTGCAGTAATGATCCAGAAACTCAAACCAGCAGGAAGGATAAAAATATAGAGGGAAGCCTTAAATAGCTTGTTGACAGAGAAGCATTAGAAATAAATTTAACCTCAACCTCAGCTACAATGGCCACTTGCCACCCAGTTTTTATATGGCATTGTATTCTGTGCTATTTACTGTTTTATCATGCATCTTGTTTGATTGATCATCATCAATCTTGAGCATTGTTCCTTGATCCTTTCTGAGAAACTACATGACTGAATGCAAGCCCTACGAGATGGCAAGCTTTGTGAGCTCGTGCAAGAAGTCTATTCTATAGCCATGTTTGAGGGTACACTATCAGTACTTTTACTCATGATACAGACTTTGTCAGCAGGGCTGGTTGATTCTGCGTGTCCTGACATCATGAAGCTAATTAGCCATTACAATTACAAAGCGCTTCAGCCTGGATGAACCCATCCACCAGTCATATGGAGCAGTGATTTAGTCTCTGCAGTGGCACTCGACACATTTCAGTTCGATAATTGAGATTATCCTTAGGCCCTTTGTCAAGCTGTGCTTGAAGTGGAGGATTTGACACCATCTTTAACACCTGAGACCCTGCTGAGTGTCGCTTTTCTTTCTGTGTTCATTGCAGAAGACACATCTGCATAGCTAAAGGAAGGGTTAATATAGATTCAGTATTTTTTAGAGAAAGTCAAGATGAAATAGTGGTTTGCAGATTGAGCTTTGCCTTTCCAAAATGAAACCCGTGACCCAGGGAATCCAAGCCTTTCACAGAGGAAGAGTGACTAGCATAGATACCGATGGACATCTATGAGTTTTGATTCATGGTACTGACAGCAATTCAAATTATTACTGTCATTGTCAGCAATGAAATTATTTCACTAACATGTTTAAAAAATAATTAGCAAAATCTGTTTTATAGTATTTTCAACAAATCTCAACCCAGATGCAGGTGGATGATTCCTCTTGAGATATAGTGCAGGGACGTCTGTTGGAGTATTTGTGTTACAAGGGCACATTCTGTGGCATTGCCAATGTCATGTGTTACCTTGGCTGTAGAATTATGTTGCCTAAATCACTATGAAAGCCCTGTTCACTGTGTTGTGCAAGAGACCTGGTGATTGCTTCCCAGCAGTGATGAGAATGAGTTATGAGCCTCTCTGCCTCTTCCTAAAATAACAGGGAATGAATTTCATGTGGGCAAACACTTGACTCATTCTTCTTGGAACTGATAGCTTACCACAGAGGACTTGGAGGCTGCTCAGTGAACCAGCCCATGGTTCACAGGAAGAAGAAGCCTCCAGAGGAGCTCAGACACTCAAAGAACAACATTCTTGGCCAAAAATAACCCTGTACACTGAAAAAAAAAAAGAAGTTGGTTTGCTTGTAAATCTGTTGCAGCAGCATGTACCTCCAGACGTATCCAAGAGATGAATCCATCCGTCTTTGTCTCTTCACTCTTCTGATTCCAAGCAAAGCTTCTTCCCAATCAAACCAGCACTACATATGATATACATGGTTTATGATCATGGGTCACATGAGCTATGTCAGCTGCTGCTGGTGAAGACCCTGGTGCAGGATGTGAAGGTAAGAACGGCTGCTCTAGGGCAAATGCAATGATGTGGTGATATCTGCAGAGGGACTGAGAAAAGCAGGAGAGCTTAGGAAAGGCCAGAACTGTGACCATGGCAGCGTGAGAGAGGGACAGTACCACAGGTGACACTGTACAAGGAGGATGGGTGGGTGTCGTTCTTGGCATGTCCCAAATGAATGTGTACAGGATGCAGTGCACCATGTTGTGTTCTGGTTTTCAGCGCTGGTTTGTATGGGTGTGTGTGAGCATTGGTGTGGCGATGGTAGAAGGGATACATCTCTCCTACCTGTTCACACACACTGGTGAAACAGAGATCACTTTTTCTCCCATATCCTCTACAGATGCTCTGTGTCCCTCAGTTCTGTAGCTGATTGTGGGGAATGCCATGGCCAAGCGTACACCATGTTTTTAAATCTGTGTGTTTTGTCTTGACTGACAGACCTTCTGCAGAGTCTTTGGCACAGACTTTCTTTGAGTAGAAAATGGCTCACTGACAGCAGAAGGAATATGTCCTTCTTGGAGATATGAATCCTTCCTTGGATGAGGGAGCTGCTGTGTACTGCCAGCTAAAATTCTGATTGTTAGGTTTCCAGATTAAAAACTATTTTACTCTGCATATGTGAGGCAATATCTGCTATGAGATGCTGCTGTGGATGCTGCTTTATGGACTCGTTCATCAAGAGGAAACTGAAAACAAACCTACCCACACACCTTTTTCTTTCCTTCATGTTTCCTTCCCTACTGCCTGTGCAGCAACCACTCTTCCTCAGCAGTGATAAAACATTCTTTCCTTGCTCCACAATAGGAGGATAAAGAGAGTGATCAGCCTGCCACGAGCAAGGGAAAGTGTCTGGAACTGTTTGGTGGCAGTGGGAAGTAAAGGAGAAGAATTGATCACTCCCCAAAATCATTCCCTTGCTTCTGGAAATATGTAATTCCAGAACCGATACCTCAGAAAAATTTTTCTGATACATCAGAAAAAATGACCTTTTCCATCCCCTAGAAAATTTCAGGAATGCCTGCTCCAAGTGGTACACTTAGCATCCTTGTTTGTATGCTGACAAATCAGCCCTCATTCCAGAGATGACATGGGTCTCCAAGGAAAGAAGAACATTTCTGTTCCAAAGTATTAGTGGCCTGAGGCTGATCCCTGTAAAATGCCTACAACTGAGGCTTCTCTGCACTCAGAAATGGCATTCATGTTGGAACAGGAATGATGGAAATTAATGTGGTAACAAACACAGTGCTAAACACAACTGTGTTTATATTTGGAGTTGGGCTCTCATTTGGGCTTACCTACACAGGAAGCTACCAAGGGATCTGGAAGTGGATAAAAATTGTTAGTCAGAGGATTTGGGTAAAACATAGAACACCCCGGCTTGGAAGACACGTCCTAATGAAATTGCCTGCTGTAAACAGAGTGGGAAACAAGTAATTTAAGGAAGCTGTTGTCATTCTCTTAATTCATCATGGTAGCTTCATGCTGAAGTTGAATTTGTATTTGATAACAGAGAGAAGCAAAATGAAAAACCCTCCGAGAATCTTATATAAAAAATATGATCCCTGTGTTAGTCTGCTAAAAGCAATATGCTTAGCATGGATGTGTTTACCTGAAGACATTTGTATCAGAACCCTTGGAAACATCTAACACCATCTGCCCATTCTTACAGAGGGGCAGGAGAGTCAGGTCCAGCCTGACATGAAAATCCTATTGCTAAATGTCTTTAAGGAGCACACTGCCTCTGTTCTAGCCAGCTTCTGGTTACACTAGGACCTGTACATCGCTAGGAGTTCTTCCTGTTACAGTGTGTTACCTTTGAACACAAATGGGTTTCCTTCTTTGGGAACTGAGATGTGTAAGTACATGTAATGGGTTTGAACAAATCATAAAGACACTGGAAATATTAGAGAGTAACTGCTTAATCATGCAGTTATTTTATTAATTCTTTGTTATTAAGGCAATAAAAGTAATTGAAATGTTAACCTAGGGTATCTGCTAAGGCATTAGGTCTGCTCTATATTCAATTCATGTTCCAGTGCTGTGGGTTAAAGATGATTAGAAAAACATGAAATTCTTGGATCTCAGCAGTTTTGACTGAAGAGATTGAGTTGTGTTACTTGTACTTGTCACCTACCCACAGGGTGTAAAGAGACAACCCAAAGGTTGGAAAGCCTTATAGGACTTGGATATTGTTGCATGCTAGCAACAATCGATGTGCAGAAGCAGGAATTGCTCCAGAAGTTAGCTGATAAGGGAGCTGTTTTAGCAGGCAGCATAGTGCAGGTGCAATAAAGCTAGTGAGCTTAGGGAGTACTACACTTGGTACTTGATTCAGATATAGGTGCTTTTTGTTGAGCTTGGATAGAGTTACATGAAATATTTAAAATGAAGGGATGTACATAGTACAAGGTGGAAGATCCTGGTGTTATTTAAATTCTGTTTTCATGCAGCATAGAAAGTGAGATAGTGTTTTGGATGTTATCCTGAGAAGAGGAGCCAAGAAATTCTGGTTTTAAATACTGATACTGACATTTACTCAGAGCCAGGAAGAATGAGACAGCCCGTGAGAACAGTTACTCCACTTGTGCTAGACAATGGCTAACTCACCCCTGGAAACAATGCTTATCTTATGAAGGTAAACCAGATAGTGTATGACAAAGCAAATCAAAGAAATCGTGTACTTTTAAACAGGGCTCTGTGTTTAATAGCTTACTGGATAGCTGGCTCCTGCTCCCTTTGCCTTGCAACAGTTCTGCAATCTGCTTTAATGACAGTAGGATGACCTCCAGAGTTTGTATAGCTTTCTTCCACATTTTATTTGAAGACTGCAATGACTGGTCTAAATGACTTTTTTGATTTACCTCCAGCTCCAGATCTAGGTAACATTAAAAGAAGTCCTATGGTAAGTAGGGAGACAAAAAAAGATCCATCCTTAGACCTTGTGATCCTTTAGCATTTTAGGTATTTTATCATGTATCTCAATTCCAGCATTGTGTCAGAGGCACATTTCTCTGCTTTCATAGCTCTTCATACACTATTTAAAAAGAAAGGCCACTGTTCTGTCAGCTGAATACTTCAGTATGTGGGTTTGATCAAGGTGAAATCACTACAAATAAATGACATAGGATTAGCTTAGTTGGTACAATTGCACGCAGTTTAGGTGAATAAAACGTGCCCGCTTACTGTATTTGGACAGAACTATTGTTTTGGAAGAATAATTTCCTGGCTACAGGAATATAAATTTGAAATTCCTGGCATATCTTTTCATCTGAAAATTCAGAGGAATTCAGAGATGCACGTGAAATTTGTGGCTTACACCCATCTCTGGGCAAAGTAGAACTGTTGATGGAGTAAGTCAGGGTAAAACAGTGACAAAGGTAATCGTACTGTGGTAGATCTGTGAGGGTCTGCTAAGAGAGATGACCTTTGCTTAGTCTGTTCTTGTGCTCTGTTCCATGAATATACTTGTGTCTGTTCTCAAAGATAGGACTGAGCTGGCTGGACCTTTAAGTCGGGCAGATGTGGAAGTTTTTGGGAGCTGCATCCTTTCTCCTCTGCATATGGGAATAGGCTATACCATGCACCACTCTTTCACATCCTTGACCTGATACCTTCACCTCAGGAGTGCTGGACACTGATGGTGACCTAAGGCAATTGTTGCCTCAACTGATGATGAGCCCTTGGCCTTCTGCCATGGTGCTCTGGGCAAGTTGTCGCTTTCATCTGCTTTTGTGTAGTCCTCTGCTCATTCCAGATAGCATAGCTTCGCTCTGGCTTTTCACTCTTGCACAAGAGCTTCTCTTACACTTCAGGTGTTGGCAAGGCAGAAGAAGCATGTAGGCCAGATTTCTTCATGTGTCAGTGCCACATACAACAGGTAGGCAGGACATATGTCACCATATTCTTGCTGATGGGCACAGCACTATGTATAACATTTCTCTCTTCCCCGGTGCTGATGTACAGATTCATTCCAGTGGGAATTCCTCACTGTTACTGCAGAAACTTCTAGGGCTACAGTAGTACTTAAAGTTCAGAGTTGCTCAGACCCCTGGAACAGAATTTGGTCTGTATGAAGTAAATGGGATTGAATTTAGAATCTGTTGTTGACTTTCACTTAAATCAACAAACATGAAGGAGGACCAATTAAATATATTGCTTGCTAACTACACACAAGATGTATGTGTTCTATTACATCTCATTCTGTTATTTTTGTCCTTTGGTTAATAAATATAATAAACATGCCCAACTTAAATACATTACTGCAGGATGCTAATATACTGAGGATATTGCATATAATTGTTGTCCTGGAGAAATGGTCCAACAGAACAAATAAAAAACCCCATAAATAAGTTGCTGTGATGTGATGTGATTACTCTGTCTTAAATTTCTAGGGACAATAATTATCACTCTGATTTGTTTCTCAGAAATCCTACATAGCAACACAGAAGAACATCAGATGATGCTCACCAGAGTCATAGACCACTAACTGACTTAGACCGTATATCTGTAGTTAATTTTGCTTTAGTTTGTTTTAAGAAGTTGATTGTTTAGCATATGTCAACTTAAGGGTCTATTTCCTAAGAGAAGTAATAATACTAACAAGTGGTGTGTGCTTCATAGAGTTATATGCTCATGAACATAATTTATCTGACTTTGGTCAAGCTTTGGTCATCTGTAATTTGTCAACAGATTTCTCTTATTTGATGAAAAATGTATTTTATAAGAAATAGAATATTTAACTCCAAGCAAGCCTGCTACACTTTTCAGTAAACCAACCCCAAAAAAACCCAAATTCAGTGCACTTTCCAGCACACAAAGATGTTAAAATAATCCCTCAGCATTATTTTGTGTTCCTTGACAAAGGTTTCTACACTCCAATTTAAGTCAGCAGGGTACCTATTCAACACAATTTTCAGGGAGATTCCAGCTGAGCCCTGATCTGTTAAAGTATAGACTTTAAATAACTTCCTATTTTTGTAGTGCGAGTGCTCAAGGGTCAAATGAAAAAGTGAAATCCAGGTGCATGTGAAGGTCTATTTTTAGGTTTGCATTTTGCATGGCCCTGTTGGTTACAAATACGGTACATGAACTCTAGAGGAACAGTGAAAATGCAGACCACAACCACATATTTCTTCAAATCCACACAGTTTAATAGATACTGCTACTTTCATTTCTGCATGAACAATGCTCTGTGGATTTCTTCGGTAAATAAAAAATCAGGATATCAATGATGCTCTGATCCTTTGGAGTCTTCACGCATCCTTGTATGACCAGTGTAAGAAATCCTCTTACTGTTTCTGTATTTTTCTGTTATCAGTTATAGAATTCATACCAAAGAAATTTACTCAGAGCCTCTTATGCATATATACATACAGCTGATAGCTCTGAAATTAGCTGCCTTGAAATACAAAGTTGTTCTTTATAGGGAACATCTCTAATCTTGTTTGCATTGATGGTATACCCATGTGAATAGTATTTCCTCAGTTTTCTGGTGGCTTCCTTAAACTTGTTGAATTTTGGGTTTTAGGCTGTCATCGTGTTCTATTTCCAAAATATGACTGAAAGAGACTTGTGCTTGAACCTCCATGTGACTGCTGGGTTTGTATATTCCACACATCCACCATCCTAACTGCAGTACATCTAAAATATGATCTATAGCTCTCTGGAATTTACTCAGAAGTTCACAAGTATTAGTAATTTTGAGGGATGATGCTCATTTTAATCCCACTTCTGTGCCAGATAACTTTGTGTCTTCATACCTTTACACTTGCATTGGTCAAAATTACTTGTATCACACATCATTGCAAAGCAGCATAGATGAATCCTTGTATGAAGCCTCATGTCACTAAGTTTACTGCTTGAAGGCTGTGCATCAAAGCATTTTGTGCATCTTTAGCTTGTTCCTTGCCAGACAATGTGGTACCCACACAAATATTACCATCTGGTAGCTTCTGTTTAAAGCAGCTGTTGTCAGAGTATTCCAGAATCTTAATGGGTATCTAGATTTCTAAATGCCAAAGGCAACATACCTTTGATCTCATTGCAAACAGAAGAGCTCCTTAGATTACAGAGCTACGCTACAGCATGCTTATCTCCTCCTTCAACTGTATCCATGCACAAAAAAGCCATGTTCCAGATACAAGTTCCTGGATGAGAATTGACTTGGTTTAGGATAATTTTCTGTGGGAACTTCTGCAAGGTGATATGGAGGGAAACAAGGAGTGGGGAGAGCAAGAGTATGAGTTGTCCACTAAGTAGTGATGGTCTAGAAGGTGCTTGGACTCTTGAGTCTTAAAGCAGGATGCAGCCAAAGCATGCTAGCTGTTTATTTTGGTGCAATGCTTCTTAGTGAGTATGTGTTGATAAAAACAGTTACTTGCAGGTTTTGGGATATCTGGGTCAGATCACAATTAAACACTGCAAAAACCTGGGCTGAAAAGAAGTTATTCTGATATACAGCTCTGCAAATTGTAAAACCTAAAAGAACCAGTACACAGTGTGGGTTGTTTCACAGGGATTTATTTATCATTTCAGAAGGACACAGTAGTGGAAAGATAGCAATCAAAAAAGTGGCATGAATGGGTCTTCCATTGCTGATATGTACAGGTTTGAATGTTTTAAGCTACAGGAATGATTTAGTAGGAATTCCTATGTGATATAGTAGCAAGTAGTAGTATCGCCTCAGCTACAGACACTGGATTTAACAACACAAATGTGGATTTCTTTCCCAGGGAACTCAGTAGCAGTACCTTGCTTCCCACTCAGAGGAATTCTGCCATTGATGCAACACATAATTAGTCATGCCCCATAAATTGTAACTAGAAAACAACCGTGTGTTGCTGAAAATCGCCATTCTGTCTAGGAATTATGGAAGGAGAGAGAACTGAGGGACTAGTTGCTATAGCAGTGGGTAAAATGTACCTCACTGCAGGTGGATAATACTAGCATGGGATTCCTGTGAAACACAGCAGAGTGTAGGTTAAGAAATCAGTGGGTACACTGAAGGAAAGTTTAACACAAAAGAGTTCAAATATCAGTTCTCCATCATCTGATTTTACTTTCCCAAAACAAACAAACAAAAGCCCATTTCCGCCCGCTCCCAAATCCTATATAATTCCCTAAACCTTAAAAACTTGTTCTATGCTATTGGTTTGCACATATCCTTCTTATACTGGGCAAAGTTTGTTTTCATATTTGCCATGTAGCCCTTGAGAACACCAGTTGCACAGACTGAGATACTCTACTTGAAAGTGCAGATACTAATGCTGTTATTAGGGGATGCTCTTTGGGAGTTATTTGCTGTTACTTGGGATGCTCTTTGTTGTACTGTGAGCACTGGCGTATACAGATACTACAGAGAGAGAAGTATTTTACTGTGATTCTTGTGTTCCGCGGATGCTCACAGCTTTCCTTTCCTGCTGAATTCTTATCATTAAGTTTTTTTACCCTTGTGGCAGCTGAAAACCCACCTTTGTGTGGGTTTGATACCTGGTTGTCCCACAGAGTATAGGAAAGAGGTGGAGTACTTGCCTCTGCAGCTGAGGAAGGAGTGTATGTCATTGTCGATGTCTTCTACCACGGGGACTATGTGTTTTCTGCAACTTGTAGTAATCTCCCTGCTCACTTCTGCAAGGTGGCTGGATACCCTTTCACCTGAAACTGTGCGCTTCTCCACAAGTGATTAAGGGACTAGATTGCAGTTCCAGGTTTTTGCACAGCTCTTGTCACTGGTTTCGTTTACATCAGAATACAAGTCAATAATGAGTCGTGTTTGTCCTGTGCTAAATAGCTCCATAGAAAAAGAACAGGGGATTAGTTTGGATGAATATGCTGGAACATAATATATATGAGAGATACACTCTCTGCCTTCCCTGTACTTATGTTTAGTGCATAGTATTTATTTTGTATGCTTATCAGTCCAGGCAAGAGATCAGGTTTCTGTAGAGCACTTTGTTTTCCCTTTTCTCTGACTTCACTGAAGGCAAAGACATGCTCAAGGCACTCTTTTCTGCAAATCTACTGCCATTCATCAATCAGAGAGCCACAGTCAAGGCACTTTGCAGCCCTTATAATGTACAGCAGCTGGCGATCTTTTTCCCTTTCCAGCATATAATTCCTAAGTCCCTACTTTATCGTAGATTTAATAAGATATTTTTCTCAGGCATTCAAGTGCTCTTTCTAAAGTACAACTATAGCCATTATATTAAGGAAGGTTATGAGCTGAAAAAAATGAACTGTCTTATTTGGAAATGAGGTAATATTAGCAACACAAATTGCATTGGCATCTGACCAAGGTAAAACAGATTATTTTGGAAGACCAGGATGTTTTTTGAAAATCATCAAAGTGTTGAAAGAATTGGGAATACCACAACAATGCTGATTTGGAACAGACAGAGGAATCAGATTGTTTTATTCGCACACTTGGGGAAATCAAGAATGATTCCATTCAAGCAAATATCATTCTGCTAATAGAAAAACAAATGTAAATAGGAGGAGAGCCAAACTAGAGAATCTTAGCCTTTGGAATGCTCTATGCACAGGTCAAGTCTGACATTTTCTGTTTTCTGTGCTGGAAAAAGGAAAACAAATACGCTTCCATCGGTTTAGTTTTGTGCCCCAACAACACAGGAATGTGTGTAGCGCCCTAAATGTCATTTCAACATGAATTGCGTATATGTGTACACTTCACTGGTGCAGAAATCATGGCATTTTGCAGGGCATTCTGCTGCCTCTTACCTCTTCCATTTTGACAGAATGGACTTCAGAATAGTCGTCAGAAAAAAGGGAGCCTGCAAAGCCATAGCATTTCATCAGTACCTGGCTTCTCTTAACAGAACTCTCAGTTTGCCAGACCATAAACAACAAGCTGTATCTTTCAAGAACCATTTGTTATGATTGAGTTTATGCTTGGTGCACCAGTAGCAGTCTGCCTTGTGCATTATAAAGAGACCAGGAGAGTAGCCTGATTTTATTAGGTCTACTTGTGTAGCATTTATATTTCTGTGGGTTTTAGAGGAGATAGGGACATATGACTTTCTGAATCACATTACACTATTGGCTGATCAATCTTTCTTCTTACAATGGCCAGGACCTAATACGTCACGGTTGCAAATAGCAGCTATATACCTGCTCCTACCACAACTTTGTTGATTGTTAGTTAACATTGTCTTAAAAACATAGCTCCAAATACTTTTTGAGTTCATAGACCTCTGTTATTACAAAAAAAAAATAAAATAAAATACAATTTTATAGAAAATTCTCATTTTGCAAAAGCAAAAAGGCATCTCTTTGAACTGCAGGTCTGAAATATGTAAGTCCTCTTCTCCCCCTCCCTTCCATAAGCAAGATCATGACATATTAACAGTGTGTATCTCAAAAATGAGAGAAGGGGAGACTGCAACAACATTACTGATGGAACTATTTCTGGTACTAAATTTTATTCTGTTGTAAATCTGTGTTGGCTTGAGCCCTCAGCCATAAGCTATGGATTTAATCAGTGTTTGGAGCTGGATGAATAATTCAATTTGATCTGTTCTCTTTTAGCTTGTGAAATCCATCTTCAGGTTTCAGCTGCCTCATGTATTTATCCAGATACTACCTGATTCCTTTCAAAGCTGCGCTTGCCTCCCTTCTGGATGTTGATTCCAATAACACGAGCAGACTCAGCTCTGAAAAGAGTTCTGCTTAAACAGAAACAAATCCAAAAGGCCTGCAAAGGCAAACCTGCAAAATTCAGCCCCGATATTTCAGTCTCTGGATTAAAGGCTTCACGGGTGACATTCTAACAAGGGTGAAGTGAATGACACAGTTCTCATGGACTTGGAAAAGAGCGTGGTTTCAGATTAGGTCTCAATTCCTGCATGTGGGAATGTAAAATTCAGGCTTGCAAATGCAGTTTTGAAATGTGTTTTCCATGTTCAGCTCTATGAAATGTCTCTTGTCAGTTTAAAGAAAGAGAATGACTGATACCGTGGCATTGTGAATGTTTGCATGGATGCTTATTCAAACTCCTTTGTATCAGTTTCATGCAAAATCTTTAGGTTTGTCAGGTCAAGATATAACTTCTTTGCATTAAAAAGGTCAGATTAAGTTTTCTCTTTTGGATGACCTGGAATAAAATAATAACAGATGATTCATTCCTGCTTCCTAAAAACATGAGGCGCCTGCTTAGATGCAACAGGAACTTGGTGGAAAATGCTGTGAGTTAGTCCTGGGGATGGTCAGTTGTTTGCAGGTTTAGAACACCTTTGTTGGAGCAGCTATTGATAGCAGTTCTATCTCTGGACTAAATGACCATTCTGCATTTGACAGTCTTTGTATTTTGGGCTTACTTTTTGTGGTTCTTTCAGACCTTATGGGTCCAAGTTAATGTGCCTCATGCCTTTCATTCATTCCCCACATCAGTAAAAGCCAAGGGATCAATCCAATACAACCTATTTCTTAAAGTTGAGTAATGTTTCTTTTTTTATATGTTTCCTTTTGCAGTTTCTATGTACTTTCCTTCCAGATTCCACTCTTTCCAGTGAGCACATTTAGCTACTGACATCAAGAAAATAAAATCATACATTTTGAAAACAATCAAGGTGTGACAGTAAGTGGCATTCTGATGAAACAGGCATAATGTGACTATATTGTGGGCAGCAGATTGATGTTCTTAATTATTCATTTTCATGCTTTTAGGTGCTTGGATTTTTAATGAAATAGATACCACATTGTTACATTTAGTGCCTTCAAGTGGATTTAGGAGTATGTGTGATAATTTGGGGTTTTGTTCTGGCAACATTTGGGTGAAACGCAGGAATAACATACAAAATGACAGGCTGGTGAGAAGGAAGGTCAGACATCAGGGGAAAGTATAGGGTAAAAGAAGTTGGAGATTAGGTTTTTCTTGCTGCTTGTGTTGTGGCAGAGCTGCTGCAAAACTTTCCAGCAACATGGGAAATAACATTTATTTCTGTTGCAAAAGTTAGTGGTTGAGGCTGTGGCTGAAATGGGGTTAACTGCTCCTGTCCTTATAGTAGGTGGTGTCCAGATGATTTGGGTTGAGTTTGGGTACTTACACTGCCCTCTCAGCATATTCCCCAACCTTTTCCTGGGACAATCACAGCCACCTTAGCTTGCAAAGATGGTTTATAAAGGCTCTGGATTAGGCAAGATGCATGAAAGCTCCTGCACTTCTCCTGCCCTGGCTTGAGCTTGCTTTTCCAAGTTGCTGCAGTCCACATAGTAGACATGGAGTCATCTCATGCATTCCCCCTTGACTGTGTTTCTTACTTCCTACACAGTCTGACTGTCCTTGAAATTTATGTTTATGTGGCACATTAGTAGGAGGACACCTCTATATCCTTATAAGATCTTTTACGGAGTATGGAACTAACATGACAGGAGGAAGCAAGAATAGGATTTAATTTTTGGACGACTCTTCCCTCACCTGGTGACTTGGAGAAGAATACATTCTCTTCCCCAAGCACACCAATCAGCAGCATCTCACTGTCTCATTGCAGGAGGAAATCCATGCTACAGTTTACAGCAGCTTTGAAGCACCTTGTTCTTCCTCTTTCAGTGTTGATTTTCCATACTTTGCACAGACTGGAAATAAGTCTGTTTACTCCTTTTGCCTCTTGGGCAAAGATTATATCATGGTTTGGATTATGATCTGAAAATATTTTATGTCCTTTGTTTAAGTGCAGTGGAGAACATTTTGATTTCCATGGATGCTGAATGCTAATATGGATTTAGTAGCTCGGTTCTTATCCTTCAGACCATTAAATCTGACATATGTACTCCATGGGAAACAAATCTTTTTGTTCCTCATGGTTATGAAATCAATAGAAAGGCTGAGGTACATCTGTAAGGGCAGTCCATTAAAGTAATTGATATATTTAATATTAGACAACTTGCAGACTTGCAACTGTTTCTGAGAGAGCTGCCAGTCTTGGCCTTTCCAAAGGACTATGGAGCTTTTGCCTTCTTTTAGATAAAGGCAGTCAGAGATGTTCACAGCACCCATAGCATCTGTAATACACTGCCCAGCAGTGCTGAAAGTATAACTGTTAGAATAACTCTTGGTTTAATCCGTTTATGTGCTGATGTTTCTTTGGTAAGATTTCTCATCTCTATAATACCAGCGTAGATTCTGCCTTATGGTAGAAACGTTGAGTGGGTGGTGGGGATGTGAGAAACTCTGGGGCAGTCTTGCTCCAGAGATGCAACCCGCATGGCAGTCAGACTCATTAGAAAGGTTCATTATCATTTCCTAATGTCACGTTCCCATCATCAAAACATCTTAACCAAATGTGAGTGACATGTGCAAGATGTTTGAGTGCCTGGTGTCACCTAGTTGATATATAAATGTTTGAATATTTATTGTTTTTCTAACATGCAGCTCTGTTTTTCTGAGACACAGCAGCTATCCATCTGCCTCAAGCATACAAATGTTCCCATGTTTTCTAAAACTTAAGCGCGCTCTCGCATAATTGAAGCAAAGTTCTAGTTGTTTTCTGAAAAGTGGCATAGCTAACTCCATTTTCATGCTAAGGATAGTGAGTTATGCTGTCTCTTTCTAGTGATACAGCCTCCCAGTCTTCAGATTAATCCTGTCTCTAAGACCTGTTGGGCACAGCAGGTTACTGCAGATATAGCTGCTGGCAGCATCCATCTGATTCTGTTCATCCACGAGGAACAGAATCCAGCTCTTTAAATCTGTCCATGGCTGTGCTGGAGTTGGCAGTTTACAAGCATGTATGAAGACATCAGTTGCTTAAGGAAAGGCTGTTTCTGCGTTCTTTGGAGGAGGAAAGAAATGAATGCAGTAAATAGCTGAAAGTTGCTGCACCAGACTAAAAGAGGGCAGAATGGGATTATTAGTGTCCCAGATTCCCCCTTTTTCATGCTCCATTCTCTCCTCCACATTGGCAGCTGATTTCATGAATAGTCATTCCTTCCTCTAGCTGTTGGATTTGAGGCCATTTTGTAGACTGATGAAATATCACTGAAGATGAGAGTACTTTTCTTAGAAACATGAGTTGTTGTCATACTCCTGTGCTTTCCCCTAAAAGCCAAATACATCTGTACGACACACTGTTCCCTGTAAAAAGGCCATTATGTTTAATTTTTCCTTCCTAGATCTTTTTGTGGCCACAGCATAAATGTGATTTTAACACCAACTTCGTGACTGCCAATATACTTCTCTCACAGTCATGTAGATTTTCCAAGGAGATACGGGAAGCTTATTCTTGGAGGGAACTCCATCTTAGCAAGGCAACACTGATTTAAAACTGAAACTATATTAATTGCATAGTCTACCTTAGTACCTTAGGGTTCAAACTTCTCTGAGTCATCTGTTTGCTTTTTCCTTTGTGAAGTAAAGAGTTTGTGCTTTCCTTTGGTTTTCATTCAAAGTATTAGTAGGATGATCAGAGGCCTGGAGCACCTCCTGTATGAAGACAGGTTGGAAAAGTTGGGGCTGTTCAGCCTGGAGAAGAGAAGGCTGCGTGGAGACCTCAGAGCAGCCTTCCAGTATCTGAAGGGGTTCTACAAGGATGCTGGGGAGGGACTCTTCATCAGGGACTGCAGTGATAGGACAAGGGATAATGGATTAAAACTGAAACAGAGGAAGTTCAGATTGGGTATAAAGAAGTTTTTTACTGTGAGGGTGGTGAGACACTGCAACAGATTGCCCAAAGAAGTGGTGAATGCTCCATCCCTAGCAGTGTTCAAGGCTGGCTTGGACAGAGCCCTGGATGACATGGTCTAGTGTGAGGAGCCCCTGCCCCCAGCATGGGGTTGGAACTTAATGATCTTAATGTCCTTTCCAACCCAAAACATTCTATGATTCTATGATCTACTCTTGGCTGCTTCATATTGCTTCTTATCCTTTCTGATTTTATTATTGCCTTCTCACGCTTTTTATGAGAGTCCTCATCTTAAATACTAGCAAAGAGAATTTTTATTAATTTCTACCAAATGTTTTATTTCTTTAATATTTTATATTATTATTATAACAAGTACATAATTCTGTATATAATTCTATGTAAAAAATAGTTATGTAAATGCCAACGTTAATTTTGGTCTTGCAAATGCTTGTCAAAAAAGGGATTTTTCCTCAGTTTTGAATTCATCACCGTTTACTTTCACTGTAGTTGTGTGACAGGGTGTGATGTTTCTATTGTGTAACAATACTTTTTGTGTCAACATAGATGTCTGTGCCTTTAAAAATGCAGTTTTTCATCTAAAATCCATAGTTTAATTCCCATGTTTCCCATTTCTTAGATGAAAACAAAATCATTATCTGAAATAGCTTAATTACACCTGAAATCAATGGCGCCACTGTGTGATGATGCTGAATGTTTTTACAGTCAAACTTTTACCTTCCAGCAGTGTCACTATATTGTAAGCATTGCATGATTTTTCTGTAACTGGTGCAATTCGGGGACTGAGGTATAGAGCAGGAGCAGTTTTATCCCTAATTCTTTCAGTTCTGGCACAGTACCTTATTTTGCCCAAGTATTCGTAGAATAGACTAGAGTCAATACTACCTCAGTTTAATGACATGAGCTTGAACAGAGGTGTATTATGGAACCTGTAAAGGATACAGAGAGATGGCTAGGTGGGACTCCTATGTCTTTAAAAGGAAACAAATGTTTATTTAGAAAAATAGTTTGTATGTCTAACTCTGAAGAGTTGTATGTGGGCATTTTCCAAAGTGCTGTTTTGCCCTTGATTTCAAAAGGAATTGATCTGATGAGATTTTCATGGAATCATGACTCATGGAATGGTTTGGTTTGGAAAGGACCTTGAGGTCATCTAGTTCTAACTCCATGCTGTGGGCAGGGACACCTCACACTAGACCATATAGCCCCAGGCTCTGAATACTTACTTTGGATGTTTTGCTAATGACATAGCAACCTTTCAGTTGTGCACTTTCTCTTTTTCTATATAAATGCCATATCTGGTATGGATGCTTTCAACTTTACACTTGTAGGAAAGTTACATCTACGCAAGTTCATGTCTTTATCTAAATAAGGAAAACACTCAGTGCTTAAATGAAGCCAGCTACAGATTCAGTGAAAGAGCACACTGCTTTATTTACCCAAGCATATCTGGGGCTTGCCGCTGAAATGCTGCATTTGCTTTGTCCATGCATTTAATGGATTAACAGGTTTACGACCTACCTATAGGACTATTGTCAGGCATTGTGCCTGATGTGAGGAAGGATAACTAGAAGATAAGAGGCAACAAACAACACCTTACTAAAAGCACATCCACTGTAAGGCAGTGTGTGAGCAGTCCTCATTGTTTCAGGGCAATGTCACAGTTTACTTAAAATCAACTCCAGCTATTCCTGAAACTCATCTGTTTGTTAGATTCTGTGTGGAAGGACATCATCTCACTTCAGGTTCGAGTGAGAGAGGCTTTAGGAAGATGTTGAGAACTGATTTTCTTGGTTTGGTTTGGGGTTTTTTGTTATGTTTCGTTTTGTCCCCTCTAGATGAACTAGGTGTGTTAATGGGATGAAACTTTGAGTGAGACCTTCACCATGTGCTTGCAGCCTGCATGGGCAACCATCCCCTGCCCCTGGGGCACCTTCACCCCTGGCCAGTGGCTTTGAACTTGGGCCATGCTGGGAGCTGGCCCATTTTCTCAGATACTGGGAATTGAAGCCAGTTACTCAAGATAAGGAAGTGGATGTCTTTAGCCTATCATTTATAGTAACTGGCTGTTATTAATTGTCTTGTGGCAAGCAAGAGTTTCCTGCTTGTCTCTTTGGTATCTTTCCATGCGTTAGGTGTGAGACAAGCATCTGAACTCTGTTGAACTTTGTAAACAGGAAAGTCTTTAATTACCTCCTTCAGAGAACGGCAATTTGAGTAATTTGTTTTATTTGTTATTAAATGTCAACAGGTTTCTATCTGATGGTAGAAGACAAAAAAGGCATTTGAAACTTTGCATGTTTTCTTGTGTTGTCTTCTATCAGCTAGTATATCTAGACAAGTAAAACTTTCTCTGGTACATTAGGGAAAGTGCTTCTGGGATTTATTCCAAGGTTAGGCATATAACGCTACTGTGCTCAAAAGCATTGATTGCTATGCATATTCATTGCATGTGAGTGAGAGATGCATTTGTGATGCATCAGTCAAAACTATTTTCATGTCCTAAAATTCCAGTAAGAAGAGAAACTTAGAATTGATTCCTGAAATTTTTGATGGAAATGGAGAAATAGGTAAAGTAATTTTCAGGGTTTAAGAATATTCTTGAACTCTGTTAAAATGAATAATTCATACTTTTCTCAGAATATATTCAGAACTGCAAACTGCAGTCAACACAGAAAGAAAACTACAGATAAATGGACAAAATATGGAATTAGAGCAACAAATATGCCCAAACAATTTCCTAAAGCAGATAAACTTATGGAACTAATTATTATCTTTTTTTTTAATCTAAAATTGTCCTGAGATGAAGATCTTCTGGGCCATCTGAAGTAACTGTATTCTGCAGCAGAGACTAATGAGATCCTGACAAAACATTTTTGAGTACAGGGTTGTAGAGAAAAGATTAAGAAGATGACAGATGTCTCCAGGATATGCTGTACAAGTTACCTCATAGAATCATAGAATAGTTAGGGTTGGAAAGGATCTTAAGATCATCCAGTTCCAACCCCATGCCATGGACAAGGACACTTCACACTAGACCACGTTGCCCAAGGCTCTGCCCAATCTGGTCTTGAACACTGCTATGGATGGAACATTTAATTCTCAGGGAACAACTCATCAGAGTTCCCATTCCCCTAAGAATTCCAAGAAAACCTGTTAAATAGACCCTGATTCATAGAGTCAGACTCTTTCCCCACTCTGAATTTACACTCAAAGATTTTCATTAATGGACTTCTATTACGAGAACTAATTTCATACATGCCCAGATATTGCCAGAACTCAAGTGCAGGCACACTCGATTTACAGAGAGTTGTGGCAATTGCTCGCAGAAATGAGTTACACAACTTACAGAAATTAGAACGGGCAATTTGTGTGCTTGTGTAATAATCAAATGATCAAAAATGGCCTAAATAAAGAGAATTGATAATCTGAAAGCATTTCCTGCATTATGCACACTAGGAAAATATTTTGCCTGTAGAAAAAGAAGCCAAGCAATCAAAGCAGTGTGGAAAATCTCTCTTGATAACATATGTTTTCAGCACACAGTGTCAGGCTGCTTTGACCATCTTTGACGCTTCTTTTAGTTCCTAGAACTTCTCACTTGGTTTTCACCTGAAACTCCTGGGGCTTGGTTTTCTTTGGAATTGATTTTTCTTGATTCTTAGGTGGCAGCATTTACATGTTTGTTTTCCCAGGGAGACAGAAAGCTGGATCAAAGAGCTGTGTCACTTCAAATTAGATGGGAACAGGGGAGCATTGTCCATCAGGACTGTTACTGTAAGCAGTTGCTTACAGAGTAGCTGGGGTCCTGTGCTTCAAACGCACAAAAAGATAAAACATTCTCTAATTTAAAGAACTCCTTGCACTAGTGACTTATTAACAAATAATATGTAACTAAGTGTTGCTGCAAAGCAGATTTTCCTCTAATTTGCATCTACATCTTCATCACAACATCTACATCTTCTTCATAACTGTCATGCTGTTGGTAAGTATAAAGTTATAAAGTTAATCGAAAATACTATTATGATCTTATTTTATGTGGTCTTTGTCAACTACAGCTTGTATTTCCAGCTCTTCAATGCAAACAGCAGCTCAAGAACTCAAAGAAAAACATGCAGTGCTCCTAAATATTTGCTTGAATTCAGACATCAGGACTTTAAGCTAAATATTGTTTTAGAGCTCCTGGTGGAAAGTTGTGAAAGTTAGGTATATCAATACTTAATATAACTGAATAGGAGTGGGACGGAGTTCTCTGTAACACCTTCAGAAACAGAGTTTTCAGATCATTTCCTCTTTGTGTAGAGGAGTTCATCTATTGGCCATAAAAGAATTGGGAATGTAAGTAGTGGATTGGAAGCAAGTATGCGCAAGTGTTTGGCTACAAGTTAAAGATTCAAGGGTCAAGCCAGACTTTCTTTTGCTGACGATAATCATAGAATCACAGAATGGTTTGTGTTGGAAAGGATCTGAAGATGATCCAGTTCCAGCCCCCTGCCACAGGCAGGGATGCCTCACACTAGACCATGTCTTCCAAGGCCCTGTCCAACCTAATCTTCATTTTTTTGGGGATGTGTATATTTACAAGTGGGTTACAGAATGTTTAAGAGAGGAAGAGATAGTTACATTCATTCTCTTAACCCCTTGCCATATCTTCAAATATTTAAATGATATGTCAGAAATTTAGGGTTATATGATTGCCATACAAATAGCATTCTTTGTCTACTTTATTAGGTGACTTGCAACAATTACAACTAACAGACCAGTTTTTCTGTGTAAAATTCCTACATGATTTTATGGGATGTGGAATAGCTATGTCATATTATTTTTTTAAGGAGTCAATAAAAATGCAATGAATATGCCTCAAATTACTGACAGCTGAACTTGGCAAATCTAAGTGCAGCTGAAGGTAGGGAACTAACAAATTAGGATCCTTTGTTAACATTTAGGATTTGGATAATCATAATACTGCAGACCATGGGGAGAAAGAGTGGAAGTTACAGAAAATAAGATCAAACTCTAAAGAGTATTTTATTCCCTTGTTTTTTGTCCTGATCAATAACTCTTGATACAGTTGAGAGAAGATGCTTAAAAGCCTGGTTTGTGACTGCTGTTTGGGAAACTCACAAATCAAAAGAGGAATTATAGCACTGTGAATCTTCCTCCTTCAAACAGTGGAGCAAATTTTATGCTTCAAGGCACACCTGACTAAAACATACTGGGGATCTTTCAGCAGCAATTTAACTGCATGCTGCATGTGTATATTTTATGTGAATGATATTTAAGAAAGGAAGAATTAGTGGAAACACTGATTTTTGTCTATTAATTTATAGTAAAGAGGCTGCGTTCTTTTAAAGCCTTCTGGGACATTTGACATGCAATTATTCAATCTTTTAAGGGACTCGAGGCAATTTTGGTTCAAGTTTCTAAGTTCTTCTTAACCTGTTCAGTCAACTGCCCTTTATAAAGTATTATGACAATGTAGAACATTATATAAATGCCATCTATCATAAATTACTTACCGGTTTATTTTTATGTGTACATTGAGTATTTTGGACAGGAAACAGGGAGAGCACACGAGTACTGCGGAAGAGAATATGCTATGACGAAATGACTTGTTTGGAAGACTCCTTAAAAACAGCAATAAAGGAAATGCTTGATCTTAGAACAAAAGCATGGTGACTTCTGACTATTACATCACCAAATGAGGAACCCACAAGCAAGACATAATTTTTACTGTAAGTACCACTACTATAGACAAATACTTAATGAAGTCAAACTTTACAGTATTTATGGGCTCTGTAACTTGAGATGGTAGATTAGAATGTAGAATTAGATTATTTGATTAATAATTAAATTAGAGACAATGCCACAATGATGTACATATCCATTCTAGATAAAGGTGTTTTATTTTAGTTAATGGCCTTTCCTGTGAAACCTTGATTTTGTAGTAAGGTCTCTTTAGACGTGAAACGTGTGCATGCATTGAAGATTTGCCACATCTGAATGACATAATTGCATCAGTTATCAAGTACGCTGTTACTGAGAATGCTTATTTGGGAAGATGGAGCTATCCTTAATTTTGCTGTGATCACAATTATCACTTAAATACTGCACATAATTTATTTACATGTAACAGTGTGATGACTAATTTGGAGCTCGGAGATTGAGAAACTGTTGAAGAGAGTGATTTTTACCCAAAAAAGCCCACTTAAAATGTGTTTTCTCTGAAACATCTTAATGTGAGTAATCTCTCCTGCAGTCGGATATTGGAGATCCTTGTGATTTTCTTTAGGAATTATCAGCAGGTATGTAAGTTTTGGCAGGAAAGTTTTCTCAGGACCTGAGGAAAATCTTAGCCAAAATCTCAGACAGAAAAGATGAATGCTGTAGCAACTGCATGAAAGAGAAAATTTGCAGTTCTCTATCAGGCTCGGGACTTGCATTGTAGGTTTCTGAATTAGAGATGAGTCTTTCAAGCCATGAGTCTCTCAAGCCACCACAAAAGGAGGTTTTCTTTCAAAGGAGTATTTCCTTTGCTTTTGTCTATCTTTTTTTCTTGGTTGTTGGGGTTTTTTTTGCCTTCTTTTCCCCCCCAAAATAACTTCAGAAAACGTCTACTTCCTTCCAGTGTGATGCATGTATGGGTTTTGTTTGTGACCAGGAATTTTTGCCTTCTGCTTCATTGCTTGTAGTCTTCATTGAACGGAAGAGTAGATACAATCATGAGTAATTTTGTTGGGTTGGGGATAAATAACTTATCGCCTTCATAATGAACCTCTAGTGCCATGTAGCAGGCCTTCAGTCTTTGGTGCAGTTCTGTTGTTTGCAATGTTATGTGTCTTCTTTGGATCACTGTTTCAACATTTCTGAAAATGAACTAAAATTTATCTTTCTTTTAAATGTTTGATTATGCTGAAATGATGCTCTCAAAAATGCGTAGCCCTTTCTATTTATTTTATTGTTCACTTTCAACTTCAGCTATTTGGTGTCTATTGGGTGAAATTGTACCAATACAATATTTATATGTGAAAAATACTTTTCAGAAGAACAGGGAAGGAAGTAGCAACTCTGTTCTCTCTGAAACAACAAAAAATCCAAACAGAAACAAGCCAACATGATCAGATGTGATTTGCTTTGAAGGTCATGTCTAATAGCCATTTAATCTGTATATCTTTAGAGTTATTGATCTGAATATCTTTATGGTTGTCAGTGCTGTTTCAGTATTTGCAAGAAGTGTGTTGCCACGAAAGCCATGACCTAAAATGAGAAAGGCGAATTAAGAGAAGTAAGGAAAAATCATAAGCAGCCTAATACCACAACCAGCACATCAGCTTCTTTCTCTGAGAGTCCTGGAAAAGCTGAGATGAAAAGTTGTTAAGAGAATGGAGGAGGAACTATTTCCTATTTTTATAAAGGCTTTAGAAATAGGTATTATGTCTGAAATCAGAGGGGAAAAGTAGAAGGCTATCCCAGAACTGGCATCGATTGATTGTTTACCTTGCAAATATTTTTGGTACATCCTAGATCATGCTCCAGCCAAATAGATGATGTTTTATTCTTGTATCCTCTGTTCCATTATTACATTAGTCTTCAAACTTTCTAGTTTTCTAGATCAGTTAAGGAGCTGCATCACTAAACATAGGCAGGCATTTGTCAGCCCACTACCGCTGTAAGGACTTCAGTTTGCAGACATATTATATGCTTAGTATGTATGCTTTGTGTTTCTCCGGGCCCTTGATGAGAGATCTACTGTGATCTAGATTTTAAATTTCATGTGTACCAAGTGTAGGAACAGAGGAAAGCTGAAAAACGTCTGGGAGAAGATAATGGGACAGGGTTTGAAAGCCTGATATAAGCAAAAACTAGATAGTGGTTGACTCTTAATACCTGTAAGTTTTATGAAGTCAAAAAGATAAGCAGTGCTGACAAAGCATGTTTGAGAAGTTGAGAAGCATCATGTTGAGATTAAGTAGACCTTTCATACTTTCTTTTAATGTGACGTATTGACATAGATAAAATATATGGTGGTTTAATTTTCTTGTATACATAACCACTTCCCATCTTAATCTGCAATTAAAAGAGAGTGTTTACTTTCTTCATCCACTTCTGGAAAAGAAAGGAACCACTCTATGTTGGCAGGCAGATTCACATAACATTCAATGCTGTATAATGCAGAGATCTTCAGTATGATGTGGTAAACCACAAAATAATATGAAGACAAATACCTTTCTGGCCTCCGTCCGCTATTTTATTTATTACATCCTTCTTTATTTTTGACTGGGGGAGAGGAAAAAAATGCATGACTTAAAGTAGTCATGACCACTTTTTAGCAATTTTATCTTTTAAGACAACACTTCCGACATGAAACATTACAGCAAATGCATAGGATTGACCATGCATGATATCTGAGTTACTCAAAGGGAGCACATCCTTCTAAAGGGAGGTCAGAGTGGGCTGGGAGAGGGGTGATTTTATTAGTGTTCCCTGTAAAGATAAAATGCAGGCTCACAGTAGTATACCATAGTCCAGGATTCCACAGCAGTCTAGTACAACTTTCCTGGTTTGGTTTGGTTGATTGATTGGTTTTTCTTACCTCAGTTTCACACCCTCAGGATTTTAGGCCAAATCTAAAAACTCTTTTCTCAACTGTTCTCTCTGCATACTTTGACTATTCGAGCTTGTCAGGTTCGGGTTCCTGTTGATACAATCAATCTAAAAGGTTTGGGCAAAAAAGTCCAGTGTGATTTTTCTGAATATGCGCTGAGTTAAAATAGCCATGGCTTTGAGTTTTGGCCTCCCTATTGGAATGGCATCTTTCAACAACTGGAGCATCATTGCACTAGCACTTTACAAAATCAAAATCAGTGGCGACTGTTGCAGAACATCAGCCTATCTTCAGTGTTCAGCTTCTGTTCCTAGTGCTTTGGAAGAAGCTGGAGATCAGCTTGCTTTCATCACTGTTTAGTCCTTGAAATAGTATGAAAGGCACTTGATGGAGTAAGTAGATCTGTGTTTTCTGTAAATCGCTGTAGCTGTGATAGGTGTAATGCTGTTTTGCAGCTGTGCAAGGTTACAGTGTCAAAGCAAAGGGTTCTAGTGGTGGGACCAAGGGAAGGTGAGTGGCCAAGAGCCAGCAGTGATGAGGATGTGACTTTCAGTGCTCACTCTATATGGACTTGGGAAGAAGAGAGAAGAACTGAGTAGTAATACAGGCAAAAGAGATCCCATTGTCAGAAAAAGGATGCCTGGTGATAAAGCTTTCTACAGAGAGCTTTTTAGCTCTCACCTTTGTCAGACGAGATCAAACTGACCCGAGTACAGCTCTGCAGCTTTCCATCCCTGTATGCTCCGAAGAACTAGTCCTTTCTCTGCTTAGACTAAATAATCCCACTCCCTAAAATAAGAAACAATTGTGACAGGCTGAGTTCTGGACTTTTACTTTAATTCTTTTGCTGAACCACCAATGATTAAGAGAGCAGCATTAACAGTAAGGTTTTATCTTTCTCAAACTTCAGCAAAATCAGCCCTTCAAAAGATATACTATGACTATGTCTTTTAATTCTTGAAACAAATCCATTGCATTGCAGGGACACTTAAATAACTAATGAGTATATTTTATGTTATATTTTTAAAAAGACTAATGTGTTCTGTTATGACACACAGAAAGATTTTAGAGTTGCTCTTTAAAATATGCTTTGCACACGTTCTTCCGGAACCTGCACTCTCAGATCTATAAAGACAAGTCATTCATAGGCATAAAAGCAAAATTCCTTTGTTGGTCATAATGTTTTAAGCAGAAATTCGTTTTAACTGGTGAATTTATTTCAGAAAAATATGAAATAAGGAACCAAATTCGAGATCCGTGAACCCACATGAAACAGCAAAAACATTCAATTGCCAACTGGTGAGCTTGAAGCAAGGCACTTTGCAAAGTTCTACTTAAAAAAAGTAGAGAATCAGTATGGGTTTTTTAAAAAATGAACAGTTTCTTTGATTCGTCATATCTGAAATGCTTCATCTAATGCCTAAGCTAACAGAAAGACATTTCCCCCCCTATTTAGGGCACATACTAAATATCAAGCGAGACGGAGTGTCTTTTCTTAAATTGAAACTAAAAGTCTAGAGCTTCATTCTTTTCCTGGATGAATCATCCTGTTGTAGCAGATAACTGCATGTGGCCAGGGGCCACAAGGTAGCACTTTTAGTCAGGTTTTTAGTTTTAACTTTGAGGCAGATCTTTGATTCTGGCATAGGAAGTGCATTTACAAGCAAGCAACGACAACAATTGTCTGCCTTGAAGTTCTGATTCCAGCTGGCAAGGAACTGCATTCTAGAAATGCATTGTCTGTGTAAGGATTTGTACAAGTGTGAGGCCACAAGGCTGATATCACTGAGTGAGCAAGAAAGGTTCTTGCAAGAGAGATTGGTTCATGTCTCCGCCTGTTTTGGCTGAAAATGGAGAAATTTTAAAGATATGGTTTGGATTTAAACAAAGTTTAATACATTTGTAGATCCACAAACATCACTATTTGAGATAGAAAAAAAAATCTACCCAAAATATGTTTAAAAATAACTATAATAAAGAATGAAAAATTGTTTTCATTGAGACAGATATGTGATTGGGATTAATAGCCAAAAGAATTGTGACTCCTGGAAACTAAATATTACTAAAGTGATAGTCATCAAAAGCTCCAGGTCTGATCTTTGGGTCAAATTTAAGTCTACTACCATCATCTGGAGTGTCTTACTTCAGGGGATCTTCAGGGATATCCACATATCCCATCTTAGTTTAAATGACCTCTGTTAAATGAAGAATGTCTGTTGTGGATTATGTATAACAAAAAACCTGCCACTTCTTGTGGATTCTGAGTCTGCATATGAAACAAGCCAAATATTCCAACTATATCCTGCTATCTCTTTGGATCTCAGTTAATTTTTGTCTCAGTCTTGGACTTTTTACAACTTAAACCAGCCACTTATTTAAAAGCTTGATGGTGATATCAAATGATTCAAAATACATAAACTGAATTAGGAAACTATTTTATTTACTTTGGGATAATATAATGCTTTTTATTGACGATATCTGGTGGGAAGAGAAGCCCAGAGAAGAATAACTTTTTTTTCCACAAGATTATCTAGTAATTTTAGGAGTTGTTGTACTGGAACAATATATTGGACACAGATAGATCAGCTGGAAGGCAATTTAATGGAGCTCATAGTCTCATTTTTTCCTGCTCCTGAGAAGTATGTAATTCGCAGTATATGAAATCAGTTGGATTCTATGCAGGCATAGCAATCCTTCCAGAATTGATTGACAAGTAAAAGAAACCCTGCCAATCCCATGTTCTAAGCCAAAATATGTTGCTTATTTCTGTATTTAACTGGGACCAAGCCTTGCATCAAAGCTGAAAAAATTCATTTTTATTTCATATCTTTGCACTAAAAATGTCAGGTATAGGTTATTTGGAGAAAAAATGATTTTTGCTTGTTCTAAGATTTAGAATAATATATTACCCTATTATAAACTGAGTATCTGTTAATACCAGAAAAAAATCTTTCTCAACAATCACTTGAATGATGGAGTGGTGGTTGCTAAACTGCTCATTTGAAAACTCATTGAGTTGCACAGTAATCTCAGAGTCTCCAGTTTTATTATCCTTTATGCCACTGAGAAATGCCGGCTGTTATGTTGCTCTGTTTTCATTTTCATTATGTTCCAAACCAGGAAGGTATCACTGCCTAAAAATGTGTTGGCATGTAGTTGAGAAAAGCAAGTGAAAGGTCAAATCTCTTGTAAACAGGTAAAACCATGTAACTTAAATTTAAATAGAAACCAAATTATATGACCAGAGGTAAACAACTTCTGGCTTGTAGGATAATTTATAAAATAAAAACCATTGTCATTAAGGTCATCTGGGACTGTAGCACTGATGAATAAGGCAAAATTCTCATTAAGCTGTCTGTAGATATATGCTGGGTCCTTGCTTGGTTGAGGTGAGGTCATTTGTTTGGATTTTCTCTGCTGCATCTAAGCCTCTTTTCCCGCTCTTCACAGAAACACATGTACAAAACAAAAGCTCCTCAGTGGGAGCCATGCCTACATAATGATTTTATCTTGCTAATACTGCCTTTATTCCCTCAAACAGATCTTCCAATTTTCCCACCTACCATTTGCTTTATATTTGCTCACAAAACAACTTAGTGTATTGCGTGCACTTATGTACACAGAGGAAAGTTAGTAGAATGCTAAAGAAAGTGCTGACACCATGCTCTGTTTTCTCAGACTTGTAACTTTACCTCCAAAAGACTCTCACAGAGCTGCTGCAGGATGCCTTCAAAGTCTCATTCTGCTTCATTCCTTGCTTGATGAGGATAGCTTCAGAGATGTTACCATATGGTGAGAGGGATGCAGAGGCCATACCAGAGCTTGTGCAGGAGGTCTTTGTCATGTGGAAGACAGGACCTCAGCTCATATCCCCATCTATAAACACATGGCTTGAAGTTGTGCAGCCTCAATTGCTCCGAGAGTTGAATCTTCACCCCCATTTTTGGTGTACTCTAACAGTGTAAGTCAATGATGCCATGGCAGCTGCTGACTGTGCATGCTAACTCACGCATATACCAAAAGAGATCTGGTAACTGACACATATACCAAAAGAGATCTGCCTTCAGCCCCACTGTTCCTCTACCTTGGAGAAATCAGAACCTTGAACACCTGACTACACATCTGAATAAGAGACTGCATTTGACTATTACAGTACCAGTGCTGCCCAAACTGCTTCTGTCCAACACTCCTGTAGAAAAAGAGACAGATCAGCAGGGTCCATCTGTAGTGTGCATGTTGCTGGCTGAGCCTGGTGTACATAGTCTGAGTTTTCACATGAATAAGCATTTGCTTCCAAAGACATCTAGGCAGGAGGAAATCAAACATTGGAGTTGAGTACAACATCTTGAAAATCCCAATGAACTTGTATTTTACACTTTCGGTGGAGGTGTGCTACCTCCAGTATAACCTTGGCTATTGCAAAGGACCAAATCAGATACTGAGATGGTATCCACTACCAGTTCATCGAGGAGAAGGTTTCTACACTTTTCTTGTGGCCTTTTATACAGTGTTGTAGTGCTTCAGATGAGATGTTGACTACTTTGAAATGTTATTGTAAGTATTTTAAGGAACTTTGAAAACCATTGGTCAAGAAGAGTATACAAAACTCAGTTGCAGAAATAATCTGGTCTGGGACTGAAGTAGAAAAATATATAGCGCTTGTTGCTGATGTATAGGCAGGAGTAACACGATGGAAAGTGATAGGCATCATTGTACTTTGCTTTAATTTGGAAAACCCATGTAAAGAATAAGCTGTAGGAGACTGACAGTAAAATCCTGTTAATGTATGAGTCACTGCTATCTTGATTTGATGACCACTAGAATACAAGGAACTATGAACTGGCCAATAAACTGAACAGTTGCAAGGAAATGGCAAGAAAGGCCTCACTGAAGAGCTCTGGTGATGAAGCTCTGCCCTGCTGTAATCTTTATTTCAGAATATGAGCTATACTTCACCATCTGTCTTCTGCACTATGATCATCTCTCCATACCATCAGCGGAGAGGCAAGACACTGAGGAGATGCTGCATGCTACTGCTCCCCTTGTCCTTTGTATTTACCCCTTGGGGTTAAGTCCTTTCTGAAACTGTGGCAAGTACCACCTAATGTGACTGCACTGGCTTTATAGTGGTTCTGTGACTTATTGACCAACTCTTAGCCTGTGCAATAAAAGCCACTGAAAGTAACAGTGCTTGTCCTCTTCAAGGTGGGACAGAATTCTTACCTTTAACAAAGTGTGTGATATAAAAGGAAGATTAAGTGTAAAACTCCATTGAAATTGATACTGAAACTCAGTGAGAGCAATATTTCATTGCAGATATTTAACTGGCCAGTTTTGATTCATCATTGCCTGGGTGCTGCATGTGAACCGTGTGGGTTTTATTTTTACTTGCCTGGGTAGCAAGCATTCTGGGAATCTTTAGCTACTTAAAGCTACGGCAAGAGTCTTGATTCTCTTGCTACATAAATACAGCCTCATATTGAAATGTCCAAAAGAAGCTGATATATAATCTATACCTTTTAATCAAAGCAAAGAAAAGGTTAATTTCATGAACAAGGAATTAACAGCAATGGTATAATTCTGGTATTCTTAAAAGATATACAATATATAAAAAATGCATCTGAAAAGCCCATCCTTTATGAATATAAGGAGAAGAAACTGTTTTAGCATAAGTAAAATCCTCAGAGAGAAGAAACCATATTACTGACCCATAAGACCCATTACTGACCTTGCAAAATATACATTTCATTTATATGCTTAATTCCATTAATCCTGTCTTCATACAGACTTTAAGGAGGCTGGGATACTCATATTCAAGAATCTGCTATAAGTTTCTATTCAATAGAGAGAATTACCAGCAGAAGCTGATACCACCACTGGGAAGAGCTCACCCAGACTGCTATTGGGTGGTAAAAACAAGGCACACAGATGAGGAACGAAGTTCTGTGTAGAAGTTTTCTGTAAGTTACAGATCCTATTGCTTCCATAGGGAATTGAGCCCTTGTACAAGTGACAGAACATCTTCACAATGCCAACGTGCTTAACGCAAGCACAGAGCCATGGAGTAGGGTGACTAGAAAGATCAAATTGAAAACTGGTGGACAAAAAAATGCCTCTCAACAGAAATGCAATGACAGGAAAGAAAAATGCAGCAATATCCAGGAAACATGGTTTTTGGCTTTGCAGAAATATCTGGTATTTCTAGTAACAAACACTGCAGAAATTCTGGGTTTAGCTGTGGGCAGAGAACAGCTTCTTCACAAAAAAATCAAGCATATTTAAAGCGGTGGAGAGACAGAACTGTAACAGGACAGTGACAGCAGAACCCGTGGATGCCTCCAGCCATCTGACTTGAGAGTGTGCTTTAAGGCAGTCTCTGTGACAGATCTCTAGACAGAAAATCATCAAGTCTTAAGCATAGGGTTGTTTCTGGCACAGGTTGGCAGTTCCCAGAGTTAAGAATGGGGTTTAGTCTTCTGTCTTCTGTACTGAACTCCCCATTGTCCTTTTGAAAAGGCTATTCAAAATGTATTCGCTGATCTATTGGCTACTGTGCACTTCTTATTTGCAACTATCACTAAAGTGTGTATCAGAGCTCTGTTTCCCATAATCTATGGGAAAAATTATGGGGTTGGAAGTGTGCTTTTACTGAGTTTATTGAACACTGCATAGTGCCTTAGCCATGCACAGCTTTTGTGCATGGATGCAATTATACACTGTACTCTAGCTACAGGTGTCTATTTGCATCACTGCAGTGATAATATTTCATTGTAATTACTAATGTAATTACAATGTAATTACTAATACATATATAGTATTAGGGATGTAGAACGCTAATGGAAGACTAATGGCTTCATCCAGGTTGGTGACAGACAGAACTAGGCAGCAGAAATGTGCATCTGGCACAACAGGGACAAGGCTACCATGAAATAGAGATGGTGAGAAATTTTTTTGAGGTCTAATAGAATGTCTTTCATGACAGAAGCCGGTTCTTCAGGAAAAACCCCTTTGCCCACAGGAAAGCACCAGTCTAACTGAAACTTCCCATGGGGACCTGCGTTTCAGCTCCACCATGGACCCGACAGTGTAACTGCTTGATACTGCCAGGCTAGTTAAGGTGCTGGATTAAGCAGATTAATACTGTCTCTTCACTCTTCTATATTCCAGTTGAGGGTCCTGACGTACAGTTCAGTTGCTTTTGCAGGATGTGTGAGGGTCTTTTACTTAGTTCTTATCAAAAAACCCTCAAAGCAAGAAAACAAGCAACCAAAGCATTCATTCTCACAGTATGTGGAAGATGGCACACGAGGAGAAGCATGCGTGGAGTCAGTGCAAATGCTGCCTTCTTAGTTTAGCTTCAGCAATTACTTGGCTTCTTAGATCCTCCTCAGCAACAAATAAGTCATATCAGACAATGACACACTTTAGATGAAACAAGGAAAGGTTTTTATTTACCCAAAGCAAGAAGAATATCTTTTAACAACACAGAAAATGGAGATGGAAATATCCTGAAAGGAAAACATTTAGATAACCAAACAACCCACAGTCAGCCCATGCCCACTGCTCTGATTTGCTTCCCTAGCTCTATCCATAAACACGTATTTTGTTCCCTGTGACTGCTGCAGAAAGGGGTGTCCTCCTATTCACTAGCATATTTTTTTCTATTTCACATGGGAACAAACAAAGACTCTTCTGCAATTTCCAAACGTGTTATAAGCAGCAGTATATCGTAGGGGAGAGTAACCTTGCTAACCTATGCAAATAGCAGAGAAGAACATGAGGATTATTTTAGAAAGGGTAAAAAAGGGTCTGTAATATGAAGAAGCAGAAAAAGCAGGCAAGGGGTGTTCCCACTGCTTTTTAGATCGCTCTTTAAATTATTTACTTGGCACTTTGCTGACAATTTACATTTTTTCATTCATCTTACTATTTAATCACAATTTTTAATTATCCCAGTAACTAGAGGCTACTTCTTAACTTAGCAATAGCTTCATCTTCTGTTAATAAATGGCATAGATCCTTGGCTTTGACACTTACTTGCTGTGTTTTGGCTTTGGAAGAACATGCAGTCCAGGACACCGCTATTGCCTCTTAAATCTCAAATCTTCTCAAGTTATCAGTACAATGTTTCACCCTGATGATGCTAATTTAGCATGGAAATGTTCCATTTTCACTGTGGTTCTTAGTGCTATTGTTGCTAAAAATAGAGATCAAAGAACAAGTTCTTAAAAAAACAGGAGCTATTCTTAAAGACATTCTTCCAGATTTTTTTTCTCCTAAGTGTGTGAAAAGTGACAGCCTTGTAGGTTGGAAGACAGAGCTGTAGGTTGGAAGAGAGTTACATCTCAGCGTGTGTGATTGAGACATTTTGGGATTAAAGTCTTGGGCTTTTTGAGCTGCATGCCAAACAAACTCCCATGCTGGGGTTACAGTGCTCATGTGGGAGTGGCTGCACTGGTTTGGAGGCTGCTGGGGGACATGAGCCAATGGACATGACTTCGTCTGGGATGCAGAGGCCATCCAGCCCAAATCCACAAGGGAACAGTAAAAGATCTGGGGCTTGCTGATCTATCCACAGTCCCCACAGCTCTCTGAAGTCTGTGTGGCTCTGTGAATTCTGGAGAATGTGGCTTATGGGTTCAAGAAGGTTGACCATCTCTCCACTGCATTGAGCCCCTGAGACAAACTTCTTGTTTTTGCAGGCAGCTTATCAGATAACTCTTCTTCATAAATTGACCAGCCTCTATTTTACAATGTTAGGTTTTTGTTCTCATCCTCCCTGGTGGGAGAAGCTGGCTCTTCTCATGCTTTTGGTGATTTCCAGCCAAAATTTGTTCACAGCATAGTTTTGGGTTTGTGCCAACATGATCCATTAGCAAAAAAAAAAGTCTCTTTCACTGAGCTACGCATTTCAATCAGATGTCTTTCCAGCCATTTTGCCAGAATAAGTGATCTGAGCTCTCCCGATTTCCTCTAATACAATCCGTCTAGAAGTCTTTTCTGCCTCTTTGGGCTAATTTTTGTGGAGCACCGACGACTACGGCTAAGTGCCCTTTTCCCACTGATGTTTGACTGGGGCCAGTGGGCTGTCATGCAGCACTCTGATAGTACTAGTTGGCCAAGCGCCACCTCCTATGTGTTGTTAATACTGGCAAAAATAATCAGTAGAAAGAAGATGGTGAGTTTAACCACTAAATTGAAGGACTCCTAATAAATTCAGTTAAAACAGACTGCAAGGGCCCAGCTTATTGTGTAGCACTTCTTTGTATTCATGCAACGATAACATCAGAATCAGGAACCAGAACACACTGGACCACATAGGTAGTTGTTAGGTGCCCATGTGCAGTTTGTAGATGGGTTTGAAAGAATCAGTACCCCAAATGTGTGATGTTTGGTGGCTTTCTGCAGGGGCTGGCCACATAGGGTTCCTTTCAGGAAGAGATAACTCTCACCATTCACTTAAAGGAGATCTACTGTTCGTAACAGTCTCTTTGCTATGGCCACAAAGCTTATTCTAGACTCAGGTTGAAGCAGGGGTTTAAGCATAATTGGACCCTGAATAACCTTAGGCAGAAGTGTAATATTCCCTGCGCAATGTGTTCCTTCGAACCAGAACAGATTAACTGCAAGAGGAAAAGCATCAGCTTCCCTCCTTCCCAAGCTCCAGAATTACATATACCTGATACATGTTTGTCAGTTTACCATTACAATTTGTCAGTACCAATGCATTTGTCAGTTACCCATTGCAATTAGAAAGATTTATCACAGTTACGAGAGCCAGCCAGGGCACTTGCATTAATTACCACCAAGAGCACCCTATGGTATCTGAAGAAGATACAGAAAAAGAAGCATGCATTCTGTGTCAGAAAAGTAGACTGAAAGGGGAGGTTCAAAGGACCTGGAATAGCAGCTGAGGACTACAGCTATTGCTTCTCAAGAAAAACATCAGGCAGAGGGATTAAAGGAGAAGTCTGCCTCTTCAAAAAGAGAAGTTTCTAAGGAGAAAGGTGGGCACAGCTAGCTACTCTTTTTTTCCAGTAACCTCAGGCCAGAGGCGGTGGATATTATTTAATAACCTACAATTAAAGTAGAGCAGTCTAATTACCAGGTTGCGCTAAAAAAGTCAAGTCATGCTCTTTGAAAGGATGAAATTCTGAGAGGATTAATTGCCTGTGAAGTGCCTAAAAGAGAAAAATATGTAATATTTGTAAAAAAACCCTCAAACCCCAGACCATTTGTTTTTCCCTCTTTGTGGGATCCTAATTTTGAGAACATATTGCAGGAGATAGCCCAAAACTGAGAGAAAAACATCTTGTGAGAATCTGCCTTATGTTTAGAAGCAGCTGTGTTATTTTGCTGGGCTGCAGAACACTTCTGGATAAGAATGCAAGCAGTAGAAAGGAAAGAGGTGATGGTACTGTAGATTGGGTTGACAAACAAGTCTTACTTAAAGAAAAAACGGATTCACAAGGTAAAACAATAGCTTCAACAGTTCAGGTCTCATGTGGAGTGGATTTGCAAGAAGTAATGTGAAAGTTTTCACTTGAAGGAAAAAATGGGGAGCTAAACAATGCCTGGTCCTTGATAGAGCTGCTATTCTGGCAAGAAACAAAACTATCTGTGGGAAGCTGTACCTAAAAGGAAATTAAATGTAAGTATTCTGCGCAACAAAGAAGATTGTTCTGTGGAAATTGCTCACATGGAGTGCTATTTCAGATGACTGAAATGGCCCCTTGAACAAACATAGAATTGTCGTTGCTTATAAATTGAATATTGATACCCAGGTCAATATGAAATCTTAAGTCAATTTGAGTACAAACAAAAAAGCCCAGGTTGTGCAGTGACAAACTCAGTTCAATAATAGCTGTGAACTAACTAAATATAATTGCAAAGCAGTCTCTTGAAAACAGAGAATTTAATTTATGGTTGAGGGAAACAGGAGCTGGGAATGCATGCGGTACTTCATCTCACAGGGAGAATGCATAAACTAGAAGGCCAGAAGCACTTGGAGGTAGAAAGAAAAACAGATTTTAAGAAACCCAAACTAAATTAAGATGTAGACAGCAAAGAAAAAATTAGAAGGCAAATTTCACAAAGAAAATAAGGTTAAAACCGTCACTAAGTTGTTAAGAGAACACTAAGGAAAAGGTAGCAGAAAGATCAGAAGTTGTTAAGCATACATTCAAGAGGAAAGAACCTTTCTATCCATGATCATAATATCCATTATATATTTTATAAATTTGAGAAACAAATGTCCATTACAAAGGAGGAAAATGGCTGAGTTCTCTCAGCTCACATTTACAATTGAGTACACAAAGTGCTAAACCACGCCTGTTAAAAGCTCCTTGTCCACAGAGATCGCCCGAGGCAGTGTTGTCAAGTCACTGTTTCCTAGGTCCCGTTGATAAAAACGGACATGGCAGCACTTTTCCACCTCAAAGAATAAATGAAATAAAGAACACTTTATGATGTTTAGCATATATATATACTACTGTAATGAGGCCAATACACACGGCTTACCTAGCTACACTTAGAAGTCTAGTACTAGAGAGAAAATCGATGGTAAGGACGAAAGAAATAAGTCCCTTTAAACAATTGCATGCCCTCCATTCTAAATTAATGGTGGTCTGTGTTTTGGCTTGGGTCATATGTTGATTTTGATTATGATGGGTAAGTGGGTTCCTACTGTAGTTCCGCTTTATCCAAACCCAAGCTGCATACACTTTTTTTCCAGGTACACTTTTTTTAGTGGTTGCCTTTTGTGCTTTCCTTCACTTGGTATTTTCTGAGAGTTGTGCTCTGCTGAACACCCATAGAAACTTCTTAAGCAGGTAGACTACTTCTGGTCATGGGATGTCTGAGTCCTCCCCACTCCCTGGGCTCAGAAGCAGATGCAGGCTGAATGCCACTGCTGTACTGGGGCAAGACCCAGGCATGTGCTGATCCCTTGTCCCTGCACTTCTCAGACCCAGCTCCCATGCCAAAGAAAGCTGAAGCCCAGAACCTGAGCATGAGCCACGGCATGTTGTAGCCGGGCGTTGGTCTGAACGCTCTGTGGAGCAGGACCCTGGGGCGTGCCAAGCCATGCATAGGAATATAAATATAGACATAGCCATAGATAATGTGGGAACTGAGTGCCTGTAAGTTTTCAGGCTTCCTTTGAAGTCGATGGGAATTTGCCTGAATAACGTATGCATAAAAACGGAATAAAAGTGTTCAGTTTTTGGCCTGTTAGGACATGGGTGCCAATAGTAGATGCTTTATTGCCAAAATCATAAGCAGCTAAACACTTGGGGATTAAGAATATACTACCCAATGGCTTGCTGGTTAAAGCATTCTTAGGGTGGTAGAAGATGTGGGACCAGATCTCCTCTTCTGTCTCCTAAGTGGATGCTTCAGCTACTGAATTCAACTGAGTAGTGCCTTTTGGCTCTTTGCTCTCTCCTTTTCCTACATCCCTTCTCCCTTTTTATTCCATCCTTGTCAAGTACTTTAAGAAGCTCACCAAACAACATCTGGAATCTGAAATGCAGTTGGATACTTTCTTGAGAGACTTAAATCCCAGTGCTTGGCAGGGTTTAGTACACTTCTTTTCCTGTAGCGTTGCCCTGAGGCTGGTTGATAGCAACTCCTGGAAGACCACTGCGAGTTCCTCTCATGGGTGACTGGCTTTCCCTGTATGTCGTACAAGGAGCTCAGGCTCTAACCATAAGTTATAACTCAGGCTCTAACTTTGGTCTGTATCTGTTGTGGTTAGCTAAAGCTAGATGTATCACTGCGGAGCATAGTGACTCTTAAAACACTGTGTTGACACAGCTCAAAGCCTGTAACAGCCAAGGTGAAATCACAAGAGATAATGACCAAAGCTGGGCTGACTTTATTTACAGTGGTGTGACCAAAGTCAGCAAGATCACATCAATAAATGGTAACTGACCAGATGTGAATCTGGAGTGGAAGAAACACCAAGTCACCCACTCTTGTCCCCCCTTACTGCAGGCAGCTAGACCATGAAATCCCTTTCATAAACTGATGACCCTTCAGCCTCAAGCTTGACTTTATACATTCAGTAGCATTAAATTAATATGAGTCTAAGGAAAACACAGTTCCAGACTTTACTACTGCAGCATCTTGTATGTCAGTATGTCTGTAGTAAGGGGTCCAGAGAATGCTTACAGTAAGATAGGGAGTCCATGCTGCAGGTCAGAAACTCACCCATTTCAGTGCCAGTAGTCTATTCAGCTAAGTGATAGCTGTAGCTTTGTTGCATTATAGGAGTGTATAAACAAGACAACTAAACTACTAATATTTATTTTAGTATTATAAGCTCCTTATGATATATGAATATGTTTTTAGTATTATAGTAATAATTAGAACTTGCAGCTAGTGTACAAATGCAGTATGTGTGGACAATACAGATGTATACCTATGTAAAATGTGGTATATTGAAGGATGCGTTGCTCTTAGTTCATCGCTAATATATATCGCTTTAATATTATTTACTTTAATAGAAACATGGGTTTGATACTTTAAATATAAGTTGTGGTTTTCCATATATAGCTTTCTGTTGAATATTCTGCACAGCAGCTACTGTGCATATGCTCTTCCCTAGGTGGTCATTTTGAATGGCTAATAGTTCAGCAGTTATTGACAGGTTGCTTTCTTCTCTAAATATAGAGGAATGTGTGTATCCTTGTACACAGTGGGTGTTCAAGTAATAATGAAAGTGATTGATGATAAAAAGCTTTCTTTGTACTCTTCTGTCATCAACAACCTATTGGGATCAAGAGAACACTAGGATAGAAATTAATCTTCCTTCAGTTATTCTAAACAGTCAACTGATGGGAGATTTCTTTGATCTCATTCAGTTCAAATTGATTAATTCTGTTAATTACTCTGTTTGAAGTGAGTTAGCAGGAATTTGCTGCGTGTTGCAGCATCCTTGATGGCTTGTCTTCTTGCATGCTAAACAATTGAACTTGGGAAAGAATTTGAAGGGAGGTGTTGTCAGTGTACTGTTTTCTGACTAAGACTGATGATGACTATTAATGATAAATATCTGTAGTGATCAGATGTAATTTGTTTCTGTACTTGGAATTTTCACTGAAGCTGTCATTGGTTAAAATGCATAAACAGTGCTTGGAGCAGGAACTCATGTCTTCCTTCTCCAAGTGACTACATAATCACAAAAATAGGAATGTTTTCTCTCTTTCTCCCTCTATCCTTTACCCACCTCATGAATCCTGGATTCTACAGGAAAAACTGGGATTACATTAGAGCTCTTTAATACCTCCTGGATTATGGGGTTGTCATAAATTTAGGGAGGTCCCTCAAATCTCATGCCAGCCATGTAGGCTGAGTAGGTTGTGATTAACATGGATAGTGGGGGACTAATCTCCAACCTGGAGTCTGTTTTTTCAGTAAGCAGGCTAAATGTTACAAGATAGATGAGCCAATTGGGCTGCTTGGGACTGTAAGAGTCCACTGACATACACTGAAGGATTTGCCACACTGAGAAGATGGCTGCTTATGGTTTGTCAGTCATACCAAAGTCCATCTTTGCTCTATCTTTCAGTCAAAAGTGAAATTATTATACTAAAAAGTTAAGATTCAACCATAATAATATATCTTGAGAGAGGTATGAGAAATGAAACAACGAAACATGTTGTAGATATGTCTCATTCTAGTTAGGCCTCAAGGTGATTTGTCTTTCCCATGTTGCTAGTAGGCACTTATACCAAAATAACCTCCAAAGTAACTGCCACTGCCCTCTGATGCTGGGATCCAGTTCTCCTGCATCCTGCCTACCACAGGTTAGTCTTTGCAGTATTAAGATGCCTTTGGAGCGCCCTTCTGTGATAGTGTGGGCTCAGCTGGAAGTCAGCAGCTAACTGACTCTGAAGAAACCTTTTACGCAATAGGGAAGAAAAACAAGCTCAGTTCTTGCTCTGGGCATAAACAGATCATTTACCTGTTTGCAGTAAAACTCTTTCTGCTGGTGACAAGGGAGGTTAAACTTTCTAAGCACCCCTCTAAGAATATTGCTATTTATAACACTGAAGTGTAAACCTTATTTTACACAATTTGTAAGTGAGAGCAAAAAATACAGCCCAGTAGTATTTGCTAGAGACCAGACTCAGACACAGGACAGCGCACTTGTGCCCAGCGATGTGTTAGGATCAGTGATCTCTATGTGTGGCTTGATGGAATTGGGGGAGTCTGAGGGACACGCCCTCTCCAGGAAGGTGAAAAATGTGGATTTACATTCCTTTATGCTGAAGAAATAGAGTTCTTTTCCTCTTCATCCTGAGAGAGCCTTCCAATCATTGCACTATTGCATAAAATCTGGTGGAGACTTTATGTGTTAAAAGCAACTGGTAATCATCCCTACATTTTGCATGAAGTTTGTTCTGCTAGACTTCCAGAAAAGGCAAATAAACTCCCCTGAGGAGATAAGTAAGGAAGGCTTATTTTCTGGATCAATTTGGTGTAAGAATGCCATTAGTGTTGAGCAGCATGGTAGGAAGAGTATTTGTGTCCAGAAGCAGGAAGCTTGGTAAAAACCACCAGTGGTGAAAATTGAGCCACGCAGAAATGTAAAGAAATAGTGTTTTGGGAATCACAATTTTGCATATAGGTGCCTCTGTCTGAGTCTGATACCACTTCTGCCCCCTGCAATATAATATGGGAAAATCCAAAGTAGCTGACATAGAGGTAACTCCAGAACTGGAGGCAACACATACATGCCATGGATGTACTTAGTGTATTTGCTTCTAATTCCCAAACGGCTCCTTGTGTGGGGTTCTGCTGTGACATACAGGTATATTCTGAATCCACCACGTCTGGATTTTCTCTATATTTGCTAGCAGGACGCAGGACCTACTCCCTGTGACTCTGTAAGTTAGGAATAAAGGATATTTTCTCCACAAGTCTACTCTATTAGTATTGTGATGATAGCTGACTTTCCCAAATATTGGAGGCCATTTCTTACGAGTGAGAAGAATCATCAGATCTTCCCTCTAAAATAAAGAAAGAAATTGCCAATGAGCCCCCCAAGAATCTAGTATGGATGTTTAACCTGAGGCTTCCTTACTCACTGCTTTTGTTGTATTACTTCCATTGACATACTCTTCCTGCTTAAAGCCTGAAGTAATCCCCTTAATATCTGAAGTTGTTAGCAGAGAGAACATGAAAAGCTCAGAAAGCAGTAATTTCAGGAATTGGTTTCTTTATGGCTTTTCTATTAACTTTTCTTGGCAATCCTGCTTCTTGAACCGGTATACTCTCATTTTTAACAAAAAAACCCAACAGCAAGTTGACATAAATCGTTACATGGATTATGTTATATGTGTTGCCAATATAAGTAATATAGAAAAATAATCATTTTTATTGAAGAATACCTTTTATACAGGCATAATAACTTTTTATAATCTCACTTTGCACATTTATGTGCTAGGGCAAGTGATCTTTTTTGGCAAGTGATTATAAAAACATGAAGTTGTTGAGGATTTCAGAAATAGGAAAACCTTCATGTCTAGGCTGCTAAAATGTCATGGAAATTTCCCTATAATGATTTTAGCTGTTTTATGTGGAGGGGTTGTATAAAGTAACTTTCTCATCACTCGCTGTCCTAAGTGTGTCTGGTTCTATTTAGTGCCTGGGGTATTTACACCTGAGGTATATTTTTATTTGCTACACAAAGAGGAAATTGTTGGCCAGTCTTCCCCTATATTTTGTAGCTCCATTGTCCTTGGAACCAGAGGCCAGATTTTAATGTTCCCTCTAACAACTGAAAATATGCCAGGAAACTGTACCATACAGTGGCTCTATTTCCTTGCATGCTCAGCATCAGTGCAATGACACAACTGAAAGACTTTATTTCTAGCAAAAATGTAAAGATGGATTAGCAGATGCTTTAAGGCTAAAAAGATGAGTATGAACCTGTAGCCTGTTCTCCTTCCAACACCATCCATAGGTGCCAGCCCAAAATTAAACCAGTAAGCCTGGAACTTCAAGGTCTACACTTCAAAGGAAACAGAGGGGAGAGTGTTCAAAGACAGAAGTGCTGAGCGATGCCAATGCACCATGCATCTGAATGATAGCATTTTATGCTTCTTGCTGTCCAAGCGCCTTATGAAAACTGGGCTCTGGTCATCAAGCTTTCTGTCTGCATAGCACTAGTGTTTTCTTTATCACAGCAGAAAGCCTTAGAACAAGCTATCTAATAATAATAATAATAGACTACCAAACGTTATCTTTCTGTAAAAAACCTGTAGCATCTTTTCCAGATGTAGCTGAATATGCAAAGGCTGACAGAAAATGGAACAGTGGAATCTTCTGTGCACATTTGAAAAGAATTCATAGATTTCATTGCACATTCTTTTATAGCTACTGCCATGTAGAGTAAGCCTGGTGGTTTTAAACTAGAGACGATATTTAATGTTCTCCTTTTTCATGTCCTCATTTGTATACTTGATTTCTGCTAGCAAGTTCTTTCATTATCCCTGCATGATACTGATTTAGGATTGCCTGGGCTATTTTCTCTTGTCTTTGTCTGGTTTGTTTTGTTTCTTCCAAATTTTATTTGTGGATTACTCTCCAGGAATAGCACGAATGCTATTTTAGGTGCTTTCCAGTGTCCTCTGTAGTTTATTTTATTTACAGATTGTTGTGCCATACGTCTGTTTCAGTATTTCCAGAGTTCCCTCAAATGTGGATGCAGTACTTTCCAAATATAAAAATCAAACCCTCAGCTCCTCAAGACATAGTTTAAAAGTAAGCACTTGCTTACTTACTCAAGGAAAAGTGCCTTTAGCATCAGCATGAACTCTGGCCATTCTCTTGTCAGCCCTGGTGTGCGCAGCCTCATACACAATCTTTTTTCTTTCCAAACGCACCATGCTTTTTTGCAGTCTGCAAAGACAATACTGAGATCAGGTTTCCATCCCATAAGTCACCCACTAGCACCATGAAAATCCAAGAGGACAGTTGCACGACTGGTACTAACGGGTGTGGACAGCCAGATACAGAATCTAGATACTCCCATTGTAAGTCTCCTGTTTTGAAGAGACCACAACCAGCAATAAGGAAGCACAAATTACAAACCAACAGTTTTGAAGAACATTTTGATGATGACGGAAAACCATTTTGTAGTCATCCCACAGCACCACTAGCTTTCCCTCGAGGAGATCAGTAATTCAAAGTAGTAGCACACTTCTCCTCTGCATGAATAATCCATAATAAAGGTGACATATGGCAATTCACATTTAGCGTTGATGAGAAAGGCATTGAAAAGTTGTTTATAATTGCTGCCTCCGAAGCTGGCCAAGCATAACACATTTGTGAAAAGCAAAGATGAAAAAACAGTGGCAGAACATGTAACAGATAAATCCCATTAGGTCTGGTAACATGACACAGGCAGGGAGGAAGCCCACTGGGAGATTTGCAAGCCAGTAAAGAAAAATACACATTCACAATATTAATTGCAATACCAAATACTTTATGGGTTCTAAAACAACTTCCCACTTCGCTGCACATGGATAAATAGATAAGAATTCCTAGCAATGGAAAGAATTAGAACCTAATTAAATCTGGCAGCTGAGCTGTATGAAAATAGATGGGCACATGTAAACATTTTTTCTGGTAACTGATGAGGTGAGAAACAATGGCTTTTCTGATGAACAAATAATTCCTCACACTGGAAGACAGACACTCATGGTAGATGTAATAGCTTGCTAGTGAGGTAAAACTCATTAATACATATTCTAGCTGCAGCACATATGCTTAACTCATTTAAAAACGTGATCACATCATTTTAAATTGGACTGCTTGAAGGCTTTACTATTTTCAAAGGCAAATGAGGGCTGAGTATCATTTATCTGCATCTCCTGCCTCTTGCCTCCTCTTTGCCCTCCTGTTGCTGGTGGTGGGCTGCACGGGTGCAGTCTCAGCATGGTAAGGGGGAGCAGCCCTATATCCTTACTGCCTGCAAAGCACATGGTCTGTCTTCTCAAAGTAGAAGCAGACTGCATACCATTTCTCGCTTAGTGTAAATTCCCATAGCAGGATATGACTAGTGGTTTAATGGCAGAATATAGTAACATGGCATGGCCTTAATGTCATAATTATCCATAAAGAACTGACAGAGATCTTTTAATGTCTCCAAAGAAGTCAAGAGACAAGTCATATGTAAGTCCCATTGAATAAATAAAATGAGCCTTAAAATTAACTTACTAAATGAGACTGATAGGATTTCTGCTGAGCTCCATTGTAATAGAACTTAGCAGTAGCAAAGAATTATCCTTGACTAACTGGGTGTATGGTTTGGCCCATTCTGAAGAGGGGCAGAGGTTTCCCACTGTCACATCATGAGGAAGTGTCATTTACTTTAGAGGGGAAGGTGCTGTGTCCACGGCAAGACCTGAAGCCTGTAGTGATGCATTGTTTGATCAAAGGTGCAGATCCCCTGGGGCAAATTCATGAATAGTTGGTTGAAAGCAGCGAGGGAAATGCCTTCACTGGAAGCCTTCTACAACAGTCCTTTGGGAATGTAGAAATCCTTGACAGCTAAATAAGGGTGAAGAAGGCTGGAACCTGTGGCACCTCCTATTGTGCAGCCAGTTAAAGGAGAAGAGCATTTACTGCACCCAGAAGTGGGGGTTTAGCCGGAGCCCTTTGCTCCAGCACAAAGCAAGTGCTCTTTGTGGCCTTCCAAGGGGCTGCTCCTGCAGTTGGAAAAAGGAAAAGAAAGCGATAGCGTCAAGGGAACTTTTTGTGGACTCTTTTAATGTTGGTCTTTCAAGGGTGCTATTTTCTGGAATAACTATCTCCTTGCAAGTGTGCTCCTGTCCTATCAAAGCTGTGTTTAGATCATCTACAGCTGTTATTTGTATGAATATGTGATTGCTATGTTTATCATGCAACTCTGACTTCCTCTGCATGCTGCATGCCTGGCTCTCTCGATGGAGACTACTTTTAACATTTCAAAGAGTTGAGCAGCTTCCAGCACCCACCGTCTGTGAGTAATGTGGCCATCCCAAACTCAGGCCAATACGCTATTAGACAGCAATTGACAGTCTTGTACTTTGTAAGTCTTTCTCATATTAGCCTGAAATACACAAACCTGCATGTACTTAACCTTACAAGCCTTTTTTCTTTCCTTTTTAATTTGTTCAGATAAATCTCTTTGGCCCAGCAGCAAGCCCATTTGCTTGCAAGGTTAGAGCTGTGTGTTGCAGCCTCTTTTACTGCTTAATTTCATCCATGTTGGTTGGTGGTATGTTTTGTCAGTGACAGACTGCATTTGAGTGTGTTTGTTTAGTAAAGCTCAGGCCTGATGCATCAAACTGGTCAAACGTCTGTTCCAAATCTGAGGGCAAAATGGGTACACACACTATTCAAGCAACGGTTGGTGTACATTGCAATGAACAGATTGGAGGGCACAACTCCATAGAACAAATGCCAGGGCTATAGAACATCTCCAGAAAATAGGAGCTGCTATACAAGATCATTTTGTTGTACAGCACTGGCTTTCCTGCTGGATTTGAGGATGTCTGTCACTAAAGGTGCCTGCTGTATGTGGAGTGATAGAAGTGAGAAAACACAGCTCAAGTCCAATTTATGTAAGCTGGTAGCTCCAGCTGAGGATTGCATCTAGTATGACAATAGGTGGAAAATATCAGCCAACTGAAAGTAGACATTGGAGATATTTACTAGATAATTCATGGAAATAATTACTTTCACAGAGACAGCTCTTCGTCTGTTAAAGTGAAGGCACCAATGCAGTCGTTCCTGGGGTGGATCTCAACATGCTTTCCGCCCGTTGGGTGGAATACCTAAATTTAAAGGGCTGGTCCAAACCCTCCTGAAGCTCTTGGGAAGCTTCCCACTGATTTATAATTGTAGGCAGTAAGTCTGACCCTTTTTCAGCCTTTAATAATAATTCCTCCACTCAAGTAAAAACAAAAATCTTGTTCCAAATATTTAGATTGCTAAAGAAAGGCATGTAGTACTATTTTCCACAGTATTTTATACAGACACAGGTCAGCATGGAGGAAAATTTTCATGCTTGTTTTCCCATAGGATAACAGTTAAGAAATATTTTCAGGAGAAAGAGGGAAAGATGATGGTTTTCTATTGGAATAAAAAAGAAAAAGGCATTAAATTTTCTCACCTTCAGGAATCCCATGTGCAAGGGAATATCAGTAGGCAGGAGCAGGCATTCCACTCTGTTGTTTGAGGATTGGGACTACATTGATGAAGTGGAATGTATGACTGAGGGTGTACTTGCAAAGGTTTAGTTGGATTGGGCCCAACCGCTCTTCTAACTCGACAACTTCTTTGCTGGTTGGTGGTGATGGGGAGCAGTGAACTCAAACTGAAATAGCAGAGGCAGCTTCCTGCCTTCTGCTGCACCCCTGGAGATGCGAGAACACACTGGGGAATACTGGCCTGACTGATGCTGCTGAAATTGGAAGTCCTAAGGAAGTCAGAATTACACTTGTTTGTATTATGTCACACTGATAAGGAGATGTGTTAAAATAAGTGACTTGTAAAGTATTTGCTGATGGCGCTGATGGTTTAAACATGATTGTAGCCCAGTAAGCACCCGATGTATGACTGGCTATTTTACAGTTACACCCTCAGCTTTAAATGCTTGTGCCCTGCACCCATTTGTTATAGGCAGTAATTTTGTCACGTGTTTGCAGAGACTTTTTACAGAGTGGTTGTGGGACCAGGTTTGGGATTCTCTTGTCAGGTCCTTTCCTGCCTTTTAGGTGAGTGTCGATGTTCATCACCTCGGTGTGAACAACTGGTAGCGTCACAAGTGACAGATGACCGGGAAATCGGGGAGCTCGCCCGTGGCAGAGATAACAAGAGCAATTTCAGGCTTTTTAGCGGCAGAAACCACAGCTGAAGCGGCGTTTCTGATGTATCTGTCAGACTAAAATGGAAGGAGGCGGGACGCCGGCGGTGCGTGCGATAGGAGAGCAGCTACCATCCCTGACTTCCAGTTCCCACCTAGTTAACTCCTTCTGTTAAGGCACCGGGCCGCAGATCACACGGGTTAAAACTCAGGCCAGGCCGGCAAGGAGGGAGCCAGGGCCGCTCGTCCCCCCGCTCCTGCTGCCGCCGCCGTGACATTTCCTCCCGTCCAGAAGTTCACGGCAAGACCGGCGAGGCGCCCGCCTGTGTTGGACCGCCGGCAGGTCCTGCCTCGCCGGGGGGGCGGCCGGTGCCTTCTCCTCCCTCCCGCCTCTCTCCTCGCTCGTTTCCAGAGGCGAGACCCCGGTCTCCGCAGGTACCGCACTGCCTCCCCCTCGCCTCCCGCCTCCATATTTTTCCCTGCCCCCCCGCAGCATCTTCCCGCTGCCCGGCCGGGGCGCGGAACTGCCCCCGCTGCCGAGGGGGGGGGGGGGGGCGGACGGGCGGAGGGGTTCGGGGAGGTGGGGTGTGGGGGGAATCCGGCTGCCCGGAGCCCCACAAAAGGCATCGCCGGGCTCGGGCTGCTCCGCACGCTCCGAGCACCGGAGCACGCAGGGACACGCTGCCTCACGTTTCCACACTGCCTCGTACGGACACACTGCCTGCACAGACACGCTGCCTGCACAGACACGCTGCCTGCACAGACACGCTGCTTCACACTCACACACTGCCTCACGCTCACACACACACGCTCCGCACACGATGTGCGATGCGCGATGCGCGCCGTGAGGCACCTCGCACGCCCCGGGGCCGGGGGGAGCCGGCGGGATCCGCGCTGCCTGCAAGCCCGCCCTGCCGCTCCCTCTCCTCCAGACCCATCCATCAGCCTCTTCCCCTCGGTCAGCGCCTTCCTGCCTTTTCCTCCTTTCTTATTTTTTTATGTTTTTATATATCTATTTTTTTAATTTGCTCTAACTGTATCTACCCAAGCCCTGAAAAAATGCCTGGCCGTGGAGCGAGGAGAGGGCACCGGGTCGGTAAATAAGAAGTGAGTACGAGCACAATGGCGTGCTTCCCCGCTCCCAGTCCTGCGGATGCTGCATGCGCCCCTACGCGGGGAGGGGGGACCCCGGGATGCTCCTAGCACCGCCGCGGCGGCCCGGACCCCTTTGTACCTCGCCTGGCTGCTTTCCCTTTCCTTCCCGGCTCCGCACCGCGCCCCGACGCGGAGCATCCCCGCCGGCCGCGGCTCGGGGCATCACCCCGCGCGTTGCAGCGGTGCCCGGTGCCCGCTCCTTTGTTCGCCGCCGGGCGGGTCGGCGCTGCTCCGGGCGAGATCGGCGGCCCCGATCGAGGGGGGAGCGGGGAGCGGCCGCGGCCGGGAAGCGGCGCGTCCCCCGGCACCGTGTGTGTGGGCTCGGAGCGGCAGAGGGAGGGGAGGGGGTTCCCCCTTCAAGGTGTGGGGCGCAGGGATTGGGGGGGGGGGGCACAGTGCCCGTGCTCTGGGCGCCCGTGGGGCAGCGGGAGGCGTGACCGTGGGTTGTGCGGGGACCCCCATCGGCCCGGGGTGGAGGCCTGAGCCCGCGGGTGCTCAGGAGCCGCGCACCGCCGCCACCCGTGCGGGGGCCGTGTCCCACTTCCCCGGCTCGAGGGAGTCTTCCTCCAATTTAGGTGCGGGCTTTTCCCACCGGCAGCTGGGAGCGCAGTGGCGGCCGTTCAAAACGTACTTGTGTTTCAAAGCACTTTAAATAGAGCTTGTGCGGTCAGCTGCTGGGGCCATCTTCCCACAGGAGTCCTCTACCTGCGCTTGATGTGGGGGATTTGTTTTTAGTGCCCATGTAGTTGCTGGTTGTCACATGGGTTACTGAGGTACTTGACAACGCACTCAGCTGCTCTTTTCCTAACCTGGTGGGGTTGGGAAATGATTATGTCAATAAAATACTTTTTTTTGTGTATAAATGTTTAAATGAATGTATAAATGTTTAACTAAAACATTATTGTAAGTAAATAAAAAATACACACTCTAAAATATGGGTGTCTTTTCCAGTAAGTACACATATGGTTTACTGTTATGTTCTGAGAGGTGCAATTGATACGCAATTGACGCTTTAAGGCTGCTATGTATTGTTTTTATGGTCATGTCTGGGGACTTTGGACGTGATTGTGTTCTCAGAGGGCATTTTTCTGCTCACAGGACAAAATAGAAGGGGGAAAGAAGGATTCGTACGTTTCTGGTACTTCTGTAATACCGAAGTAGAACACAGCTGGAAAGCTGCTTAGCAGTGCCTAAGAGAGCAGTGAGTGTAAAGAATCTCTGCAGCAAAATACCACCTTACAGTAGTGTAATGAAATGCTAGAGTGTAGGGGAAATCTGCAGTTTGGAAAGGGTTGAATATGACGAAGGGACAGATGTATATAGAAAACGTTGCAGATGTGTGAATGCATGTAAAACGGATCACACTGCTCAAACCAGCAGGTTTGTTGTAAGGAGCCATGCGATTAAAGGGGAAGATTCAACAGTTTAAGAATTCCAGTTAGAAGCGACCTTGGCAAGAAGTTCAGTTACTGTTATCCAAGTGACGCTGTAAAAACTAACTCCCCTTTTCTGTTTTGCCAGTGGCGGCACCTGACTTGCTGGATCCCAAATCGGCCACTCAGAACTCCAAACCGAGACTATCCTTTTCCACCAAGCCTACCGTGCTCTCTTCACGGGAGGAAAGTGATTCGGCTATTAATGTTATGAAATGGAAGACAGTCTCAACAATTTTCCTGGTGGTAGTCGTGTATTTAATAATTGGAGCAACAGTATTTAAAGCCCTGGAGCAACCTTATGAGACGTCCCAGAGAACCACCATCGTGATTCAGAAGCAGACGTTTGTATCTCAGCATTCCTGCGTGAATGCAACTGAGCTTGATGAACTGATCCAGGTAATCCCTACTTAATCCTTGTCGCCATGGCTTAGAACAACTAATTGTATACGGCAGCACTGCTGTGGTAAAGGGGAAAAGCTTCATTAGCAAAGCTCTGGATTGGCCGAGCGATGTGACAAGTGTTAAGACCAGAAGTTGAGCAATAGCATTTCCATGCAAAGCCTCAAGGTTGAAAGACTATTGCTGGTTTTAGGTCCAGTACACTTGGTAGACAGGCTTTTCACTGAGGCCTCCCATTATGCTAATTAAATGATTACTCGTCAGCAATATATATAATTAATAGTTCACAAAGGAATTGATCTATTGATTGTGCCTTGCTAGGTCTGTCAATATTTGAAATGCCTGATTCTGAGGGAGAAAATACACCATCCATTGCTCTAAAAGACTTCCAATTTACTGTGATTATATCAAGCTAGCTTTCCTTCCAGCTGTATGTCTCTTCTCATTGATTTTGTTTTAAGTACAGGAAAGTACCACGGCCTTGTTACTTTGATCTTAGATCTCATTTTTTCTCCACTTCTTAAAGGCACATCCACAACTGATGGACATTGGTGTGTTCCTACTAACATGACTTTACCCTTGCAGATCACCTGCCTCAGAACCATAGGAAATATTTACTAGAACTAGATCTAGAGCATTCTGGGACCCCCTCCAACTAAAATCCCATGTTCTTATGAATAACCAGTTGTACTGCAGGGGGCTGCCAAATAAATGTCAGTTCTGGGGATATGACAATGAAACATGAGGCTGGAGTGACCAATCAAGAGCTGGCGAGGGCTGACCCTTCATGAACAATAGCCATGGGGCCATCTGGGTTTGCAGAGCTTGAGATGGGACAGGGGGTAGCTGGAGAGAGTGGTGGGCATCCGGACCCTGGCTAACGTGAGCATGGACAGCAAAGCTCCATGGAAGTGGCTTTTGATTGCAGATATGGCTGAGAGTTTAGAAGTTGATTTTACCTCTCTGGACCAATCTGCCTTGAGCATCAGCAGGGACCCTGAGTTCGTTCAGTTTTAAACCCAAAGTACCCAATCATTTTCATAGCACACTGCTGCTGAATTTTAAAAGCAAACCAGGGAGATACCTTGTGTTTTGTGATTTCTCCCCTGCCTTGTTGCTAAAATGCATTTCAAAGCTGCTACCCTTTAAATGACTGTCAGGCAGCTTCTACCTCTCTGTGTCCTGACTAGGCATGCCTGAGGAGGTGTTGTCAGTACTAATGTCTATACTGTATAATAACTGTGTTTCAGTCTGTCTACCAGCAGAATGTGAGATAATCTTTCAAACACATTGTGATTAAAACCATCTCTTGTAGCTAGTATAAATATCCCCATATGAAATTTTTAGGTCAGATTCTGTACTTACAAAGAGAAAAATAGAAGTTTCAGAGCAATATTATCTCGCATCATCTATGAGATGGTCCTTAAGGCAAAAACTGCTGAAATTTGCTCTGGAGTGCTTAGATATTTTAGCAGTTATAATTCCCTACCCAGAAGCACAGATTGGCAACAAAAACTCCCATAGCATTCAATGCCCATTTGATGTTCTGTGTAAAAGAAATGACAGTTTCAGTACAACCATCAGAGCACAGATACCTGTATCAGCATTACCGCCCATCTTCACCAGCAATCTTGGCATGACCAGAAGGGCACAGGCTTGTGAAGCAGAGGAGGGGTGATGCAGCCTCCAACAGCACATGAATGAGAGAGAGCTGTGGGAAGAGTTTGCTTTGCTTGTTGTTGGGGTAAATGAAAAACTTAATTTCCCTTTGTTCCCATCTGCTCCTCCGTAAAGATGAGCACCACAATGTGGAGGTAGGACCGTGCTGCTACTCTCCTTTCACAGGGGGAGAGCTGAGGCAGAGAGTGTTCATTTGAGTGCCTTTCTTCATGCAGAAAAAGTGATAATGAATTACGTCAAGTTGTGTAAGGGTTGAGAATGAAGTGCCTTGCCTAAAGTAAAATCAGAAAGCAGTGGTAAAAGAGAGTCTCAAATCCATTTTTTCAAGTCTAGGCTGCTGTCTTCACCATGAGGTCATATTTCTTCCCCACTTACTTTGTCACAGAAGCAAAATTACTGGAATACATTTTGTCTCTCTGGGTTTATATCTGAATGCTGTTACAATATAATGCAGTGTTTCTGCAGTTTTTCGTTGGTTGTCTCTATGAATAAAAATAAACAGTGCGTGTGAGGAAAAAGTAAATGATATTTAAGAATTCACTGAAAGCTATAAAACTGAAAATTAATCTGTACTAGTGTAGTGGGAAGCTGGAATGATTAGTGTGTGCAAAGAAAATTACAGGGCTTACAGACAGTAATGTCTTCTTTAATCAAGAATTTACCTTGAGTCAAACTATAATAAAATCCATTATAAACTTTTCCTTTTGAATCTAGCGTTCTGGGAATCCAGAAACTGGTTTGGCTCAGGTTTGTGCTAGTCATTGCTCAAGGTACTTTTCATGCCAGGCTCTTTCAATCTTCACAACTTCCAATATGCCATTTAATCCTTATTCTGACAATCCCAAGATTGCTAACCAACAAGACAATATGTGGTGGCTTAGTCAATGTGCAAATTGGGGAGACTAGTCTGAGAGCACAAATTCAGCTAAAGAAGATTGTCCACGAGGAATGAAAGCCCAGTTCACTAACACCCAGGGGCCATCCAGTTTCCAGCACCATTGCTAGAATCTCCCCTTTGCCACAGAGATGATTACAACACAGAGTTGTGTGTTTCTGTAAACGCACAAAGAGTAGGGAATTTTCCCTTCCTGCCTTTTCTATCCTTATTTTATCTCATTAATCACCAAAAGCCTTCCTGGCACAACGATATATATGCCATTGCCAACTTTTCGGCACACAGGGCTTTATTCCCTGGGTTTTGAACTCCTGAAGTTATGTATTTTCACACTGACGGTGTGGCTCCTCTAGGTGTACTCAGTGGAAGTTATAATCTTATAGAATTTATATGCTTGATATCCATGTGAAACATGGGGCTATGGAGAGCTGCTGTGCAGCATAGCAAATGTACAAAGTTAATGAGGGCTCTGATGATGACAACCTCAGCTGCCTCAGAAAAATGGCCTGAGTTTTCCTCGTAAGTTTTCAGCCGAGTCCAGCAGCACTGTTTGTGTGTTGGCAAAGAGATGGTCTTCACGACCTTCTCCATCTCCGGCTTTCATGGCCCAGTGTTGCAGATCAATTTCAGCCTAAACCTCTTCAGTCACTTGTTGCCTCACTGCAATAAAATACACCTGCAATGGGCAACATCAGTGTATGACACCGAGACCTGCTTCCAGGTACATCATTCGTTCGATATTTCTTGAGCACTTCTATTTAGTACCGTACCTAAAATGTGCAAAAGTCACACAGAGCATATCTGTACACCTGAGAGGCCGTTTTTGCCAGGCAATTTCAACTCCTTTTGCTTGTAGACTGAAGCCAGTGTCGACAGTATCAAGTGAATCACTCCATGCTGTACACAACAATGCAGAGGTGGGCAGTGCACAGCAACCACTGGTAGTATATCGAAATCTGCAACTAGAGATATATCCTAGGAGGGCAGCTTGTGAACATGCAAGCATTACTTTGGTAAGTCTAATGAGGATACAACAGACCCACACACTGTGCATGGTCTGATGTTAAGCATAATTTTTTAGTTTCAGTTGGAAGGTCTTGAAAAGATCTCAGTTATTAACAGATGAAAAAACGTGGGTTTGCTGAAGGTTACATATAATATCCAATGCGTTGTAAAGCTGCAGAAAGGGATATGGCCATATACTTTGCTACTATTCCTTCTTTTGAAAGAAGATCTCCTGACAATTAATCATGGATGCTGTTTTGTTTTCTCTATCCATACCTGCTCTCAACTTGCCCCTGCCATGCAATGCAAAGTAACTGCCAGGTGGCAGAATGAAAGCGTGAATGTAGTTCAGAGTGTGTGGATTTTATGTATATGTGATAAAACATATAAACCTGATCTTCATTTACATGAGGGATATTTTACATCTTGCATGTTACAGATTTTTCCCCGCTGCTGAGGTTTGTGTTTGCAGAAGCTAATAGAAACCTGGGAGTAATCCAGCGGTCCACATGCAAATGATAATAAGCATTGAAGAATTAAAAATTTCCCGAATTAGAGAACTTGTATCAAATTATTTCAATCCAGTTCTAGCTCTCTTTTAGTATGTTGACTTCCCTATAGCAATCTTGCTACCAAACTACTGAAAATGCTGGATACAGTTTCCAAACTCAGATGCACAAAGTGTATTGCCAAGTACCCAGAAAATCTCCGGCTGTGTTTATGGAATCCTTATCTGTTTATGGAATTCTCTATCCCTGATGGTGTTCAAGGCCAACTTGGACAAAGTCTTGGGTGACATGGTTTAGTGTGAGGTGTCCCTGCCCGTGGCAGGGGGGTGGAACTGGATGATCTTAAGGTCCTTTCCAACCCTGACTATTCTATGATTCTATGATTCTGTTATGTGTTTATGTATTTATGTGCAAAGAGACCTTGGGTTACAGTGCTGATGTTCAGGTTGCCCCCATGTCCTTCTGCACACATGAAATCCATGCGTGTACCTTCACGTCATCTTCTGGGGTTGTTTGTCTCTGGGAATGGGTGAGACTGACTGAATGTGATACCCAACAGCTTTGTAGAGTTGTCCTTATTGTTGCTTCATGTACTTCATTCTCGCTATAGGGGATTCTATAGTGGGAATGGGTGTATGAAATAACAGTGAATTTGCTTTCCTCCTACCCGGAACTCATATTGTTCCTAGGAGGTAAGGATGTGTTCAGTATTGTGCATTGTGGGATGTCTAGGCAATGAGAGACAAGTGTTTGTCCCGCTGCCAAAAAGAAAGCTGACTAAAACAAAGATAAGAGTTTTTTATGTAAATATCACCAATTACGTATTGCTCAGCAGTTATTTGTTTTAACGTTGACCTTTCTAAACTATAATGGAAACAAAAAAAATCCTTTTAATCCCCAAACATCAAGTTGTTTAATGTATTATTTTTGCGTATGAAAACTGGAAATAAGAGACTTTTCAGATCTGTTATTTTAAGTATCTGGAGTGTCCAAATAAGCTAGTGTGAATTATTTTAGTTATCTTGGTGAGCTAATTCTGAAACTTAAATGAATTTTCAAGTAAAGGGGCACTGAAACTGAAGGTAAGAACAGAAAATACCTCATTTCTGGTTCCTTCAGCAGAAATAACCTTCAACCATATTTATTCTGAAAACCCTAACAAGTGGAAAAAATAATAATATCACACTAAACAGTCTTTTAATGTGTTCCAAGTGCTGTTTGTGATCAGTTTTGTCTTTTAAAGCCTTCATTTTGAACAAGGTTCAGGGTGCTGCCCCAAGCTGTCTCAGCACCAAGGGACCCCTGTAGAGTTTTAAGTCCAGCCCCTTTTTATGGGATGTGGCTTCTTCTGAAAACTGAATGCCCACAAAAATGTGCTCGCATTTAAAACAAGCAAACAAAGAAAGAATGAACAAGCCGCCAGGGTTAGCTGAACTGACCTTGATCCCGCAAGTTGATCTCCTTGCGTTCAGTGTGAGCTTGTGGTCAGCATGAGAAGAGCTCTCCATGCTGGGGCCCATGGTCGTGTCCCATGCCTGTTTTCATCTTACGTTTGCATCATCCGCATTCTCCCTTTTCCTTCCATTAATCTCTAAAACTGTGAATGAGACCAAAACGTGTTTCCTTTTTATCTCTCTTGAGGAAAAATGGGAGTTTTTTTCTTTATCTCTCTTGAGAGAAGCCTGACACAGTTATGAATGACATGGGAGCAGTGTTTCTTTCATCAAACTGGCATCACCAGAATGTCATCGTGATTTCTTATGTGATTAATTTCTTGTAAAGCTATTTAACTTTAAAATACATGGGTTTTGTAGCTTCATTTTTATAGCTCCAGGTAGCAAGTTACATTAAGTTACACTTCCACCAGGAGCTTACTTTGTGTCTTTTCATGGTGTTTTTACAACTTGCACTGTAGCCCCAAGAAACCAATTTTGCGCATCCTCAGGAATATGCTTTTTATTTCAGCCAAATAAGCTCCTTGAGTTTAAGCGTCCTCTAAGCAGGAACTTTGTGAGGGAGTTGAAATGAATCAGTTTAAACTCTAAATGTTCTTAGCCTCTCCCTTTTGCAGTTTCTTCCAGCCTCTCCCAAAGGAAGCATGAAGCATCCCAAGTCTGGCTCCTGACCTGCCAGCAGCAGGTGCTTATGCTTAAAGCCTTGAAAAGATTGATAGACCAGCATAAATGGATGCTGCAGCCTATTTTATTTATTTATCTGTTGATTCAAAATACCTTTCCATCATTTTTCTTTAGGAACCTTCTGCACTTCAGACATGAAGCTTATGACAAATTGCAAATACCAGTGGCAGAGCTGCCCACTGGTGTTTTCAAAGCAACATGAAATGAATGACCTTTAAAGCAGTTAGAACATGAAGCACAGGAACTGCAGTTTGTGCTGTTACTCAGTGCATGTGTCTGTCCTCAGTAAAGTGTCTGCCTGTCAAAGTACTTGAGCTTATGTGTACTTAACTTTAAGCATACAGGGTTCCTAAGTGGTGCAGTAAGAGCCTGTTCCTCTTTTCCTCTCCCTGAGTCTGTAAGTCTAGTGTTCCTTTCTGCTTCACTCTTGCCTGAAATAAATGTTCAGATGCTATTGTCTCTTTCTACAGTAACCCCCCCAAGTTCTATGCATCCCCAGATCAGAGGGATATTTAATACTATAAATAAATACAAATATTAATATAAATATTGCTATAAACAATATTATAAATATTTATAGGTCTCACATAACCTTACCCAGACCAGATACCCACATGCTGTGGTCAAGTCCGGCTGTGCTGCAGAAGCCTTTGGGTTGTGTGCACTCCTTGCTTTGGGTTGTTCCATTTCCGGCTGTCCTCTTACAGGCAGATCTCCTCTTCTGGCTCTACTTAGCTCCTGGAAGGAGGGAATTTCTGTTGCTGGGAGCATTCCCACCAGTGACAGGACAGCTCCCCTCTTCACTTTTCTGTAGTTCTTTTCTACATGACAGTTAAACCAAAAGGGATTTATTTAAGCACAGTCTTTATCCTTCACAAGCATAAGGGCAGTGCAGAGTTTGGGAAGCATACAAAATAAATCCTAACTGCCTTTGTCACTCCTTTGTTCAGACAGGTTGGCTTCTAACTTTTTGTGCTGCTTCTGGTGTTGGGGCTCTTAAATGTTGCATGTACTTCAGATGAACTAGGACCTAGAGCCTAGCTAGCTTGAATGCATCTGAATGACAGCTTTTGTCTTAAAAAGGGTGGCAGATATGACTCATTAGTAAGTCAGTTTTGCTGAGCAGCTGTCTGCATAATTCTTTCAGTCTTTAATCCCAAGAGGCAAAGAAAAGCCCTCTTCCCTGAACGTGCATATATATATACATATATATGCATGCACACACACAAAATTAATATATATATAGTCTTTTTAATGTGAAATAGAAATGTGTTTCAATATATTTCTACACATTTTTAGTTCAAGTGAATTGTGAACATAGGGTGAAAAGAGTTCTTGAATTCTTCAATGTGTTGGGTGCTAGTCACCAGTGCAGATTACAGTCATATGTTATACAAACTAAAAATCAAAACACAGAGTCACAGAATTATAATGCAAACATCACTGCAAGCTCTTTCCACAGCCAGGCTTGAAACCATGTGCTTTTGGAGGCTGTCGGGTTGTTTGCTAAGTGCTAAAAGCATCCTAGTTTGCCTCTGAACAAAGAACTAGGATTTCCATTTCTTTGTAGGCCAAAGCTGGAATAAAACACAGGTCTCATGCAGAAGCCAGGCCATATGAGAGGTATTGTTATATTGGAAAGTGAGAGGGTTCTCTTGTTAAATGGACAGTGAAGAAAGATATCCAGGCTGAGAAATGAGTTTCCACAGACTTTGAGGCATATCTGACTCTTTGGCATCACTTGTTAAATGATTGCCAGGCAGCACAAGCTAACGCCTGACAAGCTGGGTAATGAAAGACTGCACACTCTGTTTTTTATCAGAAGCATAATTTAAGATGCTTCTATTTTTATCTTTGGATAGAAAAGCTGAGAGTAATGAAGTGTTGTTTTACATCATTTCGTAAAAGCCAAGGGACTGTAAGATGGTACAAAAGCATGTATTCAGAGCCTGGTGCGGAAGAAGGAGATGAGCATTAGGGTGACTGCTTTGACATATACTTGTTTCTGCCTGATCTCTGTATGAGAGAGCAGTTGGCTACCAGAGGCTATCCCTCTCAGTTTGTAACCTCTCCTTATATTTCTCCTGTGTCTCTGCGGACCCTCGCTTAGTGGATGTAGCTTTATGGCCAATAGGCTGGCTTTTGTCAAGTTATCTCCATTGTCTCCTTGCACAGTCAGAGGACCAGAGGCTGAAATCTCTGACCTAGGAGGACTGTCATCTGTTTTCACAAAACGACTGTGCTATTTGGGTGGCTGGTTTATATCTCATTTTAACAAAAAAACCCCACAAAATTGTGTGTCTTCATCAGCAAGGGTAGCTTGGTGTGGCCTCAATGGACAAATACCTGCGTGAATGCAGGGATGTGATAACACAAAGCTGTGCAATGCACCTGATCTTGTTGAAGATCCCTGATCCTTGCAAGGAGGTTGGACTAGATGACCTTTGAAGGTCCCTTCCAACCCAAACAATTCTCTGTGTGTGATTTACCAGAAAGTGATTCTAAATTATATAGGAAATGAAAACCTGACATTCCATTAAAATGAGATTTTATATTTTCATTGTCCTTTTCCCAGTATTCTGGTTTCAAGCAAAAAAACTACAGTGTAAATACAATGCTTATGTGGTTTTGGAGCACAGGTCCTGTTTTTGAAAGCAAAGCAGGTGATGCCTGGCCTATCCACTCTGGGCTCAAACGTCCCTGCCTCTTTGATGCTCTACTAAAGCTTATTCCTGAATATGGGTATAAAGCCAGGTAGTTTGGATGTAGTAGAAGTTAGGACTTGGACTCAGACACAGACACAACTCATGTTTATCCTAAGATACAGTACAGAGCTAGCCTAAAAATCCGTGTAACTTAAAAAATGGGAATGAAGTTCAAAAAATATTTAAATATTTGAACATTTTATCTCAGTTCTTTTCACTATCAAAAAACCCCCAAATTTTCACCATTATAAAGACAATTATAGAAGAAAACCATTATTTTACTGTAACCATATATTATTATCCTTAAAATCATTACACATGGAGACCTTGATTGCGTGCCATGTACTGGGTGACCCCTCCTCTGCTCAGTCCTCAGTCTTCTTCTATGAAACAACTAGTAGACAAAGGCTCTAGAAGGTGGTAAGGCAAGTGGAATAATCTATGTGGTTTAAGAATTGAAGCTGTCCACATCCGTATTCTAATGCTGACTGGTTCTGTAGTGCTGAAGTGAAACTGATTTTTAAGTCAGCATTTAGTTTGTGTTTGGAATAAAAATAAGAAAAACTAGAACTATTGCCATTAAGGCAGTCAGTTAACATTAATACTGTAAAACAATTCTTTAGAAGTCAAAAAAGTCCCATGTTGAGATCACACAAAGTGTTTACAGGATGCAACATATGATAAAAGTAGAGATTGTATAGCGCTTTCATGATTCTAATTGTTTTAAGACTCAAAATACACAGAGTTACTATAGCTACTATATGAGTTAGGATAAGCTGAAGGGCTCATGTGACAGAAAGAAGTTATGAAGGAAGGAAAGAGCGACATCCAAACTTGTGACAAATGAAGTGGTTGTGTTTGCTTAGTAGTAAGGCATCAGTTAAGAGGAAAGGCTGAATACCAAGAATAAAGTGGCAGAGAAAATTCGATCTAACAGCACTGACAATGGCTGGTATGCTATTTGAACATATTTGCTATAGGGATGCTGGGGAGGGACTCTTCATTAGAGACTGTAGTGATAGGACAAGGGGTAACAGGTTCGAACTTAAACAGGGGAAGTTTAGATTGGATATAAGGAAGAAGTTCTATACTGTAAGGGTGGTGAGGCACTGGAATGTGTTGCCCAAGGAAGCTGTGAATTCTCCAACCCTGACGGTGTTCAAGGCCAGGTTGGACAGAGCCTTGGGGGGCATGGTTTAGTGTGAGGTGTCCCTGCCCATGGCGGGGGGCTTGGAACTGGATGAGCTTAAGGTCCTTTCCAACCCTGACTATTCTATGATTCTACACTATTTTCTTTTAAAATTATGCTAGGGAATAGTCTTAGATGAGGATCTGCTCACAGGCACTGTCCAAACTAAGAAAAGACGTCCTGTGATCCAAAGAACTGAATATGCAATTACCTCTTCCAAAAAATCTGTAAGCAACATTTAAAGACTTTATGAGATAGTAGCATTGATCTCAGCAAACCAGCAACCTTCCCTGTCATCCTTGTTAGTAATGGGCACTAGCACAGAAGACTCTAAAGGAATGTAATGCAGCAGCTGTGTTAGTATTTAAGGCTATATCTCTTCCCAAACATGGTAACAGCACATAGCATAATAACGTGTGTTTGGAAACTTCCTGACCTGCTGATGAAGAAGGCATCATCTGGCCCTTTATGACCAAAACTATGTTTAAAGTAATTGATAAGGTAAACCAGTAAAGATACAAGGAAAGTCAATGAGAAATACCGGCAATAAAAAATTCCTTATATACATTTTCAACAGATCTATTTAAATAGGTAAATCGATTATTTAATAAGAAAGAGTCTTTCATTCAGAAGAAAGAGGCAGCTAATGGATGTATAAGATCATTAATTTCTTGAAGAAGGCAAATAAGAAATTGCTATTCAAGTGTTTCTCATAACAAGAGAACTTAGGAAAAATTACTTTGAAGCACATAAAAATCTCAAAAGGGAAATGCTTTTAAATGATCCACAAGTAAATTGCAGAACCTGCTGCTACAGAATGACTTGGCTCCCAAAATACAAGTAAGCTCCAGAAGCAGTTAGATAAATTCATGGTAAAATGATCCTCCCAAAGCAATCTGAACACCACGATGCAGATGCAGCCTCCCACTCAGAAAGTCCCTAAAGCTGTGCTTAGTCAGAAGTTAGGATGTATGAAGAGAAAACATCCCTTGCCTACTTGCCTGATTCTTTTCCTAATTAGCAGTTGGCTAAAATCAGAGACATAACAACAGCAGCTAATTGTCTTTTATAGCCATCTGTTGTGTTTTGTTCAGTCTGACCCAGCAGAGCAGTTTGGGATTAAGTTGTATCTTTTTATTTTCCCTGGAAGTCTGTAGGTACAGTGTACTGCAGTTAGGAAATGCAGAGCTGCGATGGATCTTTGAACAGTTCAGCTTGGCATCCCTTTCAAATAAAAGGTGTTGAGGTAGTATGGCTTCCAAAATGTGTAGTGATAATATAGAGCTGTGAAAACATTTTACATCTGGATCTGTATAAATCTTGGTCTTCCTGGACTGCCTAAACACATGCATTGCTCTGGGTACTGCATTCATCTGCTACAATAAACTGTAATAAAACATGAATGGTCCCATAAAATTATATCGATCCAGTGTTTTCCCATATAATGTCCTCACTGGAGAGGACCATTTGCAGGTTCAAGGACTTATGATGAAAGTTCTTAGTTCACTGAAATGAAACAGTACTCAAAATGAAGGCAGTAGGCTTTATACTGCAGCTTTAAACCAGAGTTTATAAGTCAAAGGAGTGTCTGAATTGTGTAAATTATACAAACAATACAAGGGATGGTTTTCATATGCTGCTTGGTCTGATGTGTCCCATCCTACGCTAAGGTAAATACCTGTCAGTATGAGAGCATCCGTTTTTATTGTTGCCAGGTTGTCCGTGATGTAGAAACCTAGAAAAAGCTTTATTCTTACAACCCAAAGGAAAATGCAGCTCTTTTCCCTTTCCCTGTCTGCATACTTTCTCCTTCCTCACTGGGGCTGAACATTCCACATCTTTGATGTCTGCCTTTGTTGTATTAAAAGAAAGGTTAAGATTGAGACAGTTGAAGGTACAGGAAGATAAAACATAGGAAGATAAAACGTAGGAAGATAAAACAGTGTAAAGTCTATGCATAGATCCCCCAGCTGGCTTTCTGCTGACAAGCCTGGATGCTGAAAATGACCTAGGTGGCTGTGGAGATGCAGCTGTGGACTTCAAACTGGCTACTTTGTGCATCTGAGCTTGGAAAATGGTAAACTGGAAATGATGGATTTAAGTGGAGATCCTATCATGAAACAGTGATGACCTGGTTAATCCAGCATTGGCATTTTGTCATTTCTGTCCAGATCAACTGAATTCTATGGGCACTGTTTAGAAACAAAAACACTTTCATTTGCAAATTATCAGTGTTATTTGGGACTGGAAAAAATATCGCTACTGTGCAATACTGTTCTTCAACAGACTGCCCACATGGAAACCATTCTAGTCTGCCCTCCTGCTGAATACCTTTATGTGCATAAGCAGTGTTGGACAACTCCCCAAGCAGAAACTATTAGTTAAAACATTCATTTTAGTTTTGCAGCATTGCCCTGTTGTTCTTTCGTTAGACACCGATATTGTGATTAGGATCATGATTATGAAATAAGGCCTGTTCTAGAGTTTCAGAATTAAATGATAACCTATATTCCTTAAAATACTTTAAGTTAAACAGTTCACATTAAGAAAGAGTATTTTTAAACTCAAACACTGGTATCTCTCTGCAATAGATGTATAACTAACCAGGAATACTTTATGCGATAAGAATTCGCAGTGGGTGACACTGTTGAAATAGGAAATTATTCCTATTTCTTGAGACTGACAATGTCACTAGTGCCAAGCTTCTGCATCGTAGCTGCTAGAACTGAGTTTTTCAAGGACAGCATTTCTGAATTAAACAGTTGTATAAACTTTGAGATGCATGTTTGATATTTGACCCTGATTTTTTTATTCATCTAGTGAAATTTCTAGAGCTGCAAGTGTAATTATTAACCTTTAATTATTGAATTATCCATTCTACAGAAGTGTTTTAATTCATTTGAGTTCTTTTAATCCAAAGCAATGCATGGGCAGTTTTTCATGGTGTTTTAAAATGACTATATTTTATAGAGTATATTTCCTTGCCTAGCTCAATAGATGAATGTTTTGGGAAATTCACATTGTAAATCTTTATATAATTGCATATTTTTCTTCACCAAATGGTTGCAACAGTGAAACTAATTGTGTTTGCCATCTACCTAAGGTGATACATATTGCATTCTCCTTCATGGTCTGGAATTTACAGCTCTGCTGCATGCTGAAGTGCTTCGGGTGTCCACTGAAGATGAAATTGCAGCCTGACTCAATGATAAAACTCGAGCAGAGCAACGCTGATCCTTTTCTGGTTTATTGCTTGGATTCAATGACTGATTAAATCAATTTACTGTGAAATGTATATTGATATCGTTGTTTCATGAATATTGACAAAAAATCTTTTTCAACTTGCAGCAGGTAGTGGCAGCAATAAATGCAGGAATCATACCTTTAGGAAACACATCTACTCAGATCAGTCACTGGGACTTGGGAAGTTCCTTCTTCTTTGCTGGCACTGTTATTACCACCATAGGTAGGACACAGCTTATTATCTTTTTATAGTAAATGAGCTGAAACCCTTTTGCTTTCCAGTGTGTGCATGTATTTGTTAATTGTAAATCTTCCATATCTTCTGGTTTAAAGCAGAGAGTTACCTTTTTAGCTGCAGGGGTAGAAAATAGCTCTTGGTAAGGAGCCCTACCCCAGTAAAGTGCTTTTCTGTAGAAGCAAAATGTTGCTGTATGTTTCTGCAAGGTGACTACAAGAGATTGTGCAAACATTTTCTGGGGGGAATTTGGTCAGCTGTGTAGTCACAAGTGTTAAATAGGGCATGATTTAAAGCACATGTGCATTAAACCTTCACTGAGCTGTACGGAATGACAACTGTGTATAAGCCTATTCTATATTGTTGTTTTCTCTAAATCCTGAAAGAGCTGAGGAAATAGCAAAGATTCAGTTCAGTTTAATTTAATCGGCTATGATTGTATTGATAGGCAAATTTACATTCTAAGGCTCACTTTGAGGCTTGTGTTGCCTTCGGTGAAGTCCAAAGCTGTCAGGTGATTTCTCTATGCTCCCAAGCCTGGGGAATTGTTAAGATCCCTTTTGCATTTAAGAGCCTCTGTCCCTCTGAGCAGGTATGGATAGGAGCAGTGTTTATCTTTCTTCTCTGACTATAATATAGCGCACGTGATACACGGTTCAAAGATGTGCTCACAGATAACAGAAGGGGCAGCCACAAAGGTGGATGGAAATTTGAAGAAGGTATCAATTGAGAGCTATTTAAAACCTCTATTATGAGAGTAATGTATAAGCAATTGTAGCATTCCTACAATAATTGCCTCTATATTTATATGCATATTGTGATGGAAGAGGATGCTTTCTAAGTGTGGTATATTTCTTTATTCTTTATGTAGAAGTGTGTCTATATGTCTTGTGTTTGAGTAGATACGTGTCTATATGTATGTATAAGTACTGTCTGTGTGTAATGTTTTTCCAAATCTAGAGCAACTGGAACACAGATTTAGTGAAAACAGAGTGAAACTCTGACCTCCTTGAGCATAGTAACTGACTTTATAGCAGTATGTGCATAAGGTAGTAAAAACCCCAAATATTGAAATAAGTAATTTTAACAGATTACAGCAAAAAAAAACAAGACCCTTGAAAAGATACCTTTATGGTTAGTCTTATATTATCCTCTTCTGACCGCATGAAGCTTTACGTTGCAAGTAAGTATCCATGGTCCTGTAGAAAGTGGGTAGGATTTGCTTCAGTTCCCACTAAGAATAAAAGTTAATGCATCAAAAGTGTTCGAGGAATTAGATGATGGAAACATTACTTTAAAGCAGTTGAACCTTTTGTTTCACCATCTTATTTCCATGTAGAACTAGGGCTTTTCTAAATCTAAATGTTTCCTCATTTTATTTATTGACCCGATTCTAGCAAAACATACATGAGTCCTGCTTAGAGGAGAGCGGAGGGGTCTGCAGAGGCATCCAGGCCTCTGATCCACTCTCCCCAAGAGGCAAGACAACCCAATAGGAAATGCATTGGAAAATGAGTGTTACAGATCATTTCTGCAAACCGGAGTAGTCAGAATCAGGTAACACAAGGCAACTGTACGTTTTTATTTCAGGATTTGTGATAGAAACCTGTGAAAATGTGTGTGGGGAAAAGTCTTCCATAGAAAATGTTGGCTTTGGAGTAACTGTGGTTTTCTTCAGAGACCCTTTTTGACAGGAAGCTGCCAGTTAGTTGAGGGTTTGAGCTTTGGTTCTCAGGACCTGAGGAGAAAGCTGTAGTGTAGTTGGTGTTGTTACTGCTGTAAACCACCTTTCCGCTGGCTCACAGGGCTTGTGGTGTGGCAGCGGATGGAACTGTCATGAAGAGCCCTTGGAACTGTGACTTTCCCAGGAAAATGGTGACAAGAGAAACATTTGGGTGTCCTTTCCCCTATTCTTTATATTATTATGTGCCATCAAGTGATTTTGTCTTCAGCACAGTATCTTTTCATGCATAATAACCTATTGAAAAATGATGGCAATCCTTCCAATAAAGGGGCATAATTTTATCATATAACTTGATATTGTAACTTCTCAAGAGACTAAAAATGCAATTCATGAGCAACTCCAGCGAGTTGCCATAGCTTTCAGCCAAACACTACAGGTATTCTTTATGGACAAAGACACTTATAAATTCCTAAACCAACTTTACATAAATATTTTAATAATAATAATATAATAATAATAAAAGTGATTTCATAAAGTTGAATACAATTTATAAATATTATGCCCCATAAGTATAACTTATGAAGTATTTGGATAGAAGGAAAAAGGACCACTACCGTTTAGAGAAAATTATAGCTTTCCAGTGTTGCAGCAGATAAGAAACCTCTTATTACTATAATTTTACCTCATTGTTTAGCCCACACTCTTTCTGGTGATATCCTAGAATCTAAGAAATTGAAAGGGAACCAATAGGTTTTTTTTATGAATAGTGTTTCCCAAACCCTTCTTTTATGAAAATAAAGCCTTTCTTTATTGACAGTTACACTTACACCCCCCAAATATTTGGTTCCTGGGAAGAGGGGATAATAAATAAAGCCTTTAGGGTTTGCCTAAGCCATAAGTTATTGTTTTACATTTAATGTTATTGTATCACAGCAGTGATGAACATTGAAGTGAAAAATATTGATTGTACTTTGGTGGCTGTTGGCAGCAGAGCAGAACTCGCTGTAGGTTCTTAGTCTTCTGGGTCGCCTGTAGGCTGCTGAAAGGCTCCCTGACGGTGATGCCTCTATTGAGTTTCAAAGCCAGCTCACAAAACCAGAGGTACTGATTTCACATTTTTGTTATTCTCGTATAATCTTTCGTGTTATCCAATAAGATTTGCACTGCATATTAAAAATTAATTAACTCAGTTGAATAGAATACAATCTGTCATACTACTCCTAGATCTTTCCTAACAAGTGGATTTAGTTGAGAGGTGGGGAACAAACAATTTCATAAAATCCTTTGTAGCTTTTTTCCCTATGTCTGAGTAGGTTGGCTTTATTCTTGCATTTACTACTGTGCAACAGCATGAAACTTGCTTCAGGAAGGGCCCTCACTGATTATGGCTTTGGCTTGCTTAGTTAGGTGTTCTCACTTGTAGATATGTTTCTATAACAAATATGCCTTCTCTAAACAAAGAAACATGAAACTACGTGATTATTCTGTGTGTGTGGAACGGTTTCTGACAGTCCCTAAGAGGGAAAAGGGTAATGGAGGGAAATATGAATGCTGAAATTGGCTATGAAAAATATTGCATTGTTCCCTGGGATACTGTGCATGCTGCAAAGCACAAAAGAGTCCTTTTGTCTACCTGAAAATGTCATTATCTAGTCAGTCCTGTTCTAAGACCACATGTCCAAAGAAAAGTAAAAGAGGGTTGAGAAGAAAAGAAAGAAAATAATGGTAGAGAGGAAAAGAAAGAAAATAATGGTAGCTCCATCACAAAGCTGGAGATAGTGCTGAGGAGGAGGGGAAAATAGTCTTTATGTTTTTGAGAGCTCATTGTTGCCACTGCACATATTTTTTTACCCTCTAGATCATATTCTTCAGCAGGTAGCTTCACTCAGAAGTGGGCCTGCAGGCTCAGCCTGTGCACTTCTTTTAGGGCCTGAGAAAATCTCAACCTGGCAGCAGGTAGGAAAGGACACCTCTTACTGCAAGCTTGAGACCTGCATCTAGAGAAATTAAAACAAAGTGGACATGCCAAGGCCTTAAGCTTAGCAGTTGTTTTCCCAAACGGCTGCTGTCTCAGCCCGTAAAAAATGTAGTGTCAACTGTAATACCAGAACCCATATCATAAAAACCTCTACCAGACTCCTATGGAGTCTTCTTCATCAAAAAATAGCTGCATTATTTCTGCTGTTATTCCAGCCAGTCTATAATGACTTTTTCAAGCACTGCAAGTAGACATGTAGTGGAAAGGATACTTATTCAGACTCCTGGAAGATGGAATATCATGGATAGCAGTTGTGATCATGTCAGGAGTGCCAGCAGCCTCGCTGGTGCCTGTGGTTTGCCAGAGCTATGTCTACACAGGGGTGAGTTTGTAGAACTCCATTTATACCTTAGCACTCAAGGGTACTTTACAACCATATCGATGTCCAAATCCAATAGTTGATAATAATTGCATCTATAAATGAAAAAAAAAGAACACATTATTTCTCTTTGTCCTTTTCCACTATTTTTCACCAGCTCTTGGTTTTTGAACCCAAGCTTCTCATATTGCCCTGGAAAGAACCTCTTGAGAAATTCACCAATGACTGGAGTCTTTACTTTAGCTTCATGCGCATAGCTGGGGTAATATGGTTATGTTATTTAGGTCCAAAAGCCAAGAGTGCAAAGGAATGTGAATATTTTTTAAAGAAACAGAATAACATCAATTGTAAATCGTTATGTTGTAGGAACGGTTGTGAAGCAGCCAAGATTCTGAAAAAAAGATTCATATTTTTGCCTAGAAATCTGAACTTAATTTGTGCATTTTGAGTTGCAATTAGTTATGTAGCTTCAAATGCGATTTCACTCTAAGGAATACTGCTTTGGTATTTTCCTACTGCCTGGACACAAGATTCGCTTGTGAAGGCAGGGTGTTCGAAAAAGTCTTATTCCATTGCTTGTTGACTTGAAACAACAATAAAGTCCTGCTGCTAAATCTGTCCCTTCTGGCACCATTTCACTGCATTTTTGACATACAAAGTAGCGGAGTAATGTGTTGATAACTAGAAGACATCAGATATGTTTGATGTTATAAAAAGACAAATATTGTATTACCTATTATGTCATTTCATCATAAAGATAAAAAAATTGCAAATGATGCTGAAAAATTCATTCCTGTGGTTCAGAAATGGAAGAGCATCGTTATGTTAGACTGGTTTTCTCTCTGCCTGTTTGTGTCGTTGAAGCAGAGCTCTTGAGGATAAGCATACAAATTCTACTGGAAAAGATTACTCCAATTTGCTTATTAGAATATAAATGTTGGGATTTCTTTTTGTGTATTTGAAAGGGAAGAGAGAAGCAGCAAGTAAAAGAGAGTGAAGTGCAAATGCTAAAGTGATTGAGAAGGGGCTTGGTAAAATACTCCTACAAGTAAAAACTATAAAATACATTTGCCTGAAAAACATTCTGATTTGGGATTTTCTCCATCATATCATTATTCAAATCTACATTTGGGACTATGACTTTTAAATGAGCTAGACTACATGGTAGACATTAGAGTTTATGGCTTCTGAGGACCTGTTTCTTTCAAAGCTCCTCAGCTTGAAATCTTCTTTGTTTCCCTTTCCAAAGCAGCAGGTACAGTTTCATTAAGAGAAGCTCATGGATCTTATCCTCCACTAATAGTCCGGATGCATGTGTCCAGATTTCATATAGTTCCTAACAAATGTGTGTGTGAGGCAAAGCTTAGTGTAGCCAGTTGATAAGACCAGCTGCAGAGCAATGCGGAAAACAGTGGGTAAGTTTTATGGTCTGTGAAGATGTGATAGTGGGAGACATGCTAAAGAGGTCACTGGGGAATGAGGTGGAAATGCTCCTTCAGCCTCTTACTCTGCAGAGGGCTCCACCAAAACCTCCTACTTCCTTATTGTGCCTTCCTATTGACTCTGCAAGTAATAAGACTGCCAGGATCTAAAAAACCTGGACCAGTGGTGGAAGAATGACCATGGTGAAGATCTGAAATGAAATTCTATTAGATGAAGAGCTCAGTTAGAGACATAAAGGGTTTGTATATCAGAAGAATTGAATTTAATTGAATGAGCAAATCAGAGAAATCTATTCTCACTGACCAAAATGACTGAGGTTAAGAGAAGGAGAGGACCGCTTTTTTTCCTGTGTATGCCAGAATACTCAACAACGGTAAGGGTGGCTCTGAAATCGAAGAAGTGCAAATGTATAGGATGACACATAAATTTGTGTCATTTAAATATACCATTATACTGGGTTTTATACCAGCCCCATTTTGATACACAAGTATCCAGTGTGCACGTATATGGTAAACTGCAAGCACTTGCGTGTTCTGTGGGCCATATTCATAACAGAAAGAATCCCATACTTCTGGTGATGCTGCTACCTTAAATTACTAGCTAGATTAAAAAAGCTTGGGGTGATGTAGCCTCTTACTAGTGTGAATGTACAAGGGAGTTTTTGTTGACCTGGTCAGCTCTGAATTCTGGATGACAGACTTGGCAATGGATATACTGGTATAAAGTGTTGAAGTCTCTTAAGGGAAATTGTGGCATTAGTGGCATTTCATATCAATTTTCATATCTTTTTTTGGGGTGATCTTTTTTTTTTTTACACATTTTTAGTCTTTTAGTCCGGATTCAGAGCACTGTCAACTACTTACTTTTCTTGTAACACTGGAGTTTCCAACTCTTTATATTCTAGAATGTTTTTCTGACCACCTGGAATGTATTTCAACATTGATGTGATTTCATTAAAAACTGGGTTTGTCAAAAAAACCCTTTAAATGTTAATAATAAGCTTCTTGCTAAGCAACACTGATGAGTTTCTATTTGGTGGAGTGTCTCTTTATTGCTGGATCCTGCAAGGTATGGAGGAAGGCGTATCATTTTTGCAGCTTGATGTGCTTGCACAACCTGATGTTTAAATCTTCCTTTCCTCAAAACCAGTAGAATTTGTGTTACAACAAATTGCCAGGTATGTGGCCTTCCACCACTCTTTTGTACCTGCTGTAATTTCCTAAACAGACTGTGCTTAACACAGTTCTGCTGAGGTCTTGCTGTGGAATGAAAATGCCAATTCATCACTCGTGACACAGTCCCGAATTTACACTGCAAATGAGCACGGAAGTGTTCACAGCTTCCCCTGTTAATGCTAGTGTGCTAATGGAACTGGATTTTGGTTTCCGTATTCAGATTTCTTACCACCAGCTGATCAGGGTGGGGTTTCTGAGCCTCTCAATCATGTCTATTTTAATTCCTAGGTTACAAAACCTTGTTGTTATCAATAAAGGCTGCCAGGAAGAATTGCTGAATATGGCTGTACTGTTTGCAGAATGCCAGGATGAATGAAATGATTTCCTGCTTCCCTTTTTGTTTATTTCCGTAATTGCATCAGGAGTGGTGCAACTAACCATGGGAACCTCAAATCCTATAAGCAAACAGAGGCATGGGATTCTGGTAAACAGGGAAAAGTGAATGCTTTGTGCTTTGCTTCTATCAAACAAGAAGCAACAAAACTGGAGTCACTAACTGTATAGGGTTTAGAGGTCAAAATAAAACTACCTGTAGGTAGCGTATATACCCAGTCAGGATGACCTGTTGGTAAGTTCCCCACGTTAAGCTGTTTACCTCTATGTGCTGCTTTGTTCACAGCTGTGTGCACTTACTGTTTAGTTGAACTTCTAAGCAGGACCAGCTTTTAACAGGGGAATGGCAGCTGTAATCAATGACAGCAGTACCAGATTTTTAGGTCTGGGGGATTGTTTTGGCTAGCAATATAAAGACTAATGTGGGGGTTTTCACCTCTATCTCAGCTGGAGTTCTTAGCATCTGATTGCTGTAGAGCATAAGACTCTTCTTAGGTGCCTTTAGCACAAGCTGTGGGTTCTGAAGACTTGAGCTCTTGTTGAGCTGTTTTGCAGATCTTGCCAAGTTATATGCCAAGTAAGAACCTGCCTAATGTAAGTCTTGATCTGTTTGCCTATCATGTTGATCTGAATGTGCGTTGAGGTTGTTTTTCTTCCTGGAAACTTAGATCTGAAGATTGCTTGTGTTACATTGAGGCTCTGCTTGATGTACACATCAACTGTAAAACTTCTTGTAAGTCCCAGCAATGCCTCTTGGCACTCTGGCTGGTTGGAGCAGGGCAGGGGCTAGTGCTTGTGGGGAATAGCTGTATGTTGATATTCCAGTACTGTACTGGAGATCCACTAAAGAAAAGGCTCAGTTGGTCAGGATAAACTTTTTGCCTCCTATTTTTTTACAAAGACTATAGAAAGGAAGTTGAATTGATAACCTAGAAAAGCTTTAAAGATTTCCTGAAGTGAATAGCTAGCAGTATAAAATCGGATGTGTTGTGTCACCAGCATTATGGAGTAAAAAAGCATTAAGGTATCAATCACTCCAGCACATGAGAATATCCATTAGCACTTTATAAAAGTGTTTCTTTTTTATGCACTCTCTATTTTCTATATTAGCTTGGTTTCATTAAAAACCTGCAAAACTAAAAGGGAAGCTGGGTAGAAATACAGGCAAAGAGAAAATTAACAAAATCCATTCACTTTTTTTCCGGGAGTGTTTTTCTGTATTGAATCCTCTGGTGCTTAGGAAAATCTCATCCTCTGGGGTCATCTTTTTTGCAAGAGCTGCATCAGTTAGTTTGACTTGCAAGCAAAATTCTAGTTCATATCTCAGTGTGGGCTAGAAATCTGTATTTTTCAGGAGTGCAAGGTTATTTCTGCAGTAATGTGCATATAATCTGTACCTGCAATGCTTAAGATAAAGAGGATGAAAAGTGCTAAAGCCCAATTTGAGCTGTTAATGCAAGTGCAGTGATTGAGTAGAAAAGTTACGTTCAGCTTTTCATTTGGGAGGAGCAGACATTTACAAAAGATACCTGTTACTTGTAGGCTAATACAAAGATAGGTGGCAAAAAGGACCCACAGGACGTAAATTTTAGGTGACAGTGGCAGAAAAGCCATGGATACGCATTATCTGCCTTCTCCTGGTCATTTTGGATTTCACTAATGATTTGTTAGATGCTTTTCCAGGTGTGAAAAAAATGGGATGCAAGCTAGAGGAAGGACTGTTTGGTACATACTAGCGAAGAGCAAACAAAGATATGCACTAGTACAATTACTGGCCTGGTAAAACACGAGTTACTCTCTTTCTCGAGGTGGTCTTCTATTGTGTACTACTGATTAAAAGCTTAGTCTGGACTTACACAGCAGGATCAGGAAGAATAACACCTTTTTCCTCGTAGTTAATTTACTTTCTGAAAGTCATTCTATTCTAGATTGATTTTGGTTTTTTAAGAGAAGCGATTAGAAACACTTGATGTTAAAGGGTTAGCAGGTAAGGTTTTTTATTCTTTGGTTCTGTGGGGAAAAATCTGCAGAGAGTTTTGTTGTGGCTTCATTAGAGATGTGCTTTTCTCTCTTTTCCGCACTTGTGTGGGATTCTGATGTGTTTTGCTGGACCAGTAACCAGAGCCTCGAGGAAACCAAGTATAATTAAAGAGAAGATGTGACTTCCTTCAGACATCTTTGCTGTGGACGTTTCATAGCAACAATGCAAATTCAAGCCTTGCTTGTTGAACAGGAATTTGGTGGCAGGCATGGTCTCAGTCTCCCTAACTGCAAGGAGATCCTTTACCTGCAGGGATCCTCATTCAAAACCAGTTGCCCCTCTAAAATCAGTAAATCAGTATGCCTCTATACTGCGGGTATGGGAGTGTTAATTTAACATTTAGATGAATAGGTGGAAAGTATGAAGCAGTCTGAAGGAGAATTCAGATACTACATACATCAAGGTTAAGGTGGTTTTGCAATGCTTTGACTGTAACCACATTTTTTCATTCCACAGAACTTGCTACTCTTTTCTATAAAATGTGTATTTAAGTTGTAGTATCCAGTAATCAGATATAGCTAAAATCAGAAGTGCTTCAGGATGATGCGATTTGAAAATGGTGGTGGTGTTTCTCATCTGCCAGAACATCATGAGGATGTCTGAAGTTGTAACCAAACGGGAGAATTTGGTGTGTTGTTCTAAGGTCCTTTTTTGTTTCTGATAGCCAGGCTTCAACTGTGGCTTCTGAACAATTGCTTCTTTGCTGCTATCACCTTTTGCTATATAGGCCTTTCATCTCATTTTCTTTCTTGAGACGCATAATCTGGATTAAATAGTTCCCAAGAATGGATTGATGACACTTGCTACTTGTGGGACTGACAAACTCTTTTCTGTCACTGGGGTTAGTTGTATAATTTAATGCAGGAAAGTTTTTCTTTTTGGTAAAGATAAATACTTGAAGCATCAGGTCACTTTTATTATATGTTAGCACTTTGTTAACCTGTGAAAACTTCCATCTGAAGAGACTGCATAGGAAGGAAATTCCCTCCTCTTGTCTGTAGTTGCTGTTTCTCCTTGTCTAAGTTCAGACTATTTTAGTTTTCAACCCCCTGGATTAGAGACAGTGAGGATTATTCACCTCTAAGTTTCGCAGACTTTCATTCTGGCATTAGATATCGTTAGATCATGCATTAGTACTGACTTGCTCAGTTTACCCGTGTCCTTTGGACAGTGTGGCACAAAACAGTTATCAGGGAAAACATGGATGGATGGATTACCTTGGTTCACAAGTCTTTGAGGCTTCTTGCTCTATGATGCATCACAGCAAACAAGTTATTGTGGAACCAGCATGGTGCTTGCCATCTGCTGCTCTGACCTCTTTGCTGCTGTGTTGTTTTGTCTGTGGTGTTTATTTAGACCACAAACTCTTTGAAGCAAGTATTTTGGGTCATAATGGCAAGAACATGGGCAAAGATCACAAGTATCTGTATTGTTCAGTTTAACTGATGGCAAGTTAGAGAGATCTTACAGCTAAAATTGCTTATTTATATCTCCTAGATCTGCAATAAAGATTCCTGCTGCGAAGTTCCCTTAGATTAAGGATTTGTACTACTTCTAATTTACATAATCTAATTTTATGTGATATTTGAATACTACTTAAAATAAAACCAAAACCCAAAACACAAGAGTAGCTTCAAAAGACTGAGATTTTTTTTTCTTTTCAATGTAGTGGTGGCTCTTTAATCATACTTCATAATTTTTTAGTCAAATAAGGTAATGTCAGAGGCTATTGGAGTCTCTCAGCTTTTACGTAGGTAACATAGGAATAAACTTCAGTAATTTTAATGGCTTAAAAAATTCTTTGATTGTATATTGTTGGCATCCACTCTGGAGTCATGTTGGCAGTTTGAATGTAGCCTTAGACTTGGACACAAATATGCTGAAACACATTTGATAACACCAAATGCTTTCAGAAATCTGCCAGTATTCATGCTGGGTTAAACCTTTTCTCCTCTTCAAACTGACAGAGCAATAGCAGTTCGTGCTCTTATTGCACCACAGATTGATGCACTTCACTCTGATCAGAAAAGCACAGATTACCACCAAAAAAACAGCATTCAGGTTTGATAAATAAGCACAGCTTCTGCTTGGAGAAATGGATGCATGGAAATACACTTGCTAGAATTCAGGAAGTGTTAAGGCACCAATGGCCATAGCAGTGCTCTTGGTGAAGGCAAAGAAACTTCTGCTATCTGGCTTGCTCTGTTATTTCCCTGATATTAAAAAAGGATGGTAGATGTGAAAGAAGATTTTAGGGGCTGTAAACTTTGCCCCACATCTTGGACATCATAATTGCAAAGCTATATTTCAACAACCCGAGGAAGGAAATCTTCTCTGGCTGTATGTCTGTCTACTGTTTGGTTAAGAACTGGCCAAAGAAAATGTGCTTGCCATAACAAGAAGCCATTACCTGATTCACTGCCCCATTAGAGATCAAGACTGAGAAAGTTCTAATTTTTGTATGTCTCATTATGGGATTTACTGAGCTTCAGCTGAGCCCTGAATCGGTATTTTAGGCTACATAAAAATGTCAGTTAGGTTTCCGTTTGCCTGAAATAACTTGTTTTGTTGTGAGCTGGTCTGTAGGTCATCTGTGTGAAGAGGCATCTATAAATCTGCTGTGACTTGTGATGGCTTCTTATTAATATATTTTTGAACCAAGTAAATAGCTTTTAAATCTGTTCTTGCAAGCATTGCGTGCTCTTGTCTGAACTTCTGACTGCTAATTAGTCATTGCTGTTAAATTGCTTAGGATTTTCCAGACAAATATGAAATATGGATTTGGTTGTTCGACTCGACTGATAGTCCCTTTTGTCTGCTACAGGTCAGTGAAGACTTGGAGAAGCCATTACTCTGCACTCTTTGCTCTATTTTTTTTTATCTTGCAATCTTCAAGCTATGCTTATGATTGGTAAGAGGAATGGTAACCAGTGTGATTCTGCAGCAATGATTAGAAGATATGAGTCAGTGCCTTCAGAAATGCATGCATGTTGTAACTGAGAAATTGCTACTAGTCCCCAGATAGTGTTAGATAAAAGTGAAGATGCTGAAATGCAAGAATGAAAGATTTCATTGCTAGATGTCTGCTGAATATATAGATTCACAGATGCCTTTGAAGCTGCACTATTACCAATAGAGTGGTTTTGGTAGATCTGCCATAAAAAGGAAAAAAGAAAACTATCCTTCTGCAAACCAGTTGACTTTGGGTTAGTGTATAGGGTAAGATACCAAACTATTCTATGATTCTATTTCCTTCTTTCTTTTTATTTTCATTGACTTATTTGCAGGAGACACAAATGTCTGCAGGGAATGCTTTACTGGTGTGGTGAGAAACCAGAAATGCATGTTCAAGTGTGCAGAATCAGTTTATCTGGGGCTGTGCAGTAGATTCCTTTTGATAAGAAGGAACATGAGGATGTTGTAGAGACCAAGGATCATGCTTTGTTTTGAAGAGTGGAGTTGTAGGAACTGTAGATGGCAGATGCTGTTTTGGAGCTTGATGTATTAGAGCTTATAACAGAAATGATCACTTAAGAGAAAGCTGCATGGAGACCTCTGTGCCTACAAAGGGTCCTACAAGGATGCTGGAGAGAGACTCTTCATCAGGCACTGAAGTGATAGGACAAGGGGTGATGGGTTCAAACCTGAAGAGGGGAGATTCGGGTTGGATATAAGGCAGAAATTCTTCCCTGTGAGGGCGCTGAGGTGCTGGCACAGGTTGTTCAGGGAAATTGTCACTGCCCAATCTCTGGCAGTGTTCAAGGCTAGGTTGCACAGAGCCTTGGGTGACATGGTCTAGTGTGAGGCATCCCTGCCTATGGCAAGGGGCTGGAACTGGTTGCTCTTAAGGTCCCTTCCAGCCCAAACCTGTCTGTGATTCTATGATCCTAAGCTATTAAGTTCAGCTTTTTTGTTTCATTGAAGTAGTGATACATAGAGAATGTAGGAGTATAGTTTATTCAAGCACCGTAGGAGAGGTGTGTTATGTTATGCCATGCTCTGCCACCTTTTGAAGTAACTAGCCTTAGCAGCTGCCCCCAGCTGCAGCGAGCTGTATGATCCTACATGATAAGTATGGAAAGTGTTCAATCCTGCACACTAGAATGATTTATAGAGTTAAACATCCTTGGTAACCAATAACAAAGAGACATAAGAAATTGGTAATTTTTAAAAAATAATTTAAAATAGAATTTTAAATTCTCTTTAAAATGAAATTCTCAGTTCAGCCTAGTGAAGGCAGTTCATATGGGAGTGGGTTTATGGGAAGTAGACTGTAGGAGGGTACTAGATCACTATTTCTTGGTGAGCTCTTAAAAGTTTGTAAAAAATGCATTTTGTAGGGATTTGTTCTTTTATGGGAGTCTTGCTATATATTGATAAAACCACAGCAAATTATGATGCAGAAAAATTACCATAATTCAACAAGGGGTGATTTTTTTTTTCCTTGTAAAAGGGGTATGATTTGTAGGGAAAGGAGCTATCTATTACGAGAGCCACTGAAATAGCTGGAAGAACAGATAAGCTTTTTGGGCATAGCTGAGGAAGGCCTCATTTACCCAAAATGCTGTTGTATTTTTTTCTTTTTTGGTTGTTTCTGATACCCAAAGGCATTTTGCTTTTTTACAATTTTATCCCTATTTTGATGTTCTACTATTCTAAATATAAAAGAATATATGTATGATTATATTAGGCCTCTCTGAAATGTTTGAACCGTCTTGCAGATACTGAGACTCATGTCTCCATTCTCATAAAAAAGCATTTTAAAGTCTTTATTGTTCTTTCTTAACTTTTAAAATGAGATTTCCATAATGATATGCTGCTGGATCTTCTTATAAATTTCTAGTACAGAACTGACAGGAATTGTAAAAGACCTGTCTCTGCTATTTCTCCCCTTTGTTGTTTTATAAGTGATATTCAGAGCGCTTCAACCTTAGTGGTTGTCTAAGGTTTCTGAGTGGCAACTTACAGAGACTAATCAGAAATAATAATTCTTTCCATAGAATAATAAAAAGATTTCAGATTTGGAATAAATGCATTTAGAAATATGATCCCTAAAAAGGCAAAAAAGCAGTCAAAATTTTTTGAGCAAGAAAATAATTTGTAATACATTGGCTTTCATGCTAGAAACATTCCTTCTCCATGCAACTGGCTGGTTGAAGAAGTCCTGTCCTGTGTTCTGCAGCCATCAAAAGGCAATAGAGGTGGGAATCAAAGAAACATGAGGACTTTCCACTAGAACTAGCATTAAAACAGAATGACAGTATGATGGGACCCGTATTCAGTCTCATTAGCATCAAGAAGCTCTGTATTTGACCTTGAGAGAAACCAGCCCATCATGTTTGAGTGGGTAGCTCTATGCTGCAGTGCTTTGTGAGCCCTGTGTTTTACAGATGTACAAATGCATGAGCATATATGAATGTGTAACATTATCCATCATGATAGCACCAACCTCTAATGATGCGATAGAGTAATGAAGTATTGCAAGCTGTTGGAAGACGTGAAAGATTACCAGATGCTTGTTAGAACAGCATGTTTCATCCTCTCATGTAGAGAGAGGTTGGGAACTTCAACTGTAGCTGTCTGCGAAAATGCTCCCACAGAGATCTGCTTATTAACTAACACCATAAAAGATCATATCAGGAGAAGCTGAGAAAGCAGCTGGGATGGTGGATGCTTTAGTGATGAGGGACCACTGGACACAGAATAGCGCCAAGTGTGCTCAGGCTCTGGTGATGTTATAAGTCTCCCTGCCTTATGGCCTTTGGAGGAATAGTACAGAAAAGACACTTACCATAAGCATTAAAGCTGGGATGTTACTCTGAGTTTTCTGAAAGCCCAAGTGGGCGTTTTCCATCCTGTGCTGGCTGCTTTCTCCAGCTCTCTTTCCTTCTTGCTCCATCTTTTTATAACATCCCTTTTATCTCAGGTTCATCTACACCCTCCTTTCTTGTCTCCTTTTCCATCTGGCCTCTCTCTGAACTCACCTGGAAAAATAACTACAGAACTAACAGAGCATCTTGCCAGGGAAGGCTATGGCCTGCATCTGATTGAGGAAGGGGCTTCGAGACAGCAAGTGGCACCATTTGGAGCTGCTGCTTCATATCACAAAGTACTTTAAAAACTTTGGGTTTGGGCCAGTCCAATTATGAGCCCTTAGTAATGTCTGTCACGTAGTATATTCAGTATGGCATTATCATTAGCACTATAGCTATGTTGTGCTTTAAACCCAGCTGGCATCCCAGAACCACACAGCTGCTTGCTCGCTCCCCTCCTTTTTCCCTCCAGGAGCGAAGGGATGAGGAGGAGAATCAAAAGAATATAACTCCCATGGGTTGAGATCAGAACAGTCCAGTAACTCAGGTATAACACAAACCACTGCTGCTACCACCAATAATAATAATGATAAGGGAAATAACAAGGGAAAAGAATACAGTGACTCACCATCTGTTGACCGATACCCAGCCTGACTGAGCAGTGATCTAACCCTTCTGGGTACCTGGCCCCAGTTTATATAGTGGCCATGATGTGCTGTGGTATGGAATACCTCTGGTTAGTTTGGGTCAGGTGTCTGTCTCTGCTTCCTCCCGGCTTCCCCTCCTCCCTGGCAGAGCATGAGGCTCAGAAAGTCCTTGGTCAGAGTAAACATTATTTAGCAGCAACTAAAACCATTGGTGTTATCAGTGCTGTTCCCAGGCTGAAAGTCAAAAACACAGCCCTGCACCAGCTACTAAGAAGGGGAAAAATGGCTGTGACTGCTGAACCCAGGATGAGCTGAATACTAAATAACAAAGAAATTTCTAGGGAAATTAAAATGTGAAGATTCCCCAAAGAAAAGCAGATTTGACAGTAATGATGCACAGAGATAGTAAATCTGAACATGAGCCAGATAAGATCATATCCAACCATGAAAGTTCAAACATAATACATGTATGATATGGTGTAGTTGAAATGCTAGGTCCTGAGCCTACAGACACCTTGTGTATGCCTGACTTCTGAGGAGCATGAGGAGGTTCTCTGTGGCTCACACCTTGGAGAACTCATGTGGAAAAGGGATGATTAGATGGCTAGGAGAAGAAAAGACATGCCTGGTGCTACAGCTGGACTCACTATTTGTGAGTTCAGTGAGGTCTAACCCCAGAGTTTTCCCCTCTTCTGGTTTTGGTCTGTGGTAGAAGCACATGCTTCTGAAATCCTTCTGCAGTCATGATATTTTGTGCTTTCTGTGAGGCACTCTTTGGTAATACTAATACAAATTAATTTAAATAAACTGGGGAAAAAACCAGTATTTCTAATAGAGTTTTTGTTCAATCTGGGGAATACCACCAGGTTCAAGTGTAGAGCTAGTTTTACTGTACCTCTGGACTACTTGCTGATGTATTCTTTAATATGTCTTCAAATCTATACCATTCTAGTTTTATCTTTTACAAATTGGGTTCTGATGAGTTTATTTGATTGCTGCTCAAGTCCTCTCTGCCAATCTTCGTCCTTTTATGTGCACATCAAAATGTTGTTTTTCATAGAAATCGTATTTTTCTATCGACTCACTGGCTTTCAGTCTCCTTAAAGCGTGTAAGTTCTGCAATCTTGCGCTTCACCAATGGCTCAGTTGCTATCACACTTACTGTATTTTGGACACTTACCACCGCAGTCAAGGGAGGTGATTCTGTTCTTCTCCTCTGCCCTGGTGAGACCCCACCTGCAGTCCCACATCCAGCTCTGGAGTCCTCAGTACAGGAAGGACATGGTCCTGATGGAGAGGGTACAGAGAAGGGACGCAAAAATGACCAGAATGTTGGAACACCTCTGCTATGAGGGATGGCTGAGAGAGCTGGGGTTCTTCAGCCTGGAGAAGAGAAGGCTCTGGGGAGACCTTGTTGTGGCCTTTCAGCTCTTAAGAGGGACCTATAAGAAAGATGGGGAGAGACTCTTTAGCAGGACCTGAAGAGACAGGATGGGGGGTGATGATTTTAAACTGGAAGAGGGGAGATTCAGGCTGGATGCAAGAAGGAAATTCTTTACCATGAGGGTGGTGAAACTGGCACAGGTTCCTCAGAGAGTGGTGGATGAGCCATCCCTGGAGATATTCAAGGCCAGGCTGGATGTGGTTCTTGGCAACCTGATCATTGCAGGGGGTTGGACTAGATGAGCTTTGAAAGGTCCCTTCCAACACAAACTATTCTGTGTTTCTAAATCCTACTCAAATCTGATGACTTGATGTGCAGATGCTGAGTTCAGACCTTTGTTCTGCTTTGAGTGCTGCATATACTGTCCCAGCTTACAATGCAAAAAGTTTTCAAGTCCAACCTAGTAAGGTACTTCTGCACTGAGAAGTTTTGGGGGTTTTCTCTTACCTGTTCTAACAGTGGGACAATTTAGTTCCTGGTGCCTGTATTGTAGGGCAGCTGCAGGTGTTCCCATAACTTACCTCAGCTTGCTCAGAGCTAATGGGGGTTAAACTAACTTAGTTGGAAAGATATGTCTTGTATTAAAGGATATAAAGATTTCCTGGGATTTGGCTACAATACCACAGCTCAGCCATGTGATAGGAAGAGCAGAATAACACAATCCGCATACAGGAAATTTCTTCATAATTTCACAAATGTATGATTTAAAGGTTTGAGCATACATTTGCACACTGTATTTGCACCAAGGTATTTCAAATATATGTGTTAGCATCTTTACAAGCAATATATGGCTTTACCTTTTAATAGTCATTTATTATTCCCACCTCTAGAGTATGTTAACATTTTATTCATGCAGACATTTCTCTTCAAATTAATGCAAAGAGGAGAGCAGCTGTGAGGAATCATTCATGTATATATGCACACACATACACACATGTATGTACTGTGTGCCTAAGGTTTCCTTCTGGGTGGTGTTTGAGTGTTACTTCACATGTAGCTCACGTACCTTGGTAACTGCTGTATAATGTCCAATGAACATCTTTGGGATGCAAAGATACAAATGATCCCCTGAACCAGCATATAAGTGGACACTGGTTTAAAACCTCTAGTGTCTGCAGTTCTGCTCTGAACTAGCGTAAAAGGTGGTTTCACAGCCAAATGGCTGCACCAAGGCTGTGACCCACTAGCTTGTGGCATTGCTATAACGCCTTTGGTCATCTCTTCTCTGCCCTGATTCTTCCCTACCTGGTGGGAAGGGGACTGCAGCTCTTGGTGGTTTTTGTGAAGCTTTTTGACTGATGGGTAACCTTGACTGTCTGGGGAGACCTTTGGTTTGAGCGATAGCAAGAGGGATCTTGGATGAGTATTCTCAGTCCCTTTGAGAATAGTGCAGTTTTATGTAACATCTCTAAGGGATTTTGCAGGAATTTTTGGAGCTCCGAGCAGTGCTGTAGCTTATGCAGCTGTAATCTCTGGTAGAAAAGATACTGTCTTAGCAACTTCGGTACTGTGGTCACAGCCTCTGGCTAACTTCTGGATCCTGGTCTCATTTCTGGTCAGAGGCATTTTAATGGAGGTAAATTCTGAAGGTTTTGTCAACCTCCTCCAAAGGGGGTGTTGTGAAAGGAGTGTGGGAGCAAATAAAGGAAAGATAATTCACTAACTGTGGGTGAAAAAAACCCTGCCTTTTCTTGGCTTTTTTCTGCTGTTCTCTCTTTTGTTTCCAGCCTCCTCAGCCACGACATCTCATTTCACTTGGCTAAAAGATGCAATTCCCTCCATGTTAGGAGATAACGCAGCACAGGGGTAGTGGTAGCTGAAACCAGAAACAGTTATGTGGGTAGTAAAATCCAGGGACAAAGTGACCTGCCCTTTGTTCCTCCTTATGAATGGGGGGGGGGGGGGGGGCAGGGGAATCACACCCTCATGTAGCCTCCCTAAAGAAAAAGAGTTAGCAGTGTGTCTGGTTTTCTGTTTGTGCATAAGCATCATAAAGGTATTGTAAATAGATGATTTAGTTCATCAGAGAGCTCTTACAGGAAGAAGTTGCATTATAATTTATAGTTTTAAATTCATTACACAGCTGTCCAAAGGACAGGGTATATATCTAGTGTTCATATATACTGCAAGGAAATATTTGTTCTCAAATCGGCTTGAGAGGGCTGGGGGTTCAAAGGAGTGAGATAGTAAAAGGAAAGCAGTAACCACTTTGAGAAATGTGCAACATTTTTGTCCACTCTTCAAAATTTGATTTGAACTTCCTTCATTCTTCATCATTGACCCAATTTCTCCCAGCCTTCCCCTACCGTTACAGGCAGGCCTGCGTCTGAAAATACTGATGCCAAATAAGAAATGTATGCTGCCCTGTGTAAAGGTGATACTGACTGGAGGAAACTTCTGGTTTGGAGGATATTTTTGTGTGGAATCCTCTCTTTTCCTAGCCCAAGTTGTTCAATTGAGTGTTAAGTTTGTGTGGTAGTTTCTAGATTCTCAGCTCATCAAACTCATGGTAACAGTGCTGTAGGAAAGACTGGTTGTGCACCAGATGTTTATCAGTGCAGGGTTGTGTGACGCTGCTGTAGTGCACAATGCAGTTTTCAGCTGAAGAGGGCTTCTCTGAAAGCTCTATGCGAGCTTCTGTGCCGGTTTTTGTTGAGTGCAGATTGTGTTTCTCCACTGCAGACATGGGGTTTATAATTTTTTCTTTTCCCCAGTTGTATTGATATATGAAAATTAACATCTGGAGGCTGTTTTTCAGGATAGAAAAGGCAGCATCAAGTGGCTTAGTCCTATGCGGTAGGACATTTTTTAAATAGGGAAAGAATTGTGGTATTAGAGCCAGTTACTCTCTGTAGCACTGAATGAATTTAGTGCCAGCTCACAGTATGTTCTTTGCCTGAAGAAGAATTGGGAGGGGCATTAACTGTTTTGAGAGAGAACCATTTGAACTACATATTTAACTGATTTTGTTTTGCAGTATACATCTGAAAGTAGATGAAGATTGAATTGAACGTAGATTATTTGTCTAGAGATCTGTGGAAATTTGTTATACCATTCTTCCATCTGGCTTCCATTTTTAACTGGCAAAAATCTGCTCCAGATAAGGAAGGTGATTCATGTCTTTCATGATCAACATCTTATGATGTCCAAGTAATTAAGCATCTCATCAGAACTGATAACCTGAAATTTGACTTCTGGAACTCTTGTATATGTTTTCTTGAGGGTTGCTAGGGACCCATGTTGAGAATTCTATTCTGATTTTTAAACTTAGATTCCTCTTTTTCACTTCAAGAGATATAAGACTGGCTCTTTGTATACAAGCTGATGATTTGTTCTCTTTTCCTTATTGTCTGCATGGATTTCTAATCTGTATCTGTGCATCCTGAAAGCAAAAGTCCTCAAAGCTTAGTCTTAATATCTTTCTGGAAGGGCATTTCTTCTTTACTGAAACACACTAATATGCATTCATAAAAATAACTTGCTGTATTTCTGGAACACTTCGCTGTAGTATGATCTAATGTCTGGAGCAATTTTCTTGAAGAGAGTAACAAGAAGAAAGGGATAGGAGAACTATCATGTAGAGTCTTGGTATATTCCCTGTGTTTTCTGGGTATGGCTGCCTGTGAGTTCTATGCCTACTTACTTTCATTATGGCTATTCCAAATAGAGCTTTGGATCATTCAGCTCTGCTTCTGTGAATTCCTCCAGAAGTCATAAATAACCATTTGAATCTGGTAGAAAAATGCATTTGGGAACAATATTTCCTTTGAGAATGAGTTTAATCTGTAGGCATTTGCAAAAGTTTTGAACAGAAATAAATGCTTAGTATCTATGTTGACCCTTCTGAATTTTAGAACGAAGTATAAATTAAATTGAGAGTTGTTTAGAAAAAATATTTCCGATCTGATTGTTTGTAATTTTAATGTATATAGTTCTGTAGTATTTAGCTTCCCAGTAGCCCTAATTGCCAACAGTTCCATTTGAAATTACTGTTTATTCACTTATACCTCTTGCAACATGGGATGTTCCGCTTTTGTGTGTGGAGGCAATACACTTTTGTTGTGCTCTGAATATTAAAGTACTACTTTAGATTGATTTCAGGCACTATGGTATGGAAAGCCCTTAAGTCCTGGAGTTTCGTGCTTTTGATTGGAGCTAATGTATGTCGGACTACAAAAACACATGCAGTTAATTCTGCTGTCTTATTTGGTGAGGGGAGAAATGTGATGCAGAAGTTCTTTTGACTTCAACACCTGGAGTGCAGTAGGGATTTCATTAATGTCTTAGTAGGCAGTTGAGAACCTCAGGATACTTTTTTGGTGTGTAAAGTTTTTAAAATACCAGATAATGTAATGCTCAAGGCCAGCTTGGAAAGAGTCTTGGGGGACATGGTCTAGTGTGGGACATCCTTGCCCATGGGGAGGGGTTTGGGACTGGATGATCTTAAGGTCCTTTCCAACCCGAACCATTCTATGATTCTATGATAAATATTGTAACATTTGTACATAATTACTTGAAAGGAATCGAAAGACGGTAGTGAATCCCACTGCATCTCTGGGAATGTGAATATACATATGTTAATTTAGCTTTCATTTCTTTGTGTGTAAACATGAAGAAATCATTCAATGGTTTGTTTTCTACCGAGAGTTAGAGCTACCTTGAAAAAAACCAAAATGGCAACAATCAATTTGTTTCCTGTTTTTGTGTTGACAAATGAAGCTGTGAAGGTACCAAACTGATGCAGATTGCTCTTGCAAATATTTCTGGTCAGAGAAAAGAAGTCCTGGTTAAAGCAAGCTAAAAATTGTTAGGCTTCAGTTTATGATAATTACTTGCTGCAAAATCAGTGGTTATAACCAGAGGATTATGGTGTTCTCTTGAATGGTGTCTAGTAGAACCAGAACCAAAACCTAAATGAATGAATTTAGGCTTTGAGTGGGACTCTTTTAAAACATGCACTGCTTTTCCAGTTATTGTCCCAGTTAGCTTCCATTCCAGGTACCTGAGGAAAATGGGACCCTGTCGCAGCTGGAGTTAAACAATGTTTTCAATAGTAATCTTTCCATAATTCCATGCAAAGTAAATATGGCATAATTGTTATGCAGACTTCTGCAAAATTAGCTGTTATTTGCCCCCCAAAATTGAGGAAACTGTTTTGTAGCATTTGGCTTCTAACAGGCAGTCTTATATTCTTAAATATAAATGAAAGTCTTTTGGGATTGTAGAGAAAAGTGTGATGAATAGTACTCTTGTACTAACCTAGACTCAAAGTGTCTGGGATATCATGTTGTCCTATCAGGATGGTATGGGAAATAAGCGCAAATCCCTGTTAAGGATGGGAGGGCTTATAAGCAACAGCTTAGTAAACGTTTGTGTGAACAAAAGCCATGTATGTAAATGTCAGAAGTGTTTTAGAAGCCCAAAGGAATAGAAACATGCTTGAACTTAACACCAATTCAGATCTTCAAAGGCAGTTTATGAATACTGCTGCAGATTACTTGTAAAAAAAACCCTAAATATTTTAAGGCAATTCTTTTCTGTGTGAAAGAGCAAAGTACAGTTATAGAAAGTGAGCACAGATTTATTCCTCTGTACAGGACTTTTTCCTGACATGTAGCTTAGGGAGTATTAATTTCCATGCATATTTATTATTTCAAACTGGGTTGACTAACGGAATTCACAGCATCTGAAACACTGAGGAAACTTTCCCTCTAAGGATGAGTCTGAGCTACAATTTGGTTATTTATGGTAGTAATGGAGTAGTAGTGACCTTTAGTTAAGCTAAGTAATGCATGTTTTCTGCACTGCATTTCAGAATCCTGTAATAACAATAGGAAAATTAATATCAATACATGCTTTGTTAGGGACTGTAGTGATAGGACAAGGGGTAATGGGTTAAAACTTAAACAGGGGAAGTTTAGATTGAATATGAGGAAGAAATTCTTTACTGTAAGGGTGGTGAGGCACTGGAATGTGTTGCCCAAGGAAGCTGTGAATGCTCCATCGCTGGCGGTGTTCAAGACCAGGTTGGACAGAGCCTTGGGAGTCATAGTTTAGTGGGAGGTGTCCCTGCCCATGGCAGGTGAGTTAGAACTAGATGATCTTAATGTCCTTTCCAACCCTAACTGTTCTATGATTCTATGCTGTCTGCTAAAATGCTATTAAAAGTATTAATATTCTCACCTCCACATAAATCTTAATTTTTAAGGTTGAATAAGGGCATGGGGTGTACTTTAATGTAACTGTCCTTCTCATACAAGAATATTCCTATTTAGAAGTCATGAAGATTTACTGGCCTTAGCTTGCATAACTGCTGTGCTGCCCATACCTTTATATGCTTTCATTTCTTAAAGGAAGAGAAACAATATTATCGAGGATACAGTTTTCCTCATCTTACAGTTCAAGCAGATGCTGTGCCTTTGTTGAAAAGGGAGCTGTTGCCTTTACAAGATGCACTGACACTTAAGGGGAGACAGAGTAAAACCATAAATTGATGTTTCTGTGGTTTAAAACTGACATACGGGTGAAGATGTTTGTTCCAAGTAGGAACTAGAACAAACCTGCATCCATTAAGCCTAAAACATTTATATTGAGAGACACCAATAAGCACTCCCAAAAGTGTGTATTCTCTTTCCTTTTCTGACTATTTTTCTGTTTGGTAGTGGTAATGCAGTCTGGACTTTTGCTTCTGACATCTTTCCTGAGTCATTGTTTTCATGTGGGCTGTTAGACCAAAGGATGGGGAAACCAAAGGGCTTGACCCTGTGGGTGTGAAGTGCTTTCAGGTAGTTTAGGTCGAAATGGGACAGCAGGATAATAGTCTCCAGGAGGATGTAAGGGTGGGGAATACCTGGAGGCCTTTTGGGAAGGCCAGGTAAGAGGCACGTTGTGTGTAATGCCATACAGCCATGAGGGAGAGGAGCATTAAATGTGTGAGCTGGTGATCTGGGCTTCTTAGATCTCAAATTCTCAAATTCTTTTCCTTTTGAAATTTCACTTTGCTTAATAAATAGGGTTTTTACTCTTAGTTGTGTGCTTGGTCTGAGGCTGTCTTCTCGATTTCAGGAGACTACGCATTCCATAGTCCAATGAAAACTCAGAGATGTGTTTGTAGTCAGATGGCTTAGTCTATGCTGATTTAGCTCTTTGTAGTCCACCTCAGGACCATGGAGGGTAGGGCAAGTAATGAAATAATGTTTGAGAAGTATGCTTATATGTGGCTAAATTTTATACACTTTTTACTATTTCTTTTCCCCCGTGAACTGAAGTGAAAGATTGTATAGAAACAAGACCGTTAGCAGAGAGCTGTGTTCTGTTTTGTGAAGTCCTGCCCCTTTTTTAATTTCTTTCTAAAAGATTTCCTTTTACTTTGTGAAAGAAAAAAAAATCATAGCCTATGTATTTCAGAGAGAGGCATGAAGGAAATGGTTGCTCATGATTTTGCTACTTGCTGAAAGTCCTGTCCACTGTAAATCACATTGGCTTCTTTCAAAAGCAAAACTGGGGAGGTAAACCCAAAAGCACAAAGTTTGGAATTAATTTTGCACTGTCTGACTGTTATCTTTTTAATGGCTTTAAAATATGTATAGAGACAATTTTATATCCCATTACTGCTCAGTTAAGAATTTTTGGTGAGAATCACAAACTTACCTTTATAAAAGACTTGACTTTTATAGAGGCCTTTAGACTGTTCTCGTTACCAAAGAATCAGGTGAGAATCTCCAGAGTGATAGCTCTGAGTGGCTTGGATGAAGATGTAGAGTTGTGCTGAGGGTTGGTAGGATGCTGTTGAGCCAGAGAGTGCTCATCTTCCACTGCCTTCTACTGAAGCACTCTCACTGTAGAGGAAAATCCCACAGCCCTGCATAGGTTTAAGTCCCTAAAGATTGAAAACTGTGGAAGCACAAATTAATTCTTGCACCTCTGAAGGATTTTAAATATTTTTTGCAGTTTTGTAATTTCACTTTCTTCAATTCCTTTGGATAATGGCATTATAACAGGAGATTTATTGCTATATAATGTGAAATTCTGGGAAATTAAAGAGCTGGTGACAGCATGATTTCCAGGATTGATTTCTGCCACATCACAACTGTGCAGAAAATCAACTGAAAAACCTGTTAAGACTTTCATTTTCAAAACTATATATATGCTTGTTCATCTTTGCAGGTGTATATGCTGGCAGAATGAGTGTGCTTTCAGATATTTAAATGTTATTTGAATGGAGATAAATTGAAACATTTCTGAAGTTAAGCATGTTACTTGCTTTGCTGAATCAGGAATATAACACATAAGAAGCGAGAAGCTAAAATGTGAAGACAGAAGTTATTTATGCATAGTGGTTCATTTTCTGCCTTTATAAGATTCTGTGTTAGCCCTTATTGTAAAGGTTGCTCCAGTGCGGTGGAAAAGAGAAATAGGGGAATGACCTCACACTTTCAGATACTTGATGGTGAGTCTGAATGGCAAAACCATCACATTTTCTTTTTAAAGAAAATAATGCTATGAATAAAAATCTTCAGAGCTTTTTCTTTAAGAAACTTGGTAGTGTTCTAATCTTAACTCTTGATGAAATAGTGTTTTTTAATATGCTGGTATAGATTAGGACTCGCTGCATCAAGAGGTATTTTTATTAGTAATAAAATACTCAGTTATTTCACACCATGTGCAAAATAATGAGTATGTATATATGTATTTTTCTCTTGAAGAGCTTCCTTCCTACCAGTCTTAAGATTAAGAATTGTGTGCTTATATGTGCAAAGGAGGAGTTTCTCTTTCACGGCAGTCTCCTTGCCTCCCATTTCCCCTGGACTGCTGCCCCTTCCCCAGAATTTCTCTGCCTATTTCTGATTCAGGGTAAATGATCTGAATATATGGGATGTGCATGTAGCTTATAAGCAAGAATAGATATGGAACACAAGAGAAACTGAGGCAAAATATTTGTGTTTTTGAACCTTGACCTGGTGAAAGGTCTCTTCAAGTGAAATAGGGTACATGAAGAGAAGCTTAGAGCCACAAAGAAAGCTCTTGCTTACCTAATGTGCCATGATACAATCATGGAATGATTTGGCTTGAAAGGGATCTTTCATCCATCCACCTCTAACCCCCTGCCATGGGCAGGGACACCTTCCACTAGAGCAGGTTGTTCCAAGCCCCATCCAACCTGGCCTTGAACACTCCCAGGAATGGGGCAGCCACAGCTTCTCTGGGCACCCTGTGCCAGCGCTTCAGCACCCTCACAGGGAAGAGCTTCTTCCTTATGTCTAATCTCAATCATCCCTTTGGCAGGTTAAAGCCATTCCCCTTGTCCTGTTCCTACAGGCCCTTGTCCAAAGCCCCTCTCCAGGTTTCCTAGAGCCCCTTTAGGCGCTGGAGCTGCTTGAAGGTCTCCCCTTAAGGAGCCTTCTCTTCTCCAGGCTGACCCAGCCCAGCTCTCTCAGCCTGGCTCCAGAGCGGAGCTGCTCCATCATACCTGCATTCATTTTGGCCTGTTGCATCAGCTTAACATGATGTGATTCTGCTGATTGTAGGATTATTGGATTTTTAGTTCTTGTTTTGAATCTGTGACTTCACTGAAACCAGGGTGCATTTACAGAATACCTGTGCTGGCACAGTGCATGTTTCAGGAGAAACTGGATATCCTCACCTTTGGGAATAGCATTGTTCCTTGGGAGAAAAGGCAAATGCTGGGAACTTGACATTTCAGCTGTTTACGAATCATTTGCTGCTGTAAATCCACCATAGTTTTAATTTGCTAACACCTTAGTTCTATTTTATTATTTATAGGAAAGACAGAAGCACATACAGGCAGGGTAGTTTTGAACTCTGCTGGAAAGCATGTGCACTGCTTTGTATTTGGGATGGAGAGACCAGCAAGAGCTTGCTTTACCCAGCACCAAGAATCGCTTTACTTGTAACTAAAAACTGAAACCTGTTTCTTAATTACCTATAGGTAACAAAAAGGAAAGGTATTAAAATAAGACCCCAAACTCGCAGGATGGGGAAGAGGTGGGCAGGAATCTGATGTCTGTTAAAGTTGCAGCATCTGAAAAAATTGGTCATACTGTTTTTGTCAGTACATCTAAAATTGACATTTCTTGTTTTTCTGGGGATCACTTGGATCTTAGAATAACTTGGGTTAGAGGGGACTTTCAAAGCTCATTTAGTCAAAGCCCCAGCAATGAGCAGGGACATCTTCAATTAGACCAGGTTGCCCAGAACCACATCCAGCTTGTTCTTGAATGTCTCCAGGGATGATGCATCTACCACCTCTGGGCAACCTGTGCCAGTGTTTCACCATCTTCATCATAAAGAGTTTTTCCTTGCATCCAGCCTGAACCTCCCATCTTCTAGTTTGTTATCATCACCCTTCATCTTATCGCAACAGGCCCCGCTAAAGAGTCTCTCCCCACCTTTCTTATAGGCCCCTTTAAGAATTGAAAGTCTGCAATAATGTCCTGCTGGAGTCATTTCTTCTCCAGGCTGAAGAACCCCAGCCCTCTCAGCCGTTCCTCATAACAAAGGTGCTCCAGCCCTCTGGTCATCTCTGTGGCCTTCTCTGTACCCTCTCCAACATGTCTGTGTGCTTCCTGCACTGCGGACTCCAGAGCCGGATGCAGGACTGCAGGTGGGATCTCATAAGAGCAGAGTAGAGGGGCAGAATCACCTCCCTTGACCTGCTGGCTGTGATTCTTTGGACGCAGCCCAAGATACAACTGGCCTTCTGGGCTGCAGGCAAACACTGATGGCTTATATCCAGCCCTTCACCCACCAGTAGCCTCAATCCCTTCGTCCCCCAGCCTGTATTGATACCAAAGGCTGCCTCAACCCAGGTACAGGACTTTGCACTTGGCCTTGTAAATTATTCATTACTTTTGGTGCAGAACAAGTGTCAATTTTGTCGCATTTGATAAGTGTTTGCACTTGGTAAGAATACGTAGGTAGTAAAAGCTTCATTAGATTGTGGACTATTATCTTTTTACTTTAACGTACATTATGTTTTTGCTGGCTGTGTTAGCCAGGCATCTTGCTCCCATGGAGCAATCTCACTTAAGGGAAAAAAGCAAGTGGGAGTTTTGGGGTTTTGGTGCTGATTCAATTTTGCTAGAATAAGACTTCGAGGTAAAATGGATATAAGCAATAACAAGAAGTAATTGGAAAAGGGGCATAAGTCGTACTGCTAATGAGAAGTAGATACTTGTCACTGAGCCAAGTGACAGCTGAATGAAACAAGGAACCTGTACTGGGAGGCAGAGCTATCTGAATTCAGGTTTAAACTTTAAAAAGTCTTTTAACAGCTGTTACCCAGTTTCTTGAGAAATTGCCTTAGCAACTGCATGTGAGTTACTGAGTACTGTGACAGCTTCTATATCCATATAGAGACTTTCCTTACAATGCTCCTTCACCTCTCCAACACAGCACTTTGACTTGAAGGAAACTTAGTTTTTATGAATATTTATGGCCTGTTCTTTTAAAAGAAGTTTTATTGATTTTTGACTACTGCTCCCACAGAACTCGGATGAAAAGAAACCACTGAAAAGAGATCAGCCTCTGTCTCATCAATTCTTGAATATTCCACATTAATAAAATGTCAGTCTAGCTTTTCTTGTTATTATTCATAGTTGAAAAAGAAAACTATTGGAAATTAAGAGGGGTTTTTAATATAATGTTTTTTCAGGCTTGAGCCAGAACATTATAACCTTCAAAATAATATATTGACATTGCTGTGACACAGAATTAAGAGTTAGTGTTGAAAATCAGAATTCTCTAGGTTAGAATCCAGAAAATACCAAAGGGAAGTGCTGTGCTAAGCAATGGTATTAAATAAACAGCAGAAGAATCATAGAATAATTAGGGTTGGAAAGGACCTTAAGATCATCTAGTTCCTGCTGTGGGCAGGGACACCTCACACTACACCATGCCACCCAAGACTCCATCCAGCCTGGCTTTGAACACTGCTAGGGATGGAGCATTTACCACTTCCTTGGGCAACCCATTCTGCTGCCTCACCAACTTCTCTCTTATATCCAACCTAAACTTCCCCTGTTTCAGTTTGAGCCCATCACCCCTTTTCCTATCATTACAGTCACTAGTGAAGGGTCAGCCCCAAAGAAGAACCTCAGCCTTCTCCAAATCCAGGGTAGCCAGTTCTCCTGATAGCTCTTGGAGAGGGCCCACATTGTTCCTAGTCTGTCTTTTGTTTGCTGCGTACTTATAGAGGTCCTTCCTGTTATCTTTCACATCCATTGCCAGATTTAATTATAACTGGGTCTTAGCTTTCCTAACCTGGTCCCTAGCTTCCTGAACAACATCCCTGTATTCTTCCCAGGCCTCCAGTCCTTCCTCCCACCTTTTATAAGCCTCTTTTTCCCCAAGTTTCCTCAACAACCATCCAAGGTGGTTTCCTGGCCCTCCTGCCGCATTTCTTTCTAGCTGGAACGCAGCACTCCTGAGCTTGCAGCAGGTAATCCTTGAATATCAAACAACAATCTTGGGCCCCTCTTCCCTCTAGGGCTATATCCCCTGGAACCTTACTAAGCAGGTTCCTGAAGAGGGCAAAGTCTGGTCTCTTGAAGCCCAGGGCAGTGAGCTTTGCTGCGCGCTCTTCTCACTGTCCTGAGGATCTTGAACTTGACCATCTCATGATCGCTACAACCAAAGCTGCCCTGGAGTGTCCATTTCCAGCCAGCCCTTCCCTGTTGGTGAGCACGAGTTCAAGCATGGACCTCTCCTTGTCGGTTTGTCTATTACTTGCAAGAGAATGTTGTCTTCCACGCAATCGAGGAACCTCCTGGGTTGCTTGTGCTGGGCTGTACCATCCCTCCAACAGGTATCAGGAACTGGGATTGTTGAAGTCCCCCACGTGGACAAGGGCCTGCGAGTGTGAGGCTGCTCCTATCTGTCTATAGAGGAGGAACACAAACATGCATGTTATAGTATTTCTGCAGTGTATGCAGAGATTTCCCATAGCCAGTATGGGTACATATACTGCCTTTTTGTTTAATGATTATATACAGACCATTACTTGTGCTAAAAGTGGTATTTGTCTATGAATAAGTGCATATTTTTGCCTTGGCAGTAATGGGCGGGCATGTATATAAATGCTGATCTCTTGACCTGAAGTGGCAATCCAAAGAGAAAAGCCATCTTAGGTACTAGAAATTCAGCAAGGTACCTTTCATGAAGATTTCATCAGATAGTTCCACAGGGCCTGGAAAAAGCATATTTTGATCTCTTAAAAATCCATTTCACATTTGGTATCAAAACACATGTATTCTCTTTGAAAGGGTAATCACTGTAATTGAGCTGCCTAGACAGGGTGGATGTGAACCTGTGGCAGCGCTGCCACCAGTTGCACACAGCATCTGGTGACTGAAGTCAAGGGCATGGAGCTGTTTCACCCGGTTCTGGCCCCATGGGATTCAGCAGCCAGGAGCTCAGCCTTTCCTCTGAGCCTCTGCAATCTTCTTAGTATCAAGTTTCTCTAATCCATTTTCATGTAATTAAGGGTGTGCATGTTCACCAAATCATTCATCTTTCAGTATTGAACTGTTTCATCAATTGACCACGTATCCAACCCTACAGCCAGGAGTAGCTTCTCATCTCTCAAAATACATGACATTATTTTGCTATAATTTCCATGTTGTTTGCTGTCTGATGAATGATGTCTCGTGTAATCTGAAGTATGTCAGAAGCAGTGGGAAAACATTTACTGGTATTTGAATTTACATTTTCTTGTTTGGAAAGAAAATGCTTCAATCCTTCCCCAGACCTTTCAATCCCACTCGAGCTATTTGATATAAATGAATCATAAGTGGTGACACTCTTTTCCAGTCAGTTTTGCAAGTAAAATTTAGTCTTGGAACTCTCAAAAGCACCTATAATCTCTTACATAAGAAATACTTAATTGTAGCCAGCTTGTTTCAGCAGATGCCCTGATTTGTCTAGGAATTCCCTGTCAAAACCATTCATTTGAAGTCTTTATTCTTCGAATTCCTCTTTGGAAGTGTGGATCTAAATGACCTTTCTGAAAGACTGAGATACTGGTAAACTAAAAAGCAAAGGGATCTTTTTCTCTGCTTAAAGCAGAGATTTTTGTTAATTGCTAAGCTCCCCTTTTATGAAGGTTTGAATGCAAAGAGTCTCATCTGAACAGGAATGTCTTATCAATTTGCAGGAAAAATTCTATCATTTCCAACTTTTCCACATTTGCAGTAGAACCTATTGTTTGTCATGGACAAACTGAAATTTCAAACGTATGTTGTTTTCCTCAAAAGCAGTAATATATGTGGTTATAAAAGTTATTAATTTCTACTTAATAGTAAATCCACTTCAGATGAGTAAGTTACACTTTCATCCTCAAATATGTCAAAAAAGAGGGCATGAAAATAAACCAAAATTATCTTCTACAGTGTCATTTTCTGGTTTGTGTGTGTGGTTTTGTTTGTGGTTTTTGTTTCTTTTTTCATTTAGCATACCCTTTCTTCTGTCTATTGCTGACCAAAGGGACTGAGCTTCTCTTTGTATCCAGTTTTCATCTTGAAGGCTCTAAGGGTTCTGGACAGGAAACCATGGAATATGTTTTGTTGAATGGAACAATTAGTTACAATCTACCTAAAATCTGCCCTTTATTCTTAATTCACTCAGGGGTTACTGGAAATTCCTTCCAAAATGTATTTCTTGTTCACAGCTGCTGTCAGGGACAATGTATTTTGAACGCACAAAGTCCTTTGGGCAGTAAAGGCATGCTAAGCATTTAGCAGGAGATGAAAGGGATTTGGTAGCACTAGGAGGCAAATAATGCTTCGATAATGAAAGTAAAGTGGGGAAGGCTCTTTGGAGAAGTACAGGCAGAAAGTGGCCTTGGGTGAAACTGATCCCGTTGTGCAAATTAGATTTTCATGCTTCATGCTTTTCATCGCAGATAGCACTGGTTTAAAAGTCTTTGAGGGAGATTTTCTGAGAAATTTGGCAAGTTTGAATCTAGTGCTTTCTTCATGTCCACGTTTGGAACCAGGTGTATTGGTAGTAATGAAAACCACCTGGTTGCATCCATTTAGCAGAAACAGAGGAAAAGAAAAACTACATGGGACTGAAGGTGTGAAGAGTACTGGAGATACCGAGGCTGCCTGGACAATTAGTGTGCACCTTCCCCTCTAGGCAAGCAGCTCAGAGGGAGGGAAAAGCAGCAAAGAGCATGGTATGATGGAGATGATGCTCCAGGGCCTCTCGGTGAGCAAGACTGTCATAGTCAGACTTCTATGCCAGCCTCTGGAGCAGAAGTGGGAACTCTGAAGTGAACATGCCATGCCAGTGAGCTGCTGCAGTGGTGCCAGGAATTCCTTCCCTGCAGGTGGAAAAGAGCTGTGCGGTACACAGGGATAGGTGGTGGCATTCCTGTGGCTATACACTACTCCCCAAGCACAGTGCCTGAAACAAAGTTTTCCTTGGGTTAAAATTAGAATTCCTGTTTCTTTTCCTCCCTTGTTTTAAAAATGAAAGCAGTAATACTGTTCTGAGACAAAACCCTCAGCAATTACATCAACCCTATGAAATATAAATGTTTCTTCTCATTGCATACACGATGGATTGGCTTTTCACTGGAGAAACCAAGATTAGGATGTAAGGACAACTTGTGTAATTTGGGAAGTAGGCTGTCGTGTACAGCAGCAGACTGTTATAAAACATGACACTGTAGGAAGTATGACTAATGTGTGATGGAAAGCCCTTGGTAGATCAGTTCACTTAAGTACTGTCCTGTTATGTGCAGTGCCATGGTTTGTTATGTGCAGTGAGCATCTGGACAGAGAGAAGCCAATACCTGCTGGAGAAGGATTATTTTTTCCAATAATGTGTGAGATCTTTTTGTAAAATACAATTAATAAGACAAAACCTTTGTTCCTTATGGAAGGGATTTCTTTGTTTTTCAGGCTGGAAAGCAAGAATTTGTGAGTGTAGAAGTAAGGTACCATCCTTTTCCTGAGCAAGATGAGACTGATTTAGGGAGGAGAATACATAGAGCTGAGCATGAACTTCATGTCCTCATAGCAGTCAGCAGCAGATAAGAAGTATGCTGCAGCAGCAGTTGTCTCTGTAATAGCTGTGGGATGCATGGAGAATGCCAATTTGCTTTATGAAGCTAACTGGGCAGAACTGCCTGCTTGGCGTGGGCTTTATGTGTTTTGTTGCCATTAAGAGGCACTATTTTGAACTGAATACAGTTCTTAAACAATAAAAAGAAGAGGGGAAAGCAATTCCCAAATCCCCTAGTATGAGTTTTATAAATCTGTTGTATCCAGACCCCTGATTCTGAACTGCATCAGGAATTACACCCTGGAACTATTCAAGCTCCTGCTGATGCATAAGCAGGCATGCTTATGTGAACAGAGGAGCTTGTATCTGTTTGTTGCTTTTTGGTTTTGGTTGGTGATGAGCTAATTTTATTTGAAAACTCAAGGGCCTTTTCTGCTTGGTGCATAAAGGGACAGAGAAAACTCAGTGGCGCTGAAATTCCCGAGTTATAATGATCGGTAAGTTTAGCCCCAGGTTAGAGAAGGATGCTAGGTTGGGCTAAAGACACAGTAACATTTTTCCAGTTGCCAGAGTCAGATATTTTCATTGTATTAGTGCAGGAAAAACTTAAATTTGGAGGACTCCACAACCTGTAACTGATGATATTTCCTCTAATTTTGTTCTTTTTTGTTTAATTTGTCAGGGTTCTTTGCTCATTTTGGGGGGAAAAATATCAACTTTTTTACCTTTATTTTAATGTAACTGAACTCTATCAACACTGCGTTCATTGTTTAAACAACCGTTATCTGGAAACTGATGTTGAGGCAAAAGAGCTAGGAGTAAAATATACTCTCAATGGGATCCATTTTTATTTTAATGCAGTTGAGGGAGGAGCAGCTTTTGTCTCCTCTGTACTGAAAGGAAGAAGGAGTTTTGAAAACAAGGCTTTGATGTAGCTTACCTACAGGAGAGCAGAACCAAAAATTGAGATTAAAGGTTTCAGAAGGGAAATCTATGTTAAACCAACACGTTCAAAATAGTTTAATATGAATACTGCTAAATACCTAAGATCTTCATTAAATGTGCTTTATATTGTAGAAACTTACAGGCACATTGTGCAAAAACACGAAGGTATTTTGGAAAGGAAATGGCATTGCAAGCTCTCAATAGAGGTGATGAAATTCGTCCATTGGCTTTTTCACAGGAAAACTCGTGTTTCATCAACTGATTTTTGTGTAAATCAAAAGCACTTCATGCGAAATTTAAGACGCCAAAACAAATTTCTCAATTACTTGCTAAAATTGCTTTTCATTTGCAGTTATTTTTCTACCCAAAAAGCTTTTGTTTAATTTCTCCATGGAAAATAAACCTTTTTCTGACAAGTTCTCTATCTGACTGCCTTTTGTTGCGCAGGAGAGTGAAGCAGTGTCAAAAATGCTGGTGTGTTACTGCTACTGCTCCCCAAAGCATGAGTGATCCTTTGCAGGAGGAAATCTTTGGAATTAAAGTGGAGGGGTGATGCTCATGAAACTTATCTGTAGGGTTCTGCCTGTGTGACCTTGGCAAAATCATGACTATACCCATCCTGGGAGATGCATTTTACAGATGCTGGAGCCTGTGCTCTTTGTATTTCAGTTTTTCTACCTTAAATGGACCAACAGCAATTGAGTTATCATAGGCACATCAAGCCAGTGAATGCAAAACGATTTTACACTTTCAAACGGACAGAGCTGTAAACTGTTTCCCTAAGCTTTGTTTGAAACAGTGAAAGAACCAAAGCCTTTAATAATGAAGACTCTGAGCAGTCCCACTTAGTCTAGGAATCCCTGTTATGAGGGAAAGCTTCTCTTTGAAACAGAGCACTTCTGAAGGAAAATTATATCTTGTTTACCTGTACTGCAGCCTTCCAATTACAAGCCCAGTAATAGATATTTCCAAGTAGCAAGGGGATGAGGCATAGCTTAACCAATTGGTATTAAGTACGTGTAGTAGATGAGAAAAGCTGTCATTTATTAAACAAAATCCTTGAGTTCTCCACAGTACACAAAATACAAGTCGGTGAATTGTGCAGCAGTTGCATTTTAGCTCAGAGAGGACTGTATGACCTACACTTTCATTTAATTTTGCACGATGTTTGCCATGCCGTATGGTTAACCTAATAGGACCTACTTTTGAACTTGTTTCTGCAGAACATTTTAAATGTGTAATGCAATATATGTAACTTCTTAAACATCTCAAGTTGTTTGTAATTTAGGCTTTGGAAACATCTCCCCATGTACACAAGGTGGAAAGATATTCTGTATCATCTATGCCTTACTGGGAATTCCTCTGTTTGGGTTTCTGCTGGCTGGTGTTGGAGATCAACTAGGGACAATCTTTGGAAAAGGAATTGCCAAAGTAGAAGACACCTTTGTTGTGAGTATGCTGCCTGTCTCGTTTGTTCTTCATGCTGCTTGTTGTTCTGAAGTTAACAAGTGAAATTAAAAGTAAGGCAACCGGGGTATAGCTGTTTATTGTGACCAGATGCATAGCAAAATGTAGGAAGAACTTTGCAAAGTCTGAACGTGCTGCTGAACATCTCTAAGAATTGGATGAAGCCAAACTTCTTCTACAAGAAGTATGGCTGGGAAGAGGAAGAAGATCCGAAATACTTTGTTTGGTTTTCCCTTATAATACTCCTAAGTTTGCTGTACTGCTTACTTTTAAAGGTTTTCTTGTAAGTCAATAGGAAATCGCTGACTTGGGGAGATGGAATACAGGAACTGCAGGGGTAACGTGGAAATTGTTTCTTTAATTCACAGAAGACGTTTGGTATTTGAGTCTAAAATCACAATTTTTAAAGTCTCAGATGTCATCACACTGAAGGAAAGTAGGCACCTACATTTTGAGATTTACAGGTTGTACGTGACTAAACATTTTTGGGCCTTCACAGGAGAAGGGCAGCCTAAGTGGCACAGAGCATGCTGGTCCCTCTCTGTGTGTTCTGCTCACTAGGCTGTAGGATACTGTACAGTTTAAGGTATTTTCAGCCTCTGCTACAAAATGGCTTAACACAGCCTAGAGGTTCATGCTAATCTTTAATTATTCATGCAAAGTGGCACAGCTTCAGTGGAGGCAGAGACCTGTCAAACAGACCAGAAGCTTGTGCAGGTATTGGTAAATCTCAGCCGTAGCCTGTCCTTAACAATCTTAAATGCCTTGAATTCTAGCAGAGGAACTTAATTTACTTAACCTGTTTCACATACAGAAAAGTTTATTAAGGTTGTATTTTACTAATGCAGTTATTAAAAATGTATTTACTGAGATTTTTGAAGCATAGAATAAATGGCATAATGAAACTTAATAAAATTAATTATTTAGATCTTTTATTACCTTCAATAAAATGTTGTAGGTTTAACTGTTGCCTAATATTCAAAAGGCACATGAGATACTATTTGTCTTTTGATATGTAGAACATGTCATACCCAGTGAATGCTTAAGAAGCCACCTGACTTTGTAGGGGTTTGCATCAGCATTGCAAGTGTTAGAAGGGTTGGTTTTCTGCAACAAGCCCTAATTTTGCATGCAGGACACCTTTACTATGTAGAAGATGTCTGCCATGGCTTTATTTTTGAAGCAAAGCAAACTGGGGCTGTGCTGGGTATATTTATGCAATAGGTAAATAAAAGCTTGAATGGTTTTTAAGAAAAGGGAGGTATTTTTGACTTTGAAACATCAGTTCAAGTCCAGACATGGTACTGGTGAATAATACCCATTTCCATTGAGAGTTGTCTAAAAAAAGGCAAGAACGTTCCATAAGAGCATTTTATTTTTGTCCTTTCTGTTTTTTATACCTAAATTTTTTTCTTTTGCTGAAAAGTACAAAATGTTTGAGACCAATTTGTGTCTCTTTGCCTGTTTCTCATAGGGATAATTGTTTTTCTTGTTTTCATAATGGATGTATCCCTACAACAAGAATGCCTCAAGACAAAAAGCAGCATCTTGCGCACCTCTTGGCAATGTCTGACTGAGAACACGGATCTATATGTTGCAGTCTGGAACACTCCCTTGTGCTCTTTACTAGTTCCCCAAAAGAGCTAATAGGAGATGCTGATGGGTCAGCAGGGTATTTCATGTTGCCATAACCCAAACTACTGCTGTGATTTGGGTTACAAGAGCAGGATCTTGGTCATGCTGACTGTAAAAATCAGTTTCCACGGACACTAAAATTGAACACAAGAAAATACATATTGTGAGCAGTCTGATTTCATTTGTGGTCTCCTTTTGTGGAAGTTTCCAGAGTTGTGTGTTCCTTTGCTTCTTTTAAGTTGAATCAGCGTGCTTTGGATGGACGGAAAACTCTTTGGGGGAAAAAATGTCACATTGGCAGGGGCTGGCAAATGGGACTCTGCAGTGGTCTGTTCTAGCTTTTGTACAGTTTAAAAGAGAAGTCATTAACAGCTTGCACTACAGATAAAGGACTTGGCTTATTAAATTTCCAGGTAATCTGTAGGTGGGGACAGAACTAAAAATCAAAGGGCAGAATCAGGATTCAAAATGATCTTGACAAGTTTAAAGAGCAATCTGAATGTACAGGATTCAATTCAAGGAGGACAAATTCGAAGTACTAGGTGAAGTAATAATAACACCTGCAATTGCATTTCAGGGAACAGTGCAAATGACCTGCTCTAGGTGGTCCTGCCTTGACAGGGGGTTGGATGATCTCCAGAGGTCCCTCCCAGTGCTAATGATTATGTGATTCTGTGAAATGTTCTGAGGACTGGGGGCTCATGCTAACATGGGTTAATGTCATACTGCTGTGAAATGATGATACATCATAGAAGTATAAATACGAGTGCAAATAAATAACTAGGCAGAGGGAAGGGGGTTATATCTAGCTTTGAGTACAACACATAAAGAAACATGGATTATTTTGCTGGAGTCAACAAATAGCAACAAGAATAGATGGGTGAAGAAAGACTGAAATAAATGCATACATTTGGGCTATAGAACATACAATTGAAAGAAAACAGCTGCAGAAGTTTGCTGGAAAGAATAAAGTAGCAATTGCTTTGTTTGCCTTGAATAAGTCCATAAACAGTAGGCTTAAAATGAAGGAGAAGAGATGCAGTGCGAGCATTAAGAAAACAGTTGAGCATGAGCGCATGTTGCCTGGCCACTAGTGTGTCTACAGTGACATAGGTGGGTTTGGTATTGTCTTGGGCCAAGTTTGAAAAGGTGATCTCTTCACATCCCTTCCCACTCTATTTTCTGTGGTTCTGTTTAGCCAATTACTAGATTAGAGAGAACTGTGCCGTTAAAAATTGTAGGTTTTATTCTGCCAGTTGTGGATGCACAAAAGTAGAGATATTGAAGGTGCAAGCACTACTTGGAGCTCACTCAAATATCTGTCCCCCTCTCAAAACTTCAGCGTGATCTGCTGCTAGCATTAATGAATGCTACTGGGGGGTGCAGTGGCTGGGTTGGGCTTGGTGAGCGGTTGTATTCTCTTTCTTTGTATTTCTCTTGTATTATTACTGGTGGTAGCAGTAGTAGTTTGTGTTATACCTTAGTTACTAAACTGTTCTTATCTCAACCCATGTGAGTTGAATTCTTTTGATTCTCCTTCCCATCCCCCTGGGACTGGGGGAAGAAAGAGGGCAGTGAGTGAGTAAAACTGCGTGGGTGAGGGGCTTAAACCATGACAACATGTAACTTGGCCAGATCACAAATGTGGCCACAGTAAGGAGTTCAGCCCTGCTCGGCACTTCCTGATGCCGGTGATTCCTAGGATAGTCATGTTTGCTTTGAAAACCCTGTCAAAATAACCCCCTGCTTGATTTCCTTATTTGTTTGAGAACTATAACCCACTGTGTTCTTGAGCAGCTAGTGCTCATTGTGGGTGATTGATTGGTGCTGATGTACTTTAGTTCGGTTTTACTAACGATGGGTTTCTTCTTTTTTCCCCTTCCCTTTCCAGAAGTGGAATGTGAGTCAGACAAAGATTCGCATAATTTCAACAATAATATTCATACTGTTTGGCTGCGTGCTGTTTGTTGCTCTTCCTGCAGTTATATTCAAGCACATAGAAGGCTGGAGCACACTAGATGCAATTTACTTTGTGGTTATCACTCTAACTACCATTGGATTTGGTGACTATGTTGCAGGTAAGATTTCCTTGTAGCTCTGTGTTATAATATTTTGCAGTTATGTTCTGCTTTGCTGTATTATTTTGGGACAGATGCAGTGTTACCCTTTATCATTCCTGTGTCAGGGCACCTTAGAAAATATGGCAGGATAGAAACAGGAAGTGCCTGTTTCTACATAATCTCTTTTCTTTTATTGTACTGTTAAAAGATGGTGTACTTGATTTTTATGTGGAGTTCTTTGTTCTTACAGGTTGAATGGAGTGCAAGGATTAATAAAGTATTTAAGTCCGCTGAATATACTGGTTTTCCAGCTGGATTTGCTTAAAGTATCTTGCCCTGTTATGTGACATAGGTTTTGTGTACATCTCTTAGTTTCAAAGTGCTGTTCAGAGCTCTGTTTCTGCCATTGAGATGTCTCTATTGCTGTTGCATTCTGCTTCTGTGTTTTCTTTCTGTTGTTTTTTACGTACATGCTTGACCATGTGTGTTTTGTAATCTATGAAGGTTTAGCATAACCCATGGATAATGTGTCCAACTTCCATGGTTCTATTAACCCAGGTTGGATTGGTTGTGAATAACTGTGACAAACTGAGTTGAAAATGCTTGGATCAGTTCTCTGCATCAACTTGTTTCATGAAAAGGTGTTTAGAGGCGTTGGATCACTTCTCAGAATAGGATTAAGTGTGTTGTGTGTGTTAAAGTTGTTGATGTGTTCAGGTGAGGATTAGAAATTCAGAGCATGATGCTTCAAGCCTGAGGCTTGCTTTGTTCAGACTGATTTCATGCATCTCCTGATGTAGCACCATCATTTCTCTTTCATGAGATTTCACTCTCCCACCCAGTGGTGCCGGGCTGCTGTTAGTGAGTTATTTTGCTGGAGGAACTGTTTCAAGTAGACATCCTCATGGTGTTTCCTCCTCCCATGTCTCACCTCACCGGTAGCTATTGTGTGAGTCCAAGCGCACCAAGGTGAGGGTCACATGTTGCGTAGCTCCTCCTAGTGATTTGGAGGCCTGCCTCAAGTTTGCCTTGATGGAAGGCATGTTGACTGGTCTTGTTGCTGGTGAAGTCCCACAGAGACGTCTGAACTGTTTGGCATATGCCTGAATGACATGGGTAAAATGAAGGGGGGATGAAGTTAGTGTTGAAGTTAAGTTATGCAACCCATTTAATAAATGAAAGGTGACATGAGAAGTTGCCGAAGAGTCTGACAAATTACAGAACTAGGCTGTAAAATAGCAAATGAAATGTGTTTGGACTTTTACATGGGTTTTTTATTATGTTTTTGTATTTTGAATGTGTCTCACAGATTTCTTCCTTCTCCTTTCCCATTATTCTTTTTCCATGTTTTTATTATGTCAGGAACTTGTGATTCTGGTAAGATTCGCACTAGCACAGAATAAAAAAATTGATGTTGTTTCCAAGTCAAGAGTCAGTGTGGTTTAGACTCTTGCTCCCGAGGGGTACACGTATGTCAGGGAATAAAAATAGTAGTGTATGAAGGCTATATTTACTGTAAAGCATTATGTGAAATGGCCCACTTGGCTCTAACTAGAACACTGAGTACATCGATCATTACTCTCATTATACATTTCCACAGAATTTTCTATTTGTAGACCACTTGATATCATAATTTGTTCCTACATCATGTCTGGGTTTTTTTTTTTTTAACTTTACTAGGAAATACATTCTCTTTCTACAAAATATTCTTGAATTACACTGTTTCATAGTCTTTTATGGTTCAGTTATATATATATTAATTTTAATCAAAGTTCCACTATAAATGCATGATGTCAAAATGTCATTCATGTTTTCTATTTTCTTTAAGAGTAACATGCACAAGATGTGTATTTGTACTTTAATATGTTATTGATTTGAAGTTTCCGGTGGGGCAATGAGATCTGTACTTGCAGAGATGATGCTCAAGAGAACAGGGTTAGATGACTATCTGTCTCCATCATAACCGGGAGGTTAACATTGCCGCTGGGCTGTATTTTGTCAGAGATGAAGTTGACAGTATTATAAATGTTTGGACTAATGTAATCATTTCATGGCAGATGACTTAGGATTTTCTAAAAGGCTTATTTCTTTTCTTGTCATTCCAGTAATAATTGTTTAGTTAAATAAGAATTACAAAAAATGAGTAAAGTATTCTTGACTGTCAGCTTCCACAATGCATCAATGTGCATAAATGCTAAGGTGTTTGAGGAAAACTGCTGTTGAAAGTTCTCAATAGAGCTGATGAAATTTGTTTTAAGGGCTACTCACCCTTATTACTCTTCAGGAAGTATGCAGAATCTTTTGCACACTAACAAAGGAGTAAGTTATCTTTACGATTTTAGTGTTTCCTTGTTTTTCTCTTAGGGAAGCCATAACTTGGTCTAGACACAACTTGGACATAGACACTAAGGTCTAGTATGAGGAAACCCTGCCCATGTCAGGAGGGTTGGAACTGGATGATCTTAAGGTTCTATGATTCCATGATGATTCTATGATATCTTTGTGGTAGACTTCATCTAGAACTCTTTCCTTGAAGTTTAGGAAAGCTGGATGCCATAAACAGGGATGGAAACAAGCATGTAGAGTTAAGGCATGTAATGCTGTAGGGGAGGTTGTCATGATTGAATATGGGTATTGTATCTGAAGCTGTGGCTCTAAAGCATGGTGTTCTTGGTTTTGGTTTGTCACAATGAGGCTGGGAATAGATGATCTAAAGGTCCTTTCCAACCCTAACTATGCTATGATTCCATGCTTCAGTCTGCTTAGTTCCTAGATGGCAATGCAGCTAGAGAAAAAACCTCACACTGGCATTGATTGATTCACTTTTCAGATTCTTCCTGGACAGAAAGGCACATTTCTTAAATAATCAAGTGCAATTGCCTTCTTACGCTGAGGATTAGTCAAATCTGAAGCAGAGAGGTGTGCAGTACTAATACTCCAATCTGCAATTGTAGCAAGTGAACTCTCTTGGCAATAAAAATAAAATAGGCAATTCTTGTAGCATATTGAAGGTTCATGGGGTATTTCATGATTATGTGCCAGTTTAGGCTCAAAGTTCTTTCAAAAATCCGAAATCCCTACATATTTGAAAAGTTCCACATATTCTGGTAACTTATTTTTTCCTGGGAACTGTCATCCCAGAGGGAAAAACAAGTTTGCAAGCCCGATGTACAGCTGTCATGGCTGTGATAACATTTTTTCTTTTAACCCCAGTACACTTCATGCAACGTGTCATTTTTCACTTGCTGCTTTCTGGCATGGCTACAGGTAAGAGCTGAAGAGGAGTTCTGAGAACTTTTAGGAGGTGAAGGGGAGAATGTTTCTGAATAGCTGTACCAAAAGGGAGCTAACAGAATTGGGATTCAGGAATGTAATGGTGCTAATGGCTGCAGTGCAGGTTCTCATGTTAGAAATTCTTGCAGAGCTCTCCAGAATTTCTCTGCAAGCTTCCTCTCATTTGCACTGGAGACCAAGTACTCTGTTCCCAGAAACTAGAATACCAAAACACCCCTTCTGTGCTCAAAATCTGTTTGGAGCCTAAGGAAATTTCACCTGCTGTTTCCACCAGCAAGAGAAGCCTTAAGGCAAACATTAGACTGATTACTCAAGGTGCATGCGGGAAGGGGAAAAGATGGAGAGCCCTTGTAGTGCGTGTTCAAGGAAATATATGAACAGTATTCCAAAAACCAAACTCAATGTTTCTCTGTCTAATGAAATAGTTTGGATTTTTTTCTAATATTTGGAGGGGTTGAATTTATTTCTGTAGGGAAATAAGAATTTTTTATGATTAGGGAAAGCTTATTCTTGTAGCTTTTTACAAATAAAGGAAGTAAACTGTACTACAGCCTGCAGTGCCTAATGAAAACCAGGACACAGTCAAATATCCCTTCTCTTGTTTTAAAGAGAAACCACTGACTTTAATGTGACAGCAGGAAATCCAGCCAAGATGATTAATAATCTATGAAAGAGGAAACTGATCTTTTTTTTATCAAAAGTGTCATTTTTTTTTGAGTATTATTGGGTATGAAAGTTAGCACTGAAGTACATGTGTGTATATATGTATAACATGAAGCTATGTTGTTCATACATGCAAATAAATCCTTTAACTGAAGTACGGATCAGAAGGTATAGTCAAATATTTCTAAGTGATTTAATCTAAGAGGTTTGAAATCTGAATTTGTTGAGCAGTCCAAAACTTGACTGAGTTTAGTAGAGGTCCAAAATATAAATAGCACATTAGCAGTCTCACAGCACAGCATAATGATAAACTGACCCTGCAATCAGTGCCATTCAGCAGATCGCAGAAGTTTTCAAGTCTCACTTAAAGAATATATTCTAATGCTTCACCTAATGGTTGTAGCAGCCCAGCTGATCTGCTCTCAGTATGTGATATTACTAGGTGGTATTACTTACAGGCAGAAGGACCTCTACAGGAAGAAATCACTGTTATTCCAAGCAAGAGGCATGTGCCGAGCATCCCATGAAAGCTGTGCTCTCTCCCACAGGCTTTGTGTCCCTTTTGGCATTTGGAAGTGCTTTTTGCCTCCTCAGGACTTCATGGCCGTAACTGGGGCTGTCTCTTGTGAACCGTGCAGCCAGACTTAAGCCTAAGTCAGCATGCTGTCTCTTGCTTGGTTTCTGTGCAGAGCAGCATGTAAGGGGTGTTTTATAGCTGTGGTTTGTATTCTGAAGTAGCTTTCCCTTTTCCACTGGGTGGCATCAAGTAACTCATGTGGCCCACCTGAATTTTCTCTCATAGACAGTGCAATGTTATCGTGTCCCAGGCAGGCTGCTTTTCCATGTCTGCATGAGCTAGCCTTTCTATGTCCTCTTTTACAGTCCCCAAAGGTAATTCATTTCAGGCTTCAGGGCTGAGCCTCTGTATTTCTCTGGCGTGGGACTGATGATGTTTCTGGACTGAGTCTGTTGGCCAGGTTTGCCACAATGGGGATGATGGACAGCTACTAATTCTTTAGCGAATGAAAGAGAGCTTGGATTTTATCACATTTCCATACCCAGGATAATTTGTACTGCTGATAAATAACAAAGGCACTTCATGGTTTGAAAGACCAATTTCTGAATGACTCGGAAATTTGTGTGGGTATGGAATGAAGATATTCAATGCCAATCGCACTTTCTATTCTCTGCTTATACTTTTGAAGCAAAAATGCAAGCAGAACCGGACAATTTTGCACAGATAATTGCATATTTCTATTTTGAGTCAGCTGTAGAAAGAATGGGGAAAAAAGAGCAGCAACAAGAAGTATTTACTTTCAATATACTTGGTTTATGTAAATAAATGCATTCATTTAGTTATTTATGAAAGCCTTAGCCCTTACACAAGATCTATAATCTGTCCTAATGCACCCTGAAATTTTCTCTAATGCCACTCTTCACTAAAACAGGGCTTTCCACCTCAGTAAGGAATATGTTTAGGCCATAAAATAAGCCATGCCTTCCAAAATGTTGAAAATCCCAAACAATAAGTTGTTTTGCAGGTGTAAGAAGGGTAGCAGCAGGATCTCAGTGCCCTGTGATGAAGATGGATGGAAAAATTCTTTGATTTCTTATACATTTTAAGGGACTTTGAGTTGAACTTTAACCACAAAACATGTTGGCAATAAGCTGTGGCTGATCTTACCATGTAAGATTCTTCATAATCTTCATAGAAGGTTATGGCCATGAGAATTCTAGTTAAAGAGTAAGAGCACTCCAGTTGTGAGGTATTTCTTCTTTATTGTGGCTGCAACCTATTTTAGGTAGAGGTGAAGTCTGGAAAAGGTTTTGTCCCTTAGCCTATAAAATTGGTTTTGGCCGACAACAAAACGCAACTTCTGCTCTCTCGGCATTTTACTTCCTACAGGGCTATGTAAAATAATGTTTTGCAAAAGAAAGATTATTAAGTAAAAAGTTATGCAATGAAAAATCTATGCAAATGCATCATGTGAATATACTTTTTACAGTGTTACCAGTAAAACTGAGATGAATTCTCATATGCTTCAGTACACGTACATTTGCCTATGCATACTCATGCCCAAATACGTTCATACCCATTTATGTGAATTTTAGTATCAGAATCAGTAGTTAATGAGTTCCACTTACTTTAAATTCAGTACATTGATGTTTGACAATGTTTTCCTACCACTGAATTACTATTTAATGACATTCCTGGGTAACTGTTATAGCACTCCATGATGATTAAGCATCACAGAAGACAGTTATCTCAGGACAAACACATTTAGATATGTCTTCTCTCTTCCTGGTAGTATATTAAATTGAGATCTCACATGAGGAGTCCTTGAAATTCAGAAACCCAACAGCTAATAAGGCTGTTAAGCCTTTTCCTAGGGGCTTGATTGTCCCTTTCCAACTAGGAAAGCAGAACTCCTTTGGGCATGGCTAGATGGGGCCCTCTTCTGGCCAGACAGTAAAGATAACTCTTGAATGTGAGCGTGTCCTACCCTCCTGCTCGGGTGATTAACCTTGCTGTGAACAAATTAGGTAGAAACTCTGAAGGAAATGCTTACTGCAGACTGTCAGAGTTAGCTTCCAGTTTCAGTTTATTAACTTAACAAACAGTTTGAAACCAGATGAGTGGATGTTTTATATGATACTTTCTTCTGCTTTGTAAGAACAGTTGGAGAAGGTGAACCACCAAGCGTGGTTCATTATTTGCTGCTGATAAGAGCAAAGGCATGATGGTAATCAACTGCTCTTTCAGATGATAACTTTTGGGCCAATCATCCCTAAAATCCTGTTTTGCTAAATGATATCAAGAAGTAGTTTCATTTCTGATGCTTTGTTTGTCATGGTCTGTGACAAACTCAACCTTTTGGTGGTTGACTGTCTCCAGCTCCGGAGAGAGCCCTGTCTTCTTCTACCTTATTTGTGACTATGCAGGTGTCAAAGTATTTCCATTTTTGCGATGTGGATTCATCTCTTGGATAATTGAATAAGCTCTGTCAGCTCAATGGATTTTATTTGTGAAAAGGCTTCTTGATATGACAATAACAAAGTTTGTCTGAGGGCTTCCATACAAAGATAACCATCAATAGAACTCTGTGTTATTTGCATGTAATCTCTGATTAGATAATATCTAGGAAGAAACATTACTGTTCGTAAGAGTTAACCTTGTTGCTGTAATAAGGTGATTGAAAATTTGTCCCAAAACATCCTTGGACTCTTTCAGTACAGGATGCAGAGATATAAAGCTAAAGAGAGATAACAATATTAGGTACCCATACAGACTACTTTAGTGTGCCTGAAAAGGGTTTGCTGTACTTCTATTGTGGGCAGATGTGCATCAAACTTCTGCTCACAGCAACCTAAACTAGGAGCCTGATTTTATTTGTCATAACACAGTTGAATTGCAAGTTTAAAGCTTCTGCTTCATTGAACTGCAAGTTGTGAAATGTGAGTTATTGTGTTGTCAAGAGCTCCGGATGAACATAACTCTCTTGTGTGAAAATAAGGCATCTGTTCCCTATAGCTGTACTGTACCTGAAAGCTCCATTACAGATATCTCAGAATTGCTTTTACTTTAACACTGGAAGGAAGCGACTGGCGCTTATGGCAGTGGGATTCAAAAGAACTGCCTTCAGCTGACATTTAATTTATCCACCTTTTCTTGAGTATGGACCAGCTCAGCTCAAGTCCCTCCATCCTTGGTTTCTCTCTCTGCAAAACAGAGAATGTTTGCCTACCCAACAGGGGAACTTGGTAGAGCAGGTGCTAGGCTTTACTAGGGCTAAAGGATTCATGTAAGTATTAAGATGTTTCAAAGTCCTTACAAAATCTGATTTATCAGGATATGAGCTCACTACATATTCCAAAGCAATATTTAAAGTTTGGTACAGTGTTGTTACTTGGAGCAGGTGGGAAGTCCTTTCATTCAAGTTGTCCTCAAGGGACCTCTACCTTAAATAACGATGTATCAGAACTTGAATTGGCTTGTCTGTGCTAATTTTTAATTATCAGGAAGTAATTATTAGGAACTATTGAATACTCCAAACTGTATTTTCAGGAGTGCATGAATTTAGATCATCATTTATTCAAATTCAACAGAATTTGCTACGAATTATTGCATGGGTAAGAAAATAGGAGCAGCTTCAAGAAATATAGCTTGGTTTGCTCCCATGAGTATTAAATCTGCTTTAATTTTAACCATATTGTTTTCCAGGGGGATCGGATATTGAGTACCTAGATTTTTATAAGCCAGTGGTGTGGTTCTGGATCCTTGTTGGCCTTGCCTACTTTGCAGCTGTCCTCAGCATGATTGGAGACTGGCTAAGAGTCATATCAAAAAAGACAAAAGAAGAGGTAAGAATGTGTTGAAAGGGGAAGAAATACTACTTTTAAAAAACCTTGTTTAGAATTCAGGTGAGCTTATGGTTAGAATTCAGGTGAGCTTATAGCTGCTGTTGCTCTTAGAGGATAGGTCAAAGCTGTTTATGTATAAAGCAAAGCTGCAGCTCAAGTTGCAGCAAACTTTATAGGAGTCTTACCAAACGTAGTGATTTTTACATGGCTGCATATAAAATTAGCTAAATTTATTATTAAGCATATATGCACAATTGCACCTGACTTACACAAAAAAAGTCTCTAAAAGGATTGTTCTGGGCTGAGAATGTAGCCCTTAATTTCTGAGCCAAAAGTCATTTTTGTTGTTTCTATATGGCATGCAGGTACGTAAAGGAGAAATACTAAATCACTTGATACTTACATACCTCTCATATTTTACAGTGGTAAGAGAATGAATGTTTTCTGTCATGAAAGGTATTGAAATGAGTTATTTAAATGTGCCTGAGTGTGTTTTCACGTATCTTCAGTGGCATGTCTTTTTAATTGTAGTCAGGTGCATTGCTTGTATTTCAAGTATATTTTTGCTTGTAAATGTGTATTTATCATTCCACCAATGCTACGATATCTTGTTTTTAATTTTGTCATTTAAGAAAATGTCCCAGTTCTGGAAATGTTAGAGGATAAATCAAGTTTTCTCTGATTGCAGCTGACACAGTTCAGGTTTTACTAAAAGTTTGAGAAATAAATGAATTTTGGTTTTAACAACATGGTATTTCCTTCTAATATGCAAAAAAAAACCTTGTTCAGGCTTGGCTTTGCTGCATTTCCTCAGACACTGGTGACACAGTTTAGTTCTTTACACTACTTCCTAGAACTAATCTGGTCTTTAATCTCACTCTTCTCATACTCTTATCCAGGGATCTTACAGTCTTGACCATACAATTGCACATAGCACGCTGAAGGTTCGCTCTTGTTTAGTATTTCATTATCCATGTTATTATAATGATGATACATTAAGGATGTTTGAAATTTATACATTTTATTTTATAGTGCAGCTATTTCAATGTAGACTAACTTTAGAAAATACTTAGAAAAACATTAATTGAACAAATAAAAACATTAATTGAACAAATGCATAGATCCCTATAACGTGTTGAATAAATTCCTATTTTATCAAGTAAAATGTCTTTAGCTGGGTTATGCAGCGCAGTGCTATGCCAAACTTTATTTTCTCAGGCACCAGGAATGTATGCCCTATTTCATCTTTCCATTCTTTCTCACCTTTGTAGCCTAAACAAGCATATTCATTTTGTCTACAGAAAGGAAAACATCATTCTTCAGATATATCCAAATTGTCTTGGCTGATGCAGGTATTCGTGATTTTGCTGTATACACATCTTGTGTGTGAGGTTAAAGACAGACATAATCTGTTCCATTTGTCCAAATAATCATATTACTGATGGTCTGAAATCACCTCCAATTCTTAACCCATTGTTCAGGCATGTCTATGAATCCATACTGGAAAAAGAAAGTTTTAGCAGTTTAAAAATGCTACAGTTCTGAAAATGAAGGAGATCAGTTTGAGAACTGACTTATGGCTTAGCACAAGTTGTGCTCTAGTTAGGAAATAATGAGAAGATATTTCTGTATTCTATCCTAATGATGCTTTGTTGGCAAAAAAAAGTTCTATAAATATATTGCATTTTGTTATAAGATTGGCTGTGTACGAACAGAAGTGCTGCACAAATGTGCACTTTACAGGTAGTATTTTATGATGCAAACTGACGGCTGCTTGTAGCTCATACTTACTATCTGCCTTGGAAAAATTGAGTGGAGAAGCTGGGCGAGCTTAGTGGAAATGTAGTCATTAGGTCTCTCCTATGCCAGCAGAAGCCAGAGGAGACTGAATTTCTTGTATTGTCTGTTTTTTCAGTTACAACTAAATTTATGATCTGTTCCAGCTTCTATAGAATAAAGATTATAGCAGAGAAACCGAAGTTCAAAGAGTAGAAATGAGTGCAATGGAAAAATCATAGTTCTAAATGGTTTTTTAACTGTCTTAAGGAAACATTCTGTCAGCCCTTGGGGAAATAGCTCATTACATCTAAAAATGAAATTGGAAACATTATCATTTATTGACATCTACAGAGAGGCAGAGGCTGTGATGAAATCTGTAGGACTCTGAAAACTAAAATGGTGTAATAAATTTCCTAGAAATATAAGACACTGAAAGCCTTCCTTCGTGAACTTTGCTCGTTGTGGATATCAACACCTGAAAGTAAAGATTTTGTGTAGGATTTGTATTGTACCTGTCATGAAAAAATGAAACGGTAGCCTACCGTGTTTCAGATGCAGGAGGGAACAGATCATTCAATACCCACTGGTTGTATTGGCTTCAGTGGTCCAAGCCTTGAGGGCTGATATCAGTCAAATCTAGTGAATTGTTACCAGAGTGCAGGATGAAGACAGGGGGGTTATAAGTGTTGAAAAGCCCCTCTCTCTACTTCCCTATGAAAACTGTGTATCAGTATCTCTTTTGATAGGCAGCTGTAAAAATCTTTTTGCCTTCTACTGTACTCTAAAGTAAAAAATGGTCTCTCATAGTATGTTTTGTTATGTATATTGCGAACGGCAACTTCCATATTCCAGAAAGTAGGCATGCTGATAATCAATATCACATAATAGCTATAGTCCTGTTCACATTTTTCTTAATATTGTTGCACTGTTCTTAAAAGCAGTCTACATAAGACTGTAGGAAGAATACATTCCACTGTTTCAACCAAACAAAGCATCTATTGTTTTCAGGATATTACCAGTAAAGTTTGCCATATGCAAGTGAAACAAAAAGAAAACTATCTGATCAGATATGAACTGATCCACAATAATGCTATGTTTGGCTATTAAAAATCCAGATAACTGGAATGACTGTCAGTTGCTCAGCTGGCTTTTGTCTTCTACGAGTTTTGATGCCTTAAATGGGGAGGGAAGTGAAAGACAAGTAGAGTCAGAAGTGGGAGTTTTAGAAGGCTACATCTGCTGCTGAAAGCAGTTCATACAGTAGGCTAGATGAAGTGTCAGAAAGTCACTGGAACATGCTGTGTGCTGTCATCTTAAGTAGGTGATCTGCCTCTGAAGTTCAATTTCAGCTGTACTAGCTTGCCTTAAACTCTCTCCTCTTCATTATTCTCTAGACTCTGATTAGTCAGAGCACTTTTAAAGTCTTTTGATTTTAGTCTTTGAAAGGTAAAATTTCAGCAGGGTTTTCTTTTCCTGGTCGTATTTTTCTTCAGCATGCAGCAGTTTCTGTCTTCCTGTGTTTCAGTTTCAAGCACAAATGCCTCTCCAACCAAGAATCCTAGTCATGTGGGCCATAGATTTCAAATTTGCTTTGAAAATTAAATGCTTCTGTCCCTTGGCCTCACAATAGTCTCCTTAAGCTCTAGTCCAGACCCCATTCAAGCCAATGAAAATGAGATTCATCTCCAGTGTTGATATCAACATCTGACCTACTCATCTATATTCCCTTTATAGTCAGTGGAAGGAAATGAGTGTTTCCAGCATGATCTATTTGGAAGGAAATGACAGTTTCTAGCGTGAATCATTTGAATTTTTAAGGCATCTACCATATGAATTGCATCCAGGAAGAGCCTGTTCTTTTTGCTCTGTATCAAGAATCCAGGTGACTGACCTATGTTAGACCTTGGCTGAGTCTAGACAAGTGATTTTTCATGCTGGGTGTCTGTCTTTTGAAATGGACAATATGAATCCAGCTTTAAAGACTAAACCTAAAATTTAATGAGAAAGCACATTCACTTCTTGAAGAAATTCAGGAGGCAACTGCTATCTTTTATATTTTATAAACAAATGCATAATTAATAATAAAATTTATAAACATAAATCATAGAATCATAGAATAGTCAGGGTTGGAAAGGACCTGAAGATCCTCCAGTTCCAACCCCCTGCCATGGGCAGGGACACGTCCCACTAAACCATGCCACCCAAGGCTATGTCCAACCTGGCTTTGAATATTAATAATATAATAATAATTATCGACATATTTATAATAAAATCTGTTTACAAATGTTTCAATTTTTATAAACAAATTAAATTTGACTCATCTGAATCATCATTGAGTTTAATCAGAGATGTCACTCATGTCTGTCAAAATAGAACTATACTTGTCATGATACCATGGAGATTATCTCACCCTCTGTGATATTTGCTGTCTTTTCATTTTACTAGATTCAGGCTAAAGGTAATCACCCAACATAAGGTCCCAACCTAAAAAGATCTTGAATACATCTCTAATCCCCCAAGGAGGACCCTAAATGTAGGCTGCGTGCATGAAAAGATGATAAATAAAGAGTGGACTTAAGTGAGAGTTTTACAAGGTTTTAGTGAGTTGAACTGGCAAACGGGGGGTGATCAAGGAGGAGGAAAGATAAGTTCTTTCAGTGGTGGTGAGCTCTTAACCTGACTTTTGCTGTCTTAAGAAACAAAGTCTTTTCACTTAGAAATTAAGTTGGTAAGGATAACTCTTCATCCTGGTGATCAGAGGCTTATTACAAAGGTGTGAGACAAGTGCTGATCCCTTCTGCATTGTTTTAAGTGAGATGGATTGGCTTCTGTTGAAAACAATTGTTTGGGCTGTTCCTTTTCTTACGATAAATCAAAAACGATTGCCATGGTTCTAAGAATTGTATTCCCACAAGCTCAGTGGGAAGGTCAGACTGACTTGATGGATGTCTCTTCCTAGAAGGCATGAAAATATCTGTGGGAGGCAGTCATGATGTGAAAGCAACTGCATGTAAAGTCCTTTTGCAAGGCAACAGTTGATAGGGGTGGCACAATTCTAGGATATGCAAGCAGGGGATAATTGCATTTCTGTAGGAATGCTACAGAAGTTATTAAAACTACATTACCAGTAAACAGACCCTAGACCTGTGGTCTAAACTTTGGAAAGAGCTACAAAATGGCACAAGAGCTGTCTGGAAAGAAATTCACCTGGCATTAAGGAGGTTTTTTTCAGTGCATCCAAGAAGTACAGAAAAATATATTTAAGAAAGCATAGCCACATTCATAACGTAAATACAGCCATAGGTCTAGCTAGTCAAATTTGACTAGTGAAAATACAAAGAACCAACTCACCCCTGCAAAAAACCCAATAATCCCCAAACAAAACCAAGAAACAAAAGATGGGAGAAGTCCCTCCATAATGTCTCTGAGTCCAAGATGTATAAAGAGTGATGTTGGTGTAAGGAGAAGGTAGAAATGGCTGACCTGGTTTTGAAGTCGGTTTGATCCTTTCCCTACTCAAGAGCATAAGTCATCCTGGTGGTATTCTCAGTCTTCACCTAGCAACAGTCTGTAATGCTGAGCTTCTGTACTGATCGCCCTCTTACAAATACACTGTAATACTATGTGCAATAATGAATATGGAAGAACATGTTCTGTGAGTGCCAGGGAAATTGATCTGCTGATTGCTTTTGGCACTTCTTTGTTTTGAGATGTCTTTCCTTGTAGCTTTGTGTGCTTTGGACATGTGGTGGCTGCTCAACTTCAGATTCAACATGCACACACAGACAGGTAACATCTGCGCTGTTACCATTTTGGGGTGGTTTATATTTGTATGGGTTATATTTAGACAATGCCTCTTGGCTAGGCATATTGAAGCCCTTTAGAGATGCCTGTTTTGTTAGTAAATATTGAGTACCAGGTCCTAAAGTGATGCTGGTGTGGTGCTGATTGCACTAAAGAGCTGTGCTGCCTAAATACACTTCCCTGAGCAGCATGCACACTGTGCTGGCTGAGGGCAAAGGGGCTCTGTCAGTACCCCACTTGCCAGCCCCTATCCCTGGCTCTGCTTCCCCACCAGGCTCCCCCTTGCCTCACTGTGCAACTGGATGATTCAGGGGAGATGGAAATGCATCTACTTGAGGGCTGCTTGCAACCAGGAAGTGATGGTGAGAGCTATTGAATTTGCAAGAACAAAACTGGAGCAAGTGACTTATGCTTCATAGTAAGATAAATTGATTAAAGAGAGCTCAGTTATAGCAGTGGCATTTCTTGGAGCTGATTATCCATGAGGATTCCCTGAGTGTACATTATCATAGTTTGTATCAGGAAGTCTTGATTTTGTTGAGATAGGATGTAAGCAACCCTTTAGGTTATCATGACAAAGATACCTAATTTAACTCTATTGAGAGAGTGATATTGAATCTGGAATCTGTTAATCTTCAGGATTAACATGTTAATGTTCCTGAAAACTTTATTTTAAGCTATTCTCAATGCTTGGTTACTGTTAGGAAAAGATGCCCAGTAAGTGCTAGTATGCACTGAGTGTGTATGCATTTGATTAATAGCTGTCTTGTGTCCAAGTCCCCAGACAAAGCCAGGTCAGCAGAATACCCTTACATCTTTAACAAGTGTAGACAGTGAGGAAATTGCTTTACAGTCTTGGATAAAAAGGACTGGAGAAACTATGGAATACTTCCCTTTACAAGGGATGACTGCAGTAGTAAAGTAAATGTTGAACAACAAGTGGAGTTTTGATATTTCATACAAACATCATTCCACTTATTCCATTAGAAAGTTAAGGAATAGAGAGTTTTTACTGGGACTTGACCATGTAGTTACAGTAGCCATTCTTTACTCAGTACCAAGTTGTTTTCTGTAATTTATCTTTATAAGCTAAAAAAGTCCTATGACTTGATGAAATAGTCATTGTTTCTTTCCTGTGGGAGAAAGTTGAGACAGTCGTTCAACTGCCTGTGGCTTGGGTTTCATTATGCTTCTAGTACAATTCTTAATGCTTGCTATTTCTGGCTGCAGCAAAGTCATTGGCAGGATAGTGCAGACAGAATACAGGCTGTTCTCCTGAATCACCTCAGTCTCGGCTTTCAGTGAACTGAAATAGTTTCTTGTGGTCAATACAGGTGGATGTCACACTCATCTAGTTGAAAGAGGGATTGCATGGTTCTCTGAGGTAGAAGAAACAGCTAAATAGAACAGCTGGTTTTGATAGGAAATTTGTCAGCATCTTTCTTTTGCCTTTGGAAGTTGTTAACAAGGCAAAATATCAGCAACTGAGATAATTAGGCTAATAACTTGTGTACAGTACTAAGATACAGACATGCAGCTTTATACAAAGAGGTGTCTGATGGGCCTTATTCAGCATTAGTTCTGTGGAGGTACATAAGAGTGTTCATATTTGTGAGGTACAATAAAATGAATGTGGCGACTGTTAGTATATCTGGTTCTGGGTTTGTAGACAAGGTAAGATTTCTGGTTTTATTTTGGAGGCTTCCTGAGTCTATTTTGTTGAGTCAGACCATGATAAAGCAAAAGGGCCATTTCTGCATCTGCCATCTGTCACATCTCCCAAAACATATTCTCACAGCTGCCACGATAGATGTTCCTCCACAAAAAAAATAATCACAATTCATGGACTCTTTGCATTGCCATTGGAGAATATGGTTTGTTTCATCCAAGGCATCAGATGTGCTTATGGAAGTTATGTAGGTGAAACCAAATGATCATTGCTCACTAGAATGAACCCACAAACATTGCTTATTACAAGACTGAATAACCCGATTTCCAGTGCAGGAACACTGTTCCGAAAGCATTTCTGAGCACCATGGCTACAAAACACAACTGTCTATGAAATTGAAATGTTACAATTTCACAAAATAGAATCTTTTCGCTTCCAGTATTTGCCTGAAAAAGAGGGATGTCAGGGGAACAAAAAATAAGAGGTTGCTCACTGCTTCATTTGTGCCATTCACTTTGAAATTAAGTCTGGGATCTTAAAGACCTGGTGTAGATGAGTTCTCTGCTACAGTTCTGAGACCTTGACAGATGAAGGAATAAAAAGCAGTGGTTAAACACCTGGGAAAGCTCAGCAGAGGTATCTCATTAGTACATGTGGTGTTTCCAGGTTGCATGTTGTTACTATTTTCCTTTACCTTTAAAGACACAGATCACAGTCTTTTGTCCGCGGATTACAGCGCTGTGTGCTTTGGATACTTACTAATAATGCCATAATTACAAAAATCATAGAACTATAGAATGGTTAGGGTTGGAAAGAACCTTAAGATCATCCAGTTCCAACCCCCTGCTGTGAACAGAGATGCCTCACACTGGGCCATGTTGCCTAAGACTCTGTCCAACCTGGCCTTGAACACCACCAGGGATGGGGCATTTACTGCTTCTCTGGGCAACCCGTGCCAGTGCCTCAGTACCCTTACAGTAAAGAATGTCACCCCTTGTCCTGTTGCTGCAGGCCCTGATGAAGAGTCCCTTTCCAGCATCCCTGTAGCCCCCTTCAGATACTGGAAGCTGCTCTGAGGTCTCCATGCAGATTTCCAGGTTAAACAACCCCAAATAATTAAAAGCAGATAACTGGCATAAGAATTTATTTAGTTGGGTTATAAATGAAATTTCCTTAACATACAAGGGAAGCACAGGCTTCAGTAAAAACACCTGTGAAACTTTTCTCTTCTACATTCCTGTCTTCTCTAGCCTGTGGGTAACTGATGCAGTGAACAGAAATTTGTGGCCAGCAGTAGCTCAGGTGGGACAAGGTGGTGTATACTTACCCAGAGCTGCAGGCAATGGCAGATAGAAAGTCCTACCCACGCAAGGAATCAACCCACTCAGAACTGCATTGTTAAACCCATCAAGCCTCTCCATACCTGCATTTTTTATTGCGACTTTTAAGTGGGACTTTGAGAACAATTCCTCCGTGAATGCTGAATGAGTTTCTTGAAAGCTGAGACATAATGTTATGTACTCTACTCTGCTGCCTGGATAATGTGACATGTTCATATTCTTTCTAGTTTTCTCTCTGAGTAGCGTATCATGGAGAGGTTAATTGGATGTATTATTTTTAAGTATCAGAAAAAGTACATTGGAGTGGAAAAATGAAGCTGCGAAACTTTGGAGAATGCATTAGAGATAAATGCTGGAAATTACGTACTGAGGAACATGCAGAACATTAAGAATATCTGTAAGGAAGGTCACCGTTCCCTTCCTAAAATGCAGTCAGATGGATATTTCCAGCTCATCCACTTACTCTTTATTTTTTTTTTTTCCCCTTTTTTGGCGTGCACTGATTTGGCCATCATAAAATATCTGAGCCCTGTATGCCACAGGGAAATAACACAAAGTACAGTTATGAAAGAAAGGTAGACATCAATTAGAAATGTTTTAATTTTCTTGCATGGTGTGTAATAATAATAATGCGACTTTATTTTTCCTGCTTTGGTACTTAGGGCTTGCTCCTCCCAAGAATATCATAACATTCATGTCATGCATTTGAGTTCCATCCAAGCAGCATATGTTTCTTCCCACTCTGTAAGTAGATTAACTAGGTATACTCTAATATTGGGGTTTTTCAGCAGTCTCCTGAAAGAAGGGAGTGAAACTAAGGTGGAGTTAGACAAGTGTATATCCATTTTGATCTATTTAAGGACAACCTGGATCACAGATGTGGCTTAATTCAAAGCATAGATTACTCTTGTAAAGGTTGTGGCTACATCGCTTGTGCGATCAAGACCACACTTAATAGGATGAGTGGTCTTCCTGCATGGTGGGCAGTTTGATTTGTATAATTACTTGGATATTTGTGTGGAGTCTCCAGAAAGATTCTCAAACTCCTGACAAGGATAAGGAATTAGAGTGAATCACCTGCTCCATTGGTCAGTACATTTAAATGTGGTTTTTGGCTGGTGCTTTTTTGTTTGTTTGTTAACAGTAACATCATTTTGGACATACTTGTATTCTGGGTTATGCTGCTGGCCTCTATCCAAGCACAGAGCTCAGCTAGAGTGAGAAAGTTAAAACCTGGAGTTGATGAAAATGAATAGAGAGTTTTTGCCTTATCAGTGATTGGTTGAGAGCTGGTTTCAGGTCATTATTAATTTAGATGGGTTGCTCAATGTCCATGTATTTTTCCTTATTCTGCCAAATTCAGTATGCCTGTCTTTAAATGATACTGGTGATAACGTGTGCACAGCCTGAGAACTGTTTGGTCATTCAGGAAGTTCATGAAGTACTTTATTTTGACATATAGTTAGAAACAGACAACCTCCCCAAAAATCAAAAGTGACTTTAATAGAAATAGAAATAAGTAGATACGCTTCAAAATTGTTCAGAGGCTATTCTTCATTATATCCTAATAGACTAAACGTGACACTTCCACTGTGGGGAGACAGAAACACCTTAACATAGACATTTAGGGATGCTACTAGAGATGACTCAGGGCATTTCAGGCATCCCCTGGAGCTGTCAGATATGATGCAGTGTATGGGATATCCAGGCCCATCTGCAATGGTAGCTGGAGGCCAGGCTGCCTGTGCTCGGCAAGGAATTGACTCAATATTTTTAGGGAAGTATCTCATTTTGTGGTGAAGTGTGCTGGGTGGAATACTTTGTTGCGTTACCATTACTGCATTTCTTGAATTTGTCATTGAGACCTATCTTCCCTAGCTCTGTAAGGGTATTGCTGCTTAAATGCCTAATAAAATTACTAGCTCTTAATGTTCAAAGTACTATGTTAATAGGTTAGAGTTGATGCTCCTTGTGAACTATGCCTAACAGCTTTCAGTCTAATCTGAATTTTGATGAGGAGAAAGCCAGTCTGGGAACTGGGCTAGGGACTGCTTCCCCGTTACTGGTGGCATTTCTATTCCCAGAAGGTTAGGCATGAGCATCATCACCAGATTAGTGCTGCTTATTGTGTAGTCGAGCCAGGTGCTATCACTGTGACGTGTTTTTCCTATTACTTTTGAGATACTTTGTCGTTCAGCCTCATGTAAAGTATGCAGTTATCAATAATTTCTGTGACTAAGGCCTCATCCTCATGCCCCATTGCCCAAAATATGACAGCTGCAGGGTCTACAGAGGTGTGCTGTAATGAGGAAGGAGAGTTGGAGAACTGCAAACAGTTGTTACAGTAGGAAGGCATGTTAAGATTATTCTCTTTATTTGTGTAGCATGGGCAACTGGCATTTCGATCACTTTGAATAAGACTTTGTGACTGTCAGCTCCCAGATGAAGAGGGGCTGAAATGCATTATGATAAAATGTCATACCCTAAGGATAGAAAGAACCTGAACATATACAGAAATGCCCCTATGGATAAAGGAGAGAGCAAATTATAAGAGCATGTCGCTTATGCATACTGGTTGTTAAAAACTGCACGTTTCTTTTCCTCTAACCTTTTGTGCTTGAGCCCGTAAGTGCTTTTTTAGGAGTTTTATTCTGAAGAGAGAACATTTTTGAGTGCATTTCAGTTCACACAAAAGCTAGGGGTGGAAAGCAGTAATCTGGGGCAGACATAGTTCATGCAGCACTCAAATTGTAGTTTCTCATGCTGTGCCAATTACCTCTGTTTTACTACTAATGCATTTTCAGTTTTGCTTAGAAATAGCATTACTTTTTTTTAGCACCATAGCTCCCGTCTACAGGTAAATACAGTTGAGTCCACCATGCTCACATTCCACATCACCTTTAACTGGAACATGAGCCTCTCTCCAAAGGCGTATCTAATGATGCTCTTTAGCCGGCTGCATAAACTTGCTTCCCAAAAGAAATCTAACTGGAATGTAGTCACCCCGTGTTTTAACAACTAGCAGGTTCAAAAGTCTTCTGAATGACTAATATGTGCAAGAGTTAAAATACAGCAGCTTGCCCTGTACAAGACAGGTCCAGCAGCAGCAGCGAGGTGAGCTGAAGAGGGAATTCTGAGCTTATCCTAAGGGTTACATAGACTTGCTTTCATCAGGAGCATGGCCAACTGTTTTTCTTCTGCTGAGAAAACATGAAGGAAGTGCGAATTGAAACTCCAAGCAAAAACAAGTTTTAAAAGCATATGGGGAGACAGTTCAAGATGCTTGTAGCTTCCAGTAAGTTGCTAAGACACAGTTTTAAACTTGCCAGCCTGGTAACATCCCTTGAATGTGAAAATATGCAATGCCAGAGAAGTGTGCCAGAGAAAATTAACGGGTCTAGCAAATGCTTGCACAGCTGGTGAGGGGTAAAAATGTGTAGGATGAAATAAGACCTCTTTGCTCCCTTGGACAGAAGTATGCTTCAGACAGGGGAAGTTCAGGTTAAATTTAAGGAAGAAGTTCTTTATTGTGAGGACGGTGAACCGCTGGCACAGGGTGCCCAGAGAAGTGGTAAATGCCCCTTCCCTGATGGTGTTCAAGGCCAGGGCAGACAGAGCGTTGGGCGACATGGTCTAGTGTGAGGTGTCCCTGCCCGTGGCAGGGGGTTGGAACTGGATGATCTTAAGGTCCTGTCCAACTCTAACTATTCTATGTGTCTATGACCCTGAGCAACCTGCCTTTAGTAAAGCTTTGGAGAAGGACAAACCTGCCCAAGGGTGTGCACTGATACAGCCTATCGTATTTTTATTACTTGTTTACTACAAATAAAAATATTGGAGCAGCTGAAATGTTTCAACATTTACAGGTTTCATTATTTTCGGATCAGAAGTGCAACGTGTCTGACCCTAAGTGCACTATTTAAATACTAATAATCATTCAGCTGGGCAAGTCTTCTGTGTATTATGGATAATATCCTTGTTTTAGAAAATATATGTAATGGGTCTCTATTAGTCATCTGTGTAATTCACTGAAGCTGAGACAAATACAATAAAAGGACCTCTGGGTGAAGGGATTTTGTTTGGTGTCTGAAAGGGAAAATTTTTCCTGAAACCCTGTCACTTCTGGGTAGGCTGCTTATCTTTCCTCATCACTATATTCCTGTTGTTCACTGCACTGCATGAATAAGCCCATTGGCCACTTTTCTCTGATGGTTTATCCCCATATTTCTGTATTTCTTTTTTTTTATGTTGGTTTTTATTAATTCCTGTGCTCCCCAAGTCTAAGCTTGCCTGCTAATGATTGAAATTCTGGACTGAGCAGTGCCAATTAGACTAATTTAAGTGGGTTAGTTCATCTGAAATGCTTTGCTTTGGAACAGTCTATCTTCCCTGTGCTGTAACTTCCAACTATTGACAGCCTACAAAGAAGAGATTTAAAGAGAATCAACCTCTTCACTTTGCAGTTATAACGAGAGAACCTTCTCAAATGGTACCTCCTTTAGTTACGTAACTTAATTTTGTAGCAAAACAGGAGTTTGGTTGAAATGTAAGCAAAAATAGAATCATAGAATGGTTTGGGTTGAAATAAGACCTTAAGATCATCCAGTTTCAACCCCCTGGCATGGGCAGGGATGCCTCACGTTAGACCAAGTGATCCAAGTCCCCATCCAACCTGACCTTGAACACTGCCAGGGATGGGGCATTTACAACTTCCTTGGGCAGCCTGTTCCAGTTGCTCACCAAAATATAAATAGCATATAAATTGCAAGGCCACAGTTCACCTCAGATGATTATATGGGTGAGCTGCCCAGTCTACCTCATACTGTAGCTGAGTTGAAATAATCTGGGATTCCATGCCAGCAGCTGCCTTTCTCCCCCTCCTCAACCCTACCCTCAGAGTTTGGCCTCATGGGATGCTCCAGCTTTCCTAGTACTAAAACATTGAAATGGTGGGAAGAAATCTTACTGAGTAAAGATGATGGTAAAGTGAAAGTAGGTCAGCCTTTCTATAAAGGCAGTCAATAGAATATAGAGAACTGAGTAGGCAGCAAGGATCTACACACACATATGAAATTCTAGTAATGGCCCAAACTGGTAACTTGAAGCCAATCTGACTGGAAATCTGCACATAGCAGGGGACATAACCACCTCCAGGGTGTAACTGGTGACAGCTCCCTCCAAGTCCTACTCTGCAATTGCCTTCAAGCTGCTGTTTGGTAGGTCATTGCAGTGGAGTCAGTGGTAAAAGCAGACATGTTGCTGACATGCCTGGAGCTGTTGCTGTATTGGTGCCATGTTTGAGCAAGCACAGGAAAGAGGGAATACAAGCAGCTGATGTTTTCCTTTAAAAAACTTTTCTGTCCAAATCTAGAAAAATCATTGCCAGGTCTGTCTGGATCATTCCAGATACGGTAAAAGTGCTCTTAAATAACCCTGCACCCTAGTAACAATACATAACACAGCCCAGACTGCTGGGATTTTGGCATCCCCTGACCAGCTGGGTACCGTGCAGCTGTCAGGGCTCTGTAGCTTTCCTGTACTGCTGACTGCCTATAGTCAAAAGCAAGAAATATTAGCAGACAAGCACACCACGTTTATTGTGGTTTGAATTGTTAACTCTTCCCAGTGTGACATTTCTTTTTCAGTTGCTATCAATAAAAGAATGAGTTTGTGACATGAGAAATCTGTACTGGCAGCAGCAGCTCTTTGCCGGTCTAAAGCTATGTTGTGCTTTCACTGGGCTCTTGAGACTAAACTGTGTCTGAAGCCCTCGTAATGCTTCCTTTCCTTTTTTTCCTCACTTTTACCACAGGTAGGGGAATTCAGAGCCCATGCTGCAGAGTGGACAGCCAATGTCACTGCAGAGTTCAAAGAAACTCGAAGACGCCTGAGCGTGGAGATCTACGACAAGTTCCAGCGGGCTACCTCTATCAAGAGGAAGCTCTCTGCAGAGCTCGCCGTCAACCACAACCAAGACCTGACTCCCTGCAAGAGAACCCTGTCAGTCAACCACCTCACCAGTGAGAAAGACATCTTGCCAGCTCTAACAAAGACGGACAACATTTACATGAATGGTTTGACGCCGCACTGTGCAGCAGAAGAAATAGCTGTAATTGAAAACATTAAGTAACGATGACTTTGGATCCCAGCCCTTGAGAAGCTCTTGGCTGAGACTAGCCATATACCTATTTTTTTTCCCCCACCCTGTCAATGATCAATGCTAATAGCATTTCATATGTGTGCATGAGTTTCACAGAAACTACAGTCCAGAGTTACCATCACATTTCTTCAAAGACAAAAAGAATGGCACTCCTGTTATCGAAAGATGCTGGAACAAACATCTTCTGCCTTTATCTGCCCAGACTGTTTATCACGTCTCTTAATGTGCCATACGGCCTCAAGAATGAATCACATTTGTTTATGGTAACAATGTAGCTTTGAGGGATCAGTCCTTAAAATTTCAGGGTCTACCTTACTGAGCCTAGGAATGGACCATTTCTGGACTACAACACATTTGTAAATGGCAAGAAATGCTTATGCAGCCTTTTACCTAAGAGATTTTTGTCAGTGCCTTATCTTTTGACGAACCAGAACCTCTGCAGTTCCTGTATGGTTTTTGTTTGTTAGGTTTTCTCATGAGAAATGTGTTTCATTTGCGCTTTCATTCTTCTTGAAATGATGGTGTTTTAAAAGGTGTCTGTTGTGAAGATACCAACCAGCAAGAACGAATGCCAAAACTCAACAATCATCAGATGATGATCTTAGCTCTAAATTTAAAGGCACTGCAGTTTTGTAAATTGAAAACATGCCCCCAGAAGCATTTTATTTTACTCAGGTCCAGCTGATACTTGTTCACACTGACTTGTAGAATTTGCAGGCCCTCTTTGGGTCTTGTCTATTTCAAGCAGTGTTCAGCAGTTGTCTTTGCATCAGGTGTACCAAAAAAAATCTGCATCTTATCTATGTGTTATCTGATTACCTGGTAGATGACACAATTAAATGTAAATTACTACTTAGAGGAGAGGCTATTTAATTGCTGTATTCTAATAACCACATCCAGAAAACAATGCAGAAAAATACCGTGATTTTTCTAATAGGCATAAACCTTCTGCCAGATATTTGCTCCTTGAAAAGGATTCTTAACTTCAAGTCAAGTCACACCAGACGCCATATGATATTTTACTAAGGAATCCTGCCAGAAGTACTTTCCTGAATGTCGCACTGTACAGTGGCTGCCTATGATGGAGCTGGGACTGACGTGGTATCACTGTGACTTTCTACATCTCAAATACGGATGGCTCTGAATAGAAGTGCAGGCATGAAAAAGAGCTGATAAATAGCACAATCTGAATACTGATGATTGTTCAGACAGGATAGGCTGACAACAACCAGATGTAAACCAGACTATGGGTTGTTTTTTTTTTTTATTGGTTTTAGGAAAACACTTCAATTTTGTATCTTCTGTTTTGCTTATAGGTGTACATGAGATTCAGAAGAAATGCAGGCTGGAATGGATAAATTTGCATTTTTTTTCTTATGTTAATCTATTGTAACCTGGCTGTACATAAAATGAATAGAACAGGCCTTAAAAGAATAATTAAGGTTCTGTGTAAATTAAAGAATGGGACTTTGCTGATTGGGCATGATTCAAGTGGCAAATATTACAGCATCTCTGACCATTAGATAACATGCAAGATATGAATGTTAATGTTTTTTGGATGCTTAGCTTGTTTTCTAATAAAATATAAGTTAATATGTAAATTCAGTCAATTAAGTGTAAATATCTGTCAATTAACATTTACAAAGAGTACGCTTTTAAAACAAAGGAGATTCCATGACACAGCTTATAACAAAGATCCTTGTCTCCCCAGCACAGTGTTCTGAATGTCCACATGGCAAGGGTTTGTTTTGCCGTGTATAAACTGTGAATTGTTAATGAAAAATAAAGTTTTTCATTAAAATAAGCTTTTCCGAATCTACTGCTCGTTACAACTGGTATGCTAAGAAATGGTTTGTGAAACTGCTTTTTGTGCTTTCATTGGTTACAGAGTATAATAGTTTCCCACCTGCTTTCATTTGAGCTGGTTTAGCAATAAAGGCTTGACTCACCCAGCACAAATTATTCTTTTTCTTGATATTAAAAACAATGCTCTTTGGTTGCTCTACCTGAAGTTGTGTTTCTTGCTGCTTTGTCTCAAAAGCTTGGCAGGCTGCAGTTTCTCCTATCATGTGCTACAGAGCTGATGGCATTTGTTCCCTCTTTGCACTGAGGGCGATGTGGGGAGCTCTGACCTGCTGTCCTTCCAGTTGTCCTGGGGTCGCTTCCGCGCAAGTACGTGAATAAGCAGCTATAAAGGCAGAGCCCTTCATGCCACAGCAGTGAATGTTTTATGATGGCACCTTTAGTTGTGACTCTGTGGTGGTAAGAGGACTGATTTCTTACATTGTTCCAAATATGCCTCAGTGCCTTTTGGATCTGACTTTCAGAAATGGACTGGTAATGCTTAATGTTTATCATCTTTGACACTCGTAGATGGGATACTTAGGTTAAATACTCAGATTGTTCTAACCGGTTTGTTTCCAGTTACCAATCTATAAGAGTGGTGTATATATATATACAATCTATGTGATTTCTTGCTTTTCAAAGAAGCTTTAGGACATTTCAGGACCTGCTTGAAATGGGTATGCTGGTTTGAAATCCTGTGACAGTGTTTGAGATGTTAAATCCATTCACTTCTTTACCTTAACTCTGTATATGATTTTTGCCCAAAGAAGCCCTGTTAATTTATATAAAAAAGATACTGGGTTTTCCACCTTTGTAACGTATGTAAATTAATCCTACTTTATCAAACTACATTTGCCTGTTTGGCACAAAGCATTAACAAATAAAATCCTTTACTTGTAAGCTTAATAAGTGAGGACTAAGAAAAAAATGGTACAGTCCAGATGGTATAAGTAGGAGGAGTTATCATGATCCAACTGTGACTAGTACCATTACGCTAGTGGAAAATCTTTCTCTCTTCACATACAGTGATATCACAATTGATGTGAATTTATAAACCTTGATGAACTTTATAAAACTCTATAAAAGTTTTTGTTCCTCTATGAGCAGGCTTTTCTATTAAAAGTGTGTTTTTCTTGTCTCTGGAGATTTTGTGTAGCTCATTTATCCCTTCCCAATATGGAACTACACAATCATGAATTACAACTTAATGAAAATCCGTTTGTAACCTCCTTTCTCTTAAATATATATGGGGACGTCTCCAGACTGTCAGGCTACTTAAGCAGGTTTCTGAAAATGGTATTTCATTTTGGTGGGGGTCTGTTTGCTTTTTGCACTGTCTATCAAGCACCATTTTAAAAGACACTGGGTAAACATGAGGCACAAGTTGTAGCACATAAGAAACTGTAAAGGCAATTTTGCCACTTGACAAAACAATTTAGTACTCAGTGCTAAAGAAAACATTGCATTAATAAAATCTGTTAGAGAAGTAGTTAGAGAAAATCTGTATTGTTTACTGTTGCCTATTATAATCTATGCCTTTTCTTGCAGTTTGTTATATGTGGCAAAGTGTCTAGTGGTCAAGACCTTTTTTTTTTTTTTTGATAGCCCTGCATGGGAGGTAAGGAAAGAATTTGGGAGTTGCAAAGGATTTGTTCCATGCCCCATTCTTCCTTGTGTACCAGGCCAAATGCTGACTTTTGCATCTTCAGTTCTGTAGGTCCTCTTTTCTGATGTTGAGGTGCTGCTCTCTGAGCTGCAAACAGCCTGGAAGGATCAATCCCGGAAGTTCACCAACATCCTTAGCCATGCCTTCCTCTCTTCACTTCTTCCTGAAAACTTCTCTGATAGAACAGGAGGAAAGCTGGAAGCTAACATGGAACCCACAGAAGGTACCACCCTTGAGCTGGAATGAACCTTCCTTAGGTCACCAAGTAAGCTGTAAGACCAGGGTGGCAGATAGGATCAAATCTGATCTGTACATTTGTTTGGAGTTCTTGCTACTCCTGCATTATTTCTACTCCAATGACTAACTAGGAATGCAACACACCCTGTGGAAGAGGAAATGGAAGGCTGCTTTACTTCTTTTCAACTCTACATGCACATCACAAGTTTATATATGTATATAGCTATACTTCCTGGGAAGGAAATTTTCCTGTCAGAGGAACTACATATAGTGTTGAAATACAGCAGTAATATTTCTACTAAATTGCTGTGATACAGTTACGTGGTAATTAACTTTTCTTTCCTATCTTACAGTACTTACTGAAAATTTTATATACTTTACAGGAATTTGTCAGAGTTAAAGTAATTATTTTGTCATAAAATATGAATAAGACCTTTTGCATATGCGTGTCGCCCTGCAGATTCAAATGAACAGTGGGAAAAATAGAGAAGATGCTGATTTTACTATTAGAGATAAAAAGCTGTTGAGCCACACATATTGAAAAAGCTGGCTCTTGCATTTGAGCAACCCTTCTCTGCTTTGCCAAATTATTGTTATAATTGTAAAAAGCCTATGTGAGAATGAATTTGAATAGGTATAGTGTACTAGGAAAACTTGAACTTTCACAGACTTCAGAGGAATATGCTCAATAAGCTTGTAAACAGGTACATTGATTATGGTGGAACAACATTTTACCCTTTGGACATTACAGCTGATACAGTAGCTTATACAGCTTTTTATTCTGGACCCAGCTGTAGTCTTTCACACTAAGTGTATTTTAGTCTTGTTTGGCAACAAAGACTAATTTTGCTGGATGACTAAATATACGAATTTATTGGTTAAAAATTCTCTCATGGAAACATGGGAGAATACATTGGTATAGTTCCTGTTTTGTGTGAGTTTTGCATTTTTTCCAAAGATTCAGTATTCATGTCCTCAAGCACGCTAAAATAGATTGATAGAAAGTATTCCCAAAGTTTTTTCCAAGATCATGGTTTTGCCCGAAGTTTCCCTGTATTTTCTGTCACACGCAGGTTTTTTTTGGACAGTTGAGCGGCTAAACCCAACAGGGTTATATGAGTATTGAAATTAATAGTCTGAAAGGGACAACTATAGTGTGTCCCTGCAATGGACGATCCCTTCAAGTCCACTAGGTCTGGTGTTGACCATGATAAAGAGAGGTTCTACTTTAATTAACATAGCCATACTTTGTAATATAATCCCTGTAATGTATAGAGCACTTAAAATAACTTCTCATGTTTGCTTCCTCTGTAGTAGAAGAATGGGAATTTTACAGATTTAAAGGCACTATCTTGCACAACTTGGACAGAATAATAGCCCAAGAGTTGAGTCAAGGCCCTCCTGAACTACAGAGTGAAAACCAGCAAAGTCTGAATGCTTTTTTAATAGAGAAAACCTTAATGCTTTGCAGCAAAAAGGGGGAGAAAAGTTGGCTCCACTGTCAAAAGTGAAAGTGGGAGTAACGTGTCATGTACTATTGTGTGCTTTGTAAAGCGGAGATGGAACAGACACAAAGGCTTTTTCATTTCTCGGTGTCCTTAGAGACAGTCAGAAAAGAGTCAGAGAGTAGCCTGCATTATATCGGTGTATTCTAGCTCTTTTGCAATACTTTTGCAAGCTATAAGTGTATTATACATTTCTTGGGTGCTGGTTGGCACTATGATGGGATAGGCTGAAAGGGAAGATACCTTTTCTCTGGCTCATACTGCAAGATAGAGCTGGCTTTGGCCTTTGTGGAACTAGGAGCAGCATTTGGGGAGTTCCACAGCCAAGTGCTAAATGGTATTCATTTTCTTCCAATATGAAGCCCTTAAAACACTTTTATATAGAGAAAGGGTTTGGAAAAAATGGATTCCTATTTCCTCTCTCAAGACCAGAACAAAGGCTGCAGTTTTGTTTTATCAGTGTAGCTACATGTCGCTTTTGAGCTTGGCTTGTCTTTTAACAAGCAAGACTGCAGCACAAAATTAGTATTAGAAGTGGCTCCTGTGACTTGCAGAACATTAAACATCTGGGACTGTCTGGAGAACTCGATAGGATTAGGTGAAGGTTTTTTGACTATCCAAGTATTGTAATGCTTTGTGGAAAAGTGTTTTGGGATCCATGGTGATGAGCTGAATCACCTTTCTTTCGGCTTGTTTTTCCTGATCAAAGAATCTTAGCAGAACTTCTTTGATGTTTCCCTAGCTATAGCTGTATCCTAAGCAGTTAGACAGAATAAAAAGAAAAATGCATTTTTCCAAGCAAGAGGATTTTTCACTTCAGTGACTAAATGCTGCACAGAGGCAAAGACTTATTTTGTTGTTTTGATTCCATGCGCAGCCTTCAAGGAATGGAGCACTTAACCAAGATTACTTTTTCATTATTCCTGTTGGCTTCTCTTTTAGATGTTCCTGTTCACAACCTCTCAGAGCCTTCCCTTGCACTGACTGCAGAAAGCCTGCTTATTCCAAGGCAATGGAGACTTCAGTGTGAAGCCCATTGCGAGTGAAAGGAAAATCAGGCCAAGTGTGTTTATATTGTGTGTTGGTAATGACAGCAATAGCTTTTGGCTTTCGTGGAGCACTTTCCAGGCAATGAATGCAAGGTGCTTTGCAGGCAGGCATTACTTAAGGTTGAGAACCTCCATCCTCTTGTCATGAAGTTAGGAGCGAAAACATTGATGATTGCTTTTTAATCTCCCTTCCCAAATTGTGGCCTGACCCTCCAATGCTGTGGTGAGTCCCTCAAGCAAGGGCATGTGAGGATGGTGCAGCCCACTGTTCCCAGAAGGGGCTTCTGACACTGAAAGACTTAAATGACCTGCGAAGCAAATCATAGAATCACAGAATATTTAGGGTTGGAAAAGATGTGAAGATCACCCACAGACATGGAACACCACACATTAGACAATGTCATCCAAGGCTTTGTCAACCTGGCTTTGAACACAGCCAGGGAGAGGTCATTTACTGCTTCTTTGGGGAACCTGTTCCAGCACCTCACCACACTCACAGTAAAGAATTTCCTTATATCTAACCTGAACTTCCCCTGTTTCAGTTCGAGCCAATTACTCCTTATTGATCTCTGAGGTGTCGATCCCTGTAGAAATGGCTGCAGTTCCTTAAATATTACAAGTTGAGACTTGATTGGTTATCTGCAGTGGGAAAACACAGATTGCTCACAAGGTCATTGGGACATACAGCGGCTTACGCTGCTGGATTTCACCATCCTGGTATTTTGTCCAGTAATGGAAAATCTCTGGGCTGAACCAGAAATAAAAAAGAGAAAAAATCCCAACCTCTTTGGATGAGAATTGTTTGAATTTAAAAGTATTAATAAAGGGGAGCTGAAAACCATTCACATTATTTATTGTACTTGTTTACTGCGAATGCAGAGGGAACTTTGGTCAAGTACACCTAGAAGAATGTACAGTGGTTACTTGGTAACTAATGTGTTCGTGTAGGCGCTATGAATAGTGAAATGCGAAAGGCTCCAGTCTTTGATAGAATACTAGGATGAAGTTATCTGTAGACTTCCATTAACTGAAGTGGGCTTTGAATTGGACTGATCTAAGAACTTGCCTATTTCCTGTGCATAGATCTAGAAGCTTTTATGTGGACCTAAGTCTTTCCTTGAACTGGCTTTTGAGTAGGACCTAGAGAAACTTTGATGCATGAACAATAGAGAGGAAGTACACATCTGTTTATAATAAACAGAGGCTTTTAAAGTGTGATGTCTTTTACTAAGGTTTCAATTTTGTATGCTTCCAGGTTTTCTACATTGTTCTGCTAGACTCACTCTTCTCTATACTCCCCAGCTCTTCATCCCTGCAGATCAGTTTGTTGAGGATCATGTAATTTGAAGCCTAATTTGGAAGCTTGCCCAGTGAAACATCAGCACGTGGAGGTTCTGAAGTGTCTCTCAAGCTGCTAAAAGACCATATCTGTAAGGGGTACGATTTCTTAAGTAGGAAATACATCTAACCTCTTTTCACCTGTCTGGGGCAAAGGGGAGAGATACACATGACAAAACCAGGATTAAGAAAAGAGCAATTAAAAGACGCAAAGAGGTTGCATATGAACAGTGTGTTAATATAGTCATTTGATTAAGGAAGGCGTGATGCCTAGAGCAGACTTTCATTTACTTGATTTATTTTCATGCTGTCCTTCCTTCCAATGTAAATACTCTGTTAAAAATTCCACGCATTTCCTGTTTCGTATTTGAGGCACCTGAAAAATCAGAGTTTATATTGAATTGTCAAGAATAGTAACCATGCTAACAGTGAAGGGTGAAGTCCCTATGGCTTATTTTCTGCCATTTATTGAGTAGTGAATTACAATTCCTAAAACCACATCTCTGTTCTCAGTGCACAGTGCCCCATATTACTAAAATCATTTAGTTTCACAAATCTGATTATGTTCATACTATTGCTGAAATAAGACAGCAGTTATCTTGGCTAATAAAATTTCCAGCATGCATTAAGGAGATCAGAGAACATCAATGACTACAGCTGCTCCTATTTTTATGGCACATATTGTTCATGGTTCTCCACAGCTAGACATGACTTAGTTATGTATTTCTGATTATTAAACCTTATAATAACGTAAGGCATGCCATACAATCAATTCTAATAAATTACTTTATTGCCAATATCTAGTAATTTCTGTTACTCTTATCTCAATTATTTTCAAAAGAAAATATTGCCTAAGGATAATTATGGGTGTTTTATGAGTTGATCAGTGTGAACTTCATAGGCAATGCATGAAAAGAGGTAGCCAGGGCCTTGAAGATCATCAACAATACTTGCTCATTATCATGTCTCACTAAGGAAAATGCTAGTTCACTAGCAGCTTATGGTGATAAAGGAGAGAAGTTGAGAAGGGTGGTAATGGTACAGTTTACTTGCTAAACACCTAGGGGTTGACTTACTAAATGAAAAGAACAATATTCAACCACACTTCTGATCCTTGGACTATCTCTTTATAGCAATACGAACTAGAAAAGTCTTTGAGAGAGGGCTGAGACTCTCCCGCAACCTCTCTGTGAACCAGCAAGTACAAAAGGTCACAGGAATGACACTGAAATGATGCTAACGCTTGGCAACAACTCAAGCATTGCTGGCTCTGTAGAAGCAGGCTGAGATCACAACAGCATGCTGTGAAAGGCCAGCTTGTAAATGCAGAGAAAGCCACTCGCTGAACTCAGGATATGTACTCTGAACCATGAGACTGATGTTCATTTTATAAAAGACATTAAAGTGCAAAGCAATGGAAAAGAAATTACAAATTTAGTATGTAATAGGATTTACGGTGGAGCCCAGAGGTCCTTATTTCAAGGCCAGAGAATTATCTTTAAATTAAAAAGTATCCCTTTCTGCTTCAGCATGTGTATAGAACTGATAATGGAGAACAGGTAGGAATCCTCCTGGTGCTCACAAGCGCACCTCAATTTGTGATTTCACAAGCTCAAGGTGAAGCACTGCTGGGCTCTCTCTCCCTGCATCCCTGCTGTTGTGACCCTCAGTTCAGCAACAAAGGTATGATGATCAGCATCCATTATTATGGCATGTATCCACTGAGTTTAGATCCTAAATACCCTTTGAGCCATCAGTCCTGTCTGACGTCTAGAAGTAATTGGACTCGGACCAGATTCTTAGATGCATATTCAAAGCAGATGATAACACTTGTGGCTATTATCCCATACCATCCCATAGCCCTTGCCATGAGGAGCAACAATGACATCAGTAAGTTAGGCACAGCAAAAGTGAACATTTGGAAAACAACTTATGAGCATTCACTATGGAAAAAAAAATAGAAAACCCCAGAGAATGCCTTTGAAGCAGCTCAGCCTTCAACGTGTCAAAAACTAGGACACCTAAATCAATGGATTTTGTTGTAAGGAAAAGATACGCAAGCTTTCTTGTTCATTATTAGAACACTTCAGTTGGCTTTTGTGCTATGAGAAATTAACAAATTTCAATGTGACAAGTTCAATTGTGGGAGCTTTTTAATAGCTTTTGTATAGGTTTGGAAATGCATTACAAAACCATGTTTGGTCAAGTTCGAACAAGGTTACAGGAAAATAGAGCAAGCTAATAGAAAATGAAAGGAAAATTATTTGCTATTCTTCTACAATGATGAAAAATTCGTTTCCATTGGTGTAAACTGGAGGGAAAAATACAAACCGAAGCAGGAGAAAGTAATGCAGTTTTAAAGTCAGCAATTTCTATGACAAAAGGAAGGTTGTTTGTTTTCAGTATTCTGATTTATTTTTCAAAATGGAATTGAAAGACCATTCATTTGGAGCTATTTCTCAATAAGGGGCTACTTGAATGAAGAATTGAAGTTCTAGGGATGGGGTTTTTAGTGGGGTTTTTTGTTTTGATTTAGCTTTTTTTTGCTCACTTAAAAAAGCTATTTCCTGTCACAAATAAAGTTTCCATCATCCAGCAGCATTTGGTATTGAGAAAATCAAGGCAGAGAACAGGCAGGTCTGCTAAATGTTTTGCAACATAGATCATAATGAAAATGTATTGAAATGTTATTTGTTGGTTAGAAAGCTGCAGCAGTCGGGAATCATGCCCAGGCTTCACCAGTATTCATTTTACTGACCCCAGTGCATAATTTAAGAGCCCAAGTTCCCTGAGCTATTGTGGAATGAGGGATACAGAGTGGGATGTGTTGATCCTAGCAGGCTCTCCCCATCTACTCTGGAAGGTGTCTGAACAAATGGGTTTCAGCCCTGAGGATCATATCTGAGGAGTCCTGACACCTGGTTTTCACAGGTTATCTTTAGATGGACACCTTCAGTGATTTCCAATTTGAAAATAACTCTAAAAATATCAGTATCCAAAGGTAAAGCTGTCTGGTTTGCTTCAATCTGGAATTAGTTGCTGAAGCTTTGACTTTCTGGAAGCGTTAGCCTAGTTCTGGTCTTCACAGGCGGCTAGTTAATGAAGTGCTGATAATAAAGCACTTTTCAGGCTTGTTCCTTTTCCTTCAGAAGGTTTCTGCAGTGTCTGAAACTGATCTGGTGAGTGGATGTTCTTGCAAATTGCACAACTTTTAGCCTAAATAAGCTTGCACTCTGCAGCTCTGCATTACAATGGACTCTCCAATTCATCTGAGAAGCAATTCTTTTCAATGCAGCTCTTCAGATTTCTGTTAGGCTATGATGATAAATAGATAATCCAACTTGCCTGCAGCTCTATTATGAGATCAAAGAAGAAGGGAAAGTGGATTGCTAACAACAAACCATCCTCTTCCTGAACAGTCTGACATAATGATTTGGTATAAGGTGGAGCATCTTTTTGACTTACGGTGACATGCCAGAGCTTCAGAAATTTGAAGGTTTACCATGAGCCCTTGAATGTATTTCAGTGTATGATTAGGAAGGAATTTTTGCCTTCGTGAAAATCATGTTACTTAATCCTATATTAATGCAGACACGATTTTGAAACAGCAAAAACATGAATATATGTATTTCTCAAAGCATGCTGAAAGAACAAAGAATTTAGCCACTTGTTTAAGACTTAATGTTAAAATGAGGCTAATTTCTTTGCTTAAGATGTAGCACTTTCAATGTTTTGTTCATTCTGGGCATTAAATTTTCTGCTATGTTTGAATATAAGAAAAGCTTGATAAAAGAAATACTGATTTCAGTGTCTTCTAATATAGCCTGTCTTTGGGAGATCCTGCTGCTTGCTTTGAAATAGGCTTTCTATGAATAGCTGGGAAGCTAGTAAAGCAGGCACTAAAGCATGAAGTTAAGGTTGTAATATTATCTCACCATCTTCCTCTGTATTTCTGTGGTGAGCATCATCCTTTGAGCCATGTGCTTTTTCGAAGAGGTGTCTATGACTTCATATCAGCCTTTGGGATCTCTTAGGAGGATGCAGTGCTATTCTGTAAACTTGCATGGGGAGATATACCACTCTACCTCCATCTCAGCCACACACTCCCTGTTTTGAGACAGGAGAGATGGGAATTCCAACTCTATTAATACCTTGAAGTTGGGACTAAAGCTCTAACAAATGTTATCCAGTTTCAGGACATCATTACAGACCACAGTGAAGCCTGATCAATTCAGGACACAGTCTTACTCTGTGGAGAAAGGATGTAAGCTTAGTCACATTGCTGTGTGGGTGCATGCTCATTGGGAACAAGGAAGATACCTCCAGCGAACAGGAGATGAGAAGCTCAGCTCAGTGGGCTAGAGGTAAAAGGTGGTCTCCTGCCCATCTCCAACACCCTTAGATACTCAGCAGTGCCAGAAGGACAAGACAAAGCAAATACAAAGCAGAGATTGATTTGGAGTATGATTTTAGCCCAGTTCCATATTTAAATGGACACCAGGCAGCCCTGGTGAATCCAGTGGGAAATGTGGTCAGATTGAAATGCCTGTCTTCAGGAAACATCTTCCTTCCATTAAACGTGCAGGAGAATAAAAACATCTTAATAAAATTTTTAGAGTTTGTATGAGATTCAAATAAGATCACGCAGCCTTTGTAGCCATTACAATGAAATCCAGAACACTCCAAGAGAAAACTAAGGAAACAGGTCACACTAAAGGTGATCTGGGCAAAAAATGGGATGTTAGTAGTAATAAGACGTGATTTCTCATACAGAGTTCCCATTTACCTGTAATAGGATTTGTACTTTGATATATTTTAGTGGCATTTTTAGATTATTGCTCATAAAACATATATGTTGATTAAAAATCAGTGGGTCACTTCAGATGGTACACAGAAAGTGTTCTCTTTATTACACTTGATCTGCATTCACAAGTGTGTATTTGAGAATGATGTTGGGACCCCCTACCTGGCAGGTAAATAAGAAAGAAGTTAATATAAGTTATCTTCTATATAGAAGTTAATAGTATAATAAAACCAGATTTTAGTGAGTAAAAGTACCTGTCAAAGATAGCTGAAAGGCTTTAACAGGTGTCTTAGCAGGGAGGCTGGGAGGAATCTGTACCAGGCAAGGCTTGAGGCACAAGTTGAAATGTGTATGTCACTTCTTTCCTGAGAAGTAAAAGAGCTTTTCTATCCAGAGTGACTGATCAGCCTTCTTTATGTGGGCTTAAATGAAAAAGAGCTAAGATCTTTAGACAGATGGAGAATAACCATAATTGAAATACCACCCAAAAAGCTCTACCATAACCTGAAAACAGCAGTAAAACAACAAAAGAGGACATGAAGTATATGAGAGTTTTAATGTGATAAATCCAGGACCTATAGCTATGTATTTACATATGCTGCTTTCAAATATCAACCCAGTGTCAGCAGTACAATTCCAAGCACAATTCAAGAAGCAATCTCAGTAAAAGAAGAGCTATCCCATTTTCTCAGCCTTAGGCTGGCTGCTATTTCAAGCTTCAAGGGCCAAAGCCTGACTGATTAATCCTGGCAGAAGTACCACAATATATATCAGTAGAAATAATTTTTCCATTTCTGACCTCCTGTATCAGTGTGTAATAAAATCTATCAATTCCAGCTCTTAATGCTTGATCATCTTTAGATTGTAAGTAGGACAAAAATAGGATCCAAGTGTAAATGAAGATTGTCCTTGTCAACATTTAAAATTGAGCTTTTTCAGTATAACAGTGATACGTTTGCATTATGTCCCATGCCTGTGGCCTGTTGAGATAACCAGAACGCTTTCCATCAGAGCAGAAAGATAACGCTTATGATATATAAATAAAGTTACATATTATACGTACTATATAGCATATACTAATATATCATATAATATATAATTATATATATTTAGTATTAATATATAATTATATTATATATAAAAATATAACCCTGAAGGCTATATAAGACCAGGTTCAAAAAATGCAGTGTCTCAGAGCTGAAGGCAAGGATACAGGTGAGAACAATACTGTCTATGATTCAAGCCTCAAAAGTCTGCAATACTTTTAAACGCATAGTTTATGTGTATATGTATATATGTATATGTATTCTTTGCCTGGCTGAATTTTGAATACCTCTAGGAATAGACATTCTCAGTCTCTATGGACACTTTTTTCTTATGCCCATCTGGAATGCCTTCTGCTGCAGTGTTCAGAAATTGCCTCTCATTCTTTCTGTTTGTACCAACAAGAAGACTTCATTAGAAGACTGTGTAGCAGAAGATAGCTACAACTGGATCCCCTTTACACCTCTCTAAGGTTAAGTAAGTCCAAATTATGTGAAGATTTAGTTATACACTTATTTTGTCTATTGAATGCTATGTAAACTTTCTTGAACTTATAAAATACACCTAACATTACATATAATTTGCTCATGATATTAAACATGCTAGTATAAATTGGGTGCTTAAGACCACAGTTCTGTTAGATTAGATGTTCAGAGTGATTTTTATCATTTTCTTCTTTAAATTTTAAATTCCTGCCTCCAAGAAATATATCATAACATGCAAAGGACTAAAATCTTTTGAAAGCGTAGTATTTGCATTCAGAAATAAGTGATAAAATTATGCAATACAATCACTCACGCTTTGGCTTCAATTTAACTTGATTGCAGTTTTCTTTTAGTCCTGTAGACTTTAATAGTTTCAATAGAAAAATTGCCTCAAAATGGAAAACAATCAACAACTTTTCTTCCTCTCCAAATAAAGTATATAAATGATATGTTTAAGCACATATTTCATTTTAGTTGCTTGGGCTTCTCAATCCTGCTCTGGCAAACAGATCCAGCAGCCCGTTTTATTCAGCCCTCTGATTTAGTAAATAGTCTGCTTCAGCTAGTTGGCAGATGTCAACTAGAAGATGCCCAACACCACAAGGGTATACCAGATGATGTGCTCAGATTGAGACTGGTCATTTTCTGCTCCATATGTGCCAGCCTACTGCTGAATCCTATGAGAGTCCTGGGGACAAAAATGTTGCCTCACTTGTTTTTTTCTATACCATGTTCTTTCTGATCCCTTTGCCTAGGGGCAGCATTGTGTGAACTATGTAGCAGAGGAAGGTCAATTAGACATCCATGGGGTGCCATGGCAATACCAATGTCACTCCCATTGTCCCAGAGAGGTTGTAGCAGTCAGGGGAGGTTCTCCATTGCTAGAACATGACAGCATGACAGCCATGATCAAAAGTGGGAGAAGGAGAGCCTGGGGAACTACCAGTTGTTGAGTTCCTGGGAAGATTACAAAGCAAAACCTCATAGAAGTTATTTCTTCTAGAGAGAAGGTGAGAGGGAACAGCCTATGAGGATTTGCTAAGAACAAATTTTTCTTGCTAGACCTTATTGCCATCTATGATGAATTGACTGTTTCAGTGGATGAGGGGGAGCAGTGGGCATACCTTCATTTTAACACAGCTTATAGCATGGTCTACTACGGTACATTTACAGTCAGACTGGAGAATAGAAACTTGAATGGGTGAACAAGCTGAGTGTCAAACTTGCTGGACTTTTGGCCTAGAAAAGTATTTGTCAACAGTAAAAAGCCAGCTGGTGTCTGCCTTTTAGCAATATTATTTAGGTTTTAAGAGAGGTGGCAGCAATGTCTTTGTTCCTGGATGGTGGGATGGGACAGCCAACTTTTGCAAGCTCACACATGTCAACAAGCTGGGGAGCAGGCTAGGGAGATCCTCAGAACCTGGAGATGTTCAGAACTTGCATGGCCAAGGCTCTGAGCAACCTGATAAAAGTCTGGAGTTAACACTGCTTTGAAGGAGACTTGGATCAGATCTACAGAGGCCCCTTAGACCCTATCCCATGGTTTCACATATAGCATCTTGCAGGAAGAACATGCTCTATATACACATGTTGGGAAATATCCAGCTTTATGGTAGGAACAGCATTACACAAGGCTCTTCATCCACTGAAACTGAGCTCCTGAGTGAGCTGGTATGCCAGATTAAGAATTTTAAACATGTTTCCTCTGTTCCTTATAAGTGCAGAATCTTCTCATCTTTAAATTATTAAGCTTTTTTTTTTTTTTCCTCACAGAAATAATGGACCACAAAAGATGCCATTAATAATGCAAACTCCTAGATGTCCTAAATTTAGCAATGGTATGCCAAAACAGTATTTTTAGCTATCGATCATCCTGTAGGCCCAAATTTATCATACACATAGACTATTACACATAGCCTCTATTTGTCTCTGCAACTCTGTCTAACACAAGGGTGCCTCTTCTGTCAGCTTTTCCTTCTCCATAGTAAAATTTACTCTTATTTCATGCCAACTTGGGCCATGGAGTTAGTAGAGAGAAGTTCAAAGCGATTACATACAGCCTGCACCAGTCTGGAAACTGAAAATCCTGGTGGGTAAACTTTACCTTTACCCAAACAAATGCAAGAGGCCTTGGGGGAATATTTAAACACAGTATAACTGAAACTGGCACTCAAGGGAAAGAGCTCTAAACAAGAAAAAATGACAACAAGAATTTAGCCCAGGAAGAAACCTAACAAAGAAGTCTCTCTCAGCCGATTACGGAGCACAGTTGATTCATCGAAAGTGTATAGAAACTGAGAGAGGTCCTGAGACTCCCACGGGAAATGCTGAATAGAAAATCCAGCCCTTGTTCTGTAAGTTTGCGAAACAAGGACAGAAGCAAGAGGCCTCTGTGAAATGGGGAGGAGATGGATTTGGGGCCAGGTTTTTTCAGTAGCATGAGGTTTCCTTTGGTTGCCGTAATTCTTCCGCAGGTAAAACCTGAATGAGCGTATCCTATCCTACATTTGAACAGCCTGGCGGAAGAAGAGCATTTAGGAGCCTGTTTACATCGCTGGCAGCACTCTTTAGTGACCACAGCTGTAGCCCAGAGCCTCCTGAGGGGTTGGGCATGGCACACGCAGAAGGCCAGGACAGGATGTCGGATGTACTTCTGTGTCTGCCTAGGGCATGAGCACCCCGAGGCTGCAGAAGGCAGTTTCCACAATTGATATGTGGCCAACTGAGATCAGAGGGAAGAGCTGGGAACTCTTGTTCTCTCTTCTTCTGTCAAGTCCAGATAACTAGGAGCTCTCTGATTCTGTTAGGTCCTGCAAGGCACTTCATGCTTCCTCCACACCATTTCTAGGTGCAGGGATGAGGAAAGGATCATAAATAAGTTAGGCGGTGAAGCTACATTGCTGACTGGATTTGAGCTGTGAAGATGTTAACTAGCAGGAGGGCCCACACTATTGGTTACAGCTGCTCATCTGACAAAAACCTCTGTTGTGCTTCGATGATTACTAACTAGGTATCCATACTTTGATTCATTAGTGCTATTTCTGTTCTTTAATTCCTACAAGAATAAAAGAAGTTCTAAACCTGATTATTTTGTTTATAATGTAGTTACCACTAATGAACAGCTGCCAAAAAGACAATTTTTTTCCAGCTAATGTAATAACAATTTGCCAATGGACAGCAGTGTGAGCGAGCTGTCTGTCATGCAGCACTTTCTTAATTGAAAAACAGAAGTCTTCTTTTCCTTCTTCTGATCTTGCATAAATTGAATTGAAAAGGCTGTAAGCTTATTCACGATAGTGTGACTGATAATGTGACTCAGGAAAGGAGTCAGAGATCAGAGAATGGAACTTCAAATCATCCATGTACTTTTTGTTTCCAACTTGCTTACAACCAAGAGTAAATGAGGTGATGAGGCAGCTTCTTGAAGGACTGAGTTTACATAGTTTGATACTCGAATATCCTCTCACAAAGGCACGTAAGCAGGGTCCAGAGGAGTGGATGGATACTGAAGCCAAGATCAACCCAGAACCCTGCAAGCAGACACAGCGCTGTTGCTTAGTGCTTGGAGTCAGTTCAAAGCCAATCCTCCTGAGCTATCCACAGAATGTCTGGATTCTTATGTTTGCATCCCAGCACATCTCACAGGTATTTTGATGGGAAATCTTGAGCAGTAAGGCACAGATTTTTATGTTACATATTGAATTGCAATTAAATTTAATCTGAAAAAGCAGTCTTCTGTATGACTGGACCTACTTGCAGGGTTGATTTTATAATTCCCAGAATTCCTGCCTGCTTATTCTACTGGAAACATGTCTCAATAACAACCCATAAGCAACTAGAGTAGAAATTGGTTCTTCACCAAACAGTTCCTTCTGTTCCCTGCCCCTGTTCTGCTGTCATTGGGAAAAGAGGGGACAGCAGTGCTTTTGAGGTACTTGCCATAGAGACAGGTTGAGGTGCTAGATGAGAGACATTTAAAGAAGGAAAAAGGCAATAAAAGAAAACAAACCAAAACCGAACCCAAACCCTCGATTAGCTTGACTCGTGATATTTTTTGTCATGGTGTTTCTGATTTTAGGTAACTTTTGGAGAGGTGGTTGTTAACTGCATGTTGGCAGTATGTGTGCCATACTCTCCTATTGTGTGCCTCTTTCCAGCCTCGCAGCGCACCACTTGCAGGCTTGTGATGGGAGATCTTGTGGGCAACTCACAGCTGTTTCTTGTCCTTCATCGTTTTAGGTGCAGAAATTGTGAGCTTTAGCTCATCACAGTATCTGAGCACCATCACAATGTCAAGATAAACATTTTTAACTCTGGAGGTTTTTGGCAGCTGGTTTGCTCCTGCCTTCTGCTGGAGCTCAGGAAATCTAGAATAACCTTCTTAGAACAAGCAGTGCAAGGAATCAGGTATCTGTGATTGAAAAGGAGAAACTACTAAGGAAGAGTACCTTGAAAACAAGAAGTAGAGGGGGGTTTGTGTGAGTTTCTTACTGCTATATTTGCACAGAAGGATTTAAACAATGGTTAGATCAAGCAGTGTATCAGAAGGCAGGGAGATAGCAGAATGGGATCCGTGGTGACATCTGCTTCTGAACGGTGCTGAGTGCTGTTTATAAGGCATGAATATCAGCATATTAACAGCAGGACTCTTTTTGCATGTAGGTCTTTTTAATGATGTCCAATATATGACATTTTAAACTTTCTAATGCTGTTTGAACAGTGGTCTACATATGCCTTCTACTGGTTTAATGTAATAACATTTTGCATTTGCTGATTAACCATCCTATCTTTTAAACAACACAAAATACTTATCCGTATTTAAAAGTTTAGCTCAAATAATCTAGACAGCAAACGCTTTTGCTTGATAGCACAAATTACTGTCAGATGTAAATTATCATATGGTCCTTGGTTTTGGGAATCATGCAGTGAAGACTCAGTGCAACCAGGAGCAGAAGCACTTTACTGGAAACTTTTTTCCCTATCAATTACTTTCAATGCAATGTAATAAGCTTCTCTCAGGTGGGCAGGTGAAGATGCTGAACTGTGTTTCCTTTATTGCCTAGGCAGTTGGAGCTCACGCTTCATTAAAGAGACCAGGCAGGAGAGGCTTTAAAATACCTCCTTGGTGGCAAAAGCCTTAGTCAGAACTTGTATCTCAGACAAGCGAGCAGGAGACAGATCAATAGGAAACCCTGTTTCATTAGCACCCCTGCTCTGCAGCTGTTTATTTTTCCTTTACAAGTTGCACAAAGGCTTATTTACGTCATTGTTTTCTGGCAAGTCGTGACTTCTCTTTGACCTCATTTTATCTCTTCTTTTTATGTACTTCATAAAGGGTTCTTTCTCCTCCATCACTCACCCCAAGTTATTTTCTAGTCTGTTGAAGAGTTTTTTTACCTTGTAACTCACTGCATACCCAATTTGATTATGATTATCATAATAATATGTACATAAACCGTTCATCTTCAGTGTAAATTAAACTAGTTCCTACTACTTAAGAAAAGGCCCCTCAGACAGGCAGAGCCAAAGTGGTAAACAGCCTTGAAAAGCAGGCAGACATCAGGTACAGATAAGACAAATGGCCTTGATTCTATCCACCTCGTGTGGGATTTGAAAGAAGGTAGATTAAGTACTTTGGTTAAGGGTTCTCACTGATAGCAATAGGAGTGTTTTCCTTTAGCGAAGAATGAGTAAAGATTTGGAACTGAATATTTGTGCAGTTGTTTATCAGTTTGGCTAGGAGGATATTCAGTATCCTCTGCCCTACAGGCTTAAATTATAAAGTATGTGAGGCACAGGAAATATTTTTTGTTCCATTTTTGCCCAGTAGAGCGCAATGCTTTTTAATGGCTGTGACATGTACATTGTATAGATGCAAAGTAAGGCTAATAAAAGCAGCAGACAGCAGAAAGTTGTTTTATTGTGCACACTGAGAGGATTCTTGGTGCTGAAATAAACTTGCTGAAAGCCTGCAAGTGCAGGAAAGCAGTGTTAGTGCCACTGGCCCTGGGGCCAGAATGTCTTCAAATACTTTTATGATCATCTATACCAAACTGAATTCTTTGATGATTGTCTGTACTTTTCAGTTCTTCTGGCTAACTATGTCATGTATAAAGGTACACTGTCTAACAGGAAAATAGTTAAACCTGGAATATCAGCTGACAACTTCCATTACTCATGTGCCAGATGACATTTAGTATCTGTGAGGCTGTTGTTCAGACTGGAGGGAAAAATGGCAAGGTTTAGATTAGAAAAGTTTATAAGGTATCGTTTGCACCCTTGGGATGACAACTGCATTACTGAAATAGCTCAGAATGTTTGATTTGATTAGTAGTCTTTTGAATTCATCTGTCTAGCTTCTAAGGAAAAATGTGACCAAGTGCCAATAGGTAAACATAGACTGACAGCAAGTAATTGCTGAAATGCCCTAGCTACTTTTTCAAGACATAAGAGTCTGTCATATGCTGATTGTGAACTGAAGCGAAAAGGGCTGAACAAGGAACTTTTTTCAACGGAGTTAATGTTTTTCAGTAACCTTAGTGACTAGATATTCAAAGACATAAAGCTTTGCATGAAGGACAGGAGCTCCTATTTGTTTCACGAGGCGAGTTCTGCTGCCCGGGCAATGAAAGCGGACTATTCCTCCCAAACAAGGCCTTCAAGGTCCCATTTGAAAGCTCTCCTGGACAGCCAAGGAAGTGATATGTCATGTAGTGTAATAAAACCTGCCTTCCCTGAAACACAGAATCATAGAAAGGAACGCAAATCATAAAGAGGTTTGAGTTGGAAAGGACTTAAAGCTCATCCAGTTCCAACCCCTGCCATGGGCAGAGACACCTCACTCTTGACCAGGTTGCTTTGAGCCCCGTCCAGCCTGACCTTGAACTCTGCCAGCGATGGGGCAGCCACAGCTTCTCTGGGCACCCTGTGCCTCACAACCCTCAGGGTAGAGAATTTCTTCCTTATCTCCAACCTGAACTTGCCCTGTTTCAGTTTGAACCCATCACCCCTTGTCCTATCGCTCCAGTCCCTGATTGAGAGTCCCTCTCCAGCATCCTTGTAACTTCCTTCAGATACTGGAAGCTTCTCTGTGGCCTCCATGCAACTTCTCTTCTCCAGGAGGAACAGCCCCAATGGTCTCAGCTTGTCTTCATATGCTCCAGCCCCTGGCCATCCTCGTGGCCTTCTCTGGACTTGCTCCAACATCTCCATGTCCTTCTTATGCTGAGGGCACCAGAACTGCACACAGTGCTGTAAGTGGGGTCCCACCAAAGCAGAGTAGAGGGGCAGGATCACCTCCATGGTATGCACAGCAGATTTCTTTTAAAAACCAAATAAATCTGGACAGCTCAGGCACTTGAACGCTATATTTACTAAATAAACATTCACACTAGATTAGAACAGCAAGTATTTTGTTTCTTGTTATTTCTTTCAACTCTGTTTGTTGTTTTACTGCTCTCACAGAAACGAGTGCTCCATGGGAAGGCATGCCTCACATTTATGCTGACTTCACCCAGGAACCCTGACCGGCTCCTGTGTTTACCTCGCACACAAAAAAACACATCCAGATTTGAACTCTGTCACTTGCATTCTGCTAGAAAGACAAAAACAAGTCCCTTTGGCCCCCTCTTCCTCTGAGCTTTGGCTTATTTATGCTCTTGAGCTGCATGCAGTGTGTTTTCTGGAACACGTAGCCTGGTTATATCAATCATAAAATGCGCAGGAGGACACGTGTAATGCTGTTTGTCTACTTTACAGCTTGGGAATTGGTACCGTGCTCGTCGCTCCACTTTCCTCTTGATCTTCTTTGTCTTCGGGTCTCTTGTGGTTTTGTTTGAGATTTGTTTCCTGATCTGCTGCTGCAAAAAGTAGAAAGCAAGCAAGCAGGCTCAGAATTAGCGGATGTGCTTTTTCACACAACAGATAACTTCATAGTGGAACTCATTGCTGTGGGATACTGTAGAGATCTATACAAATGGATTCAAATATCACAGAGGGAATGTCTACTCTGGGCTATTAAACACAGCAACTTGATGTCACCTTGTCTCAGAGGTCCCTATAGCTATATACTTCCCAAATTGTATGCAAGGAGGAATCTTTTGATATGTGCCATTTCTTGACTGCTTTTCTGACATCTATGACTTGTTGAGAAAGACAAAATATTAGGTTTGGATGAACCTCTGCTCTGTTCTAGTATGCCTCTTCCTATGGCATAAGCTCTAATAGAGCTAATTCTGAACTACAGGAACTCCTACCATTCTTTTCTTGTGTATTTTCAATTAATCATTCTCTATGGTCTGTATGGGATAGGTTCTAACCTATGCTGCTTTCTGTAAATGCTGTCCTTGAATGTTCGGCTCCTAGGCTTAAGCTCAAGATCTTGCTTGTTGGAAAGACAATCTTTGAGGATTAGTTTGAGGAAAGACAATCTAAACAAGAAGAGGGTTGCTCTGAGAGAGGGGATGAGCTGGGAGCCAAGTGTGACACAGGTATGGCAGTCACCCCAGCCACCAAGACACCGTTGGGGGTTGCTCTTTGGGTCTACTAACAAGCCTGGACATGGTAAAGTAACAAATTAAATCCAGTGTCCACAGAGGGATGCCAGGCAGGAGCAGCAGGAGATGGGGCTGGTGACACGACCACAATGTAAGGCCAAAGTTCATCCAGGAAAACTGTTCAGCAAGTCAGGACAGCAAAGGACATGGCCAGCTATGGGTGCATTGACAGTGTAGCTCAAGGACCTGAAGTTAAATAAGCCATGACAAGCTGGGTGGGAAGAAGACCAATGTGAGAGTGGTCATTATAATCAAGGTCAACTGGTGGCCCAGCTTCCTTTACAGATTCGGTCCTTTGTATCAGTTGTTTTATTATCTTGTTGGGGTTTGCTTTTCTCTAATTGTCAGTGGGTTACTAATATGAGTTGGAGTGATACACGAACCTCTTAAGACGTAACGAAATAGACCACAGGCTGAGTGAAAACAACAGGAGGTCTGCAGCACTTGGGAACTGCCATTTTTGAGCAGTGTCTCAAATTACTAGTGTCTCACTAATGAGTGGAAGTTAACGCACAGTATTAGGATAGCAGGCAGAAGGAAGCCTGCAACAGCCAAATGATTTTAATCTCTGTGACTTAGAAATCAACATCTGCAGCAATAATAAGCAAATACTAACAATTAAAACAAATGGAAAAAATAAAGCAAGGAATACCGTAATCAATACTGAGGGAACGTTCAAAGCCAAGTTCTACACTTCTTTGCAGTCAATGGATTTACAGGCACATGTACTGGTCCAAACCAGTAAATTTAACTTCTGTTTCAAAGATAGAACATTTTGACATAAATTTTAACAATCAACATGCAATAGAATAAGATGAACTTCTTTTCAATGACCAGAATGATTTGTACATCTGTTGTAAAGCAGCAAAAACCCAACATAAATAACTTCTTTCAGGTCTGCTACATGATGATTGATTTCTTTTAATTAAAAAAAACCCCGAACAAGCCAACAAAAACAAGAGATCAATTTGAGATTTTCTGCATTTCAAAGTCATGGTAACTGTGCAACTGCTCAGAGTTGCATTTGAATACATTAAGCATTTTTCACTGCATCCAGACCATTTAAATGCCTTGGTGCTTACCTATAACTATGAATTTGGTCCTGTAGGATGGGTGTACTTTCTGAAGAGGAAGATGGTGGTTTAAACACACAAGACTGGGACCATCCTCTGGACCAGTTTACCCTAATAGCACTGCTCCTGCTTAAAGTGGATTAAAGGAAGAAGTGCTGTGATGTAGAAACATGGAATTGTGTTTCTGAAGTTCATCCAGAAACTCTTTTGACTTTCTGATCTGGAAATGCTGCAAATCTTTTGTTATTATTTTGCAAATATTCTGTTTATTTTTGGAAGGATAGATATTATACTTTTCAGGGACGTGAGCTTGACCATGCAAGGGTATGATAATATAGTGTCTTAAAGATGAGTTCTTAGAATAGGCTTGACTAGGCATCCTTCCTGGCAGAGCAGCTGTCCATCTCATGGGTAATACTAAGTAGCATCAGGTTTTGAGTGCTTTAAAGTTTTTTATGTTTTTTTCTGTGATTTCTTTTTCTTTATAATGTGCAACTTAATCCTGACTTTTCACGTTGCTTATGCAAAAATGCAGATACCATAGTGCCAGTAAAATGAAGAAAGCCAGAAAATAGTGGTGGCATCCTGATATGCATATCTAAAATGATACATAGACTAATAGGAAACCAACCATAAACTGACTTGAAGAGACGGAATTGAACTGTCACTGATGCCGACATGGAGGTTAGTTCCATTACCATATCACGATCAAAATTGGCTTAACAGATGTGATGTATTATCTGGCAGAGTCAAATGGGGGGGGAGAAAATCCACATCTGTTATTGTAATTCAACTCCAGTGAACTTGTATGAATAGTAACAATTAATGATTGCCAATGCCAAGAGAAAGCATGTATTACCAGCACATATAGCAATCCACATGCTGGTTGATTTTCACAGTTCTGCATTTTGCATCTGTAGCTATTCTCCTCTGTCACCAACACACAGGCAATGCCCCTGCTCTTGCGGCATTCTAAAAGCAGCACAAGCACATTGTCCAAATAGAAACTGACAGGTTTGGCCTAAAAAACAATGTAAGCCTGATCCAAGAGCTCTTTCAAGAATTACACTGAAAATTGAACAGTGTCGTGGAATCACAGACTGCTTTGGGTTAGAGAGGACCTTAAGACCATCTATTTCCAACCTCCCCGTCATGGGCAGGGACGCCTCACCCTAGGCCATTTGACTCTACTGGAGAAAGGAAACAAAAACTATTTCATAAAGCAGGTATTTTCGAAGAAAACTGTTGTTGAACAGACAATTTGTTGTTGAAAATTTTCAGCTGATTGTTTTGTTTGGTGGATGAAGAAAAGGAGCAAAAATGTTGGGGTTTTTTTCACTGCAAAGTTGTGGTTTCCTCTGATATTTCCCCACCCCCAAAGTTATATTGTTGAATTTCTTTAGCTTCTGGCATAGTAGCTCTTGCATTTTACAAACAGCATAGACAAGATTATCTCTCTCTAATTTATGGAGGGGAAATAAATGTAGATGGACAGATAGTCACTGAATATCCTATTTTTTCCCAAGAGAAATTTTGTAAATCTGGCATTTAATATACAAATAATATCTTCCCATATTAAAAACATTTCTGAGTGACTTCATCTCAATATATAAAATGACAATATTTTGATTATATTTCTATAGGATTAGGTTATATTTCTATGGGATTAGGTGCTGAAACATCTCCGGAGACCTAGCCTCGGTTGCCAACTGCTGCAAGGCTTTGAATGTGTTGGTGAATGAAGCTCTGAACTAAACCTATGGAAACTGCTGGCGGAATTGTAAGACTTCAAATTCCCGCACCTGACTTCTTGCTCCCTCGCTCTCAGTTGGACCGGCATCTGACAAGCATCTGACACCTCTGCACTTGAGGTATCTGAGACCTTGCGTGTTACATTAAAGAAGTGGGCAATAAAAATACCGTTTTCTAAATGCCAGTTAGTTCAGCAACCACTTCAACAGAAACCACCTAAGCAAAGGGTTTCTTCAGTCACGTAAAATACCACATGTTCATCAGGAAATGACCAACCCTCCTACTTCTTTTCTGAACATTGCCTCTTTTTCCCTTTTATATATACAGTTGCATTATTGACCCTTCTATCCCTTTTGCTGGACTTCTCATCACATCCTCCTTCCTCCAGAAAGGTATAAAGCAAAGGGGAAATACCCAGTCGCAGTTATGACCTGCAGAATGGTTTGATATTTTATCAGTGCTGTGGGCTAGGCGTAGCGATTCTGACAAAGTTAAGTGTGTGCTTACCAGCAGGAATGTTTTTGTCGTAAAGACAGTTCCCTGATGTTAGAATCATAGAATCACAGAATGGTTTGGGTTGGAAAGGACCTTAAGATCATCCAGTTCCACCCTCCTGCTACGGGCAGGAATACCTTCTACTAGACCATGTCGCTCAAGCTTCTGTCCAGCCTGGCCCTGAACACTGCCAGGGATGGGGCATTTGCCACTTCTTCTGGCAACTTGTGCCAGAGCCTCGCCAGCCTCACAGTAAAGAACTTCTTCCTTATATCTAATGTAAACTTCCCCTGTTTAAGTTTGAACCCATCACCCCTTGTCCTGTTGCTGCAGTCCCTGATGAAGAGTCCCTCCCCAGCATCCTTGTAGGCCCTTGTAGGTGCCTTGTTGAGAAAGGGGCATGTTCTTTGCAAGGATCATGTCTTAAGGAAGCTTCAAAGCTGCTGAAGCGAAACGTTTTCCCCACTTCATGGGCAAATTCTGATTGCAGTCCATAGTCCCCGCACCCTAGGATCAATGGACTGGGATTTCAGTCTGCCCTCGGTGGGAACAAGTCCTTAAACTGTGTTTTCACACCAGTGTTTCTGATACGCTTCAAATTGCGTCAAACATGAAGTCGTGTTTCGCCTTTCCGAAACTACTCGGCCAGAACTTAAGACTTCAGTTCACATTATGCCTTTCTTGAATGCTGTGAAAGAAGGTGGAAGAAAGAGGAGGCATAGGAAGGGTGGATTTCATTTTTCATTCATTGCAATTCGTTGCCTAGGGAAAGTGTAGCAGGCAACTTACTTGATCCACTTTTCAGGATCAGTGAGGATTTGCAACTAGCATATTCGCTTGGGTGTATTCCCTCCCAGCTCCTCCTCTAACACTTCCCTGGAGCAGCAGTGGCAGGAGGGGGCTCACGGCTCATCAGTGCACTTAATTAAATTTGACTTTACGCTTATTTATGACTATATAAATTTATTTGAGTTTTAGTCGAAATTTTGTCACTTTCATTCACTTTTATTCCCTTATTCAGTTTTTTTGTTGAGTTTTATTCACTTTACACTGATTTGTGGTCACTTTATTAACTTTTGTCTCTTTTTATTCACTTTATACTCACTTTTTAGTCACTTTTTTCAGGTTTTGGTTTCTATTTTTCCAATTTTTAATCACTTCTGTTCACATTTATTGGCTTTTACTCAATTTTCTATTCACTTTTAATCACTTTTTACTCAGCTTTGTCAGGAAAACCTGGTTTTGATAACAGCTCATGAAGCAGAGCGAGGTTTAAAGCTTTATTCGAATAAAGGGAGATCTCCATCAGACACACCTGGTACAGCGTTCTCCATTTGCAGTCGGTATCCACCTATCTGATACCTTCCCTGCCCACAAAGTCCCTCTTCCTTTCTCTTTTGCCTCGGATCATTGTACACTGCATAAGTTACAGGTATAGAATCATAGAATCATAGAACAGTTAGGGTTGGAAAGAACGTTAAGGTAATACAGTTCCCACGAGACAGGCGAGTTTCACCCATGTTATTTACAGTGTCTTTTTCATAGAACAACAGGGCATTTGTGAGGTTGTGCCCATAGATCTCTGTCAGTCTGAGTCAGGCAGAGTGAGAGTGAGCCTGTATGGGTCTGAATGTCATCTATGAGTTTGAGTGTGACAGTTTGCCAGGGAGTCTGGGGTCTGAGTGTGAGGTTTGAGTGAGAGTCTGAGCCCTTCCCTATTAGGGTGAGCCTGAGTGACAGTGAGTTTGCATGTGTCTGAATGTAATTTTTGAGCGTGAGGCTGAGCCAGATAGGAAAGAAACCGAAGCTGTTGCTCATCTGGCAGCTTTTATTCCAGCTGATGGTTTGTGGGAGGGGTTGTGGGTAGGGCCTCGGGTATATCAGGCACAGCCTTTGATTTGGGAGCTCCTCACCATGCTGTAAAATAGACTTTGTCCGTACGAAACAACTGCAACAAAGGTTGAAGCTTGTCCAAAGAGCTCATCTAATCAGAACGGAAACTGCGCGTGCTCAAGCTGAAAGGTAACTAAAGGACAAGTGATGAAGAAGAAGAAGGACCACCTGAGGAAGTAACCCACCACCAGAAGGACTGAAGTTCCAGTAATCGGTCAATAGATGGCAGCAGAGACCGCGAAATAATGAGCTTCATGCTTCTGCGCCCAGTTCTTGGGAAGGAGGGGACACGCTAATTCTCGTGTATGTGTATGTATTAAGTAAGAAAATATAAGCTATGTACTGACAGTCTATTACTGGGGAGCAGTTGCGAGGGGAAATCCAGGTGCAACTCCAGCCCTGTGATGAAGGAGTGCCGGCTGAACAGCCTCATTGGCTGCCAAGCGCGATTGCTCTTTGCTCCAGTGTTGTGTGGTTTGGGTGCGGAGATTTGGGGTTGTTATTTCTTGTTTTGTTCCCTTTCCCCCTTCCCGCTTCCTGGCGGGGGAGAGGGAGGAGTTGATTGGGCAGAGACGGCGGCCCTTGACGTGAGATCGGGGTTGCGCGGTGTGGGTTTTGGTTACTGGGTTACGGGGGGGCAGAACGGGGCGGGTGCTTTGGGGGTCCAGGCTGTTCCCCCGCATCGTCGCGTCAGTCGCTCTCGTTCCCTGCCATTGAGGCTGCTTTTGGTTGACCCTGGAAAGCAGCAGCCGATGAGGCGGGGGCTCTGCGGACGCCGCAGCCCGCACGGACACCTCGTCTCCAGCGGCAGATGGACGGAAGATGCCGGACGGAAGAGACGGGAGGGCTCCAGGCAAAGAGGAGCAGGATGAAATGAAGGCGTATGGTAAAGGAGAGCGGGAAGGAAGGACGGGGAGACCGAGACCAGAACCCGAAAGAGAAAGGGAGGGAGAATACAAAAAGAAAAGGGGCGCGTGTGTGTTTCTTTACGCAGAGGCCTTCCCACCTGGAAGGGAGGGGGGAAGGAACGGGGGTGGGGTGGGGTGGGGGGCCGGCGAGAGGTTGCTGCGGAGGGAGGGCGAGAGATAGGTAGATAGATGATAGATACATAGGTTGATAGATGATAGATACATAGATAGATAAAAATAAATGAAATTTTATCATAAAATTAAAAAAAAAACCCTGATTCAATATAAAGAAATAAACAGGTGAAGGAATAAAAGGATGATTTCACGAATGCATGAATAATTCACCAACTCGTTAATGAATGGATTGGATGAATGGATGGAGTGCAGACCTAAATGCACGGGAGGAGGTAAGTCCTGGGGGAAAAAAAGTGGAGGCCAGGTCTACCACATTCAGTGTCACCCTCCCCCTTCCCCCCCGCCATAGCAAGCTGGGGGAGGCCAGGTATACCCGAAGGGACGGGGAGGTAGACGGGATGGCTGCTCCCATGCCTGTGCTACCAGGTCTACCCTTGAGCACCAGGGCCCAGAGGCAGCAGGTGAGGGAGGTGAGCGCAGTACCCCCCTCTCCCCACCTCTCCCGCTTGTGCCGAGGGCTGGTTCTCAATAGAGCATAGCAAGGGAGCTGCCCTGCTATGTAGGAAACCCTGACCCAGAGGCAGCGCATCTACGAATGATTTAGCTCTGGGCATCATGTGGTGCGTGCTGGGGAAGATGCAGGAGGTGGCAGGGCTCTGGCAGGTTCTAGTGCTCTCTGTGCCGGGCATTCCAGAAGGCACAGAAATCTCTAGAGTGAACATTTATAGACACTTCAAAATAATTGCTATCAGGTGCTGGTTTTAATCTTCCTGCACTCGGAGAACTCCAATGTACTGTGCAATCTGACAGACTCGACAAAACCCAAACGCTTTTAATGAGCCTCATTGGTATATTTGGGCTCAGTCCATGAACCTCAGCTACTGAGAGGAGATAGAAGAAATCTCTCAAGAAGTCCAAGACAGAAACAGAGCTCCAATTCCTTTCAGCACTAATGGGCCCCACTGAGGGCTGTTACTGACAAATCCTCTCCAGGGACTTGTTAAAGCAAGTAACTGGAGGCTGTGATTATAGGTGGACAAAGGTAAAATGTAGGTGTTTGATGATGAGAAAACCCTTGGTTTGTTTGATGAAGCAGAAAGGCCAAGCCCCGAGCTCAGCCCTTGAAGAAGAGCCTGAAATCCTGAAAGTTCTCCTTATAGACCTTGATGAGAGAGGCAACTGCCATAGCCCAGGGGACGGAGACCTTTTGGGGCTTTCAGCCTTGCCAGAATCCTCAGTCATCTCTGCTGCAGGATGCCCTACACTGGCCCATGCCTGCACTTCTTCCCTTCAGGCTGTTGACACTCATCTTGCTTTCCCATCTAGCTCTCACTCTGGCGTTTCTGTACCTTCAGTCACATCTCTCCACCCATCGCTGTCCCTTGAAAAACAAAGCCATGGGCTGATCCAGACTCTCTGTGGGTGACTTCTTGCACCACAGGTCCACCTTTTGAGAGATATTTCTTTCCTCAAATCCAGTCTGAACCTTCCAGGCTGCATTTTGTAGAGGTTTCCTTCTCTTCCCATTAGCAAGAAAACCTCCATTATCTCAGAAACCACCCTTCAAGTAGCTGTAGGCTGCTACTATAGTGTCAATTCAACAGGTAGAGTGAGTATCCCTCAACAAGGCCACCTAAAGGAGGCTTCTAGAGGAATGGGGGATGCCATCAGTATAGAGAACTTAGCACCATGGAGGAGCAGTGGGAAAAGCCAGTGGTCTGGATCGAGAACTTCTTAGCAAGACCCGAAAGGAAGGGTGGTGTCCTTGGGTGGAAGCTACCCCATGCTCTGGGAACAGGGCACCTCGTCTGTAACATTGACACTGGTACCATCTCAGCACCTCATTCAGGCCTGCAAAAGGTGTACTCCAGCTCCCTCCTAAGGGTAGTCAGAAGCCCAGGACTGGCCTTTGCATTCACCACACCATTCTTCAAAACAAGCACAAAAACCCAGACAACACCCACCTTCGGTACTTTTATTTCTGAATATTTGTTTTATTTTACCTTATTACAAATGACAAAGAAACTCTCTCCAGGAGAGCAAGGAAAAAAAAAAACCAACCCTGAAATATTTCCAAACAATTTTGTTCCATATAAACACAAGCGAAGTTACATATTTTATTCACATACATGTACAAAACCATCTGAAGTAAAACATCCTTCACACGCATGTCCATTAGTCTCAGAATCAAGCACATAATCAGACTGGCCTCACCTACCCTACCTAATCTTATTTTCCTGTTTTCTTTCTAAATTGTGAATGTCTATGCAAGAAACAGCTCTTTTTTTCTGCACAGCATTATGCACATTCAAATTAGCATGGATGGTCATACAATTAAATCACTGGGTAGCACAGGCTGCAGTAGAGCTGTATACTAAAGTTGTTACACTGACATTTATAGAGCGGACTTTGTGGGGTACCAGGCAGAACTCTTCAAAAGGAATTAAAAGGTATTGCTAGAGGGACAAAGGAGTATGACACACAGCGTTCTCTCAACTACAACCCTGTATGATTCCCATGCAAAACACTTCAAAAGCCAAGTACTTCACAGATCTTGCTCTCCAAACTGATATCAAAGTTCTCACCAATTTCAATCATGGCAAAATAATTCACTAAAGACATCAATGCTACTGGATCCGGATACGGCCAACATGCAATATTCCAATTTGCCATCCTCCCGCCTTTGGAAAGAGAAGAGAAAGCAATGAAAGAACCATCAAAACTGCAGCCTCCTGAGGCAGGTGGGTCAGCAGAGCGCCTTACCAGAGACCAGTAGAAAACCACAATTGCCAGAGCACAGCTACAATCCAACCCACTGCATAATCTCACTGTGGCTTAGAATTTGAGCATTATATGGTCAATGAGCTCCTCACTAGTTGCCCAAGGCTGCATTTGCACCTAGCAAAATCTGATTTGGTTCACCAAAAGAGCATATTGTCTGTATCTGACTTTGTGAGCTAGGTTTGAAATTTCACTGTTTCACACATGATGAACACCACTATAAATCCAAGCACTGTAAATGTTCGGAGGGGAAGGGCTCACCCAGAAGGTAAAGCTTCCACAGGTATAGGAAGAAACATCAAGCACACAAATGTCAGAAACAACACAGCATAATGGCAGAACAAGAGGTACAGATTGCCATCACTCTGCCATCATTTTTAAACGTACAAGCAATACCAATACATTTCACGTCTCTGCATAAACTTCTCTCTTACACTGCAACAACACAGCTGAATCAAAGGGGGGTGTTTAAATATACTTGAAGCACTCTTGGCTTGTTGCAGAGTGTGTGTTACAGAGTGAAATGGGTGTGAGAAAGTGATGTAAAATAACACAATTAAAAGTAAGATCATCTGCAAGTGAGCAGTATAAAGACAGCACTGAAGATTGACACTCAGGAGGTGTAACCAAGCCCCTGGAGAACACTAAACTTGTATTTTTAGCCCATTTGAAGTCTTGCAAATGAGCAAGTGATGCTGGCAGCAATCACTGTCCTCTGGCTACTGAGAACAGTGCAAGGGACTTTGCATAGGTGCCCCAGCCTCAAGAATACTTGAATGAAACAGTTTGGGCCTTTCTCTGCAGATGCTTTGCCAATGATAAGAGTTCTCCCTCAGTATGAGACACAAGGGCCAAACTGGGCTAAATCTTGAGGCCCCAGCCTAGCACATTCTGTGTGTTGGGGAGAAGGCTGGGTCTGCTGGTTTAGATAGATGGGCAGTCTGCTTTTAGCCCTGTACTACCATTTGAACAGCAAGCTCTGCTAAATGTGTAGAAAAGAAAAAGCACCTGCCCAGCAGGAGGAAGTCTCCTCTGATTCCCATACAAAAAGGCTAAAGTCAGGTCACTTAGCTGAGATACTGATGGGGTGGATGTCTTCAGCTGAGGTAGTCAAGTTGAAGTCACTTTATGGGCACACAAAGGGAAAACATACGTTTCTAAAAATGCCATTCATCCGACCTGCTTTATACTTCTACTTCGAGGCAGATGAACTGCAACCAAAGAATGACTATTTCTCTTCAGCTGCAAATGGGACCCAGAGGAACAAATGCACATGTAAAACTGAGTGAGAAAATATCACCCCAACTGTCTTCCTTGTACCTGGGCAGTTGAATAGCACAGCCGTGCTTCGTGACAAGAAATTTTGCTTAAAACCAGTATCGTACAGGTCAGTAACATTTCAGTGTCCATCTAAGCATTCCCCAGCCAGCAACAGTCCTGCCAAAACGGAAGCAAAGCTCATAACTCTCACAAAACCCTGAATGATCACAGTGCCTTTTCTGGATAGCAACTAAACCTAAACCACTCTTCTAAGAGGCAAATACTACTGGCTGAGAAACCAGGGATATTGAAGGTTGCTTAATGGTGACTCAAAGGGAATCAAAATGAAGATTTCCTGATACAGTTGTATGCTCTTCTACTACTGACTAGGCTTCAAATAGCTGGAATTTACCCCCAAGGAGAAACCTTTAAAGCTGTGATGGGCAATTTTAATTCCAATGTCCATAAAAGCCTGTGGTCACACATTCTTATAAGCCATTGAGGAATTTCATGTTTGGCTTCCACTTCTATAAAGTGGAAGAGAAATAAAGTGGTTAGGAAAAAAGATTAAGGCTAGACGTGCTATACCCACAGAAAAATACTATGCCTGGAGCTCATTCTTTCAAAAGATAAACTTGCAATTGTAAGGACAAATGGGAGGTTTTGGTAAATATCCCTCAAACATCCCAAGGGGTTACAGGTATAAAGCCAGTTTAAGCGGCTGTTCATTCTTGATTCATGTTCACTCTAGCTTTTTTGAGAGATACACATTGAATCAAGTTAAAGACCAAGCTGATCAAGTGAGGATTGTGCAGAACCAAAAAATGTCATCAGCCAGCTGAGCCATAAAAGAAAGGGGCAAAATAGATTTTGTTTCAGACTAAGCTGTCAAGATAACAACTTTGAATACAAAACCTCAGGCAGCCTGAAGTTGCTGCACTCAATTCAAAGAGAGCAAAGGAAAAGTTTACATTGCCAATACTGCCTCATACCAATAGTAAATGCTGCTTCATTCTCTCCAGAAAACCACATCAAATTCCCTGACCAGATGATCAATAAATCAATCAGGGAAGAAGCTCTGATGGACTTCTTTCTAACAAGGAAGAATTAGTGCAGAATGTGAAGGTCTTGGCTGCAGCAGACATGGAATTGTGGCATTTAAAATCTTCAGTAACAAGTACAAGAGAGAGTCCTGGACCTTTAGGACAACGTATTTTGGTTTATTCAAGGAATATCTTGGCAGGATCTCGGGAGAGCCTGTCCTGACCTTCCCAAGGTTCCCAAGCGTGCTGCTTGATCTTGAAAGACAGCTTTCTCAAAGTAGAACAGTCCTTTCTGATGAGCAGAAATTAAAGCAGGCATGATAGAAGGCCAGCACAGGTGACCAAGGAACTCCTGACTGAGCTCAAACACAAAGTAAAAAGTACACAGAAGCGGAAGTGAGGATGCGCTGGCCAGCAGGGATACAGAGACACAGCCTAAGCGTGCAGGGACAGTTAGAAAGGCCAAAGATCAGCTGGAGTTGAAACTGGTATGAAATGTGCAGAAGGGTTTTTTTTAAGTTCACTGGAAGCAAAAGAAAGGTTAAAGAAAAAGGGTTTACTGTTCAACAGTGTAGACAATCTTGTGACAAAGGATGCTCCTTATACTTTGAGGCTGATGTACTCAGTACCTTTTTTTGCCTGTTTTGACTGATCTGGTCTGCCTTCAGGCCTGCCAGGTCCCTGGGTCTTCTAGCAGAGTATGTGGGAGTAAAGTATTAGCTACAATAGAGGAAGATCAAGTTAACAAGAACTTAAGCCAGTTGGACATACCTAAATCCATGGAACGAGACATCTGAAGGCACTGAAAGGAGCCGGCTGACAGCACTGTGAGTTTGCTCTACAGCATCTTTGCTAGGCCATCATAATCATCAGTGATATTCCCCAACCAGTGAAATACTCTGCTCACGAAGCTGTGCTTCAAGGAGGAGACTGGACTGGAATTATCAACCCAAAGTATTCAATGATTCTATGACTTAGCACATCTCCTCACAGCTACTTTCCACTGGTAACTTCGGGATTAATCTGTCAAAGCAAGCCTTTCCACCAGCAAATGTATAGGGTGATCTACAATCTTACGAGTCAAGATGGAGTAGAGAAGCCAGCAAAGAGGGGAGCTGAAGAGCACCACACGTCAAACCTCTCATAGTAATTTTATGCAAGGTTCCTCATACATCAGGGCCAGCCCTGTTTATGAATCACAACCATCACAGTACTCTCTCACTTTGTTTCAAGTCTATTACACATCATCAAGACTAAATAAAAAGACTGTCTGCTTCACATCTTCTTCATCTTTTTCTTGCAGCGCTGGTTGAAGACAGGCGAGGATCCCATCAGACTGTCAGCAGAATGTGAACCATAGCTGCTCTCAGAGCCATTGGGACTCTGTGGCATCCCAGCTTCACTCATGCCTGACATCGGCTCCTCAAAGACATCACTGCCTAGGACCTCATGGCCATGCACATTAGCCTCCTCATTTTCCTGTGGCTCCATTTTCACCTGTGCCAAGTTCCAGAGCGGGGAAGCATTCACCTCAGCCCCTGGAGAAAGAAAAAGCACACTGTAGTAACTGAATAAAAAGGCAGATGACAAACAGCAGATGCAAGACAGCAGCACAGATAAAGAAGGGGCAAACCCAAAGCTACAGGTGAACGGGGCTGGGAGGAAAACAAACAAAACACACCAAGCAGTAAGTGAAAAGATAAGTAAAAAATACGTTGGTTTCGGTTTTTTTATAACCCAGTGATTGTTGCTCTAGAAAATATGGCGTTACCCTTTCATAGCAATTCCTCACATGGCTTTCTGCATAAGAAGAAACAACAACTTAAAGACCCCATATCCCTCTCCAGGAGTGTCTCAGCAGCAGTGAGTACACCAACAGCACATGGACTACACCCTGCATAAGCAGGACTTCAAGGCAGTCCACAGGTCATTCATGATGATGAGGTCCTTGCAATGTCTGCAACCTCCTTTAACCTGTCAGACATACTGGACTTCTGCAGTAGAAGTGAAGTGAGGGCAGAGAAGTAGGTAGATGAGCTTCCAGTACTGAAACGCAGGGACATAAGAGCTGCACTCAGCCACTCAACTGCCTGCCTCCTTGTACTCAACACCCACAGGTCTCATCCCATCCTTCAGCAGAACAGAAAGAAATCTTCTTGGCTAAACCTTGCAGACACCCTGCTGAGAAGTAGCTCCTCTGGGCTATTTTGGACCAGTGTGCATTCTGAGCGGACTGAGGATTTTCTGTACAAGACTATGAAACCATATTTCTCGAGAACAGCAAATGTTTTTCTCCCCAAGAGCAGTAATTATAGATTGCATTATTTCTGCTTATTTACAGTTTTAAGACAAAAATCCTATTAAAAACAGACTAATTGGGCTCCTTGCTGAGACGGGCACAAACAGCCCAGAATTGAACAAAGCTGGAAATCTTTTCACTTTGAAATCTGGTCCCTCTTGTGTGGGGTTAAATTCACATGGAAAATAAATAAACCTTGAAAACCAGTTTTAGTAAGTTTTCCAAACCTTGTGTCTCAAGGAGCTTCACTGCAGTTTGAAAGCACAACCAAACCTCCTTCACTGAGCCCAACCTACGACTGTTCCCTATTATCAATATACTACTCCTCATTAATAGATTTGTTCTCTGTGTAATTGCTATCACCCGCGATTTGTACTCAATGTTATACTGGTGTACCACCGGTGTTTATACTGAGAATTCTCCCTTATGAAGGCATCAGGAATCTTTTCCATAGCAGCTTAGCCCAAACCAGGTTTAGGAGACCTTTGAGATAACACAGCTTACATTAGCTCAGCAGTTAGATAGCATGCCAGAATGAAAGTACTTGCTGGTGTCCAGTTGCCTTAATGAAAAGTCCTTTTTATGTTAATTATAAGTAAACGTATTCCTCTCAACAGCAATGGACACATCATTAAAACACTATCAGTTCCACAGAGTTGCAGCTCCAGTTTACACAATAATCAAAGATGCTCATGAAACCTGTGTCTTTTTCTCATCAATTGCTATTCATTGCTCAGCCTTATTCCTTCCAGCTCTATCAGCTGTCATTGAGAGTGTCACTAATGACTGAAAGTACTTAAACATCAACAGAGGATATTTCATCTTCAAAGCACTTTAACTTCAACATACTTTGCAAATGAGATAATCCTCGTGTTACCCTGCTGGGCGGAGGAACAAGGTCCCCAGGTTTGCCTTCATTTCCCTAACTGCAATGAAATTAAACAGCTAGCCCACAGCTGCAACATCAGCTGTGAGCAGAAACACAAGCAGAACATGAATGTTGTAACAAGAGTTTTGCCCTCAGACACTGAAGCCTTGCCCTGAGCCCTCTCTGTGGGCCTCACACTTGTATTTTCGAGATGGTGGTGTCCTAATTGCAGCAGCTTTTTTTCGCTCCTTATGAGATTAGGCTCTCCAGCCTACCCATCTCTAGACTGGGATTCTCACAGCGATGAGATTTCCAATGGCCCTTGTGAAGTGAAGTGGATTTTCAGGGAGGAACAGAGCACTTGCATTGTTAATTAAAAAACATCAATTCAGTATCAAAGAGGCAAGAGGCATTTAATATACAGCTAATGTGCTAACCTCTGGGTCTCAAGTGGTTGATGTTAACACAAAGCTTTCCAGATGAACCACTCACAACCCTACATGGGCCATAGGAGTCTGCTGTTCCCTCTCCCACAAAAATGCGAGCACTTCACATTTCAGAGGTTCTATGGAAAACAATACGAGCTTCCAGAACAAAATACATCAGCTTTTTAAAATCCAGCAGAATGTGCTATTTGGAAAAAAACCCAACAACTAATGGACTCAGGGGTATACTCTAACCTCACTATATATGCTACTTAGTTTAGAGTGAAGAGGAGGACAGGCTTCATTGTTTTTTAACCAGATTTTTAAGTGAAACAGCTATTAGCACAGGGATTTCCACAGTTCAGAAGGTTCTATACAAAATTCAAAAGTGGCTGTCTTTGGGAGAAGAATCTCTTCTCCATTTCTCATTTAGCACTACTAAAGAGTACACAGAGTAAAACTTGTATATGGACATTGAAAAGGCACAGCATAGCAGATTCTCACATGCAGGCAGTGTGCTTCAGTGCCAACATCAAGGGATGACACTTTAAGGAAGAGTGCAGTCTCCGTAACCCCACTACTTCACCCACCATTTCACTTTCCTTGGCCTCAGCTAACTACAGCAAGCTTTGGGGTAAAGATGCTAGAATAGGAAAGACTCTCGTGAGCCCATTTCTTGTAAGTCCCTTCTGAGCTTTCATAAAACAATGACTGTCACTACCAGGGTGACTTCTGAATATGGAGGACTGCACCAGGCATCATTAGTATTTCCATAATTCATCCAGTGCCTAAACTATATAGGGTCTTGAATTTACTTCCGTCACAAGGAACACTTCAACTTTTCAGTAACATGAATCTCTGGACAAGAATCCAAAATTACCCAGCAAAAAAAAAAAAAAAACCCAAAACATAAAAGGAAAAAAAATAATCCAGTAATCTGCTTACTACAAATAAGGATAAACTCTAGTCTCTTAAACGTATAACAGCAGAAGTTATTATTGTCTTTGTTATGTTAGACTGGAAAAAAACAACCCAGTACTGACATCTGCAGCAAAGACACTACTTCAAAAAACAACAATAAAGCCCTTGGGCCATCACTGTGGAAAAGCAATCTACTTCACACCAGCAACAAAGCCAAGAACTTTAATCATCCCCTAAAAAGCAACACCATGAAAAGCATTTTGTGTTCTGCAGGGTCCACGAATGGAATAAATATTCAATAAATCCCAGCAACTGATACCTTTGATTCTCTGGCTTTGTATTTAGGAAGCAAGTAAGAGTTTCTCTCCCATCCAAATGTTTTAGTAAAAACTCACAGTTTCTTCTTCCTCTCCCTCTTCTGCTATTAAAAATGGAAACAAGATCACATGGAACTGCTGAGGGACTGTTTAAAGGAGTAGCAAGAAACCCCTACCTGAAGTCTGTGGGGAAGCTTCTACTTCTAAGTTGGCAGAGAAGCGCTCGCTTTGAGCTCCAAGGACTCCAACGGGCAAAGACTGGTCACCGGAAGCTAGATCTCCTTCCAGCTCCTCACTTATGGGGAAAGTAATATCACTAACAGGTTCCTCCTTAATCTTCACAGGCTTTGTGTCTTCTGCTGCCTTTTCAGGGTTGACAATCTTCTCATATTCTTCAGACAGCTGCTTGCTAACCTGTCAAAGATCAGCGGGGGTGAAAAAGAAGGAAGAAAGGTCAGAGTGACTTCAGAGACTCTGATGGCTATTACACTGCAGTGCGCTCTGTTCCCACATTATTAACAACTGACCTGAAGAAACAAGTAAACAGGTTATCAGCTACACAGAAAAGACCTTTTATTTTTCCTCTTTAAGAACATTTTCTGTTCTGTAACAAGGGAGGTTTAACCCATTAATACATCTGCAAACAAATATGAACACCTTTATTTCACAGATACAGCTGAAAAGGCCCAGACATTTAAACAGAGGATGAAACAAAAGCAAAGTGTCTCAGGCTTACTCTTTGGTTTTATCTATAATACTCTCCCCATCCCTATCTAAGAAGAAATTTACCCGAGCATTAAAAAATAAGCAGCTCAGATACTCATCTGAGGCAAAGCCTGGGTATCTTCCGTCAGATTCGAAGCAAAAAACTCAGAAGTCTTCTCCAATGAGAGAAGTGAAACAAACACAGGAATAAGATTTAGCACAAGCTTGTGCTTCTAGAAGTTTAACAACTGTAAGCAGTTAATGAGAAATTTCAGATTTCATCTGCATCTAACAAACACTGAATCCCAACAGTCAGCGAACCGTGCTCAGGAAAATCCAGAGGCTTTCTAACAGCAGAAGCAAGAAGGAAAAGAACAGCAACGCCTATTTCCCCCATCTAGATATACTTCCAAATACAGAGACTACCATGGACAGACCTCATAATCCATCCCAAAATACACACTTACAGGTGTGCCTGATTTATGCTGTCTCTGTAAGCCACAAGGTGCCAACCGGAGCACAAGGTAACTGCTCCAAGATGAGTCAACTGGTGCTCACCTCCTCAGACAAGGAAGAAGGGATGGCAGGTTTTACTTTTGGTCACAGGCTGCCTACTTGATTCAAGTGTTGCATTTTGGTGAGTAGGAGTAAAACTCCTACTTCAAATCCTTGCATTTCCCTAAGTCCACAACAGGCAGTCTTACATCATTCAAATGAAATGCTTTAATTTCATAGAATTCATGGACAAAGAAAAACTATACCCTTATTCTTACAACTTATGTGACACCTCTAATTCCAACAACTAATTTAACAACTCCTTTTCCTCCTCCAGAGAAGCACAGTCCTCTCTAGAGTTGAAAGTAGCACCTCTGTGACAACTCAGATCAGCACAATACTATCCCTATACTCCTAAAGCTTAAGCAAGTCACCCCTTGCTGAAGCAAACACAAGCCACTGTACATCCTAGTAATTTTTGTTTGTCTGCTTGTTTTAAGAGATGGTAAGCAGCAAAATATCCCATTAAAGCAGAAAATTCAGTTAATCAGTCAGCACTGATTTTACCTCTACTTGATACCCTTTTCTGGGCCATTCAAGAGCTGCAGGCCTACTCTTCAGTCCAGACAAACAGCCAGTAGAGCATTCTAAACCTCAGAAGGGAATAAGTAATTGTACTGGTGGTACACTTCTTGGTGCTGTCAGGTGCCTACCACTCTTCTCACCTGAAGCATGTAGCTGTGATAATCCTTGATGCGGTGTTGCCAGAACTTCTGCAGTGAGAGCACACTGCCAATGCCCACTTCGTGGAAGACCTGCTCCATGACATCAGGGAATGGGGTGTGCCCAAGGCGGGCTTCTCGATCCACTGCAAAGCGCAGCAGTTTGGTGAACTTCAAGCAGTACTCGTGGGCAATGTCTGTCAGGGTCTCCAGGACACTCTCATTGGCACACTCAAAGCCTGTGTGAGCCAGGATGGTGGCCATGGACTGGTAGAGAAGCTGCCGGCAGGAGGACCAACTCAGCTCAGTCACTGGCTCCCCTTTTCCTCTGAAAAACAGAAGAGACAAAAACAACACACCTCCGGAAGCTGAAAGCAATGTATCAGTTGAAGAGATAGCGTCAACAATAAAGTGATGTACAAAGGGAAAGCAGATTGTCTGGGGTTGTCCACAGTTTCTCCATCTGGAGAGATGGACTTGAATTTTTACCAAATGGGGTGCAACATGGTCACTTCAGAGCCATTTTCCCAAAACAGTAGAATAAAGAAGAACATTAGAATAACAAGACTACATTAGTCAGAGTGCATCAAAGAGCACAGCACACTAACGCAAACACGAAAGTTGTCTCCTTTTGGAAAAAGGCTTCTTTCCACCTCAACCTAATCGAGCCTGCTTTAAAATATCTTTGTTGTGTCTACGGAAGGCTGCAAATGCATAAAAAGAAACTGCTCAATAGATTACGGCAAAATAACAGCAAAAATAAATCGTGTCCCAGCGGCACAACCCAGAAAACCAGATAGTTTGGGGGGTAAGCCAAAGTGCTTAGTCCATCGGGGAAGTTCTGTTCTGCCTGCCCCAATTATCACTGCTACAAACCCTCCCCAACATTAAACCTGCTATCCCATTGACATGTGCTCCCCTACCTCTGTACAGACATTTTTTAACTACAAGCCCTTCTGCCATGAACTGTCTTCCCCTTGCAAGCTCCCAGTTTTGTGCACAGATTATCTTTCTATGCAAAGCACATATCCCATGTGGTCAGGAACACAAATGAGAGAATGGCAGAGAAATCTGTTAAGAAACCAAAGATGTACACATACCAAAAAGCATCTGAGGAGGCACATAATGAATAGGTTAGGTTTCTTTTGATGATGGATCCATGATAATTGGAGGAAGGTGAACAGAGAAGGAAACGCTAACAGTCATATTGTAGTAAGAGCCTCCTGTTCAAATGGTAGTTTCAAGTCTACAGCTCCTTACTCATTCTTCATCAGTAATACTTTAAGCTCACCGTCTGTTTCTATACCAACCAAAACCAAACATTAATCTGTTATTGTGTATTCCAAGAACCGTAACAGCAACAGTTGCAAATCAGCAGGACCAGATGGTAATTCATCCAAGAATACCAAAGGAATTCAAGGATGAAATAGCTGAATAGCTGTGGTGAGTAACCTCTTGCATTAAACTGCCTTGGCCCAGAAGGACCAGAAGACAGAAAACATGAAAACATTTGAAGACATTCAGAAGAGATGTGAAGAGCTGCAAGCTGGGAAGCCTGAGATACTCTGCTGCATCAGAGAAATTCAAAGAAATTGTAAGAACAGTTAGAGGACATGCGGGTAAGAGTCCAGATAGCTTTCATAAATGGAAAGCCTGCTTTGTAAACCTACTAGAGTCCTACAAATCCATCAACAAGCAAGTATGTGAAAGATCTCCACTGGGGAGTCCAGGTCTTCTCTTGTGCATCTGTGCCTGAATGAAGGTTTCTGTCTTCATATTTACAAAAACGGAGGAAAGGAACAGCATTGTTATTAAAACTGATGGTGGTACAGGTTTGTGAGGAATGGAAAAATCAAACCAACTGGAAAATAGCAGTGAATTAGGTTCTGCCTCTTCCTCACCTCAAAAGGGGCAAGGCAATAGGGGCTACAGGGATGAGGGGACAGGACACAGGACACATACAGAATGAATCTGGGAGATAGCAAAATAAAAGACAAGGGTGCAGGGTCAAAGGATGACAATGAATAACAAGGCAACAGAAAAGAACATGTCTACATTAAAGAAACCTGTGGTCTTATTCAGGCTTGCACTCTTATCTTTCTTTCTTCCTATGTCTAAATAGGTGTATGCATTGCTTTTTCTCAAACCCAGGTTACTGCCAAAGAAAACTAAATTAAAATATGTATTCAGTCAAATACTGTACCTCTGACAATGGCACTTCAGAAGGCAGCATAAAAATAAGCGCTGCCATGTTTTATCAAGGGGAAGAATGGCCTTTGTTTTTACAGACCAAGAGCAAGCATTAGCAAATCAGATAACTATTTTAAGTGCTATAACAGCACCTACAGTTCTTAATGCATATAAGTGTCTTAAACCAGTTAAGAACAAACATGCAACGAGAGATGCAAAGCCTTCTTCCTGGAAAAGCATAAATGTGTTTGGTTTAGCAAGCACAAAATTAAATTCTACTCTACACTGCAGGTCATTAGAGATGCACTGTTGGTCACAAAACATCTCACTTCAAAATTGTCTATCCAGTCTTTAAACTCCCCCATGTGGCTGACTGCTAAATAACATTTCTTTACTTGGACCCCAGAAACTCCCAAGGGACAACAAAAAGACATAACAGCCCCCCAAAACATGGACAGAGCCACAGAAAACCGAACTTAAAGCTGAAGGCACCAGGGAAGACAGAGCAGAGCACTGCTCAGGTCTACAAACTACAGGGTCAGAAAGCAGGAGTCGCAGGGCTCAGACTTCATTCTCACACAAGTGTATTTCCCTTCACCCCTCCTGGTTAATCACTTTATTTCTTCCAAAGATGGTGGTGTTCCTCCACAAACAGCACTAAAAAAATCACCCTACTGTTCAGAGACACTATGTTACCAAAAGCATCATCTTGCAATAAAACGTGTTTTATACAACCTCAGGCCATTAAAGATCTCTGTGGTATTTAAGTTCTACTTCACTGGTGTACAGCCTCCCCATTTTAAAAACTAAAACATATTATCCTCTCATACATCGCGTCCATTGGCGCACAGTCTTCAATCGAAGAACTGGAAAGTAAAGTAGTGAGGATTTACCCCTGAATTTAAATGCAAGTAAACTACAAAGTATCACAAGATCCTGCCAGAGATGCAACATGTCCTGGTGAATTTAGCGCTTGTCAGAAGGGTAGACAGGGAGGTGGTGGCAGCACTGTTTAGTCAAAGATTGGCTGCTGAGGTAGAAGCAATGCAAACGTCCTTTACGGTTTTGTCCAGCCCTTGGCTAGTGTGGTCAGTATCAGAAACAAGAATTCCCTTCAACCATCCTCATCACCACCTCTGACCAGCATAACACCAAGAAATGGGGTAAAATGTGGTAGTTGCTGCATCTCAGGTCCTTGGCCACTGAAATCTTACAAAAGCACATTTATTTAAATAATGTGCCTGTTATCCACACAGCAGAAAACTAAACCTATCCTTTCTGAAGCCTGTTTCACACTTTAAATACAAGCCTTTGACCCTTCAGCCTAAGGAAATTCATGTAACTATATATATGTTTCAAAACACTCAGCTTCCCTTCAGTCAAGAACTAACCTAAAGAAATACCAACACACCTGTAGAAGTCACTCTCTGGGTCACTGTGCCTCAGCTGAAACGGCATTTTGGGGGTTTTGCTATCCAGAGGAAGCAGGTCATCAGGGAGAGGTGGAGAGGCCGGACAAGACGGCAGGGGTTCATTGTCTTCAGCTTTTATACCCTCTGCTTGCTGCTGGTTCTGAGCCTGAGCCATGGCGATGAGGCTGCGCAGCCGCCTGTTGTGCTGGATGAGCTGGATGGTGTGAATGGTGAGGCTGCAGGGCTCCGAGGGGATGTCCAGCATGGTGGTGGGACGGGGCTTGTTCGCAGAGGGCTGGTGCAGTGGAGGATCTTGGACTTCCACTGTACGGAACTCACGCTGAAGCAGGTCAAAGGAGCTGCGGTTGGCCTGGTTAGATGAAACTGGAATCTCGCCCCAATATCGCAGCATCTTTGCACAGGTCGCTTACCAGCGCCCAGGAGAAGGCTACCGAACACTGTGGTACAGAGGAGGGGAAAGTGCTAAGCTTCGGACAGCAACGGGAGCTGGGGTGACACTCCTCAATGAAGCCAACTACGACTTCAGTCAGGAAAGCTGTCACTCAGTGCCTCACGACGCAACGCTGGCACTTAGGTTACATTGCTGCTGCTGCTGCTCCTGAGGGGGAAGAAAAAGAAACGCACCCGTGAGGCGGTAACTATTCACGTTTCTAACGGGGGCCGCTGTGGGTCGACCCCCGGAGGGCCTCACTTGAGCAGAAGAACTCCGGAGGCCGCACTCCGCTCTCTGTGCCTCCCCTCCTTCGTCCCCACCGAGGCCCAGCTCCGGGACCCCGGCTACCCCGCGGCCCGGCCCGCTGCCCCCGTCCTACCCGCTCCGCTCGGCCTCCGAGCCGGAACTGGGCCCTGGTCCTCCACCAGAAGCCGTTCCCCCACCAACAGCGCTCCATTCGCTCCGGCAGAAGGGAAAAAATCGCCGCCGCCATCGCTCCCGCCTCCCCGGCCGCTGCCTCTCTCCTTGCCTCAGCCGTCACGGTACCCTGGGCCGCAGCTGGGGCAGTGGTGCGGCACCGTGGAGTTGCTCCCTACCCGCGGCACTGCAGCCGCAGCGGTGCTCGTTTCCGGAAGACTCCGTTTAGGAACGGACCCGGGAAGATGGCGGAGGCCGTGGAGCCGGAGCCGGAGCCGGAGGCGGCCGACGAGCCCACCGCCTTCAAGCGGCCGAGCTGCCCGCTGCCCGCCGCACCCCGCGCCGCGGACGGTGGGGAGCCGGGGCCCAGCCCGCCGCCCGCCCGCCCTGCCCCTGCACCGCGCTACGAGGAGCCGCCGTGGGGCAGCCGCCCGCCGGACGGAGCCGGCTACGGGCTGGAGGTGCTGAAGGGCGGCGTGGTGCTGGGCTCGGTGCGGCTGGAGGGCGGCAGCTGGTTCCTGGTGGGGCGGCTGCCCGGCTGCGCCCTGGCGCTGGAGCACCCCTCGGTGTCGCGGCACCACGCCGTGCTGCAGTACCGCGGCGCCGGCTGCGCCCCCGACGACCCCGGCGCCGACGATGCCGCCGGCTTCTATGTGTACGACCTGGGCAGCACCCACGGCACCTTCCTCAACAAGGCGCGGGTGCCGCCCCGCACCTACTGCCGGGTGCGGGTGGGCCACGGGCTCCGCTTCGGCGGCAGCTCCCGCCTCTTCTTCCTGCAGGTGAGTCGGGGCCCGAGGCGTGTGTCGGGTGACTCGGGAGGTGGAAGCGTCTCCGGATCAAGCTCAGGGATTTGCTTGGCTCCATCTTTATCTCCCTGGAGTACTGGGGGGGGGGGAACCACTGCTGCGGTGTGAGGCGGTTTGGGCGCTTTGAAAGCATCCGAGCTCTGCTATGGTGATTGTGCGGGGAAAAGTAGTCAGCTGTATCCGCTGTGAGCTCTGCGGTGAGGTTTGGGGCTGAAGGACAGAGCAGGGCACTGCAGCATCACCCTGGGCAGCTCTGCCGTGGGCTCCGGATGAGGACAGGGCTGGCAGCTTCTGCCGGCGTGCAGTGACTGCAGAAGGCATTTCTCTGCGGCAGGTTGATGTGATAGGAAAGTGAAACACTGATATTTCTATGTGAACAAGGGGAGCTTTCATTAGTAGAAGTTTAGATGGCACTTGGTATGCCCTACGCATACATCAGAGGCTGCTCGTTACTCCGTTCTTCCATGTGGTATTGAGGGACGTTTTTGCTTTCTGTCTTTAAAATACAGTTATATTTGAGGTTGGTCTGACTGCAAGCACACAATAGCACTCATTTCTTCTTTTCGCCTTTTTGGAAAAGGCATTAAGACTGATATGTTTGGTAATGTAAGCTGTAACAAATGGTCTAATAATTCCACTTTTTGAAGGGCACTATAATGATTTATTTATGTCATTGTACGTAAACTGCATCTGTGTTGAAAATACTTCTTTATTTTTCTTTTATAACCATTTCTGCTAAGTTACTGTTTGTGACTTAGGGACCCAAAGAGGACCAGGAGTCTGAGTCAGAGCTAACTGTGACTCAACTGAAGGCACTGCGTAAGCAGCAGCAAGCAAAGTTGGAAAAGACAATGTTGGGAGAGGACTCTGATGAAGAAGATGAAAAAGAGGAGAAAAATGAGAGGAGTCAGAACAGTGATATGAGCTGCTCATGGGGAATGGGTAAGTGATGATGTGTAAATCGGCTGATACATCTTGGAAGGTCTTTAAGACAGTTTTCAGGGAATACCAGGGTTGAAGTTCCAGCTTTATGCCAGGTGTCCCAATTCAGCGGAAGTTCTTGGCTACACAGTAATCCTTTTCCTTTTAAAAAGGAGAGTGCTGTGACAAGGCAAGCTTATATTTGGTGAGAAGTATGCCAGAGCTCATGTAAATGAGGGGAGGAATTTGCCTGCGCCTATAAAAGACCATGAAACTGAGAGTCTAAGTTTGTTCCTGTGATGGTGTCCACACTTATGTCTGAGAGGTGAAATTTAATTGCTTGAGACGTCCATGCAGTATAGCTGTCTTTAAATTTAAAGAAGTCCATATCTTAAAGCTAAATAAATTGTAATTAATGAGCTGTTCGGGCCAAAAGGAGTTGGTTTTTTGAATGGAAATATATAAGCACATAATCCTTTAATGTGATGACACTGCAGTGATGTTCTTCTGAAAGCCTGCCAGCTTATGATAGAATAAGTAACAGTAAAACTGAAGCAGGGTGGGTTTTTTGATTGGATGCAGAAATGATATTGAAGTTAAGGGAAATAAGCTTAGGATTACATAGCTGCTGCTTCTTTCAAACTAAGAAAGGTTGAAATATACTGGAGATCTCTTTCTAATGTCTCACCTTATTTTTGCACTTTCTGTGTCTTGTAGGGGAGGATGCTGAGGAGGATGAGGTTGAAGAAAACCCTATTGCTATTGATTTTCAGGATGTACAAGATGCCTTTTATATGAAAGATCCTAGGAAGGCCTTACAGGGCTTTTTTGACAGAGAAGGTACTGTACTATTTTTCTGAGTTTAAAGTGAATTTCCTATTGACCAAAGTGTGATGTTTGTGCTCATGTTTGCCTTTGGGAATCAAGGTGTAGGAGCTAAACGTCTCTGTTACCTTGTGATCAAATTTTGAGTGGGGGTTGGTGGTGGTTTGGGGTTTTTGTGTGGTTTTGTGTTTTGGCTTGGGTTCTTTTTGTTGTTATTTTGTTTGATTTGGTTTTAATTAAAACTTAGATCACCACTGTATATCTGAGACTTCCGTAGTTACCAATTCCTAAACTGGGAATTGCAGTGAGAGTTGCATTCCGTTGGAGCAACTCTCAAACCACAACCATGCTTTGAAGCTATGCTGAAAACTTCATACCCATCGAATTCCAGTCTGTTCAGTTTGGCAATGGCTGTGATTGTGAGATAGAATTGGGAAGTCTAACAAGACAAAAGGCAATAATGAATTGCTCTGGACTTCTGATGGTTGCTAGTGAAACTTACAGATGACTCACGTATTTGCTAAAGTGAAAAACTAATCTTCAAAATATCTGTGAATTCAGACTGAAAAATGTCATTACTTCGATGTCATTTACTTTATTGCATATAGAGATGAGATTGTTTTTTTTTTTTTGAGCTACACTGTGAAAAACAACCAGATGAACATAGTACCAACAGAAGATCCCATGGCAAATTCAATCTTATAGCAAGGGCAACTTATCTGGTTCTTTTAACCATGACATTCTTCTCTGCTGTAATGATTATTCTTGTTTATTTCGATTTTGGTTACTACATCAACTTTCTTTTTCTCTCTAGGAGAAGAGTTAGAATATGAATATGATGATCGTGGGCACAATAGCTGGCTATGCAGGATCAAGTATGTATACTTCCATTCACTGTCTCTGCATAGAAGCTGACTTAATTGAATTCCAAACAAAACCTGAAGGAATTATTTGTCTTGTCACACTTGGCAAGGAGGCCAGCTGGAATTAGATACTGAGGCAAAAGTTCAAGGATCAGTGCCTAGTTTAATGTCTGCGCTCCTTTCTGGTCTAGCAGCATTTGTTTTTCCTTGGAGATGAACATTGGGAAAGCAAGAGTCCAGGTTCTTTCAGTTCCCCTTGTTTTGAGAAATACGTGAAATCGAAATATAAAAGTAGAAACTAGGAAACAATTATCTTTCAATTCCTAATGGGGGAGGGAGAGAGAGAAAAAAAATCTTCCATTCTACTGTGTAACCCATTGCAGTTATTTTATGGTTGATGAGAAACTGAACATGAGCTGGCAGTGTGCGCTCACAGCCCAGAAAGCCAACTGTATCCTGGGCTGTATCAAAAGGAGCGTGACCAGCAGGTCAAGGGAGGTGATCCTGCCCTCTACTCTGCTCTCGTGAGAACTCACATGGTGTATTGTGTGCAGTTCTGGTGTCCTCAACATAAAAAGGACATGGAACTGTTGGAACAAGTCCAGAGGAGGGCCACGAGGATGATCAGGGACTGGAGCACCTCCCATATGAAGATAGGATAAGAAAGTTGGGGCTGATTCAGCCTGGAGAAGAGAAGGCTGCGTGGAGACCTCATAGCAGCCTTCCAGTATCTGAAGGGGGGCTATTGGGATGCTGGGGAGGAACTCTTCCTTAGGGACTGTAGTGAGAGGACAAGGGGTAACGAGATCAAAGTTAAACAGGGGAAGTTTAGATTGGATATAAGGAAGAAATTCTTTCCTGTAAGGGTGGTGAGGCACTGGAATGGGTTGCCCAAGGAAGTTGTGAGTGCTCCATCCCTGGCAGTGTTCAAGGCCAGGTTAGACAGAGCCTTGGGTGGCATGGTTTAGTGGGAGGTGTCCCTGCCCATGGCAAGGAGATTGGAACTGGATGATCTTAAGGTCCTTTCCAACCCTAAGTGTTCTATGATTCTGTGAGTTTTTGATCGGTTCCTGCGAGAGGCCACTTGTGTAACTTTGTTATCAGAAGAAGGTGAGGTGAAAATTAAGTCAACAAGATAGATTTCAAATGGATAGGAACAACATTACAGTGACCGTACTGCTTAAGAAACCTTTCCTTCAGCATGGAAAATATTTGTTACTGGTGTTGCATGGATGCGAGGTACTGGTGCTTAAAATGATTCAGAGACTGACATTTAACCTTTTAACTTCTTATATTCTCAACAGAATGAATATAGGAAGAGTTATTGTTTGGGCTAGTAAAATAAAAGCGTACTTGTGTGCTTTAGGATATTTTGTGTTTTGTTTGGTACTATATGAAGTGAAAAGTGAAAAATACTTAACCCACCGAAAAAGACCAGATTAAAATGGAAAGAACCATGTCAATATGATGAATAAGGTATGTTTGTATCTGAGCTGTTCTCTGATCTTTCAAACTGAACAGGTTGCCTGTGGATGATGCATCAGGGAAGCAGCTGGTGGCAGAGATTCTCCATTCAGGAAAGAAGAAGGAAGCAATGATACAGTGCGCCCTGGAAGCTTGCAGGCTACTCGATGCTCGGGGAGTACTAAGGCAAGAAGCAGGTGAGTAATGAGTCAAATGCTGTGGTTGTTCTAAAAGCCTTAAATTAGAGATTTGTGATTGCTAGTCTTGAATTTGTTTTATCGCTCAGTGGTATACAGATCATTAGCTTCTTGCCTTCTCCCTTACCTTTCCCAGTATCCCGAAAAAGGAAATCAAAGAACTGGGAAGATGAGGATTTTTATGACAGTGATGATGACACCTTCCTTGATCGAACTGGTGCTGTAGAAAAGAAACGGCTGAACAGAATGAAAAAAGCTGGTAAAATAGAAGAAAAACCAGAGACTTACGACTCCCTGGTAAGAATTGTTATGATATGCCAGGCTTATTCTCTCATGCACATATTATTACTAAGAAGGAAAATCAAGCCTATTTCTGATCTTTCTTCTATAACTTGAACTCTGATATCATTTCAGACCTTTCACTCTCATTTGGCCAAGTTGCAATAAAATAGTGGGGCTTTTTTTATTTGTGAACAATGTCTTTAAGTATCTTAAAGTACTGATTTGCTTTATTGAAGAGGTAGCATACTACTGTGCTTTTGCCTGTGTAATATGGACTTCTACTTGATGAATCATGGCAGTGAGTGGGTGAATGAAATACCAGAGCAGGATCCTTTTAAAATAGTTTTAAAGCATCAGAAAATAATGGGAACCTTTCAGGTGCAGAGGGCACATCGTAAAGAAGAATGAGATCATAAAGAAGGATCTCATTCTGTTTCGAAGAATAAGCATCCTGGACTGACAGGCATATGAGAACTAAAAGCCATACACAGACAATAGGGTGTGGGGGAGCAGGGGTAGGGAGATCTGACGGATCACATTGGTGCTGTAACATCGCTGCAGAAGCATTACTGTATTTCTATATTTCAGGCAGAGAATTATTGGAACAGTATGTGAAAGGATTGATAGTTGTTTAGGAACAGTCTAGACTATGATTTTTTCAGCCCAGAAACTGGTCAAAGATCAGAAGTAGATAAATGGAGGTAATTTGGGAGGATATTTGAATAGCTCTTAAAAGGGGATTTTAAGAAGATAAGAAGATTTTCTAAGCATGTTCTTTTCTAGGTCAAAAAGCTAAATGAAGCTGAAAATGAGCTTTCTGAGATAACAGAGAAGCTGAAGGCTTCAGGGAAAGGTAAGGTATGAAGTTTATTTGTTCATAGTGCTTCTCATAAAGAGCTATAAGGAGATAAAAAATGTAGTTTATGGATTTCTGTTTTAAGGGCCTTTTTTTAATGTCCACTTTTCAGAAAGGGGTAGGGAGATTTGCAGGTCACTGAGTTAGCTTAATAAGGATATTTAATACTCTCCAGCCAATCGTTTATGTACTGTGTGTGTATAGTCACTTGCTAATGAACGCAGCCTTGTCCAAAGCAAGCAACATCTAAGTTAATTCAAGAAGATGAGTGTACAAGTTCATGGAGCTTAAGAGGGTGAACATTATTACTGGTTATCTGACCATATTAGTGAAACTGACCCAATTTGAGGAATACTTTTTTTCTCATGACTTCCAAAACTGTTTATAAGGGAAGACTAAGCAAATGGCAGAAAAGACAGTGTATTTTATTTCACTTCTCTCATTGTAAATGCATCTTAAAAAGGAAAGGTGGGAGAAGAAAAATGTGGAGTCAAAGCAGTTAATGCTCAGTCTGTATGTTCAGTGAACCTGCTAGCTTATGAGGGTACCTTTCAGGTTCTAGGATAGTGCCTTTGTGTATGACGGCAGAACTTATCCAAAGCAGTCATTGTACCTGGTGGGGAGTTAGATTTAGAAGCATACTTATACAAATACGATGAGTTGGTTCAGCATGTCTGAAGGAATTGTTTTCAGCATGACTGTTCATAAGTAGTTAATGATTGCCTAGCAAGAGAAGCTAATGCTTATTGCCAGAGACATGGAATTCCAAGCTTTCATATGTTAGGATGCCTTTGTTTCTGCTGATACTGTTTCTCAGCAACATTGTTAAATAACAATATAATAGAGATTGGGAAGGATCAGTTCATTTATAGGCTGCAACTAACAGCCATATAGTTCTGCTATATGTTATTGTGATTTGGTAAATTGTAGCTGGTTACACAGCTAGTTAGAGCCTTGGAAATCTTGTCGTATCAGCACTTATTGCAATGCAGAGTAATTCAGGCCCTGGTAAAATGCAGCAAATACTGCACAATCAGTTACTTTGTGTGTTTTCTAGATACTTGTGGTTTATTTCTTTGGGTGCTTCAGATTAAACACAGATGTTGAGTACAAGTGTAAGGCAAGAGCATGCCTATTGATCATGGGTGAATCTTAAATGGCATGAGCTGTCTGGAAATTTCCTGCATTACATACAGTTCTGAAACCTTAATGTGCTTTTTGCTTGTGCTAAATGAGTATTTGTAGCCGAAGGGCAAGAGTGCAGAGAGACCAAGGAGTGAATGACAGGCTAAATTGCAACACCTTCTTACCAAGCACTTGGAGAAATGAAATGCTTGTCTAAAAAAATCACAGTGGAAGTTCACAAATTGTTCTCTGGAGATTTTCAGAACTAATTACTGGTGGACTGCCTTGGTATCTCTCATTCACTGATGCAGCTGAATGAAAATCAAATACATAGAGCTCTTCTGTCTTATCTTTGGTTTCCCATTCAGAAGAAAACTATCAGTAAGTTGATGGTGCAGCAAATAGCCCTATACCCTTAGTAACTGAAATATAAAGTATAATAACCATGGTTGATTCTCCTCCCAGCAACATCAAATTTTACTTCAGTAGTGTAGAAAACTGCTGCATCAGACACTGAATGCTAACTGTAAACATCTAGATTGCATTACCTGATCTTAGGCACTGTTGGTGGAATCAAGCAGAGAATTGTATTTGCAAGAAGGGGGGATCTGACTTGCTGAAGATCACTCCCTCATTGAAGCACTTACATGGTTCTGCAGATAAAGAAGCAAACTGCACCTTTAATTGTTCTGAATTACCTGACTAGACACTAAGCCATATCTTTGAAATTTGATGTTTAAATTAAATGAGCATTCTGCTCAACTCCTGCCTGCTAGGAGCTTCAGACTGTTATCAGTAAGTTTTCATTGATGTTTTTTGTCTTGGTTCATATAAATAGTTGCAAGGAAGAGTATTTCTATCTGAAGTTTCCTTTATGACAAGTTTTGTCATGTATAATTGTGTGGAGCTGAATGATGTAACAGTTTCTTGGGTTTTGAAGCCTCTTAATTCTGTGTATGTTTGAAGAGTTACTGTTATGGCTTTAATATACTTGCAAATTATAAACTGTGTTTTGTTCTAGATCAGGAATATCCTTTCCGATTGAGTCCATTTGTAAACATAAGTCTTACTAGACTTTTCTGTAAATATTTGTCATGTAAAATTGCTTGAATGTGTACTTTTAACAAAAACATGCTATTTTATTGAAGTGTAACATGTGTTACTTTAAATACAGTGCTATTTAATTAGCTCAAGCTGAACTGAAAATAACTTAGTTTGCATAACCGTGCTTGTGCATGTATACATAAATGCTTGTAATGCAGCAAATACCAGACTTGCCACTTCTCATGTAACACTAAAGGGCAGAAGGAGACTGCCTGTCAAAAGGCTCATTACAATTCTAGCAACATTTTTCTTTGTTTGCATTCAAGTTGTATTTGAACACTATATAAAAACTTGTTCAAGCCCAAGGAAGGAGTTTTTCTGTGGGTATTTTGCTTGGTTATTTGCAATCCATGTGTTAGGATTCTGTAATCATTTTTCGTCGTCATTAGAGCTTTAGTTTTTCCTCTTGAGTTTTAATTGCACAAATACGCCCAGAATTATTAATAGTTGAAATCAAGTGGAGTAGAAAGACTGCCACTGTTCTTTTCCAAGTACAAAGCAGTGTTTTCTTGTTAGAAAATCCAGTCAAAACAGAGGTAAATCTTGTGTGATTGGCTGAACATATGAAACTGTTCTTGTCTGCGCTCTGGCATCCAGGGGTGGGAGGCAGCATCATGTGTTGATTCATTCTCAGCTTTGCAAATGTTATTACATAAACATTCCAGGAAAGTCAAAATGGGATTCCCCATGCAGTGGTGTGGCATTCTTCGTAGCCGTGTTTGTTTTAGTCTGTGACTACAAAAAGAACACATAAGCCACTTTCTTGAGGACAGCAGATCTTGCAGTGAGATGAATAACTTAGAATAAAGACACTCATAAAAAAACATTCAAGTTTAAGAGAGGCTTTGTTATGTAAGTGGATGAAAGTTTACTGTGAGGCTGTTGTTAGGAGAAATGCTTTCATCTTTCCAGGGCTAATAACCTCTGTTATTTCACCATTCAACAGAAACTTGCAGAGAGGATAGTTTTTCCTATATATGGTATTCTCTAAAGGTAGGACTTGAGTACAGCTGTTGTCTCCCCACTGGTAACAATACATATCTGCCCTTTATCTTGCCTAGTCCAGTCCCAGCCAGCACCTCAAGATTCCTTGGATGAATTCATGACCGAAATAAAATCAGGATCTACCTTAGACAGTGTGGCACGAAAGAAGCTTCACTTGAGGTCCTTTGAACTTGAAGAAGAGCAACAGAGGCTGAAAGGGCTAATAAAGCTTGTCAAGCCTGCAGAACTGCCTGAGCTGAAGCCCCAGTAAGTCCTGGCTAAGTGTAAAACAATTGCTTTTACTATTGTTGGTATCCATGAGCAGTTGCGCAAACCCAATAAATAGCTTTCCAAACACAAAGGCAGGACAGCCTTCCAACCTACCTGGCCAACCTACCTCTTCAAAGAGACACTGTGCCTTTTGGGTGTTGCAGCATCTGTGGTTGAAGCAGATGCACCACAACACTGGAATAAGATTAGCCCACACTGGGAGGATGAGTAGGGGAAAGAATTGGAATCGTGGTGTCCGCTTTTATGTTTTTTTTTCCCAACCTGCATCTAAAAGGAGCAGAGGAATTTTACAGGTATTATGTACAAGGTGGAAACCACTTCAGTTCCATGAAACGTACCTGGAAGTCAAGTGTAGTGCTTCAAGTACTGCCTCGCAGAACTGCTGCAGTTCAAGAGGGTGTGTGCTGGGTTCATCATTTGCTAGTGGCAGCTTCATTACAGGCTTAATTAGTTTGCTTAAATTGGGGTTTATCCTCCAAGTGTGTTTTTATATATGCACATATATTATATACATATGTAGATGTGTGCGCAGTTGAATTTGAGGGAGTCTGTGATACAGGCTTTTTTCTCCTTATTTATTTTTTGCTTCCTGTTCCTTGGATGCTGCAAGTCGAGAGAGAAATTAAAGGATTTTTATATATCCACTTCTAATTCGCAGATTTTTTTGCATTTGTAAATGTAAGACTGGTTAGATACTATGTGCACTCTTTCCCTCTGTATCTGTTTTTTATTAGGAGTGGGAGTCACAGTCTGGAAGCAGAGAACAAGCCTAAAAAGGTTACCTTGCCTCTCTTTGGTGCAATGAAAGGGGGGAGCAAATTCAAGCTGAAAACTGGAAGCCTAGGGGTAAGTTTGACTCACTAAGAGCAAGTCAGAGGCTGTTTCTCAGACAGGTCTCAGGCTATGGAGACTGTAGGTGGCAACCACGTCTTCTCACATGCAAGGAAACGGCATGGAGGTGCAGGCCTGTGGCAGTGGAAGGTGCACAGGGCAGCAAGCAGTGGCTGTTGGATGTTTGCTGCCAGCAGTTGCCAGTCTTTGTCCTTGTACAGCCAGTCTCCTAGGCACAGCTGTGGTCTAAAGGCAATGAATTGAGTAGAGGCAGCCTGGGGACATCAGGCTGAACCACTGCTGTACCTCAGCAGTTTTGCTTGATCTCATAGCTAAGATCATATCCAAGACTGGTTCCATTTCCAGTGCCCTGTTCTGCAAAGATTGCACTCCTTGTCTATGGACTGGACAAATTTTTTCATCTTCCATCTCTACTAATAACTTTTCTTTAATACCTAACTATTCTTCATCCTGAGAGTGTTTCCTTACCAGCTGTCTCTGACAGTAATGTGTGTGCTCTCTCCTGTAATGAGTATCTGTGGCATCAACCTCCATTTATCACAGCACTCTTTCTCCCGCAGAAGTTGCCTGTTAGGCGTCCAGAAGTCCCTGAAAGCTTGTTAAGAACTGAAAGATGATGGACCAGAGGAGGAGGAAGAGGAGGAAGAGGAAGAAATGGAGGAGAAGCAAGAAATAGATACAATAAACAGCAAAGCATCAAACGTGGAAACAAAAATTACAGCAGAAGAAGCAACAGGAAAAGAAACTAATGCACCTGATGGTTCTTCTTGCAATAACAAGAATCTGGAATCCCTTCAGGATGGTAAATCATTGGGTTTGGTTTTTTCCAGTAATGAAGCTGAGAGTGTTGCTGCTGAATTTTTCAAGCTCCGTGAATCTCCTAGTGTCTGAGGCACAGGTTCTCCAGCAGATTTCTTTTCCATAGATTTTTCCTACGAGTCCAGAGTCTGTGTGTCAACAGCTGAGTTTAATGTGGTTCCAGTTGAAACTCCCCTTGGCAGTCAGTTCTCCATGCTTGGAGTGAAACAGAAGAAATATCCTGCAGCTCACAAGTCAAAAGTTTGATGAACGTCCTGGGTTCAGCTATAACAGTTACTTTTCTCCTTCTTGGTAGCTGATGCAGTGCTGAGTTTAGGCTTTGGTCTGAGAACAATGCTGATAACACACCAATGGTTTAGTTGTTGCTGAGTAGCACTTAACTCTGATCAAAGACTTTTCAGTTTCCAATCCTCTGCCAGTGGGGAGGGGCACAAGAAGCTAGGAAGAAGAAGAGACAGGACAGATGACCCAAGCTAGCCAAAGGGGTATTCCATACCATAGCATGTCATGCCCAGTATATAAACTGGGGGGAGTTACCTGGGAAGGGCAGATTGCTGCTTGGGTCGGGCTGTGTATCGGTCGGTGAGCAGTGAACAATTCTCTCCCCTTGTTATTTCCCTTACCATTATTATTAGCGGTAGTTTTGTATTATACTTTAGTTATTGGACTGTTCTTATCTCAACCCGTGGGGTTTATATTCATTTCAATTCTCCTCCCCATTCTGCCCGGAGAAGGGGGAAAAGGGGAGAGTGAGCGAGCGGCTGCATGTTGCTGGGTTAATGACTGGGTTTGCACCACGACAGTGAGTCCTGCTTTCATTAGCTTGAGTGTCCATATGAAAACAACTACAATGCACTATTGGCAGGGAGAGTGGTGTAATAAGGGAAAAGAAAGTCTGTGTAAAGCTTCAGGTCTGTTTATAAGGAGGAAAAATACTTCTAAAGTGGCAGTGGAGAGGCATCTTCTTGTGTCTGTATGGTTTACCTCCATTCCCTCCTTTTCTATATCAGCTTGATGCGTTTGAAAACTCAGTACTGATGTTTCTCAGTAAATGAGATGTTTGATGACAAACCTAATTTTAACTTCTTGTCTTAATGCTGGACAAGTTACTGGCATGTTTTAATTGCTCACAAGGTTTTCTTTAATACTGTATTGTGAGGGCCTTGGTACAGGAAATAATTTGGAGAACTTTCAAGAAAAGTTATTCCTGTGACAGATGCAGTCAGGAGTTCCCTTTTGTACTTTGTCTCAGGGCTGTGAGTGCTCTGCTGAGCGAAGTTACTGCAGAGTGCTCCTCTAGCTCTTTCTTTTTTCTTTTACAGGGGTTCCTTTTCTGCCTGAGCCAAAGGTACTAAGGAAAGAATCTCAGATGGGACCCTCACAAGGTAAATGTCAAGGTGAGCACTTTAGACTCTGTTGTCACAGTAGCATGTTAGTTTAGAAGCTGTCTAAAGGACTTAACTGTCTTCTGACAGTCAAAGGAAACTAAGCTTAATCTAGAGCCTAAAAAATCTACAATTGAAACGAAGGATTATGTTGTGGTTGCAAAGTGGTAAGGGTGTGGTGAAGACATTTCCACTGGTGTTTCAGTTCTCTTTGCTTTTCATAGTCATTAACTCATTTGAGATCCTTTGTTTAAAGAAGAAAGAAGTATGAGAAGTGAAATTATTTTAATTTAGGGCCTTGAACATAATGCTCCCCACCCTCAGCCCTGCTCTCCTGCAGTAGCTCTGAACACTAGGAAGGACAGAACTAACTTTTATAAAGTGACAAATCTTCTATAACATAGCTAATAACCTATTAATGACCTAGGTGACCAGTCTGTATGTACACGCACACAAAGAAGATCCCCAAAATGAAAAGTGATGTATTGAATATAGAGGAGATCTATGTGAATATTCTATTTTTTTCATAACTCAGACTCTTCAGAATGTTCTCCTGTCATCATCTCATCCATGGACTTTCTGCCACAAGAGTCTCAGTATTTCACAGCTCAAGTGGCAGAGGAACAAGGCATACTTCTATCTCTTCTGTATTCCACTCACAAGTTTTGGGGTTATTTTTTGGTTTTTCGATGTTTTTGAAAATGGATGTTGATCCTGTGCATTTCGTGCTGTTCTCTTCTAAATCAGTCCCTGCAGTGATTACAGGTAGAGAGTATCTTTAGAAAGTAAACATCTGCCATTAACTAAAGTGTGTTATAGAGAACCTTATTGAACTGCATTCAGGTGGGTGACTGACAGTGTATTAAGCATAGTGGTGAGGCCCTGGAGTGGGTTGCCCAGGGAGGTTGTGAGTGCTCCATCCCTAGCGGTGTTCAGGGCCAGGTTGGACAGAGTCTTGGGTGACATGGTTTAGTGGGAGGTGTCCCTGCCCATGGCAGGGGGGTTGGAACTGGATGATCTTAAGGTCCTTTCCAGCCCTAACTATTCTATGATTCTATATGTTAATAAATCTGTGAAAAGCAAAAGGATGTTCAGTAGTCTGAAGTATTAATTTTGTTGCAGTGAGCCGTCTTGGATTTCCTTTTGTACCAATTTCTATGTAAGCTTCCTACAAGCTTAGTTTCTGATGCTGTTTGTCATTTGTGATGTGTTGTAAACCAAATCTTTCTTCCCAGCATCTGAGGCAGTACGTAACGAACCTGAGGAGGCATCTGAGAAAGTTAAAGTCAACAGCTCAAGCAAGGTCAGTTACAACACCATGACTCCTGCAGTTTAAGAGTTTCAGGAAATCTAATAGGCTCTTCCATAGTGAAATAGTAGCAGTTTGACTGAGTTATAACTTGGTGGCAGTAGTGCTTTTCTGCTGATGAAAACCCAAACGTAGAACCACATGGTGCCACTGGGCACAGATTTTGGAGTCTGTAATGAGAAGGTAAAGCATGGTAGTTTTAACATGATAGAGGCTCTCAATTCAATCACAGGTTTATTTATTTTCACCTTTTTACTCGGCAGTTAGCTTCTGTTAATTGCTGCTTCTCCTGTATCACAACTGTTGTATACCACAGGTGCTCTCTGGCCTTTGGAATGGCATTCTAAAACTTTCCTTGGAGTGTAGCTTGGGAAGCATGTCTTGACTGGCACAGACCATGCTGTACTAAAGTTGTAGCTAGTCTATATTGCTATTATTAAACCTCTTTTTTCTGTAAGATGTGAAAAGAGATGAATCGAATTTTGCAACCAAATTCCTACTAAATTTGAGTGGTTGTACCAGGTAACGTTCCTCCTGTGCATGAGACTTGTATTAAAATGTAAAGTGTATGAGGCTTGCACATTTTGGGACACAGGCAATTGTTGCCTTCCTGGAGCTGGGAAGGAACTTCTGACAGCATACTCTTAGCCTAATGATTATTGTGAGGTTCTTCCCCTTTAGAGTGCATGCCACTCTTCTGCTGACTGCCATCAGAGAAGATTACCGTACCTGGTGGGCCATGAATTCTGACCATTATGACAATTTGTTTGTGGTGGGCACCTAATTTTAGCCCTGCATCGCTTCACTTAAAGAAACTTAACTCCCTGCAGCCAGCGTGTACTAACTGCTGCCCTGCTAGCCCTGGCAAAGGACCCAAGGATTGGGTAGGCACAGCCTTTAGAATTGTCCTTTGTTGCTGGCCTATAAAGCATAGTGATAAAGAAAGCAGGAGTAAATGTGTACTGTTAAAGCTCAAATTACACCATTTCTGTGAATATGGAAGAACAAGGCAATGTCTCATGCTGAGACGGTCAAATCAGCACCTCTCATCAGCAGAGAGTTCACTCTAGCACTGAGCATTCTCCAAATGCCAGATGGCTTAGCTGTATTCTCTCTCCCATCACAAATCACTCTTTCCACATGCTGTCTCTCGTTTTGGGCTCAGATCTTGCATGGAAAATACAAACCAGAAGTCAGCTCCCCCCCCCCCCCCCCTTAATATTTGTTCCAAAAGAACTGGTTTAGGGGTAAGTTTGGTGAAGGAAAGTTTTTGAGGTAATGAAAAATGGCTTCAGTTGCATAACTTAAGACTTGGTCGTGATACTACAATGTGTATATATATATATACACGATATATATATATCTTATAATACGATATATATTATCTATTGTCTATAATATATATTTATATTACATTAATATAATGCACGTTATATATATTATAATCTTATATATATCTTATTATATATACACTGATACTACAAATCAGTGCTGAGTAACTTGGCTACTTTTTGAGCCCTTAAGTCTTGCACTCTACAGTTGTCCAAATTTTTTTGGTAGCTGCCTGCAGTTGTTGAGGAAATGATGGTGATTTGGCAGACCCTGAAAATCTGGAGACAAAAAGACATTGCTGTGCCAACATTTGCATTGCAGATGACCTGTTTTGGTTTGCTTTCAACATTTTGGTGATGCCAGTGAGACCTGGGAAAAAAAGTGGGGTTTCTCTTTGTATTAAAAACTAAGTTATCCTTATATAATAGCTGAACTCTTCTATGCTCCAGTTTCAAAGTCACCTTAAACCCAAAGTTTTCAGTGGGATTGTGCATTGAAGTCAGTAAGGCACCTCTTGAAAGTCCTGTTCTAAGTCTTTTCCCCTGCATTAAGGAATTCTGTGTTGAATGACGCTACCAAACATTAGGATGATAAGGTTAAACTGTCCCAAAATGGACAGTTGGCAGTGGCTCTGTTCTGAGGGGGAGATTGGACATGATGACCTCCAGACGTCCCAGCTAACCAGTATGTCTAGTTCTGTGACTCTACTGGGAATAAACTGAATCTGGTTTAGGGTTTGGTGTTTCTTCTTCCCTGTGTATTATAGCTTTCATCCCTGACTCTAGTAGAAATAGCCCTCACCTTTCAGTATTTGTCTCTGAATTAACGAGAGGTGTAGTGGCTGGGACACATTGCTGGAAGGGTGCAGTACCTTGAATCTTTTTTGCTTTTGCAGGTAAAACAACCACCATTTTTTTCCTCGCAGTACCCAGATGATGATCCAGACTACTGCATATGGGTTCCTCCTGCAGGTATCAACTATTTCCTTACCCTTTTTAGTCTTATAACTCAAGAATCTACCTAATAAGTAGTCCAGGTGTCCTTGTGACTTCTGGAGAAAAAGGTAATTCAGGAATACTTCAACCAGAACCTGTTGTTTTCTGGCATTTTATGCCACATATCTGCTGTACAGCCATGCAAGTCTTGCAGTGAAATACAGACAGTATCTGTAGTAGCTTCATGTCAATGGACAGATACACCTGAGATTTGTTTCTGAGTCTTGTAACACCCGAGAGAGCTAACTCCAGTCACACAGAGTAATACAATGATCTAGTTGAAAGAGAAGCTCAGACCTTCACTACAGGCGGTCTGCAGCTATGTCAGCATTCTCAGTTTTCATAGAAGTCTGTGAAATCTGATGACCTTTTCAGAAATCATTGGAATATGGACTTCAGGCCATGTGTTTTGGCGAGCAGTCTTGGTAACACTTTGGTGAAGGCACTGACTAATAAATGCACTCATCGAATACGTTAAAGTTGAACAAATTCTTTTACTTTAGTTCCAGAGTGGTTTGAGCCAAGTTGAGGTTATTCTTAAACAGTATATATATATTTTTTCCGTTTCTCCAAAATGGAAGGTTCATTTTCGTGCTTTGAGGTTTTCATAGCATGTTCAAGATGCTTTTTCATAGCATGTTCAAAGCTCAGCTTTTGTTTGGTAGATTCCTGACGATAAGTTTTATGAGGCTGTTTCACGCTTATAATATAGATAGGCTCCAAAAGGAGTAAGAAAAATGAGAATCAGTTTCACTGAAGAAAACTATAATCTGGTGAATCATCCTTCAGTGGAAAGACTGCTCTGCTCTGGCATATGAATCCACTGGAACAGAACGCCCAATTCAGTAGCATGGAGGTCTGATCTGGGATAGCCAGGTGAGCTGTGTCCATAAGAGGGAGCTCATTTTTCTGTCTCTGCCTGCTAATAATAACAACTATTTTCTAAGATGGCATAATGAGGATACAAGGGAAAAAGAAAACAAAACAAAAACCCCACAGGAATAGATGGTGTAATCTTGACGTGTTTAGTAAAGTTAAGAGGAATTATTTGTATAAATCAGAAGATGATTTCAATTGTAATATCCAGTCTGACTTTTTATCCTCTTTGTGGTTATCTGACTGCTGCTGCCTAGAGACTGTTTCATGCTTGGGTACGCATTTATCTTGGAGAAGAGGGGGAAAATTAATTCAGCTTTTCCTCTTTGCCCATTAGGTCAAAGTGGTGATGGCAAGACTCATCTCAATGAAAAATACGGCTACTGAGCATCAGGTGCCCTGGAGTACGGCTGAGGCTTGAAGGATGGCTCTGGTTTGGACTCTTTCACTACATGTTAAGTGAGGGATAAAAGACTTGGCTTTTCAGAAGCTGGTCCAGATTCAAGGGCATAGCAGCCGCTCTGGCTGCTGTTGGCTCTCCTGGTGTGTCCTCTATTTGTCTTCTAAATGCTTTTTTAAAAGTAAAAGCCCACACATTCTTCTGCCTCATCCTTTTTATTTGGCTTCAAACTGTAGGCTCAGTTTTCCTTTCGTAAATAAAAGTATATAAAAAAATACACCTCTGTATACTTAAAAGCTTGATCGGGTTTATTCGTGTTGGGTTTATGCAATTAAAATGAGAAACACGACTGGTATGCTGCTTTGGCTGCTGTTTGAAAAGACTGCGATGGCAAACACAGCCTAAAACTTGAGGGTTTGGGTTTGCTTTTGGTTTTTCCCTATGGAAAAAATGGCTATTTTGAGAAGACAACTGTTTTCATTTCTTCCTCAAGCAGTTGGGGAAATGCTTGATTGGGAGAGGCCTGGAAAGTGGGAGCGTACAGTGTTTTTTATACATATGTGTGTGTATAATAGACATATACACACACACGCATCAAGGTGTAGAAATGCCAAAGAACTAAAGAGGCTGACACTGCTTATCTTATCAGAGACTAACAGAAAAATGATGGAAAGATGTTATGAGCCGGAAAAGCTTATACTGAAGTCTTTCTGTTGCAGAACAAGAGCAAAGCATCATCTTAATGCAATTTAAGGCATGCCAGCTCTTGATTTATCACAAATATTAATTTTGAATGCCTATATAATTAGGCTATGAAATTCTGTGTATTTATATATGTGCCTATTTAGTGTGTATATGCTATATATATTTTTAAAAAATCATTTAAATATCCATAAAAATGCAGGTATAAATTGGATGACTCCCAATTGTCCCAGAACCTATGCTGTGGTAAAGGCACAGGTCACACAGGACATCCTAGGGATGGTAAATCTCTAGACACAAACATACAGGGGCAAGGAAGCCTGTAGAAATGCTAGTGTACTCCAGGGTCACACATCCTTTGCCATGCTTCCACTGGACAAGGACCGCATCCCTGTGGCTAAATTGCAGGAGTGCATGTCAGAAGCTGGGGAGAAGGGATAACTGTACAACTCTTCTGGTTCTTGAAGGGATAGTGTTGGAGCAACGGAGCTCACTCCGATTTCACCCTACAGGTAACGTAAAGCAGTTTGGCAGCTTGGCATTTCGGGTGTTTTACTTTATATATGCTCAAGCTGCAAAGCCAGCATCTGTGAGCCGTTTTGTCAGCATCTGTGCACCAGGCTGGGCATCCTGATGCTCACCGCTTCTGGCAGAGGCTTATCTGTACATAAGCCAAGGAAGGGCTGTCGCCCCTCTGTTCAAACTGCCAGCTCTCACAGGTTTCACAGGCTTCTCCAGAGCCTCGTTCCAGTGTGCAGCAGGCATCTGCAAGGACTTCTGTTCATCACTGTGGGTGCAGAGGGCCCTGGCAGGTGTCAAAGTGCAGCACAAGGGAAACAGTAGTTTGCCAGTTATGCTCATGAGAAACAGGGGGAAGAGCCCACGAGGTGGGTACAGGTTTGCTTTGATGGTCTTGAAGTTGTGAGTCAAAGTTCTCAGAGCAAGGTTCCCAAGAGGTTATGTTTCAGTTATCTCTTCTTCAGGGGCTGCTTTGTACTACAGACAAATGGTACTTGTCGTGCTGCCAAAAAGCACATCTCTGGGCATCAGGGACGGGGCAATTTGGTCCTGGCTAAGGCCATGAGCTTCCCCATCTGTTTCTTTTCATACAGGCTCACTTGTGCTTCTGTCGAGATCTGAAGGTAAATCCTGCTCTCTTTCGGTGGTCAATCTTTTGTTGCATTGCGTAATATGAATACCTAGAGGTGGTCCCCACTGGTGGCTCCAGTCATTTTCATGGTAGCATTCAATAAAGGCAATGGGAAATGACACCCGTTATATTTGGAAGTTGTTATCATCCCATCGATGATCCCTTAGCCATCCCAGAAGAAGGTTTTCAGTTGCTCACGGCCGCGTAACTCACAACAGGGTTAAATGTTTTCCTTTTTGGCCAGGTACATATATTATTTGTCAAGTAACTCTTTCTTCCACTGATAGCCAGAACCCAGCATGTGTGTGTGTGCAAGCAGGGGCTGCCATTTTAGGCAGAAAGAGATACACGCAGTGATAAACCTTCATCTTTTCATCACTCTCTCATCCACTGGGCCATCACCATAACCTTAGTTCTCTATGATCTGCAAGTCCTCAAAATTCTTACATCTTGCTGGCAATAGTAACCCTGCTCTCACTGCAAGTCAAAGATCTCCTGTTGGTCTGTGTATGCGTCAAGGGTTGGGGTTCTCTTCCTTAAGCACCGTGATGTACATCCTGTCGTGATCCCATTGCGGAAGAGGGCGTACATAACTGGGATTTTCAGCAGCAGTATAAAAATGAAGGGAATAACTTTTGCAGCCCATGGGGAAGACTGCTTAATTTCATGGGTAAAAAAATACAGCGTCTATGAAAGCAAAACCTAATTGCATGTCATTCTGGCACCCTGGCTGATTAACTACACACGTTTTCCCTTCAGAAGCTGGCTGACGACTGAGCAGCCATCATAGCCTTTGGCATTAGAGAAGTGTAGCCCTGAAACCTTGTGTCATCAAGCAGCTGACTAAAGTCCACATGTGCCCTTAAGTGCCCATTCTCCTTCAGTTTTCCTCTCCACTCCTCCTTCATGCCACAGGGCATCTGGCGCTAACTCCATGGCAAAAACATCATTTGGGCTGTGCGCCCAGGTTCCTCTATGTGTCCCATCTCATGGAGAAGAGATCCCTGCCCTGCAGATGGAGTTCTGCTCATGGACACGGAGTGCTGCTGCTGGCTGACATCACAGGCCTGTTCCCGGCTCCATGTTTGAGATGCTTTTCCACATAGATCTTGCATTTTCACACAGAATCAAAGCCAAACGATCGGGGTTCCCAGACCCGCACAGCAGTCTGCAGCTGGGGCACCTTCCTGTGGCAGCGTTAGTCACGCAGCAAGCAAAGACAGCTCTGAGTGTGATTAAAGCATGGATGGCAAAGCTCACAAAGGTTTCTTGTCCCAGATAGCTTTCCTGACCTCCCACACACCATAATGATGTTCACTATGTCAGAGGAAGAAGCGGGTCTTGGGATATCTACGGCTGTTGCTTGGCTTAAGAATCCCCAACATTATTTTTCCACTCAGGAGGATGATGCATATATTAACACACAGCATGTCTTCAAACAAGGGGATGCTGCTCAGCATGACCTTCCGGTGCACAGACCACTCTTCTCTCATGGAGCTCTCTTGCTCTGCTCAACCGTTCTGCATCAGTCAGACCCCTTGCCACTGTAAGCACTGTGAGACCTCCAGCAAAACAGAGATAGCCGTCACCGGTGAGTTTAGCTCAATCATACAGCACCACTTTTTGTCTGGAACATTAGAACAAAGATAGGCTGCAGGCCCCTGCGTACCCTATTCTCAACAGATTGGACTGTAAGAGGAGCTGGATGGACCGCCCGATCGCATCTCAGCTTTCCCTGTATGTACTGACTCAGTCTGAAACTTGTTTCTGAATCCATAGTGCCTCAATTAACAGTGGAAGACTGTAGTTGGAGCTGTGCATGCAGACAGCCTTGGGGTAGAGCTGAGCAAAGTCACCGAGATGGAACATCTGGCAAAAGTCATCAGCCCCTCACCCCAAACAGCCCTTTGTGAGCGTCGTGCCTCAGTGCCTTATCCAAACTAACAAACCTGTGCTTTCCCACGTGCTGCCTAGCCCTGAGCCTCTGGAATGGCCATTCCCACTGCCCTGGGTGCCGTTTGTTCTCCAGGTGCCCCTGGATGACGCTTGGTGATTTTGACCCAGCGTTGTTGCATTTTGTCTCCACTTCATTCAAAGCCGAAGATCAGAACAAACAACCTCCAGATGGAGCTCCTGATGCGCAGACATCACCGCAACCGTAGGTCTCCTCTGGCTTAAAGAAAGGAAGCTCAGCTCTATCTGTGGTTATGGTCCCCTGAAGAATGCCTCCTCTTCCTTATCCAAGGAAAACTGAACCTGCATGTGATGCTCCGCTTTCAGGAACGGAAAGGAGCACTCATAAGGTCTTTTCAAAGCGTTCAAAAGAGCATAACAGCGATTTGGTTACCTACTTGTCAGATGGGGTTCACAGCGCTGTAAAAAGCTACAGGACACAGGGAGACGTCATTAATGAGTCGAGTGTCCTGCAGCCAGCCCACAGACCTTGCTCCACCATTCAAGAAGGGGTTGTTTAAAGCTGCTCTTTCCTGTCACAGAGCTCATGATTAGTTGGTATTCTCTTTGCAACATGTGTTTACCTCATTATCATACTTACTTTCCACTGCTGCGAAACTTCCACTGCTGTATTCACCTAATAAATACTCTTAAATTTATGGAGCATCAATGCCCAAAGGCCTGTGAGCACCTAATATTTGGGCAGCTGGCGGCAAGATATTTTCTTTAGCGGTTCTATGCGTAAAGCAGTATATATTTTGATACCTGCATAGCAACACATTCTGCTGATCTGGGCCACAGGACTATACATACACACTCAGCACGGCTGTAGATGAGGTATGTAGCTGGGGGGTAGGTTTAGTTCTTACATTCTGAAAATGAAATGCTGTCTTAGGAGTTCTCAGTTTCGTTATCAAAGTGAATGTGAAAAACATTCCCTAAGGAAAGGTCTACAGATGATCTCAATTTGCTTAATTATGCTTTTAAACTGGGGAAGTGTTTTGTTGATTGTGCAGCTGTATGGATGTCCATGCAGATGTATGCACGCTTTCAGCCGTGAATATATTGCTTTGTTTCTCTGCTTTGACCTGTTAAATAACTTGAACCTCAAGTTTGTGCTTTTGCTGGACACAGTCTGCTGAAACTGCAGTCTTAGGGCATATGCTGAGAAGCTGTTTTAAATCCAGTTTCTTCTAGCACCTAGAAATGAGATATGCAGGCTAAGAATAGCATACGATATGAGCCCACCTGCAGGTGACTGCTCAAGGGAAGTCTGTCTGAGATTAGGCTCGTGGTCATCTGCTCCCCCAGGCTCCAGGCAAAGGCATTGAGCCTCCCTTTATGTAGGTACTGTGTTTTTACCCCTGTATATAAAGATCTACTTGCTGAAGTCTTGACCGTACGGTCAGTATGCACCGCGTGCAGTACTTCGGTTTAAACGCACCGCACGGGCTCTGACAAAAATTGATATTCATCATAACGGCAAAAATCCTCATACATACGGAACTGTTTAGAAGGTGGTGTATGTAATACAGGGGCAGCAGCGTCTGCTCCAGAAGGGCAGTTCCAAAAGGGAGAGAGTTACCCCGTGGCTTCTTACCCTTTCTTCTGTTTGGCAGGTGATTATTTTCTTTCCTGCAGAAGCCAGGAACCAGCAGATACCTCCTGAAGCCACCTCTTGACAATAGGTTTGGCTGATTTAAGTTGATCTCGTATCTTTTCTCCCACCAGACTTAGTTGGGTCTGTTGTGTGGCTGTTCTGCCATTGCCTCTCACGGATGCTGAACCCTGTTCAAGCTTCACGGCTCCCCTTGGGGCAGAACTACATTGTGCTGTGCTTCTTCCTTTGTTCATCTTCATTCTCAAGCTCACCTTCGCAGTACCTGCAGCCCAAAAACATCCCTTTTATGCTTTTGTCCCGCTCCTGAGTTGTGCAATCCCAAACAACGATTTTCTCCCTCAGCCAAGCAGAAACTGAACCTGAATCTGTATTTCGAAGTTTTGAGTGGAACCTCCACCAAGTATTCTTTTGTTGGGCACCTGAGATTTGCCCTTACAGATGCCTTCAGGGTGGCAATGGCAGAGCTGTCAGCTCATGATGGGGTGGGATGACATTTCTCTGCCAAAAGCCCAGAGGAACATTGGTGTGAAATCTCATACCTTAGTCATTCATCTCCTCATCCCCCAGCCATAAATAACCACCTCACTCCCATTGCACCGCTTCAAGAAACAGCAATCCAGACTGCTCCACACCAGCAAGGCAGCAGCATTCTAATTGCTCTTACATGCTAGGGTAGTTATGATGGGGTCTGTGGTGGAAACATGATTTATTTCACAGTGTTGAAAGCACAGCTGTAAGCACACAGACCTTCTCTGTGCTTCCTCCTGACACAGCTCTCTTGGCCTCTCAGGTGTCTCACCACAAAACAGATGAAACCATTTTCTCTCTCCGAACTAGTAGATCTGCCTGAGAACTGGTGTCTGCTCTGGCAGAGCAGTCAGGCAAGGAGACAAGCCGTGAAGTGCTGATGCTCTGTTTAGATTCTCTTCTCCTGCTCAAAGCATGTAGACAAGAACTAAACAGTTTAGGCGCAGGCCTAAGGAGAATTAACTGAGATTGCATCCGCACTCCCTCCCAACCTCTGATTTTCCTATGGCATTTACCTCTTGCTGCCCAATTCACCCAGCAGTAAATTGTGGCTAATTGCACAGAAATGCAGCTGTACTCTATCAGAGAAACTTTGACCTCTTTGAAAGACACTGGCACTACACCTAGGACTTTTGTAATGGGCTTTGCTAGCCAGGATCAAAAGGTGCCATCAAGCAACTCCTCCCCCTAAAGATGCGGTGCAGTTTGGGGTGGCAAGGAGAGAGGGGAGGATGGCAGGGTCTCCATTGTATAGGAAAAGGCAGAATTCAAGCTAGGCTTGAAATGACCTCAGAAAAGCTTTCTAGATACCTGAATGGGCCAGTGAGAGATAGGAAATGGGCAGGAGGTACGATTTTATTATGCCAGAGGAATTACCCTGGTTAGCTCTTGTGGCACCTGGGTAATTAAAATCCTGTTTCAGATTAGCCCCAGGTTGTTCCCCAAAGACAGATGTAAAGATGTGCTCTTTTTAGAGTACAGACTAATGGCCAGAGGTTACGGTATGATTGCTTTCATCTTGTAAAACGAGAATGAGAAAAACCCTCTAAGATCCATTAGCGAGAGAACTGGCTGGGTAGTCCACAGGTACAGATGGTTTAATGTCTTTTACACTGTATCAGTAATGGCTTTCATGCTTGTGAACACCAGCCATATATTTCTCTCTTATCATCCTTCCACAGGCTGGATCATACCAGTTATGTTCTGGTCAGGGGCAGAATGACTGTGGAATCTGGAGTGGCTTCCCCAGCAAGAGCATTGCTTCATAATCAAGCAGCTTCCTCATTTTTGCCTCTGTGTGCTGGGAGATAATTTGGCTTCATTCTTCTTATGGCTACAAGCCCAGGATAGATGCAGCTGTGCTCAAGGAAGTCCTGTATCCAGTAGCAGTTTATGATCACTCTTCTCCAGTCTCATAGAGATGATCTGTGGGGGCTATATACAGAGAGAGATGCAGAGTATCTACAAGCAATATTGTTATCGTGTTTAAAAATGACATAAACCCTACAGCAAACCAGATTTCACTGTCGATTCCCTCTATTTGGAATTTGCTGAAACGTGTCATGACTGTAGGGTTAACCCAAACTAGTAAAACTCTTAATAATGGCTTGTCTTTGTCTCTACTAGCTGCAAAGCCTTACTTAACGTTCCGTTGGTTTTTCTAACAAGCATCCAGTGTCAATGAGACTTCATTAGAAGGGGGTTTTCAAACTACAGTTCTTGCTCCAGTTTGTGTTTTGCAACGGTCATGTTTAAAGAGGAAAGAAATGTCATGTTCCAAGCCATGAGGGGGGGCGTGTGTCTAAGTAATACGAAGGAACTGGAGCGGTGCAACAACAAGAGAAGGAAGAAAAGGCCAGATCCTCTCCACAGCCACTCAGAGTTTACTAGAAATAGGAACAGCTGCACTGGGCCAGACGAAGGCTCTGCTTAGTTTGTTATCTCTTGGACGCACAGTGGAAGAAGCACAAGAAACAGTGTGTGTGCATGCCTACATGCATATATGTGTGTGTACGTCTATATCCATACATACATATATCTGTCAGACTGTCCTCAGAGGTGCACAGTGGTAGAGCAGAGGCAGCAGTGACAAGCTGCAGGAGTGAATATTCCAATGAAGTATCAGGAAGCATTCTTCAGGCCTGGAAGGACTCAGCTCTCAACTGGACAAGGGCCTGAGCAATCTGACCTAGGCTGGGCTGGCTTTCAGGGTGACCTCCAGAGGTGTTTTCCAGCCTGAATTAATTCATATATATGAATATACATAGATATGATTATAAATATTGTACATACATAGACAAAGATCACAGACATATACATTTTTAAAATACATGGAGACACATCTATGGATGCATGTGGAACACTCCCTCTTCACATTCCTTCTGGAAAAGGGCCACTTACTTAATCTGTTGCACTGTTGGCCACTCTTCTCAGTGAAAAGAGTGACCTTTTGGACATCATCCTCCAGACACACTTGTTCCGTGGTGTTACTAACGCAGCTTTCAATGCAGAACTCATTCCTTCTGAATTGAGTAGGGTTCCTGGCATGGGCCATTCTCATGAAAGAGTTTCAAAATCTCAAAGCCCAAGCTAGAGCAAGCATGCTACAAAACAGATTTACGTGAGCAGCTGCCAGATCTGTCTCGTTTTGAGTCTGATGTTTGGCCAAAGGATGAGGATGGTTGTTTTCAAACTGGAGGTTCAGATATTGGGGAAAATTATGGCCTTTCTTCCGCAAGGAATGACAGTGTGAAACGAGTGCTGTGTGTGAGGGAGTGAACGGGCTGTTGTCTCTAAAACTCTGGTTTTAGTTCTTGCTTGGATCCTATTACCTTTTGCATAGAAACTCAGTTAATTTCTACAATCCCTTCAGCCTAAAGCAATTTATAGGTCTTGTTCTTCCCCTTGTGAGTGGGTGGGAAGCTCTTATTGCAGACTCCTTTAAATAACCAGACTCAATTTCACCCTCATAAATTTGATCTCCAACACACTTCCCTTTACTAAATAAGCAAATATTTTCCCTAAAACCAGTTTGGCTTATTCCTAGGTTGACCTTTTGTCAACAAAACATGAAGATATCATTGTGATTGGAAACACTTTTCTAAGGCCCATAAACCAGGCAAACAAAAAGGGGAGAGGGGAAGGGGGGGAAAAGCTGGAGCTTAAAAAACTCATTTTGGAAATGTCAACCGAGCAAGCAAACAGCATGACTTATAAAAAACAGTGAAAGAGGCAGAGAAACAATGTGTGAACAGTTATTGCAGTGAAAGAGATGGTAATTCACTGTGTACACAACAAATCCGCCCGTTAAGCTGGAAAACAATATTTCACTTAGTTCCATGGCACAGCCAGGGGTTTTCCATGGCTGGGTTCAGCTAGCATCCAGTGCCTTAAGAAGGTTCTCAGCACCTGCCCTGCCACAAACAGCTTTGTCAGGAGGGACACCAGGGATGCACAGGGTCCCTCCTCCATCCCAACTGTGCTTGCCAGCCTCATAAGCAATTCCCATGTGCCACAGGCAAGGAGGCAGCTTCTCCAAGGTGTCTGCCACCTTCCGCTGCCAGTGAAACTACAGGTAAAGGGTGTTTGCTCTTCATTCCCCCAACAGGAGTTATCCTGGCCAGGGATGCCGGCCCTGCTGCCTCCACTGGTCCCCAGAGGTCCCAGGACACAGGTTTGACCCATGCAGTGGCAGGATGTCCCAGAGCAGCCAAGTGTTGTTGGAGAGCACAAGTTAGTCTCTGTTTGAGCTCTCCAAGTCCAAGCCCAGACAGGTGGTGAGTGAGGTGAATGCTTAGGTACAGCCTGTTGAAGCAAGGTGATTCCTAAACCTAAGCAAAGATCATTCCAAAAGCTGAGAAGCACTGGTCCCATGACTTAGGCAGTTTTAGTGTCATTGAGAGGAAAAGCCTGGGATACGCACAGGAGAAACAGTTCAGTTAGCTCCACAGTGTCATCATTCCTGCTAGGGAAAGCTTGCTACTCATCATACAGGTCTTCAGCAGCAGTGGGAAGGGATGATCTATCCCAGTGACCTCTCTTGGAGGTGCTCTTTCTCAGCTGATTCAAACCCCTCTCATCACAGCAGCACTCCTGAGCCGAAGAGCAGCATGGATTGACAAGGACTTTGTGTTGAGGAACTGGGAAGGACATTACCCACCACTGGAAGTCCCTTTGCAGTTGGAAGCTGAGAGAGTTTTTCCTCACCAACCACTGACATACCGATCTTCTGGATCAACGAGCAGCTATTGACCCCTCCTTTTCCTTATAATAATGGCTGGGATGAGTAAACCAAGCGAAGTGGCTACTCCTTCCTGCTCCCGTTTTCTCTTCCTTGCCTTAGACAAGCTGCATCCTGGGCTGGCCACTGTGCATCACCACCAGTGCTCTCATCAACCCCAAAATGACATAGAAGAGTTGGTGGAAGAACCAAATGGTGAGTGTATGATGCTGAGCTAAGGGACAAGATATCACAAAAAATACACCCAGGATCAGGCACAGGGCAGATAATGCCCTTATCTGTTGTGGTCAGTGGAGTGCAGGTATCTCTCTCTGTTTTGGTCTTTCTGTTACAGTTTGCTATGCTTTTACTGCCATCATAGACATTAGAGAGGAGGGGGAGATGAGAACACAGTTCTTAACAGATTTAGGGAAAGGCTGAAGCTATAAATCAAGCTTTTCAATGCATTTCATCTCCTTTCCTTTCAGCATTTAGCAAGAAAACAAATGCATACACAGGAAATAGGGAACAGATGCGCAAGCGCATCTCGGGACAAATAAACTAAGATGCAAGTAAGCAGGCAGGCAAGAGCAGCAATAAAGGGTAATTAGACCACACAGGCGCCATCAGCCTGGGGCTGTACCTCCAAATATTGCCAACACCCAAGAAGGCCACAGCAAAGTGAACTCTTCCATTTGTGGCAGTGGTGGTCTCAGGCCAGGACTCCGGCTATAAGTACCTGATGCGTTGATGGCTGGAGGGGTAGTGATGCTCCCCAGGAACAAAGAATCACTGAGGGATACAGGAGAGAATCTGACAGAACCCCCCTGGTTCCCTCTTTGGGGACAATCCTCCCTTTCCACAGCAACTAATCAAATGAGATAGAGCTTAGGGCAGGGACTGGAAAACCATCATATCCAGCCACCATATCATAGCTGTTCTTGGGTTTGAGTGTGGTCAGCACTTTTCATCTCCCACCCTGTATGGAGAAAGATGGGTGTTTTTATACTGGATCTATTGAGGTTGAGACATTCTTCCCTTGTCCCCAGTGCTCCATAAATCCTTACCCACAAGCGTCCCAGGGCACCAGCCTGCGATGGTGTGCAAAACACGATCCTGCAGCACCCACAGAAACGTGGTACAGCCTTGTTGCAGAGGCCTGTTGACCCCTTCAAAGGCCAATAACAGACCTTAGGTCCTGCAGTCTTACATGGCAGGGCAGGGCTTGGCTCTGAGCATCTGAGTCACCTCAGGTCCTATGCTTATCAAGCTCCCACCTTGCTCTCCCAGTTTCTGCCTTGCGTGCGTTAGACATGCATCTCTGTGCATGTTTTGCTTTAAGGTCTGCCCAGGCTTTTCTGAACAAGCTCAGGGCATCACAAGACACAATCACCACAGTGATTTGTACTTAGGTCCAAGTAAAAAGTGTCATTATTCCTTTGCATTCCCCCTGTCTCCATTACGTGCACGGGACCGTGAATGCAGGAAGGGTATGGTTTGTACTGCATTCTGCACCATTTGCTGAGCATCTTTGGATGCCGTGAGAGCCACCAGGACCACAGGCTGTCAAGTACAGTGCTGCATGAGAGGAGAGATGCCTGCCCTGCCATAAGAAAAGCAGTGACAAGAGCACTCCTGTGCCCAGCTGCTGGTAGGGCAGCTCTGCTTATCAAACACTGTGGGAGCATTGACCCTCTCAGGGCAGCAGCCCAACACACTGCTTGGTGGCTGGACCATGCCTGCCCCTCCATGCCCAGCCCTGCGGGCAGCTCCTTCCCAGCCGTGCGTGAGGACTGAGATGGTTTCTCCTCATCCAGACCTATTTGGTCTCCCAAAGGTGGTGTTTGAGCAGGGCTTTTGCCCAAGGTCTGGGAGGTCCCTGCTCTGCTCCCCACCACCCTCTGCAGTGCCTCTGGGGATTCAAGGGGTCCAGACAGCGATGCTCCTGAGCCTGGTGAGTTAAGAGAACTGGCAAAAAGTACTAATGTGACCAGCCCACCTCCCGCTGCGGGAGGGAAGGGGGGGTTCTGCTCCTCCTGCCTCACTTGCTCCAGATAAGTGCACTCTGCTTTCTAGCTAGACCAAAGTACTTATTAATATCTGAGTTAATTCCTTTACTCCCCAGGTAGGGAAAGGTCAGGCACTTGGAATAAAATATCTCACAAGGCCTCCCTCACAAGTTACAGATGACACAAACATGCTGCTTGTTTCTTTTATCCCATTGTTCCTCCTCTGCCTCCTTTATCTATTATCTACCTCCCCTGGACCTTGCTTTTCAAGTCCTAATGACATTCTTTTCCCCTCGTCCTCCCCGCTCTCCTCTCTCACTGTACATTACACAGATCACTCAACTGTGCACTTGGCAGGAGCTGGGCTTCATTAGGTCTCTTTCATTATCATGCTCTTTCATGAGCATCCCATGCTGGAAGCACACTGCAGGCTGTCCTTCACTGGTCAGGGGCTTTGGTGGGGTGTTGGCATGAAGGTCTTCGAAGTCAACAGGAGCTTAAGTAGCCCAAAATGCTGGTCATCGTAAGCACAGTGCTGTGTGCAGGCAGGAGGGAGGTGGTACTGTCCATTGCCAGAGGGCATTTTCCTCCATGTCCTCCAGCCTTTAGCTGGGGGATAGCCTTATCTTTAACTCCATGTTTCCAGGTCAAAAGAACTGTTGCCCCTTCCTGAAAACAGACCATCTTAATGCCTATGCATGCGGTCTCACAAATGGTTTCCCCACAACAACAGCTGTTGAAGCTCCTTGCTGCTGTGTAGAGGGTTTCCTGAGCAGCCTGCTCCAGTGAGTCTTGCTCTTTAATCGCAGGACAACACGCATGAAAGGGACCTGATGGGTGGTATCTAGTCCTTTGCTATCGCAGGACAACACGCATGAAAGGGACCTGATGGGCGGTATCTAGTCCTTTGCTATCACAGGCAACTAGGTCATAAAATCCTCTGAAGAGACCTTTCCTTTGCTCTGTGGTGGTATTCCAGGGAATGTTTGGTTAGCAAGAGTAATATCTGTGTTAAGCATGAACCAGAATCAAAGCTCAAGCACAGGTTTCAGCTCTTGCTTGGCATTTCCTGAGCCCCATCCCAACAACATATGAAACCTCTGAACCTTCCGGTTCGTGTTTCACACTCTTACCTGAGTGCGTGCCTCCAATCAGGCTACCTCGATACGCTGCAGTGTAGAAATAACAAGCTTGCATTTAGCTGTAAGACCCTGCCCAGGGTATCCCATGTATCCCACTGAGTGGGTCCCAAGTGCATGACAGGCTACGGAAAGGTTTCTAGGAACCACTTGGGGTCCTGCTGAGAAGCAGCCACCCCTGAAAACATTGCAGAACTCATTGAGTAGCTTCCAACAATGTGAGAGCTTCATTTGTGAGACTCCTAGGAAGATTGCATCCAGTTGTCATTGCAAAAGGGGGAATTTAAGGCATGCACAATGTAATTTTTCCCGCTGGGAGCTGCCAAAACCAACAAGGGTGGCACCCCATTGCTGCGAAGAGGGAAAAATAGACTGGAGACCATCATCTCCTGCTGTGTGTGGCCAGGACTTGGATGTCCCATCTCCTCTGAGCACAGTTCTTCCCCATGGCTTCCCCTCCAGGTACCACAGGAGAGCACCGACCAGGCTGGAGGCAGAGGCGAGTCCCACCAAGCTGCACAAGCTATTTGCCTGCCTGGTGTGGGAGCACAGACCTGTACTCAGGGATAGGCCACCAGTTGGTTTTGGAATATTAATATTATTATAATATAATTATTATATATTCTTATTTAATATATTTAATAACTTATTGTTATTTTTGAATATTATTATTTGGAATATATATTTTGGAAGGTCAACATTTCATTTACAATGTACTATCAGCAAATCACTTAGATCCTGGCAGTCACTGAAGTAGTGAGTTCTGCTGCATTTAACTTGGAGCTTGGTGTCTAAATGCTTCCGAGGATCTCTCTATAAAACAAGGATAACGGCACCTCAGGTTTACACAGAGGTTTTGTGGGGACACAGAAACTCCACCTGGTGAGGTGGGCAGCACTGGCAGCGCAGGTAGGTTATGCCTTAGGGGCATTGCCCTTTCTTTACCAGGAGCCCCGAGCCAGGGCCAAAGCAGGAGGCTCAGTGCCACCATGCTGCTGCTGCCCTGCCATACAGAGGACTTACTGTTGATGTCCATAAGCCTTGAGGCTTCTTACTTGGGTAGTCCTGCCTCAGTTATCCAAAGACAAAGCCATCCCTGGGTTGTCAGGCTGGAAAGCTCATCTGTAAGCTGTCCCAGGCTTCCCCACCACCCTCTGGGCTCTGCAAAACGTCTTCTGGGGTCACCAGAGCTTTAAAAGACCTGGGAAGCAACACCTGGACCAGATCTAGGCTTCATTAATCTGTAAAATGTCCTTTTTCCTCTAACCAAGCTCTTCTCCTCCCAGCATACATAGCAAAGATCTCTGGGGGAGGCTGGGCCTGGAAGAGGCTCAAAAGAACTTAATCTCATTCTTCTGTGTATGTTTTTGCTTTGTACAGTGTTTTGTACATGCTTTCTCTCCAGATGTCAACGTCAGAGATGTCAGCATCAGCCAAGCTGCGGGTGACAGAGCAGCGGCAGAGGTGGTAGGGCTGTCATGAGCATGCCGACCCGGAGGGGTGGGCATCCTGCACTAGGGCAGCAGTACCCTCACTCTCTCCCATGGCAGCACCGCTGGCACTTGCAAGGCTATTCCCAGCACTGACTGTTGGTGTGAGACAGCCTGGTCCCCCGTTGTTAAGAGGAGCTGTGTCTCATCTGATCTCCCATGAGGAGGACAGCTCAAGTGAAACCACTGGATGGGTCTGACCAATGGCTGGAGCTGGGTGCCATTGGTCCTGCCCGATGCCAAAACGCGGGAAGCGTCCCGCTGACAACAAGATGTGCAGTGGAACGGGCAAAGCCACATTGATCACTCTTCGACATCAGCTCTAGATTTCAGTAGTTGTTTTGATCTGTGTGTTAAACAATACCAGTGCTTTACTGAAAGTACATTTGGAGAGGTTTAACAGCAATTAAACTCATATGTATCTCTCACATGGGAGCTTGGCTTCAGTGAATATGGTTCCAATAATCCAGTGGTATTTTGTTTACATGCTGTAATTATGATATTAAAATCTATACACAAACCTCAGTGGAGACAGCAATCTTTTAATGTGTGGTGGGCTTTGTAACTGGCAGCAGGATGCAGAGGTAAAAGGTGACAAGATGGATGGGATGTGATGTGAGTGCCCCTAAGATTAACCAACAGCACAAACACAGCTGAGGGGGGTCCCTGGCATACAAGAAAGGCACAGCTTCCAGATATTCAGCTGTAAGCTACTAGAAGGCTAGCTGAAATCCCTGACAGATAAGCACTGGCAGGAGACCAGTTTGGGATGCTCTGTCACGCAACAGGCACAGCATGGATGAAGTATTTAAGCTCATAGCTGCTTGTAAGCTTCACACAGCCAGGGCTCATATTTAGGATGAAGATAATGCTCCCCTCAAATGACAGGATGCAGGATCCTGAACCTTCGTCCTTTGAAATTGCCTACAGGACCCAAAAATGATTGCAGTGGGAAATTCACCTTGTGGATTAAAGCACTTAGGAGAACCAGAGAGAACTTCAGAGGCCTGACAAAGACACTATGGTTCAGCATCTACTGCCAGAAATCAAGCACAAGTGGCTCAGTACCATTCCTGGTTCAAAAGCCTTCAGCACCTCACTTTCCCTCTCTGGATTTGAGTCTCCCACCTCATGGTTTCCTTCTCCACCTGCACTGTGAGCTTTCGGAGAAGGAAGCTCTGTTGATTCCAGATGTTTGACCCAGAGATTTTGCCTAGCGAGTCATAGCCAGTGCCCCAGTGAGGATGCAGCCAGGAGATAATCAGTAAGAGCTGGTGAGGAGAAGTATCTTGAGATCTTCTGTTTTCCCTTAGCTCTGAATGTGGATAGCCCTGTCCTGCCAGGGACACATCAACCTCGCTGTGCCCATCACCTGGACACCGCTCCTCAGGCTCTCTGGGCTGCATTGCACGATCGGATGAGCAGGATCCAAATGGCTGCTCCTCCTTTTAACATCTGTGGCCACAAAGGAGAGTTCATTTCTTTGTCATGTGTTGAGTTGATGACTTTTCCTCCAAGCAGAGGACTTGTGGGGAGGGAAACAGTCAGAGGCTGAGATGAAACGGTACCTCCAGTAATAAAAGCGAGGCAGATTTGCTTGTAGTGAGTTTTCCTTTCTGAGAGCCATGCCTGGATAATCTCAGTTTCTACCTAAGAGATAGCACAGCTGACATACTCCATGTGGCCACACAAGAAAACACAGACATGACCCCTTGGCTCTTAGTAAGGGGGAGGAGGGAAAAGCATTAGCAAGGGAAAAAGAAAACAATGAAACCCAAATTCATAGAGCAAACAAATGTAAGAGCTCCTATTTTTACTCCATAATTTAAATGCCTGGCTCCCTTCTTATTTCTTCTATTTTAATCTACAACAAGTATCTCTGAACTTTGCTGAGACAATAAATCTGGGCCTCTTTGAAGACCTTGGGTGGCAGTGTAACAACAATACACTTTATAAACCAAACATTTTAGAGATTCATTTTCCTGTTGATCTGCAGCATGGTACTACCACTGCATACGTATGCTCACACCAATGCACGCACTCATCCTGCTGAACCCGCCACGCTGAGGTCTATTGTTCCTCTGCCCCTGGGAGTGGACATAAGAGAGGTCATAGCTGGATATAATTCACAATATACACCCTCACAGAGATGCACAAGCGAGCAAAGCCTTCTCGGTACAAGAACACCATAAAAGATGTGACCACTCCAAAGCCAGTAAACAGTAGAGTTTAAAGTCACAGAGGAAGAAGTAATTGTTCCATGGTAGGGGCAGGAAGTGGTTGTAAGGAATGTTAGAGTTTGTTTATTTTTAAAGCACAGTGAGAGGAAAGGAAAGAAACTTCATTGCATGATATCTTTCTGGCGCCCCCAGGGACTATCAGCAGGGTCATGTCCATTAGAGCTACTATGAAGCCTTCAGCCCCTGAACTAGCAGGCTAAGTGAGGGCAACAGCTATTCGTCATCCTTTGTGCGAGCCTGCTCTGGATGCTTTGTCTGTGGGTCTCACTGACAATTGTTGACAGAGAAAAAACAACAAGGCACTGATCACTTCACCGCTCTGGTAGATGTGCATCTCACTCCATGGGCCTCCTACAGCCATCGAGCTGAAGGGATGCAAAGCATTTATGAACTGCACGTTATTCACCAGTCCATCACCCACCTGCTTCCCAAATAGAGCTCCCCTGGGCCAGCAGTATGGCTGTAGATTAGCAAACAAGCATGATCTCTAAGCACAGCAACTTGGGGCACAGCTCAAAGAAAGAGTGAAATCTGGAGTGAGAGGAATGTGTGGCCCATGTTCCATTTCCTGGTCACAGTGATGTGAAGTCCCCATTTCATCAGATCATTCTCCAGTACCCCATAGCGGTAGGACAGGGTGACTGATCCCACTGAGCCAGAAAAGAGGTTGTCATGCCTGGTGACACCCTGGCCTTTCCTCTGAGGAACGTCAACCAACCTGAATCGAACCTCTTTGACTTACATGAGCTGACAGTGTCACAGGAGGAGTGAGGAGGTCCATGAACATATCATTTACGCGGCACATAGGTCAGCTACAGCACTTGCTGTGTGATGCGCACTGTGGAGATCAAAGCATGGTGTTAAATCCTGGGGAACAAACAGAAGGTTGATGCCTCTTATTCTCACCCATTGTCTCGATAATCCAGCCTCTTGCTATCCTACCATTCTGCAAGCAACCATTCAAACTCCAGAATATCAACTTCTACTGAAGGTGTGTCTATGGAAAAGCTCACTCGAAGTGTGAGGTGAGGTTAATTAAAGAAATGTTGTCTTTTTGAGCCTGAAAAGAGCTTGAAACAACAGCTCGGAGAGGTGGAAAAGCTTTTTTTCTACATTAAGTTCCTAATTTTGGGACAACAACTGATTTAAGTATCACTGTTTGACTTATTAGCATTTCATCAGAAATATCCAGCTTAGATGTCCATGCCAGGTCTTAAATAATCTCCTACACTTTTCCTGCTGCCATATCGCCTTTTGTTCTATTGCCTGCTTAACTGCCTTTTGCTCTGTAACAAGATCTTCAGTTTCTTCCCTGTGATTTTTAATGGAGATATGGTTTGACAATGCATCAATCTGGTAGTGTGTCAAAACACGGACCCAGCCAAAGGAGTGAAGGGAGCCAGGAAGGACAGAGAAGGAATGATGCTCAAACTCCTCATTCTCCCCACGCTTGCTGCATGGGGAAGAGCTGCACCAGGCATGTAGAGCCATGGGGACCGAGGAGCAGGGCAATAGCTGCAGCTTCCTGAATCAACAGCATCCTCCAACCCCTGCCCTCCAAAAAGCAAAGACAAAACCAATCTGCCTGACACGCACTAATTTCCTGGAGACAGCGGAGCGAGTTAAAAGCACATGCGAGTGCTCACCCGCAGCGCCCAAGCCCTGAAATCTGACCCAGAGCAAGCTGTGGCAGGCAAGCCTGACACAGAGGGATGCTGAAAGCTCTCCATCCCTGCAGGAGGTGGATGCGAACCATGCTGCCCCCTCGTTGGCGAGCAGAGGGAAGCGCTGGTGTTTGGACAGATGCAGGCCTGTGTCACAGGCAGAAAGGCTGAGTGCAGCGCTGCATCCCCTGCTGCCTGTTATGGGTCCATCCATAATAACTCTCCAGGCTCCTTTTAGCCATCTCAAAAGGACTTGCTCTCCAGCTGCTTCTCAGGTCCTCAGCACCCTAGGACTCTAGTCCCACCATAGTGACACAGCAGACATCAGCGAGGACACTGTGGCTTGGCAGAGCATTAGCAAAAAGTGATTCAGGCCCTGGATTGCCCTCTGGTCCTTTGAAGAGGAGCTATAAAGAGCAAAGTGCTACAGAAATACATTTCAGGCTTTTCCATCTTGCTTTCAGGGTCCATAGAAGTGTCCGTCTCAAGGGTCCAAACACTGAATTTTTCATGTCACTTCTGACTCTCCCTGATCACAGTTTGCTCCCCAGATGCCACCTCAGCATACCGAGCCACTACACAGCAGTGACTGGATGTCTCACAGCAAGGGTACAATGCCCATAAGCATAAAGCAGATGTCAAAGTATGGGTGGGCTTATAGCACTAGACACGCCTAGGGCCATTCCCAGGTCCTGGATTCCATTCTCTCTGCTCAGGATCAGAGGAGCTCAGAAAATAGGGCTGGGAAAGACCTCAGGAGTTTCCAAGACAGTATCGGCTATCCCTACACTGCTCCTGATGTGTGTTTGTCCAACTTCTTCCTTGAAACACCTCCGTCAATGGATTTCCACCACTCGTCTATGTGATCCATTAGCAGAGATGACCCAGGACATGCTTAATAGCTTGGGCAGGCAACAGAGAAAGTAAACACTGGAGTGACTACTTTCCAGGCTGAGAGGAGAAACCTAAACAGGAGAAGGAGGGGAAAGCTCAGAGGAGCCACAGAAAGTCTGCAAAGATTTTGATTTGTGTCCCCTTCAAACCTCCAAAAGCTACACAAAGCCCAATCCTCCTCTCATCCCATCTGGAGGCCCAAGAGGCTTCCAGATGGTCTGCAAATGAAGCGCCAGAGCCACGTCAGCACCCCATGGGCTCACATCACCACCAGGAGGTGATGCGTGAGACTGTGACTGTAAAACCCGAGTCTTTGTCGCAATCCGGGACTAAGATCATGTTGGGAAGACAGTCACTGGCATGTGGCACTGCTCCCTCCCATTAAAGTAACCTCTTCAGGTTGACAGATGTTGGTGGTGGCAACTCCAGGGCCTTGACACCACAGCAGCTCTCTTGCAATTGGCTTGTTTCAGCTCCAAGCGGGTACAGCCCTGTAATAGCAGCACAACCCCACTCGCTACACTTGGACATTACCACTACTGTTGATCTTGGCGTATTATTCATCCATCTTCCCAGCCATAAATTCCCTTCCTGGACTCCATGACTTGCTTTATAACCACACTCTTTGAGCTGAGACTGCGAAGCCCTGAGGACGAGACCTTTGCCTCTGTGTTTTCTATTTAGAGCTTTGCAGCTTTACGACACTAACAGTAACTTCCCAGATGACTTTGCAGCCCGAGCCCACGTTTGTTGAAATGCTACTTTTTGGCTACTTAGGTCACCCATAAGAGCATGGATAAATCTCAGCCCCCGCTACTACACATAGGGAGGAGGAGATCCTGATAGCTTGCTTCAAATATGACCTACAACAAACCATAATGTCTTTCCCTTGCTCTCCCAAATGGATCAGCACGAAAGTCCACCCCAGAGGCTCATTACTTGGCCTCTGTTTCCCGAGTTTAAAGCCTTGAAGGAGGCGAGTAGTCCCACTGTATTAACACCAGAGGCTCACAGATCTTTCCACCAAGCTTTGGGAGCTCACGCAAGACAAGGGCTCACACAGCATGCATTAACGCCTGTCTGTCAGAGAGTCCCAGAGCTCGACATGCTCCTGGCTCCTGCTGATGGCCTCAGAAACAATCTGATAGCAGCACAGTCCAGCATCAGCTGCCTAATGCTCCGATCCCCCTCCCAAAGTCATTCCTTCTTACCAGCTTTCCTGCTCTGGACCTCTTCAAGCAGTCTTCCGTGGGTCTCTTTTCATTGGGGTGAATAAATCTGAATGATGCTCTCCATCCCTGCCCGCCTCAGCTCGGAGGGGTCCCTTGGGTGCACCATGAAAGCAGAGGCACATCTCGGCTGGATTACAGGGCTGTGCAGTGGCTTTTATAGCTACAAATTCCTGCATATGTTTCTGAGCAGGACGTATATACTCACACATAAAGATACAGAGAGACCTCAGGGTTGAGGGCCCTCACATAAATGAGTCCTTCTTGGTTGCCCCCTCTTTGGAGGGAACCTTGGTGGGCTGAGGTTGGTGGGAGATGCTCTTGGCTGCTGACAACCAGCTCTCCCACTGGGCATGGAGTGTTGCTTCTTTCTGAGAACAGAGGCCAAACGGAGGGAGTCATTTGCACCATTGAGAAGTGGGTGTAACGCTGTGATTTACTGGCATATTACAGCCACATCGGCACTGACTTCGCACGGATAAGGACAACTGTGAGGAAAACAAGGGAGGAGGCAACGAGACTCAGAGGAAATCCACAGAGATCAATAATGTTACATCAGATTTATGCTGGTTAGTAAACCAAAGGTTGCAGTCTGCTCCCCACAGCACTGGTTTATTACAGCTCCAGATTTCATACCACAGTCACTGAAACCAGGATCTGTCCCCTGACGTTTTATAAATAACCTCTTTCTCCCAAAAACCCGCTTCTTTAGCTCTCCGTGAGTGGAGAAGAAGAGACAATGATGTGTGGATGGAAAAGCAACAAAAAGAACTAAACCAGGATTAAAACGCAGCAAGGCTCCAAAGAATTCACAGATGTCTCTCCTCTCCTTCCCCCCCTGCACTTCTCCGTGGTCAGCTGTAAATATTTATCTGGCAGGCTGCAGTGGAAGGCATGGCCCAAAACACTTCATCACCATTTCAGCGTGGCTGCCCTCCAGAGCACCCTGAACATGGGGGTCGGTGAGTTCTTTCCTGCAGCTTTGTTAGAGGAAGGTCCCTCTGCCCTTATGCGGGCACAGGAGGGCTTCCAAAAGGAATTCAGAGCATCTCAAGCACGGGCTGCTGGATGCGTTGTTTTTCTTCTTTTCTGGGGATGTTTTTCCTTCCTAGAGGGTCTGATTTTCCATTTCTAAGCTGGAGGGAGGGCGGTGGGTCAGCCCTGCCACCCCAACACCAGCAGCGTGGTGCTGATTGCCAGACAGAAGCAGGGAAGGGGGGATGTGAAGCTGGACTGGATCAGTCAGGAGCTTTGGGAAGCAAAGGAATCACTGCTATTTCTATAATTCACCCCAAAGTGTTTCACAAGTGTTGGCAAGGGTGGCTGTCTCGAGGGTGGAGCCCGTCAGCCCCTATGGGGAGCTCAGCTCCGCTCAGGACAAGTGGAAGCACTCCAGAGGCTGGCAATTTGAGGGGCTTTGGTTTTGAGGATGCCCAGCAAGAAACACCATTGGTGCCTAGGGCTGTGCTCAGAAACCAAGTCAAAACACTTCCAGCAACTGCACTTAGTGCATCTCCGTTTGCCAAGAGCAGCTGCCTCCTCCTGTGGTTGTGGTTAAGGGAATGCATTGTGTGTTTAAAAGGGAAAAAGCCCAAAAGCTTCCTCTGAAGCTCTCAGCAAACACTTGGACACATGGCTAGTGGAATGGCAGCCCAGAGAAGATAGGGACTAGCTTAACTGGAGTCCCCTAGCTGAATGACAGCTGGATCTCCCTGGCTGGTGGTGTTTAGAGGTGCCAACACAGGGTACAGGTCATTGCCTTCAGCTAGCACCAACACGACATGCAGAATCCAAATATTCCATCCAAAATATTCCTCCTTTTCTTTTTTTTTCTAACTTCTTCCTGCCCCTTCCTCCCCATCCAAACCCAGAGCAGTGTCTCGGGCCCATAAATACTCAGCAAAATTCATCTACTTCAAAGCAGGCATTGTGCTGAGCCTCTACCGATGGCTCACTCTGCACTCCTGTATGGAGGTACTGGGAGAGGAGAAAGAGAGGACAGGACCATAACAGGTTCACCCTCAGGGTCTCTCTCTAGGTTCAACTCCAGCCCCATAGCAGCTTAGAGGCTGGAGCAGGCGAAGAGGCCCAGCCAATGCACGGAAGAGTCTTCCTTCAGAGAGGAACTGAGATGTCCAACCAAGACCTCTCTCGCTACTTCAATAAGCAGCTTATCGCCCCAGTCTCCAGCTGAAGCATGAAAGCAGTTTGTTTTTCCAGTTCTCTGCTATTTTCTGCAGGGAGCGGCACACTTTGGCAAAGCAGAGCCCTGGCTGACATCATATATTCTTACCGGCCTTCATCACACTGCAACTTATTGCCAATTAGCTGGTTCACCCCTGATTATTTATTAGTCTGCCGTTATGCCTTCCTGGGCAACGAGATTCAGTTCATGACTTCCCTCCTTGCCAACGCTTCCAGTGGAAATGAGGCTTGGTCAGCACATCTGCAAACGTGCAGAGTTCTTGAAAAGGCAAGTCCCCTCCTTGCAATGAACTCATTTAGAGCAGGGGATCAGTAACCACACGCATGAACGGATCTGAGGTTAATCTATTATCGTATCAATGGCTCTTGCAATTTTGAACACGCTCAGAGCCTCCTCCCTGTAAATGTAAATGCATGAGAATGTCCTCTTCCTTCAAAAAATAAACCCTGTAACTCCCTTCTCTGCAGTAATCATGGTGCCTTCGCAATTGCAATGCAAAGGGAAGCTGAAAATGTGGCCCAGCTGTATCCAAAGGTTTTAAAAACCCAAATAGAGGATAAGCAATCAGACTTCAAACTGCACAGGTTTTAAGCCAGTGCTGTGAGATGCGAGGCTTTACTTGGGATTTTGAAGTCTCCAGGGCTGACAGTACTGCAGCAATTCACTGTGTGCACTGACACTGATCACCGCGTTATTACCGGGATGCTCTGGGAGCAGCATCTCCTGGTAGGACAGACTTTCCAGAAGGCTCTGTTTCCTTTGACCAAAATGGGCTGTTGGCTGTTTATTGCATGTAGGGCACTGTACCGCGAGCAATTTCCAGTCTCCCTAGTCCTGTCTCCCTCTGAGCCCACACCAGTGACTGCCCAGCAGCACACCCCAAAATCCCTGAGTGTGGCAGGCCCATCTTTTCCCCTTGTAATGTAATAAATGACAACACACAGGGGCACATGGGGAAAGACCACTTCTATGGCGAGGTGCCCGGTGCCTCGGAAGAGCCAGGGAGAAGGGGAGGAAAGGCTTTGCATTACCAATACTGCATTATCGGTGCAACAGGGTCCACCCCGGCAGCGCCAGGCACCAACTTTGGGCAGGACAGAGCAGAGCTGGTGCTTTGCATGCCCACGTGGCCATGACCCCGTGGGGTTAACATGGTATTGAGTTTACCCAGCTGCAGTTCCCATCATCTGCTCTGTAGTCAGTCCCCATGTCCAGCCAGCAGGCATTTGGGGTAGCTGGCTCATCCATCAGTCCCGCTCCATCAGGGCAGCCACTTATTGCTGCCTTCCCAGCACTGAGGCCGAGCATGGCAGGCATGGGGAGGGCATGGAGTGGGGGGACGAAACATTTTGTGCACTGCAACTGCTGCCGAGCTGACAGCAGCCAGCGAGAGCTGGGATTTCCCACGATCCCTTCACCTTCCCATCAGTGGAAAGTGCCAGCTTGGCCCTCGGCTGCTGGCCAGCTCTCAGGGGCTGGGGAGGTGGAAGGGACTGCTGTGACCCAGACATCAAGCATGATGCTGGTTTGGCGATGCACTTTGCCCTCCTGCTTTGCGAGCCAAGGGTTTATAAACCCTGCAGGAAAAGTGCCTCCTCTTCCTCCCGGCACTGCCAGCCCTGCTTTCAGCTCCAGGCGCTGAATCGCCGCCCGCCTCTGAGCTGCAGATGCAGCTCACTCTTCCCTCTTGTCTTATTAAAGCTGTTTGCTCTTCCTAGGCAAGGGACCAGCTTGGTGACAAGCAGGAGATGATAGGGAAACGTGAGAAGGAGCTGAGGCTCTGGGTAAAACCCGTGCACAGTGCTGGACAGAGGCTGGCTGACACCAATGCGCCAGAGCTGCCCCGCAGCCAAGCCTGGGTGCTCAGAGCATCCCTATCCAGCACCGAGCTCATCCACAAATTGGGGAATTTGCAGCAAACACATTGTTTATGGACCAACAACCTTGGGAGTTAGGGAAGGGTACCCCGCACCTTGAAGGGAAGATGTTCCTTGCAGTGAGACTGTCAAGACAGACTCTGGAGACGCAGGGCAAAGTCTTCATGCAACCAAGAGTTTCTCCAAGGAGTGAAATGATTTGCTCACTCTGCTCTGAGCTTCAGCTCCAAAGGGAGGATCTTTGTGCAGATTTTTCCTATTCAGAAATAGCAGGAAAACTCAGTATTTTGGGGTGCACAAGAAGTAAAATCCTATTTACCTTGAATATCGCATTGTCTCCCAGAGGCAATCATAAGGCTACACTTTGTAGAGCACCACAGTAAAGAAAGCTCCAGAAATACCACTGGAGATAGAAAGGGAAGGTGATTTAATACAAACCATACGTGCTGCTCAGGGGTTTCTGAGTAATCCAGCTTCTGCATGTCCTCGCTGCATTACAGAAATGATGCATTGTCTCCCCTTTCCTTGGCTTCATTGCAGGGAATGAATCTTCCCCGAGACCCTAATTGCTTCAAATGCTCTCTGCTCTATTTATGTTTGATTTTACCCAGTGGTTTCAAGCAGTACTGATCCTGAATAACTGTTGATCTAGGGCTGTACCCTTGCTAACATCTACTTTGAAGGAGTTGTGTGCAGGTCTGTTTGAATAACATCAGACAGGGCGGAGAGGACCTGACTCTTCAATTAAAGGCTTTATAATGATCCAGTCAATACAGTGCTTTTCTTAGCAGGCACAGCCATGTGACCATGATGGTTTTAATACCTGTGGATGCAACTTCAGGCTAATGTGTATCTTCCCACTATCTTTGCGTCAATTCCTTGCCCTAGCTGCTCCCTGCCTCAGTTTCCTCCTCACACACTGGCTGTAGCTCCTGCGCTTGGGCCAGCATGCAGTCAAAACCTTAATAACACACCATGCCCTATTAAAAAGAGATCTTTCCTACCCTGACTGGTGGAAAGATCTGCAGCAGCCACGACTGCTGGCAGCCCTGGCATCCAGAGGTCAGCAGAGAGGCGCAGCTTCGCTTGCTGCTTCTGGGCAGAGCAGGGGGAAGAACATTTGTACCCTTCTCTGAGCACACGGTGACCCTCTTCATAGCCAGGGTGAAGTGATGCCTTCTCTCTCTGCTCCCATAAGGACAGGCACAGCTCAGTCTGTGTGGTGGTGGAGGACAGGAACAGCATGTAAAGCAGATGGCTACACAACCAGCTCGGTTATTACTGGAATAAATTGGGTAAATCACAGGCTAAGCAGTTGCTCTCCCTGCAGTAGGAGAGGATCTGACACCGTGATTGAAAATCAGCAGCACCTCAGAGGCAATCGTGGCTGGGAAGCGTGCTGCGCTGGGAAGCTCCGCTCAGCCGGGTACTGCACTTGGGCTCTGTTATTACTGCACTTTAAACCACAAGAACAAAATGTCTGGGACATGCTAATGACACCAGGAGAAACAGAAGCATTCTGATTTGGTAGTAATTGTTGTAATTATTTGCTACCAGAGCAGACAGGAATATAATATAATGGGTCTGATTATTTATCAGCATTCAACACAAGAAGAAAACAGTGCCGGTAAATAGCAGAGGGTTCATTTTGGGGAACTGTTTAAAGCCAGGAAAGGACAAAACATCTCTGTTCAAAACAGGGCCTGTGCAGGCTCTGCATTGAAGATCTGACAAAGGTTTTCAGGATTCAAAATAGCTGTCTATGGTTGAGAGTTTGCCCTATGTATTTGGCTTGGTCGCAGCTGCCAAGGCCAGGTTAGCAGAGCAGCCTTCCCTTAAGCAAGACCCTCACCAGCATCTTGCCAAATGTTATCCATTGGCAGTGAAATCATCCAGGGTGGAACACTCTGGTTACCCTTTTGGGGCAAATCCGGCAAAGATGCTTCCAACATTTCCAGATGTGGCATGTAGTTTTGCCTACTTTAATACTTAACTGCTGCTGAGGCGAAAGGCTGAAACAAGATAGGCGAGGAAGGAAATGGGTATGACAAGATTTGTGCGTGAAAAGAAATTGCACCGAGACCCCAGTGTCAAAGCCTCTGGGCTGGCTCGCTGCATGGTCTTAGAGGAACCTGAAACCGGGAGAGGAGGTGAAGAAATGGGAGGTCTGGAAAAACACATGGTTAGGTAGAGGAAAGGCATTCATGGAGGCCAGGGTGGACAAACAGGAGAGCTATGGGCATACAAGGACAGGCGTCACACCAGCAATAGAGGGCATCAAAGGCTCACCATCCCTGTGAGCGCCACTGGCATAGTATGCCAGTGTGCTCCAAGGCTCCCCTACACTGAGGACACATGCTGGTTAGCCCACCTTGGGGCATCTGCAGGATGAGCCATGGTGAGAAGAGCAGAGCTCCTGGGGGACCCCTTGATAGAAAGCAACTTTCCTCCCATTGCGGGTGGTGATCACTTTCCTCGTCAAAGGGGCTTTGCTGTCTCTATCTCCCCATTTGGCACCCTGCTCTCTTTCAGTTCCCCCACTCCTCTGACCTTGGAGCTACTACGCTATGAACATGTCAGACAGGAACATGCAATCGATGCTGGCCAACCCACTAACTGAATGAGCTATTATTACAGCAGGCACTGATGTGAGCAGCCACAGAAAGGAAAACAGATTTTGGGGCTCCTCATGTGTCTGGGGCTATCTGCACATCCTGTCCCGGGTTAACTGAAAACATGTGGTCAAGGCTGCCAGGCTGGTGTGCAGCTACAGCCAGAGCTAGCTCTCAAAGCATCTGCATCTTCTATTTCCTCGTCCCCTTTCTTGAATAAGCCCACTAAAATCTAGCTCAGGAAATGGTAAGATACCAGCATGCTTAAATGTCCTCCTCGTCTCTGATGCTAATTCTGCAGAGCCCTGCTGTTTCAGCTGCATCCTCTTTGGCTTGCTCCCTCTCATGCGAGCGTTACCAGTTGCTGGAAGACACTTGTCCTTATTTTCCTCAGGTGTTCCTATACTCCAAAAATATATTACATGCGTAATATACATGTCATAAGCCTGAGAGTGCTCAAACCAAACTCACTTTGTTCCTATGACACATGGACACCGGCCTGTGACCCGGTACAGACCAGACCCACTTTGGAAACCTAAGCTGTGCCCTTGCGACCAGGCTGTGCATGTAGTGACCATAGATGGTTCAGGCTCAGCCTGGTTGTGGCAAGCAGCGTGATGGATCCCAGGCAGCCCTGATGAACTGCAGTGAGAGCAGAGAGGCTGAGATGGGGCTGGCAGAGAGCAACCCACTCCAGAAAACCTTCCCACCTCCTCACCTTCCTCAGCCAGAGGTGCCACTTGTGCAGGCAGTGTTTCCTGGGGAGCAGCTTTCATTCTTTCTTTTCAAATGTAGAGCCATGTACATAGCAAACAGCCTCCGCCTCCTCTGGTGCAGGGTTCCCCAGGGCAACCTCGCTCTTGGTGCAAATCTGCTTCCAGTTGTTTGCTTTGAACCTGCCACCTGCTCCTTTTATTTGATGTCCCCGAAGTTCTTGTCTGAGAAGGAACAGCGTACAATCACTCTCTATTTTGTAACCAGGTCGCTTTGTTTTGAGTCACTGTTGTCTGGGTCCCTGCTTCTTTTTAATTCAATGGCGAAAGCTTCCAAGTGGCTCAAGGACATAGATCGGGCATTTGCAATTTTTAATTCACTTTTCCTAAACGTTACTGGTGTGATGCTTTGCTAAAGCCTGCCAGTTGTTACCACAAGTGGCTAAGGCTGCTGAAACAGCAAAGAAACACCACGTTGGCCTTGGCGCGTGTAACCTATTTGTACATCCTCTGTGCATCACCACCTGCAGACACCTGCAAACACACAGCCTCATCCATGTCCCTCCCCAGCACAAGCTCTTCTGCCCATGCCCTAGGATCCACCAGCAGCCACCCTGCCAGCCCCACGCACCTGCCTGCATGCGTGTCCATTGCCTTCACTCCTCCAAGACTTCCACTTCAAATATAAACAACACGCTGTAAATACAAATGCCACTGTCAATGCGCTCTGTATCTATACACCCACACTGTACCAGCACATACCCCATCCCACCCTAACCTGATACACACCCTTGAATGCATTCTTCCACCCCACGCCTTGCTACAACAGGCTAAGCAGCTTCAGAAAGAGCAAGGGAAAGCCCCAGTCTTTTTGAATCTTTTGCCATGCAGATGGAAACGGGGTAGGTGTGCTTTCCGAGCATCATCATGCTTTGTAGCACACAGATGGTGAGCGCGCCACGGGTGGGCTTCACATCAGGCCCTGTCAAAGAAAGATGCAGGCGAGCACAGGCTCCCTGCTCATAGGTGACTGCAGGAGTACAGAGATTTCTGCACAAATGAAACATATGGAGACATAAGTATATATTACGTCTGTGCATACGTGTACATACATCTGTATAAAAGGATGCTTGGACAACACATCAAGAAGAGCCAATCTTGTGAGCTGCTTGCAAAGGGACTTGACAATCTCAGGGTACACATACAACTCACTTAGCCACTGCTGCGAGCCTGGTTCCTCTCTGTTATTTTTATAAGGCCATAGCATTAACCTAATTAATTTGCTTTAATTGGTGAACATTATTAGCCTAAATGGTCCCACTTAAACCACAGAGAAGCCTTGGCCAAGCTCTTCAAACAGCTGCCTGTCCCCACTCACCCTCCTGAAGCTGGTTAACACAGCTGAGTTCAGCCCAGGCTGCGCCTTGGCACAGCAGCCCTCCTCTTCACAGGGCTTGTTTCTGCTCTGGAGGGAAACACCTGCATGTCTCAAAGCGAGATCGACTCGGAGCAAAGATATCAGCTTAGTAGTTACAGGCTCCCTCACCACCCAGACCTGGTGGGAAGAGACCAGTGCCTAAGCCACCTTTGTCAGCTACACTGGTAACTACAGCTGAAAAGTACCCGTAAAATCTTCACAAACACCACTAACCTGCTACTGGCTTTAGAGATACCAAGGTTTACCATCACATTTTACCACAAAACCTGCCCTCTGTTGTCATTAAGGGCTAGCTGCAGAGAGGTATAGAGGTGGCTATGACTGAACCTAACCCTAAACATGTGGTGGGGACCCAGACTACAGCGCTGGGTGCAGCAGAGGCAGCTCACCCAGCGGACTGCACACTGCAAAGCTTTATGGCAGCTTTCTGCCATTCCCTGCTGAACCCAGGCTTTGACACAATAGGTGCCCATACCTATGGTCTGGCTGATACAAGATCAATGCATCCCTCTCTATGCATTTATATACTTATGATAGAGCTTGACCTGGCAGAAGGCTATAGATGATCAGCATTTGTGGAGCCACAGCAGCCACCGTGCTTCTGAATTGCCTCTATGGCCCCAAAGGCGGATGCTGAGTAGTGAGGATGGTTTGGAATAAACATTACATGGAGAGGTAATTCTGTATAGGAGGTATGAGAGCCAAGGGCCTTGGGAGAGCAGCAAGTCTACCCTACAGCCCTTGCAAAATGAGCCAAGGCCAGCTAACTGTGAGCTGCAGCTGACAGAGAGGGGAGGAGGATTTCAAGGTAAGAGATGGCAGGAAGCCTAGAGGAGGTTGGAGAGGACAGCAGAGAAGGCCTCCTGGGAACAAGTCTAAGTAGAGCTGCTAAGGGAATTCAGTATCTCTCAGGAGGCCTTGGAAAAGGGGACACAGGTAACAGCTTTGTGAGGCGCTGGCTAAGATACAGAGCTAGGAGTGCGGGAGAGAGACAGGAATTAGCTCAAGGAGATAGCAAGGGGTGGGGAATGCACATTACAAGTACCTGAGATGGAGCTTTTGGAGCGAGATCCAGAGGAAGCTGATGGCTACAGTCATGCCACTGAGGAGCACAAGTGCTCTGGCTGTAAGCAAAAGGGCTGCTGAGAATCTTGAGATAGAGATGCAAGATGTGCTGAGGCTAAAATTGCAAGCTGAAAACCAGCTGTGTTGTCACCCACCCTTCCTGTTCTGGGGGGATGGAGACCTCCAGCCAGATCACATTCAACCCCCAAGCAATAGGCAGGTCACTCAATAGCCAAAGCACCTTCTGGATGAGGGAAGCACTACTGGGAGCCACTCAATACAACCTTATCAGGGCCAGCCTCAAAGGAAGCAGCTGCACAGGGAGCATTCATTTCTTCAAAGCTCTTGCTGGCTGGCTGTTTTCATGCTCTTGCAGCCTGGGATTTGGGAGTGCTTGAGACTGGCAGTGCTGTGTCATAGCTCGCTCTTCTCCATCCTCTCCTATACCCCTGGCCCACAAACACCCAGATGGTAGCAAACAAGAGACCCACCAGAGGTGTGAATATAGCAGCTGTTACACTTTATTTCATTGCTCTTTTAATTATTTTTCCAATTCAAAAAGACAAGAAAAGTTACAAAAGTACTAAAAGGCATCGATATTGGCAGGACATCCCTGTGCTCCCACCCGGGGAAGGCAGCTTGCAGCACCCGTGGGTTAGCAGAAACACAGCTCTGGGGCCAAGCACCTCAGCAGCTCTTGCTGAGCAAAGACTGGAGCCACGCAGGGGCTGCTGCCCCAGCCATCTGCATGGGGAACGTGGCTCTTCAGACAGGGACCACACGTCCTGAGCACAGGGATCTGGTCTGAAGGGCCAATGCTTCCTACCCTGCACTGGTCAGGTTGATCAGCAGCAGTTAAAAAGCAGAGTTGTGCCACCAAAACAAGACAAGCAGAGTCTCTATAGGGGCAGTATTCAGCAGAGGAATGGGCCTTTCTTGGAAAAAGGGACTTACTGCAGGGAGCCACGATGCTCTGCCGGAGGTACCTCACCAACAAAAGCAAGCACACCCTTGGACGTGGTGCTGGTGGCCCAGCTGCAGTGGCCTGGAGCCAAAGAGCAGGCAGAGCTGGGTCAGCATCTGGACAGATGTTCCCTCACTGCTTTGCCCAGCTGCTCTGCCTGAGTGAGAGGCAGCTGGGGAGGGAGGAAGATAGAGATGGGGATATGGGTCCCCAGGCCTCCACGGCTTCTGGGCTTTCCCCAAGGGCCCCAGTGAAGGGCCCAGAAAGCACCAGTGAATGCTGGTTCACTGCGTAGCCTCCTAGTGGCAGCTGGACTGACCACTGGTCTCGTCCACGGAGTGGCATCAAAGACCTCCACGCTGCAGCAGATTTAGAAACAAAAGTTATTTTACTCACAGTTGCTCCTCTTGATCCAGGCAAGAAGTAAACTACTCACTCCCCTTTGCACTCAGCAAGGCAGAGGCTGAAGGCAGGGAACACCTAGACAAAGAGGTTACCCACTCTGCCAGGTGCAGCATGGGGAAATGCCTTGCTCCTCTGCCTCACCAAAAGAGGTAAAACCTTGTTCCATCAGCTGTCGTCTTGTGGCACAGAACACATACATGGCTCAAGGACAGATCCCAATAAAACTCCACTGGTAGTAAGGCCCAGCATGGTCCCAATTGCCTTAGGACTGTATGGAGAAATGTCCCATAGCTTCACTCAAACTCCCCTCCTGTTTCTTCCACCAATAAGCAGGCACAAAACAGAGACCTCTTCCTTCCACTCTGCGCTACTTCTGGGAATACTTGTTCCACTGATATAAGTGTACCTGAATTTACTAGCCAGCATAACAGGGGAGTGGAAAGCCTGCTGGAGACATTAGATTTGGTTGAGTTTGGTAATAGCAGTTACTTTTAGCATCATGCTAGGGCAGCAGGGTAACGCTGTGGAGAAGTGTTACACATTCCAGACCACAGCCTCAACAGAGAGGAACCCAACAGCACACAGCCATCCCCAAGCTGTTCTCTCTGATAATGCTGAGGACTGAGGGTAGGTGCTGTTTTCTCAGATGGCTGAACACAGACCTTCCATTCTAGAGTTTTACTCTAACTCTACAAGTAGGAGGCTCACGTCTCTCATTTCAATCCCCTTTTAGATGATATCACTGAGCTGCTAGCAGACCAGCTGGAACTCACAGCCAGATGTGCCTGCTACCTCTTCACACCCCCCTCCAAGGGTCTTCCATTCAGAAGAGCTTGAAGTGAATGCAATTATAGCAATATCAGAGAGGGATCTTCTTGCTTTGCAGGCAGCCCTGTATAGCCTGTCTCCAATCTTGAACTCACTTCTGAGTGAGAGAAGGATCAGGTCTCTAGCAAAGCACTGTAGACACAGGCACCCTTGGAAAACTGACTGGACTTGGTTTCACACCCATGGACCACTTGTCCTTGCTGTCATATAGGCCATACTAGCCCCTGAACCCCTCAGAGATACCAACCACCACCATCCCCAGGTTTGACACTGCCTTGGCGGCTGCCCTTGCCAGTTTGTGGACCTGACTGATTTGTTTTGCCCTGAAAGACAAAATCTCTCCCTTTGCCACTAATCAGATATGGCACTGGTATGAAAACAGGCACTGCTGCAAAGCCATATGCTTCCTGCTGCCAGAAAAGCTGTACTGCAAAGAAGTGTAATTGTCCTCTCCTTCTCCCATCCATCCCCCTGTGTATCACCACCTCCCCTTCTCCCTGCCAGGCAGGTGGTTGGATTATAGTTCCTGAGGTTTCTGGAGAAACTCCTTCAGTAGGCACATGACGGTTCTTCCACTGGAGCTATCGGGCTCAGCGGCTTCAAGGTGCTGAGGGAACGGAAGGCAAAGGTGGATGGATCATACACAAGGTGGGGTGGCGGGCAGCCTCCATTGATGCTCTGATGGGGAATAAAAAGAGGGATTAAGTCAGTGCTCATACAAGCTGCAAATGGTAAAGTTCCTGCCTTGACTGCTGGTCACATCCCTCTCTAGTACGATTGCACCTCCTTGAATGAGGTCATGCTTGTACCTGCAGCAAGTGCAACATAAGCAGTGAAGCTCTTTGCTTGTGTCCTTACTCCTACGCACTGAGAAAAAAGCATGCACACCCCACCTCCTCCAGGACTGAGATCCCTGGGATTCACATGCCTAGGACTCACTGCACCTGCAGCCAGTAAGTGAAATAGGATATCCATGATGCACTTAGAGTCCCAGAGTCAGAACAGCAGCACTGCCAGAAAGTATCACATGGAAAAACTAAATTCAGATCCATTTGGCCTTGAAGGAGGATCTGCTATACTTTTAGAGCAGGGAGATAAATCAGTCATCTGGGTCCTACCTTTCAACAGCTCTCCCATAAGGGTTTATAAAGTCCTAGACACATTGAAACTCCGTAGAGTTTTGGCTCCAGATTCCAGAGTTCAATGAGGAACGGCTGAGAGATTCCCAGAGAAAAGACCCCACCTGAAGGCCTTACAGCCTTGTTTGTACCACTGTACCAGCCACCAAAGACCATTCTCTCCTCTTTTGCTCTCAGTGCTCAGAGCAGATCCAGAGTAAGGAGGCCACAAATACCAGCGCACGCTCTGCACTGCATGACAGGAGAGAAATGCTGTTCTTCCCTAGGCTCTGCTGGGACCCGTGGATCCCAGAGGAATTATACTGCCAAAGTGATTCTGCTCTGTTAAATAGGAAGTGGTTTCCTTCTGCTTCTTGGGAACTGTTTTGTTTCTTCTCTTCTGCAAGCACAAACACCAGTGTAGCAGCTGCTTCTCAGACACTCTTTGGCCAGGAGATGAGGTCTCACCACTTCATGGGCCAGCAGAGTATTTAATCATAATCTCATAGAGTTCATTTCCCAGGGATAGGGATAATCTACTGTGAGTGTCACACGCTGGGAAGCTTAGAAACTCATGCAAATGTCCTGCACCTTCATCTCACTTCCATCACTGCTGGGAAAGGCTTTACCATTGTTTTCATGGAGGTTAGATAAGAGATCTGACCTGGGCTCTGGCGTTATGTGCCTCCCTGCTCCCTCTTCCAGACTTTTCCTAGCAAGACCCATGATCTCCCCTGCTCAGCCTGCACTAAGGGACTGCTCTTCAAATAACAGGGCTTTGTTAAGAAGAATTACCAACTCTGCTGTCTCCTCTAAGACAGAGGTTCATTTTGGCACTTCAAAGTCAGGTCTATCAGACAGCTGCAACCACAAAATGGCAAGGCAAGGTGATGTTTTGATGTCACCTGCTTCTGTCCTGGCTGGCTTTTCACTTGTCATCATAGGACACACACATACAACTTTCCCCAGAAAGCTCTGATCAAATGGTCAGGCTCACCCAATCATATCAAATTAGAGAGAGCTATGGCAGTGTCCAAGCCAGGCCCTGGTGCTGCAGTCACATGCAGCAGGATTTGGGAGCTTCTGCCTCTAGGATCTTGGTCATAGCTGGGCCCCATAAGTCCTTCATGTCAGAAAGGGCCTCTTTAAAAGCCAGTATGGGCAGCATGTTCCTGCCCAGTTGGTACCTCCTCTGCCAACTAAGATGGGCACTTGAGAATGGAAAATGCCAACATGGTGCTTGGCATCATCTGTGCCTGGATTTTCAGCCAGCAAATCATGCCCTGCTACATCCCCCTGACACCTTGGCCAGCAGCATAAGAAACAAGAGAGGCAGATTTAAGGGCCTTTACTCAATAGCTACCTGCTGTGGGGTTATATATGGTGTGTGCTCTGGCAAGCCTCAGAGCTGGAGAGTAACATAGCAACCCCTATTCAAAGCTAAGGGGCAGAATAAATCAGCACGTTTGTCCTTCTCCAGAGCAGAGAACGTCCCCTGCCAGTGCCAACAGGGAATGAGAACAAAGAACCTGGCAGTCCCCTCCATTTTGAAATGCCAGACAGGATTAGGGAAGGCAGCTGAATTGGCTCATTTCTGGCACACAGAAGATGAAGAAGAGGCTGGGGAAAGACGGGTCCAGAGGACAGGCAAAAGTCATCCACAAAACCACCAGGCTTTGAACGGGAAGGTGCCCTGGGGTTTCTCTCTGGACCTTTTTCTGGGTCAATGTATGGGGCAAAGAGCTTTCCCAGGTACTGCAAGGCACACGGGCACAGAACAAAGGCTGAGGAGAAGGAAAGGGTGTGAGAAGACATAGGAGGATGCAGAGATTCACAGGTGGTCAGGGAGCTGCAAGTAAGGCTCAAACTGCACCAATCCTGCCTCTTCATCATGGAGCCTCTCAAACAGCCACAAGATGATGTGTGGCTTTCAACAGCACAGCCACCACAATGGCAGGCAAGGGCAGGGTGAGAAGAGCCCTACAGGCAGTAACTGTAGGCAGTAACAGGAGGATGCAGTAATGCAACTGCCTTAATTCATGGAAACACCAGGACCAATCTGCAGTGATTTATAACCCTGAGCAGTATGGGTCTGTCTTGCACCTACTCCATGACTGACAGAGCAGCAACTGTGCTAGGAAGAGCGAGCACCAGCACCAAATCACTCCACACTCTTCTTACAGAAGAGCATGCTTTCTTTGGAGCCTTATCCTGCTCTAGAGATGAGCAGACCTGATCTGGCTTAGTCCACGACACCATTTGGGATCACAGCATGTGGTGGTCTGGCTCTGATGAGTAGCACAAGGCAAAGCTCTGTAGATGTATTCCCAAAAGAAGACAGGATAGGGCTGGCTGCCAGCGAGGGAAACTTATTCCTCCCACCCTATCACTTGGGCCAACTGCCTCTCTGTAATGTGGGCAAGCGTCCTGGCTAGCCTGCTCTTCCCCTTGGGTGCCCAGTGCCAGCCTGGGATGCCTAGGATATCACTCTGACTACAGAAGGCTGCTTAGAGTAGTTGCTGCCACTGCTGCAGCTCCAGGGAGCTTGCTATAAACCTGCCTGACAGCCCCTGCTGAGCAACCCCAGACCAGCTCCTGCAGAGGCTCCTCAGAGCGCAAACAGTCCCGCGCTTGACATTAAAGGCCAGTGCGTTCACTCTAATGGCATTCAGACAGCTGGGTACCTCGCACAAAATGGAGCCTAATATGGGCCCTGTGCTAATGGCAATCATTAACCAGAACCCTCAATTTGTTAGGCAATGTATTTACACAGCTGGAGAACGGCCTGAGACACGAGCACGCAGCTGCAGGCAGGAGGGGGCACACGCTCCGTCACACGTGCCCACGCTCACTTGCACACGCTCACCTGCTCTCACACGCCGCAGGTTCTCCCCAGGACACTTCCCTGGTCACTTGTCCACATCCCTCTGAGCGCACGCAGACCTTCTCGTGACTTGGAAATCGAAAGGAGAGCTGTCTCTGCTCATGCAAATCTTGTCTGCTTGCATCGTAACTCAAGCCAAGGAGGACCTGAACTCCACAGGCACCAGGGGACAGTTCAAGCAGCACAGCTCATCACTTGCTTCATACAACTCTCAGGAGCAGGGGGTAGTTTCAGTACCTGCAGACACCTGTGCTGCCTCGTTGCACACCTCATTTGAGTTAGAGGAGCTCCTAAGGGACCTAGCTTGGGTTTACACTATGTGCGCAGATCACCTTGGTCACGTACGCTTGTCAGCATGCACACAGGACACACACTTCTTCCTCCATATACACCCACCTACATGCACACTCTTGCAAACCTGTCACCAACTGCATTACCATCACTGAATACAGGTGGTAAATAAGCAGCCAGGCTTGAAGCATATCTAAAGCACATTAACAAAGCAGCACAACAGAAGATGGTACAGATAGCAACCGGATGCAGGTGCCTCAAAGACGACCAGTGAGATTAAACACCACAGAAGAAATGCAGGATTTCAACCATATTAGCAGCCCTCAGAAAACAGAGAAATGGGCAACTGCTTCATAAATCCATCTGCAACATGACTGTACATATCAGCAAGGAAAAAGTACACAGGAATAAGATAAAACAGGTAAAGGATACGTCTACTGAAACAAACACACATCCCTTCTAGAAAGCCATGCCTTACCTCTGTGAAGTCTGGGAAAATATCCCAAATGCAGATTGTGAAACAACTTTATTTTGGACTCATGATTCCACAGAAGTGAGGTTCTCCTGGGCAAAGCAGAAGCAAGCGCAGCTCCAGGCATGCTTTCGGCTGTGGGAATGACAATCCCCACTGGAGGGGTAAATGAAGTTACCTAACACAACAACGTGTCTTGGAAGGGAGTGGTGTGCTAGGGGTGATACAAAACTAAGCCCTGCTTAATATTCTTTGGTCCTCTTTCATAAGAGCTCTAGTATCCTGGTGGGATTCAAAATCAGATCAGCTTGTGCACTCTGCCAACCCATCCCTTACTCAGGGCCAACCCAGCACAGGAGTCCCTTCTTTTTCCTACCCTTGGGCCCTGGTGATTGGGAAATGCTGTTGAGCTCTGTTTAAAGGACACTGCCTTCCAGTGGTGGATGCCTCTCAGCGGTGGGCGAATGATCCCCTTTGCAGTCTGTAGACTCACTTGTTAGAAGTCCTTTGGGATGAAAGGCACCATGTAATTGCAAGTTGCAAAGGCACATCCGATTCCCACCACTGCCCTATGTGGGAAGGAATAAATCCCCAAAAGAGCCTTGGCAAAGACAGATGCCTGCCTGTTTGAGACAGTGCCTTGCCCAGGAGTAGACAGAGCCAGAGGTAGTACCAATACTCGGGCAGGGCACAAAGAGTGAAAAGGCTGTCAGACTCCACAGTGGAGCATTTATAGTTACGCTGCTTTTAATTCCACTTTTCATTCTTCCTCTCACCCCTGCCAGGTGGTTAGAAAAGAAACTGATGACACTTCAACTTTGGTGTGTGAAACCATCACCTGTGAGCAAGGGAAGGGGACCTTCGTACTTGCTCCTAGCTATATTCCAAACATGGCCCTGACCAAGCCACTTCCTCAGTTTCTCCTGTCCTGGTTTCAGCTGGGATAGAGAAATTTTCTTTCTCGTAGCTGGTACAGCGCTGTGTTTTGGATTTAGTAAGGGTGATAACACACTGATACTTTTAGTTGTTGCCAAGTGGTGCTTATATCAAATCAAGGACTTAAGAGCTTCTCATGCCCTGCCAGTGTGAAGGCTTGAGTGGCACAAGGAGTTGAGAGGGGACACAGCTGGGACAGCTGCCCCAGCTGACCCAAGGGATATTCCACACCACACGATATCTGCTCAGCACATGAACTAGGGGGACATTTCGAGTGATGCCGTTTGTCTTCCCAAGTAACTGCTCGGTGTGATTAAGCCCTGCTCTCCTGGAGGTGGCTGAACACCTGCCCACTGATGGGAAGTGGTGAATGAATTCCTTGGTTTGCTTTGCTTCTGTGCGTGGCTTTTGCTTTACTTATTAAACCGCCCTCATCTCAATGCACAGGCTTTCTCACTTTTACCTTCCTGATCCCGCTGGCTGTGTGGTGCCGAGTTGCCAGCTGGGGTTAAACCGTGACAGTGCACTGCAGCCAGGATGAACTAATTAACATCTAGGTGTTGGGACCTTCGATGAGAGGTGATTTCCTTTCAATTACAGTCCTGCTGCAGGCAGTTTTCAAGAAAGAGTGGCTGACAAGCAGGACCAGCTCCTCCAGTGGAGCAGCAATTCACATTTAACTGTTGCTTCGTTAACTCCAGGAGGGCCTTTGACAATTTATTCCAGTCACAGACCTGGAGCAGCAAAAAGCATAACTTTTCAAAGGCAAGCCCCTTTCCTCCTGGAAGTCTCTCCTCCACATCCAGGTTCATATACAGTTTAATTTCAGCTAAAAGATACAGCATAACAGAACTTCATTTCACGACTGTTCTCCCTTCTCTTCCATGAAAAGAAAGGGTCAACTCCAAACACTGTTCTAATAAGGAAAACAAAACTCTGCAGCGAGCCTTGTTTCCCTGGGTTCTCCACTGCCCTTCCCTGAAAGGCTGAAAGGGCTGTCTTCCTCCATCAGCGTACGGCTGCCCAATACCAACTTCCTTCTATGCAATCGCGTTGCAGAGAGCAGTTCAGCAGTTTACAAACGCATCACTGTTCCTCTCTGAAAGACACCCCAGAAGAATCGATCAAACACCTGCACATCTGCGTGCAGAGTTGTCAGATGGCAACTACCGCACCGAAGAGAGGCACAACCAGACAGACACCACTGAACTTTTTTGGAAGGTACGTCAAAGGACCTAGCAGATGCTTGCTGGTCACTTGCCCAAAAGCAGAAATAAGTCAGTTTCAGCTATGGGTCCCTGCTTGCACCAGTGAGCTAAGCCTTTCTTCTCCTCTCTCTCACGTGTCTTGGAGATGTGTCTTTGAGAAAGCTGTCTGCAAGCTTTGATTTGCCTGCCTGACAATCTGAAGGAAGGAGGCTGCATGTCAAAAAGGGACAGATGGGTCATTCAGAGGGGCAGGCTCTCAGTGGCCCCTGGTCAACCTGAGGAACTCACTGCTCCAGGGTCCCAGTTGAAGGTCATGCTCTGAAGGCAATACCTATGAATCAGTAAATAAGAGTTCACTCTTATGAACAAGTGAATGAACCCACATGCCCCTACTGGTGAACTGCTGTCTTGTTCCCACTTTCTCTCCTGATACAATGGCATGTGCTTCCCTAAACCCACCTCCAGCAGTTCCTGCACAGATCGCAAGGTCTGTGTGTGCCTGAGTGGGATGAAGAGTGGGGACGAGAGGAGCTCCAAGCACCCACAGGCACACGCAAGGCACAATCTGACCCTAAATCAAAAGTCTGTACCCGAGTGACACTACCTTTTCCTCTCCTCCTTCACCAACTTCCCTTTCCCTCCCTGTGGGCAGGAACATGCTTCTCACACAGCCAGCGCGTGGCATGTACTCGTGCATGCACAGCTTCCAGTTTGGATGAGGCCGGGACAGCGTGATTGCCTCCGGTCAGGCAGGCTGGCACAGAGCAGCATGCAGCTTTCAACTGAAAGGGAACCCAAGTTAAAACTGCAAAGTGGGTATTAATTACCCTGGCATGAGCAGGCTGCAAACACATGCTGACGCAGTGCACCTGCCTCTGGACAAACCGCCCCCAAGTGCAGGAAGTAGGTGTACTGTGGGAGAGGTGTGTGGGAAATGAGGGTTACAGCTCTTGGGATTGGGAGAGGGAATGGGTGCTGGGTTCCCCCAGACACACACATAAAGGAGAGCGGGGAGCAACTGCAGTGGGACTGGACATGGTGGCAAAAGACGTGCCTGATGTGACACCCTGGACTCAAAGCTCTGCCGGAAAAGAGTGGCAGCGCCACCGTGACCCTCTGCCATCCCTGACCCTCTCTGCTCTATCACCCAGGTGTGACCCCAAAGATATCAAATCTGAGAAAGGTGCCTTGCCACTTCCCATCCCCCTGCACCATGGTGCTGCCAGCCACAGCCACCACCAACACCCAGGGCTGCCCCAGCAGCAGCTGGTCACTGGGCTGCACTTCTATCCTAAACTCCTTTCTACCTCTTCCCCACATCCCCCTTCTTAAACCAGACCCATAAGCCACATCTGACCATAAAGCAAGGACAGTGCTGAGAATAGGAATAGGAAGGATGTCAGCCTCCTGACTCACCAGCCACTCTCTACTTTCATACTGTTGCCTGGATTATGGAGCTCTTGGTTATTCCCACAACACCCCTTTGGCAAGCACTTACATAATACAACGGGTGCAAAGGCACACGTAGCAGGACTTTATGAAAAGCAGGCAGCAATAAAAATCCTTTAAGGAAGCAGAAAAAGAGACGTGACAGTCCCTCTTCTGGCTGCTATGGACAGGCTGAAGGCTAGTTAGCCTTTGCCATGAAATCTAATGAAAGCAATGCTAAATAAAAGAACGTCTAGAGGCAGACGCTTGGAATTGTTTGTAACAGACAGAGGCATTCCCACCTTGGCTACACTGGATCCAGAGGAAATTCTGGACAAAGTCTTAGGTCAGGAATTACTCACACTAAGGGCTGAGGTTCTCCAGGGCTAGCTATCACTGCACAGAGACCCTCAGCAGGAGCAGGCAGCTCAGTGGCTGGACTGGGAGCATGGGGGGAGCTGGCTCCCCCAATAAGCAAATGGATATTCACACTCTCACTTAGCAGAGGACCCTCTCGATTAAGCTCAGCACACGTGTACCTATCAACAGGAGACAGGAGCCCACCTAGGGAACTGGAATGTTAAAACCTCAATGAGCAGCCTCTGCACAGCAAGTAACCCAAGGATGTGACCAGCCAGGGAGAGGAGTCTCTCTCATTGCTTCTAAAAGGCAGGTTCAGGTTTAGGCACACTAATGACAACCAGGACTAGTTTGACAAACTTAGCTAGCTGCAGCTTGGGATCTCTGCTGCCTGAGATGTCAGAGCTGTTTGCACTGCATGATAGGATACAAATAAAGACACAGCTCAAGGTATGTGGTTTGAAAATCAAAGTCTAGACTTCAGGTCTCTCACTGTCTCTCTCTGGGCAAGTGCTGGTCTCTCAGTGTAACTCTGCCTCTGGGGTGCTATATCTAGCAATGCTTGCAAAGCACATTGGGAGCCTGTGATAGAAGGGGCAACACATGTGTGTATGTACACACAGTCTTCTGACTTTTCAGAAACCTTTACCTCATGCTGTGTGGCCAGAACGAGAGGTTTACACCAGTACTGCTCTGTCACCTAGCCTGCCTTACATTTGCGAATGGCTCAGGTATCTGCCAAGAAGGCTTAGGCCAGCGTATCTCCTGCTCAGCTCCAACCTGTAAAGGTCCCTTATTTTAGGAGAAGAAAACCTAGCATGTTTCTGCAGTGGCCTTTTAGGATGCAGATGCAAGAGATATAAGACAGGGAAGTCATTCCAGGGATCTGGCCTCTGCCCAAGCAGAAGGCGTTCTCAACATTGATAAGATCAAGGCAAGAGCACAAGAGGTTTATGTTCTAATTTAAAATTCTTATTTTGTTTTTACATAGCAGAAAACATCTCTCTGATCAGCCAGGTTATCAGATTGGCCTTGAAATCCTCACTCCCTGTCTGCCTGCTCCAACAAGAGCTCTTGAGATACCCAGGGGCTTGACAGCTGGGTCTTCTACCCACCTGCTGCTGCTGAGATAAGCCCAGCTCCACTGATCCCATTCAGAGACTGCATGTAGGAATTCGTGATGGAAGAACAAGAACAGGAATAGGTGAGTGTCTTGGAAAAGGGCCTGGAGAACTGAAAACTTGTGGTATTAGAGAGACATTGGAAGATGGGTTTCTGCATCCAGAGTTGGTTACAGCTGACCAAGCCTGGTCCAAGGCAGAGGCAGTTACCTGTGAGCACAAGCACATCCTTCCAGTGCTAAGGAAGTGTCTCCACTGCAACACCCGGCTGAACCATGCAAACATGCTCTGGATGCTCAAACACCCACACACATGCTGTACCCCTCATCCACACCTAGAGCCTTGCTTCCAGTTACACACATTACACCAGCTGACCAGATCTGCACACACGCATTGCCCACCTCACTGTGCAGCACCTTATGTAGGCTCATGCCAATCCCTCACCTTGCAGTGACATGGGCTATGCTACGCAGTATCTACTACGCACAGATCCATACTTACACACACACTGTCACCTCCAACTGATCTCTGCCCAAGGGGCTCATTGTCCTGTTCCATTATCCTTTACTGGGGGGGAATAGAGCATTGTTTTCCCTTCACTATAGGCCCCCACCTCACACAGCTCCTACTCCTGAACACATTTCAACACAACTGCATTGCTGGACATTTGGGAAGTTTAGCAATCTCTCTGCCTTAATCTGTTTAAGTTCTTAGACTTAAATGCTTCATTGATGTTACTAGCAGGTCACCGCCATCATCATCCTCACAAAGGAGGCAATAAGCATAATCCTTTCTCCTTCACTCTATCCTGCAGCAGAACTACAGGGAGAAAACAGGACTCCTTGCTTCAAACCCCTGGCATAAGCCACTAGGTAGCCAGCCTGCTCCTCAGATCAGTTCACTCTACATCTCCATCCAGTTGTACTCTGAATGTGACTGCTCACCTCAGTTCAGAAACAGACTGCATGCTCTTTACCTACACTGAAACAGGAGCCCTTGTGCATCAAGGCTACAGCAACACAAGCACACTGATTCATGACAAGAGCATACCATCACCCTTTAGAGGTACTGACCTCTCCCAGCTGCTTCCAGAGCTGAGGCATCTCAGCAAGGTGTTCTGCAAGGGACCTGCTGCCTCCTAAGCTGGATACACAAAAGTGGGCACTTGTAATCATTTGAAAAATGGAAGCAAAAATGGTCCTTTACCTAATGACTCTGCCACCACAACAGACCAACAAGAGACAGTGAAGTATCATATGCTATTGTCATGGAAACCACAGGAGCACCTTAGCTATAGAGATGCACTGTCACGGCTTGGCAGGGTTGGCTAGAGAAGCATGGATTCTGCGCCATCTGTCAGAACGGTGTGCTCTCAGTTTCTGCTGTTTATTTTGGTGCGAGCTGACACGGGCTCAGCAGGGAGCAAAGGGATAATTCTGCCTCTCAGATTCCCCAGGGACACAAGAGTAGCTGCAATAATGAGCTCAAGGTGTCAGAGGAAACCACACCACGGAGGCATCACTGGAGCCCACGGGACTGAGGGACTAGCACCAAGCAGCACTGGAAATAGCTACAGGTCCAGGGACACCCAGGAAATATAGTGGAAGCACACGGACAGGCATAAAGGAAGGTGATAAACAAGTTGCACTAAAACACCACAGCAGGATTAGACTGTCAGTAGGTCTGAAGGACAGGCATAGCATGGGGATAGCTCACGGGGCACAGGAGGAGACAGCTCTAGTGAAAACAATCCAAGCAGGAGCACAAGAGATGATAACAGATCAGGATTCACGGTGCAATCAGAAGTATCAGGTCATTGTGGGGTTGCTGGAAGACAGAACTGAAGTGCCCTGGCAGAAGGCATGTAAGGGAGTTGGAGAAACACTGTCCAGCTCTGCACAAGGTTCTAGCCAGCCCAACCTGCTCCTCCTCTTGTCAAATACCAAATTCACCAACAAAGCAGTGATGGATACAGGCACTCAACAGCCTGCCCATAAACAGAAGCACTTCTAGGTGCACACAGGCATCAGACCCATTTCCTGCTGGACAAGGTATAAACCCTGAAAGATCCTTGTCTGTCATTCATCCCTCCTGCAAGACTATAATTACTACAATGAAAGTAGCATCTTTATCACAAAGGATATCCGTTTTCTTCACCCTGACCTGCTTTTGCCTGTGTATCACAAACATGGGGAGCGTCAGATGGGGCTCAGTGGACTAAGGCACTTGTTATGGCTGCAGCGTGCAAGGTCACAGACACGTCTCCCACAGCACTATCCAGCACTGACCAAAAGAATGCCAAGGTACCCATGGAAGAGACAGACTGGCTGAAAAGTCAGGGGATAGGGTGCTAGAGACAGACTCAGAGGTGCAGGCAGCATAAATGACAAGCAGGAGAGTTGGGCAGACATAGCTCTGCCAGGCATGTGTGTGCTCAAGAATGGGAGATGCTCAGACACTGCAGTGTCAGCCCAGCTACGAAGCCACCCAACCAACCTAGCCTTCTTGTCTGCCATCATCCAGACTCACATGCCATGCACTTCTGCAGGTATAGTCCATTTTCTGCAGCTATCTCCTCAGTACCTCTCACACGTAACAAACACCACTTGTTACCTCAGATTAGCACTTCCCTCAGCCAAGAAGGATGCAAATGACACCTTACAGCACAGTTATGCACAGCTGTATGAGCTCACAGCAGGGAACATAGAGTTTCACTCCAAGAAAGCTTTGAAGCCCACAGCCTCCAAAATAGAAAAGCCAATGTATTATTAGCCTCATCAGCACCTAACCTAAATTACAACTAGCAGCTTCTGTTATGCAGCTGATCAAGCCACAGGAAACCTCCAGAAACAATCTTCTGGGCATAGATGTTCAAAAAGAATCACCACATTTAGATATATGTGGAAAGATGCAGGAACTGGACCAGAAAAGGGCAACTTACACGAATTTTAATTACTCTAGTCTTCGCTCCGCAATTCTTCTTAAGCAGCATCTTCTGAAAGAGAAGTAGAATCCAGGGATTAGTAGAAGTAGCACAGGGGAACAGAAAATGGGAGGTTGCAGGGTGTCTCTTTTCATCAACACTTCATTAGCAAACCAGATGGATGGATGGGTGGGTGAGATATGAAAGGCTAAGAATTGCTAGACGTGGCCTAATCTGAGACTGACTCACCCAACCTGCACAGTCCCTTGGCAGTGACTGACACCCTGGGATGTGAAAGAACATACATGAAATTCCGGAGAGAAAGAGATGGAACAACTGCCTAAAAGGAAGCTGCTTCTTTCCTGTCCATTAGCGGTTAGACTTTGCCCTGAAGCAGGTGAATTTATCTTCCTTTTATGAAGAGAAGAATAGCGTATATAATGTAAATGTGGATGTTCTCATTATTTAATAGCTATTTTCATTACGTTTATCTAGAATTAAAAAACAAGGTAAAAAGCACCAGCCCACAGTCCTAAATCCCCTTGCTATATACTGCAAGAGCCATTAAAGCTGCCATAACACATGAACTGCACAACTTAGCAAACAGGATACACTTAGAACAGCAATTACTCTGTGTAACTACAGAAATAAACAGGTGAGTTACAGCTTTATCCCAGTTCTGAGGCAGTGCTTTGAAAGCTGGCAAGTGAATAAAATCATTCCTTCCCCTCAAAGAAATTCCAGAAAGTGACTCAGAGTGGAAAAGCAAGGCTTTAAGAGAACAGTTTTTCCCATAAAAAATACTTCAACTACATTTTTATAACAAAAAGCTCGGTGATGGAGCCACATCAGGAGGAAACTATCAGCTTTTGAAATGAATAATAGATGTTCCTAGCTCCTGCCTGTTTTCAAAGAATCAGTTAGGATGGAAAAGACCATTTAAGATCACCGAGCTCAACCATTACCCCAGGACTATCAATCCCACCACTAAACCATGTCACTGAGGACAAACTGATCTCCTTCATGGCTGCCCCTCCTGACCTCCAGTCACAGCCACCCTTTATCTACCACCTCGCAGGGACCCACACTATACAGCTGGTGACCCTACCCCACATGGCTGTCCTTCATCTCCCTGCAAGATTTCCCTTCATGGCCACCCCTCACAGCCCATGGCTGCCCCTGCTCTCACCTCATGATCTCCCCTCACAACCGCCCCGCTTCTCCTCTCATGACCTTCCCCCATGGCTGCCCCTGCTCTCTGCTCATGATGTTCCCTCACCTCGCATGGCTGTCGCTCCTGTTCCCTCATGGCCACCTCTCCTGCCCCCTTATGACTGCCCCTCTCAGCCACTCCACCACTCCCCTCATGATCTTCCCTCATGGCCGCCTCTGTTCTCCCCTCACAATCTCCCTTCAACTCTCCTGTCCCCCTTCACAATCTCCACTCACCTCTCATGGCTGCCTCTCCTGTCCCCACACAATCTCCCCTCTCAACTACCCCACCTCTACCCTTTTCCAGTTGGAAAGCTGCGTCAAGTGTGGGAAAACACTCCCGGCATCCCACACTTTAACAAAGTGACTGAAGTGTTCTTCAGATTAAGTTCTTCACACAGAAGACCTATGGAAAGGCGTTCCACCATTTTACCAACACGGGCCTTTCAACTTCCGCTCTCCTTTTGTTTGCAGTCCTCCTGCTTTTTCCAGTAGAAGATGAAAGCAACGCAGTAACAGGAGCCTTGGAAACTCAAAAAGCTTAAAAAAAATAAGGAATACACAAACAACCCAATAAAACTCAGAAGAAAACAAAACCCCAAACTGAACACCACAGCAGCTTAGATCAAAGTACGCATTATTCTTCCAGTAGAAATTACTGCTGAGAAGTGGGGAGAGAAGCCCTGTTCCTCCACCACCTTCTGTCATTCCACACTCCATAAGCACGTTTCTGCTGCCCAAAGCTTGGAGGGGGAGTTGGGGACCCATCCATCACTTCTACACCCATCAACCTCTTTGATCTAAAAATCCAGCCCTCGGCACACTGACGTGCCGGGAAAAGAGAAGGGCAATGCAGTGCAGCAGGACTTGAGACTTGCACATAGGTAGCTGGGGGGCTGAGGAAAGCGCGTTTCATTGTCCAAGCACGCATAGGAGAGAAGGGAGGTGCTGCAAGGATTTTGAGCTTTTCCTCTTAATCCTTCAGCAGGCGAGTCCCAATGCTGTCTTTGTTACTCATCAAAGGCCTCAACAGCAGCCATGCCTGGTGCCCCTGTCTCCAGGTCTCACCTGGCAGGTTTCTAACCTCAAAGGACCCCCAACAGTTCTTTGCAGGAACCAGGCAGAAGGAGACAAAGGGAACTGCTGAACTGAACTAACCCTGGCCCGGGCTGCCCAACTAAACAAGTCATTCCCTGGGAATTCCTATAAAACAACATGGGGCTCCATTCCCAGCCAGGCTGCAAGGCAGCTATTGTAAGGCTGGTATTTACTGTGAGGTTACCATCTTATAGACCCCCCCCCCCCAACCACACAGGGGAAAAGACGGAGGAGGAGGGAGAAGCTGGTAGTAGTGACAAAACCCAGGCGTGCAGGCAGGGACAAGGTGAGGAGCTGCAAGGTCTTGCAAAGCTTTGGTCTCTGTAAGCGGTTCTTCTAGACTGCTGTGAAATGCTGGCTGGGGGGAAGAGGAAGGTTAAGGCCAAGGGTGGCATAAAATGCGTGAGACAAAGTAGGGTCCAGCAATCAATCTGGAGTCCTGATTCTCAGTTTTCAAGCCCCATCCTTGAGGGGAAGAGCACTGTTACAGCAGAACATACCCTGCTGCATCCCATTTCACTACAAGCTGCATGACTTGGGGCAAGACTCTCAAAGTTCTCTAAGCAAGGCTCTCTAAGCTCCTGTAAGATGAGCTTTACAATGGCGCTTAGCTGAACCCTCAAGGATGGAGCAAGGCTGTGACACCAAACTCCACAGTGCCTCAGTAGCACCGCAGGATCCTCAGCTGAAAGCAGAAAAGTACCTTTAAACATAACCCTCTCAGCCAGGGAGCAAGCACATCACCTTCCAGCGCAGTCCAGAAGGGCCCAGTGCCTAATGAGGTCCCATCCACCGATCCCCCAGTGACTCCATCACAGTGCAACAAAAGACATGATCTCCCAAGTATCAGTTAGCTGAGGCAGCAAGACCTTAAATTTACTCATCCTGGCCTTCTACTAAAATGCATAGGGAGGAGAAACAGAGACAGCAATTACAAGACAACCACTAAGACTGTCTGAAAAGCTTGAACTAGTCCATGGGTGGATGGATGGATGGGTGGTCAACCAAGTAACTCTACCAAGAGGCATTCAAGTGCTCAGCTATATCCCAAACCCTGTGTATTTCTGGCAGAAAAATTAGGTGCTCTTTTAGCAATGCTGTTGTGATGAGTTTTAATCGCATGAGGATCTTACCACTGTTTGCACTGTCGTTACAATGTGCAGCAAGAGCACAATGCCCTACACAACAATTTTTGTTAGTTAATAGAGATCTTTGGGGTGCCTCCTGATAGGCTTAGAAGTAAAACGCAGACATGACATCCCCTCATCCACAGGCTGTAAAACTGGAGCATAAGCCCCAGAGGAAAGTCTCTGGAACTGCTGGATTTTCCTGCTTCCGTTTAAACTGGAAGTGAAGCAAGACCATTTGTGCTGTGCTCTTCCAACTTCACTACGAGATCCCAAGAACATCATAACAGACAAAACGGGGGGGGGGGGGGGGGGGGGGGAGACAGTGAGCAAGCCAGCCACATGATCCTGCGGCTGAAAATGAATAAACAGAAGGCCAGTTATCAAATGTTATTCTACTTAATCAAATTGCTTCCACCTCACTTGCAGCCACACACTCGCTGCACCCAGCAGAGTAAAGCCACGCTTTACAACAAGTAAGTCGAGCATCTTTGTGTGGTTTTCCATCCCTCGGTTTTCCCTTTCCTTGCCAAACCTGAGTGCAGACTTTCAGTCGAGGAAGCTAAAATGCAACGCTGCCTAGCAACAACCAGGGACTTTCCATGGCAGCCTCTCCTCATCCTCCCTCTGGAGACCTCCACGTCACAAGTCAGCCACGAGATGCAGCAACTCATTAACTCCTATTTACACAGATACAGGGTAGAGCTGAAGTAACATCTATTTGGCTACATGACTTGCAGCAGCCTAAAAGCAGGAGAAATGGCCTGTAAGAAAGGTGTCGCATTCAGTTGAGTAATTATGTGATTGTTCCTAACTACCAGGCCAATCTGGAAGTGCAGTTTTGTTTCCAAGTTATTTTTTTAGGAGCTACTACAAGGACAAGAGCAGAGATTTGCTGAAGGCCATGGAGAATGTAAGCAGCAGGGCTGAGAATAAACTGAAGGGTTTGGTTTCTGGGATCCTTTCTTCCACCTGCAGAAAAGGAAATGAAGAAGAGGCAGCATTGGTGTTCAGTTTTTAATGTTAATTACAAAGTCCCTCCTGTTGGTGTCTGACAGTACTGCTGACATCAGAGCTGCAACCTAAAGACTGGGAGCACTGTTATTTGCACGAAGTTTGTTTTATGAACTTCTACTTAAAAAGAGGAAATGACATGACTAAGGAAATGTGGAAAGTCTTTTTGAGGGCACAAGAGTTTGTCTCTCTCTAAAAATAAGACTAAACTGGAATGATTTGGGTTAAACTCCCAGCAAACAGCAGAATCCGGTCAGCCTAAAAACCCTCCCACCAGTCTCACCTCCTGTTACACAAATACTTTCTGTTTATAGCCCAGTGACTGTGCTCTGGATTCAAAAGAAATTTGCAGGGACTGGAAACGATCACTTGGAGGGTTACATATTGACTGAGGAACATGTGGTAATGAACCCCTGAACTGGCACGTGTGGCTTTGCTGCACATCACTGCCTCATCAAAATACCGCATTAAGAGCAGAGGTGAGCCGTCACCCCTGCTTCCCTCAGAGCACAGCTCTCTAGTCTTTAGACTAGACTAGCTTTAGACTAACCCTGCTTTAGCAGAGACCTCTGATTAAGCTCCAAGTCCTCTAACACTAACTTGAGCAGTAATGAACTAACTCTACTAATGAACTAACACCCTAACTAAGGGTGTTAAGTGCTGAGCACGTGTATTTGCTTATGTACACAAGCTTTTGTACCCAGATCTACCATATACAATCTCTATTATCTAGATGATTGTAACAGATATTAACAAAATACAGGTATTCTTAATACAAGGTTGTTCTAGGAATAGTGAAACTCTCAAGAGGGATGAATCTATGCCACATTACTGCAGTTCCAAACTATGTATTTACCACTGTGCCAATGAACAGCTTAAAGACGGGCATCACAGCTAAACATTAGATTATGTAAGAGCTTGAACAATCTCTTAAATCAGTGTACAATGCAAAGTATCAGCTTATATGTTAATAAACACCTTTCAGCTTACATCTGCTTTTTATGTGCACATTTCTAGAATGATTTCATTTTCAGTACCTCCATAGGACAAAGCAACAGCTCTTCTGTCTGCTGGCGGGGGATTAATACACTTATTTATTATCTGGTTGGAGTTTTAAACCTAAGGGCTGGACACTATTTAACTACTACCATTTTTTTCAGAGCAGTTTAGTCTACGTCATGCAAGAGAGCACAGGAACTCTCAGTTCAACTGAACTCCTTCAATTTACAACAAATCAGTACACTTCATCAAATGGTCCATACTGATACACAATCCGCTTTGCTGGGACTGAATAATTCCGCACGTATTTTCACTTGGTTAATGGAAAAGATTTCAAAAGTGAAAAATCTGTTTCAGTAACTGTACCGCCACTTGACCCAAAGACCAGGCTTTTAGAACAACATCAAGCAGGCCAGAAGTCTGCCCTTCATTAGCTCTCCTGAGGACCCTCTACAGCACTTTGACTGGAGATGCCGATGCGTCTGTCACCAGGTTGACATCTTAAAGCTCTTGACAGGATACAAAGGTTAAAGCAGACCAAGTTTTAAGAAGAAGCCTCTTCAGCTCCATAACTCTTGTTTTACTTCCACACTGTTAACCCTACCAGTCTGCTTCCCAGCTGTCTGGGGTCTTCCAGAAACAAGGCAGATCAAGCTTGAACGTCTACCACAGAACATACATACATAGAGACTGATGATGCTTCTTTGTTCAGAAAGAACTGAAAGAGACATTGCAACATGAGCAGAAACTGTGCTCTAAGTCATAGCAGAAGGCTGATGGGAAGGAGAAACCATGCCCGGCGATGTAATGACCATAAAGAGAAAAAAAAAGACAGCAAGGCAGTGAAGCAGCTCCATGGCCCGACAGGCAGAGGGCTCAAAGGCCCTTAAGACGCCTCTTGTGACGGAGAGGTGAAGCAGACACCAGCGCAGAGGCAATGCCAACGTGTGAGCTCCAGCCCAACGCCAGTCCTGGTGCATGCACAGCGTTGGCCGGGGAGCACAGCCCCGTGGCCCTTCTCTCCCGGGAAGGCACTGGAGAGCAAGGAGCCTGCCCAGCTTCCTTCCCTCCTGGCCCCCCAGAGCCTGGTTTGGGCCAGGAGGAGCAGCCTTCCCCAGGCCTGTCCCAGCCCATCGCTGCCGAGGCATGGAGAGCGCACGGAGGGTTAAGGCGCGGGGCAGGAGTGCAGCTGCGGCGCAGTGGGCAGATGAGGTCAAGGCGCCGCACAAAGTGGCTATTGTGCCGCACGCTGCGGCTGCAAGTTTCTGCTTGACCGAGGCCCACCTCCGTCCCACCGCGTGGCACGGGGGGGATGGCCCAGGGGTCCGCAGGGCAGGAGGCCCACAGCTGCTGGATACCAGAGAAAGGTGACACACGCATGCAAGCAAAGCGGCAGCAGCCGCATGGCACCAAGTGGAGCGCTTCAGCAGGGCCCTTTTTACAGCACAGGATGAATTAAAGGAAGGGGATTAACTACCTCCAAAGGCAATGCTCCCACAAGCGAGGCCCCAGCCAGAGCTCAGCGGGGATGCTGAAGCTGTCGGTCCCTCCCCGACCCAACAGTGCCAACGCCTCTGGGCTGAAACACCAGAGCCCAGTGCCCTCTGCTTTTGCAGACATCTCCCACCCAGGAGCGCAGTGCTCCATGCCCATGCGGCAAGGGCGCAAGAGAGCCAGACCATGGCTCCTGTCCTGCCGCCAACACGGTGACGGGTGCTCTGCAAGCAGCAAAGCTGCCTCTGCCCTCCCAATCGGTTTAGGAGGATAACAAGCAAAAACACTTTTAAAGCTATTTTGTAGGTTGGTTTTGGACTGGATCTCTAAATTCCTTGGCACTGAGCAGTGCTGCTAGGGCACTGGCATCACTTTTTTAGCTCTGTAGTACAAAAACTGTATGGAAGAAGGTCACAGGCTCCTCCTTACTGCTGTAAAGCTGAAGCAACTCCAGCTGACCTTACCCCCCAGCCAAGCTCACAGGCATACATGACTTTAATCAGCAGAGAAACAAGAGGGCCAGGCCTTCCCAGTTGCCACCCAAGGGTGACAGCTCCCTGCCCAGCCCCTACATCAGCACAGCACCACAGGGGCTGCGTTTCACCCACAGCCTTAAAGCACAGTTATCATCCCTCAGTCTGCAGACTGCTCCACCAGAAGTCAAACAGCCTCACAGCATTTTAAAACACAGGCTAATTCAAGTGGTTCGGCCAACAGTCTCCTCCTAGGAAAACAAACTCCAGCATCCAAAGACTGCAAGCTGTGGTAATGCTGTGGAATATCCTGAAAAGCTTCGGAGTTCCTTAGAAAGTTCTTGCTATTTCATATTCACTTGAATTAGTCACTGATACTTCTTCTGCAACACTGACCCTCAATCTGCCTTCAAAACATCAACACATTTGGTCCTTCAACACTGTCATAAAGGGACCCCATCTCTATCAGACACGGGAGCCCCAGTTTTCTAGGCAGCACTCTGCCAGCAAGTGGCACGAATCCATGGCCTCCGTATAGCGCAAACACTGACCACTTAGCATCTCTGGACAGGGCAGCAGAGGAAATGCTGGTTACCGAAGTGCTCACTGAGAACAAGTTCAAACTAGAAGCAAACCAAAAGACCAGACAAGGCCTTACAAAACAGCGTACTGCAGGGACCTGCCTGACACCACACACAGCAAATGGTGGACCACTATAACCAGCAATAAATTAACTTCTGTGGTTATCAAAATCCCTCCTAATCATGGTGTCACTCATCACCTTATTTTGTACGCTCCTAGGAGTGGTTCAGCTGTCACTGCTTAAGAGCGAATGGGTGAAAGCCTACAGCAAATACAAAATGGCCCTGAACCGGGGTGAGTCTTACCTGGCAGAACAGCAAGTCTATCCCACAAGTGATTGCTCTCTAAGTAAGCACAACCCGCTTGTAATGGCCACTATAAGAGAGAGTGAGCCCAAGCCTGGCCAGGAAGGTCTGCCACCTGGCAGAGCACTTGAATTCCCACCATTCCCAGGGACCAGAAAGCAGATAAGGTTATTAAATTACAGGCTGCTTTTTGAAGTTCTCATTGAATATTACACTACTGCCATAGCTAACGCAAACACAGCTACCAACTGACACAGTTATGGTCTAAGCAAGCAGACTGTCCAGGTGACTGCTTTTCTACTGCTCCCCTGTCACCTTTGTGGCATATGGTCTCCAGATATGCTCTGGATCTGCCCAGAAGCCCTATCCCCCTAGGCACAGATAAGAGGCCAGATTTGCTCTGGCACTTCTACCACTAGCCCCTTGATTTGAATTCGGGATGGAGGAAGAGCACACTCTGCATGGTGCATCTCTGGCTCAGCCGCCGCTTCCCCCGCTGGTCTGCAGGGTACATCGGATGGTTCATCTATTCACTCCTCGGCCAACCCCAAATCCCTCACTGGCTTTCTTTGAGGCCTGGAAAGAATGCAAAGCTCCACTGGTGTAGCAAGCAGACATGACCGAAACCTCCAGCACCGGTGCAGTAACACAAGTACAAAGAAGGAGCAAGACTCATGAACTCCCTACCACGCAGCTGCGCTTGCCAAAGTTATCCAAGTTCAAACGCTGGGCTTGCCCCTCCTGCTCACTAGAGCCTGGGAATGGAGGAGGGAGGGGTGTGAAGGGACAGAAGGGTCTAGTTTCACAGCTGGCAGGCATGGTAGCAGCTCTTGAGAAAAAGCTCACAAGGCTTTTAATTCAGGGTTGCCAACGTGACTGCTTCCTCCCTTTGTTCCCGGCCTTGGCACCAAAGCTGTCCACAGGGAACATCCACCCTGGTCTAACACACCATCTTACTGTCCCTAGAGTGTATCTCACTTGCGCAGCCCCAGCTTGTGACTGTTAACTGAAGCCTTGGCTCGGACACGAGCCCAAAGCCCTCCCTCCCCACGGACTTTTGCCATAGGCAGAGCGAGAGCAGAAGGCACACTGCTGCCTGCAGCTTTATCCTGTTCCCCTTGTCAGCACATGGGAAATGCTGCTTAAACACTGCCCCTGAGCACACCAAGAAAGGGTTAAGACATTAGCGCAAGACAGGCAATAGAGTAAACAGTTTCCTGCAAGCAGGAAGACAAGAGAGGGCTCTGAAAGTCACACAGCTGTATTAAAGAGTTAAAATCAATGAAAGGTACAGGCTCTTGTCAGCCGTGACATTAGAGGGACGCAGAGAGGAAGAGAATCCACAGATGGCTGCTCCAATCCCAAAGCACTACCAGGGTGAGTGCCAGGTTACCTGCACACCATCCACTAACTGAAAAACCTACAAGACACTCCAAAGGCTCCATGCAAGCCACAGATTCTGGTGCATACCAGCCAGAAAGCGAAGAGCTTAGGCATCTGGGACACCACGGGTCCAGAAGGAGACTCCATGCTCGCACAGGTTCAGCCTGGCAGAGCAAAGAATAGCTGTACACAGGGAAGGCAAAAGAGAGAGGTCAAAATTCTTTCAAGTCTAGATTTGTAAGCCAATTTCTTCATGGTTTTGAGCCAACGTGAATGTTTTAGATGTTGATATCATGTATTTATGTTTTAAAGTATAAATTCTTGGCCTGGAATGCCTGTTTGTGAGCCCAAAAGCCTGCTCTAAAGAGTACAGTGAGAAAAGGGACTTTTCAAGAGGTAGAAACCCCACACTGTACCTATTTAATCCATCACAGAAACCGTACAATGGAGATCAGTGGGTTGGTCTGAGGAGAACCTGGAATATGCACCTTTTCAGCAGATCCTTAGCTAGAGGGTTGGTCTTAGGGGAGCTTCTCAAAAATAGGGCAACATGGGGGGTTTACTCATTGGACTGGAGGAGCGAAGGGCATTTCAGTGGCATGGAAGGCAGACATGGCCTGTCCTTCATGATAGAAACCTCAAAACATGACTGAATCACCTCCCACCTTCTCTCCAGCTGAGTGCCAGAGACAGTACCTCCTGGGAACCCCTGCCTTGGGTTCAGCTGATGCTGCAGGGAGCACTCACAAAGGCAGCCTGCAGCAGAACACACATAAGGTCACATCTCAGATGAGAACTTGGATCTGTGGGCAGTGGAGAAGCTCTGAAGAGAAGTGAAATGCAAGCTGACTGCATAAGGAGCTCTGGGAAGCCAAGACAAGCCCGTCAAACAAGCGAACCAACATCCTGAGCCATGGGGGCTTGCTCGGGCTCCACGAAGTCTGACTACAGGGCACAGAGTCCCACTCCTCCTCCCAAGACACACACATGTACATGTCATGTCTGCACAGCCCCACAGCGTATTTCAGCATCTCTCCTTTCATATGACTCTGGTTTTGAGATCGCATTTGTTTCCATAGGCACATGAAAAGGATTTTACATAAACAAGCAATGTATCAGAAATCACAGGCCAGAAGATGATTAACAAACCTCAGAGACCATTTGTTTGTCCTTCAAATACATGGCGCCATGACGTGGATTTGTAGGTTGAAGCTCAGAGCTTTTGATGGGGTTTGACCACCAACTTTAAAAGGGCTGACCTAGGCCTGTACCCATGTGAACAGCTTGCAAGGATTTCAGAGGCACCAGTATCCACCACCTGGTGCTCTGTCCTTCCTCTTATGTAGGTATATGGTTCCCTTCAGCACTGGAGATCAGCACTCATGGATTCCAATAACCCTATTGCACCCTCTTTGTTCACATCCTCATGGCTACATGTGACTCCAGATGGCCCAGAAGCTGGTCCAGAGAAGCCTCCCCAGTACAAGACACAAAACAATCCAACAAACAGCACTTTCTCTGGGCACTTCAATGCACTGAGCTTCAGCATCTCCCCTTGTCCATGGGTTGCCAGCACAGGATACGCATCGCTCCTGCCAACTTTTTGAACCTTCTCTATGTGAGAGCAGTGATGAACCAGCTCAGAGCCAGAAGCAGGCCACCACCTCCCCAGCCCTTGTTAGCAGAGCAAGGCAACCCTTATAGCTGTGCCCAAAGCACAAGTTGGAGAACTGTTGACCTCGTGTCGTTTCCAATTGTGAGCATCAGGATCCACTTTCCCAATCATTGGAAATAAGCCTTCAACTCAATAGCCTGTAAGATCCACATCAGAGCCCGTGTAACACGTGCCAGGGCTCGTAACACGTGCGTCAATTTTAACACACAAATCAATCTGTTGTTTCCTTTTTTTCAGTTCAGGATTTCGGCTCATCTGATGCTTACAGAACAGCCATGCCCTAGGACCAAGAGGGCTCATTCACCCACCACACTGGAGAAGAGCAAAAGCTCAGCTCATCTCATCGAAAGAAGAAAGAGTCCAAAGAGAGACCTGATTGTCTCAAGGCCAAGGTCATTAAGATCCTCTGTGCACAGAAAGGTTGATAATAAAAGCAAACACTGACACCACATTTACATGAATAGTTTTGAGGTAGTTTGCATGAATTTGGGTGGTTGCATCTGGAAAGCAAACCAACCAGCATCCCAACTCAGTACAGTTTTATACAGTGGACCAAGCACAGGCAAGCCTCACAGTTGCAGCAGTAGTTACCACCGCTTCATACTTCAAACCCTACCAGCAGCCACATCATGAGATAGCAATCTGATTTGTTTCAGCTTCTTGTGGTTTACTGTCGCACTAATCCTTAGGGTCCTCCCATGGGATGTTTAGCACAACCGCCCGTAGCGAGAGCCTGCAAAATGCAGACAGGAAGAATTAGCACAAAAATGCCTTTTCACATTTACTCTTCTCAAGTCTGACTGTTACATTGTCTGAATGATGAAAGAAAAGATATAGGAACACTATGAAGATGTCCTACCAGAAGTCCCTCTGCTCAAAAACACATCTTTAAATCACATTTTCCAACAGCACCACTTCCACTGCTCATTATTACGCTCATACCTCTAACAGCACTTAGAGCTGGCCATGTTATTCAGAGGATGACATGAAATTCTGTGAAGCTGAAGACAAGGTAAGAGCTTGATTTAACTATACACCAAATTCAAAACTGCAATGAAAACACAAGTATCATGAACTCACTGTGCTATTTCAACCAGAGCTCTGAACGAAGTGGCACATCTTAGGTTGAGACTTACCTTAAGGTATGCTCAATATAGCTTCTTGTCACCTAGCGAGGTACAGCACGTTCTTGTGTGAGGTTTGCCCACCTTTCCTGCACATACAGGAAACAATGGCAGTAACAGACTTTCCTGAGCAAACCCAGGGCATTCCCTATGCTGGTTTCCCCAGCTGCAAACCACATCGCCTGTAACGTAACAGCTAACGGGTTTAACAGCAGTGAGAAAACCAGACGTGTGACTGGCTCCATTTTAAAGATATTCCTACCTACACCACGAACTGCACAGACCCACTGGCTTTGCAGCTTGGAGAACGATGTGTTAAACTGTACTTTGTTCCTTAATCAGGTGTTATGCCCACACACCATCACTCCAGAGCCTAAAGGAGTGCCCGATGAGCCTCTGAAGTGATATGCAAGATAGGGAGGCTCCTGAGGTCTCCATAGGTAGGCAAAAGCGAACAGGCTAACAATAAGATTGCAAAGTAACTTGCAAAGTGATTCGGGGTATTATGCTTTCTGTAGCCTACTTTTTCCATAATCAAAAGCATGAAGGTGGAATGACAGCTTACAAGGATATGCCAGGGTCTTGAAACACAAGCACATTTTTAGATATAAAAACACACTTTGCCTAGCACAGACACAGACCACAGACTTCACTTATATTAAGCTCCTAACACTCAAGAGGACCCTCGGTGTTGAGAATTCATTCCTATGGAAATTGCTTTCCATGAACAAGCGAAGTCCAGCAGGAGATTGAAAAGATTATTTTCAATAAGGAAAACCGGCAAACTTAATAGAGTTCTTCTAGATACTTCTCTTAAGTATCTTAACTTGTGCTTTCTTTTAATGCACCTGGGGCCTCCAGGACACCTATGCTTTTGAAGCCTTGACTTGAGAATGTAATTCTGTGTTTGTGTCTTGGAGAGGATGGGTTCACCTCTGACATACCGGTCATCTCCTCAAAACCAACTGCAGCTCAGCAACAAGTGTGTGTCTGGGAACAGAGCTCTGGAGAAGGGCAGGGAGGTTCAGAAGAGAATCTGCTCTGGTTTAACTCGGTCTCCATCTACATGAGAAGTAGGTGCCTCTATTGAGCGCCGCCTCCTGCGAGATGAGCTGTGGACCAATGCCCAAAACTCCCATTGACATCAACAGGCTGAAAGAAAGCACGAGCAGAGCCCAGCAGCGCGGTTCTCACGTGAGCCAACAATGGAGAAGCTATTCAGAGCTAAGGCAGAAAATCAGAGCTAAACCCCAGCCCATGCCAAGGACAGCTGTGTTGTTGACAGCCAGGCTGGCTATTCTACTATGCCAAAGCTTGTCCAAAAAGAGTATTTCCTGGAGTGTTTACTCGAGTTGCAGGCTTGGCCTTAAAAGCTCATCCAGCTTCTGCCTCTTGAACAGCAATGGCTGCTATATTTCCATGTGTCAGACCTGCCCTGGGACAAGCTGCTTGCTGAAAGCAAAGCGTGCCATGGCAGACCCAGAGCACAAACGCCTGCCATTAATAGTTAATGCACACCATCACAGGACCGCCCTGCTTCTGTTGATTCCAAACCCACACTACCACCTCCCTCCTTCCTTCTCACTCGCAGGCAGTGCCCCAGGGGAGACTGCAGGGTGCAAAGCACACCTCTCAAGCACTGGCGCCAAGCAGTGCTGTGCTGGACAGTGTCCTGCTTCAGGGATACAGGGCTAAGCAGAGCCAGTGGAAAACAAAGGGAAAAACAAGCCCTAACTTTCCATTCCTTGATACCATTGTAGTGCTTCAAACAAGCCTCTTACTATTCGATTTTTAAGCAGCAGCAGCCCCTGTTGTCTTATAGGTGCTGACTTTTAAGAGACCGGTCATTTGCGTAAGTGCTAAAGGTGGGAATTCAACACTTAGTGGTGGTGGTAGGGCAGGAACAAGAGAAAAAGCTTAACCTATCTCTTCTGCTCATTTCAGTTGCTTCATCTGTGTAACAGTAGGAAAAGCAAGCCGAAAACTGCCATCAGGCACTTTCTGGACTACATAAGGAATAACCAGCTTGGTTCTAAATAGCTATTTACCCTCTACAGTCCCCTCAAGCTCACCTCACTGCTCCTCTGAAGAGGTAAATGTAAGGCTTTCTCCCTTTCAGAGGTCGCTAGCATAAGCGAAAGATGTAACTTACCACGCCTGAAGAGAGATCCATTCATCCACAAACCAAATACAACATGGGCAGTGACAGCATATGGTGAAGCCACCTGCAAACTCCTTTCCTCCCCAGGCAAGGAGGAGATATTTGTATCACAATGAACCACATGCTGCAGGAGGAGTGGGAAAGGAGAGGTATCTGGCCAGTTCAACAGCACATGGGGACCCAACCCAGGCAGCACTCCCAGTCCAGACACACCAAGGCTGCGTGAGGACAATCCAGTCCTATTCCAGAAGAAAGCACTATAGAGAAGGTTCTGGCCTTCATTTCCAAGCAACATCTACTAACTGGTCTTGCTGGAAAATACAAACAGGTTACAGCAAAACTTCTTATTCTGCCAAGCCCTCAAGGCTACTTGGGCTCAATTCAGACAGGTGGGGAAGAAAATGTGCCAGCATTATCCTTCTGCACTGTATTAGTGTCAAAACAAGAAACAAAAGCACCCACAACAGCCACCTCCCAAGAGAAAGAAGAGGAATATGCTGCAAGATGGACACCCTTGGGTATCTAACCCAGCACCCACTCTGTGACTGCCATTCACCCCACCTGCAGTTAGGATCTCTAGGGTTTGCTGAGTGATGATTTGTGCAGCCCGCCACCAGCCAACCATGAACCACTGCAGGAAATATGGGGGACTGGGCTTTCCTTCTACTAGTTCAGCAGGATTTATTCTCTGTGGCTCTCTGAGAGAAAAAGGATCAGGATCAAGACCCCAGCCTTGTCCATTCAGATGCAGATATTCTGGCAGCCACTTGCAGGTGACAACACTCTCCCCTCCCACCCCCAAGTTTACTCCCTGCAGGCCTACCTACCCCCCTCAGTCACCCCAGGAGTTCAAGCCTCACACAGTACCACCCTCACTCGAGACCTCTCTCTAAGTCACATCTCAAGGACACATGCCGGTGGTGCCCATATGCCCATTTGATCTCCACTCTCTGGTCTGCAGCCAAAGAACTGGCTTTAGCCTAATTCCTTCTTACCAAGCTTTAGAGCTTAGAGAAAAAAGGACAGCAGGGGCGGGAAGGTAGCCAGCAAGCTTGCCAATCTAAATGATAAGCCATCAGCTTTAACCTTAGGCTCATAATTTACTGCCACTGGTGCCAGGATGCTATTATTGTCCCTTTGGGAATCTTAATACAACAAAATTACTTTCTCTAGCTCTGTCCTCTACGCATTCTTAATCTCGTCTTCCCCACAGGTCTTCTCTTGCCTTCAACACATACTTCTCCAAACGTCAGCCACATCTTATTTCCTTCCCTAATCTTCCTTTTCCTTCACCCAAGCTCTTTGGTGCACTCCAAATCACTCTGACCAACCTAATCCCCACTCTTTCATGATTCAAAGCAGCACCTCAAGGAACCAGGTTTCAGCAGATGTTCAGGCTGCTGCCTTATGCTTGGAGGGAGCCCAAATGGTACTTAGGTCCCATGGTAGCTATGTTCACCAACATGCAAGCTCCTAGGAAAAGAAGGCAAAGTTACATGGCCGGATACCCAGAGACAGATAAATATTTCCAGAAAGAAGCACATATAGTAGCTCACTTGTCCATCTCCCCCTTGAACTGTTGTCCCTTTGCATCTGTTACAAAACCAGGTGAAAAATGCACTCGGGCATAACAGGGAAGGAAGGGATTAAGGGAGAAGAGCTGAAGCGTTTGGCACTAGGAACAGACAAGCCAACACACTGCCATAGGGCTAACACAATGATAGAAGAGGTCCAAGGAGAGATGCATGATCAGAATGAAGGTTTGCAAGTAGCACACCTGAAAGGTGAACGCAGCATCAACAGATCTCATGGGGTGAGGCCATGCCTGGAGTGGTGGGTCCAGCTCTGGACAGGAGAGATGCAGAGCTACTGGAGAAAGTCCAGCAGAGGGCCATAAAGATGATTAAGGGACTGAAGCATCCCTCCTATGAGGAGTGGCTGAGAGAGCTTGGATTGCTTTTATATTGTGCACCAATATCTGAAGGGAGGATGGAGCCTGTGCCTTTCAGTGGTGACCAGGACCACGACCAGGGGTAATGGGCACAAACTGAAACATTGGAAGAGGTTCCCTCCAAATGATACCAAGAGTTCAGGAATAGGACTACATTATCCTACTTGCTTTGCCCTTGGCATTTACAACCTGGCACCGTGGCAGCAGGTGAACCTTACTGTCAGTGAAGTGAAAACATAGTCAGCCCAACTGCCTCCTTCAGGAAAGAAGAGAAAATCATTACCCTTTCTAGGAAGCAGCTAGGCCAAGTTCTGCATGGGTTACTGCTCTCTAATGCTCTGATTCATCCAGCCCAGCAGCACGCAGGCACTTCCACTACGAAGTGTTTTTGCATGGATTAGATAACCATCCAGGGAACACAGTGAAAGAGGTATCTGCTGCCTGGCAGAGTCATAATCACCCCCTCGGGGCAGGGTGGCGTTCCTCATGCCTTCCCTTTGTATTGAGTCTCTCTACCTTCCAGCCAGCACCCTTCTCCACTCCCCCCTCTCCACCACTCTCAAACTAGGAGCGTCTTAACCAGCAAACCAGACATCAGCCGGGTGGCACTGAGCCAGTCCTTGTAGCAAACATCACACCAGAAGAGAACATCAGCGCGGCTCCTCCAGATGTGCAAAGAACACGACACCTCTGCCATGCCCCGCTGCCCACTCAGGGGCATGCCCACTCCATGCCTAGAGTCTCAGAGCTCCATCCCCGCTGGCAAGTAGGCTGGACCAGCAGTCATTTTCAGCTCCAAACTTTCTCCTGCTCGGATTGCCTTGCAGCAGCCAGGCACGCCCTTTGTTTTGCTGGCTGCTTTGGTGCCAAATGCTGGTAGGGGTGAGACGGACAGGAGCTTCTGTGCTGGAGGCACAGCTGGTGTAGAATATCTCTGGGGGGGACAAATAAAAGCCAAATTGCAGGAGGTTACCAGAGGCAGGATTTCTCATTCTGTAATGGCGCAATCAGCTTCTGCAACAGTTTCCTTATTGCATTGCTTCAGCAAGCACTCTGCTGCACCCCGGGACAAAGAGCTGCTGTGGCCCAGTTTCTCACCTGGGAGAGACAAGTCCTGGCATGGGGCTGCTTGGGAAACGGTGTAAGCCATTAACACTACGCACAAGCCCCTCAAGTCCACTCAGTCCCTCTGGAGAGTGAGGTCCAGGGCAAAGACAGCACCAGCAGTGGGGTTTCCAGCTCCCCAGTCAGCACAGAGGCAGGCTCAGGCAGGCAAACAGATGACAATTGTCAGGAGCTGACGAGGCCTGGATTCAAATGGGAGGCCAAGAGGTGAAAAGGGCTCACAAGCTCACACGTTCTCTATCTGGAAGCTATTTGTCAAGTCCTGGAGAGACAGACAAGAGCCCAGCTGTGGTAAGGATATGGAAATCTCAGCCTGGAGCTCCTAGCAGCCCCAAGGCCAGACCCCAGTGAACCAAGGGTCATACACTGGTCCTCGGTCATGGGTGTTGAGTGCTGCCCTGCAGCCTCTGTGCAACCAATACTGGCCCCAAGAAAGCTTCCAAGGGACAACCACCTTACCAGGCCCAGTCCAACCGAAGTACCAGCACTCAAACGTTCAGCAAGAAGCACTGCTAGGCTTGGTACTACACAGCTAAGCCCAGATCAGAGTTCACACTGTCCTTCAGGCCACTTCCAGTGTCAAGCCAAGATCAAGTTCCACCTACCCATCGTGCACAGCAACTATCCACCCACCAAAGGGGTGCAGTGTCTGCAGTGAGAAATCCAAATGCTAGCGCAGGATGCATTTTTCTCTTCTGTGCTGGCCTTTTTCATCTTAGCACCTCAAAGCACTTTAAACAATGCATTTAGCCTCCATAAGACAAGAGTATCGATATTATCTAATCATACATGCAGGCAAACCATAGCAGGAAGGTTTCACAACTTGCTCAGAACTACCTAGTGCCTTTGTAGCGTAACTGGAAATACACCCTTGTAGCCAAGCTCTCTGCCTTGCCACTTGAAAACAATGCTTTCCTTACTAGCCACCTACCCACACATAAATGAGGACAATTAGGATTGCTCATCATGCCAACCAAAAGCTGCTCTCCTCCAAGAGAGATCTCTTATGTTCTCTCTCCCTGAAATGCTACATTCTGGCTTCTCAAGCTGCTGAAAGATGTCACAGGAGCTCCAGGCAGTCCCACTAAATAGCACTGGAGGAAGGACCCTTTACTTCCTCTCCATTTACACAATGTGCCGAGACCAGTTAGTCTCATCTGCTGGGAATAAGTTCAGTAACTCCATGGAGTGTCTGTGACACCCTGGACTTCCTTACACCTTAGCTGATCCTTGCATCCCTCCGTGCCTTCACCTCAAGGACGTCCCTGCTCTCCTTGGCCTCATGCTCTCAGCATTGCTGTAAAAGCCAGGTCTGTCAGGAGGTAACAGGGTGGAAGCAACCACAGGCTTTCTAGGACATGCACTGTCTTCATTCAACAGCAAGTGAATGGCAGCAGGGCCTGCATGTTATGGCACTGAGTCCAAGGACCATGATCAAGGGGTGGTTGGAGAGGGCATTCACTGCTGGGGCATGGGTGCCTGCACAGGCCAGGGTATTTCTGCCCAATTAGGGGAAAGAAAGAAGTCTTCTGAGCTAATCTGCTAGTCCTCTGGAGGAGCGAAGGAAAGCACACATTGAATTGCCCTTGCTCAGCCTCAACAGGGAAGATGCTGGGTAGCCAGCTCACCAGCCAGCCAGGGTGGGAAGTACACCCGCTGACTGCCCAAGCTCATGGCTGGGGCACAGAAGGGCAGAATCACACTGCCCTGCGAAGCTGGAAGAGCACGGCCTGGCACCTCAACAGAAAAGGACTTTTTAAGCCTGCTCCTGTGCAGCCTTCCCTGCTGAGGGAGGCTCAACTGCAATGCCCGGATGGTAGAGATTTCCATATATCCACAGGCCATGAAGGCAGGAGCGCAGCAACTCTCTAGCACCTTAAAAGTGCTCAGATTGCCCCCAACCCACTAGGTCTCTCCCACATTTCCTAGAATCAGAGAACGGTTTGGGTTGGAAAGAACCTTAAAGTTCATCCAGTTCCAACCCCCTGCCATGGACACCTCTCACTGGACCAGGTTGTTCCAAGCCCCAACCAACCTGGCCTTGAACGCTGCCAGAGATGGAGCAGCCACAGCTCCTCTGGGCACCCTGTTCCAGTGTGTCAGCACCCTCATATTGAAGATTTTTTCCCTAATACCCAAACCAAATCTACCCTCTGGCAGTTTAAAACCATTCCCCCTTTTCCTATAGGGTTTCCCCAGAGCCTTCTCTTCTCCAGGCTGAACGAGCCCAGCTCTCTCAGCTGGTCTTCATAGGAGAGGTACTGCAGCCCCCTGAGCATCTTTGCGGCCCTTCTTTGGACACAATCCAACAGGATAGCACATGATAGCAAGGATAAGAATAGCAAAGAACAGCCTGATGTTCAGAGCCCAGATGAAGCCTTACAGTAGCCAGTTTACTATTATCATTCCTCACTTATATTGTTTACCTGACTGAAAAACCACATGATGCCAAGTGCTGCCCAGGTAGTTAATACCAGTTTTGCTGGAGAACGAAAACAGATCAGGAGACACCTTGGTCCCTTTTTACAGGTGGGGAATAGAGGTACAGAATGAGACTTGCCCAAGGATTTGGGGCAGAACTCAAAACAAAACCCAGATTTCAGATCATTCCCATAAGAAATAAGTTTGCTGAGTTTAGCTAAGCTGATGGGATTCCAAATGTCAGAAGATGGAATCTACAACACTACTGCTAACTCAATTGCCATTTTTGTAGCAGAAACAAGCACAGGTAGCAAGTAAGAAGTCATCATAAAGCTTCAAGATGTTACTGGTTGACAGGTAACCAACTGGAACTATAAAAATAACGCAAATGACCACACACGGTTCCAATATTCAGGCTACATCTCGCTTTCCATGTGTTGTGTCCCCCCTGTCCCCCACCAAAGTACACTCTTAAATTAAAGCCACCAGGTGAATATCCTTTCTTTATAACAGGGATTCCACAACCTACAAGTGTAAAAGTACTTTAAAAACCACACAACTCCGCTCCAGCTTCCAACATCTTCTGCAAAACTCTGCCCCAATTGATGGAGAAGTGTGGAGAGCAGATAGACCAGCGAGCAAACTGGACACACAAGGCTGCCCAGAGAAAGCACAAGAGTTTGTAAAACTTCGTTATACCCTCACCTTCACCAACACACTGCTGAGAACTTAAGGCAGAGCGGGTAGATGCTATGCCTGGGATCCAAATGAGAGCAAGCACCTGCTCTAAAGGAACACTTCTACATTCACACACACGCACTCCAAAAAGAACAGGCAGCTGGGCACCAGCTCACCAGCTTTCCTCTCATCTCATTAGGATGTGAGACTAATTAAAGTCTGTCAGTATCAGTAGAAGATTTGGGTGATGTGAAATGCAAGACTGGGCCTTTTGAATGTTCTGTGGGCAGAAACTTGGCTAGAAGAGTAAAGAGGGAGTGATGGAAACTGTACTGAAACCACAAGTCCCTGCATTATGTATTCATGGGATGTATGCTGCCAGCAGGACTGAGAACAAGCAGCAATGGGGAAATGGAGGGGTCTTACTTGCAAACATCTTGGAAAATAAATATATAGTCCTTTCTTTCAGTGGGTTCATCTTGTAGGCTTAAAGGGGGTGTTGCTAGTGAGGTTAAAACTAGTGCATCCAACCAACCAGAGGCTGCAAAATTCTTCCCTAGCGAGAGGAAATTCAGACTTGAGATTAACTGTCTTTAACTTAGTGCAGTTTACCAGGGTCAGCAGATGCCTGCAGATACCCTTTGAAACAGCTGTTCTACACCAGTGCAAGAAAAACAAGTAACGAAGAGAGAGCTGGAACACTAACTCTGCAGGAGTTTCTCCTGGAAAAGAGACCCCAGATAGGCACTATGCAGGGCAGCCCAGCACACCAGTACCAGGCGCACTCCATTTCCCAGCCACTACAGAAATAAGGCAACCTCCTGGCATTTACACACCTTAACCCCAGGCCTCTACACGGGTCCCACAAAATCAAGAGTAATTACATCTAGAGCAAACTGTAATCCTTTGTAAAGCGTCAAAAAGGTGAAAAGTACTGGATTCCATTGCTGTGCAACTCCTAGGAGGTGTAGAGAGACCTGGCCCCAAGGAGATCAACACGCGTGAAAATACCTATCATCATCAAGCCTACAATCCCTTTCATCACAAAGGTGTCTCCTTACACACCCCTAAGCAATTAATTTCTTTTGGAGTAACTGGCATGGGTCAGATCATGGCAGCAGGGGAACCTGGCACAAGTCAACTCCAGCGATTTTGTTCCTGTGTCTTATAATCAACCAGACAGGACGGGTGTTGCCTTCCTATTGGGGGTAGCAAGAGAAGAGCCCAACTGTAGTAAGAGCCACTCAAGTAGCAGCAGCTACTTGAGCATCTACACTTCGGTATCCACACTTCTGCCTAGCTTATCCTAGAGAGGGAGCAGAAGTAGGCTTAAAGAGGGTATTCACAAGAAGATGTATTCACAAAAGGCAACCCTATGAATTTACTGAACCCTGCCCCAACAACTCCTTTATGCCTTTCCTTACACCTCGGTCCCTCAAGTGATGCTGCTTTCCTCTTACAAAGTCCTTACCTGTTGCATTTTTTCCAGGTCAAGGCTGGGCCTGCTGACCTTATCCCCGCACCCTTGTCGATGTCTCTTACAAGGCATGACTTGCTCGAGGCCCGCCGCAACACTTGTGAAGATTAAAGGTCTGGAGGCTGTGCTCCGCACCAAGGGCTGGAGTCTCTTGGGAGGGGAGGCACTGAAGAGCACGGGGCTGGGGCTGGCGTGCAGGCCATCGGCAGGCTCCGCCGCAGGCCGGAAGGACATGGCGCACAGGTTCTTCACTTCGTCGTCGCTGGAGGAGGTGTTGTTGCTGTCACTGCAGCAGGCAAGCCTGCTCACCTGCGACCACTTCCGCTTCTCAGCCGCAAAGTCCCGGTGGATGCGCTCAAGTTCCTCTTCCGAGCTGTGGCGGTCAATGCCGGCGTGGAGGAGGGCTCGAACCTTGCAGCATTGGTTCTCCTGGTTCTGGAGCTGGTTGGTGGCCAGAGGGGTCAAGGTACAATTCCGTCTTCTCTCTGGTGGGAAGAGGAGAGAGAGTAGTGGCAGAGCAGATCTGTGTCCCATGCCCTGGGCATGCCTTTTCCTCACCTGTGTTTTTTACCTCCTCCCAAGTAAACTGAGCTGTTTTCCCCCCTTTTCTTCCCCAGAAGACACCCAATCTGGCTGAATGCTTCCCTTTGGAAGTTTCCAGACTCTTGCTTAGACCAGACTGCTAGACATCCCCTCACAAACTGTCACTTGGAGGTCTAGTTGCAGAGCAAGAATGTGGATGCGCTGCCCACCTGAGCGTGGAGAAGACCTGATCTTACAAACGTCGTGTCAGCCACTTGCTTCCAACTAAAAACATTAAGGTCTAATGACCAGTTCTCAGGGCAGAGGAGGCAAGTAAGTTACATTACTCTAAGTAGCACATCTGTGGCTCAAATAATAGAGATCTGGTTTCCGGAGGTGAAAGTCCTCTTTCTATTACAAGGCTTGTCATACAAAAAAGCCTGCCTTCAGCCATAAGCTGGGCACACTTAACCTGTCCTGCTGAGCTCTTTCTACGTTAAGCATATGGGGCAGGGATTTTAATTTTGATAGGACATGGCCTGTGGGTCAGGAATTTAACTTCTGCCTTTGCACAAGAATCCACTTGAATGTGGCTAAACAACAGTAAAACACAGGGCATACACAAATGGCAGAGACTTAGCATAGCTCAACAGATGCTCTAAGCTGCTTTATGCCAGATTCAAAACCAGCAGCAGAGCACCTGTCTCTCCTCTGTCAATAGGGCTGCCCAATACCAACAGTACAGGAGGAAGGGAGCAAGCTAAGTAGAAAATGAGCCCAGGGGAATGAGGGAAGTAAAGGTCAGAACTCAAAATGGCAAGGAAAAGGACACCTAGAACAAAGATGATGCAGGTGCACAAGAAGGGAACACAAGATAAATTTCTAGTCCCAGTTCTGCTGCCGGCTCAGTTGTAAATCTCTGCTGCCCCATCTCCGCAGCACCGATGCCTTAACACATCTACCCCTAGTAAGAAAAGTGTGACTGCAGTTTCTGATAACACCGGCTTCTACCTGTGAGGTCCCAGAGACTACGGGGTGACTGATTCAATGTACTTGGTTGTGGCACACTGGGGACAGAGAAGGAGGCACTTCCAAGAACACAAGCACATCCCTTTACCTCTATCAATCTGAGCAAGTTCCTGGTTCTCTCCCTCAGAGTCATCGCTGTCCTCATCACTTTGGGGATAGGAGATCTAGGGGGCAAAGAGAAATAAAAGGCTTCATCATGACCACTGAATATTGCCCTGCTGCTGCCCAAGCAGCTTCTCCCACCCTCCCACTCTCATATCCTGCAGGCATCACCCCACCTAACTGCACACACCCAGCCATACCACCTCTCTGTTTACACATCCTCATCTCCAGCCTCAAACTCCCATCGTATCCTCTTACTTGCAGCAACACAAAACACACAGCCCACTGCTATTTCCACCCTTACTGCACCGCCAGCTCTTCCCCAGGCACAACGAACATACCCTGCCCTTAGCGTGCTAGGCATGCAGCTTGTAACCATCATGGCCTACCACATCCACATCACGTGGACAACTGAATCTCCAAAACCCACCGCCGAAATAAAAACACATCCTGTCAACAGCACTATCATCTCGCAAGGTACCCACAAATGGAAGTGGTATGTTAACTTCAGCCATCCTATGTACGTACCCACACTTCCCCTTGACAGCACACACTATGCTGTCCCTGCCAGCACAGAATCTTACAGTCCCACTGAACACCTGTAAATGCTCTTAGAGTAATGATAATTCACATGTTCTGTCTATCAGGAATTTTCAGGAACATTTGTTCTGGGTCAGTGAATGGACTTCTCCAAACCTCCTACTGCATACCCAAATACCCAATTAAAACATGTTCTAACACGGAACAAACTTGGTAGTTGCCTCTTGAGAAGGGTTGGGATATCTGAAACCAAGCTTTTGTAGGTCAGATAGATCCCATCACTGCAGTTTCCTGTGTAGAGGAAACTCTACCTTAGTATGCATCTCTGGCGGTGGCCAGAAGCAAGTAAGTCAAAGGAAAATGCAATACTTCAAAAGCAACCTTTATAGAGACAGTTCTGGAATAACACGATCACTACAAGAGCAGTTTCATCATTCCTTACAGCTTTTTATTCAGAATAACAAGCATTCCCGTCATTCTTAGCTGAGTCTCACAAGCTACTTACCCACAACAAAACTCAGTGGCAACAGGTTTCAAAAGGTTACATGCTGTGTCTCCTTGTTAAAAAGGCCTGATGTGCTGCGCTTGGCTTTTATAGATAAGGCAGCATGCAGCCATCACACTGATGGGGACCTGTTTTCCCTCCACCACTGCTCTAGGGAAGCATCCTCGGAGTGTTCCAGCCTCTCAGAGGCCCAGAAGGGCAACTACTCTTCACCAGGTGCCTACAAGGGACACATACAGCTGGTGCAGAGAAACAGGAATAGTGGAGAAATTCTGACTGACACAGCTAGTGAGTCGACGCACCTACTTTGTGATCCCCACAGCATGACCGTGTTTGCAGATTCTGTTCCCCCCAAACCCTGTTGCCACCTTTTTTCTCCTCCTTCTTTAAAGCTACCTTTTGCCCTTCTCTATTTACATTGCCCTTTAAGAAATCAGAAATATCTTCCTTCCTAGCTCGTCTTTAAGCTACTTTCCCAACTGTTAAATGATGAATGGTGAAAGTGGCACAGCTTTACCCCCATTGCTGATATTCGTGAAGTAAACGCAGGGGGTTGTTTTTCCCCACTGCAACCACCGATTTTCTTGTATGCATTCACACACACGTGCCATTTAAGAAAGGCAGCTGGCACTGGGGAACACTGCCAAGTTAACAGACCTCTGCTTGTCCCCGGAACAGGTATAATACCTTGTTTGTGCCACAGCAGTTCACAGAGGGGACAGCTGACACTGAGGTGCCATTGTGCTAGCTGCTGTACAGACAGACAGCAGGGTCCTGTCTTCCTTACAAAGCTAAGGCTTCGATTCTAACCCAAGAGGTACTGACCTTAGTCTGTGGCTCATTCCCACATAAAACCCTTTCATTCGGATGTGGCCGGGTTTTCAGTGAAGTTTAACAGCTCTGTCTGGGAAACCTATCAGCCATTTTTTGTACCATGTAAATGTCAATACATGGCATGGCCCTGCTTCAGAAAAAGAGGCAATGACATCTAGCACATGCAGGTCAGAGAGCTACTGCACAATGTCACTGGCTTGAGATGCTTAACATGGGAGCTGGATTTCAGTCAATGATTGACACTTTGAAGGTCTTTGCGTCTATTGGTCCCAGGCTTCCAAAACAGTCACTCTTCCCTGTAGAAGTGCAATCTTGCTGGCCCCCGTCTCATAGGGATAACTCTCCTGTTAAGTCTTCACAAGTCCCACAGGCAGCCTCACACTAATCCCCTGTGAGCTGCCTCTATCACTTCTCTGGAGGCTTCGTTCAGAGCATCTGTGAGAGAAATCTCTTTCAAACAAGACGACACTCAGTCTGCGGATTTGGTCTCATAGTAGATCCCAAAGAAACGTAAGCGGTGGGACAATATGAAAGGCTTCATGGAGAAAAGGGGATCCTCCAGTCTTGCATCCTGACACTGGTCATGGAAACATAAGCACCAGCTCTTTAACCAACCACAGTTTTTATGAGTAACATATCAAGTGCTTTTCAGAATGAAGACAATTAGAGACACCTATGGAGTCAGCTCTTCCTGACACCCGCCTTTTGGAAGAACATACCAGTAGCCCATTTCTCTACGCAGTTAGACTTGAGTTCTCCCATTATTCCCACTGGTGTCAGTCATACCCTTGTTCTAGACAATACCCTCAAAACTTAGAATGTTTTCATGATATACATCACAGGCTAAGCATAAGAAAGCATTAAAATCCAGCAATTGTGCATTTTGAGCATGATGGACGCTAAGTCTCAGAAGTCACAGTTGCCTCCTATGAACTCTACCTGTACATGGCTTTCAGACGGCCTCGCATCTCTGATCTTGTGTGTGTTACATGCAAATACCCTCCTGCTTCGTCTTCACATCTTCCAATCAGAAACACCATCATTTTCTTCCCATTTGTCATTTAGCAAGGTCTTCCGTTTTACTATTGCTACATTCTCTGCCTATTAGGTAAAACCTCCCACAAATTATACGTTAGCTGTGGGAACTGAAGTCTCCCAAGCTCCTGTGTACAAGACCCTGACTCCCATGCTCCCGAACAGAGAACCATCACTCATGGCAGACTAACTCATCGCTCATGAATCTTGCAGAGTTGCTATTTTACACATGAAACTCCTTGCCATAATACACCACACTGATGAAGACTAATGGAAGTTAAAAAAAGAAAGATTTTCTCTCTGCATGGATAACAAGAATTTCTAGAAATGATAAAGATATAAGGCCTCAAAGACTAGCACTCCAACTAGTTGGAAATCAATGCTCTCTCCCTTGGCTCTTCCAAGGCTTTCACACTTTTCTCTTTTCAAAAGCATCCCACTAAACACAGCAGTATTGGGTTCAGGTCTCCAGCCTCCCTTGCACGGTCCCTGTCTTGCATTAGCCACGGATTTACTTTCATCCAAGGAAGCACAGCCTTATTTTCCTCACAAACTCAGAACTTGTGGCGCTGCTACAGCAGAAAACTTGGTCTCCATGTCAAAGACCCTACCAGGTCATGGCTTCATTCACAGCATGCAAGCCATAGAACTGTTTATATTAAAAAGACACTTCTTGATATCATCTCATCCAAGCCCCTGACCAACTAGAACAGGCTGCCCAGGACCGTGCCCAGTACACTCTGTACCTTAACACCCAAAATTGAAAAGAAGATCTCCAGTTCACAGCGATATGTGAATGTCTACAAGCCATAGCAAAGGCAAGTCAGAAAAAGGACAGGTGCCCATCCGTCCTCCAGGCTTTCTTCAGGAAATGCATCAGATCCGAAGGTCAAAGACAGCAGCCTTCTGTTGATGAGGGTCTCAATCTTACACCTGGGTTCTTCAGCTCCAGCGTCCAGACATGCCTTCTGACAGGCTAAGGACTACTTTGACAGATGGAAACATGGACAAACTTCCCCACGGATTTGATTTTGTAGTCTCCAGCAAGGAAAGATGTGTTTGCATAGAACAACCAGATGGCATTTAAGAGGAAGCAAGTGTCAAGCTTATAACTTTGAGGGAGATTTAACATGAAAGAAATTAGCAGATACAAGAAAAAGCCAGCGACAGATAAACATCTTTCTCGCCACACTGTTGTTTATCAACTGAGTAATGATAACTAGCTGCAGCCAGAATTGTCCAGGTCCTAAACGGTCCCATCACCCTTGAAGTCTAAAGTCCCAAAATACATCAGACAAGCCCGCCCCCCCCCCCCCCCCCCAACCCTGGTAAAGTGGAGTCCCTCTTGGCTTTGCTTACAGGAAACAAATTAACCTGGTATCACAGGATCAAAAGTAACTGCATTAAGAATCATCTGGAAGCTTACAAAAGAGAAGGGAATATCATGTACATGGCAGAATAAATCTCTCCCAACAGACTTCACTTAATGTCTCTATCATCCTAAAACCAAAAACATCAACGATGTGGTTTGGTGCAGTGGAGAGTGTTTGCCTGAGGAGCAGATAAGACAAAGATACAATTGACCACAGGCAACCTCTCATTCCCAGTTTGAATCAAGGATACACACATCCTGGAAGGCATAATTCCAATCTCCTTCTTCGAGGGAGGGCGTTTACCTCCAGCCAGGTGGCTTCCCCAGCAGAGGTGAATGCTGCCCGTGCCGCTACATACAAGGTTGTGACATTCACTTGAGCCCTGGTACTCCAGGGAGCCTCTGCAACCGAGTAAAGCCCCTTCCAAGAGTCCCGCAAAGAGACTTTGCTGAGTTGGTCTCACTCACTGGCTCCTGGCACAAAAGCACAAAGGGATGATGAGCTCACCAATGACTACCGGTATCTCTGCTACGGAGAACCAAATTCCATTTCCTCAGATTAGAGAAACGAAACCCGTGCTCACTTACATTGTCCCTATCACACAGCCTTCGGAACAGCTGCTAGAGACATGGGCATCCTAAAGCACAGGGCTCTGCTCCTGGCTCTTCTCCATCCCAACTGCTTGGCTCCAGTAAAAACATTTTACTACATTTCCCCTGTGTTATTTTTCCAGGTCAACAATCCCTGCAGTTGCTATGGGACACTGCCTCATCTTGAAGGAGGGAGGTGCCAGCCCTCCAATTATAAGAAACTCTCAATTAAACAAGGGGGAAATAGGAGCGATGAGACACTGAAAGGCAGTTTTGAGCCATGGAACAACATGAGGAAGAAGGAAGGAATGAGTCAAACAGACCTTCCAATTAACCTCTAATTCCTCTCACAAGTTCTTCTTTAACTTCTATTTTAGAGATATTACAGGGACAATTTATGTTAGTAAAACAAGCTGTAATGCCTGCTCTCTCCTCAACAAGAGTTAGAGATTAAGTTCAGCCTTCAAATATCCATGAGATATGGCTACCCAGACTAGATATGGGTTTTACAACTGGGGTCCTTCAACAGCTAAGCATCCAGCCAGAACAGCCTTGGTTTGGAAACGCTTTCTAAAGTCTCTTTCCATTGTTACTAGTTATTTTCCTTTGTAATTTTCATAGCAGCTCTGCCTTCAAACACCTTTCCCCACTTCCTTGCAAACAGCTACAATTCAAACCCGCGGTTCGTAACCCTGTCCTGCTGGATAGAGCAGCTGTCTGGCTGAGTCCTGAAAGCAGGAATGGGATACTGGGACGCAGCACCCCAAGGCCCTCGTTTTCCAGGCTTGCTCCATGCTGAAACCAGCAAAATTCATGGTTTTGTAGGAATGCTGCACGTATAGTCAGACACATCATCTTCTGCATGGCCCCAGAGTCCACTTGACCATCGGTGGTCCCACAGATTTGAGAAGCAGAGCGTGACTCCAGGTAGCAGAGTCCACGATGTGCTAACAACGTAAATGTCATTTCTGTGGAATGCTTGCCTTTACACAAACACAGGCAAACATGGGGACTGGCAACTCTCAGGGTGCAACTGGTGAGAGCCATTAGGCAGAGAACATAGCAACTGAGCCTCCGTTCTGAGGAACAATTGCTGAACTCGATTTCCAGAAGCATGGGTTTCAGTTGGATTACATAGACCTTGAGAGGAAAGCACTACGCTTACACGCAACAGTGAGGACACGAGCGATGGGCGGGAGGAGGTGCATGCGTGGTCCTCTTACTGTTTCAAATCCTCTCCCTCATCCTTCTGCAATTCCACAAGCAAATATGTGTGTTTTGAGCGCAGTTCGCCTGGCAAGATTATGTTTATCTACTGCCCACAGCTCCTGCAAAGAAGTTATAACTGTGGCCAAACCTGACTAGAAGGACAGAGGTGACAAGGGCACTAGGCTAGGCTTGGGAATCCTCACTTGCAAGTGGAGTGCAGAAGAGGGCTCAGTGCAGAGGCAACTGCAGTGGGGCTGGCTCCAGCACTGGGAGGGGGCACCAAGAAACAGGCCAAACCCACAGCGCAAGCTGGGCTCCCTGCACTCTCTCATATGCCTCATCTCAGTTCTCGTGCAGCAGTCAATCTGCATCAAACCTCCTTTCCTAGACCTCCCCCTGCTCTTCCCAGGGCAAAGCTGAGTTGAGATTAAAGATGAACACGCAAGGGGCTTTCACAAAGTAAAAAACAATGAATTAAAGCACACACACGCAAACCCAATCAACCAGCAAGTTCCAATGCTTCAGCATCACTTCAGAGCACTATGGTATACAGCACCAATAATCCTATGGCGCATGGACATGTGGACTGCACAGGCACCACAAACAACAGATATTTGATGTTCTCTGATCCCAGGGAACTGAATGCAGCTGATGCTTACAGCCAACACCTCTATATCCACCCTGGCTCTGTTCTCAAAAGCTCTGGGCAAATACTGTTAGAAGAGCAAAACCAAAATCATCCTTTTTAATTCCACCCAAGATAAACATCCAAAAGAGAGTGTTTGCAAAGAGATTAGAACAGACTCGGTTCTATACAGCAGAGATTCTTGGAACAGCAGTGTTCACCTGTTAACTTGCTCATCCTGTGCAGGGAGATAGCATTTTACATACATTCAGAAAGGAACTAGCGAGAAAACCAGTGTAAAAAGTTGGGAAGCACCCATCAGAAAGAAGCAGCGACCTACAAAACAGTTGTGCTGCAAAGAGATCCCTTTGCAAAGGAGGTCAACTGCTCTGACAGCTCACAGCATGGAGCCCTGGCATTCCCCTGGCTCGCACTCTGCAGGAGCAGCGTTGCTCAGCAGTGTTGACACCACAAAGCGCAGCAGTCCAGAAAGACAAGAAGGAGCCTGAAGGATTAAAGACCTTTGTTATGGGGCCTCATCCAACCTGCATTAAGATACAGCAGTTTAGCTCTATCTGTAATTTATAGGCCATTTGCTGCTGAAGCTCAGCTCCAAACACAGTCAGATTAAAAGCAGCACTATTTGTCACAGGCTGACAACCCTCGCAGACATAAGGGGAAGACAGTACAAGAGACATCTAGAACTGGAGAGGCACCTATAGCATAGCTAATTTTACCTGTAATGCATGTACTGAGAGGGAATAACGTGAGATGGGTGCTTACCAGTGCCATTCCTGCTTTGGCCATAGGGATTTAAATACACGCCCTCCCCGCTGGTATAACTCGGTTATTACATTGCTGTGATGAGAAGAGCTGCCTTCGCACAGACCAGCTTCTCTGACAGTTCACAGCCAGCCCCCAGCACTGCATGGGTCCCCTCCACCGGGGGGTATAGCTGGCAGCAGCTGCCATAAACACCACATCTGGTAACGGTTGTTCCATTCCCTTCGCAAAAGGCCCAGAAAGGGCAACTGCCACTGCCCCGAGATACCTCATTAGCAGAGGAGAAGCTGTCGGTGTTGGGAGACCTCACTCAACACTCACCTCTGCTCAGTCACAGAGAACTACATTAGCCAGATTTGCAAACACAAGGAACAATGCCTTACAGTCAGGCTGGAAAATGCATTTGGAGCACATGAGACATTTCAGGCTTCTCCTCCTCTAAAAATCCCACATTAACCCTTCTGAGTGCAAGCAGACGTGAGCCATTTCACCTCTATGGATTTACACCAAACCTGCATTTTAGCATGGAGCGAGGCGGTAATGCAGGATAATCCTTCAAGGGCAGATCTTTGAATCATCCCATCAGGCATCTTTTAAAGTAAGAGTCAGAACTATGTACGAGCTTGCAGTAGCTCTTGCTGCACCAAATCCTCTCCTTGTGGGATTCCAAGTGGTTCCTAGTCAGGAGAATCTGGCCAAAGTGATGGTCTCTTCACCCGGCACATGAGGGGTGGGCTAGAGATGAGTGACACAAAGAAAGAATTTGAATGCTCCTCCATGAAATCAAATTAGCAAAGAGGTAGGGCCTAAACAAACAATGGTGATCCTTCAGCAACACGTAGTTAACGGAGTGATATTTTTTGCCACAAGATGCTCTGGATGCAAGCATTTGGTGGGGGGAAGTAGACAGGTTTAAGTAAAAGAAGTTCATCGGGCTACTAATGTGCAGAGAGCAGCTCTTCCTGAGAAGACACACAGACCAAAACACGTGCTGTTCTCACGGTCTCCCGTAGGTGCCCACTTCTGGTGCCTACAGGAGATAGGATACCAGGGGAAACAGACCACATGGGTCTTTGACAGGATGGATGCTCTCAAGCCCCATTCATGCAAGCAGACCACGCAGCACATGCATTCACTTGCAGTGTCACAACAAGGGAATGAACTCAAAACCCAACAATGTTCTTGCAGATCCAACTCACCACAGCTATTGAGGAGGTGCCCAAGCACCACAAAAATCAGCACCCCCATGCATCATTTCAGGAACAGGGAGAGGAAAAGTTGCATTGCAGAATACCACTGAGGGGTTTCCCAAGAATGACTTGTTCTGTCCAAGCCCGGATAAAGGGTTTCTATGAACAAAAACATATACACGGAAGCTGCCTCTAGATTATTCCACTGCACATGCTCCACACCAAATACCACTGTTCTCCCCTGTTAATGGGCCTTTGGCCAAAGAACTTTCATTTCTTTGGAATAACCAAGTCCTAGGAATAGAAATTAAATAAGGGACCCCCCCCAAAAAACAGTCTGGCTGCAGACAACTGTCTGGAACAACCACTTGGCTTGCGTGGAGTAACTGGGCGACAGGATATGGAAGGATTATTTTGTATTTGCCTAGCTTACATCCAGACACACGCCCAGCACACTGGAGGATGGATCTAGCTGTCTGTCTGGAGCCTTCCCGCAGGATGGGAAATTCCCTCTTCAACCGAAGAAAAGTTTCTTCTCATCTTATGCTCATATAGAGCTTGGCAGATTGTGCCCTCTGACGCCAAGAGGGACATCAGTTAAAAAATAGCCTGCACCATGGAAATAATGTGAGCCCATTGAGAAGGAGTAAAATAAGACAGATTTCTGGACAAAAGGAGCGTGAGGGGATGGGATCTGCACGCCATCAGCAACTTGGATTCTGTGATCAGCCTGCAATCTGTGGCTGAAAACCAGGGTTGTAGCCCAGTCAATCAATCAGCTAACCAAGACCAGTCAATAGTTTGCTCCCTAGAAGTGTCAGAAACCAAGGTCTGCCTACTCTCACTGTGGACATTACTGAATATTGAGGTATTTGGGAGTACTTCCATCCAGGAATCTCCTGTCCTTTCAGGAACCTAAACACAGATAACGACCTGCCTTGCAGTCAGGCAACACAACTAGGTCAACCCATCCCTGAAATGGCACACATGACTAATAAAGACCTCCTTAGGCCACTTAGGCTTAGGCACCAGTTGCCTCTTTTCCTCAGGTGTTTCTAGCCCTGAACTCTCAGGTCTTCTCATATGGGCTGATGCTGGAGCAAGGGCCAAGAGGTGATCCCCGGCAAAGCTGTAAAGGGCTTCCCTTAGGTGAGTTTGCTGGGTACGATGACCAACCCACCCACGTTGTCATGCCAGTCCCACACAAGGCAGCTCATCTGAGGAAGCCAGACCATAGCCTCACAGCCTACCATGCCTGAGGGACACCTCCCCAGGTTTCAGCACATCTCGCTGACAGCACTCATTTAGAAGGCGCGTGCCAGTGGGGCACAAGCACTGACCTCTGCTCCCAGCACCACAGCTCAAACCTTGGCAAGCTGAAAGGGCTCTGCAGCAGGACTTCATCACTACAGTGAGCCTGGATGGTGAGCCAAGAGTGCTGGGGGAGGACAGGGCTGGAAACAAAGACTGTCTACACCAGCTGCTTACAAGGCTGATAGTCACTCACATAACCTTACTCAGGCTCTTAGCTCCGGCCATGCCAACCCAGAAAAGCTAAGGAACACCCAGGGTTTGGGTTACTGCGCGTGCAGCTATGTGGCAGCTTTGATGTAAACCTTCTGAGCAAGACAGTTTCTTGCATCTAGGTCCACCAGGAAGCTTTCCTAAGCGTCCACAGTATTTCACACTCCATGAAGGCTAGACTAGAGAGGCAACCAGGTGAGCTCTTCACATGACGTATTTTGTTGTAGCATTCCCATTCTGCTAGGGCTGTCTCAAAGAGAACAGCAGATATTCACCCGGCAAAGGACTTGGTGAGCTGCAATAATTACAGAGGAGGAAGAGAGACTTCTTATCACGCAAGATCCACTCCCACTGCCTCAGCCAGCTCCCGAGATGCTCCAGCCTCAAAATGCCTGTCCTACAACAACTGAACGACTCATAATGTTGTATATATTGAGGTACACATGGAGGCCAGGTCAATGTTCAAACAGACCAGTCCAGGGCAGGGATAATCAGTCTGAAAAGCAAGAACACAGCAAGAGAGGGGAGAAATGCCCAGAGGCACCCAGGTGGTCCAGAAGAAGCCTTTTTGGAACTGTGCTTCACCTGTGTGCCATGTTCCCACAGCTTGGGCAGGCCTGTGTCCAGGGTAGGATGGAGAGAGCTCTGCAAGGTCACACTGGGCCATACATCCTTTATATTGACTTTAAGGCCTGGGTCAGAGCAGAGTTTGCACTGCATAGGGAATGCTTTCTGTGCAGATAAAGGTCAGAACTAATTGGCTTTGCTCTAGATCCTTGCCTGGGTGTTCATGCTGAGTAGTTGTGGGTGGTACTGGTGCCTATTCAAAAACAGCCTAGCTGGCTTACTCTGCTGGTCAACGATGGCAAGAGGACAAACAGGCTCTGCCCGCGACCACGTACACCAGTTACTGCAGAGAAAACAGCCCTGAGCGCACACATACCTGTGATGCCGGTTGCTAGGAAGAGTTGGGTCACCAGGCAACCTGAATCCCACTGAACAGGAGAACAGGGGCTACAGATAAATGCATGGGGGTAGGAGGGGTTGGCGCTGCCTACGCTGCGGGTGGTAGTGTATTTCCCACTGAAAAGGGAATACAGCCCCTGATTCCCATCCTGAGGCATCCAACAACACTTCTGTAGCCCCAGCATGCTTGAGGAACAGCCAGAGGAGCTGGCCAGACTGGCCCTGCCACCCACTGCTCCTCTGAGATGTCCTCAGAGGATGCAAGCCTTGCCTTCTACTTTAAAAAAGGTGAACTCACTGTTTTGCAAGACATAATTCAAGTAAGTTATGACCTGGGTCCGCTTTCTATTTTCACTTAAGCTATAAGCCATTTTCCTGATCAGGAAAACTTTTAGCATCCCAAATAGCGCAACATAAATTCAGGAGTTATAAGACGGTGCACAACAGCAGGAAATGAAGTGCAAAGTCCAGGAAAGCAGAATGGATTTATCTGTTTAACTTCATGCAAAAGTTCAATACATAGTATTACCTTTTCATAATTCATTTTGCATTCAAGTAAAAACCAAGAATTTAGAAATACAATAAGAACTAATGCTATTTCTTCGTGACACTGGTGACTAGGTTTTCTTCTTTTAATTTAGCCCATATTTTCCTATCGGACAGCAAGAAGGCAGCTGAGAGGATGCCCACTGAACCATCCCAACATCAGTGAACTGCCCATTATGCTGTACCTGCAATATCTGCCATTTGTCTAAAGTACAACCCTCTGGAATTAAGTCATTACAGGAGGTTATCAGCACTGGATGTCAGCACAGGAAACATGACAACCCTTAAAGATTAAGGCATTAGAAGCCAAGCAGAAAGAATTGCAAGCCTATTATTTTACAATGCCTGAGGCATAAATCTCAAAACCTCAAGGTTTCTGAGGGGCTGGGATTGCCTGTTCTACCCTTTCCCTTGGCCGAGTGCCTATCACAGCATTTCTAACCCACTACCGTTTTAGTCCAAACTACCACAAGCCTAACTTCAGGCATATTCACAGATACTCCAATAGCCAAAACTGTCCTTACACACTTAAATTCATGCAAGTGCTTGTGTCCCTCCTAGCAGGAGCAAGACAAACCAGAAGGACCTAACGCTACCAGGTGCTAATAGGAGGCAAAGCAAAGCCGGAGGAACGAACCTGCTCGGTGAGATGTGCTGAAAAGCCTGTGAAGGAGACAAAACCTTCATACACCACAGGAGATGGACAAAGGTAACTTTTCACTGCGCCAGGCTGTCTTCAGCAAGCCTGAAGAGCAGAGGCTGGCTGAGCACGTGACAAGCAATCAGCCCAAAGAAAGAAGGAAATGAATCTGTCCTCATTCATACAAAGCATGAGCCCTTACACAGATCTTTGAAAGCACACCCACTGTGCACCGATAATGACAACGCTACTTCACTCTTCTTTTGGGCTGAGGAGAAACTTAAATCACACACTCCTGGCTCTGCAGAATAACCAGCTGCCACCAGGACAGCGACTCAAGTCACTGCCTGCAAGCCTGAGGTTCGCTTTGCACAGCCAAGCGAACCCCTTCATACAGGAAGGGTCAGGATGATGCCCAGGCTGGCCAGACTGGAGTCTCATAGCTGATTCCAGATACACGTGCCAGCAGAAAATAACCGACACGACTTGCTGGTCCCCAGTGCTGTGCACGCACACATGCAAGCTGCAAGGGCACGTGAAGAGAGTGGCTTTGGTAGTGCCTCGTCCAGAGTTCCCTGGTTGAACAGACACCCATGTTCCATGTCACCCACAGTTCCCACGTCACCAGAGCAGACTCACCTATGACTTCGTATCATTGATCAACATTAAGGAAAGGACAAACACATCTTCCTTACCTCTGGCGAGGACAAAAAGGAACATGCCAAGCACATAAGTAATTTAACAACTTCTGTGGATTAGAACATCAATTGCGTCACCTCCAAAGTTGTCTGTGTTGACAGCAAAGTTGGAATGGAATTGCCACCCTTAAAGTGCTCAGTTTTCTTCAGCTGCGTGTTCCAGCCAGTTACTTTTTTTAACACCCCACAAATCCAAGTACTCAAGTACTTCATTCTGATAACACCTAGGGCCACAAATTAAGGGCTTAGTTTGACTGGCGATGCACAGGCTTGTTCCAATGAGATGCTCCCTGCCCCAAGGAGCTTGCTTGCAAGCAAACCTTAGAAAATAGACTCCTATGCTTTAGCTACTACGCAAATGTGCAAGGGCCCAAGAGTTGAAGAGGGATTTGGAAGAAATGCATTTGTGTGAGAAAACCCCAACCCAAGCTGCAGGGGCGAATAAGACATTTCATTAGGAGAAGGCTTACCGTGTCGGTGGAGAATATTCCTAAGGACTTGGTACTCAACAGCAACGCACCCTTGAACAAGTTTGTCGGCTACATCAAGTTGCGTGGTGCGGTCAACACACAGCCACCCAGAGGGACCTGACACAGGCCTGGCAGGAGAGGAGGGCCAGTGCAAACCTCATGAAGTTCAACAAGGCCAAGTACAAGGTCCTGCATCTCAGCTGGGGCAATCCCAAGCACAGGTACAGGCTAGGAGGAGAATGGATTGAGAGCAGGCCTGAGGAGAAGGACCAGGGGCTGTTGGTCGATGAGAAACTTAACATGAACCGGCAGCGTGTGCTCGCAGCCCATAAACCAACCGTATCCTGGGCTGCATCAAGAGGAGTGTGATCAGCAGGTCGAGAGAGGCGATTCTCCCCCTGTACTTCACTCTCGTGAGACCTCACCTGCAGTACCGTGTTCAGCCCTGGGGGAAACAACACAGGAGGGATGCGGACCTGCTCGAGCGAGTCCAGAGGAGGCCGCAAAGATCAGGAGGATGGAGCACCTTTCCTATGGAAACAGGCTGAGAGCTGGGCTTGTTCAGCCTGGAGAAGAGAAGGCTCTGGGGAGACCTTAGAGCAGCTTCCAGTGGCCAAAGGAGCCTACAAGAAATCTGGAAAGGGACTTCTTACAAGGGCTTGTAGGGACAGGACAAGGGGCAATGGCCTTAAACTGACAGAGGGGAGATTCAGATATTAGGAAGCTCTTGCCTGTGAGGGTGGAAAGACGATGGCTGCCACAAGAAGCTGTGGCTGCTCCATCTCTGGCAGTGTTCAAGGCCACGCTGGACAGCAACCTGGTCTAGCGGAAGATGTTACTGGCCATGGTAGGGGGCTGGAACTAGATGAGCTCTAAGGTCCCTTCCAACCCAAACCGTTCTATAACAACTCATGCTTTAGCCACAGCAGCTGAAGGACTCTAAGCCACTTGGCTGGACTATGAACCATAACAGCTCAGGAAGAGACACGCTGCCACTTACCCACCTCTGCTACAGTGGAACAAGTGCCCAGTGGGGAGGCAGCAAGGTCAGCAGGACCTGACTTCCAAGGGTTCAGATGTGAACCCTAACCACCACACTTCACAGCCCAGCCACCCCTACCACAAGCTGTTGGCAGCACTAACCCAAGAGCAGGTGAAAAATGAGTCTGTCAATCCCTCCCTTCCCCTTATGGTGACTTCTGGTGAAAAAGCAATAAAAGGCACACTAACTTCCCCAGCAACTACCAACACCCATCATCAGACCTCTTGAGTCAAAGCCCTCTGAGCAGTGTCAGTTGGCAGCTGCCTAAAGGCCAACTTTAATAGGGAGCAAAAAGAAGAGAAGTTCATTATATCAACACCCAAAGCTTGTGTATTTCCTCGTTTCACTTACAGGAGGCAATGGCAGCCTCTCAGCTTCTCCGAGGGGGGGAAGGCTAGGAGGACCGACCACAGCACCATTAAACCTGTTCAGCACACGTGGTACCAAAGTGAGGCCCTTCGAGTGGGCAGATATTTCATCCTGAAAAGACTTCCAAAGCCTGGCTGGCAATCCAAGGTTGGTCAGATCTCCCAAGCTTACAAGAATGAGTTGACGGTTTATCCAAGGACAGCCTCCGGGGACTCTGCCTAACGGTAATACTGCTGCAAGCTGGAAACAAAACAGCAGCTTGCTTTTCCTTGAATTCGGCAACTTCCAACAAAGGTCATAAAGTAGAAGAGCAAGTGGGCAATGAAGGAGAAGAGCAGCTAAGCGCACTGTTTTTAAAGCTCTGGAAGCTCTTGCTTTAGGTGGTGGATGCAGATCAGTTTTTATTCTACCCAAATTAGATGCTCATTCTCCACTTTCACTACTATAGATCTGATTTTATGCTCACACCTAATTAACTTTCCACTAGGTTTCAAGACAACAAACTGAACCTTTTAAATAACGCATGTAACACGTGCCAGAAAATACATAAACCTGTAGAGACACAGACCAACATGAGGAAGTTGGGAAGGCAGAAGTCCGGTCCGTGCCTGGCAGCCCCATGTCATCTGGGGGCAATAGAGGGAGCTGGTACAGGACACTTGGCCTTGTCAGAGGGTCCATTGACTGTTGTCACTTGCTGCTTGTGATACCTCCCCACTGTCCACACCTGCAAGGAGATCCGGCGCAACGCCTAAGATAGAGCACGGCACGGTGTTACTGTTCAGTGATTACAGATGCTGACACAAGGCTCAACCAAGGCCAAGCAGCTGCACATGATCCCCAAAGGCCCACAAAACATACATAAACCCAGAGTTTGAAAGTCTGGCTTTCTGCCCATACACATGTATACCAGCCATTGTACCACTCGCCAAAGCAGGCTGCAACGATACCTCTGATGCTCTGTGCACCAGCCTTGCAAGAACCAGTGCAAGATTAAACCTCTCTTCTCTATTGAGCCAGCAAATATGCAGATGACCTGTTTGCAGCACAAACCCCTGGCACTAGTATGGACAAAATGGCTGCAGACACCCACTCCTGCAGGTCCTCCTGCATCCCTCCAAACATCCTGAGGGCTGTATATACTCCAAGAGCTCTTTCCAAAGATTCTCCTGGTTTCTCAACCTGAGGCTCCAAGAGATGGACAAGGCCCTGAAACACAGTGTTCAAGAGAAATCGCCCCAGTCTCTGCAGAGATTCACTGCACTGAACAGCTCCACTACAGCCTAAAGCATTGACCGTATTTCCAAAACTAAGGTCTAATCCTGCCTCCTGCAAGAACCATAGAATGTGCAATCCCCAAAGGAAGTTCACGGACACAGCAAACTTAGAGGACGCATCAGCACTGTTTGTAACCAAGCTGCCATCAGCCAGCCCAGTGAGCGCGCAGGAGTGCAGGCACACGGCAATCCGCCCTGCGCAACACATACAAAAGACCACTAGAGCCTGGTATACGAATCCCCAGCCCCCAACTCAGGCAAACGAGGGCTGCTACTTTTCCCAGATCCCTTCTTTGATTTGTGGCCAGGCGCTGCACTTCCCACAGTACTGATGCCAATCCAGAGCAGCTCTGCTGATTACAGGGGGTATCCCTGAGTTCACAGCACTTTTGCCAAGTCAGGATCCGGTATTTTTTTGTAACTTGCTCACCATGACTCCATTTTATCCCATTGCATATGGCTCAAAAATTCCTCCTTGCATTTGGCAGGAAAGGCTTAGATATCCCTTATCCTGAATTTGTGATACTCATTCTTCTTTTGAGCACTAAGAAAGGATGTAAGCAGAGTCTGGAAAGCCAGGGGTCAGCGCAGTGAGCCAGCCTGTAAACTCCAGCTCAGAATCTGGCCTTTAGGACCAGAAGAGAGAAATGCAAATAATGAGCCAAAAGGCATTTTAGGCAAATCATGTTTGTACAGTACCTGGCACAGTGGGGTTCTAGGCTGGCAAGCTGCACGCATACAGAGGTAACTAGACAGACAGGCAGATGCCTATGTAGTTAAACATGAACCCTGTTAAAAGTAAATACTTCTAAAGGACAGATCCATCCACCTTTATCCACCTTTCTGTATTACCTATTGAATTGTGCAGAACAACCCTGAGAGCAAAGAAACAGGACCTCAGTAAGAGGAACACAGCCTAGGCCAGCTCAACTAAGCACACTGGCTGAGAGGAAACTGGCCTGGCATAATAAACACTGCAAGTGACTAGCTTCTCAAGGCCCCGTTATTAGTTACCCGAAGGATGCCAAAACCACCAGTGACAAAACGGGCTGCTCTTACCTTTAGCTGGAAAGGTTGAATTTCGTTCAAACTCTGGTTCCTGAGCTTTTTGGTGAGGATCTTCAGCATGGTACAAATCCGAGGAGCCAAGAAAGGGTTAAGCACACACACGCACGCCTCTCACATCTGCCGAGCCGCCGCCGCTGCGCTCGGAGGAGCTCCGCGGAGCTCGCATCCAGCACCCCAGGTACGGGGCGGCGGGGTGAGGGTCGGGACAGCCAACTCCAGCTGTGCCCCTCTCTCTTCCGCACCGCACTCCGTCCCACAGCCCGCGGCGGTGGGAGGGAGAGGGAACCCCTTTTCAAGCCCTACAAATAAACACCAAACTTCCTTCGCTTCCCGCCCCCTCCCCGGCTACGCTTCATAAAGGAGGGAGGTACAGCCGGCAGCGTGCAGCGGGGGACGGGCGGCATAGGGGCGCAGCGCCTACTGCGGGCCGAGGCCCCGCACTGCCCCGCATCAGCACCGCACCGCGCTCCGCTTCCACCCCGGGCGCCGCGCGCCGCCGCGCACCGCACCGCGACGCGCAACTTGTAACAGACGGCGCGGCAGCCGCGGAGCCCATTGGCGGCACGGGCCGGGACGGGCGGGACGGGGCGGGGACTCCGCTTAAAGGGACCCCGCCGGCGGTGCCCCCGGTGGGGTTGGGACAGACCCTTCGGGGCGATGTAACGGTGGGGACAGCGCGCCCGCGGGATGTTGGCTGCAGGATAGGGAGAGCGCCTTCCTGCGAGGAAAGGCCTCAGTTCGGCTCCAGTTGGCAGAGTGATTTCTGTTAAAGGCGTACAGCAGGCAGAGCCTGAGCCAGGAAACAGTTCTGCCCTTCGGACAGTGCCTTCCTAGAGGCGCCTGCAGTACCCCGTCTGTTAAACCATACCGGCTCTGTAAGTTCTGTATTCACGCTGTGGACTGATTTCCCCCCAGTTCACACCAAACTGAAATCACCGTCCAGACTTCGGTCTCTAAGCCACCATACGTTGTTCTAGGCACTTCTGGTTTCCTTAATGCATGAATACGGAAAACCAGGGACAGCTCACACGAGCAGATCGCTAGCTGAGCATCCTGCCTCCAACAGGAAAGAGTAAAGCGCCAGGTGAAAGCAGAAATCCTCCCTGTAGATATGCAACAGTATACCTAATGTTAGCTAAGAACTACTCCTGATCCCTGAATGGAAATCATGGTATATCCCTAAGCCCAGCATCTGAGAATCTCTCATTGCAATTTTCTTGCCCCAGTGAATGTCACTTAACAAGATTTCCTTTTCTTTTCCATACAAAGCCCAATTCCCCAGCCTTTATTCATTCCTTATTCTGGCACTGGAGCCATTGGCTTTCCTCGCAATGGTCTGTAAAATCTCACCCATAAACCACCGTCAGCCAAAACTACTTGCTATGGTTGCTTTCCCAGATCTGAGCTCTCCAGGTTGAAGCAATGGGACAGGCACACATCAGGGCCCAGTTTTTTGTCTCAGGGCAGATGAAGCTGCAAAAGCTCCCTGGAACAGAGAAGAGCAGAACCTGCCATCCCCTTTGCACCACCTCACAGCCCTGTACCCAAACTGTTACTGCCCCACTAAGGCACAGAGCAGCGGTGTGGTGGGCTCCTGCTCGGCTGCCTGACCTGCTCTGGGGCCAGTGCTGCTCAAGAGAAGCGGCAAAAGCACGTGCCCGTGAGGCACCTGTGATGTGAGAGAAACCCATACTGTAATTCCTGGCGTTAACTCTGCTTCTCCCACCTTTGCCTGTATGTGTTACAGCAGACGCCTGCAGAGCAGCTACCTCTTTCTTGCTCTGTATTCCATATGAGCAGAATAGCCAGGAACACCGCCTTTAGGTACACCTGGAGCTTCTGGGGGTCAGGCTGTACACACCTGCTCCAGTGCTGTCTCAGATCGCGTAGCCACGAGCATCTCTGTGTTCCAGCAGGCTCAGGAGAAACTCACACTGCTCAAGTGCTTCCCCATCTAACCTTGTACCTCGCACTGGTAAAGTACTGCGACCTCTGTCTTGCTCCACAAACGCAGCGCCAGGAGGAACTCATTGACAGATCACAAGCTCTCCATTGGCTCACAACATCCAGCAGCGACTCCGAATGAGGAACAGGGACACACTGCTATAACCAACAACAAGCAATTTAGCAAACCCCTGCAGAACGCAGAGCTGCAACGCACTGCTGTGACTCCTGTCTTGTGTGATCCCTGCCCTGAGGATGAAGCTTGACATGCTGGATGGCTTCCCAGTAGATGACAAGTCACACTGCTGCGTCATATACTGGAAAGAAAGCTTCCTGAGAGGTCTAGATGTGTTGCTCCTCCACACACATACAGGTTGCAGAACACTACCAATTAACTTCTATCCAAAGATAGCAACGTGTTTTCCAGGGGTAAGTAACAGTATTATTCCCAAAGGAGAAAACTAAGACAGAGGAAGGTTACTTGACTTGCTGAAGGTCATTGAGGAAAGCTGTGGAAGATCCAAGAATAGAAGTGGTATCTCCTGGCCCCTAGCCGTATGCTCCAGGCTGTAATCTAGCCTGTTACTGGATCGCACTGCTGGAGCTATGCAAAATTCAGTGGTTTCACTGCCCAAGCATCTCATGCGATCACTTTGCTCTGGTTTTGGCTCCTGCGGGTTTCTCACCCCTGGAGTTTTGTTCTGCCCACTGGGTTCAACCCAAATCTCAAACCTCATCCAAGTTTCCTCTGGTCACACGATAAAACCCTGAAAAATACATTGCATAACATTAGGGTAAGCCCAGACCCCTGCTCCAGCGTTGCTTGAAGATCTCTTTAAATCCCTCATGGCCACACCAGAAGCAGAAGGGAGGCAAGTGAGAAGTTTCCCTTGCAAGAGCACATGGCATTGCAGAGACAGGGAGAGGGCAGGGGGCTGTGAGCTGAGCCAGGATCCTGATTCACTTCCACAATACCCACATGTGCCTGCCTGCCGCTGCCATGGGGAAGAGAATGGGGAAGTTCTCCATGCCTGGAGAAATGCATCAGCTGATGGTGTGCCACATCTTATTTTCCCTCCAAGACATACCTCTGTGGGAATCCTGGCCAAACAGCATAATAAAGGAGACAGGCAGGAGGGCTGAAGGCAGTGCACCAAGGATTACTTTAACACACAGTTTCCCCCTGAGCTGTATTTCTTGTGCTTGGAGGACAATCTAATACCTCCTGCAGTTTATCCCGCCCAGGGTGTACCGTTAACGTTGCAAGACGCAAGAACAGGAACGTGTGTGGGAGCAGCAGGGCCCGAACGAGATGCTCTTTTCACCTTTTGAAGTCACCCGGGGCCCACCTTGCGCAATGAACCTCCTTCGGCCCCCCTTTCCCTCACCCTCTGCCGTAGCAGGATCATGCTGCATCTGCGCGGACGCTGGTCCGAGCATCCCGATGTTGGAGGCGATTAAAAACCCATCCAAGGCAGAGGTTCAAGTGCCATCTATTGGGGATCTCCCCTCATTACACCAAGGAAGGCAGAGGAGGGGATGGAAACTCCTTGTCTGCCCGGTCACGCATTACTGAGTGATGTCTGAGATAGGACACTGGAACTACAGCAAGTGCCAGGCACAGAAGCAGCATCTATCTGCAAGGGCAATGCTAAAAGAGAATAGAAAGGCAGAGGAGGGATGAAAGCTGAGCCTAGAGCTTGCTTTGGAGGGAGATGTGGGCCCAAAGCCTGGCATGCTTTGAATGGTGCCACAGAGCAGGGCCATCCACCGACTGTCTCAGCCACGGTCCAGTGCATGTAGATAAAAGCAGAGCAGAAGGACAGTCCACAGAAATAATGATAATTGTTCCCAAAACAGTATGACTGAAAAGAGGCAAAGGGCACGGAGCTCTGCCCCTGAGCCACTACCTGTGGTGGGTACCACTGGCATCTCTCCTCCCAGTGAGAGACTTGCTGAGCCTGTAGGGCTCCTCTGGGAGGGAGCATCTCTGACTCTGCTTCTGTGCGATGCCAGCCCTTACATAGGCCAACCAGTGCTGCGTCCCCACCAATACAAACCATAAGCACTCCATGACCCAGCTGCAGGGGTGAGGCTGCAGTGCACACACGTGCTCTCCGAGCTCTGCCTGCATGGTCTTTATATCAGGAGTGTGGGGCCAGCAGTTGGGAACCATCCCACGTGCGGTCACCAGGCAGCCCGTCACTAAGGCTATAGACACCCATAGGGGAGAACTGGCCACTCTTATTTGAATGGCTACAAACTGTCACAGAACGGAGCCAGCCGCTGTCATGCAAACATTTTGGACATCCAGTGAGCATCAGGAAGGGCTGGTCAGACATGGCTGAGACTGCAACTATCTGTTCCCTTTCAGATACATCTCTTTAAGGCACATCTGGGCAATGAGCTATTCAGTACGCATGTTTTGCAGATACAATTTTTAACTGCCACGAGAAGAGGAAAAGAATCAGAAAAGAAATGAAATAACAAAGGTGTTTGGCAATTACTGATCCTTACTATTTGATAGAGAACCAATGTCCATGCCAGCACAGGCCACATGACAGCAGTAAGGAAAAGAGATGATCCTCTTAACAGCACTGCTGGGCAGCCCCATTTCTGTTATAACTCCCTTGCTGCCCATTCTCTCCCTGCAAACTGCTAGGGCCAATTGAAAAGTCAGCATGTGGCTAATACACCAAGCGCCAGGGAGAGCAGGATTACTATGGCTGTTTACACCATGCTCCTCTAACTGGTATATTTGTTCCTCAGCAAAGAGGCTGGGAAGAGGCCCCACGACACCCACTTCATAGTGAGCTGCTTGGACAGCACTCACAGGGCTCGCAGTTTAGCTCGGCCAGCTGGAAGCTCCAGGGTAGCTGTAGCCTGGCTTCTCATGATCACAAGCAAAGAGAATAGGTGATTCTTGCTTTAAATAGGTTCTTCCCTCTAACCCCTGGAGAAGAGGAATTATCTCATCTGGCTAAAGGACCTCTGACCTTCTTCTCTTCAAATACAGCCACTGTAACTCTCTTCCTTTCCAAATGCTTTCATGGTAACAGTCCTCAGCATAGGTCACACAGTGGTTCTGAGCCCTGCCATGTAGCTAAGCCAAGAGTCCGAAGACAAAATAAACATCCTACCCCCACAGAGAGGGACAACCAGCTCATCCTCTGCCTTGGGATGGAAGCCTTTAGGTCAAAACCAAGAAACCTCAATCTACAGTGCTTGCTTAGAAGGGCAGCATCAGAGAGAAAGGGCCCACGATCCTGCAAAAGCGGGAAACTTCTTAAGCAAAATTGCTAGAAATGAGCACACACAGTCTGCACATGGGAAGGGAGAAAATGTCATTGTGGTTGCTAGTTTGATGGGGGAAATTCCTTTCTGGAACTTCCTGGCTGCCCAGACAGCCTCTGATCTTATCCCAAGTGTGCATATAAAATACAGCTTTCAACATCAAAGAGGTTTCCCAGTTCCTCTAGTTGGGCACCATGTCTAGATCTGTGTTTGTGAGTGGTTTCAGTGCTTCTAAGAAAAGTCCGAGAAGAGCCAGGTTAGCATCACAAGGGAAAGAAATTCCGGGAAGGATTTCCAGGAGGTCCAAGTCTGAACTTGCTGCCTTGTAGCTCATCCTTACCATGGGCCCAGTGCATGGGAGGAGAGCAACAGCCAGGGGTCACACGTGCTGGGCCAGGCTGGAAGTCTCCTGGCCACAGTGCCTCACTGCAAGCCTGGCCAGACCTCTCAAATTGCCATCAGATAATCAGAAAGCATCAGCCAGGCACTGGAGATGCTTCGCAGGACTCCCATCAGCCTGCCTGTGCCCCAGTTCCAGCTGCTGCCAGGCTCCAGTTCATCACTGGGGAGGGAAGACAGTTCTGGCTCTGCTGAAGTCAGTGCATAGAGCTGTGCTACTGAGCTGCTCAGGGAAGGCTGGGGACAGGAGCATGTACTACCTGAGGCCTCTGCAGGAGCGACAGCACAGCAGAATCCCCAGAGGAAGGCTTGGAGGTAAAAAGTACAGCTCTTAAAAGAACCGTAGAACTGAAAATGACTGAGGATTTGTGGCCACAAACCAGCTGAAAGCCAACTGAAGGGGTCCCAAGCATCCAGCCAAACTGCACTTCGATGAACAGAACAAGACAACTTGTCTTCATAAGCCTCTGCCTCAAAAGCTCAGATTGCCAGACTGGCCAAGGGAAAAGAGACCTTAGAAAACGTTGTAATGAGGATAAACCACAGGCATGTCATTTACTCCTGGCTTTCTGAACTCTGAATGCGTGCTGTGTCTGTATATTCCCCCTCTTCCTCCCCTCCCTCAGTTTCTTCTAGAGGCCAAGGCCAAATGCTGAAACTTTTATCAGTTTCTTACAACTAAGGACAGTTATTTCCAAGCTATTCACCAGAAATCCCAGTTGGAACAGCTCTCTAGGCAGCATGGCTGTGTAAACAAGGATGAAAATGGCCTTGGGAGGGAGGAAATGAGTTTGGCATCAGAAACCGTGAGCTCTGCATGCAGGCACGCTAGCACTAAAAATGGTCATAAAGGGGGGCAAGAGAAGATGGGCTAAGACAAAGGGCAGACAGAGGGTGAGGATGGGATATTTCTATGGAAGCCTTATGATACATCACTCCCTTACGTCCCTTTGTTCCCAGGGCGAAACATTTCAGCTAAGAGGTGCTGTGGGAACAGAAGCAGGAGCTGGCAGATCCATGAAGAGACGACAGCCGTGGCCCGCTGCTCTCCGACGAACCTCCCTTTCCCTAAAGGAAACCTTGTGGAAAGCTGTTGCCTGTATTATATACCATCCGTCCCCAGAGGGCACAAGAGACCACCACTTTGCCTCCGCCCCGGCTCACCCTTTCCAGCGCCGCGCTGCGGGAGGTGGGAGAGTGGTCCGGAGGGGTTCTTGTTTCTTCCCATCTTTGCCTCAGCGTCCTTCCTTCCTCATGCGCTGAGGCGGAACCGGGATAACTCCACAGCAGCAAGGAGCTGCTTTATGTTGCCAAGTACACACGCAAGCAGGAAGTTACACTTTGTTAGCCGAAGACCTGGGTGCCTCACGCACAGGCAGCCAGGCTGCTGACCCCAGGCTCCGCACGTTCCTTTGTCAGTGTCCAAGGACGGTGTAAGCAGTCTCCTGGCCCTCAAAGGAGAACAAAAGTATGGCCCACACAACCTGACAGCATTCAGAGGAGGCAATGTAGAAGCAGATTCTCTGGGTCTTAGTTTCCCCACCAGAGCCAGCATTCCTGGAGGTATTAATGAGTCATTTTCTGGAACCTGTGCTTGAAAAACCTCTTGTTTCTCAGCCAGGCCTACTCAGCTGTATGCTGGCTTCTCTCTAGATGGGTAACAGGCCCAAATACATGGCATCAAATCCCCCCAGTTAACCTGCTAATGCTACACAAAAAGGCGCACTACATCAGGGGTGTGGGATTCAATCTCTGGGAGACCTGGAGAGCTGCGTAGCAAATTGCAAGAAAAGTAGGCTAGATTCAGCCTAAAGAAAGTTAATCTCATCACTCCCCAACCCTCCCCTTTTCTCCTTTGTAAACCCAAAGGATGACTTCTGAAGATCCAGGCAAATTTGCTGTATATATGGCAGACACACATCATGCCGGCTGATAAACAGGCTTTCAATGTACTTCTGCCCAGTTTCTTGCTGCTATCATCACCACATTGCATTAACATCACTGCAGTATCAGAGCTGTCCTGTTTGCATACGTGGGTGAGATAGTTGGATACTTAAGTCACATATTGCACCGTAGAGTGGGAGTCCCACCAGAGCAACCAGGCTTGCACAGGTAAGAAGAGACACTCATCACGTCTGTGTTCATCTCAGCTCTGGCCTGTGCATTCAGATGCTAATGTGGTGGCTACACTGACAGAAACGAAGCTCAAGTTATGGTAAGAGTCAGGCTAAGAGGATGATAGCCATAAAAATTTGGGAGAAAGAGCTACGATTAGAAGAGCAGATGGGTCAGGAAAAGTATCCGACTTGGAGCGCTGTCATTAGCATCCTGACCAAAGAAACCTTGTTCCTCCACACCAATGCAGCTTTGCTGCTGTCAGTCACACACCTTTCTGTGCCACTCCTCAGTGGACATAGAGAAGCTAAACACTCAAGCGCATTCACGTAGTGGAAACTGGATAGCAGCGTTGTACCACAGGGGTCAATGCAACTGGACACGCTTGCAGGGGTGTTCCCTTGCAGAATCTAGTCAGTCCCTCCATAATTTCATATAGCCAAATTAATGTAATCTTAAAATCTCCAGGTTTTACCTGAAGGCAAAGGAAGCTGTTTTCTACAAAGCCTGATGAATATTAGCCAGGCTTTGAAAAACTACTGGTTTGTATGGGTTTATTTTTTCCTCTTATGTTTTATGTGACTTTCTTCCTAAAAATATTTAAAAAATATTAGTTACCCGGAGTTTGCAGTTGTTATATGCCACTGTCATGAAGGCAGCAATAATAAAACTGTGTCATTATAGTCCACTTCACCTTCCACCGGGGGTACGTTGTTTAGGGACAACACAAAAGGGCCATTAACTCCAAAAGGCAAGGCTTTTTAGCTAAGCTGGTAGAAGATTTAAAGGATCAAGGCCCATGTCCACAAAACACACAAGGTACCAGAAAATGGATCTTGGGAGAAATCAAGTATCTAAGTCCAGGCATGCAACCCTTAAAACCCTGCCTAATCCCTTGGGCTCCCAGACTATGTCTATGCCAGTAAATTAAACGTGCCCAGGTCTGTTCTCTGGCACTGAGGGCCCTGGCACAGGATGGCTTGCACCCATAACGTTAAACTCTTTTATCCTTCAAGCAAGGCATTTGGATCCAAGCTTGGATCCAAGTTGTTGGGAATGGCCCCTGGCCCGCACTAACTCCCTCCCTCAGTCATGCCTGGGAATTGCTTGGAAGAGTGCTAACTGGCGCAGGCCAAAAACCATGGCAAGAAGAAATTAATGGGAATCAGCTATTAGTTTCTTAGACAATGGTGTTGTAGTGCCCCAGCGCATTTGCCAGGATAGGCGTAACCCTCAAATCCTGCATGTGCACATATATCACCTATATACATACTTATATAATACCTCTGTATATACATTTATGTGGATTATTATGCACTTATACCGTATGCAGTTACAAATGTCAAGTTTGGTCTGCACGGGAGGGATTCCTTGGCAGAAGTGCAGTGGATAGGTGTTTATGTTGCTGGCTGAGCAGCCACCAGTAGTCCTTACTTTAAAGTATCTTCACTCCTCCCTTCCAGGTTAACCTTTATTTCTGCCTTCGCAGGCACTGGGGGTTTGTTCTGAATAACTGGAAATATCTGGGGGCAGTTTCCACGTCCATTTCCACATCTGGAGAGTGCATTCGTCCATGCCTAGAGGTGCTTGGCTGGAGATCGCCTTTGCTTTGGAGATTTGCTGTGAATCTCTGGCACTGTCTCATGTCTATGCTGCACGAGATCTGGCAGATCGCAGGAACAGTGTAAAGCCCAGGACTCTCCTGTGACTGAACACCTCGTCCACCTTGCCAGAAGGGAGCCTGAATCTCCAGCTCTACCTGCTCCTCATGGTAAACACCACTGCAGCCCTTCAGAGCTGGAAGCCATTGCTCTGTCCTGCCTGCCTGACATCAGTCACAGTGTCATTTTGCAGAGGCAAACAGGACACACAGGGATGACAGGACCGGCGTGGCAATTGTGGCCCCGTTCCTATAGCACATACGGAACCTAGAGCGTACCCCAAATTACAAGGTACACTTTGGTTTCTCCTGGTAGCAACAGCTCGTTTTCCCTAAAACGACTCCAGGCAAAGTCATGCGGAGGCATATGACATTTATTTCTAGGCTTAGCTTTCAGACCACTCCTGTTTATCCATCAAAGGGATAGCATCCTCTGTCCACCCATGTTTTAGCAGTGGAACATGAGCAGTAGCTCATCTTGACTTCTACAGGAAAGACCCTGAGCTACAAAGGCAAAATCCCATGCTGTAGAAAAGGAAACTTTCTGTTCATATAACTGTGTCCATATAAACTGCACCATGTCCTTGTTCATATAAAACAATACACTACGAAACCTGTCGCTCCGTGCGGTGGGTCTTCCATGCTAGCCAGACAGTATGAGCTCGAAAAGCCTGCTCTGTCACACCCTGCAGGTGACTTGCCTGGTCCCTGAGCCATGCTGACACCTTTCAGTCGGCAGTGGATGAATACCAAGCATTCAGAAGGCTGTGGAATAGCACCTTGCCAGCTGCAGTTAGCGCCTGATGGGTGCTAAGGGACCCGCGAAACAAAAGCCCAAGGCTCGTCTCCAAGCTGCCCGTATGCGAGCAGGAGAGTACGACGCCTTCACAGCTGAAGCCCTGAGCCAAAAGCCAGAGCAATACACGCTGTGACTGATGCCGCTGAGTCAAGAGGAAATGACCCACTCCTAGATAGCACTGCAGGAACTGCTGCAGGGATAGAGTCATACACATGTACGGCCAGGCGAGGCACGGCGTAACTGAAAGCATCTGCAAACCCGCTCCGCTGCGGGGGACCGGCCAAGCCATGCCCGGCGACGGGGGCTTGTGGAGCGGGCTGGGCCCGGAGGTCCGCGCCGCCTGCGCTGGCAGCAGCTCTCTGCTCACAGCCGGACAGGGGAGCCTTGCTCACCCCCGAGCCCAGGCAGGGAGCCACATCCTCCGCTCCGAAACAAGCCCTCGGGGCCCTGCGGCCCGCGATCCCTGCGGGCCGGCATCGCCGCGGGCCCCTTCCCTTCCGCGCTGCCTCGGCACCGACCGGCAGAGGGCAGCAGCAGCGCGCGGCACGCGGCGGCCCTAACGGCCCTTGGGGCGCGGCTCCGGGTCCTGCCGCCGCCCGCCGGGCACCCCGCGCCCCCTGAGGGCCCCGGAGCCCCCCGGCACCGCCACCTCCAAACGGGGCGCCTGAGGGACCCCTTGTGCTCGGTGTAACGCCACAGGTGCCCGGTTTAGCGCACTCGACGACCCAAACCATCTCGGTGCCCTTCTCCGTTGGCGCGGAGGGGGTACCCCCGTGTTCCCTGTCACTACAGCGCGACGGTGCCATTGAGCCCCCTTCCTCGCTTCACCCCGAGGCCTCAGCCGAGAATGCTCTGATGGTTGCCTCCACACTCCCCCTCCTGAGCTTTCCTCGCTCCGGTGCAATCCCTGCTTACAACAGCTGGAACATTGAAGCCAGTTGCAAGAGTGCGGGCGCAGTCCCTGCCAAGATTCTCCCATTGTCACGGCTCGCTGAGTTCCTTCCCCTTCCTCCACCCACCAAATCCTGCTGGGTTACTGGAAACACCGCAGTCCTCATGTACCAACGTCTTCAGGCCACCTATGGCAGAAAGGGATTTTTCCAGGAAAGGCACTTAATCACTGTCATTCCCAACTCCTTTGCCACTTGCAACTGCTTCTCCCTCTCTGAAAAGGGTGAAAACCTATTTCGACAGCATAAGCTCCTAGATAGGGCAGAAATAAACGTTAGTAATAGCAGTTTAGGTGAATCCGTGTTCCCCAAGCTCCAGGACACAGCCAACCTGCTCCATACGAAACCCACTCCAGAGGCTAACTCCATCACATCCTACCCACCCGTGCAGTGGCTGGAGCCTTCTGATAAGGTCACTATGTAGGCAGGCACCTCAATTACATGTGGTTAAAGTGACAATTGTATCTTTTTAGGGTTGCAACCTGAAGGAAAATAAGACTGACGATTAAGTCGACGTAGAGAGCCCTCCATTAATGAAGGCAACAAAGGCACGACTATGAGGTTGTTCTCTTTCTTAAGGCTGGATTATTCTGTCCTTCTAAATTAGCTTTTAAATGCTAATGTCTTAAAGCTTTTTAAATACCTCGAACTGCAAAATGGAGGTAAATGCCTACTGCACAGAGGCAACATGAGATTTATTCATGTAAACAACACTGGCAAGGTTCTTGGAAACTGCCAGATAAGGCATGTCGCAGAAGAGCAGAGAACAAAGTAAATATGGCTTTAGCATGAAGGAAGCAGCTAATAGTTTTGTCTTTATGACACTGAGAAGTATAAGGAAGAAGCGGCCTCTTTTTACGCTGTACGGTGCATTTGCTTGCTGAACATTCCCTGCTAGATACCTGATTTTCTAGCTAGAACTCAGAAGGACTCACACGTTATTGTCGTCAGACACAACCCTAAAGAGAGTGAAACACAAACAACCAGAAACTTTCTTCTGCCATCAAAGATGTAGGAAAAGGAGCGAGGAAAGGGGGCAAACCACAAAGTTTGGCCCAACAGAGAGGCCGAAACAGGGGAGAGAAGCATCAAAAGCAGCCACAGGCATCTGAAAGGAAAGCACAAGTGAGTGGGAGGGAGACAATGCAGTAATACAACAATAAAGCCCCAGGCCCATTTGGGCACGTTCAGATTAAAGGGCAGGGGCCAGCCAGACTGACAACTGTCTTGGAGCTCTTCCCCGGGCAGCAAGGCACTGAGTGCTCTTTGTACGTAATAGAAAGGCTTTAGGCACTTCTGTTCATGCCAGCTCCCTTTATTACTTGTTCCTCAGTGAACTGCTCTTCCCCCCCATGGCTTTCCCCAGCAGCCTTACCTGAACCCTTAAGGCAAGTGCAGCTTTCTTCTGGCCACAGAGCAGCAAAACACAACATCCACCGTACGCACCCCACCGCTGCCTGCCCCACCAGGCCTACCAAGGTCCAAAGTCTGCCAGGGCAACTTCCTAAGGACTTCCTCATTTTGGCCATTCTGAGAAGAAAAGCCACAAGGGTTTAGTCACATCTCAGGTACTCTTTATACCCAACAGATCCCCGCTGACCTAATGCGCGAGAGCCATTAAGTGATGTTGGCCAGCTGCACTGCATCTTCACTACCATAAAAGCACACAACATGGTACTGTAGTGGTAAAAACTTGAAAGACAGCTAGGAAATCTCCCTTCTCTCCATAACTCTAGCAGAGATATACACATGGGAATGCCCTGACATGCCTTTAAATTCAGTTCTTGCCCCACAGTTCAGAGCCTGCTGCGTCCCAGTCGCACGTGCAGTACAACACAGTCCAGCCAAACCTGGGTGTGATGTAGGTGGACACAGAGCCTTTACCCCTGTCTAAAACTTTTCCACAAGAAGTCATCTTCACAGCCCTACTCAGCCCCTCTAAGTAAATTCTGCTCCAGTTTTGGCATCCTCCATGCGCTGCTGGAATCTCAGGACTCTTCCTTGTCTAAGAAGACTTCACAGTATAAGAGCAGGCTCTATAGTTTCCCTTTTCACTGCTGCGTTTGTGAGCCATGGAGAACCAGACTGGTGGGAACCCCTCGATGCCGCTCTGCTGGCTGGGAGAAGTACAGCAACCCAGGAAGCATAAGACGACCTCACAGCACTTCAGGCTTTTTGTTGCCTCCGGTAGTTAGGGTTTGATCCAGCCCCATCCTACCTGAAGAACCTCCAGCCAAACTGCCCACTGTTCTGTAGGAAGGACACTACCTGGTTCCCCCCTCAAGCTCGGCTCACCAGGTTGATGGCAGCATGTTTTTGGTGTAAAATGATGTATCATGATACCCTGAGTATCAGATCTGTTGTTTCTCCCAGCTCAAAGATTCACTAGGGAAACCCGGTGCCTTTTCTTTCCTTTCTGAGGAGCTTGGCTTGACTCCAGAGAGATTAAAAATGCAGAACTGGGAGGGGAGGATCCTGCCATTAAGAAAGGACCAGCTGCAAGTGTGGGGAAGGAATCTATTCCATCATTAAGATATCTCCATTCCCTCTGGGAAGCCTCTGACCTGTAGCAAGGGTTCAATGTCATTCTTGAGGCAGGTCATTAAGCAGGAGGCTGGTGGAGGAAGCAATCTCTTCACTCTCTCCTTCCTGCTCCTGTCTTCATCGACGTCTTGCGCTGTGAAACAGAAGTCCTTACCCATGCACAACCCTTACCTATTGCCAAGTGTTGGGAAAGCTGTGCCTTCAGGAACTGTTACAAAAAGGTCACTGAGCTGCTGGAATCTGACGGTATCTCCATCACTTCCAAACCATGGCATCCACTTTGTTCTCTGCACCGCCTTCCACAGCTACAATGAAAGTGGGCAGCCCAGCAGGTAATGCTTGCAACTCAGAGCAACTGAAATTGCATAGGGCCCAATTCCAACCCTGCTTTCGTGCAAATCTGGGAAAGAAACCAATTCTTCCTGCACCCAAGTGAAAAAAAACAGCCATCAGGCAGGAGGCTGGCTTATCTGAATGAATTAATAGCTGTAAACCAACCTGAGATCCACACAGGCCTGTCAAAGCCATTGCTGGGAGTCTGGCTGTCACCCCTCCTTCAGAAACAAAGGGAAAAAGAGGCTACATCAGGCCAGTGCAGAGTGACCCAGCCTCAGAGAGAGATTCAACATCATGCAGGTGCCTAACAGTAGCATTTATCCATGAGGACTGATGTAGACTAGCCTTGAACCAGGCAATCTGGAGTTTCATAGCCACCCTCTCAGCTCCTAAGGCTGAGAGCCTTAAAAGGTTGAAGCATCTAAATAACATCAGCTACCTGAAACCTAAATACTTTTGAAGAGCAGGACCGCAGGATTAGCCTGCTAACCAAAGGAGCCTAACTTCATGCTACTGGGAACACCAGTCTCACCTGATACTTGCAAAGAGGCAGTTGAGGATTGAGAACCCACCTAGTTAAAGCAGTGTGGTATCTTGCTTCTTAATAGGGAGATATAATTGATGTTAATCTTTTGGGTGTGCTACTAAATACCCAAAGGGGATGTTTGTTTTTCAGTTTCCCTCTTCCTTAATGGCAGGTTTTCCCTACCCTGCACAGTCAGTCACCCTGCAATTCAAAGCTATAAATATTTTAGCTTGCTTGATAGCTGTAGCATTTCAGTGCCTTTCACCTCAAGCTTCACCTCATCCATTATCCACTGCTCCTTTGTGGCGGAGTTTCTGAGCTGATCTCCTCCTGTTAAGCTACACAGCTGTGAGTTCTGTGTCAGCTTTTCCTCCAGCTGATCCATACCAGGTACCTGAAGGAGAAGTATCAAAGGAGAGGGAGCTCCTGCCTTGGGCAACTCAGAGAAGACGCAAGCTGTTTTCCTGCACTACCAGAGACAGCAGAGATGTCCATCTCTGACTGAAGAAGATGGATGAGACTGGGAGCCAGGGTAGAGTGAAAAGGGGAATAGAGAAGGAGGGGGACAGGATTGGTTGTCATGCGAAGGGCAGAGGGAGGCATAAGACAGACGAAAGCTGGAGCAGCAGTGGGGGAGAGGCAGGATATCTAGGGAGAAAGAGGGTTTGAAATAAAGCAGGGGGCTGATAGGAGCAGAGTGGGCATGGCTTAGGGGCCAACGTATGTGGAAGAGTGGAGATCATGTGGAAAAAGAAGGCGGCAGCAGCTGTGGATATGGATGGGTATAGTTAGATTCTTACTTACCAAGTCCTAGCTATGGAAGTAGTTTTGGAGTTGCTATACAGTGGGCCTTAGCAAGGGCCCAAAACAATCCAATGGGTTTTTACAACGGGCCTTGGGAAGTCTCGGACATGATGTCTAGAGAGGATATGTCTAAGATGTGACTGGCGAGAATGGAAATCTGTAACCTGGAGACTTCCTAGGCATAAGGCTTGGGAGGGTTGGGAGTAGTGGGTGAGTGAACAGCAGGAGAAGGTGGCATTAGTATTTCTTGGAGAAGAATAGCAGAAAGAGTGTGCAGAGAATATGAACAGATTGAAGGAAAAGCAATGCTGCTTCTGTTGTTCCTTGCCTCTTGGGCAGCCATGTGCAAGTGCTCTAGATGAAGCCGGCCTTGCTGCAGGCTTCACAGTTAATGCCATTTTAATGTATGACATGTCACTAATGGAGAAAGATTTAACATGTATTTATTGCATGTCACTAAAAATACTCCAGCAGTTGCAGGGGGAAGAGGACAGGGCTGATCAATGGGAGGGTGGGGAGGACCTGCACTGTCGTAAGGACTGCAATGTGACGCTTACAAGTGGGATTTGGAAAGGCTCTCTCCCACTAACTGCTGAGTATCCTCCGCCATGAAAACCTGCTGCCAAGTGTCATGTCAAATCAGGGAGGCTGTGCAGAGGCTGAGAGGGACCCTTCAAAGCGCAGCCTGATGGACAGACAGGAATTTCACTGCTATGGCATTGCCTGAACCTGGCAGGTTCTCACTAGAAGCAAATGCTGTTTGCCTGATAACGAAGGGAAGGGTTAATCTGATTTCAGTCCAGGTGAGAATGTTCAGTACAGGAGTCCCTTTGCCGCTGGTAACACTGTGTTAGCCATGAGCAATCATCTGTCACAAAGTCTGCAGAAAGTGTGGGGCAGTAGGTCAGCTGTGGGGACAGCTGGGTGCGTTATTTTCTTCCTCCTCCTTCCTGCAAAGCCATGTCTCTGGTTCCTGTGCTCCTCCCTTCTCTCTACATGGGGAAGCTTGGATCTACAGCAAGGGGTGGCAGAGTGCCTTCTCTCCTCTTGCCCTGGAGCTGGGAGCAGCCTTGATGCACAGATGGTGAAGATGTACAGATCTGCCCCTACTTCCACACTGTGTGACCTGGAAGGTAGACAGCACGCTGGGCAGGGGATCATGGATCCCTGCACTGCCTTGGTAAACCGGTCCGCCTTCCCTGGAATAACCAAAAGAGGATATAATGCTTCCTGGCCAGGAGCGACCCTGATGTCCTGACTCCTCCAGTGTAACTGGGCTATAAAGTAATAGAAGGCTTCTTGCTCACAGCATGCAGCTCTGTCCTTATGCTTGCTAATTAGAGATGGGCTCATATGAAATGCTAAGATTCAAGCCTCTGTGGGCACCAAGGGGACTTGGATCCAGATTTGATGGCGCTTGGATGCTTTGGTGATTGGCACCTTAGAAATTACAGAGATCGAGCACAGTGGAAATAGATGAGACTTTGCAGCTTTGGCTCTTCTCTACTAGTTATAATTATTTAAGATGATATTTCACATCATATTCAAGCTCCTGTGCAGATAGCAGCAGCAGCAGAGAACAAGAGACCTCAGCCACCTAGGAGAGGATTATGTGGGTATGACAATGTTCAAACCCACTGGGCTCTGCCATGCTGCATTATTTAAGCCCAGTAACCAAATTTAGTAACCAACCCCTGAGGCACTGAGAGAACAACACAGCTTTCAGAGCTCCTTCCCTGCAGTCCTCTCGCTTCTTCCCTTAAAGGAGCCACTGCTTTTCTCTTCCTCTCACAGCCCTACCAGCCAGGCCTGACCTACCACAGTGCTCCCACGGCAGCAGTGAAGTCCTTTGCACAGGCATAACGTGCGACTCAGGTACAAGCCATTGCACACAGCGTGAAGCCCTGGGAGTCAAGTGCACAGTTACCCCATAGGGAAAAGAAGAGCCGTCCCAGCTCCAGCCCTTCGGGATGCAGGAGCCTAAGGCTGCATCTGAGCAGTGGGCCGTGAGCTCAGGTACAGACAGACCAACCCTCCAGCCAGCACAAAGCCTGTCTGGAGGACTGGCTGCTTCCCAGCTGTAGCTCCGTACTAGATATCCATGTGTGCTCAGGCTGCTAATGCTTCCTACTCTGCCCGGACCTGGCTCTCAGCTCTGTAGCTCCAGCTGAACCTGTGCATGAATGTGCCTGCTGGAAAAGCATGTGGGCAAAAGCAATTCTGGACATACGGACAGGCTTAAACTTGTGCTTGGGTGAAGATCTCTCCTTGCCTCCCCTGCCCACCAAGCACTGCGGCTGGAGGAAAGAAATGGACTCAGCTCCAGCTCTCACCAGCTCACGCCTTCCCTCATTGGCAAAGCTTTGTCACTGCTCCACCGTGTCACAGTGTCAAACAATGGCACTTGTTAACCAGGTTTAAAAGGGATAAGACAAGGGGAGCCTGGGAGTCTGGGGCAGACCCTCTTCTCCGCACCTCAGACTGGTGGGTCATTTGGCTTGTGTTCAGTCAGAAGGTGCTGTGCCACAGCCGGCCCTTGTCTCCCCAGTAAGATGCAAGTGCCCGAGTCCATGTACGTGGCCAAGCTCTCTGGAGCTATCTATGGGAAGGAGAGGTTGGGCAGAGTGAATATTTAACCAGCACTGTGTCAAGTGCAAAAACATGTCCACTGTGGTGTTTGTCATCACCGGGCACTGATCTTGTACACACGTTTAAGGCAACGCAGCTTAACTCCCTGCTGATTCTGGCAGAGCTGGCTTGGGAGACCCAGAACTTACCTTGGCATGTGAAGAGGTCATTTTAGTAAAGCCCAAGGTCAGCCTCAGGGAGCCATGAAACAGTGCCGAGACCTGCGGGTACTGTAGGCGATGACTCCCACCACCACCGCTATTAACTGCAAGGTGTGTCCTCAACACAGCAGCAAATGGACGCCACAGCCTCTTAAAGCCGTCTGCTGTCTCAGATCCCTCCCTGGCCTCCTGCCCAGCGCCCCGGAGGCAGACAGTCGGAGCCTGGTGTTTACAAACACAGCCTTTCAAACCCTGCCTGGAATGAGGAAAAGGAGCAAGCCCGGCTGAAGGGCCCTGGGAGGAGCGCATCTCATAGGAACTCATTGGGAACATCTTCCTGAGCCACCTCTCTTGACCTAGATGAGCTACGGCTGAGCTGCCAGAACAAGGAACAAGGATCGGCCAGCAGCAAGGGGCCTCCTGCCAGATCAGCCTTGGTCCAGATGGGCCTCTGGTGGCTACCATGCCAGGGAGCATATAGCAAGACTGATCATGAAGGCGAGCTCTGCAAGGAAAGAAAGACTTTGGGGTGGCACGGATGGTATCAGCTAGTTCACAGGCCAAAAAACCCCTGCCATCTTGTGCCGTTCCCAGGTGCCAAACTGTGGGTATTCAGGATTGATGGGGCTTCTAATTTCTTTGCTGTTGTTATTGTTTGTGCAATACTCTGCCTGACCAAACTCAAAGATGGGTCACTTATCTTGAATGCCATGACACATACGGCCTATTGCACCAGTGCTCCTGAGCTACCCCTATGCCACAGCCGTTTTATCTGCAGACCACAGGCTCCTTCCCGGTACTTGTATTGCTGCGGTGGCCGCCAGGGCCGATGCCAGCCGCTGGTGGATGGTCCGGGCAAGCAGACAACACTCAGCAACGACTGAGTTCGTGTCCCTCCCTGAGCCCTCACGCGCAGTCAGCTCTTTGCCCACCACACAGACGCCCACCACGGTGCTGCGGGTGGCAGCGAGGATGGCGGCAGTGGCTGTCATGTGGACCTCGACCCTTGGAGAGCTGTCCTCATCCAACGCACGACACCAAACGCCCGTCGGTTCCAGGCCGGTTGGTTCCAGCGCAGGAGAGGGCTGGGTTTCCGTGCAGTCACGTTTCCCAAGTCCTTTCTGAGGTCTTGTCCCGAGGGGGGTATTTCTCCGGCGTGTCTGTTGCGAGAGAAGCTTTTCTGCAAGCACCTCTCAAACAGCTGCCCGTGGGGACGCAGTGTGCTGGAAAAGCAGTCATTTCGTGCTGGTGTGATCCCTCCCCTCCCTCCCATGCGCTGGAAATTAGCTCGCTTGGTTCAGCTGCGAGCTCTTTGGAGGGCCGCGGTTTGGCCCGCGAGAGGAGAGCCGCCCCGCTCTACAGGCTGGTGCGCCCTCCTCCCTGCTTCAAAACCAACAGCGCAGCATGCAAATGTGCAGAGCCAGCGGGTATCCCGCTCTCGGGAAGGGATGTGACTCCTCAGCCTTCTCTAGGGACCCACATGGAAACCGAGCTGTCAGGATAAAAATAATGGTCCCGGTGAGAGCACAGCAGCTGTGACTAACATCCATCCACTTGGCAAAGGGCTTCTCGCTCTCCGCCTCTCCCCTTCTCCGGGAACCTCGCGAAGGGCATAACTGGAATCCCCGTCTGGGGAAGGGGAGGACGAGGAGCACGTAGACACGCGGCCCGGGATTCCCTGCAGCTATTGCTCGTACCAGGCAGACGAGAGGCACGTGCAGCAGCTCCGAAAGCGATCTCACAGGAAGGGAAAGGCGCGAGATTGTTTGTGTGCAGTATATACACGCGGGCTGGCTGAGGGCAGAAGCAAGGCCCGGGGTTTTGCCAGCAGCCTCCCGCCATCCGGCCTGCTGGCTTGTGCCAGCGGGAACGCGTCCGCAGCGGCTAACATCCAGGCAGAGGACGTTCCCAGGATGGGCTGCCTGGCAGGGAGGGAAGGGGCGAGGGGGTGTGGAGAGGATAAACCTGTGATGTTCCTCAGTTGCGGAGCAGGAGCAGCCCTCAGATTGCCTGCTCAGTAGAGCCCTACCCCAGTAGAGCTCTTATCAGTGCTCAGCCCCGCGATCACGCGGGGAAAGTGCCACCGGTGCTGGGTGCACAGGGCCCTTCCTGGTACCGCAGGCTCTGTTCCTCTGCCTTAGACTCCCTCAGGGCTGCCCCGGGGGCAGCCGAAAGCCACAGGAGACACAGGGATGCAGCAGAACCAGCGAGACATGAGGTGCGCTCTGGCACAGGCAGGATGAAGCAGTTGCCTGGGAGAGAAATTACTGAGGAGATAGAAATCTGCTGATTGCTCTTACACAGGAGCAGGCTCAGGAGAGAAACCCACTGCGGAGCAGCTGAGCTCCCTGTCTCCTCTACACCACGAAGCACGTGCCGCTCATGCAGTACCCTTCTCATCCGATGATTGCGCCAGCCATGGCCCATCATTAGCAGCCTTCCTTCCCAGGCAGACCATCCTCGCAACAACCGTAACCTCTCTGAGTGGAACAGCACTTTTAAAGCAGTGTGCCCTGCAAGCCATGGTCCTAATGCTGTTTGCATTGTACTCCAAAAGATCAGCCTTCTCGATCTTTCCCGGGCAGCCAGTAACTAACCTCTGGAACCTGCCTGTTTACGAGACACGGAGAGAAAGTGTCTAAAAGAGGGCGATGGAGAGGACGTGGGTGCAGGGGGAGGAGGAAGGCGAGGAGGGGGAGAGGAGGGATACGTGTGTCACAGCTTACCTCAGAGCCAGAATTAGAAGCTGGGTAAAAAAATAAAATCAGAGCAGGAAATAATGTGGGGCTTAAAATAGCGACATCAAATGGGAGCGAGAATGGGGAGTGGGTGGCATTTGAGGTTGCTGCTCTGTTCCTCCCTCAATGGCAGGGTGATTAATATGTCTACGCTACTTGTGTTTATGTAACAAAGGGCACTAAAGGCCAAAGCTGCGTTTTCACTAACACTGCAAGGGACTCCGTGAATCTTCTCTTCCCCCCGTAGCATTAAGTGGGAGGATCTGCACTCGCGCTTCCTGCCCTAGAAACACACAAAACCATCACCAGAACTCCATGCTCCGGCACCGCACGCGCAGATACGTTTCCACGCTTGGCAACGCGGCACAGAGACCTTTCAGGCTTTGAAGGCATTCTTCTGTCTTTCATGGCTCCCCACAGAAAGAGCCTGTTCCCAGAGCACACCTGTAAACGTGGTCAGGTTGTCTCTGGCTGGAGGCTGCGTTCTAATAGCAGGCAAGGTACCACTGCGTGTTACTACACATTTTTGTGCTCATACTCTGTATTTGCAGTGAATCATAGATCTCTGAGATGGGTCATGCAGTCCATTTCCTTGCCAATGTAGGAGTGTTCCCAGCCATATACTTAATCCCTCACGTTTCTCTTGGGAGACGATGACTCAGACTGATCAGTCTTCTCTCTCCACACCTTGTACCCTGAGAACTGCATTAAAGACTGGCACGCACTCATGTATTTTGGTAAGGAAAGGCCATTTTTCTTAGGTGCATCAAGAAATATTCAACCTACCCCATCACTGTTCACAGATGATGCTAAAGTTACCTAGCAAAGAGGCCAAGGGAGGTATGGCACTTAAGTTTTGGACTGCTGTGATCTCCTCTGTACTAATAAGCGGAACAGGCCTGCCCTGAACTTGCAGACAAAAGCGACCTGGAAAGCATCCCAAGTGAGCCTCATGGGGTGCAGGAAGCTCGGCGTCTCAGTACCTTCCCTTCAGTCCAACAGGCAGTGTGCTACTACAGCTCACCCCTCCCAGTGCCTGGTCCACTCAGAGAGCGAAGCCAAGAGCAGAGACCTCCCCTCAGCTGCACACACATCTTCAGCCTGCACCCCCTCACAGTCACTGCTCCTATCAAAATACCCATTTGCAAATCTGCGCACACAAAAAGCACAAGACCAAGTTTGTTGTGTGGTAAAAACCCGCTGTATGGGCCTGATTCTGATACTCTCTGACATCAACAAATATCTTTGACATAAGCTGGGCTGTGCTGCTGTCAGAGGAAGGAGAATCTGGCCCAGATCTGATGCAGATCTTCCCACAGACGGGCAGAGAAGCACGATTTGTTTAAACATGGTATGCTGGTGGTGCAGACACAGATCACTCCCAGCAACTCCATCAACATGTATAATATCCTGCTAGTTAAATCCAGCCGAGGTAAATATCTCCACCGTGTTATCCCTCCAAGCAAATATAGTACCTGTATGGAAGAAATTCCTTAGAACATTTCCTGTCTGGAGCTGAAGCTTGCCAGGGACTGAATTTCCTGTGAGGCTACATTTGGGAATGCAAAGCAAAGAAGCTAACCAGAAAATGCGATGATATGTATTTGAACCTGCTCTACGTAGATCCTCCTCAGAGCACATTCCCCCCCTCCCTGTTTAGATAAAAATGAAGCGCTTTGATTTTCACCTATTGCCTGGGTCATTTTTCATTAGTAGTTATTATTTTTACCCCACTGCCTCCTTTCTGCCTCTTTTTTTCCAGCTGCAATTCTGTGACTTACACATCCTGAAAATGAAAGAGATTGTTTTTGCCAATAGCAAAGTGCTATGCATCCTTTCAACCATCTGGAAATGGGTTTTTTATTCTTCCCGTCTCCCAACCACACAGGCACGTGCACACACACACACACACACACAACCAAGTCTTTGTCTCTTGGAATCATTTCCCGCACCGAAGCTGATGGCCATGAAAAGAATTCAATCAAAAAAGTTCCACAAGCATTAAGAGGCCGAGACAGAATAAACAGGCCGACTTCCTGGGCACTTGTTCTCATCCAAACTGCCACCTCACGAGGAAGTGATGAATGCAATGGAGTATATGGTTCAGTGGTTAGAGATTAAGAGAGGTAGTTAAGGCTCCTGTGTTTTCGTCCTGGCTTTGCTACAAATCTCCTTTGTCACTAAGAGCAAGCTGCCTACCTGCTCAGTGCCTAACCTCCCCCAGCTATAAATAGGGTTACAGGTATTTTCTAACCCCTTGTGATGATCAATGTGTTCGTGTTTGTAATGTGAGCTATCTCCAGAGATAAAAGAAGGAATCTGAAGTGAAAATTGCCATGATAGCTATATGCTGAGACTAATAGAGTCAAGCAGGACAGTCTGGGAGCCAAAGACTAGACTTGATCATCTCCTGCCCGGAGGCAAATGTTAAGTGAGCTATGTCACCATGCTATCCAGATGACTGCAGGTCTGCAAGAGACAAAGAAGAGCCAGAGCCACACTGACTGGTACAAACATGCTTACGGTGTCCAGCTGAGAATGAGTAACAGCTGCTTGCTCATCATCCTGATTTCTGTCACTACTAGTGTTTCTGAACGCTGAAGAGTCCCAGCGCTGTGACTCAGGGTTGTGAGTCATGGGGCTGCATGTCTCTACGGCATGGAACCACTCACTTGCTCTCTCTGATGAGACTGCAGAAATCACAGATCATCTTGGGTCTCCTATACTGGTAAGTCTTAAACATATAGACAGATATTTACAAACACACCCAGACCAAAGTCTCCAATGACTATCTATGTGGGATTCATATTAAGAAATCAGTTTCAAATACACCCCCTACCCCCCAAAAAAATCTAGGAAAAGTAGAAGTATTCTTTTTTCCTCCTGTGGACATTTAATTCCTATATCCCCAAAGCGCTAGTAAATCTGGACTAAACAGGATGCAGTGCAGGTAGCATTCAACTTCTTGCTTCCCCTGCTTTTACCAGTCACGCATTTAGACCTGAAATGCTGACAGCAGGGCGACGCAATGATTTCTGGCATCGCATCTGCCTCATCCTTGTCCCAGCTCTCCAGCCTTCCTGGTGAGGAAGCTTTGATCTAGCAGCATTCTCCTAACCTCAGTGCTAGGATGCAATTAGCTGCACACAGGGCTGCAGTGGGAGCCCTCTCTGAGCCGGCTGGCAAGACCTCTGAGAACACCCCAGGTACTCCACAGGTATCGTCAGGACCTGTGTTGACCACGTACAATGCAGTGGACAATCTTCCCATCTGCAGACTGCCACAGCGACCGGCTGCGTGTTCCGGAGCTCACCTCCAGTTTATAGAAATTCCCTGTTGATACAGGTGCAGCTGAAATGGTCGCTGCTTCCTCCTGGGATGGGGGAGCATCACCTCAGCACTGAGATGCAAAGCCCTGCGGGATCTCACCAGCTGGGAGCCTCCTGTGCTGCCTGCCCATACAGCCCCTAATCAGCCAAGCGGAGGCCCCATGCTGACAAGAGTGGGATTGCCGATACTCCTCTAGTGGCAGCGTGGTTTGTGTTGGCAAAAGAGTGTTTCTGTTGGCATATGCCTCTTCCCTGAGTTGATTAAGTCATGCCTGTTTTTGCAAGTATCTCTGCAGCAAGGTGTTTTGTTGGTGTAGAGCTGTGGTAAAGAATCACTGTCCCTGCTCACAGCCAGTTCCCCGAAAAGCAGATAAAGAGCGACGATGGCAATCTCTCTGAGTGAGCTTTCTGTGTGCTGAGACAGGGTGAGTGCCCTTATACGTCTGAACTAATGCAGACAATCACCGAGATCCGTACTAGGAAAGCAAACACAATGCTCTGAGCACAGGGACTCCCGAGTGATAGGAAGTGACTTCAGCACACCAATTCCTCTGTTCCCGTAACTCTCTGTGGGTTTGCCAATAATCCTTATCGTCTTGCTGAGAAAGGAGTGCCTTTGCTAACTGATTACATCCTCCTCTCCTTACTGTGGTCAGCCAGTTGCTGCATGCCAGAAACAGCTGGTATGATTGATAGATAAGCACAAGTCTCAATGTATTTTCCTCTGTCTATTGTAACCACATCCATGCCTGCAGCCACCAGAAGGCAGTTCTAGAAAGGAGTGAAACAACACAGAGCAGTTTTGTTACCGGTACTGGTTTCTAGAAACACTAATCCAAGGAATCGCAACCTTTCCCGTATTTCCATACAAAACACTGCAGACCTCCGTGAAGGAAGGCAGGGTGGTCCCAAGCCTCTCGGCTAGCATCCCTGCCCTGCACTGAGGCAGGGTCAGGTCTAACAACGCAACCCGAGACTGACCAAGAAATGTGCAAGGCCAGACTCTTTGAGGACAAGCATGAATGCTTTTGGACTTTCATCCCATTTTGATTAAAGCTTTGTGCACCCGGAATTCAACATTTTTCGATAGCCTGCAGGCGTTCTTCGAATGCAGTAGCACAGTTAGGTAATAAAATGCTTCAGGATCATCTCTATTCCGAGTAAATCACCCTCTTTTAAGCAGCACATCATAACAAAAGGTAAGTCGGGCCAAATTTCTCTTCAATTTGAGTCACAGGAGTGACATCAGAGATGGAGTTAGCCCAGCTTGTTAAGCGACTACATGTCCAATTTTATTTCGGGGCTTTGTTCTGTACTAGTTCCTGGAATCTGTTTCGTAGCCACAGCCCTTCCCTTGCTCTTCGCTCACACCATGAGGTGGGCAGGGAATTTCATATAGCATCTTCTTTGACCTTTCTGGAACTGAGATGATTGCTGCTGCTTTTTTGGAGGCTTCTGAGAAGCTCCCACCAGCTTTTGTCCCCCGTCTCCTGAGCTGCCTCTGCAGCATCCAACCACAGTCCCTCCGGAGGGCAGGCTGGCTCTCACAGTGACGACACCACGCTCTTAATTTGTTCCAGCCTGTTTCACACTGACATTTTAGCACTGACGTCACCAGCTGCTGAAATTTCATTGCTGCTGCTAAGAATAACAGCCCTTCTCATCCCCCACCTTACTCCAAATAATTACTTTAATACAGTAGGGATCAAGGCTTATCTTCTCTGACACAAATCAGGTTCTGGGGGTTAAAAGAAGTAGGAACAAAGCAGTGAAGGTGCTTATGTGTTCTGTCAGCCTGGGACCAAAAAAAAACCCTGACCAAAAGTGTATTGTTGGGTGGTAAGAGTGCTATAAAAAAAAACAAATGGGAGAAGTTCAGACTGATTTGTTTTAAGGCTTTCTTGCCATACGTGCCTAGGTGCTGTGAGTTGCTTAAATAGCCTAGGCTGCAGTCTGCCCCAGAAGTCCTTCATAACGCCCCTTCCCAACTCTCCAAGGCTTCGTACCTTGAATATTTGCTTATACTGGTACAGTGTGGGCACAAAATGCTGCCAAATCCAGATTTCCCATTGACTTTGGGGCCTGAACCAAATCCTATTGATTTCCGTGGGAGGATTTCTATTAACTTGAATGGGCATTGAATCAAACCTAAATTGGCAGTGCTCTGCAGCCATTTGGCGTAGTGTAGTTGTCTGCATAAGGTGGAGAATCAGGTCCAAAGACACTAAGAAATGCTTTAATTAAGAGCTTTACTTGAGGAGAGCGAGATTTTCCATCATTAGTCCGATAAACCGAATTTGCTCTATACTTTTAATGGCAAAGGGTCAGGTCTGCAAGGCCGCCCGGACTGAAGACGAAGCCGAGTGCTTATGGGATTTCTAAGAAATGTTTAAAGGCAAATCAGGTGCTGAGGAGCCTTCCCAATGGACAGCTCTGTTCAGTTATTCACATGCTTCGAAAGTCCTACTCGCATTTTTGGTAGCCTTATAAATCCAGTCATAAGAAACCTGCCCCTGCGGCCCCTCCTCACGGAAGGAGACCATCACCTCTGTCAGATGCAGCCACTCATCCGCAGCCCCTCCTGGTCGGAGGTGACAAAGGCCTTTATAAACCAGACACACGGGGCCCTTTAATGTTATTTCTAACCCCTGCTGGGGAAGTTGGTGGCTAGCACAGCTTCCTCTCCAGAAGCAGACCTGAACCTACACAGACCAGCACCCGTCAGCAAGAAAAGCCTCAGAACTTCTTTGTTACCACTTCCCCATCAACTCCGAGGTCAGGCATCATTTCCTATGTTGCTGCTGACCCTCTCAGGGACCTTCCTCCACCGCTTGGTCTTTAGAAACAGCCGCATTCATTACCTTTACTGCAGAACAAGGGAAGTTCTAGGAGCTGGCCCTTCTGATGGATTCTTTGGCTACTTGGCTGCAGTATTTTGCCTAGTTATTACTTTGAATTTGGACTTGAGTGCTTGGCGTAGTCTTTCTCTGGAGAGCACAGAGAGGTTGGTCACAAGCCATGAAAGAGACATGTCTGCTCAGAAATCCCAGAGGACAAGAGAGAAGAGATGAGCGCAGCACCGCCACGCTGAAGCGCAGCAGGGGAAGAGATCCAGAGAAGGTAGATGCTAGAGAGGAAAGCAAAGAGAAAGTGAAAGCGCTGTTCAAGCCGAGCCTTGAAAATGAAGTAGAAGAGTGCGGAATGTCTCCTCCGACCTCTGGCAGCCATTCTTGCTCGGCCCGAATCAGTCAGGCAGGTCACACGCTGCTGGGCCAAAGGAGCATATCTCCGAGCTGACGTGCCTCTCCCAGCAGACGTCGGGATGGGCTTGGCTGGAAGCCTGAGGGATTGCTGCGGCCACCACCTGATTTCCACAAACCCCTGTGCTAACCTCTTCCTCCCCATGACTAACTGCTGCGCCTCCTGCCCCACGGTCCCTCACCCCGTGCACTTCCATGCACCAAAGAAACTCGCTAGGTTGCACCATCTATTCCTGGGATGAGTTCCAGGTAAAGAGAGAGGAGCGCATCAGGAACACAACTCCTACGAACCAAGGAAGGGAATTCAACCTCCAGCCTGGCATTGGCAGGCACTGAAACAGCTCCTTCTGGTAAAAACCCTGTCTCCGGGTTGGAAAGTGTGCCCTAAAAAACACAGACTGAAGCTGATAAAAAGCTGTTTGCTACCCACAGTAAGGTCTCAGGTACACTCATGCCCAGGCTGGGGAGTCAGCAGGCCAGGCGATACCAGAGCTGCTTCAGCTCCGAGCTTCGTGTCTTGGAGCCCCACTCTAAAGCCAAGCTGTGCCCGGCGGCGTTCCTGCATGGGAGCAGGAATGGCACTGCCGCACCGGGTATTTTTCGTTTTCTTTTGCTGACATCCACAAAACTGCCCCCAGCTTTGGGCTGTGGCCCTCGTTCTGTTCCGTACCAGTTTGACGCTGGTGCTGCTCCACTGAGGACCAGTTTGGAGCCTCATCTTCCCCGGGGGTGAGCGAGAGGGGGAACGGGCCTACGGTTTTATTTGTTGCTTACTCCAAAAAGAATCATCTAATTAAAAATCACTGGAAACCACATGCATTTGCAGAAATGGCTCCACTTCAGAGGAATCTCTCGAGGCAAATAAGTGAGTAATTTTTCAAGGGTTTAGACATTTATGAAAATAGCCTCTATAGTTACTAGGATAAAATTACACGTGTTTTCAATCCTCATACTTTGGGTCATAAGTTGATCCTCAGCTGGGGGCCAGGGAGGAATTTCCTCCCAGAGGATATTATTGTTCTGTGAGGTTCTCAAGGGAGATTCACATCCTCCAGAGGATCTGGCAATAGCCACTGCATCAGAATATGATACTGATACGAGCCAGCGCTCTGCCCTGCGTGCCATGTCCGTATGCTTTTAAGTAACCGGTTGCGACCTACCCTTAACCGGCAGCTCACACCCGCCTAACGCACCGCGCAGCCCCACCGGCGGGGCGCGCCAACGCCGACCCGCACCCGGCCGCTGCCGCCCGTGGCAAGGGAGCCCGAGGGGTCAGAAAGCACTCGGGTGTCCGCAGGGACCGGGCCCTGGAGGCCGCACCTCGCCCGGTCCCGCACCGCGGTGGCCACGAGCAGGATGGGTGCGGGACGGCCGCCGCCGCTGCGCAAGCGGGCACGCAACGGGACCCGCAGCTCCGGCGGAGAGGCGCCGCGACTCCCGGCGGCACCGCCCCGCCCGCCGGCTCAGCCAATCACAGCCCGTAGATTTGCATACCGCCCCGGGCGGTTCTGGTCCCGCGGCGGGGTCCTGTGCTCCGCTGCTGCCTCCGCTCCCCCTCAGCAGCCGCTACGGGCACAGTGGCGGAGCGCGGCGGAGGCGCGCGGCGGGAGCGCGCCCTGGCAGAGCTCCCCTCGCCCTGTCCGAGGGGTGGCAAGTAGGACGCGGCTTTATGTAGGGGAGCGTTCGCGGTCTGCAGTTGCCCGGATGACCCTCAGTGGTCTGGGGTGCAGGCTTCAAACCTGTAGCTGTCTAGCGACAGAGTGGTTCAATTCCACCTTTCGGGCGAGCCGCCGGGGCCCCAAACCCTTTTATGCCCCAGGGTCGGTTGGGTTCCAGCATCCGGCATAGCCCGAACGAATGTGTACCCGGCAGTCGCAAGGCATCATCCACTGAGGCGTTATCCCTCGTCACAGCGCAGGGAGACGCCTGTCCCGAAGAGCACCACCCGGGGCACAGCAGGGTGGCTCCAAGCATTCATCCACCCTCCCACCTTCCATCAGGCTGGCGAACAAGTGCTTTTCCCTGCCGTTTGTTATTGCCATCCCCTCAGAGCACAGGAGCGGACTGATGAAGCGGCAGTGCGCTGGCGCAGCTGAGGGAAGAGAAATCACCCAAGGGTTCCTGGGTGAGATTTGGGTTTTAATTGGACCCTGCTAAGCAGTTCTTTGTTACGGTGTCACGCATCCTACAAGAACAAAAGAGAAGTAAATAACAGAAGCCAGTTCTCTAGATCTGCTCCGTATTGACGATAACCCATCTCCCACCCACACTACAACAAAGACGCTTCACTTCAGCAGCAAGCACGGGTGCTAACAATGTCACCCAGGCCCCACGAAAAATAAAGGTTAGCATGAAGCTAAAAACCATATTCTTCAAGCAGAAGGCATTTATTTTGTGATACCCTACTGCGATGACTCCAGCAGATGATTTGTAGAGCCTCTAGCTAGGATGAGACCCAACCACCCCCACTGCAGGGGAGAGTGAGGGTTTGAAGGGCATTTCCTTGGCTCCTTCTGGTCCCACAGGCCGGAAGGGTGATTCTGCCCGGTGAATCCCCTGGAGGGAAGGGAGGAACACCGAGTGAAATACCGGGGCTCCGGTGTTCCTGGGTGCTTTCTGGGGTGTGCACTGCCATCCGGAGTTAAGTAGGTAAGCACCCCTGGGGAGGTAAGCTGGAATGACTGCGCTTCCTGTACACCAATGACTCAGGGAAGCACCGGGAAGAGAAGGGAAGGGCACTGAGGGCCCTGACACCCTTCCTGATGGCAGCTGCTGCTTCCAGCCCACGGATCGCCCCATTCAATCCGAGACCAGCAGCCCTGGTGCCAGCAAGGCCTGCTGCTCCGGAATACACTGGCCCATTATGGGAAACCTCAGGGGAAAACCCCTCTGTGGCTCCATCCAGCAGTGTCCACGGCCTCGCAGGGGACGCGCGTGCGCTCTCCCCAGCGCAGCAGGGAGTGCTGCGAGCCCCAGATGGCCGTCCGTGCGCTCCGTCTACCAGCCAGCCTACCAGCCAGCCTCCAGCCAGCCTCCAGCCAGCCTGCCCTGCCCATAATGAACTTTCGATGTGGAATTTCTCCACGGCCTCAGAAACTGGTATCTGCGCCGCAGCTTGGCTGGAGGCTTTTGTTTGTGTCGGGAGGGGGGGAGCATTGGAAAGGCCTTTGCCCAGTAGTGGGCAGCTGAGAACGTTAACGTTGGATGTCAGTTACCAAGTCGAACATAATACGGCTCTTTCATGTGGTGTTTGTAACTGAACATGCTGTTTTGTGTCAGCCTGGGGTTTGTTTTTTTCTTCCAAGAAGTAGTTTTGGATTAAATTATGACAATTACATTCTTATATTCACCCTCCCCCCCCCCCCCGCCAACCCCCACCATTGCCCTGCGTGCACACAAACACAAATGGGAATTATGTGCTCTGAGCGCGATTTGAACTGTACAGCCTGGGATCTGTGCCTGGCATTGAGTCCACTTTTTTCCCTCCAGAACAAAAAAGGCCACAGCCACTCCGCACTCTTTCATCGCCTTAGGATCGAGTGGGATGGTCAGATCGCTGGGGTGGGTGATTTTGTCCCGCAGGGAGTTCATGGTGAAAACAGACTTTCAAGCGCATGAGAGAGGAGGCAGGGGAGGTTGTGGTAAGCAGCATGGGGGGCTAGGCTTGTGAAATCCCATGTGAACCCCTACTCCGAGCTGCTTACACACCTCGGCTGGCTCACGTACCTGGACAGTGCCTCATCTGCAGGCAGACAGCAGGATGCGACCCCGTCCTTTGGGGCGGTGTGCCCTTTAGGACGTGGCTGAACCTAGGGAAACATGGGGTTTCATCAGGACAGGAGACACCACAAGGCTGCTCTTGCAGCCTTTAGCTGACACCGTAGGTGGGGCAAGGCTTAGGAAACAGAGCCCCCTCTATTTTGGTGCTGTTCTTTAATCGCTAGCTGGAGAAGAGCACCAGCGTGGAGTCCCCTGTGGATGATCTGCCTGTAGGAGGGACATTTTGCACAATGCTATCCATGCCTTGCCTGAGTTGGCTTTGTTTGGAGTCACTCATTAGTCAGGCAAAGCTTTCAGTGCTTGAACCTGAATGTCACTTTCTTCCCTGACAAAGGGCCAAGCTAAGAGGAGCCAAAGGCTTCACCACTGGTTAGAAGGCAAGCCAGGGGTTACTCAGAGCCAAGACGCACGAGATCCTGGCTCCTCAGCAAACGCAATCTGCCTCCTGTTGTTTTCCCCATGGAGTCACGGCCGGGTGAGGAGGATGTGCTGGTGACAGATGGCTGACGCGACTCACTGAGTGCTAAGGGTGACTGGGCTGTGACTCAGCAAGTGTTTGGTTTCAAGAGCTTGGGAGCATGTGCTTTCACGCTGGTAACCGTGGCCCTCGCTGGCTCTCCTGGAGGACTGGGCATGGGCTGTCATGTGAAGCCTGTGCCTGCCGTCCTCCACGGGAGGAAAGCAGGCACACGTGGCCCATTGAAGCAGAAGGTCAGGCTCCTAATTACTAGTTTACATTGGTAAAGGATAATGTATGAGCGTGTATAAATGTGTGACCTGCCAGTGGTGCTCGGGTGTCCTACTGGCCTTCAGAAAGGAAACCATTCAAGCATCCTGGCCTAAAACAATGACCAACTTGCTTGAGAAGTAGGACTCGGAAAACTTCTTTTGCAGTCGAGTCACTAGAGGGGGACAAAGACCTAGTGTGGGTACACATCACTCTACCAGCTCTCTGGTGCAGCTGTGGGAGTCACCTTGGAGAGGCAGAAGCAGAGATGGCCCTTGTCTACCTTCAGACTTGAAGGTGTCCAAGTGCTACGACAGCTTTCTGCATGCTGAGAACCAGCAACGTATTGGGGAAACAAAGCCACTCCGCTCCCCCAGAAGCAGGGTAGCGCACGCATGTTCATGTGTAGTTGAGCAGCCTTTATGTTGGCTCTTCCAGCATATCTCCCTACCTAGGGCCAGCCTGTCCATAGCTGGCTGGAGCTTTCAAAGGCTAAATTCCAGCCATTGCACAGCACAAGACAGTGTCACCTGGGTGGACAGCCCAGACAATCATGTATGTTCACAGGCACATAACACTGTTCTCCTTTCTCTTATGAACTGGGAAGAGCTGAATTCTCAGGTCTGGATAGGTGCCAGGTGTTGCTGTTATCTCTGTGTGTTAAAGACATCATGGAACACTGGAGGACTTGAACAAAGCGTACTTGAGTGCATCCCACACACGCGCAGAGAGTAGACAGAAGTGGCCATGGCAAGCGGCAAGGCAGTGTTTGCAGCTAACATGTTGACCTGAAGGGCTTAAAAGCCACTACACATTCTCCCCTGGCGAAACGTCGACCAGAATGACTCATGTGAATGGATCGTGATACGCAGCCCTCAGCCCAGCCAGGCTGCCTGGGGAACCAAGACACTCCCATTTTCTCCCCTCCAGCATACTTCCCTGACCAGATCCAGGACGGAGCCATTTTGGCTCTGACTGGAGCTGGCCAGAACATGGTTTTCTTTTCTTCTCTTTCCCCCTCCTTTACCCTTTGGAAAATGTTGACGTTTTAGCAAAGGGCCGAAAACCCAAACCCTGAATATTTTCCATTGGAAAGTAAAGGGAGGAGAATAATCCCCAAAATGCCAACAATCAAATCTCTTTTTCTTGTATGGCTTTGGGGTTTACGAGAGGGGGCACATTTGAAGGACAGTGAACACTTTCTTTGAAGATATCTGTTCTCTCAAACCCCATTTTTCACTAGACAAGTGTTCCAGCTGGCATCCTTTTCACTGGTGATGGTCTGGACATGCTCTACATCTAATTTTGGAATCGACCTGAAGAAAACTTAATTGATTTGATTGGAATATAAGGCACAAATGATACTCCCACAGCACAACTGATACCCACTTGGTATTCTCAGTATCAGGACAGTATGACCTGATACTTTCTCTTTGACAACAGTGCTGTTTACACAGACATCTCAAGCAAGTTTGGGACCCGCTCTCTGGAGACACTGCACTCCCAGAGCTCCAGCTGACTTGCCTCAAACCTCAGAGCACATTCCTGAAGGGAATCGGCCTTTCACAAGATCCCATTAAAGGCTGTGAAGGAAAGAATATGTACTGCGAGGCGCGTTACCTGCAAATATTCCTTGAGTAAATGATAGCACAGAAACACTTACAAAGCATTCTGCTCCAATGTCTTTAGCTGATCTAGATTTCTGCCTGAACTGTAATGGTGACCTGGAACATCTGTTTCACCTCGCCTTTGCACATCGTTCTGCTTTCCTGTAAGTTAGAAATAAGAAGGGGACAGCGTTAGCGTAACAGAGCACACACATTTGTAGGAGATGAGTTATGCCCTCAGACTTTCACTAAATGTGGCTAATAGCAGGATAGAGTTTAAAAAAGGAAAGATCTGAAAACGGGCATACACTGGTCGTACATGAATTCAGGCTGCGACCTAGCAGAAGCTTTCAAAACAACGGCAGAGGGAAGTTCAGAATAGCCTCCAAAGAGGAACAATGGGAACAAAACCTGTTCGAACACATTTCTTTGTCAGTTGTGGGATATGACAGCAGTGTAGATTCAATGACCCAGAGGTCCCTTCTAATTTGTTGTGCCTCTTCCCCCACTTTTTTGCACACTGAAGCAGTTACTCTTTACATTCTCTCTGCTGTGATCCAGCAATTGCATTGCTTGCACTTTGTCTAGATTTAGCGCAGGTCTCTGTCCCCTGTCACCTCCAGGTTTTTTTCACCTAGCCACCTGTGCTTGAATTAAGTCCAGTGCCAAAGAAGAGGCATATTTGGAGCCATCAAATCTCTGTGTTTTATTTCCTTTTCTGTTTAGGAACATCTCCCCGTCATCATTAAAGCTTATAAAGCAGTGAGTTTAAAGAGTTAATGGCAGCAAAATCTCAGTTTTAGACCTCACCTTTATCCGCTGGGGACAACTAAGTTGCATATTGATAAAAGGAAGAGGCACTAAATGTCTCTGGTAACGCAGTGACAAGAAACACAGAGCTCCCAGGAACCAGCATTGGTGCTGGATGTCCTTTGTCCTATTTTCCCAAGGTAAGTCATCAATTTTTCACTTGCAGAACTCTACTTTTGAGTTAATAAAGTCAGAAGATCAAGAACTTTCGTCCCTCACCTTGGAAGCACAACTGTATGCAAGAAGCCACAGCAGAAGCCCTAGAAGTAGCCGTCCAGAGATGCAGAGCTGTAACTAGCCATTGGAAACCCACACACACATAGCTGGGGTGTAGCTGTATGATCTGCCAAAGGCTGAGCTGCCCTTGCTCCTGTAGGTGCTAAAGGGGCAGATGCGCAAACAAGGAGATCCCAAGTAAGAAGACAAAGGGTCAAATGAATCACCCAGTCACTGTGTGAAATGTAATAACTGGGAGAGCAAACAAATTAAGCTAGGGCTTGTGACTGTTAACATTCAGGAAACATGTTCCACAAATCCAGCTTTCCAAGAAAAATCCAATTCTAGCTTCCTTCTGGTAATTTAAGGAAGCAACAATCTGTTCATACGACCCTCAGATCAGGCTGGCACAGGGACTGGATCTGCCAATAAACACTGAAGAACAGCCCTTGTGGGCCAGAGCAGAGGTACAGCCCAAGCACCACTCTGCTCCCACTTGGGGCAAGGTGAGAGGCTACCCAGGGAGAGCACATGGACCTGGACATTTCCCTCTGCCTTGTGTTTCCTCAGCAGTTGCCTTTGTTGGATCGGGATGTTAGATGGTGCGTCCTGCCTGCCCCCTTTAGCGTCCATTTACAGACCTGCTGCCTGCAAATTTGTCTGATCCCATTTTGAGCCTGCCGATGCTGTCTGCATCAGTAGCCTGCTGGGCCAGCAGCTTCCAGAAGTCCTCTGCTTAATGGGATGTCATTTCTTCAATCTGTTTTGAACTTGTTTCCTCCCGGTTTCACCGAGTGCTCCCTGCTCTACTGTTGGCCACTAACAGCCCTGCATTCACCTCAGGCCATCCTCGTTTCGTGAACGCACTCCTCAACCACCAGAAAAAGCAGCCAAGAATTGCAATGTTGGGCTGCTCAGCTCACTTCCATCCCCGTCGCCTGCTGACCTGCCCGGAGTGGGTTTATGCCTGGAGCACTCTGGCTGTTACCAAACTCAGAGGGGAGCAAAACGACAGCAAAGCAAATGGAGCGCAACTTCCTTCCAGTGCTCGAGTCCCTGCGCAGCTGCTCACGGGTGACGCAATGGGCCCGTCCTGCGGTCAAGAGCTGGATGCTTGATGGTCCTGTCCCCATCCGGGGGCTCTGCAGGTCCCTACCCTGCAGGGGGCTGCAAAGCAGCGAGCAGGATTTGGGCAGGGTAGGCTGGCAGCCCCGGCGGGGGAGTCAGGGGCATCTTCCAAAGTGGCTTTAATTAATGAGCACATGTGCAGCGAGGAGAGTTACAGCATCCCACTCAAATTGTTGACTTGGAGCCGCTTCTGGAGACAGCCGTATTCTGCTCATTAGGAAAGAGCTTTTTTGCAATGCCCTTGGATTGGATGGCTCTTGGATTGCACCACGAGATCAAGTCCACGTACGGGCTGCCTGCCTTTCGGCTGCCAGCTCCAAGAGGGTTGTTTTTCTTGTCTTCTCATTCTCAAGGAGTGCTCAGCCAGATGGCCTGTTTTCGAATGCACTGTGCGTTGGTTGGATGTGTGTTTGGAGAGTCTGCCAGCTTCACGAGAAGGAAGAAAGAGCAAAAGAAAGGGAAAAAAGCGCCATTTGGTATCTATCTCTGGGACCCAGCCAGAGTTGAGGCTCTGTTTGAAGAAGGGGGGAGTCTTAAGAAAGAAACTCTAGACAAAATTAAAAGCTGGAAAAACTTTGAAGCTTGACAGACTGGGAGACTGAAGTTCTGTGCAACATCCATCCACTACCTGGCTCCCTTGCAAACATGTAGCAGACTCCCTCGAGATCAATAGTAAGAGCAAGCGCAAGCACCAAGTGTCTGCCTTGCTGTCCTTCCAGTGCGCCTCACCTATGGGCTGGCATGTGGAGAGATGACCCAGCCATTCTGCCCACCAAGGCTGGGTAGCACTGCCTGTGGCCTCCGGGATTTTGGTCTCAGTTCACCAGCCCGGACGCATCAGCCCAGGAAGAGGAGCCGCAGTTAATCAGCATGAAATCACCACCACCACGGCCCCGCTCCCGAAGATGCTAGCCTTAATTTTACTGCAGGCCAATGTTGTTTTCTTGCAGCCCCTCATGTTGACTTCCCAGAAGTACCTTCTGTTGATTTGGGGCAGCAAATAAACACAGGCCAAACCGGAGCAACGGCTTTTTCCAGCACTCATTGGCAAATAATTTGAACCTGACGACAAAAATCTGTGGTTTTGAAGTTTTGAAGTTTGGGTGGATTGTGCTTGGCTTTCTTTTTTAACTAGATGTCGTGTTGTGGTAAAAACACATTGTTCCAAGCAGCGGGAGGAGGTCTTGTTAAGCAGAGCCGGAGAAAGGCACGTTTGTAACCATCCCCGCTGGCTGTCACGCCACTGTGCCTTACAAGCAGACTTCAGTCGCGTACAGAAACCGTGGCACAAAGAGGATGGTTGCGGGTGCATGTGTATCTGTGCGGTGGGTGTCTGCAAACCCCCTGTCTCCGCTGGTTGCATCATCTGATTTTCAGTGAAACGCTGAGGATTCAGGGGCCCAGGGTGAACAGTGTGTCCATGGCAACACCGGCTGGGGTGTGGGTTACGCGCTGCAGACAGCCGGGGCAAAGGGGCTCTTCTCTCGGTATGAGCCTGCTGGTATCTGCAGCATGATACCTGCTATGATACCTGCAGCATGATACCTGCTATGCTATACCTATGATACCTTCTGGTATCTGCAGCCTGTGCTAAGCACCTGCGGCTTTCCAGAACTTCCTGACTGGCACTGCGCCGTGTCCAGGATGCATTCGGTGTTCCTTTCACAGCAGCAGCAGAGACAGCATTTGCAGGCCCCAGCATGTAAAGAGCAGGACCCTTCCCTGCGCACAGGGAAACATCAGCAGCTGAAGGCAAAATGGACTCTGACACTGAGACTTGGTGGTGCAGACACTGTCCTGGAAGGGAAGGAGGATCTGACAGTTCAAGACAATGACTACGTCAGGCAAACACATTTCTGCATGGGTAGGAAGGCTGCACGATGAGGTCACCTCAATTCCCACTCTGAATTGGTAAACTATTTACCAGTTTTGGTAAATATTCCCAGCATAAGAAACCCAGGCTGCAGTACCTACAGTCACAGCTAAGAGCATTACAAGAGGTTGGATTTCCTGCCTGCCAGAAAACAAGGTGGGAAAATCCAACAGTAAGTTCAAGCAGGGCTTTTGAGGGCTCATTAAACCATTCAGGCAATTGCCTGGTTGTCACCAAGTGCCATGTCATGGAACTGATAAAGGAAGGAGTTCTGTCTTGAAGTGTATGGAAAATTCAAGGGTCCAGGAGCCACAAGACTGGGCTTTGCCACAGCCAAATGAATGGCCTTAGGCTTGTTACTGCACCTGTTGGCACATGGAAATAGTAACGACCACAGCATTCACATGCGTACTGTTGAGATGAGGTAGCTGCATGTTTACAAAGGTCCTTGGTGCTCTTTGGGTGGGAGATCAGCTGGAAACAAACTCACCCAAGCTGCACGGCTGTGTCAGACACCAACACTAACGTATTAGTTTTCATGTGCTTTATCTCATTGCTGCAGTGCTGCCTGATCCCTGGACCAGTGCACCTCTAGGGGACACACAGTGGGCTTCAGGCAGGAGCTGACAGGCCAGTGTGAGAAACCCTTTTCCTCTGAGTTATCTGCTGGCTGTCATTACATAGCTAACATTGTTTAAAGAGGGGAAGCTAGGAGAATTGTCCGAACATGGGAGTTTGGAAATGCATGTGCTGTAAAGAGGAGGGAGCCTTGCTTGCCTTCTAGCACCAGTCCTGGCTGCTCTGCCACCAGCCTTTGTGTATAACTACTTCAGGCAGTCCGTACCTGGATGGGAGATCTCTAACATTGGTGAAGTCTCCTCTACCCAGCTAGGCAGAGGTCAGTACCTACCTCAATATGGCATGTTGAGGTATTGTGTTGTCAGTAGCACTCACTGAGGTATTCTGGAGGATGGCTCTGATTTAGCAGCAGAGCAGCTCACTTAGGTACCATCCTCCTTCAATGGCTCAAGGCCTTGAGAGGGAGGGAGCTCCACAATCCAGTTATAAAATGGCCAACAATCTCCCCTTCCTCCATGCATGACCTCATTCTGTACCCAGAAGCTTTCAGAGCATATTCTTAACTTCATTAGAAAAGTAATGCTGCTAACAAGAAGAGATGACGGGGAGCACACAGAGCTTCTATTTCCCAGTTGCCAGGGAAAACTTTCTGCACTACATCTCCAAACAACAGGAGAGGACACGACAGGCAGAGGACAGAGTCGGACATCAGTAGCAAGAACGTGATGATTGAAGCTGGAGAGCTGGTTTAAATTTAGAGCCTAAATATACACAGAGTGGATGGTGCCTGAGAACCATACTGCTTATGTTGACAAGCCTATGAAGGCCAGACATGGAGCCAGTCTTGTTCTTCTGGAGTGTCTCATTCACATCCATTCTCTCAGTCCATGATCTTCCCATGATTTTATTGGTGGTCCGTATCTCCTGTAGACCATATGTTTGACATTACTGGGGAAAGTGGAGGTCAGAAAGATTAGAACTCCTTTTGAAGTTAAGGGAAGGAAAACCTTCAGAGAATGACTTGTGGCTGGAAGAAGTTCCATCATTCAAATGCAGAGACCCATCTGACACAAAACTGGAGTTGGATGTAAGGACAAAGATGGTCGCTTTAAGAAATCCTGGTCAAAGTTAAAATGGAAAACAACAGAGCACATGTTCAAGAAATCAAACTCTTAAGACCCAAATTCACTTCACTGCCATGCTGATTGGCTTTTAGTCTGTTACTGCGTGGTAGTTCACAGTCTGTTTTCAAAAAGCACATGCACATACACACACATACAAGTAAATACAAAATATGTAGCTGTTATTCCTACATGATTTCTTGGCAGGCATTTGACCATGACTTTAGCAAGGCTTAACACTATATATCACAATATTCATGTATTCCAGTTAGGATGCTACGATCTGGATGGATGGACTAGCAGAAGGTAAAAAACTGGTTTAGATGGTCAGGCTCAGAGAGAAGTGGATGTGTGTTGTGCTCTACCTGCAGGCTGGTAACAAGTGGGGTACTGCAGGGGTCTGTCCTGGGCCCTGTCCCATTTAAACCTCTTTAGCAGTTGTCTGAATGATTCAATGGAGTGCTTGTTCATCAAGTTTGGAGACAACATCAAACTAGCAGGGGGCAGTCGATACGCTTGAGTGCAGGGCTGCCATTCAGAGGACCCTGGGCAGGCTGGAAGAATGGATGGATAGGAACCTTATGAAATTCACCAAGGACACATGCGAAGTCCTTCACCTGGGAAGGAAGAGCCCCTGCAGCAGTATAGGCTGAAACTGATGAGCAGAGGAGCAGCTCCGCAAAAATGATATTGAGTATCCAGGCAGAAAGCAAGCCAAAGGCATTCTGGGTTGTATTAACAGAGTCATAGCCAGTAAGTCAACAGATTGACAGATGTGTTTATCCCTCTTCCCTAGGTACTCAGATGGAAACTGCAAAACTGAACCCAGTTTTGGACTCCCAATGCAAGAAAAGTATTCACTCATTGGACCAAGTTCAGCAGACACCACCAAGACGGTTGGAGGCCTGAGTCCTGTGAGGAGAGGCTGAGGGCAACCGGGTTTGTTTGGTCTGGAAGACAAATGGCTTTGTAGGGAACAAACAATGGCCTGACAGCTCCTACAAGGAGGCTATCAAGAAGAAAGAGCCAGGCTCCTCATGATAGTGCATAGTGGGAGGACAAGAGACAATGGACATAAATTATAGATGTTCAGGCTGGCACTAAGGAAAGGCATTTTCACCACGAAGACAGTCAAGTATTGTTCTCATCTTACAGCTGACCTCCTCCTTCTTGAACGAAGAGGTGAAACTAGAGACCTCCTAAAGTCATTTCTAACCTGAGCAGTTCTGTGATTGTATGGTTTTGAAAGTATTTGGGAGCCTGAGTGTTATCCACTTCAGGAGCAAACACAGTACCATGTGAGGTGATTGACTCTGCATAAGTAGAAATGACTCAATCAAAAGTCACAATGAATCATTTGCAAAAAGATTTGTTTGTATAAAACAATTCACTGACGGTTTTAGAGTAACAAATAGTTGAGCAAAAGTCTGTTCTTCACAGCCTGACAAGGAATGCAATTTCAGTGAATTTATTACCCACTTGCACACCAGTTTTCCTTACTGCCCAGTAAACTAAAGCTCTCTTGTCCCACTGAGGGCTGTCATCTCTACATCAAAAAGAACGAGAAGACCAAAACTCAACGCAGCTAGAAATATTTCTTTGATTATTATTATGGCATCTTCAGACTGAAAACTCAGATTGCTTCACTGCTGTTAATTAATTAAGCCTAGAAACACTTATGCCAGGAAGTTTGATATCATCACCCCTTTTTACAGATGGGGGAGAACAAGACATAAGATTCACTCAGGGCTGCTCAATGAATAAAGGGCCAAACCAGAAATAAAACCTGGGAATCCTGGCTCAGTCTCCTCTTACAATCTCTAGACAAAGCTTCTTTCCTGCAAAAATCCATCTAAGCTCTTCATAGAATAATTAGAGCCTATTTATTTCCTCACTTGTTAACAATGAAATCTGACAGGCTTTGTAGTCAGGATGCTGCAGCTCAGTTAGGGGACCAAGGCTCTTCCCCATGAGGGGAGGCCTGGAATGTCAGTCTTTAGGTGGCTTAGCAGGGGCATGGTTCCAGCTGCCAGGTACTTGAACTCCTGCCCAAATCCCAGTGGCAAAGCTTTAGGGAAGAACTGGGATATAAATGACCAAAGTGACCTGCCAGAAATGTTAGGGAAGGATTTAGACAAATAGCAGCTGGTTTTGTAATGATAACACTTTGCCCTTGGTGGCACTTAAGAGGTAATGAAAGAACATTTACCTGCCTCTGTATCAGGTTGGTTTCTCTTTTCTTCAGTTTCATTTGCCTACGAACCACTTAAGAGAGCTGAAAAAGCTCTGAGACACAGCCGAGTTCCTGGCAGCACATTAGCTGTGCCCCTCAATTCTGCCTTCTTCAGTTCCACCAGGTCCAGAGCACACAAAGTTCCTAAGGGCTTACAGCTCATGAGCAGTGACTTGCACTACCTTGGGATATGTAGGAAGGTCATGAGTCACAGACCTCTCTACCTTCTCTACCCAGGGCAAATGGCTCACCATCCTCTCTGTCATCACTTCCAGGGTTTCTTCAGAGGCCAAGAAATGGAGACATGAAGAGCTCCACAAGTGCTGAGCACCCAATATTTTGAAACTAACTACTCTGAAGATTGCTCAGCACCTCTTAACCACAGGACATTACGTTTGAAGCTGGAGCATCCCAAACTAGGGGATGCATTTAACTGTGTGCCATACTTGCTTAGCATCACATGAAACAGGCTCTGGCAGAGGAGAGGCACACTCAAGATTTCCACAGTGAAAAACCCTGTACTTTTTCTGCTCTGATGTATTTTCCTTTTGCAAAGCAGCACAAGAAAGGCTATTCCCACAGAGCTTCTGGGGAAATTCTGCATGCCCTCTGCACTGCTGTCTTCAGCTTTTGGCTATAGGAAAGCATTCTGCAGGGTAGAGTTGAGGACACTGACCATAAAGTACAGAAACCAGAAGAGGGGAGGGAGGGTCCATCTTTTACAATAAATCCTTGGGGAATATGGAACCTCATCCTCCCTGGCTCTTCAGTACCATCTGCCCCATCTCTACCAAGTCCCCAAGCTCAGGTCCAGTAGGTGGCATGTTTGAATGGACTAAACATCTGGAAATAGTTTGCTATTTGCAGTCCCCTCCCTCAAAGCTCCATTTGTGGTTACACGTGGTTAACAAATCACTTCTTTGGTCCCAGATGTTTGCTGTGGCCCTTCCCTTTCCCTCTGGGGCATTTTTAGCCACCAGTACAGAGTGTGCCATCACCTCCTGCAGCGAGGCAGACTGGCAGAAAACAATGGCAGGAAAGCCATTGACTTAACATTTGGGTCCAAATCACCTAGCCTCTGCCTGCCCACGTCCCTTGGTCCAGCATTGTCTTGGTGACCTGGGAAGCAGAATTTCATATACACCTTCTCCCACAGGAGAAGTAAAACTGTGAAAGTGGTAGGTGCAACCTTTTCTAAGGTTGCAGGCTCAGACGAGGTCTGGAAAGGGTGGTGGTAAAAAGAGGGAACAGAGAGGGAAAGCGCAGAGAAGAGCACTTGCTGTCTGTCAAAGCAAAACTAAAAGGTCTGGGGAACAAAGGAGATTGGCTTTGGCTCTGGCTCAAGATCAAAGCCTGGAGGTGGCTGTGGCTTTATGAACATCTAGCTGAAAGTAGCAGAAAGAGGCTCCTGGTTTGTAATGCTGATGGTACTGAGAGCTGCTTGCAAGGGTCCAAAACTGCAGAAAGAGAGTGAGACCCAAGGATGCGAGCTTTCCCATCACCCTGATTTTCACTTGGAGGGGGAGAGGTTGATGGGATTCAAGTCGCACGTAACAGGGAAGACAGTTTAGGTTATACTACCTCAATGGCTTCAGAAAGATCAAGAGCAAACACAACCACAACTGCCTATCTGGCTGAAGCAGAGTCAGGGGAAGCTGCAGGATAGGGAAGAGGCTAATTCTTCACCAAGCCGCGTGTTCAATGGAAACATGCATTGGCAAGAAAGGAGAGTTCTACTGAAGCCTAGAACATGAAATTGAACAAGTGGCTTTCTAAGGAAAAGCTAAAGGGGAAGTTCCATATCTTGTTTCACTGTAGCAAATCACAGCAAGACATTGCAGCCACAGAGAAAGGAGTCAGGTTAATTCGTAATTAAGAAGGGACTTGATACTCTGCTGAACTCCAATTTGTGTAATTGCTGTACAGACACTGTTTTCTTGAGGGCATCTACCTCTTTCAAATGTAGATGAGAATGACAGAGGACATTCTCAAGAGAGGATAGCCTTCCATGGTGTTGAATCTTTGCCCAGAAGCCACACCAGCCTTCTATTCATCCACAAATGCCCCAGACTGTCAATCACTTACCATGCAGCCTGGCCATTGAGATATATCACTGGGATTGATAGGTTAGGAAGCACTAGATACGGTAACTAGCATCAGTTGAAGCAGCCACCTAAGAAGCTTCTTGGTGTGATAGACACGCCCCCATTTCAGGAGTTTCACAGTTCAGTACAGTTGACATTCAATTATTACTCTCTCTGAATTTCTTGCATACCAAAGGATTCTGGCAAAGAAAGAAGGAGAAGGGTTCAGCTAACCCAGGAGGAGCTGGGGTTTATGTCTCTTTCCATCCTGAGGCATGGGAGCACTTTTACACATTAGTATGTTGGTGTCTCACTGTGGCTTGGCTGGGATCAATGGCAGATGGCATAGTGGCTTGTCCAGAAGAAGGACTAGCAATATAAGAAAATGCCTTCTGTGGCCAGTAAAGCTGCGGCAGAGACCACTGCAGCTGTTCATGTTAACACCTCACAAATAATACAACCAACCAATAGGAAGGTTACTGTAAATTCATCAGGCAAATATTATTCAACCATCTGAAGAACGGCTTGACTAATGAAAAGGTTACTTGTGAGTAATTCCAGAAGGATGATAACACATTGGAAAGAGTACAGAGAGGAGAAACTGGGCTGATTGAGGGACTAGAAACCATGCCTTACAGTGGAAGACTCCAGGAGCTCAACCTGCTTGAACAAAGATCAGGTGAAGGGTTAATCTGATCACAGCCTCTTAGTGCCAATATAAAAGCAGAGGTTTGACAGAGGAGGGCTGTTCAACCTGGCAGACAAATAAATTAAACAGTGGTAGAGGACTGAATTTGGACAAATACTGGCTAGAAAAGATCCCATGCTTTTTAGAAGTGAGAGTCATTAAGCAGTTTAAGTAAGGCTTCTCATGGGTTACTCCATTCACCAGTGATTTGTAAAACAAAAAACCCACTCTGAAATCTCTGTACTTCCAAGAAAAAGCGGGTCAGTGTGATTCTGCAGCCTATGGTATGCAGGAGCTCAGACTCAGGATACCACGGGCCCCGTCTCACTTTGCAATCTTTGAACCAACTCAGAACTGGCAGCAGAAGGTAAGGTGCTGAACACAGGGATACACCAATGGTGAGTGTTATTCAGCAAGGTTTAATTACTATGTTTGTAGTGACTGAGGAGATCAATGGAAAGACTCCTAGTGATGACATCACCTTGAGTAAATCACTGTCTACAAGACACAGCTCCTCTCCCTTTGTTCTTCAAGAAGTAAAATCCTCTATGCAGATGCATTTTGCCCTGTGCTGTGCCTTTCCCTTTGCCTTCCACCAGTGAAAGCAACTTAGCACTAACTCAGGAAGGATTTGTGAGATTTAACTCACTAATGATTGCACAGTGCTTTAGGAGGCTCATTTGGGAGATCCAGCCTATTTGTGTGTGATCCTACTCACTTATTCCCTTGGACAAATGGAGGGAGGCACTTGCATGCTCATATCTGGCAGCTACTGCAGTAACAACTTTAAAAATAGATTTTGGCAGAGAATTAAAACAATTAAAAGTGTCCTAACTTGAAAGGCTAGACCAAGGATTAGACAAGGCTGCTTGATCTGGTAATTCACAGGGAAATCAGTAGCTCCTTCACTCATGACTGTATCACTCGTTGAATAAAGTCGCTGCCTGAAACATTCCCAGTTCCGTGTAGCTTAAAAAAATAAAAGCCACTCTTCTTGTGCCCAAATGCAAAGTCACTCTTTGGATCATGGGATAATGTCGTAAGGGTTTGGTCTGACTCCTTTTAAGAGGTTTGCATATTGGTGAAAAAGGCAGTTCAGCAAATCAGTTCAGCCTCCACTCCATCAGCAGATTTCACCTCTAAAATCATAACGAAAGCTGCCAGGAGGGAAACAGGCCCACTGCTCAGCTGCCTTTCTTTGTGTATCAGCTTGAAACCAATCTTGCAGAAAGCTCGCAGCCTCTAGACCGAACATTAGTTGAGCTGAAATAAATATGAACGAACAATGGTTAGGATGTTCAAGAACTGACGGTTGGTAGTGTGGAAATGGAAGAGAAGAGGGGAAGTGGTGGAGACAGAAGTCCATGTGTGTGGATTCCTTTGACAGTCGGTTTGCTTCGCTGAAGTATAATTGCTTGTACTTCTCTAAAGCTTTCCTTCCAAAGACCTCCAAATTTCTTAGAGATAAAACTGTCCTTATCTTAGAGCTGTCAAGCAGTACAAACAGGGAAATGTAACTGTCCTTATCTCAGAGGTACCAAGAGGTACAGAGAAAATTAACTACTTGAGACCACATAGAAGGACCGCCTAAGTAAGTAAGGCACTTAACTAAAAGACCTAAACTGCAGATCTCACGCCAGCTACTGCTCATGGAAAGATTCCATCTGCTCTCTGGAATGGCTATAGTAGTTGATGAAACTTTAAGTATCTAAGGTTCGATAGGATGAGGTCAAGACCTCAGCCCAACCTCCTTATGCTTGGTTTTAGCTGAAACCCCCTCCACAAAACTCACTGAAGTCAGTCGGAAACCTCTCAAGGATGCCAATGAACTTGGAAGAAAGTCATACAGCTCAAGATCCAGGCCTTGGTGGCTACCACTTTCTTTTGGGAACTTCACTCTAGATTTCCAAAACAGTTCAGCTGCAGGTACCAACTCACTGTCAGGACTGTCTCCTTCAGCCTGATTGGGAATAGGTGTCATTACCTGTGGGAGAGTCAGAGGCTGAGGACATGCAGCATTTCCTTAGTGACAGCTCTGAGCCATGTATATGAGTCAATTGCACATGTTTCCAGAGTGGCTGGAGTCCTGGGTGCAGATGCAGTGGAAGATGGTCTGTCTGTGTGTGCTGCCCCACTGACCAGGATTTCTGGATAGCCACAGTCACAGTGGAAAATCCATCATTCTGCTCAAGAACCTCAGCTACTCCTACCTAATTCCTGTTCATCAGTCAGTGAGTTACAGGCTCCTTCTGAAACAGGAGCAACCTCACAAGCAGCAAGGCAATGAACACAGCAGCAGAGCAGGCAGCTACTCCATCCTCCTGTTAAGCGGAGATTGCAGCAGAGTTCTGGAAGATTACACACCGCTTCCATTGCCAATCCCAGTTGTTCCTTTTCTTGAGAAAAAAATGAGAATTGATCAAAGGGCCTTTGCTCTTTGTCGCATTTCACACTGTTTGACCTTTCTGCTCAGGAGTTCCAAGAATGAGAAAATGAAGCCAAGATTGGCAACTGGTAGATTTGCTTTAAAAGGTTAAATGATAAATTGCATCTGACTGAGTGAACCCGGGAGGCCTACAGCAATTCAGCCTCTCTAAATCTTGGGATTTTATTGAAAGGGGTATAGCTGCATCTGATATGAACATATGCAGTAGGGAGACATGACTGCCCTATTTCTAAGCTTACTCTGCTATTACTAAAGCCCTTGGACACATAAGGGCGTACTGTCCATACAACCTGGCACTCAAGAAGGACCACTGACTAACCTGCTGTCGCTCTCACTGCCACTCACAGCTGAGTGTTTGGCCAAGGAATCATTCAGCTCCTTGTAAGTGGAACTCATCACTGCTGTATCTGAGCATCTCCATTCCGGGCCAAAATCAGGACCTCTGAGGACTTGCTGGCAGTCACAGCAGCATTGCAGGAGTGTGCACCCAGGAGCATCATCTAGGCTCTTACAGAGCATCTGACAGCTCATGATATCAGTGCTGCCTAACACCAGGAGATTTGATGGGAAGAGGGAAGCCAACTGCAGAGAGACACGAGCAGGCAGTGCCTTTTTAACTCTCTCAATGAAGAAGACCTTTGCTCTTTGCCCTGAAAGTCTTTTCTCGTATCATTCCTGGGAGGGACCACACTGAGCCCAGTCCTGGGGAAGAGCCACCCAAGCGTTTACAGCAGCTGGAGATGTAAGATACTATTGTGGCTGAAGAATGGGTTAGGATTCTTGTCAAGGTACCACTTAGTCACTGGTCTTAGTGTGCTGCTGTCTGAAGACAATGCAATGCTGGGTCCTGACTTCACATAAAAAGAGGGAAAAAGGAATCACCAAAAAAGCCTCAACAGGGGATGTTTTCCATGGGGAAAGTGAAAAAACCAAAACCAAACCAAGAAATAATAAAAGGAAATTGTCCACTGGGATGAAAATCTGAAACCCACTGAAACCTATAGACTTTTCTATGTAATTGACTTGATTTTTTAAATAAAATAATTAAAAAAAAAGAGAAGGTGAAAAATGTTCACTTTTTCCCCACCTTTCCTTTCTCCCCTTCCCCTTTCCTTCTGCGCCATCACTGAAAAGGGGGTAAGAGGAAAACTGACAATAGAGCCTGGGTCCCACAGGCTTCTGAGGAGAGTAATATATTCTATGTAGGAAGCCTTTCAAAAAAGGTCCATGAGCAGCTCCACATCTTGACATTAGACATGTTGAGCTCCCCCCTCCGTACTTTCTGTTCTTTAGGGAAATCCATTTGCCCCTGGGGTTAAGTGCTTCAATTATTAATCCAGCTATATAATCAGGGCTGAATACAGCCACCATGTGAAGCATGACTGCTCTCTCATCAAATGACTGTGATTATTCCCCAAAAGGGCAGAGAAGGTGTGACCTCTTCGTGTTCCCAGTTTAACTCTGTTCCTAACTAAATTCCCTGAAGGCGAATTGATCAGCATGAGACCTCCCGTCGGACAGGTAAGTTGGTACAGAACTTGGGTTTTATTCTCCTTGCTTTCCAATTATTATTTCATGAAAAACACATCAGTTCTAAAACGTCTGGAATGGATCCTGAGCTACATATGGAAGCGGATGGTTTGCCAGTCCTGGATGCCACCATAACATGTACGTCACCATGCCTTTCTCAGTTGGTGACTAGTAGTTTGCAAAGTCTGGGTGAGCATGGAGTGATTTTACCAGACATGAGTGAGATGCTATGTAAAAGCAGTCGTATGGTGTTTGAGGTTTGTCTTTGTAACTGGCTCCAGCATTCAAATACACCTCCTCCCAAGCTGTTGTTTCCTGCTCTGTACATAAATCTTCCATCTATTTAGCTTGAATTCTGGTTTTTTGCTATGAAAGACCTTATAGATATGAGATGTGATTGCCTAGAGAGGGCAGGCAGATAATCTCAGTTGTAGAGTTATATTTTTCAGTGCTAGCTTTCTGGGTTTGCCCTTTAAAGCTATGACAGTTGTATATAAGTGGAAGTAATTTAGCCCTGGAGGGGTGAAATTCTTTTTTAAGCTCTCCATGTAATCTTAATTTGCTATTGCAAAAAGATCTCTAACCAGGAGCAACTGGGTCCAATCTGATGCTGAATTATAAATAACTAGAAATCCTGGGGCAGTGCTCTGCAGTGCCAGAGCTGTTGCCAGATGCAGTTGGCGTCAGATGTACGTCTAACTCGAATGCATCTGCCCATATTTCACCCGCAGGTATTGCAGACAGGAGGACAGCTGGGGATGTGTCCTGCTGATTGTGCTGCAAGTGAAGCCCTCCCAATACCATGGCGCAGAGGATCAGATGGGTTGGCACCCTACAAAACTAGTAGCTGTACCAATACAGAGTAGAAGACAGTCCCTGCCTAGAAGAGTTAAAAGGCTGCAACTGGTAACAGAGAAGTGCAATGACTGCCTCTGGTTGTTCAGCAGCTCAGAAAACCCTTGGAATTGATTTGGCTCTGCAGACACTTTAAAAACAAGTTTAATCCCTTTACACTAAATCATTCTGGTTTAGTGCTAGCATGAAATGTCCTGACCACCATTTTATATACAAGCATGAGGTCACTACAGCCAGTACTGGATTATGTACACTCTTCAATGGGAGTATCACCATTTCAAAATGACACAAGAGTGTTTTTGTACTGAGGAAGCGGTGAGATCTTGTTACCCAGAACTAGGTCATCAGAAGCTAGTGCAGGGCAGGGCTGGGAATATCAACCTGCCAGCCCTCTCCCACTTCATCTGGAGAATGGACTGAGTCATGTGAGAAAACAGAATATTTGGGCAGGAATTTATCTAAGGTCAGGTGCTATGGATCACTTCATCATGTTTACATACATGACTCTTATGCAGCTATGCCCCTTGGATACTCACTGAGGTTAGGCTAAATAGCAAGGCACCCTTAAAGACCTGGAGTAGAGATACAGGACCTTTAGGGAACAACAACTAATCTCTTACTGATTTTCACAGTTGGGAAGAGCAGTACTTCCCATAATGGGGTTAGAGCCCGTGTCGTAAGACTTGTGAGGAAAAGGATGGTGAATGTTTTTTTCTGGTTCCTTCAGGTAGGGTAACTTCTGGTGAAAATATGTGATTCAGTCCAGCTTTGTTTTGTGGGAAGTTCAGGAATATCTTGGTCTATCTAATGACGTGGGAAAATAGCTTGTTCTTTGTCAGACAAGGAATATTTCCAGCCAGCTAGCTAGAGCTAACTTTAATTGATTTGATCGAGCAGTATGACAGCACTGAAGAGCTTAATGTGGACTAAAAGGTGACTGGAGTGTACATATACGTTCACTGATCAACAGACCCCTTACAACAGGCCACCTGTGAATGTTGTTACAGTCCTTATCTTGCTAACCTAATGGACTGCCTCCCCTTTACAGGAGGGAGACTGTTTCTTCATATCTGGGAATGTGATGGGGCAAGGCCAGATGGACAGTGCTTATGAAATAGAAAGAGGAAAGACAACGTTTTTGCAGAGACTGTGCAAAGGTCAGAGCATACACATAGTGCGTCATCAGGACTTTAAAATTGCTTATATGTGTTTAAGTGAAACGGGTCTAGGGAGACTACAGCAGATGAGAAAACGTTTAGAGAACTAGCCAGAGACAGTTATGCAAGAGTCCAAGACTTCAAACAGATGTCTGCACACACTCCTGCCGAGCCTCATTTCTAGTACCTGTCCCTTTGTGCTGGTTCCTATTTTAAGTTTTCATCCCAGGTCTAGCTCAAACCTGAGCTGTGCAGACAGAAATGAATGGAACACTGCCCTGCTTAACTCTGTTTTTCTGCTGTCCCATCAGGTGTAAATGACTGACTGGCTTTAGAAGCAGAAACGCGTAGAAAAAGGAGCGATGATGCTTGCAGTGATGAAACCCTGGGGCCTTCTAAGCCTGGTGTTCTCAGATCAAGCAGCCATCAAAGCACATACGTCGCAAATTTATGTCCTGCTCCTCCTTCCCAGCTCTCCGCCCTTCCTAAAGTCCATCAATATGCCTCCTCCATATTCCCCAGAGACACGCTATTACCAGACACAGCCAGCCAGCCAGCCATCAGTTAGTGAGGTACAGCTCATAAGTAGCTCACTAAAGAGCCTGCTGGGATAAGGGAGGGAACTGCTGTGGGTGTATTGTTACAGTCCCATCATTTCCCAAAACACTGAATGGAGTAATAACTTGTTTATAATGATGCATGACATCAAGGCAATGATGCACAGCAGTACTTGAGAAACAGCTTTGAACCCTATGACCTTCTTCCAAGTGAGAAAATCTTTAGGGATGCCACGGGATGCAGAAAGCCCTATCCTTCTTCCTCCCTTCTGGTTCTGTAGAGAACTATTGTTATTATTATTATTATTATTATTAAATGGACAGGACCACATCCACTTGCCATGCTTGAGCCTGCCTATTTTATTTTCCTTTAGAGATGATCACTCTGGCTTAAAGCTGAAGATATCCCCTTGCCAGGAAGTGATGGGAGTGATACATCAATTCTTCCATAGTAGATTTTTGACATAAAATGAACCATGTCCAGGCACTTGAGCTATTCTCCAACAGGAGGAAAAAATTCCATTCACTATCAGTGTCACATTACATAATTATTCTCTCCCTTTTCCTTTATTTACCTGGTTAAAGGTAACTGACCTTACAGATTCACAGCTTTGATTTTGATACACTCTTTCTTTGCCACAGCACCCCAGCTAAATACCTTTGTGCTACACAGCAACCAATCCCACCTTCCTTTGATAGCATACTCGGTACGCTGCCTAGTTGAATGCCATGTTTCTCAGCAATAGAGAGCGTTTGCTGACCAGTTAGCCTCTTATATTTTCATGTTTAACACTGTAGCAAAAATGAAAGCAATCCAAATTTTAGGGGGTTTGAGGGGGAGAAAGGAAGAAGCCAAGACAAATGACAACTGCTCCTGTTCTCCTGAGATATCTGCTTCAGAGATGAAATCTAACGCACCTTCTACCCCATCCTCCCCCAGGCAGCTTCTTCCAAAGAAAGGAATAATGTCTTCAGCATCAGCGTGGGTGACTTATGTCTGGGGGACTAAAAAGTCTCAGGACTGAGCCCTGCAGATGACTCAAGCTGCTCTGTGTACAAAAGTCCATGCATAGAAGGCAAAAGCCTTGTTTTGTTGCCCCAAAAAGGGAAGAAGGTTTAGAGGCTTGCTAAAAACAACTTTCGATCAGTTTTACACATGTAGACAGTGTTGCCTTTAGTGTCCCATATGGTCCCAGCTGTTGGCATAAGCAATGACAATGACATTCATTTCTTTGCACATATGTCCCATGCGAGTCCAATTTCTCAGCTGCCTGCTGATGGGAAGTGATATTCACCCAGAGAAAAGCTGTCCTTGAGGCCCACAGGATCCGGGATCCTGTGGAAAAAGTGTCAGTGGGGAGGATTAGTTGTACTATCACTTCCGGCTACTATCTAATTTTATCTGTGTATCACTGATGCCGAACGTCATTCTTTTTATCATGAGAACCCCTTGACAAACAGGACTAAAAATAAAACTGCAAGAGCTCAGAGTTGGCACAAAGTGTGCCACATGGACTCCAATTTGTATTGCAGGAACTATAATCACTCTGAGACGTGCCCAAGCCCTCAGGCATCCCACGGGATTTCAGTCACTTGTTTACAAGGTGTTTTGATTTGCAGCTGTTTGACTACTGTGGCATTTCAAGAGGGGGCGGGTTGAAAGGATGTTGTTACTTTGGACGTTTGGATTGGGAAACGGGCATTGAAAAATCACACACGAAAACAGGTGAGTGCTGTCTCTGTCCTTCCCCCCTTACATATGAATGATGTCAGTGCTGGAGAAAGGAGCTCCAAGAACAGATCCAGAGACTGGAGCTCTGGGAGGGAATAAGCAGGGAACAGGTAGAGCTCTGAAAATGGAGCCATGCCCTAACCTAAGTCACCAGAGTTCCCCGTTATCTGATCTGGGGGGACTAAGCTCAAGGAGGTAAGAAGGGAACCATCCAAGCCCATTGCTTTTCTGCCTTTTCTAACAAGGTTGCCAACAAATACTTTGACACTGTGCCATGGACACCCTATGAACTGCGCTAAAGGCCATCACCAGCTCACTTCAAACAGGCCAGCAGCTGAAATGGATTTGGTCACTGGCTCAAAGTGATTTAGCTCTTTCCATCATTCCTGCTCTCCTGACCTGGACAGTACCTCTTTCAGAGCTGCATTAAGCTAATGCCCACTTTCTTCTGAGCCCTCTTGGGATAATGGATTCAGATATGCAGAAAGAATGTAAAAATCCACCTGCTATGTGGGATGAGTGATGTGCCCGTGAGTGTTTGTTTAACACTGTGGACAGCACGAACTCTACTAAGTTGTAACACGATGAGAAAAGGAAAGCAAGAGGAGAGGAGAAAATAGCCTGGCTGTTTTAAAACTATGTCCACTGAGCTGTGTGCATTTTTGGCTTAGTTAGCTGTTTGCCTGTTTTTTTGTGGGAAACCAGGAAGGACACGTGGAGCTTTTCCCAGGCTTTAGTGTGTTATTCTCTTGTTTCCAGCATTGAGTTTTGTATGTGTTAATTGACAGTAACTCATGTAGAAAACAGAGTGCCAAGAGGATATTTACCTTGCAAACATTTCATCTGCTGCCCCGCTCTCCTTTCCTGTGACTTTCTCAAGTGATGACTGATTTGAAGTGCCACACGCACTTGAAGAAGCATCACTCCTGCCAACCTTGGGCACAAGCGCCTTGCCTGCCCAGTGTGTGCCAGCCTGACCGCGCAGTCTTGGCAAGGAGCAGCCATCTCCTCACTTCCTGGAGGTAAAAGAGGGCTCAGCCTAGAATGTAAAGCATAAAAATGGAAAGAATAAGTTAGGTTACAACATGACAAATTGTTGTTTTTCTAGCTGAATCAAAACCCACCCTATGTTTGATTCTGAGTGACACCGATGGGTTTGGCACCAGCAGCTTCTCCACTGGAGACATGAGTGACTTCTCTCTAAGCAAGCATCAGAACTATCTAGGCTGGCATTACAGTTCATCACACTCCTTGCTTTCTTTAGGCAAAGTTAAAGGAAAAATGTGCATTTGCATTGCACATGCCACCGAAGATCCCAAAGTACACGACTTATCCTAGCCCACACAGCAAATCTGTATCACAGTCATGGCTAGAAATCCTGACTCTCCCTCCTTTCCTCCAGCCAGGATGCCTTGTCCCCAAGGTCAGCTATGACTACAGCCATCAGGGGCGTGCTACACTGTCACCACCTTGCCATACGCACCAGTTTTAGCCTGGTTTTCACCCATAGCTGTGGAAAACTGTCTGCAGAAGAGGCTGCTAGAAAGGAAGCCGAAGATTGCTGCTATTCTAATCCACGGTGTCTATATTTATGCAGCCCTTGTCACAGCAGAGCAGAGAAAATGTCACTGGAACAGCTTCCTTTTTGCCAGCAGGCAAGAGGTTTAAAAAGAGGCAGTATAACCTCTATTTGATGATGTGTTTGTACAAATGTTTAACTTGCTATTTCATTTTAAAATCATCTTTAATGTTGATTTATATTCCTGGCAGCGAAGCCAGGAGGTTGGCAATCCCATTCCATTTCAGCCTGTTCTCTGACTGAGGCAATAACGCAGATCAAAGAGAAGAAGTCTTACAGCACTCACATTCTATCATCCTGACTGTTTTCAAGTTCTCACTCTGGTATCCATGGGCAGATTATGTAACTACTAGATTTATACCTCTGAAGGCCAAATAGTAAAGACTGAGACGACGCATCATTAAGAGGAAGCATTTGGAAATAACTGGATTGAAACAAAGAGCACCACATCAAGCGAACGCTTGACATGAACCGTGCGGCTTTCCTTGAGACGTCGTCTCGCGCCAGTCTTTTACAAGGTCAGCCACTTGTTTTTATGCCACAGAATATCAAATTAACTGCATGTTATTAAACATTCCAAGTCTTGCTTTCCATCTAAATACGTCAGGCTGAAATTGCAATTGCCTTAGTAATCACTTAATAGTCTTGAACTGCACTGGTGTACCCAACGGGTGCGTACCTCAATGGGTAACGGGGGAAGTAAGCCACAGAATTCTTTAGAGGATAACAACTTGCAGTTCTGTTCCTCACTGCTCAGAAGAACACGAAAACTCACCTGGGTGCCCCCTCGAGCCTCCCTGCACATGGGCTTTGCACAGTGCCTCCTAAATACTGATAGGCTTAGTTTCATAATGCCTCAGACACCACAGCAGTACCCCCTTTTTCACACAACAGGGAACAAAGACAGGTGGGGGTTAGCAACGTGCTGAAGGATGACAGAATGGATTCGAGAGCAGCCCCAAGAAGAAAGGCTTGGGGGTGCTGGCTGACAAGAAGCTCAAAATGAGCTGGCAGTGTGCACTCGCAGCCCAGAAACCAACTGTGTCCTGGGCTGCATCAAAGGGAGCGTGACCAGCAGGTCGAGGGAGGTGATCCTGCCCCTCTGCTCTGCTCTCCTGAGACCTCACTTGGAGTACTGTGGGCAGTTCTGGTGTCCCTCAACACAAGAGGGATGTTGCTCAAGTGAGTCCAGAGGAGCCCATGATGCTCGGAGGGCTGGAGCACCTCTGCTGTGAAGACAAGATGAGAGAGCTGAGCTTGTTCAGCCTGGAGAAGAAAAGGCTCCATATGGGGAGTCCTCAGAGCAGCTCCGGTGTCTAAAGACGCTGACACGAAATCTGCAGAGGTACTTTTTACAAGGGCACGTAGTGGTAGGACAACAGGCTTTAAACTAAAGGAGGGTAGCTTTAGACTGGACAATAGCAAGAAGTTGTTCCCTGTGAGGGTGCTGAGGCGCTGGCACAGGGTGCCCAGAGAAGCTGCGGCTGCCCCATCCCTGGCAGTGTTCAAGGCCAGGCTGGACACAGGGGCTCGGAGCAGCCTGCTGCAGTGGAAGGCGCCCTTGGAACTGGTCCCTTCCAACCCAGCCCATTCTGTGGGGCTGGACCCCGATCTGCCGCTGGCCGCAGCCCTCCCTCCTGTGCAGGGCTGCGGGCCCGTCAGCACCGCACACGGCGCAGCGGCAGCCGCCGGGCCGCGGTGGGCGCCCCGCACCTCAGGCGCCCGTCCCCCTCCTACCCGGCGCTGGAGCACCGCCCGCCCCCCGCCGCTAACGGGCCCCCCGCCCCGCCCAACCTCCGCTCCGCGCCCCGGAACCGCTTCTCCGGGCGACCCGGAACTGGCGGCGGCAGCGGAGGGTCCGTGCGGGGCGGGGAGCGGCCGCCGGCGCTATGTTTGTGACGGTAGCGGCCCGTGAGTGGCGGCGGGGCGGGACGTGGGGCGGCCCTGTGCCCGCTGAGCGGGGCCGCGGTGGGCCCCTGGGCGGGGAGCCGAGGGGGGGAGCCCGGGGGAAGCGGAGCCCTCAGTGGGGGGGTTGAGAAGCTTCGGGTCTTGAGGGGAGGAATGGGGAGTCGCGGGGGTGGGGGAGAGGGGTTGGGGTGAGAGATGTGCCCTCCTGGTGTGCGGGTAAGGCTGGGGCGCGGTGGAGGAGCGGTGCCGAGGGGGGCTGCCCACAAGGTCGGGATGGCCTGAACAAGACCGGGTAGATCCGCCTCTTTGAAGTCACTGTTTGGCATTTGTGCTGCAGATTTATGATTGCCTTAGATTCAGTTTGCTGACAGAAATGGGTAATTCTGCCCATTTCATGCTGTGTGGCGGGTTAGATCGGGGGAACAAAACACGAGAAGGTCACTGTTATCGGAGAACAGTGTGGCCACGTGAACCATTGCACTGTGACGGGAGCCAGAGCAGAGAGCGAGGCTGCAGCTCTCACTGGCAGGGTTGTTTATACCGTGCCTGCCCTAACTGTGCATCCGCATAGGGAGTTCATATCCAGTACTGAAAGCATCTGCACACCACAGAGGTAGTGGTGGTGGGAGACAGAGCAGGCAACTGCGAGCACACAGATGGGAGGAGGAGTGCCAGGCTTTGGTGACAGTAAAGCTCTTTCACAACCTATCTGGGGCTATGGCAAAGGCAGGCAATGGAAAACTCTTAATCTTAACATGTTGCATATAGAGGAAACAAGATAAAATGGTAACTGTTTCTTTTTTATTGTTATTCTTTTTCCTCTTCTTCATGCTGCGAAAACCAGTGGCCAAGAGCAAAGCTAAGTAAGTGTTTTCCTCATCAGTTTTGATCTCTGCTACCACCCTGTATCTTCAAGTGACTTGACAAAATATTAGGTACCTCTAGCGTTTTGTAATGTACCTGAGAGAACTGCAGTCCTTAAGTCTAGCAGCATCCTCTCGGTCCTTCTGCATGTGTGTCTTTTCACAGGTAAGTGCAGAATGGTATGAACCCTCCCTCAGGTTCTAGAATTGCAGCAAAGGCACGTTTTGCCCTATGGGCTGTCGCGTTTTGCAGAGCTGTAATATCCAAAGCACCCTGCACAGGGGAAACACACCTCTGTACTTTGTGATTAACGAGAGGTTGTAAGTTATCCCCATAACCTTCCTCTTGTTGACCTTATGTATGTTTTAGTTGAGGAGGGCACGCTGGGGTACAGTGTGGGTCTTTGGGCCGGTGCCATGAACCTTTCCTATGGGCAGAGTGCAGGACGCTCCCCAGCTATAGCATGTTTGTGTGTCTGTGTATGAGTGGATGGGGTGCAGGCAGTGCTCTGGGCATCTTGATTTGCTCTCTACTCCAGCTCAGGATGTCTTTGTGTTTTACTGTTATCTGCTACTTGTGGAGACAAACACAGTAAAGCAGGATGTTTCTGTGAGGTGGAAAAACAGCTTTGAGAAATGGTGTTTCTCATGGTAATGTGCTGATTTCCCCCACTCCCTTTTCTATTTTTCCCCTGGTCTTCCTTGCTCTGTTCTTTGTATAGTCCCATCTATACTTCAGGAATATGGTATCTCCTTATATTAGCTATAAGATCTTTTTGAACATGGTGTGTATCATTCAGAAAAGGCTTGGCCTCAAATACGTGGTGCACAAGAATTTTAAGGCCTGGTTGTACTGATACCACTGATTCCCCCCGAAAGGGGAAACCACACAGAGGGTTTGAGGAAGTGGGTGAGGTACAGGGGAAGGAGTCTGTGTGGTTACTGTTGCTACAGTACTGTATAGGAGAGGGTAATAATTGTGGATAATCCCTAGGCTGTCCTTGGTCAGTTGGTCTCCAGGAACACAGATTCTGTTTATTTTGATCTCTAGAGTAAATTAGATTGCAGGGCTAAAAAGGGAGAGTTCAAGGAAGTACACTGATCAGAGCTGCACAAGTTGGGAAGAATGGATGGCTCTTCAAGGTTAATTTTGGCAGAGCATTTTGTATTAGAAGCAGGAAAATCCGGGGAAATTAATTGAATGCATACACGCAGAGATTTATCCACCTTTTAATTGCAGTGGAAGAGAAGGACACAATTTGCAGGCTGGTTAAAGGGTTTGACCTTTCTTTTGAAACTCCAGAAGCTGCCCCATGTCTGGGAAGTTGTGCAGGTCTCGGCGTACTTCCAGGCTGGAGGTGTGGTGTCTCCTCAGTCTCCTGGCTTGCCCTGCTCCAGGGACACTGCAGCTGCTGCCAGCCAGCCCCACAGACCAAGAGCCCTCCAGTAGGGAAGGGGCTTCCTGGTGCTGGGTTAACATCAAGCCCCGTATCTCTAGTGGGATGGGCTGTGCTGATGTGTCCTGCTTCTCCTCTTGCATACTGCTTGTTCCATCCTGTCTGCTTGGGTTCTTCTGTGCATGTGGAAGTGATATTCTGTGATGCAGTGTCATCTGTAGCTCAAACATCTTCGACTACCATCATCCTTCCTCTGTTGCCATTCTCTTTTTAGCTACAGTGACTCAATTGTATGTTGATTCATTTTCTTTTCCTTTTTCCCCTCCTTCTTTTACTTTCCCTTTTTCCCGTTTTTCTTTTCCTTCTCTTTCCTTCTTTTTGTTCCCTTTCTTTCCCTTTCTCCCTTCACTGCTTTGTGGAGGAGCTGCTTCTTTCTGGGCTTGTATTCTATTCGGGAGTTACTTAAACTTGATGCTGGATCTTACGGGTTATAGTGGGCTCTTTGTCTATTAGAAGTTTAGCATATAATACTGACACTCCTATCCAGAACAACCGTGAAATTGAAATGAAGTATCTTACGTGTCTGTGCCAAGTTGCTTATGCTGAAAGCTTGTCCATGCCCCCGCAGAGGTGGCAGACCCTTGCTGCGGGTTGGTGCACTGATACAAAGACATTCCTTGTGACTTTAGATACATCCTGGTGAGGATGAAAAGCGCGGCGGAGACAGGCTACTGTTTCAACGTCAGGAGACTCCGGCTGCAGGAGAAGCTGGTCCTGTACAAGTACGATCCCATTGGTAAGAGCTGGGGGAAGAAGTCAGGCTGCTTTGGATATGCTTCTCGGCCTGTGTGGGGCAAAAGGTTTGAATGTAGCAGGATTTTTCCCATCTAAGCACAATATGTCATAAAATGTTGCATACTGGGATGACTGTATGGTTGCTGTTCTTTATGACATTCCAGTGGGAAGTAAACATTACCCTCATTACAGATTGTGGCAGTGAAACAAAGTAATGACTTGCCTGACACATCAGAGCTTTGATGACAGCCATGCCACATGTCAGTGGCAAAGCAAAGTAACACAGGAGTTCTTTCATTCTGTTTCTTTGTGTGGCTTGATAGACTGTGCTACCTCCAACAAGCAGCCACGGAGTATGCATCAATAGAAGTGTTCTTTTATGCTCCCGTGGGTGCTCTAGACAATACATTTTAACCATCACTTACATAATAGACTTTTTCTTTTGAACAGATAAACTCAAGTTCTTCCTTCTCCACAAATGATACTGCTGTCCAGATGACAGTTTGTGGGTTCTCTTATGTTCCTCTGGACTCTGTAGATTTTCTCAGTTCAAGAATCCTACTTGTTGAGGGGTTATAGCACTTGCCAAGCTGCTCACCCAGCTTTCTGAAAGACGGCCATGAGCTCAAGTTTCTGAGGGAGAAACCAGTCTGCAGTTACTATTAAAAAGCTGAATTTAATGCTAAAAAGCTTAATTTGGGGAAACTTAGAACTTAAACCAGAGCATGCTAGAAATAGCATGACAGTTAATGCGAGAAAGGCTTATTTAAATCTCTGGAACAAAGAGGTGCATTAAGCAGCTCTAAGTAGATGACACAGTGCGTGGTCAGTAGTTACGTGGTTCAGGCTTATTTTTTGATGATGTTCTTGTTATCTGACTGACCTTTTCATACTGAGCTGTAACAGTACGGGAGGTCCATGGCAGGTGAGAGGAACCACCACAGGAGCTCTCACACTGACAGAGGTTGTGGCTCCTCTTCTGAATTGCATACAGAAGGGGAACTGGAGATCACTGGGATTATTTTGTTGATTAAGAAAAGTTGAAATTACTGCATTGAGACGTTGTGCAAAGTGATCTTCCAGAAGCTTCTCCAGCTGTAGGGAATGCGAAGAGTAGGAGAGCTCGGGCTAAGTAGCGCTTCTGTTGCGGAACATGTAGTAGGTTGTTGAAGTACGAAATTGGAAGTAATTAAGGAAAAAAGCTCTGATCTTTGTAGCCTGTAGTAGAACACAAGTGAGAAATTGATGTGAGAAAGTGCTGCATGTGTGAAGGGAAGTAAATCCGAGTCTAGATACCAACTCACATCAGGAATATGGTAGGAAGCATTTTCACTTGGCATGCATTTTCACCTTCTGTTTTGTACTTCGCAGAAACCTGGGACCTCTGCAGAATGAAGCTCTTTAGCAAAGTAGTGGCAGTGGTGCCCAAGTTTCACTGCCTCCCAACTGCAGCAACAGAATGTGTTACTAAGTTGTACTAGTTTTTAAAATGAAACTTTTATGTGGAAGAAGAGATTTTGTTCTTGTGCAGCTTTCACAGGAATCCCTATAGCAAAGTTCAGTCGGAACAGTGGTGCTGTTCGTATGGCATTGTAAAGCTTCGCTTTCATTTATTTTTGGGGCTTTTTTAAAGTAATGCGTTGACTGTGCTGAACCTGCAGCTGAACTGACTTTGCCAGCGTACATCAGGCATTGGAGGCAGGGTCAGTTTGTGCCTCTCTCAGAGATCCACAGGACACTTAGGTAACGTTTCAGTCAGTCTGTGAGACCACCTAGATCCAGCTCATCATCTGTAGTTGTTTGGGCTTTGAAGCTGAAGAATAGTAGAAAGCAGTAAGAACCTATTTTTGTCCCTGCACTGAGCAGCTGTGACTCAGAACAGTCACACAGAGCAGCTGTTGAAAGGTTTCAGGCACTCAAATCTTGATACTTATTTCCATAGAGGTAAAATGGACCTCTTAGGAACTAAATATTACATGTGGTAAAGTGAAAGCGCAATTAAAGCCCTTCAAGACCTGGTTAGCAGCGGCGCTGCACCAGTTGGTTGCTCCGCACTCATTTAAGCAGCGAAGACAGCTGTGAGAAAGGGACATAGGCTCGTTGGATTGCATTTTAACACTTCAGGCTTCTTAACAGAGTCTTTTTTTCCCCTCTAGCAAAACAACGTGTCCTCTTCACAGAGATGAAAAAAATCCGCTCTATGTGAACAATGACCGGAGTTGATTTATGTGAGAGGAGAGATGGTCTGGGGGGAGGATGGGGTGAATGCTGATTCAGAAATCCAGCAACATGGGCTGAAAAGAGAGGAAATGAACTGGGATCACCGTCTCCTGTGATTTGAAGGCCATTGTGAATAAAACAATGTAGAGAGAGAAAATTCTTAATGTCTGGACATAGATCATCAGAGTAACATTTATTTATCTTTTGAGTTATTTTTACAGTACTCAATTAAAAAAAATTAAATAGCAAATCCCATTGTGTTTTCCATTGTGAAAGAGGCTGTAATCTTCAAAGGAGCTATTGTTTTATAAGGCAATAAAAATTAACATTTTCCACAGCAGGAATTCAATGGCAGGATTGCGAGTTTTTCTAACCTACCAGCCACAGATTCAACAGTAGTGACCACGAACTGGTCCTTCCTTGGAGAAGGAGGTCTGCACCAGCACCTTCCTAGGAAAGGAATAAACAGTGGGAACCTGGTGAATTGGGATGAGCTTTTGAATAAGCTGTGACCACATGCTACAAGGGCTAGGTTATTGCCAGTCAGGTAAGCAGGATGGATTTTTCTCTCCTGCGTGTTTGTCAAACATGAAGAAAGCAGACAGTGTAGTTCTGGGATGGTTTTGGAAGTTTTTCTTCTTTAATTAGCTCACCTATTAGCTAATAGTGCTAGAAATGGTTTTCAGAGTCTACCTTAGTAGCACTCTCATCCTCGTTCCAGTCTGAGGGACCTTCTCCAGCCTGGCAGAGCACACGGGAAGCAGATGGGGCAGGAGCCAGGTGCTGGCCTGGATGTCTGCAGCCCAGGACTGATGCTGCAGTCTCAAACCTAGTGCTCTGCTTCATGTGAGCATTAGCCCCGTGGTTGTGTGTGGGGCTAGAGAGACCTGCTGCTGGGCTGTGTTCAGAAGACCCCATGTGCCCACCCCATCTTACTGCTCCAGAGCAGCAACGAACAGGATTCCTCAGGTAAGAAGCAAAAAGGCTTTCCTGGTCTTTTCCAGGTGGCAGAGAGGAACCTCAGTGATCAGGAGGCTAATGTCTGTGATAAGATAAAATCGGTACCTTGAGCTAAGCAATGTCAGTTAGAAGAGGTTCTGGGGCAAGTCCTTCCTATAAGGATATGAAGATTGTGTCCCTGCTGCCTGGACGCTCACTGATGCGACGTAGTTAGAATTCCTGATCATTTCCTCCATGGATAACTTGGGATAGTAAGCCAGGTAGAAGGCCAGTGCTCCCACAAAACTGTCTCCAGCTCCCTGGAATAAAATAACAAGTTTTAGTAACCTCAGAGAGGGAAACCATTCAGACACATTTACTGGAAAGACAAAAAGTTGCAGCACGGGTTACAGGAGCCAGGAAATTGTTCGAGGTTGAGTACTATTCACTTTTGTATGCCCAGGAAATTCTGCTGTGTTAAACTATCGGTACTACCATACTATCCAAACCACGATCCTATCTTTGTGCCCAGCTGTTGAGTCAAAGGTACACACTGTAATATGGCTGAAAACAGAAAAGGAAAAGCAAGTGTGCTACAGTTCAGCAACGTGCTGTTCTAAACACTGCTTTTGAAACTTCCTGTTGCTGGAGGGTCCGATTTTGATTTCTCAACCTGAATGTTTCATTAAAGTTATTTTTCTCTCCTTTAACTTCTGTTTTTCATAAAGGTCAGTGGTAGAAGGGACAGAGAAAAGGGGAAAAAAAAAAAAAAGCAGCCACGTGGCTTGTGGCATCTGTAAATTCCTGGTTGCAGAAAGATACATTTGGATGCCTCCAGAACTTGGCTGCTGCTCATTAAAAAGGTCCCACTCATGAAGGTCTGTGCTGTGTCTCTTGCATAACCCACTCTTACTCCCGGGCAAGCTTTGGCACCTGTGATGATTTGCTGTAGGGGTGGAGGACAGTGAGGTTCTCTTGGCAGCTATGGCCCTCTCCAACTAGGAGAGGCCACGTCTCCCAGCAGAGCTGTCCCATGCTCTGCCCGCCCTGCATGCGCCCTGAGCAAACAGGGAGGACACCATGCCCTGGCTTGCTCTGAGGTACCACTGATGCTGCTCTGATCAGCAGAGAATGACAACTGTTTGCCTCCCAAGTGCTTTTGAACAATAACTGCTGTTCTGTGATGCTGACTGCTCTGTGGTGTCCCCAACAACTGGCAAAATGATTCATTTTTAACTAGATTTGCTCATTTCATTCCACAGGGTCCCTTCCCCCTCCTCCCCTAAAACTGCCTTGATTTCTAAGGCCAGATTAGTAGCAGTTCCTGTTGATACCATAAGACTGGTTCTGAGGTCCCCTTTTTTAAATCATACTTTGTATCAGGAAAAGCATTCCACTGAACACACTGGTAATATCTTCTGCGTTCAAAACCAGCACATGGACTATCTCCCCTGAGGGGATTTGCCTCTGGAGTTGTAATAAATAGGCCCCAAGAGTCATGGGACAAGAGCAAAGGGCCTGGAAAAAGTTAGTTAAGATAGCTGAGCAAAGTTTCTAACTGGAAGTTAAGGTTAGGAAGTAGTTTTCCCATTCTGAGTTCTAGCGGTTCTCAGTGTTAAACTCCTACTTACCATAAATGAGCTGCATGTAAGATCACTCCAGCTAAAACCCCACCGCTTCCAAAGAAATCTGTCCGTAACTGCTACAAGCAGCTGACAGGCAGAGCAGTGTGGCCATGCAAGGGGACCCTACAAGGGTAAGCACAGGACACAGGCACCCACACGGTGCCTTGGCTCTTTGTCCAGCCCTTCCACAGCAGCTGTTGGCATTGGCCTTCCCAGCTGGGAAACTCCCTGCTTAACTCTCACTTAGCCTGGCGTTTGGACTCTGTCTCCCATCGCATTCCCAGTGGGACATGATGGAGAGCGGCACCTGGCAAGTCAGAAGTTAACAGGGGAGCTGTACCCCCGGCAGGCAGCACCTGTTTCAACAGTTCTGTATTCCTGAACATACTATGGGCAATTGAAGGCTTTTATCAACTTCTGCCGGGCCTTTGTCTCTCTCCTTGTTTCCAGAGTGCTCCCACAAAGGCAGGTGGAGCAGGAGCGGGTGACTGCTAGTTAAGCATTGCCAGTGCCTTTTGTCTAATGCATAATACAAGAGTCTCTGGCCCATCTCACGAGTTTATAATCTAATCAGTGCGTGATTAATTATTAAAGCTATTTTGGCGCTGCTGTTACAGACAAGTAGAATTTCAGATCTGTTATGCTGTACCTTTTAGGAGGAAGAACTCAGTTTTACATCAGGTATTTCTCATACCATGATCACTGGGTAATGGAAGTGGCCAAATACTATTTTCATGAGAAATACCCAGAATATCAGGTGTCAAATAGCAAAAGCTATTACTCACAAGCAGCATAGAGCAGAATACTGGCTTTCTGATCTTCTTAAATGGAGGTAACTAAATACTGCCCCAAGTATTTGCTGCACTGTGTGCTACTGGAGCAAGAAAAGACTAACCACACATCTTCTAGGTCTTAGTGTAGATCATGGCAAGATAGAACTTAAGCGATTCTCCTTCGCAATGTTACTGTGCCTCTCCACTTGTGGGTGATAACGCTGACATTGTGAGGCAGCTGTAGATCTCCCTTTTGGAGAGGCTGGACAAAATTAGGGCACTAAAAAGGTGGAAAAGGGGTGAACAGCAGATCTCCACAGCTCAGCTACTACAGACCCCAAGAGTATCATATGTTCAGTTGGTGATCAGTAAGTGTTTTGTGTGGGGGGTGTTTTCAGTATAGCTACTGCAGTGCAATCAGTGGCGTGCACCAGGGTGATGATGCAGATACCCCGTTCAACCTCACTTCTGGTCCATGCAGACATGACTGGCCAAGCATGCCTTAAAAAGCAGCAGCAGAACTGATCCAGCTGCAAGGTTAACTGCAGTAAGAACTATTTTCAGCTTACAGAAACAGATCTTCCCTCTTTGGTATTGTGGATTAAGCTACATTGGGTTTGGTAGATTCAGAAAAGGTCAGTGCAGAGCAGAAGGAGGAAGCAGCTCAGAGTAAAATCAAGATCATCCAAACTCTGGATTAGCAAATAGTGGGTTTACATTTGGCTGTTTCAAAGTCTTCCGTAAGCAAAAAACCCCCCACAACAACAAACAAGTCCTTTGCAAAAATAATGCATTATGAAAATGACCACTAAGGTGCATTTATTCTGCCCACTGACACTATAAACACAGGATATGTAATATTTGACATTCTTCAGCATTTGTCTTCCAGGAATTCTAAATCCATTGCAGATTTCGAGATAATCTTCATCTCCTTGAGGGCCTGGAGACAATTCCTTCCGAAAGGATAAAAATTTAACTTGTTTAACCTTTCCCTACTGCTCGCTTGTATGAAATCAAATAGAAAACTAGATCAAAAAGAAAGAGGCCTGATATGGTGTGGCTCTAAAATGCAAATGTTACGGGTTTGACTAAGATTTATGGCTTTGAAAACCTATTTATAGTCTGTGCCACTAGTCTGGAAGGTCCTTGTTTTCCTGTTTGTCTGGAAAAGGGCATTTTTGTTTGTTGCAATCCAGCACTGATTGAGATTCTGTGCCTCTAGAGAAGAGAAAACCCACGAAAACACTTCTATTTATACCTTAGCTTTTGTTAGTCCTGATTTGTCAGAAGCTGGTTCACAACTTTAGTAGAACTATTTTTATACGATGCTGCCCTGAGAAGCTTTTTAAGGAAAGTGCTTTGTAAGTGGAAACTATATTGTTCAACAGGCTTTCCAGCAACGAAAGCGTTTTTCAATCACGCGCACAATAATAGGATGCATTTCACTTATACAATAAGACATCTTGTTCACCAGGAAAATTGGAGGCCACGAGGCCAAAAGCACAGTTCACAGCGTTTCAGCTGCTGGGTTCCAGGGCAGCCTCTTGCCCAGGCTTTGCCCTCCCTGCCTGTTCTCTTGGGCAAGAGTGATGGCAACCACCTAAGAACAGGATGGGGCTCTGGCTCCTCTTGTTACTGCTGAACCACAGAAAACCCTCCTCAGCTGATTTTTCAGAGAGTCACAGTCATAGAATCACAGAATGGTTTGGGCTGAGGGGACCTCAAAGCTCATCCAGTTCCAACCCTCCTGCCATGGGCAGGGACACCTTCCACTGCAGCAGCTTGCTCCAAGCCCCATCCAACCTGGCCTTGAACACTGCCAGGGATGGGGCAGCCACAGCTTCTCTGGGCACCCTGTGCCAGCGCCTCAGCACCCTCACAGGGAAGAGCTTCTGCCTAATACCTATTATAAATCTACCTTCTTTCAGTTTAAAGCCATTCCCTATGTGCACTCTGTGTATTACATGAATTCACTCCATTAAATACATTGTAAGAGCATGTTCCCAAGGAATGATGTGTTGTGTAGCAGTACAAGAGAAACGTTAGGCGTGCCTGTAATGATAAATGCTTTGTCTAGTGAATAAATCAAAACATCAATCCAAAAGCTGTCAAAAACTGCATTATAATGTAGAATCAATGGTATTGCTTGCAAGGATGCTTCTGTCTCATAGGAGCACTCATAGCAGTGCACAAATGAAAGAAGCCTGAGGATTACACTGATTTAGTGTAGTCTAAATGCATGGCAAGACAGAGATGCCCAACTTTGCTGAAGGAATTGGGCCTTGGAGAATTCCTGTTGTATTTATAGCACTCCACAGCCATGTGATAGTGGATTATGCTAAGGATGTTATCGCTTTGTGTCACATCTGCTCAACATTCCTTGCTGTTCTCTTGCCTACTCTGTACCCGAACTACAAATTAGCCCCACGTAACACAAAAATAGCTGCCAGTGAAGATGCTCACTATCCATCCCTTGTAAGCAAGGAAAGCCTGCATCTCCCTACAGCAATGGTTGTGCTTTGATGAAAGGCTTACTAATGGAACCGGTGAAACATTTAAAGCCCTCAGGACATACTTCGGACACTCTTGTCCCAAGAGGGTCTATGTCTCAGCTAAGAGATAATTTCAGCTGAAATACTCAGGGAGTAAAATACCCCCTGGTAACTGTGTGGTGGGTTCACCCTGGCCAGAGGCCAGGTGCCCACCGAAGCTGCCCTACCACTGCGGTCCTCAGCTGGGAGAGAAAATACAATGAAAGGCTCATGGGTTAAAATAAGCACAGGCAGACATCACTCACCAATTACCATCATGGGCAAAATAGACTTGACTTGGGGAAATTAGTTTAATTAATTACCAATCAAATCAGAGAAGGGTAGCTGAGAAATCAAACCAAACCTTAGACACAACTTCCCCCCACCCCTTCCTTCTCCCCCGCTTTCACTTTACTCCCGCTTTCACTTCATCCTCCCCCCAAGAGGTGCAGGGAGACACAGAGAATGGGGTTGTGGTCAGTTCATCACACATTGCCTCTGCTGCTCCTTCCTCCCCAGGGGAGGATTCCTCACTCTTTGCCCCTGCTCCAGCATGGGCTCCCGTCTGCACTAAGCCACAGCTCCTGCTGGGAGCCTGCTCCAGTATGGGCTTCCCACAGGGTCACAGCCTCCTTCAGCCATCCCGTGCTCCGGCATGGGGACCTCCATTGGCTGCAGGTGGAGATCTGCTCCAGGGCCTCACCATGGGCTGCACCGCAGGCTGTGGGGGAATCTCTGCTCTGGAGCCTGGAGCACCTCCTTCCCTCCTCCGGCACCAATCTTGGTGTCTGCAGGTACTGGTGGGGCTCTGCATGGCTGTGCTCACAAGAGCAGACCTTTAGAGGTCACTAACTTCTAAAACATGGAAGAGTTGAAAATTACAAAGCGATTTCCCACTAGCACTGTTATTCCTGTATCTATGCATGGGATTTTGAGCCAGAACAAAATGATAAAAAGTCCTTAACATGGAACTACCAAATTTTGCAATAAAACCCAAATAAACTTGGAACAAATAAGCAGGGCTCACCTTTTAAGGTCCAAGTTAGGCTTTTGGTGCAGACTAGAGAGCACTGCAAAGCTACTTGGGTTGAAGATAAAGGAGAAACACTCAGAGAAGCACTCTGCGCACTGTGCTCCAGACCTTTGGGGTCTGGATCCACAACTGCAATACTATGCTTAATCTGTGCTCTGGTAACTGAGTGTTTCTGCAGTCTTGCCACAAGGACAAGCTAGAACATGTTACCTTAAGCCGAAGGAAAATACAGAGAGAGAATCCATGGCAGTAGTGCTTATCTGTTCCTTTCTTCTTCCTCTCAGTCTCCTCCAAAACACATTGCCACTGTGTGATGTGGTCTGCATGCTCCTGACCAAGTCATGGGGAACTGTTCTGCTGCTGCCTCACCACATGCTCCTTCCTCCTAGCCACGTGCAGAATGGCTGTATTTGGCCACTGTTTGACAACGGCGGGAGGTGTAAGCTAATACATTTTAATCTGCATTCCCTGTAGGTTGACAATGCACTCTTAACTAAGTGATTCAGACTTGTAGTTTCATAATAGGCTTGAGCCAATCCATGGTTATGTTATGGCTGAAAGGCTCAGCCCCCACTCGTGTTTTTATCCTTCTCTTATGTTCCCACACCCTCCTCTACATCGGAACTAGCGCTCGTGAGGTCAAGCAGTGAGGCAGATCAGTTCTCCGATCCTTCTGAAGACTAAGCCAGGCAACACTGACCAAGAAACATTAGCTTCCACGCAGATCAGCAAGCTGCTGTATTACCGCAGTAGCTAGTCCAGTGCAAAGGAGAGAAAGGTTGGAAACACTCCTTTCGGCGGCAGCATCATGATCTTGGATCAGCTTAAGCCAACTGTGAAACCTCACCCTCGGTCAACACCAGGCAATTCATTAACTCAGTTGTGTATCCAAGACATAATACTCCGGCTTCTCACTCGCACAGGGAGAGCTGCCTGTTCCACTCTTCCCCCTGTACCCTGTGGGCTTGGACCGGGGGAGTGAGGGAACGATCACGCTTCCTTTCTGTCTCTTTTCCAGGGCCTGTTCTGGGAAGCTGTGGGAAGGAGCAATCCCTGACTTCCTTGCATTTGTGTTGCATCATCATACTTACATAGCCATGCAAGGGGAAAAATTTCTTGCTCGCTTACTCAAGCTGAACGAGGGCAGCATGTCATCTGGTCCTTCACATGTCTTGAGAACTTAGAGGTAACTCCACTACACCCACTGCAGACTATCAGTTGGGAAACATCAAAACCAAAGCACACCACAAAATGCTTCACATCAGCTGTCAGGAATTTTTACCCACTTCCTGACAGATTTCCTGATGGTTCATTAACAGTGATTAATCAGCATGACCGTTAACCCCCTGCATTCCTGAGAGATTAATCTCGATACAAGGCCTCCTGCATGCATTTTCTTTCCTTTCTGAAAAATCCTACCACATTAAGTTATTCACTGTTTCTAAAACGATCAGTGACAAGCATTACAGATGCACGAATTTCCCTATAAAGTTATCTGGTCTGTGGTGAGTGTTGGAAATAAACCATACAGCATTCACAGCGCTGCGAGTTTTAATTTGCATGTCAGCTGAGAGTATCTAGAGATCTGGCAATAACACACAGTCCTGCTTTACATTCCAAGACCCCTGTACAGCATCTGTTTTGAAGGCAGGTAATAGCGCTCTCATTTCAGAGGACAGGAAATGAACCCAACTTAAGATCAAGGATGTTAAGAACACCCACTTTGAGACATCTGTGGGCTGAATCCAGAGCTCCTGGTCTTGCAAGGACTTCAACACGGGGCCCATGGGCTACCCATCCTTTGAAAATGAGGCACAGCTTGGGAACCCCAAAACTGATGTGTACTAAATTAGTCAGTGGACCTCCATGAGGTGCCACATGTCTGCTGGATTCCCAGGCGGGATCAGAACACAGGAGCTCCCACCTCACTGCTTACAAGAAAAGTACCGCAAGGTGTCTGCGAGGCGATGGCTTTCTCTTAGTGCACAGTGAAGAAATCTGGGAGGGAGCATGGGAGAGCTTCATTCTGCCAGGTAATAGTATTCCAATATGGCACTCAGCACCAGGGAAGAAAGTTATTGCATGTTACAGACTAACCCCAGAAAGCCAACAAAGTATTCACCCACAGGGAACACTCTGTTTTCTGAATCACCGAAACAATTCAGTGTGATGATGCTCACATAAACTCCTTTCAACTCCAGACGGCCTTAATGAGAGGTGACAAATTTATGTCTTTCTTACACAATGGAGTAACCAGGAACTCTACACGCTGTCTGGAAAACAATGGATCCACGCTGCTGAACCTGAGAAATTCCCGTCAACCAAACAATTCACCGCTACTCTGATTCCTATGCTACCAGAATGATATTTTGGCAAGGAATATTTCAATTTAGGATACACTTCTGCGTAAATCTGCAGTTTAAACTTCAGTGAGCTTTTGCCTTGGTGCGTGATTCTTCCCCCATTTCACATCTAAGCTGTGTTCTGTGACCTCCTTTCATTTGATCTGAGAGTTCATACCTACAGAGAAACTCAAAATCAGCAGAGGAAACCCTCCACACTTGGCTTTTTTGCTGGAGTGCATATAGAAAACTTATGACATACAAAACACAGTACTGGAGAACTCTCGTCACACTTCAGCTCAATACAAAACTCTCCAGTGGCACTCTTGCAAAGAACAGCTTATGTACCAAGATGGGTCAACAACAGGGGAGCACGTAGATATCGCCACTAACAGAAATAAGATTTCAGCTGAACATGCTACAGGAGCTCTATCTACCTTTCCCAAAGCTTGAGCTTGCACAGAATCACTCCTGGTTGAAGTTTGGCACTAAATATATCAGCTCCTCGGAAGGTTGATTTGTACTTCTCAAACTGGTTTATCAAGCCTCAACAACACACAGCTAGTCTCTTACTCTAATCAAAAGCTTCACTTATCTCACTTCCTTGAGAAGTGCTCCATTCCCTTCATTATTCATGTCACGCTCATGCCAACTTGTAATCTCCTCCTAACAAAGCTCATGCTTATGTGTTAATTCACAAATTGCATGTAATGAACATATGAAACTACAGCTGAAGCCCTGCCCAGAATACATCATGTTACTCTGGTAGTACCCTGCAAATACTGGCAGTAGGTTTCCCTTCCAAACAATGAGCCAATGAGCTCCCCAACCAGGAGAGAACTGGCCAAATTGTCATGACTGTGTCACTCAGGATCACATCAGGGCTTCAGGACCCCATAATCAAACAGCCAAGTCAGAAGGGGAAAACCTCTTTGCTGGGCAATTTCACTAACCACAAATGTTTTTTTTCTCTCAGACTGAGAATGCCAAAAGACTCTTAGTGATCCCATCTAATCTGATGAGATGCACTCAGAATGACACAACTGCCACCTCGCCTGGAATTGATCAAAAAGCCATTCTTTTCTTGCACGAAAGCTCCATATGCTCTAGTGCCTCTTTCAAAAGTAACTAGGCTTTGTCGGCTGGCCACTGCTCCTGCCTACCTCAGAACTACATATCCCGGAGGGAAAAAAGAAACCACCAAACTTCAGGAGTTGTTTTTTTTTGTCTGAGCTCACTCTAGCAGTTGTCCCCTTGCCAGCGCCCTGCGTTCTTTTTCCTACCGAGTTTGTCTCAACTTTGCGATGAGTACTCGAGCTGTATCTCCTCTCTCTAGGTTCAGCCAGATGTGACCTACAAGCCAGAACTGCTGCTCCGCTCTAGAGTATTGTTCTCTGCTACCCACCCATTCTGCTGTCCTTAACCTGTGGGGCAGATGTGCAGAAGAGTTCCCACACCTCGCTCATGGTCTTCTGCAGTAGGTGAGCACCAAGACACTGCAAGCACCAAATGGCACTCTCTGGAGGATTCCCTGTAAAATGAACCTTTACAACGAACATACTGCATGCTTACTGACTTTAGTAACAAAATCACAGACAGCAGCTATGACGTACACGACTTTCCTTATCCTTTCCCTGTATTTCATAGAAGCACAGAATGGTCAAGGTTGGAAGGGACCTTAAAGCTCATCTAGTTCCAACTCCCCCTCCATTGGCAGGGACACCTTCCACCAGACCAGGTTGCTCAGTCCAAGCTGGACTTGAACACTGCCAGGGATGGAGCAGCTACAGCTCCTCTGGGCAACCTGCGCCAGTGCCTCACCACTCTCATAGTGAAGAATTTCTGTGCCTATTTGTGCTTCGAAATGAATAAATCCAATACTACTTATAGCCATTGCTAGAAATACTGTTGCCAGAATTTGGAATTTGGTTTTCTACAGTGGAGTTGTTCTAGAAGAGCTGGGTTTATACCTTTATGTCTATCTCTACACACACAGACAAAAAACCCTGAGAAAAGTGACAAAATCATTACACTCAACTGCAAACTGTCTATTAAAGACAGTGCTATATGTTATTGTCATCAATCACCAAAACTAATGGCTTTAGCTTACTTCTGTTTGTCTAGCTTGAGCTGTAAAATATATCCTGTCCTTGGGACAGGCTACTAAAGATTTAAGTCCTTTACTCTTTATAAGAAATAAAACTTCTGGCATTTTCTGTGGTTAGGATTTGCAAAAGCAAGAAGCCTGATTTCCCCACTATTCTCATTTCTCTGTTCTTGTTCTTTTGAAAACCTAATTATGCAATATCACCGATCCAACACAAAACTTTCTGGTTTCTGTAGTGACCAGAATTGGCAATGTAACCTCTGTTGGGGGAAATCAGGCCTTAGTTCATTATCAACATTACCGCAATTGGGTAACTAAGCAGGCAAGGGGCTCTGGAGCCAGGCTTCCCTTCTCTCTCACCACAGCCAGAGCTCGTGAACAAATTGAGAAGAGTAGGGTACAGACCACAATAGCCAGGATGGTACCTGGTTCTGCAGAAACTAGCTTTAAAGAAGAAGAGGAGGCATAGGATGTGTGTAAGCTAACCATAAACACAAGAGGTAAAAAATAATGAGGAGTTTGGCCAAGAATATGCTGCACTATTACACAGCAGATCACATTTGCAGCTTCCTACGGCTCAGGCCAGAAAAAGATGCTTGGGAAGGTGATGCTCTGGATGTGCCAGAAGCGCCAGCTTCCACTAGCTATTTTTAACTGCAGGAATTTAATTAGAAAGGATGGCTGCACGCAGTTGGTCTTCCTTCCTCTCCATCCTTTGTGCAGCTCAGATATCCCCAAGTGCTATACACCATTACAACTGACACTGTCTTGTATGCATGCTTTGGAGGACCAATATCTGCTTCTAGCACAGGGTAAGCCACATACCAGGACTGAACATCCCCTTGGAGGAGACCCTAATGCTGGCTTCATTGTTAAGACAAGGGGAGAAGAGCAAATCAAGAAAAGGGATGCAGTATATTCCACTGCAATGATTTTGATTAATGTTGCAAACCACAGTCAGCCCAAGAGAAGCAATAAAAGTGCATTTCCTACCCTGCTCTCAACCTGTATAAATTATACCATTGCTTCATTTACTAAAGCATCCCAGAAGTGAGATGGCACAAAGACAGCTTCAAGATATTTCTGAACTTAGCTTCCCTAGACCTTATCAGAATATAATTTCAGGTCCAGATGTTGGATGCTGTATTCTTCACTTGTTCTGGCCCCACACATACAATTCAGTTGGTGCATAGATGCTGCCAGCATCCCTACTTTCTTCTGTCCTGCCCAATCAAATGGGTTAACTTCCAAACCGGAATATTTCTCATTATGACAATAGTGGAGCTGAAGCATGTGTCCTTGTAGTGTGTCTCCACAAATCCCTTACAGCCTCTTCAAGAAGCATCCAATGGAAAGCAACTCCGCATTACCATGCAGTTTTTCATTTACATGGACATCTACAATGATGTCCAGTTCTAAAAATGAGACAGATGACATCATGACAAAATTTTTCCTCCAGTCCTAACTCTCGTTTGAGAGAAGTACAGAGAAGAAGTTATGGTTTTATCAAGGGAAGCAGGTTCACTTGGCACTGGCAAGCCAGTCCCTGTGTGCTTCAGTTCCTCATCTGCGAAGCAGTGGTAAGAATAGTACTTTACCTTGCATTGTGAGTGTTGTGAGTACAGAGGTAGTAAATAATGTAAAGTGCTTAGCAACTTATGTAAACATATATACAGAACAAAGATGGAGGACACAATGGGACAAAACATCATGGACTAATATGGATGGTATGTAGCCAAACCAAACAATTCTTGGTATCACTAAAGTAACTGGGACAGAAATTCAGGTTTATGATGAAGTTTTTGTTGCCTGGCACTCTGCAATCCTAGAAGGGGCTTAAAGAAAATCTAAGTATTGGTTTTTCTTTTTATTCTACATCTTCATTAAGTACCCCCTTGTAATTTAATCCAATTTGTGGCAAACGCTAATACTGCTTTGGGCCCACTTTTCCCTGTCAGCTCTATCTGTTAAATTATGCATTTCCATCTGGAAAGAAACTGTACAGGACTGTAGGCTCTCTTCCACTTAAGAGTCAGGAATGGAAAGGGATTTAATTAGATGCTCCGTGGTTGAGAAAAGGACTAGAGCGAAGCCTGGGTGGTCTGTGGAATCTTCCACTGGAAAACAAGGCTGCAAATTGTTCTGTACAAGCCTGCTTCTGTTTGCTCATTTTGTTTACATTGTTTGTTCTTACAGATTAAAATAGACAGTTACTAGGCAGATAAACAGTGTTTCCTTCCATGACAATGCTGTCGAGAAGTGAAGAGAGTAGCATGGGTCATTTTTTGACTACATGAGCCCAACTCACCATGTAACTTGGAGGAGGGTATTTTCAGCTGGTGTTTCAGAGCACCTAATCACTAATATTTTTTGTTCCATTTCTCCTATCATCTGTGAAATGGGGATAGTACAGCTTTCTGCTCTCAAGGAGGAAAGAGGGCTTGCTCCGCCATTTCTCAGTTGGCTGCCAATGCAGAGGAACACATCTCGTGCAATCCCTCTCACCACTGGCTGGATACCTGTATACACTTGGGCCACAGGCCAATCCTTCAAAAACTGAAGTGTCTTTAGAAGGCCTGAATCAGAAGCAGAAACTTGTGATGAGCCAAACAATTCCCATCTACACTTAACTGTGAGTCAACTCAAATGCAGTGATTTCAGTCATGTGCCCTTTCACAGTTCAGCTGAACTTCAGAACATAATAGACGCAGCCTTAAATAGATTTACAGTGCAGATTGCTGATTGGAGTGTCTGGAAGATTAACTTATTCCTCGTGGCTTTTCTGTTCCAAAATTCAATGGATTCCATATTTGTAAAAGAGGGAACGCAGAAGTCTAAGTCAGAAAGTGGGCTATGACTGGAACTAAACTTATTTATTAACCTATTTTGGTTGTGTGTTAAAGAAAGGAAGCTATTATGCTGTCGGTTTGTGGGATGTTAATGGGAGCTCTGGGCATAATTACTCTGTGTTGGTGTGTGAATAAACCCCACTGATAGATAAGCTGTTTGCCCGATAGTAACTTTTTCTCTTTCCTTGAAGAAGAAAGGGAAGATAAGAAAAGAAAAAAGAGAAGAAAGAAGAAAGGAGAAAAGATAAAAGAGAAAAAAAAAGGAGTGAGAAAAAAGAAAGCAAAAAATAAAAAGAAAAATAGAAAAAGAAAAAAGAAAAGAGAAAATGGAAAAGGGAAAGAAAGAGAAAAAAGAGGGAAATGGAAAAGGAAAAGAAAAAGGAAAAAAAGGAAAAAAAGGAAAAGGAAAAAGAAAAGGAAAAAGAAAAGAATACGAAAAGGAAAGATAAAAATAAAAGTGAAAAATAAAAGAAAAAAGGAAAAAGGAAAAAATTAAAAAAAGAAAAGAAAGAAGAAAAAGAAGAAAAAGAAAATCTTGCCCTTTGTGGTCACTTCACTCTATGCTACATCCTTGGGCAGGAAAAGGTTAAACACTCAACAACATTTTTCTCTTCTTAGCAAGTTAGAGAACTGTACATCAGACACATTGTCTGCCAAGTGCTTCATTTACTACCAGCTGCATTTTTACTTTGTGGAGAGATAGCCGAAATAAAATCACTGTTCTTTGTGGAAACGGCATGCTAAATAATGTACGGCTACAAGATTATTAAATAGCAAAGGCATTTGATAATATTAGAGTCAACCACAAGTCCCACTTCTGCTGATGCACAGAATTTTGAGTAATTAGTCATTGCACAGAGTGTTGTATTTATATCCCCTTGAGCTTCAGACGTTAGGCCACAAAGTCAGGAGACAAAGAATTGCTGTTATTAGGAGGACTGGTTTGGATTTATTTATATTCTAAGGCTTTATTTCAGTGTCCACTTCACTCCTCTGGCTCAAGCTTCCTCCAAACCAGAAGATACAGCTAAGTCAGAGAATTTTAGTGTAAACCATATTTTTACAGACAAGACCTCTTAATTTCAAGCAGAACTTCAATGAGTTTGCAAAGCCCCCAAAGAAGCACAACTGGCCTGAGGTTATATGACAAGCCTGGGAAAAGGGCCTCCCAGGTTCTGTTCTGATCTCTAACAGACTTCTCATGGTTTACATGCAATACATTAATAGCAGCTCCAGTTTATGGATAGATGAATTGGGATACAAAGACGACAAGTAACTCTCCCAAGGATTTACAGCAAGTCTTTTGCAGAGCCCTGGAACTCTTACTCAGTCCCTTGTTCAAATTGCTAAACCACACTGCCTTCTTTAGACCACAATTACTGCACAGGCCTGAATACTGTGACATATCTAAAATTATACAGCTATACACTTCTATGAGGCTTTATTAAAATAAAGATTGTGTAACATCTTCAGAGTTCAATGCAAAGCTGCACAGTGAGCACTCAATTGCTTAAAGACAGCCTTTTTAATTCTCTCCCATAGCAAAAGAGCCAGATGTAATATATTGCAGTGAGAAATCAGAGGGAAACTTAGTAAGATTCGAACACAAAACATCTGATGACAAATTCATATTCTAGCAATGAGCCTTCGGTTTGCAGAACTGACATGGAAAAACAGTGGTAACATTTATGATTATGACAAATAGTATGTATCATCTGTCTCTGAGAATGTCATACAGAGTAAGACTCTATGGAATAAATCATACGCTCCTGTCAAATTTCAGGCATAACTGAGTAGATTAAACTTTGAATTTGATCATGTCTCAAATGAGTTTCCTGTTTATAAGCATGGCTTATAAAGGCTATAAGGCAAAGGAGATCAACCCAAGCTGAGACCCTCAGCTTCCCTCAGCAAGTTGTGTACTCTCTGTATCCAAAAAGCACCACCAGACAGGGAAAATGCTGGTAACATGAGAAATGATACAGGGAATTTAATGTTGTGCTTAGAAATACTGTGAAGTTAAACATGGTGGCTTCTCCATGAGATTTAAATGGGAGACCATGGACTTCTTTGGACTAGGGGCACCCCTGTGAAAAGGGATTACAAATTTCCATTTAAACATTGTGTGCCCAAGCGTCTCTATTTGCCTTCACAGGGAATACATCCATGCCTAAGCCAGATATGCAGATGCCTGATCTCCTGATTGCGAGCGTGCTAATGCAGGACTTTTGTGCACACAGCATTGGCATGTGTAAACCTTGAGGTCAAGTAAAAGCTGATGAAGAGAGCTTAAGCAGAGCAACTGTACTTAAAACTCCTGATGGAATGGAAATAAGAAAGTCACCCTAGCTGATGCAAGCATGTACGGATGCTATTCAGCATCTTGATTCAAACTGGGCTCTAGAGCAAACCAGAGGTTACAAAAACTAACCCTAGAGTACTTCCCTCCCCAGAGTGACCTCTGTGCTGCAACCTGGAAATGGGGATGAAGGGGGTGTCAGTGGGGCAGCTCTGGCTCGCTTGGTCACCATTTTCCACTAACACTTCCACACAGGAGGGATTCTGCCTGTGCCAACCCTCCAATAGAAAGCATAGGTCCTAGACAGGACACTCCACCTTCAACTACAAGCAATGACAGTAAAAGGCAAAGCCCCGAGGTGCAGCCCCAGAGCCAGCAGACGCGTTCCAGCCTACCACAGCTTCCAACCACCAGACTGACCCACTTCCCAAGCAGGCCTGGCATGGACAACCCATGGATAACCTGGAGCTCCAGACAGCCCGACTGCCCCTACAAACCCCACCTGCACATGCCAAGCCCTAGGCAGGCCCCCACAGTACCTCAGGGGCATGATTTGGTCCCCAGCTGCTACCTGAAGTGCTCGGCTCTGTTAGATCCTATAGTGCTCTTTTGCAAAATGGAAGGGAACTAATCTCACTGCTGGCCAAATTCCAGCTTTGAGTAATTACTTTCTTCTGACAAATTTTCCTTGGCAGTTTGAATGGAATATAATTAGTAAATGTAAATAGATGTAAATAGTGCTGTAAATTACTCTTTGCGTGACTGCAGAAGCAGAGGGGGAGAATGAGGGTGAAGGGGCAAAGAGAGCAGAGCTTCATCCTCCACACCACAGACAAGGGTGCTGCTTTCCCTGTCATCAGACTGGGAATGCCTCTGCCAGGACGGTGTGTTCAGGGCTAGTGCAGCAGCAGATGCCACGATCCAGGATCATCATGTGGTTCATCACACAGATCATCCACTTCACCTCAAGTACAGATTTGACCTAGTGGTGTTCGGTCATGTCCCACAGCTGTGTTCCCAAGCAGCTGCTGTGTTCCACCTCAGCTGTGCTTCTGCTTCAGCAGCGGGCAAATGGCTTCACACACAGACACACTCAACTGCGAAATGTGTGTGTATGATACTATTGTTTTCTATGAAATGGGTATTCAAATTTGGGAATGGTTTGTGAATGCTACCAACTGAAGAAGTGTCATCAAAGTGGAGTTATATAATTATCCTTCACAGCTATTTTAACGCAGCCTCATGTACCAGCTTCACCTAAACTGGAAATAGCTTCTTCCAAAAATAAAATAAATGCATATATTTAACTTCACGCAGTCAACTGAATTTAAAAGCATCTATTTAAAGTAATGAAAACAGATTATAACGTATACTTTTCTTATATTATCTACACATTAATACTTTTCTGTATGTCAAATGTCTCTTATGTAGGTCATCTGCTTTAAACACAGATTGATATGGCTAGTGAGCTTCATCAGGTATTTCTTTCATACAGGAAATTTGAGGATAATTTTTCAATAATTCACTTATTTTTGGTTTTATTCAAAATTTGCATATAGAAAATAGCAGAAACTAGTAAAATGAAGGGAAAGTTTATCTTCTTAACAAAAGCTTGTTGCGCTCTTTAGCTATAACAGGAGAAACAGATGTTTCAGCTTTACAATACCATGTCTTGCAAAACTTCCTTCTGAACGCCTATTCGTGCTCTACATGTTTTGGACTGCGTATGGAGAGCTCTGCTAACAGTCATGGGAAGCATTGCATACATTAGCAAAGCCCACATTAAGATAATTAGCGCTAAAAAAAAAAATCAACAAGCCTCTTTTTTTCCCCCTTTATAGTATTGATTTAGTGTGGGTGAAAAATGCCAGATTTTCAATCTTGAAGATTCATGTTCCACCACAGAGCGGGAGATGGAGCCAGCTTTTCCCAGTGTTCTGCCAATAAACTCTGAGATTAACCATCTCAATTGCTACGGGGAAGAGCCAGGCTCTACGGTCAAACAACCCATAGTCTCTCTGATGAACCTATGAGCACGGAGAATGAGGAGCACACAGTGTGGAACAGGGAAGTCAAATTCTTAATCTTTGTGGCTGTATTTATGCAAGTATTTTCTTGTGAAAGATGCTCAGAATTGCTGTGGCTGGCAGAAAGGGCCAGGAGGCAGTGCTGAAGTTGCGCTGCTGCAGAGAGGACTCCAGGCAGCGGTAGCAGCTATGGGAAAAACTCTGCAGTGAAGGAAGCCTTTGAAGTTCATATTGTATCTCAAATGTGTATCTTCTATGTGACACGCTCTGGTTTAATACAGACTGTTTTCCTAAGGGGTCTGCAATCTTTGGCAAATCCTGTGATGGCTTACACACACATCTAACTCTGTCTGCTGGTAACTTTACCTTCTGTGGATCCAAACAATGCCAATATGGATACAGGCACATAACCAGATGTGATTGGATTATGGCAGCTTAAAAAATGACTCCCTGGTCCCTCGAGCTGCTGAAGTCAGGGCAGTTTAAGGTAGCAAGTTTTGTTTAGTATGAAATTACATGCTAAGAGCTTGCACATGAGCAGCTCTGAATACTCTGTGGGTAGGTGGCTACTTGCTAAGCCACCTGACAGCTTGAGTTTATTCTCCTGGGGAAGGATCCACTGCAGACATGCCACTGAAGACAGTAACGTGTCCTACTGGGCCGTTTAGTATTTATCTTAGATAACCTGGAGTGATCCAGGTTAGTTGAGGCTGTATGGAAGGGTTGCTTTAAAACCACTTGCTTTCAGGCAAAGTGATAATCAGTCTAAGCACTGTAAGACTTTTCTAATGGAAGGCCAACACATCTTTTTTCATTCAGCCTGCAAGAGTAAACTGAGCGCAGCTGTTTTACTGAAAACAGCCCACTGGTATTTAAGCAGATTAACAAAATTAACTGTGAAAATCCTCTGCTATGTGAAAGCCAATAACCCGTTGGCCACAAGGAGGCAGGGCAAGGATTCAGTAAACTCAACGAAATTGCTTTATTTAAAAGAAAAGAAAAAAGAGGAGCATTGAATTAGTTCAGTCATGAATCCCTGACCTGCTATGCAAGATAAAAAGCACTTTTTAGCCCCAGTGTGTGGTTTCAGTACTGCCGTTTTAGTCCAAGAGCAGCAAATATCTTAAGACATCAAACAATAGCCGATCTGGCAGCAATTCTCTGCTTCTTTTGAAGGAGCTGATCACACATGTTTCTTCTTCATCACTTCTGTGTGATTTAGAGAAAAACTCTAACACTAAGCTTTGATAGCAATAGTGGTTTTACCAAGTCAGAGCAAGCCACACTGCCAGGTTCACAAGGTGTTGCTCCCAAGCTGATAAACACTGCTTCTGGGCAGCTTTGGGACCTCTGCCTTTTGCTCCCTTGGCACTTCTAATTCAGTGCTAAAATCAGGCAGAGGCAATTTGGTGTCTCTAGTCCCCTACCAAGAACCTTATGCACAGTACAAGTACAGCAATACTTCCTTAAACCATAACTTAAGGACATTCCAAATTCAGCACTAACTCAAGGTCAAACTTCACAATGACAAAGGGGCAAAAGAGGAAAATAAAGCCAAAGTATCTCTGTTTCAGAGTTAAATTGAAAAGGATTAAATTCAACGGTGAAACAGCCTTCCACAATGTCAGCACATCACAGTCCAAATCTATGAGTGACTTTCTGTCTTAGATGAAATGACTATACTCCTAGCTCTGCCACTGCATGCTACTGAGCTAGGTAATTTCAGTCCTCCATGCCTCTGTTTCTTAGTCTTTTAAGCAGTTGCTTTCCTTCTTTGTGAAGCAGTATGAGGTCCATGGATAAAAAACATGCTACAAGAAGTAGTCATTATTAATGCAATTCAGATACGGAATGCACCAGATGGCAAAATCTCCAGGATTTTAATGAACTATTGTAACAGAACATATGTAATATGACGTTATTATAACAGGCATTTAAATGTATAGTTAGTACATACAACGTGACCTGCTCTGCTCTCAGTAACTCCACTGGAATTATTTTGGATTTATGTCAGATAATACTAGGAACACAAAATAGCCCCATATGTGCAATGTGGTAAGGTTTTCATAGCAATGCTATCTTAACTATTGCTTGTCCTGTTCCCATTTTTTGCTGGGGGTATTGCATTTAAACTAAAATGCCTCCGACCAAGTATCCCTTACCTATCATCACAAAATAGTTGCCATGAAGCAGCAGGAACTTTGGGGTTTTTCCACTAAATTCTCTAAAAATTATGTCTTTGAACTCCTTATGCTAGGACCTGGTAAGCAATTCGCATGTGTGTCAGAAGAGCCAAACACTCAGTTTCAGACTGTGAGGACAGTAGTATCTCCTTTCTCCCACAGCACTTGAGTTCTGGACAAGATGAGTTATATGACTGAGCAAAGGTGAAAGAGCAGGACTGCAGCTCAAGCCACAGGCATCACACATTGCAGTCAGAGACAGGTACTGACTTCAGTAAAGGAGGAACATGAAGATACTATCAGTATGTATAATAATTCTAGCTCATCTACAATACAGATTATAAAACTCAAGTGAACTGACATTTAATATATGAGAGGCTGGAAGCAAGATATCAATTTCACATCATAAATTAGCCTTTGTGCTAGTGCCCAAAGATTTGGCTGATTACTCATTGCTTTCCCTCAGTGCTTAAGCAGTCTTTTCCAAAGCAAGACAGTTAAACCACAAAAACGTACCGTAGTGTCCATAGCCCTGACCTTCCCAGCAGGAACGTGCTTTGGAATGGGTTCTTCTACTGATATCATCATGCAGCCTTCTGCTCCAAGAGTAACAATTACGAGCTTACACCCTCTTTCTAACAGCATGCGTCCCACCTTTCCAGCATCTTCAAGGTTGCCAACTGGGATGCCCGTTAAAATTTCTGCCTGGAGAATAACCCACACAAATGAAAATCACAATCTGACAGAATTCAGTTTTGGACAACAGTTGCATTTGAAAACATTAACATAATTTTTAAATGTGTATTATAGGATGATCATGAAACCACTTCCTACACTGATATTCAGCTAGATCTTGCTCCTCATCTGAAATCACTGGGTACTTCAGGCACAGCACACTAAGAGAGCAAGAGAGTAGCCTAGGCAGAGACGCAGGAGGCATGGTTTCTGTTCCAAATTCTATGACTTACCTGGCATGCAACTCTTAATAAAATCACATTTCTCCCACGTGCTTCAGTTTCTTCATGTGTGAAACGAACACAAGGGCACAGCCTTGGCAAAAGCATTTTGTGCTTTAATGTGCAAAATGCTACATGGCAATTTGGTCACTGTTGTTGGGGGATATTTAGCACCAAGTGAGAAACTTAGAATTCTCTTCTAAATTCTCAGTGTTTGGCTAGAGGGAAATCATGAGGGAAAACCTCTTCAAGAGGAAAAAAGTAATCTCAACTTTAGCCACCCTGCTCACTTTAGTATATATTTTAGATAAAAATACCTAAAAGTTATCTGGAGCGTGCTGTGGGCAAAGGCCCATTATAAGATTATTATATATTGGTGTTACTGGCCACGTCCATAGGCCTCTGTCAAAACTAAGACTTCTGTGTTGGCTCTGTACAAACGCAGATAAACTCTTTTTCTAACAGATGGTGACCTTAAGTCAGCTTCTCCCAGTTGGCTCTTAAAATTAATCTCCTCTAGTTCCACCCAACAAAGAGCAATTTTCCCCAAAATCTACAATGAAGACTCCAGAATCAAGCATCCTTTTCACCACTTCATACATCTTCTTGAAAGCATAGCATTGTCAACTGCCATGTACTTTTTCTTTTGGCAGGGAAGAGAACAAGAATGAAACAGCAAGGAAGGGAAGAGAAAATACAGCGGCATAATACAGCATGCCTTCAATTGTAAATAAAGAGACATATTCTATTTTGCTGTCCTTACTACATCTTGTCCTGCTTGACTGAGGAGAGGGAAGGGCCACTTTATCTTGCACTACAAGGTTGCTGCTGGATCTGAAAAATGCAGTCAGAAGTATTTTTAGTTAACTGCCTAGTAACTGGGCATAGCTTCCACTCTGTCAGGGCTCCTTTCAGTGGTAAAGTTACTTGGAAGTTCTTCTCCCGCTCCTCTTCCTGACCTCTGCTACACTGGCTTCTTGGGAAGGCCACTTGGCTTCTTGGGAAGCCGCTGCTGAAATATTTCTAAGTCCCTTCCTCTGCATTACTGAAACTTGAATTCAGCACACATACTCGATGTAATGGCCTATAAACTATAGTGATTAAACAACTGCTCCATGGAGCACGGGCCATGCCTGTAGTAAAGACAGGGAGGGCAGACAGCTGGGGACAGGAACTACTACAGCCATCCCAAAGTAAACCACCCCCAGCTGTGAGTCATTGCCCGCTGCTTGTCACTGTCATTTCCTGTGTTTCAGCCAGACCCAGGAGAGAGAAGCCACCCTTAGGCTCTGAAGGGCCAGATTATGCCAACACACTCCCTAAGGTTTATAGTATCATTAGCAGAGTACTTACTGGTTTTAATTTTCAGACTTACAGGACCAAGTTCTCAATCCCTACTTAGACAAATGCATAAATTGCTTCAAGCACTGTTGAGCCGATTGCTGCAAGGCAGAATCTGGTGTGGCACAGACCTTGGTGGGTAAATTCATGCAGTGCAGGAGGGAGGTGTGGTTAACGTGCACATGCAACTTAAAACTACTTCTTTTAAGCTCACTGATCCCAGACAAGAATATAGTAAGCTTTAAATTCTAAGACAGCACGCAGACCCATCAAATTTTCTTTAGCATGTCACCGTGCTGCTCAAACTTCTCTTCCAGTACAAACTATTGAAGCAAATGGAACCTATTTCAGTTTTTAAAAGATTATAAAAGCATTTTCAAAGAAGAAACTTTGTTTCAAATAGTATCTCACAAAATCTTTTGAATGCATCTTCTTGCAAGGTTTGCAAGGAGTCAATACCCCAATAATGGCTTTGGAGGAGCTAAGAACAGAAAATAAATAGTACTGCAAGATACATACGCTCTATTCTAATATTCAAGTGCCTAAAGAGTCTGTGCCTTTTCATGATTTTTAAGCTTTCTGGAGCTTACACTATGCATTCCTGTACCCAGAACACCTAGCACATCATGTTACAGGAATAAAAATGGATTAACACAGACCCTTGACTAAAACTGGCTAACTGAATTTTCCAATGTACTTTATGAGGGGCAGTAATTCCAAACATTTTACCTAATGTTGCAAAGTCTCCAGGACAAAAATGGATTTGGTTTTGGTAGAGAAACAGTACATCTAATTTGAGTTTATTTACTTTGTATTTACACTTTCCATGAGCCAGGTAAATGAAGTATTCAAATATAATATTCCTCCTAATGAAGCACATATGTTGCATGGCCTCTTTGTGCTTGCTGAGCCCCAAGTCAACAGGATTTTTCTGCTTAGGTAGTAAAAGAACTGTTTCGGGACTGATATATGCACGGTTTTGCAGAAGTCTTTCTTTTCCTCTTTACACTGCTTGTATCAATAAAGAGAATTATTTTGAACAGAGAGAGTCTGTATAAAAGCAGATCTTCAACTGCTGGAACCCTGCTATCATCTAACTCATCTACAGCAGGATGGTAACATTAAAAAACACTGGAACTAGCTGGAAGAACCATAAAAGCAGCAGAAGCCAGACAGATTCTGTGCCAATAATTAGAGATTGCGGTAAATGTCAACTGATGTTAAATACTGTGGTGAGTTTCTAAGTTCCTCCCTTCAGTAGAATCTTATTTAAAAAACAAACTGTGGTACAATTGAAGGAAATAACTAATGGTTATGTAAAGAAAAAATTGAATAACAATACCAAAAGCCCGATGTGGACATTTGCCATAGCACTGTACAAAAGAGCAGCAAACTGAGAATTTGATTTTTCTGCGGCTAGTCTCATAAAACTCCTCAGTTCAATGGACCTATTAAAGGAAGAGGACATTCCACAAAACTGCTGTTGGAATAAACCTATGATGGGTATTATATAAATACTCTACACAGAATTCCCTTAATTTTGTTTACAACAGTGGAAAGAAATTACCTGAAGCTTTTCATTTAACTGATATCAGGGTTCCTGGCCATAATCCTCACTAATCTTAGTTAACTCTTATGCCTCTTTAGACTGTAGTCTAGTCACAGTAAGTTAACACAAACCAGCACTGCCATAGTAAATAACGGTCCTACCTTTTCCCTTCCACTCCTGCCCACACGGCCCATTCTCTTGTGCCAGCACAGCCATTTGTGTGGCCAGGAAACAAATTGAGTTGCAAGGCAGATTGGTGTTAAAATTAATGCCACCCCAATCCCATACTACCCCCAAAAGCCAATCTAAACCAATTAATTCTTTCAACAGCAGTACTAGTTTACCCTGGTTATAAGTGAGAATGAAACTGTGATATGAACCTTTGCCGAGTGTTCCTAGCTGTTGTGTGTTTGGGGCAGCCTATGGCTTACACAGCCACTTTCAGGAAGATGTCCTGGATCCTCTGCTTGGCATTTGCAAGACCAGATCTGCACCATGGTATCTATTTTGGGGATCTCTGGCACAAGTGAGACACTGACATGCTACAGCATACTACAGCGGAAGGCCGTTAAGGTACTAAGAGGGCCAAAGACCAAGGACATATAAGAAGAGGCTGGGAGAAGTGGGCTTGTTCAGCATTAAGAACACAAGGCTAAGAGGAGATCTAATTGCTGTCTACAGCAATTTAATGGGTGGATATCGAGAAAATGAAGCCAGAGTCTTCTTGAAGGGGTGGGACTAGAGACAACAGGCACAGGCTGGAACATGGGAAATTCCAGTATTAGGACAAGCTTTCACACCACAAGGGTGATGAAGCATTGGAACAGGTGCCCAGAGGTCATGTAATCTCCATCCTTGGAGATTCAGAACTTGACTGGACCTGAGCAATCTGACCTAATTGGCCATGCTTCACCAGGGTGTTGGACTACAGCCCTCCAGAGGTCTGTTCCCAGCTTCTATGATCCTCAGCAAATAAAACCTGGTGAAATAACAAGAAGTGTTAATTCTTTGGGGAGCAGTCTATCACTTGGACTGCTTTCTGTGCACCTCGCACAATAACAACTTTGCAAATGCTGCCAGGTACTGCTGGAACAGAAATAATAAAAATACAGAAACAGCGCCAGTTTTAAGGCTAAGCCATCGAAAACTACATATGATAACTTCAAATATTTTTGATTTAAAATATTTAAACACAGTAAGCCAGTTGGCTACAAACTTGGCTTGTACCTTAGAAGATTTCTTTCAGAATGACAGAACAAGAACTCAACCTCATTAATTCTAACACATGTGAACAGTCCCAAAGAAGCAGGGAGATAGATCTGGTGCAGAAGCAATTGCAAGATCAGGCCACAAGCCAAGCTAGTTCCAGTTGTTTCAAATTATGAGATTTTTACATACATACAGGCAGAAATACTTATCGTGCTAGAATAATTAAAACCGGATTGAAATGAATTGGCTGAAAGCTATCCCCTCCCCTCCCCAAAGTAACATCTTTCATTTTAGACTAAATATGGGAAATTTCATAGTTTCCAGCAACTGATAAAATGAGGTTTAGAACAAAGTTGGAATTAAAATATACTGTCAATTGCTGGCAACTTCTACTTTATGGTGTAATAGTAGCCTTCCATTACTTGAAACAGCAAAAGCAAATTCAAGAGACATTCTGAAATACTTTCATTCTAAAGGCCTTATTTTTGTTTTGACTACTCGACATATCAATTATTTTTCTTAAGAAAGACTACCCTTAGGATTAATGTCACTGTATTAATAAACAGTATCTTAAATATCCTAATCCATGACTCTAAAACAGCTTTATGAACTTGATAGCCCCCTAGTCTTGTAAAGGGCAATACTGTCTCTTGATTTCGGACATACGACCATGAATTTCCATTCTTAATATTTCTACCAAAAATGATCTAGCCTCTAGTAACAGACACCACCACTTAAAAGGAAACAGTAGGATGGTACCTTATTTTTGCATGCTATTTTTTACACCCCTTGCAGCTTTCTTTAACAAAATTAGCCATTAACCTATATTTTGTTGCACTGCTTTCTACCACTGATGCCCCAAAGTAGTCTTTTAGCATTTAATCAAATCTTTGCCAGGCCTTTTGACCAAATCGTTGCTAGGCCATTCTTATTTAGATCAGAAGTCTGATACCCATTCTACAACAGGGAGAAAGTAGTTCCCAGTTTTGCACTAAAAACAGCTTGACAAACCAAGTCATTTTCTGTAGCCATTTAGAAGTTTTCCTTCTCCTGAAGTACTCCTCAGTATTCTTTGAATAGAGAGGCAGCTGTTCTTCAAAATGTTTAGGACCAAGCTGAAATCGCTGCTGTGCAATACATTTTGGTTCCTAACCTGCAGGGCTATGTAATTGCACGCACACACTAAGTAAGAAAAACAACACATGAACTGCATTGACATTGTGGTTGTGCCTAGAGCCATACTGCAGCAAGGCAGCACACAAATACGTGGGGAAAAAATGGTAAGCATTCCAAAGGGCTCATCTTGTACTAGGGTTGTCTGTTTCTCAACATTTGTGGATGACTGAAAAGAACAACCATTGGTTTTCACTAAGTGACATTGGATACATTTATTTTTCATTAGAAGAATTAAGGGAATTGAGAACTAGCACATTCCTGCACAAACCTCAGGGATTAGGCTGTGCTACATCTGGGAATTAACAAGCTAGTCTCAACAAGTTTGATCTTCCTGGGAAAAGATAAAACTGAACTACAGGCTAAGCAAAGAAAGAACTGATAACCTTGCAAGATTTGTTCTGAGTTTTTTTGTTCAGGAACCACATAAAAAGAAAGTAATGTCAGACACAGAAAAACATTATTACTGCAACAAGCAAGAGTGAAAGGAACAGCTTGTGAAGAGCCTTCTAGACAAACTAATGGTAGATACTGCACTGATAGTATAATTTTGTTTGCTTCTCTCTAGCACATACATCCATAAGAACAAGCTGTGCTGTTATACCAGATACCGCATGTGATTTCATTAAATCCTGAAGCATTTAAGGAAGGATGGAGTATAAAGTGCAATGCTGTATTTGATGCCTGCATGTTTGGGACCCAACATCCCATGGCTGGCTGAGACTATAGCTGACATTTTTAAACCTTTATCGTGTGACAAAGGCGTTGCAGATCAAACCTCCTGACCTTCATGGCACTAAATAACAGGAACTTCTCACACACTAATAGTTCGCCTGATCACAAGGACTATCCCATTTTTCTCATCTTTAACAATGCAAACACTCCACATAGCATATGAGGCATCTAGCTAAATGGCTAATGTTCTCTTCTCCAGCTAACATAATCTCCTCTTACAATCACATGCACATAATATCCACAAACCATAGGATTTTATAATTTAAAGGTATTTCTTGGTGAACTAGAAAGATAAGGACATTTTGGTAAAACTGTGTGATAAATACTTGTAAATTTAAGTGATTAAACCAAAACTTGCAATAAAAAAAAAAGAGAAAAAAAACCCCAGTGTAAATTTAATCTATATATCTGTTTATATATATATCTATACATCTGTGTTTAAAAGAATATCTGTGTTTTAGAAGCCGTTGAACTGGAACGCTCATCTTTAAATCTAAGGTAATTTATTAACTATTAAAAAGATCTAGTAACAATAAAGCAGAAGTATTCTGGCAGTACCTAGAAGTCCCCCCCACAAAAATAAAAGATCCCGAAAGGGGGTAAGGCTGGAGCATAGACAGGACTTTGGCTAGAAGGAAGTTATTTGAAACTTAGAAATACCAAGCAGGAGAGGCAATGGAGCTGGAACAGAACATGTCAGGAAGACATTTTTAAGCGGCATGTTCAATAAATTTGACCATAGAGACTAATGATTAAAAGAAAAAATCTATACAATAAGAACGGCCATAATGGCACAGAGCAAAGGTCCATCTTACCCAATTGCTCCTTTCTGACTGTGACTGCTAGTAGGTACTGAGGGAAATTTATAAAACACATATAAAAAGATCTTTTCCCAGTATATATTCTGGATCACCAAAGTCCTGGGTTCTTCCTGATGTCAGAAGATAAAGGAAATGCATATGTAGTTCATTGAATGGAAAAAGTCGTAGCCATTAGAATTATCTTTAAGATCGGTAGAATTAACATTGCTTTTAAGTGTCATACAGAGATGTGACTGGTAACCTTTATTTGAGTATGTAAACATTTATCTCTCTATCAAACTTCTTAAAGTGAATATATTACAGGGATCTGAAATTAAAGAAAGTCATGAAAGAAAACAGAAAACAGATGGCATATGAATATACAACAATTACTAAAGCCCCAACTTTCAAACTTGTGACATAAGAAAAACAAATGCTTCATTCTTCCTCTTTTCTCAGCAAAAAGAAAGGAACAATGGCAATAGCTCATCCCTGAAAATCAATTCAATAACAAATCAGACGCACAGAGAGGATGAAATCAAACATAATTGATTATTACAGTCGTGCTAATATAATTGATTTCATTGCAAAGTCTGAAAATGTTACTGTTAAAAGCAGAGGTATTTATGTGCCATTCTTGTTCTCAGAATATGCTGTAGGCATCCCACACTGGATCAGTGCTCCCATATGGCTGGCAGGAACTTCCAGGTCTACCATTTCCATACATTTAGAAGAGAGAAGCCTCCTCAACAGCAGAGAGTGTATTTCTGTGCCTGACTGTGCCTACAGTGATCCCAGCTATCTTCAAATGTTAATTACTTTTTAAAAGAAAATAGCAGAAAAGAATGCAAACCTGTACCACCAGCTCTGCAGGAAAGGCAGAGGAGTGAGCAGGGATCTATTATAATTATACACCTGTATTTCTTGTTCTCCAAATAGAAGTAATTTTCTTTTCTCCATGTGGTTGTAATAATAATACACCCTGGCTCCAGCAAGCTAAACTTCTCAAAGAATGTCTCTTTCAAGACCGTCCTCTAGCAATAAAGTGTAACAAAGGGGAAACTTTAACATGTGTGTTGCAAAGAGCAATGAGACAAAAGTCAGGAATAGACAAGTAATGGAAAACAAAGTTTTGTGTCTAACATATGGGGGATAAGTTTTTGCAGGGGGAAAAAAGGAAGTAACTAGTGACATTATGAAAAAAGCAAACAAGGAATGACATTTACTAAACTGGTGGGAGAGCATGGGTGTTCTGAGCCCAAAATGTTAGCTAATCCAGGGGCATAGTCCAGGCATAAGTGTTTCCTGAAAGCATGCAGAAAACACCATATGGGTGTCCTGCAAGTCCTCCGAACAAGAATAAATACTCTGACTTAGCATTCTCTTCATTACATCTAAGTGAGTCCTGATAGCTGTTGGTCTGAGCCACAAATACTGTTACTGCCAGTTACACTGGGAACTTTGCCTTTCAGAGACCTGAGAAGCTGTGGCATCCATCTCCCACATTGTTATTTTGCTAATTCCTGAATGCTCTGGAGTATCTGAACTGGGCAAGCACATCACATACTGAAACATCCCAGAACAAAATTCAGATGCCCATTTGTGTTACTTTGACGCTTACATGCTAAACTTGTGAACCGAGAAACTCTTTGTGATGGCTTTAAAAAGAACTTTCAAAAGAGGGTAATTGAGTCTTGAAGAACTTACTCTGATAGACATTGTCATCAGACAAAAATCCTGCAAGAAAGCAGGGCCAAGCTCTTCTCTTAGCTCTTGCCCCTTATCTCCACAATGAACAAGGTAACATGTTCATTGCAGAAATCGTGTTTGCTGGAGATATCTTTAACTATGATCAAGGCATGGCTTCTATCCACCAGGTTACTTCTCCCACATTCCTGTTTATATAAAGAAAGGGTGAGGGGAAGGAACACAGCATGCATAATGTTAATAAATAGGAAATTTAAACAAAGGCCTTATGAGATGAGCTTAATTTGTCTCTTGTGTGACAAAAATAATTTCCTTTGGGAGAAATAACATGCTTGAATAAGAAAAGAGGGAGAAAGGAGGGAAAAAAGAAAAAGGAAGAAGGAAAACACAGTTAAAGGGCCAGAGTAACAGATTCACTGAAAACAGATCTGACAGGAAAAGGCATTTGAAGTTACTATTTGCCATCAAGTGCAGCATGCGTGCATTACCTCCTGGCAAGTGAGTTTAAAACTGTCAGAACACTATGGCTAGCACATTCCTGCTAATCATATCAAGGGAAGCAGACAAGGACAAGGATCTATCTAAATATTTACCACTCGGTGAAAACATTTTCAAAGTGTCCCTTTATGGATTTGTTTTAAGGACACAACTTTCCCACTGCAAATGATTTAATTTTGAGTGCAATCTAAAGGTATTCGAGAATACTCCTATCTGCTTGTTAAGCCAGGAAGCAAACCTGTCACCTTCCTAAGTCCTCCGTGACAGGAGCACGTCTCAGTTTTCCTGCTCCCTATGCTGAATTTCTGAGAAGAGAATCTCTCTGGAATTTTACTGCTCAAGGCTCCTTCTTTAACACTGACATATGACCGTTACCTCAGTTTCATTGCAGCAGAAGATATCAGAATGGGTATAAAATTGTGGATCTAGGTCAGCAAGGGCTGGAGCTGGATTAAATAAAGTCTTTACTGGAAAAAAAAAAGAGAAAGAAAAAGTCTAAATCTCTGGTGGTTTAGATTCATCAAGCATCACCTGAAACACTGCTGAGTTTAATTCACAGCCCCCAGTGCTTATTATTAACATACAAATGACTCTCCGTTCCTGTAACCTCATTTTATAGAACTGCTAGAAGTTTTGTTTACTTTATTAAAGTTCCTTCTGATTTATGTGCGAGCACCTGTCCTGATGGGAACATGACAGAAGAGTAACAGAAAAAATAACCAAGAAATGACTAAATAAATCAGGGGGAACAGCATTTGCCAGCAATGCAATTTGTTTAACTGATGATGCTTCTTCCAGGATTTTAATAAGTGTAGTTCTAGAGTTTTTTTCAGTGTTGTTATCTGCGTTCTGTACATGAAGCAACAGGGGTATGGAGTAATGAAGGGCATGTTCAGACAAGGAGTTAAACGTGCTTCTGAATGTGTTACCTAACTTGCTCAAACTGCCACATTATAAAACTGTAGTGTAGACAAGGCATTGTATGTTTTTAATATGCTATCTGGCAGAGCTAGACCTAAACTTAACACGTGGTAGAATATGTTAGTTAACCTAACTTTAAACTGTAGCCTAAGGCCCTGTGTAACAGCAGGAAAGGTTTGTCATGAGGACAGTGACTTACTCACTGCTAGCACAGGAAATCTTCAGACTTGGTTACTCACTTTGCCAATTTCATGATTAATACTTCTGTGTCTTAGTCACAAGGCCATCATTTTTATATAAAGCACACTCTCTTACATTAGAAATATTCATTATAGTAAGTGATCAGATCTTCCGAATTGGATGCCTATGTTTTCGGACTAAGTTTTAGACCCTGTGCTATAGCACATATATTCAGACTGTTCGGAATCCCACTTAATGCCCTAGAAGAGAAAGATGCACAGAGACTTGTGAAACCTGAGTACTGATGACTTGAGAAGATGACCTTTTTGATAACGCTCTGAAAGTTTTAGCCTTTGACTGTACAACTTTATCGTGCATCCTTGGTAAAACGAGTATTAAAGTGACAAAGACATTTACTCAGAAGTCAGAAAATGCAAGGATTAGGATTTCCAATGAAATTTTAATTTGGCTCCCTTATATTATTACAATACAGTACGTATTATAATAAACTCTTTAATTATATGATCACATACCACTGAAAAACAGCATGTGATCACATAATTAAAGACTGCAACATAATACATATGCAGAAAGGATACAAATTAAGGTTTCACATGCAACCTTAACTCTTGCATTTCCTATTTTCTGAATTGCAACCCTAACAAAGTTTTTTAAGACACAAACGTTTAACGTATGCTTTCCTAGGTAAAAAAACCCAGCACATGTTGGAAAACAAACTCTGCCATGTGGTATCATACCAATGTATACACGGGTCAGGAGCAGCACTGGAAGTGCTCTAACTTGGATTTTAAGAAATACAGATGCATCATGAATAGTGTGTAATACATTATTATTAGTTTGCTCCCATATTTAATATCTGATGAGCTGGGGGGAGATAAAGGACCACAAAATTCTCTTTCAGGCTGTGAAGAAGTGCATGGCTTGTGAACAGGGAAATCTGTTCGGTCCCCCTCAGGAACACCAACTGATTTTTTGCCCAGTTCTTTCTCACCCTTCGCCAAGAATCCATTCTCCTCACCTAGCTTCCATTCTTTATGCCTCCTTCCTTAAGCACAATGCAATAGTAACCTTTTTCACTCAACTTGTATCACATAATAGCTCTTTATGCCCCTTCTCCTATGCTTCCTTTTTCCCACTTCCAGTACCCACAGCCTACTCCTTACCTCCATATTCCAATCTCTATTCAAATTCAACAAATCCTATTATCTATTCCAATTTTGTTCCCCTTTCAGTTTCTCTCTTCCTTCTTCTTCTGCCACCCCCAAAATCAAACAAATCCCTCCTACACTTCTCTTTGAAATCTACTCTCCATCCCCAGCATTCCTGTCCAGCTTTCTCTGTTCTGTATTCAAATCAAGCAAGCTCCTGCTCTGCACTTCCTGGGTCTGCAAGAGATCTTCAGTAGTACAGAAGAAGTTACCTAAAACCAGATTCAGGAACTACACTGAAAGTCATGCTGCCCGAAGGGACAACTCTGCTTGCATGGACAGACTCTCATGGGAAGCTAGCTGTGAAGCTCTAACAAGTCTATGTGGCAAGTAGTTATTCCTCAAAGGCAGATGATACAGTAAAAATCATGCAGACTTCCATGCTATTGTAAAGGCTTTTCTTTGAAAGAAAGCTCCTTTGCTATCAAGACTTCCCTAAATTTTAAGGTAGGCAGCATTCATAATTTCAAAAGGGGGTCGCCCTTTTAGCTGCTGTGTTTTGGCAGAAATTACAAGGAGTTTAACCACAGAAAAACAACTGATCTGAAAAATCACAGCCCCAGATTAAGCGCCTGAAAAATAGATCCTTTACTTGCAGGTGGCACAGAACCTTAATAACTGAGATTGCTTCCAGCCCATTCTTCACTACCGTATAAATAGGCTGTACATTATCAGTCATCTTTTGTGGAATCCTTAATTACAGAAGCCCCAAAAGTGCTTTATAGACTTAGATACACAGTAACATTTTGCCCCTCAATGAAGTGGTTCCCCTCTTGGAAACATCAGCAGCTTCACAACACATGGCCATTAAAGACCTAGAATTTTCCTGACAGATTTCCACTACAATTTATACCTACTTCATATCATTATTCACAACTACCTTTCCTTCCCCTTCCCCTTCCCCTTCCCCTTCCCCTTCCCTTCCCCTTCCCTTTCCCTTCCCTTCCCTTCCCTTCCCTTCCCTTCCCTTCCCTTCCCTTCCCTTCCCTTCCCTTCCCTTCCCTTCCCTTCCCTTCCCTTCCCTTCCCTTCCCTTCCCTTCCCTTCCCTTCCCTTCCCTTCCCTTCCCTTCCCTTCCCTTCCCTTCCCTTCCCTTCATCTTTAATAATCAGTGCCACAATGAGAGGATATCAGAACATGAAATGTCCCTCTCTAGCTTACAGATCCAGGTGACACTGAACAGAAGCCAAGGGTTCTCGCCTGTGCGCCCACATTCTTTCTCCATCTTACTGTTCATTTTTTTCAGTAAGAATGAAGAAAAATAAGCAAAAAACCCCCTTGAAGCAGAGGTTTGAGGCATCTGGGTATGCATCTGTTTTAAACAAAAATAGTCTAGTGCACATCTTAAGATGCAGTACTGCATTATACATGAGGGTATTGCAGGCTAAAAGAAGGAAAATTGCAGGAACAATTTACAGTTGGCTAAGGATAGATTTTTACAGTGCTACCAACTCAGCTGTTTACTTCGATTTGACTGCACATGACATTTGAACGTGTAGCCTATTGCTTTAAAGCAGAAGCAACCCAAGCTTTCTGGATATGAGAGCTACACAGTGGTAGCAGACTGACAGCACAGAACTATAGCTGGCCTTCAGTTAAGTACTATCTTTTCTTGATATATTGTGCTGTCTACAGTTGCTAAATGCTTGCATGTCAGTTCCATGTATCAGGTTTGCACTTTTTATTTTAATTGCCTTAAAAAAAATCCTCTCTTCTGTCACAGACTGGCATTTTGCCATATGAGGGTGACAAAAGTGTGAAGCATTTCACAAGAGCTATGCCTAGAGTTAGAAATAGACAACATAAGTCACGGATATTGACTCATGGCTCAACTATAGTCCATTAACCACTACGTTAAGAATGCTTTTATCCATTTTCATAAAACGGAATGAAAAAATATAGTAAGCTCTGTTCCCCCCTTACATTTTAAGCATTCCAGGTGCTACTCAGTTTTCTGAAGTTTTTATTTAGATTTGCATGAACCCAGCTTTGACATTTCAAACAGAAGTCAAAACAATTTTTTCCCCATGCACAGTTCTGTTTATAGAGTTTATGACTATTACCACCTCAGTTTCAGAGCCACTCTCCTCCAGCCTCACATCTTGCTCCATCTCTGACCTGCATCTCTATCCCTTCCCAGTCTTCTTGATAGACACAAACAACATACTTTTAATCTCATACAGATGTCTCACTAGCATAATTATTTACTTAGTGTTCAGACACTGTGGTAATTGTGCTTGGGTAACTGAAAGCATTACAGGCACTTGAACAAAAACCCATCACGTTGGTAGTGAAACCCCATCCTGCTCAAGAAAAATGACAGTTTTCATCTACATATATACTACGCTGAAGGAACAAGCACCTACATTTAAAAGTACAGCTCAGTAACAATTGACTAATGATTTCACAGGCCATAACTATCTATTCGATAGCAACATGCCAAGTCACACTCTAAGAATGTCAGTTGAGAAGAAAAAGCTTTAAAGAAGTTTACTTCTATGCAGAAAACCACAGCCATACCTACTGCTATGCTGGGAAAACAAGGGCATAAGTCTGTTTCTGAGGTCATTTCATTCACTTCATTGTGTGTAGAACTTTACTGACTCGCGTCCATTATCATTGTTCTGCTCTGGAATAATACCAGAGTCAGGCCAATGGTTCCTGACCTGACAAGATTATACTGTATTTATTCACAGCATGAAAATCAGAGGAAAAGCAGCACCAAACATATACAGGTTGATTATAAGGTTATGGGCTGATTTGCCATGCAAGGTAAATACTGCAAAGTTTAAAAACCGAACTCAGTTTTCATTGGTGCAGCATAGGATTTGTTGGCTATTGTTTCATTTCTAAATAAAACCAGTATGACAGAAACCAGAATAGACCTCAAGATCTTTATTTAGAAAGCACGATAAAGAATATTTTTCATGCCACACAAATGAGGGAGACAGAATGGCTTATGTTAAATTACCTCCACTGGCACGTGCCATTTTCAGAACTTCAAGAGAAACAGCAGGGGTTATTTCTAGCTGGCAAACAACCACTTTGGCTTTACAGATGACATCAGAAGCCCTCTTCAGATCTTCAAAATTTAAAAGCAGGTTCGCTCCTGGAACTATGACAATAACATTCTGTCCTAAAGAGAAGATATTGTGGTTTTTACGTTCATATTTGCAATAGAGTATGTAAAACAATTCCCTGCTTTTCTTTACAATACGTTTCAGAGGAGTGTTTCAATTTGCTTTCCAAAAAATCTGCATTAAAAAGGTATGCACTGCTGACATTATCAAGTGTTGGATACTTTTAAGACTCAGCTGGACAGCGCACTGGGCCATCTTGTCTAGACTGTGTTTTTGCAAAGAAATGTTGGACCAGATGATCCTTGAGGTCCCTTCCAACTTGGTATTCTATGATTCTATGACATAACTGAAGATCTCCGAAGACAATCAAAAAGATCATCACACTAATGAACGATACAACAAATGTAGTATATATTCCATTGAGAAAAGTCCTGTACTAGTCACGGTGGAGATGGGGGACATATGCTAAGGCTGATATTTCGTAGAATCATAGAATGGTTTGGGTTGGAAGGTACATTAAAGCTCATTTAGTTCCAACCCCCTGCCACGGGCAGGGACACCTTCCACTAGATCAGGTTGCTCAAAGCCCTGTCCAACCTGGCCTTGTTTTGTCTCCCCCTTTTAGTCAGCAGTTTGTCAGCACTACTTCATGTTTGAAAAATAGCCCCCAAGTTCTTTCTTATTCAATCCAGCTTCACTTCCATCCTCAAGAAAACAAAATGAAGCTATTACTTCTTGTGCACGTAGCTGCCCTATCGCATTTTACATACCTTGTCAATACAGAGCACCAGGACGGCAGGGGACACAAGTGATGGGGCAATTTGCATTCTCCTAAAATATGCCAGCAGCACTTGGAAAAGCATCAATGTGATTATTGAATTCATGCGCCAAAAATGCCATAAACATTTTAAATTTCCCCATCAGCTGGGAACAGAAGACTGTTTCCCAGAGCTATGAAAATGATGCACGCTCTTTAGATTTCAGAGCAGCAGACTTGCTCCATTTACCTGTGACACTTCAAGTCAGGGCCCCTAACGATCATGAAAACCAGAACTGGCTTAGTCACAAAACCCCAGAAAGGTAAAGTGTCTGTGTCTAAGGAAAGCTTTATCAGGAGTGAGTAAAGAAGGTGGGTGACACGTTCTGCCACAATCAGAGCTGGCCAGCAGAATGGTCTAAGCAAACCTACAGGTGCGGAAGCACAGCAGGATCTCAAAGCACGTGAAAGATCCTTTTAATTCTCCTAGTTTGTTTTACAGTTAGGTGAGGAGGGTCATTTACGTAGGTTCCAAATATTCTTTTGTTTTCCTTCAGACACGCAAGTTGCCTTCTTTTATTGCAGTTCCTTTCTTTCATTCTTTTTTTAATCTCTGTTACAACACCCAGAGACCTTCAGGCATAAGAGCCTTCAAATTAAAATTTATTGTTAATCACTCAGGTATTAAATTCAATAAGTCAGTTGTTCCTTGATTTACAGGCTCAGCCCGCCCCCGCTGAAGATTCCTTTAAGGACTGCCAATCATTAAAGGCTACCAATTCTGTAATGAACTGAATTACTCTGTAAATAAATATTTATGTTTTTAAATACATTATTTTTGTTGAATGCAACTTCAAAGTCCTTTGAATAAGAAATGTGCAAAGCTTGTCTCTGTAAATATGTTCTGAAAAGAAAGCAGGACAATGGAAAGAATAATATAGTGATCTCAGAGGGAGGGGCCCAAGCTTTCCAAAGCAATTCTGCTGTCAATGGTTTGGTACAGAACAGCTGCATATGAAAAGCAAAACCTCAGCATTTAAAGCCAACGCCCTGCTTTTCAACAGACAATGATGGGCATCTCGGATCAGAAAAAAGAAAAAGAAAAAAGAAAAAGCCTTCTGCAACAAGTAAATGGACCAAAGATATCTGAACCCTGTTGAGGGAACATTCAAGCAAGTTGCACCTTATTTTGAAAGCTTATAGGGTGCAGCAGTGCAAACAGTAAAAGGCAGGAAATCAATGGACAAAACCACATTTCATTTCTGCCTGGCCTCTGTGCTGCCTAGAATCTCAGACTCTATCCACACGTCTTGCTGCACTATTTTCCTGAACTATTTAGCTGTACTGACATGCATATTATTATTAGACTTAAGAGCTAATGGCCCAAGGCAATAAGGAAGACTGTTTGCTTAAACTCATATGTGCAAATTCAAGGTAGACCATGCTGCACTGGATCACAGTCAGAAGCTCTCCTTTGCAACTACAAAAGGTCAGAGACTTAAAGTCTGCTTTCAAAGCAGCCAGGGAAATGCAGCACCTACTGCGGTACAACAGTCCGGATGGGCTTCACCCAAGCTGGAGGGAAGTAGCCACGTTCTGTTCTTAGCTACATATACCACACTAGCTGTGAACGACAGCACTCACCACAAGCTTACACCAGTGTGCATGAAAGCAGAATCTGGAACCATGCACTCATAATTAATACCAGAATTTTGTATTACCAGCAACCATTTTGTTGAAAGCAATTACTTCTTGCCAGGGAAATCAGATGGGAAATTGGCACCAGGGACAACCGAGTTAAAGACAGATGGCAAAGAGGGGTGGGATTCATCTTGTCCAACATTGACTAATTTTAAAAGTTTAAAAGAAAAATCCTACATTTTAGGAAATTCTAGGAAAACTGATTTCTAAAAAATAGTCTTCCGAGTTCCTTCAACAAGGAGGAGAGACAACTATTTTCAGAGTTTTTATAATCTTACATATCTCAGATATCTGTTTGATGAGGAGATAAACTATTGTCCAGAAGTGCCTATGTACTTCTGTTAACTCCAGGGGAAGCCTTAAGCCATACACCTAGTTTTGAAACAGCTCAAGCAAGGTTAAATGTTACTCACACTAAGAATGAGAAAAATATACTCACTGCATTGCCATTAATTCTAAAAGATCTTTACTTAGACTAAAAATTTGCACTTTTAATGGGAGCATCTCTATAATTTTAAGTTTTGCAGACGTCAGCTGGAATATTAAGGGCCACATTCACAGTTGCTATAAGCTAGAACAGCTAAATGAAGCTGATAAGCTTGTGGAAGCTTACACCAGATGGGGATTGGGTCCAATCAATACTCTTAAACAGTGTAAATGCTGTCCTCAGTTGGGCTTCTAAACCTGCTACTGTCACTTCTTAGAAAGGTGGGTTACTCAAGCTAGATTTTCTTTACAAGTGACATTTTATAGATGCCACCAGATGAAAAGTGCCAGCAGAAAAATCAAAGGCAAACCATATACAACACACTGCAATAAACATCACTTTTTAATATGGATGGCGAGCTAAAAGCTGTCACTAGTGCTTAGAACTCCCCAAAATCTCAAACAATGTAATTATAACAATAGCTGTGGAGCTTCTGTATAATAATAATAATAAGTAAATAAATAAATAAAGGTGATACATGTGACCAGAAAACAATGTTACACGAAAAACATTTGCTGCCAAATCACACAGTTCATGAATATGAGGGCAAGTTTTGGGTGTGTCATGGTATCATAATTTTTATGCAATTACTTGGTAGAAGCCTTGCGCAGTCTTGTACACAAAACATTTAAGATCATGAGGAATGTCAATACATAGCTATCCTATAAAAAATCAGGTGACGTTTCTTCATAACCCTGATGGTTCCAAACAAAGATTTTCTCTTTGGAAAGTATAATCCAAACAAGCTGGCATATGTATCCTATGTTTGCCCTGTTTATTTAGCCTTATCTCGATATGTATTTTGAATGGTTTTATATTGGTAGTGCTTTGGTATTGAAGGTACACTAACCTACAAAATAATGCCTATTTACCATTCATGAATCATTAACAACTTTACTTGCAAAGTCAGCACAATGCCTATCTCAAGTGAGGGTTATCTCACAGTGTTCTGTGTAGGTGAGCTCTAAGTTCTAACTTGTAATAGTCAGAACACTTTAATCATGACCTCTGTTGTCCGTTTAATTTTTGCTATAAACATTGAAGCTGTCAGACCAGCCCAAACTATTGGTCCAGTCAGGTCAGCTTAATGGCACTGTCAACATTCAGTACTAGATCTAGACAAAGCTGCAACAAACTTTAGGGGTGATCATGTAAAAAATTGTCAATAAAGAGGTTTTTTTTCCCTGTGAGTGTATGTAAAAGTGCAACACACATCTTCACTTCATGGCGTTCTTACCACTCAATAGCACACTGTTAGCAGAAGGTGTGCTAAGTGACAGAGCTAGTGGAAAGGTAGCAGGCTGAAAGGGGAAACAAAAGCTGGGGTTCAAAGTGATGCGATGTACTTCAAAGAGAATGTGTTAGGAAAAGCAGCCAGATGTACTGGCTTTTCTCCTTAAGAGAGAACGTACAGGTTCAAAGTGCACAGGGTCCTGGCTAAACTGAAGCTTGTGTTTAGTCAAAATCTATCAGAATATGCAATCGCATAAAAAACTGAAAGGAACACGAGGTTCCAGAGAGATTTCTGCACAGAATTCTGAGACCAGTCCAGAGGGAACCTTTGCAGTGTCTCTGGGCTGCGTATTTTCCAGTACAGCATTATAAGCTCGTTATACATCTCTCCACCATTTTGCATTAAAGCAGCAATTTAACCTCTCTTTTATTGAAACTATACAGTATTGTCCCAGAATATAACACAACTTTGAGAATATCAAATGAGCCTGATAACTGCCAAATTTTTAGTACTTTGCCAATTACAATAATGGGTGAGTTATAGCTGTGCAACTTGGTAACCAGCAAAAAGCTTCCCAGAAATTGAGCAGCACTGGCTAGACAGATGCAGGAAACATCAGGGAAAGTTTATGTCAGAGCCTCCTCTGGCTCTGCTCTCTACAGCTTTCTTTTCCTCTGCATTCACTCACGCATCATTGTCTGTTCCCTCTATTTGAGTATCTCCCCTCCCTCTGCCTGTGATTTTATTCAGTTGATTGGAGTTGGCATTTTTCTCAAGTATCAGTACCTGTAAGGCACTGGTAAGCTGTAAGTGTGGGTTAGGTGTGTGAAAATACAGCAATTAAAATTTGGAGATTTAAAGAGATGATACCTAGGGTTTTTATTTGTCCTTCATTGTCTTAACACAGAACAACATCACCATCCCGAACTTCAAATGCTTCCCTTTTAGGTATAATTTGAACTAGCACAAGCTACTTTACATCACTGCATTGAATACTGTAGTGTTTCAGCTATGCCAGCGCAACTACTGTGGTAAAACATACATGCATAGACAAGCCCTCTGAAAAGTGCTGTAAAACCTGTTTAAGTCAAATCAGCCAAGTTTCTACGGGGGGGGGGGGGGGAAGAGGAAGAAAAAGATGTTTCTTGCAACCACAAAGCACAAAGCTATTGCTATTTTATTGCAATTTATGCAATTCAAGGAGCAGATAGTTTGAGAGAGAAGCTACAACCAGAACCATTACCAATTCTGTGCATCTGTTGGCTTTGTAGTATAGTTCTGACCAGGTTTGCTCTTTTACTAGATTTTAAATGAAATCTGAGGCCAGTGGTAACTTAATTAAGGATTTTTTCAGTTTCTCAAAGAAAGAAACTACATGACATTGTGCATTAGTCATCGCACTACGTGAATTACAAGGCTATCACAGACCCTTTGCACTGACACTAACATGTGAGATAGCCTATTGCGAACTTGTGCCACTGAACAATCAGTTTCTATTCCTGACAGTTATAAAGGTTTTAGATTCACAAGATGGTTTTGCTCCTTAGCCTTCAGAAAGATTCATGATGTTACAATTTTAATCCTCTCTTCATTCAAGTTTAGACCATGTCTATCTTAGCTGGCTATGCATGTGGACCTGGAAGTAGTAAGACTGCTTCTTTCTCAGCTATTCTGGACAGCAAACCTAGTGCAAATCATGGTTACATGTACAGAACACTGAGGCCTGGGAACATGCTACTTTATTCTCACAGTCTCCTATTTACAATAACAAAAGTAGTGACTGCGTGTGGTATAAGAGAGACCTTAAGAGTTGCTGTGGTAATTTATCTGGTGATGAAAACCAAGAGAAGGGGGTGGAAATAACAGGCAGGTATCCAGTTTATTCCATGTATTAGAGCTACCTTATTTCTGAATTAGAGCTGTCATGCAAGGCTTTGATTAATCTTACTTACAGAAAATTAAACTGACATCTCCAACTTATTTGCCTAATTTTCCGAATGTTCCTGTGTAGACTTGCCTTTAGTCACAGTTCCTTCCCAGGTCTGCTCTTGGAGTGAACAGTCATGTTTCCTTTCCCATTTTGAGCTGTAGCCCAATGTACTACCATCAGGTTACAAAGCTTGTTAAATCAATGTGTAGCTAAACTATAGTAATTGTTCAAATGAAAGCTTTTAGCTGAACTTAAAGTAAATTAATCCGTCCAATCACACTTAATTTGTTATGTTTGCGCAACCAGTATCGGTCCTGAGATCTACGTCTTGACTCAGACACATACACTTCTCCTAAGAGCTCTCAACAGCACAACTTGCTTGAGGAAAAGATAGAAAGTTTTCAGAGGATAATTAAGCAATCTGAAGAAGAATATGAAAACGAGACAAATTTTCTTTTCTTCTTCCCCTGCAATATGACAACAAAGGCACAGACTAAGGAAAATTAACATAGAAAAACCAGATGATAGAATCACAGAATCATAGAATAGTTGGGGTTGGAAAGGACCTTAAGATCATCTAGTTCCAACCCCCCTGCCATGGGCAGAGATATGCCATTTCACTGTGTATGCATCACTGCAGATATAACTTGGGATCAAGAATTGTGGTAATATTACAAGATCAACATAAATATTTCTACTTATACTAAGGACAATTCCTTTTCCTGATTCAAGGCCTAATGACTCAGTGTGCTGATGAGGGAAACCCTTTCCCCACAGGACGCAAGGAAATGGAAATGGCCTCAAGTTGCACCAGGAAAGGAAGGTTTAAATTGCACATCAGGAAAAATTTCTTCCCGAAAATGGTTGTTGAGAGTTGGAACGGGCTGACCCAGGGAAGTGGCTGAGTCGCCATCCCTGGAGGTATTTAAAAGACCTGTAGATGTGGTGCTCAGGGACACGGTTTAGTGGTGGACTTGGCAGTGCGAGGTGAACGGTTGGACTCAACGACCCTAAAGGTCTTCTTCAACCTAAATTATTCAATGATTCTACAGTAAAAGTGGAAAAGAACAGCTTTAACCTCCTGCTAGACCATGTGCTCTGGCCAATGTAAAACAAGATAGATCAGCTGGCCTATTGAATTATGGCAATCACACTGTTAACCTAAGTGTTTGAATTCTGCCACTTTTAGGCACCTCATTCTGCAACATTGTCTGAAATAGAAGGAAGTTCCACAAAGTATGAATAAAATCTTGAAAAAATTAAAGATGTAGAAAAAGTAATTCCACAATTAACAGTGATAAGGCAAAGGTTTCTTTTATGGCTGTAGAGGCAGAACAAAGAGGACAATTCAGAGTAGAAATACGTACCTTCACTGTTGACAATTATTGAAGCAGTTCCAGTAGCAGCATCTGCAGTCTGACCTACAAATGCTAAGAAAGGGAAAAGTTACAGCATGCATTAGTTCAATACATGACTTTCCACCAATAGCATGTGATCCAGTTTAATTGAATTAAATCTAAAATGAACCCATAACCTCCAGTAATTTAAAAATGCTAATTACTCTTTCATGTGCAACAATGCCAGAGAAGCTAACAACAACAAAAAGTGTTAATTTACACCCACAAAACAGAAATGCGAGTCCAACATTCTTTAATTTGGCTACATCTCTGCTTTAGAAAAAGCATGTTATTTATACAGCCTTCTCAGGCACTCTACTCCTACGTGGAAGTATTTCTTTTATCCAATGAAACAAAAGAGTCAAGGCTGGAGAAAACAAAAATATTAAAACAACACAGCATTTAATTCTATGTAGATTTGCATTTCAGCAGTAATATTAACATGTACTATAAAAGCAGGTGGTGAGGTTATGCTTCCTCTTTGGATTATTATTCAGCTAAATTAACCAGAAGTGAGGCTGGCAGCACTGTCTGTTATAAAGATTGTTCCTGTATTTACTACTATAAGAACCTGTTTTCAGCCGTCAGCAAATTTGTCAAGTATTAAACAGTGGTATGAAACTTTCTATGAGAGGTGGAGGGTTTTTTTAGGGAGAACTGTAGTAGGAAAACTGTCGAAAACAGTTGAGTTGCTTCTCCCTCAAAAAACAACCCCTTATTTGAGAAAAAGCTACTGTTTGAGGAAAGCTCCAGTGACCTTCTTTTTAAGAAGCTCTCATGTTCTAACATTTTAGAATGCGGACTTGATGCTAGGCAGAAGTTGGCTTCTTCCTTAAGATGTGCCTTTTGCAGCCAATTTAAAAATCTGCTCAAAAGTGAGCAAGGCTGAAAAAACACATAACATCATGCTCATTCAGGTTTGCTGATGTATTCCAGGTACTTGCCCTGGAGGCACCCTTATCTAGCTCAAAGTTACAGGGGTCAGAGCAGAACTTTCGTTGCTTCTCCTCACCATGAGTTAGGTCTGCACCCTAGCATCGAAAACTTGTGTCTTCTGTGTTTTCAGTGCTCTTCCTGCAGAAAATAAGCAGCTTGAGCTGCAAGCTGCCTAGCTTACATCAGTAAAGGTCTAAATGGTCTGAGCAGCACTGGTAGCTGATTGTTGTGGAAGTTGTGGATGACATGAAGACAGGGAAAAGAAAACTGATAAATGGTTTGAAATTGGAAAGAAAAGGAGCAAGGTGATACATTAGGAAATAGAAAAGCAATGCAAAGAAGACATAAAAAAAGGATGTGGGATATGAAAGTCGGCGGAACTGGCATTGCAGCAAGGATTTTCATCCAGTACCCAGTATCCTTATGTACAACAACAGGGATAGGCTAGACAAGAATGAAACTGAGATGGAAAGCCAGTGACTGAAATAAAACAGTCCTAAGCAAAAAAGTCTGTGCACACTGAATCACCCTTGCCTGCAAATCCTGGAATGCAAGTTGGAATCCTGGACTAGCATCACCAGCCCTACATCCTAACTTCCTCCAGGGCTGATCAACATAGGGGGTGATAATCTAACACCATTCTGAGATATTTTTAACTCAATCAGCAGAATTTGGTAACTTGGACCTAAACCTTCCAACCTTTCAGTTGATTTATCTAGGTATCAATGAAGTGCAGCATGAAGGAACTTTGGACTTTTTTCCCCTTTCTGATTTTTTTCTTTTGCTGCTATAAAGACTATTCAGAAGTCTATGTTAAGTTTGTAAGAGCAATCACTTAAATCAGAAAACATGAAATGTAAGGTTCCTTGTGGAATATACATTTTCATTAAGTGCTATGCATTATAATAGCTTTATTTACATGATCAAAGCCTTTATTCATGAGGTAGGCATGCTCTGGAGAGATTTATGACTGTACATTAACAGACATTATTTTTATGGTATCCTTGCTTGGTTTCTTGCTTAAGTTGAAAGACACACAATGAAAAAACGTGTATATACACTGGTGAAATATTTAGATGCTATACTGATAAGCCTAATAAAAAAGCCCACAAAGTTCTGTCTTTAAAGCATGATTTGAATGCAGTAAATGAAGATTGTGGCTGAACATTAAGCAGAAAAGATAAACAGAATATTGAATTGCCACTTAATGAGTGCATCTGCCCATCCTTGTCCACCCTGAAGGAGACGAGTCATGCAGACAAAAATGTGATCATGTAGTCCAGCAGCACACAATAATGCATTTACATAAGAGAAAGAATTAGGCTTACAAAGATGCAAAGATACCTAGAATATTGTGAATGTTTAATTTTCCCTTTTCTCCGAAAGCTTTTAACATTGATTTTTGTGTGTATGTGCGTTAACAAACATCAGCTGCAGTCTCTAAAATGACTGCATGTGTCATTTCACAGAATAGAGGTGAGATGCACTGAGTTGACAAATGCATTTCCACTCTATCCTTCTGTTCCCAACATGAATATGAGAATGAATAATCAGACTGGATTTTCCAGTTTCTTCACCAGCATTACAATCATTAATGCCAGCCTAAACAATTGTATATCTCCAAGATATTTTCAGGTGAATCCCACTGACAGAATCAGCTGAGATTTACAGGTAATAGCATTGTGGTTTATTTTTAGTGGTACAGCTGATTTCAGAAGTCCCCATATTCTCACTCATATTCATTCATTCCTGCCAGTTGTGTCAAAATAATTATTCATAGCTCTAAATGGCAAAACACATCAAATAAGGCAAGAAGAAACCCTCCACTGCCAGCTTTTAAAGCTTAAAAAGAATACATAAGGTTTCTTTAAAATAAAATTTTACCTGTAGAAATACCATTCTTCTTCAAATTTTCAACATAATCATTGCCAAAGGAATCCTTCCCAACCTGTACAAAAGACAAAAGGATAGGTTTTCTAAAAGGAAAGGTGAGAGGATAGATAGATCATGTTTACACAACAGAATCCTCTACTGTAATCTGAATGTGATAGTTTCTGGTTTGCAGCACTTTGCCTTATTAACAAATGATTAATAACCTAATAAATAATAGCAAAAATGTATTAACAGCATTAATAAACAATAGGAGTAGTGTTCTGCAGTTTCCCCTCCTGTATTACAAAACTGCCCTGTACAACAATGGTGCTATATTAAAGTTTTATTCTCTTAACACCACTTGGCACTGAAGTTTTCTGAGGATTGTAAAATCCAGAAGAGGACCGAATTCTTCAGCTTCAAATTGAAAGCATTTATAGTAACTCCAGTGTCCTTTTTAATTGCATTTCATCTTTTGAATTTTCTACCTCAGGCTTCCTCAGTGGAAAAATATCAAACTGTCCTTATAGAACAAAAAGGGACGATAAACATGGCATTGATGTTTTCTGTAATTCTCAGCACTGAATGTACTGTTTACAAATTCAACATCTTTTGTTTGCTTTATCCAGCAACAGCGGATTAAGTTGAGTTGGGAAGTCAAGCTTTGCTCCATTGTTTTTCTAGCAGCAAGTTAAAGAGCTTGTAATTTCAGCTCCACTAATCCTTTTAGCTGAACAGAATTCTGCTTGCTGGTTATTCGGACTAACAAATTTTTTTGGTAACATTACACAAGCTGAACAAAGGAGATGAGGTATGTGGAGAAAAAAAATGGTGTAACTTGCCTAATGTCAAAATAACACTTAGAATAAATCTAGAAAGCCAAGAGATCTTCAAATTCACTACTTTTAGTCAATGTCTTCAGCATGCACAGTGTGTGCTCTCACTTCCAAGGTTAAGTTTTGTATCTGAGTGGTATCAAAGGCTGACCAGTATTACAGGAAGTATTTTCACATGAGAAAACATCTTTCAGATTAGAAGCTAACTCAAGATCCTGGTCACAGTCTAGACAGCGAAGGAATTACATGGGACGCCCTAACTAATGATCCATCTTCTCATAAAACAGCACTAAACAGCTAATGGTATATTTGAGTTACTGGAAGCACAGAGCAGCTACCCCTAGACTTGAGTGTTAGCTAGTGATCACAACCATCAAACCCTGTGATTCAGAATTCTAAAGTTTAAAGTGTCATGGATAGATGATCCTTTCCCCACATGTTCTATTGCACAACCATGTTTTGAAACATACTTTCATTTCCTACAATCTCTATAAGGGGTATTTCTAAAGCATTATTAGGGGTGGTCCTGATCTTCTACCAGATGAGGACAGCAATTTCAGTCAAAACAGTCTAAGCAGACTGTTCCTCCTAACAGCCTAAGCAGACATTCCTCCAGTACATGGGAAAAAAAAACCCCAACCAACAACATTTCCTTGGGTCACTGTGTTATTCATTGTTTGCACATTAGAGTATTTCTGTATCTCTGACTACTCCCAGTTTGCCAGACAGGGCGGGTTGTCAGAAGCTGCATCTTCTGACTGCTTTAGGCTGGATGACTGCAGCCATCTGTGATTTCAACCTGAGTTGCGCTCACCTCTGCAGCCTGACAGCTGTACTGCTGGAATGCATGCCGCCTGATGGTATCACCTTCTCCCTGCCTTGCTACTACAGAGCTTCTACAACAAATCTCAGGATTTCAGTTATTTCAGCAACAAAATATTTCATAAGAATTTTCCAAAAGCTCAACTGAAACTTCCTTCCTCCAGCTCTGGGTCCTACATAACTGACAGACAGGCATCCCATACTGTTCAACTGTCATAACAACTGAGATCAGCCATGGTACTTTTGCTCACAGCAAAACACCCCAGCGCCAGAGGGAAGCCCTTGAAGGGGTCTCCATGGAGGTCCTTTTCCTCTGGAAACTTTTTTCCGTGTTAGTTCATCAGTATCTAACCCAGTTAATCCTAGCGCGCTTGAAGGGCTTATCTTTCCATTCAGGCTTTACCCCTGAGGAAGAGAGAGTATTGGGCATCAGACTCATTTTAGATTAAAGGCATATTTACTGACCATGTCAAATTATGCAACATTGCTTTAAATATTTTCTGCTTTTGCACAGTCCTTGCTAGATGGACTATTGGATAAACAGAAAAAAGAAATGTCTTGGTCTGTTGACCACAGAACACTGTATGTGCTGATATAGCATTTCTTCTTTCTTGAGTCCTTAACAACAAGCTGTTTGTACAAGCGTTACGGTCACATAGTTTGCATATTAGAACAAGTGGAATTACATCAGTATTTTTCAGTCTGCTTTTTTCCTGCTCACCATCATGTTTTCCATGCGGAGCTAAGGGACCTGGCTGGCATCACAGAAGCTAAAATTCTAGCAGCTGAGAGAACCAAACTCATCTGTACCTGAAAATTAATTGCAATAAAATCATGTACTTCTTAACAACTGTTTGTTGAATCTGTTCAATATGCTCTGTTTTCTTCATAAGGAATTAAACAAGTACTAAAGTCTAGTATAAGACAGTAATACAAAAGGAAAGAACAACTGATGCTATCCATCATATTCTGGGCTACATCTGAATATAGCTATGTTCTTACAATGAAGAGAATAAATAAAGTATTCTTACAATAAAGTGCTCACAGCACTTGAACTTAAGTTTGGCTTACAGATCATTTAAAGAGAGAAGACTACATAGCATGGTAATACAGCTCTTCCTGTTCCTAAGTAGGAATCAAATGCAGCTGGTGTTTAAGTAGAATTTAGTATGTGCAGTATCAGGCTAGTGACATCTATGACCAGTGAGGAGGATTCTAAATTGTCTCTCAGAAGTAAACCAGGACTTTTTTCAGCACTACGCAATGCCTTTCAGACCAACATCCCTCCACCACCTTACTCCAGGATGTTTAATGACCTTTTTTGTATGGCCACTGAAAAAAAAAAAGAAACAAACCAAAAAAACATTTGGGACTTTGGAATTCTCATTTTTCAGTACTGCAGCAGGGTTCTTGCATGAACAATGAGCAATTAATTTATTTGCTTGCTTCCTTTAGTTCCCTGACAGTAATCCTTTACTTTTCTCTGAACAACTGTCTTTGCCTGTTTGAAGTGGCAAGTTTTCCATCAATATGTCATTTTACTGTACTGAGCAAATTGAGGAGGGGAGTTTCAGACTGATACTGTGACACATACTGATAACCCAGAGTAACAGCGGCCACTCGCAGGGACATCCAGGCAGAAGACTGCATTTCCACTACTCAAACTCAGTACTTGATTTTACATTAAAATTCACAGCATTCTGTGGCATCTCTAGTCATAACTGTAAGTCATTCTAAAACTCCCTCTTCTCTCAAACCCTCACCAGATAGTCACTGGCTCTCTTTTGTGTTTTAAAGCTCTGAAGTATGAAGAGTGCCTTGTCATTTGATCTGAGATGTCTGCTGCTACTCTTGCTGAGGACATCCTCTGTCTAAATTACAGTCCTTGTAAGAGGATGCCACACTCCAGCAAAATATCCCTCTAGTATCAATACCAATTTTATTCTGTGAACTTCAGAATGTAGAAGGAATTGTTGCACTTGTCCTGGATAATAAGTGTTGGGAATTACGATCAAAACATAAGCATATTACTGAGCACTGTGTGTGTGAGGGAAAATCTGGCTTTAAGAACCACCGAATACTTATGATGACTTGTTAAAGTGAAGATAATCTAATTGTAATGGCTCTTTACTGCCTGACTCTTCTTAGTTTACTCAGCAAGAAACTTTATACTACATCCCATTGACCTCTGCAGATATAAGACTGTACTGTCATGGGATGAGACTATTCTGGGAGGCTACAAAGTGAATATTTAATTCAGAAAGTAAATACTAACTTTTAAAATCTAAAAAAAATACAAAATTCTAATATGGATATTAACAGTCAATCTCTGCCATTTCTTTGCTCCAATAAATACACATCAGAATGAAAGAAAGAAGACTGGGTTTTACTGAAATGACATAAATATGATTTTGGAAAGTAATTAGAAGTTAGAGTAACTGCTAAATTTCATTAGGAATGCAAATGTTTCCAGAAACAGTGTATGCACTGAGCAAAGGCTAGACCATTAAAAAATAAAACAAAATTCACACTTTCAGTGGAAAAAAACCCTGCTAACATTTAGCAGGAAATGTTAGCAGGGAATTCATTGCCAGTTCATCTTGTTCTTGAATCTGATCGTTATTGAATGCAAAGATGATCAAATATACACAATATTAGAGAAGGACAAACACTGCCAACATATATATATATATAAAAATACACTGTAGAGCAACTAGTGATAATGATACACAGAAATTATTGCTGGTGCGATTTAGACTTACAGCTACCATTCTTTAGCTTAAAGATTGGATGGGAAAACCAGTGAGAAAGGCTTCTTTGAGACGTTTCCAGTATTTCTCAAACAAACCCCTGACAGACAATGACCAAACAAATTTAGCATCCTCCCCAGCCGCGACAAGGACCAAGTATGCCCAGTCAATTTGAAGTCTCATTTACAGTTGGCATAGGATGGACAATAAGGCTACAGAGAGAGAAAATTTGATCTTAACTTTGATAATGATCACCCCAAAGTTATAAAGTTTAATGACAAAAATCAAACAAAATCATTGTAAGAATACAGCATCTGCCAAGCTGAATCAGCCTGATGGTCTGCGAGCCAGCCTCTAGAACTGCTGTATATTAGATGTCTCAGAGAAGTGGGCAAAAAAATCCCATAGCATGCAAAGGTGCTGGGATTTGGATGTGAATATCTTATCCTAATCCCAAGTAATGAGATAATGATTTAACCCTTGAAGCACAAAGTTTTGCATTGCTTCTCAAAGTTGTTACTGGCTTGTCAGTGTCTGGGTTTCAATCACAAAGTCAATTTCAGATTGACTGTAGTGCCTAGCACCTGAATGTCATGGAAGAAGCCCTGATCTTTGCAACAGTGGTGAATATAAAAAGGAGAGGCTAACCAAGATTACTAGGATTTCGAGCATCTCAAACTCTCTCCCATTCTCTTTTCCATGGTGCATCAATCTTAAGTTTCGCAATCCTTCTTTATATGCAATTTCTGCCAGATCTCTAGCCAGCTAGTCTTTGGTTCTGGCAGTGTTTTCAGAACAGCCTCCTCCATGCTTAAATTTATAGCTGAAGTAAGGAAAAGAAAAGAGAATTAGAGAGGGATTAAAACAAAAAAGAAAACCCAAAACCACGAGAAACTTTTCTGTAAATCACCTAAAGGTTTACTGGAATTTGCATAAACATTTAGTTCAGCTGTAATCCAAGAGCAAGTCGGTGCTTACCTTGCAGATCAGTGAGGTCTTGGCCCCAAGTCGAGCAGACTGGACACACTGGTTGGCTCCTTTCCCACCAAAACCAATGAAAAACTTATGTCCAAGGATAGTTTCTCCAGCTCTTGGCAATTGTGTAGTAAGGCTATTCCAATTTAAAGCAATATTTACATGCATTAGTGACTGAAAATAACAAGCATCTTCAAAATAAGAGTTACATTCTTGGAATCCTAAATGGTCCAACAGCCAGCTAGTAAGACCAACAAAGACTCAAAAGACCTTTTAGGGTCTCTACTCCACACCCCTCCAGTTTAAGTTTATTCCTTACAGGCCACCCAGTCAAGCTTCTTGTTTATTAGTCAAGAGAGGTATTGCATTTCTTTTGTTCATGTTTCATGTTTCTACAGGAAAAGAAGCACTTGATCCCTGCCTGGGATTCCCCAGTGCTGACTTGATACAGATAAATAATAAATCTATAGTCTCACTGCACATGTTGTTTTACTGTAACATTCAGTTCAAGTTTACATATTGTTCATTTAATTTCATTACATCTAATTATACCTTCTTGAACCACCCTCAGCAATTTTTCACTCTGTTGGTGTTCACACCCCTCTAAATTGTAGATCGATATCAAAACCTTTCTCCCCTCTACTGTCACTCAGGAGCACTGTACGTCTTTAACTTTTCCCTTTGTGAAGTTTTCCTCTCACAAATCAAGCTTTACAACTTCTCAGCATATTTTTTTCTTGAATGCAGTCCAATTACATTTACATCCTTCTGGGGATGGGTGCCCAGAATCAGATGCACTAATACAAGCGGAGACCCATCAGGAGTGTGTTCTGGTTTAATTCCCATTTAGGAAAAAAGAAAACAAAACTGTAATTTCTGTTAACCCCACCAGATGCTTTGCTATCTCCAGCAGAAGTTGAAAGGAATTAAAAAGACACCACTGAGACTATGTGGAGGAATTTCTCTGAATCACAGAAGCAACCAGGTTGGAAAAGACCTTCAAGTTCATCAAGTCCAACTGTTCCCCCAGCACTGCCAAGACCACCACTAAACCATGTCACTAAGGGATGCAAAAGGCTAGCTTACTTTTGCCACTTCTATTCAAATACGTAACATAAAACTGTGTTTACTGCAGCTGAATTACCAAAATTTCTGCCTTCTCAAGCCATACATTCCAGGCACAAAGTTTAAAAATGCAATTCTTTCTATCTGTTAAGCTACAAACAAGTTCACAACACGTGTGCAGGGAGGGCTTCCTATCTATCACGTACTAGCGACCTGTTCAGTCAATGACAGTTCAGACAGGTTTCCAAAAGTCTGCAGGAAAGAAAAGTGAGGAAGGGGAATCTGAAAGGATGCAGAGGAATGTGCCCTAATGAGGAAGAGATTAACTTCAATTCTGTTTGTAGATTTACAACATCATTTTACCAAAAAAATCTTACAACAGCTCCAAAGTTGCCAGCTCCCCTGTTCTGAAAAAAAGTGACGTGCTTCTGCACTAGCAAATCACTATGGAGTGCTCTTTGAAAGGGATATGAAGAATATGTGTAGATTACTTCCTGAGTTTATGCTGCAACTTCTGAGGCATACTGGGGTTCACAAAATCTTCTGAATTAATAACAATGCACAACCTGATTTACTGAAAATTCACAGGAAAAAGAAAACAATTTTCCCTACTGATTTTCCATTTCAGCATCCGTCACTCCAAAGGTTTAGGATTATTAGGAAATCAAGAAAACCTAAAATTAAACTAGCAAACCCAAACAAGCCCCGAACTCCCAGAAATTAAGATTTTTCCTTTGAAGGAGCTGTTACGGGTCTGTGCTTCATCAGTAGTTACAGTTTCTGGAGAGATACAGGTGGGATGCAGTCTCTAAGTAAGGATGCTCGCTAACAGAGCACCCCAGATTTTACAGTGAGGGTATGGTACCCAGCCAGTAGGTTTATTTCATGTGGGTGACCACAAAGAAACCCCGGAAGGCTCACACATACAGCTAATGGCACTCACTTTGTTTCGAGAGAGGCAGAGCTAAGAACATACTGTTGGGAAATGCTTAAACCATTCTAAATAAAAATACAATAGCATTTTAGAAGCATACCTATAGGTACCTTGTATATGGAGAGGATTGCCAGATTAAAACTACACACAGCAGCATCTGGCAGGTTGCTTACAACAGTGAGTAACTGTAAGGTTTCAGGGAACAAGGTGTAATAAGTGTAGATAAATGTTTATTCATAGTAACATCTATAAACTATCACTATTTTCGCCACTGGAAGACAAAGTAGTGATGGTTGTGGACCAGAGAATGAAGGCCACAAAACTCAGCTGAGAAACTTCCTCTTCAGCTAGTGCCAGGGTACTACATGCACACTTCTAACATCATGTACATTCAGTAAAGAGTAGTTGTTTCACCCAGGCTTGGTGAGAAACAGTAATAGCAGCTGTTGTATAATTGCTTTCATCCACAGATCTCACTGCACTTTAAAAAGCAGAACAAAAACATTATTCCTACTTTTTGGGCATGAAATTTAGGCAAGTAATTTTGCCTTTTTGTGCTTTGGGTCAGCCAAAAAGCCAGTGGCAAAACCAAAAATAGAGATCAGTTCAATCCACTAGCTCATGCTGTCTTCTCATTTAAATTCTGCAGTATGAAAATGGCATCAAGTCTCAATTCATTTTCCTTCCTTAGGGTGCTTTTCAGAGATTACAGCTTATTCTAAATAGAATTTGTTTCCACAAAAAGCTAATATATTTTTAGACAAAAATTAACAATTGCGACATCCCAGCAGACATCTGCTAATAGCGCTGCGCTGAGTTCATATGCATTCTCAAGAAGTACTTTCAACTATGTATATTCTTGTTTTAACAGTAACCAGACCATGACTTAACTCTTGTCTCAGTTATGTTGGCATCAACATGCAGCTCCAATGGAAGCATCATAATTGCACTGGTGAAAAAACAGGCTTGGTGAGATGAGAATCTGGGCCTCAATGTTACAAGCAGCATGGCACAACAACTGCCTGTGGGAATCAAACAGCTTGTTGAAGATGGGGAGATGACCTTTCTTGATTGTTTTGATGGAAAGGTACAAGGCAAAGGGCAAAGGATCAAGTTGGAACAGTGAATTATAATTAGCCAATTTTAAAAATAGGCTAACAGACTAGGCAAGACCAGGCAGCAGGCCCCTGTAGCTCACTGTAAACAAACCTTCACCTTATTACATTTCAGGCATGACCGCCAATCCTTTTAGACCAGTTCTCCAATTCTTCCTTTCAGAAGCCTATTTTTATTTCCCATATTAAACAAATTTAGCGTATTGATCTACATATAAGCCTGGAGGCTTCACTTTCACCGCAACCGGTGTGCCAGATTCTTTTTTTTTTTGCTAATACAATGCTATTCTCTTGTCATTTTATTGTGCAACTCTACTAACTTTTGATTCACATCAGAGAATGTTAATGAGCATTTCAGGCTTCTGTTATGAGCAGGCAATGATGAGTAATCTGTATGATTAAGGAGCCCTATAAATTCTTGGCTTATTAATGGTGCCACAAATACTACTCAAAATAGCCTAAAAATGATGAAACAGCTAATGCTACTCCAAAACTAGGCTAAATAAGTTAATTAGAAAAACTGTCACACGGGCTTTCAGAACTGTTACAAGAATGTTTTGTAAAGCCATTTACAACTTTGACGTCATTTGAAAACACTGACCTGTTAAACCTAACATAAGTTGCTATCAAACAGACTGCTCTTTGCTTATGTGATAAATTCTGCTCAGCCTTGAGAGAATAAATGGCTCAAAGGATACTGAGCTCTCATGTCTTATGAACAACCAGAAACTAAACTTGAAAACTCCCAACACTTACTGATGTGAAATAAAATTACTACATAATGTTTTGCAAATTGTGCACCGTACTACTGAGTCATATTTACAGAGGAAAGTTCAGACTGAAGCACCCCGGAATATTTTTGATGTTGCAAAGGAAGGAATAGAATCAGTCAGAATTTCAACTGAGTTTTTACAAGATGGTATTGAAATGTAACGCACACAGCCAGGCTGCCCACGTTTATGCAGGGGAAATGAAAACTCTTATAGCAACTTACGTTTCAGAGGTTTGGGATGAATAAACGCACACACATTAGAATTTCACCACTGTAGCAACTTCAACCCTCTCTTCCAGTAAGTGTGTGCCACAAGTTCCCTTAGAGGCGATTCCTGAGTAGCATTCGTATTTTTAGACAGACAACCCTCTGGAAGGATGGCATTAGAACCAGAGCAGAGAACCTTTACTACTGTGTTGAAGAACTGAATCAGAGGTGAATGTGTAACTCACTGAGTCATTAATGCCACTGTCGCTGGTATTCTGGGTTTTCTTCAGAAGTTCCCATCTAAGCAGTGACTAGATCATATTCAGAGATAGAAAATCTGAAGAAGAGAGAAGGGGAAAGGAAGAGATGCATACCTGCAGCACTTGCATAAACTAATCCGGAAATTAGTCGTGGTTTGCTTCAGATTCTTGACACCTAACCACTGTCTGTTCACTGTTTTCAACACATTAATGTGCTATAAGGATGTATTTTTATTACCTTAAGCTGACATAAAACCTCACCCTCCCCTCAGCAGCATTTTTGCTCTGTTTCTCTTGCATTGCTTTTATTGCTCACAGAGCTTCCTAATTCGAACTGGTTTTATTTGCTCATGGGATAGTTTTAATTTGGATCACCAAATTGGTCCAACTTAGTGTACAGCAGCAAGGGTGGACCGCAACTGCAGAACTGAGGAGAAGGCATCAGTGCAGCCAGACTGCCCTAAGCCTTTATTGGAACTTTGACTTGACACCACTTTGTATGTTGAAAACACTGAATACCATGTAACTAAGGCTTAATGAAGTAGTCCAATATACCTAGATCATTAAACACATTGAAGAAAAGCATAAAGTATCAGTATGTTCCTGAGAAATGACATGTGCATGAGAAAGGAAAATAGACAAGTACATAAATATTTTTCTCTTCAAAAAAAGAAAACAATATTCTCATTGAGCAACTGAGAGGAGAAGAGAATTTGTAGGTTATCTGAGGCAACTGTCATTTACATGGTTATTGCTTGGCTGGGCTCTCACTCTAGCCTCCAGTAAAGAACAGTGGAGAAACACTACCCAAACTGGTACCAGGAAAAATAATTGATGCTTAAAGAGTGGTCCCTTCGCAGGACAGTGCTGAAGCACAGTGACAGAGTGAGATGCACACCTTTACCCCATCATCCATTCAGAGTTAGTTTTTCCAACCTGTTTGATTTTACATGATAAACAGTTTGTTACTGCAACACAAACAAGAGAATGACGAATTGGTGCAGAGCAGCAGGAATCTTTTCGATCAGTTTTGCCACCAGCAAAATATGTATTTTATGAAACACAAATATATACATATTTTAAAAGACAAACTGTTTCGTACATCTCATTACTGAATGGATAAACGACTGAACTGAAACTATTTCCAGCCAGGGAGAAAATTAAATGAACGGCTGCAGCTACAGGTAGGAGGGCCACAATAGTCGCTATCTTCTCAGATGTGCAATCACAACCTCAATTTAAAAAGATCAAAATCTATAACATGTAGAATGAGAACAGAAGTCCACAGCTCTTCAAGAGTGAACATTTCTGTTGACCCTATGCGCAGAAACAATTTTTATGCTCCTAGATATTAAAAGAGGAAATAAACAAGGAGGCATCCAAATGAATGTCCTGAAGCATTTATGATAGCTCACTGCACTGAGCCTTAGTGAAATGACGGTATCACCAAGAGATCAAAATTCCTAAATTATGGTAGGAGTACGAAACCTTCCGCACAAAGAAATTATCGGTTTGACAAATTGTCATACTTAAAAAGCTTTCTCATTGAAAACCACACCTGTAACGTTCCCTCACACAACCAGCAGTTAAATTTTAGGAAAAGGCGGGCACAATTCATCATTTATGGAATGTTTAATTCTAAACTTGAACCTCGAAGGAGATTAAAAAAACACAAGCAAATATGAATCTATCTTCAGATACTTAAGTCTCAGCAAACATTCCATCACTCTTACCAAGCATCTGCTTCGCATTTAAGAAAGATTGTGGAAATGTTCAGAATTGCTACTCTCTAACTTTATTTGCCTCCCACGTTGTTCTTCATTGATGTCTCTCGATTACATTATTTTTGGAACTACAGTTACATAATTATTTTCAAGGCAATCTGATGGCAATATTAGAACAGACTGTCGCTGAAACATGCTGTGCTCACCCAGCACTAAAGAAGGCTGCCTACGGTTCCTATGCCAAACAGAACATTGTATCATGATGAAGTACAAGGGCTAAAGCAGAAAAACCAACACAAAACAAAGCAACCTTTGCGACCAAGCAAAGAGGGACCTTCACATGCCCGAGGAGAGACTAAGATTAAAGAGACATATATAGAATCATAGAACAGTTAGGGTTTGATGAACATTAATCTTTCCTCTACCTCTCAAAGAAAGGCTTTATCAGGCAACAATGAACAATGTGGAAATAGTATGGTTGAGTGGATAGGCTACAGGGTCCTTGTTCATGTCATCATGATTTTTTATACACTGGTAAATCAACAAAGTAATCCGTGCTTCTGCTTTACTATCATGAAGAAAATAGGGCACCTACTGACCCCTCTACAATTCCCATCATCAATCTTTTCCAGGTAAAAAACAAAGAAGAGCCTCACATTCCCCCTCCCCCCCTTAAGTATTGGCATTTTTCACACAAGCATATTATGCTTTATAAACTGTAAGATTAAGAGTGATAATCACAGATGTGTTCTCACTACATGTCATCAAAGCACAGTCCAGTCCAGTCCAAACACTAATAATTTTCTTCAGTAATATGTTGCTCTCAAAGTTTGCACCCAGGACAATAATTTTAACAAGTATATTTTCCATCAAGTTGGTAACCACAGTGCTTCCTACAGAATCCATATGGGTCACATATGTAAAGTATAACCCAAATAATATTTTACTGATACTTAATGTACCACAGATAATGAAGGTAATCAATGCATCTAAACTTAGTATGATGATAGGATGCAATGGAATAGACTAGTCTGGACTAGAATAGAACAGTTGCATCGGAAAGGACCTACAATCATCATCCAGTTCAACTGCCTGACCACTTTAGTGTTAAATTTCCAGTGTCTTCACTAGACAAGTTTTCACTTTGAAAATATCCCTACCCTTGATTCACGGATTTAGAAACAAAAATAAACCCAACTTTATCTAAATTCAAACTAATTATGAAGGTATCTACCAAAATCTTGGATTACAACAACATTAAGGTTTGTGGGGCGAAGATGAGAAAGTGCAGGGGGATGCCTGGGCTTTGCTGGCCAAGGTTAACTCTGCCAGGTAGAAATCTCCTCTAGATAAGTACCTTCATTTTCTACATGATCTAAGCTGTCTTGGAAAAGGTAGATCCCTGACTACCAAAAAGGTGTAATTCTGTATAACGCTGCCTGGTGATGCCTGCTGATGGACAGCTCTCAAATGTCCATCAATGCCCAGAATTTAAATAAGCAACAAGGAACGAAAACTGAAGCAAAATCTGCCCATTTTTTGCTGCTTCTATATGGAGTACCACGAGCTCCAGCAAAACCATCAAATGTTTTTTCCCAGTATGTCATATCTTATTTTGCTCTTTTGGAGAGGGGGGGTGGTGGGGGGGGGATGATGGTGGAAGGCTGAGAAGGGAAAGAAAAAATAAATTTAAAAAAGATTGAACAATAACAACAGGACATTCCTAATAAATAAACCTAACAGACTCAGCCAGAAGAAGGCAGGCATATCCACTCTTATTACAGCTGAGAACATGGAAAATGCCTGTCTTTCCATGCAAGTTCTGAATGTGATCTGCCTATCCTTTATTTTCAGCTCTGACCAATATGGCTTTTTTTTTTCTCTCTGCTGTTTATACTATTGGGGTTTATGCATTTTGTGTAAACAGGTATCTGAAAAATGATAGGAAGTATAGCAAGCGATGGGTGGAATAAATTAGTGAAAGGGAGTTCTGACTCTGGAAGCAGAAGTTTTTTGAAAGATGAGAGGCAAGAAAAGAGCAATATAGAAAAGAAGTTCACTGTAACAATGTGATGTAGAAAGATAACAAGAAGAGGTGAAGACAAATAAGGGGTAATCACAGATGGTTCAGGGATGACATGCTATCAATCTAGTACAGGAAAAAAGGGAAAAACAAGCACTGAAGTCAGAAATGGAAAGAAGAAATAATGAAACCCAGAAGAGAGCACATGACCGACATATTCGGGAACATTACCACCTTCTTATTTTATAATTAGTTGTCACAAAGATCAACCTGTTCTATAAAGCTGCACCCACTTATGCAACATACTAGTGAAAAATAATCTTGTATTTTTCTTCAGGCTCAAAGTATATGATACTAGGCCTGAAAGAAGCCATGATGTCAGCATCAAATAACCTACAGCAGCTTGATATAGGGGCTAACAAGTGAAGCCATATAAAACAAGCAAACAAAACCTTCCTGGTAGACTCCTATGGAAAGAACAGCTCAGACAGCTCCTAGGGGCAACATGATATATATGCCTGCCCAGAGTGTTTTTACACAAATTTGTTACGATCGAATCTGGATGATTTTTATTGCAGCTTTTGAGTTGTGCCAGCAGCTCTTTACTGTCAGGAGTACTAAAATTCACCCAAAAATATTTATGTCTAGAAATGCATCTAGGAAAATGGTTATTTCCATTAACAGCACAGCCAGCAAATAATTCATCCCCAAGACAGACAGAACAATTACTCATATCATTCTGTGGCTCATAAAGGGGGAGAAACTACAATATTCTCAGTGTTGAGTGTTAAAATATAGTTCCTAACTACTGTTTATAGTGAGAAATACTTTCAAAGGAGTTCCTTTAGAGAATTTCCCCTTTGGCTGTCGTGAATCTGGTATGTCAAATACCTCTAGACTGAACAGGCAAGAGATGTTTTATTTTAAAGTCAAAAAGAATTTCCAGTAATAGCAGGGATGACAACCAAAACAATAAAAACCCATGGGAGTTATATGGTAAAAGAGTATTCATTTGGCCTAGAAAATACAGATACATTCATAACACAACATGCTTTTCAATCTGCATCACTGGGATACAGAAGAAGCCCAAGGAATACCCTGAAGTACTGACAGTGCTTATAACCAGTATATTGCTGGTTTTCATGCTATTTATTTGGAACAGCCCAAATGGCACAGAACCCCACTGAAAGCAAATGGCAACAGTTGCACTACCTGTAAAGTGGGATGTTACAAGGTGAAGCAATGGCCATACGCTGAAGTGGATTGCTGAGATAAAATGGTATGTTTCCGTAGCAGAAACAGACACACAACCCCTTACTCCTGATGTTGATATTGGACAATTGGTAAATAAGCTTTTATACCAATAGCCTCTTCTCTGATCATAACGTTAGTACTTCCCGACTCCTCATTTTCTTCAGAGGTAACGCTCTGGCTTTTCCAGAGACAAAGCCTCACCAGGAATGCAGAATTACAGGGAAACTGCACACTCAGGAAGTTGCTACAACATCATCTGAACGTAGGCTCAGCAAATATGGGCCAGGCCTGTTATGGCAGGAGTAATCCTAGTGTCCAGACAGTAATTCTGTCTGTCTTCTGTTCCATTCCAGACTGGTTCCATTCCCATGAATGCTGTCAATGAGAAAAGGAACTTCTTTCTACTGTAGTCACTAACATGGTAATGATTTGAGAACCTTTTCAGGTCCTGGACTTCCTGTGGAATTGGACACATGCAAGTCTTGTATGTATACAGAGCACACCATTTTGAGATATTTTTCTTTTTCTAATGTTATGATTTCTTAAACAAACATTTATTTGAAGGGATGAAATAAATTGTGTTCTGGATCCACCATTTTCATCTTGCAGAATTAGCAACTGTTCTAACACTAGATACTACGTTTTAAATGAATGAATTTTCTTTCACCATCACAGTGTTGAAACTGGTCTCTGCTGTCACCAGCCCCTGAGAAAGCATGTACATACTCACGAAGGTTCAACAAAGAGATCCAGCTCCTGATAGCTGGCAAACAGGGCACCCATTAAAAAGATGAAAAGCCTGATAACCGCGTGGTTTGATTTTTGTGGGTAGTGCATAATAGCTTACTGACCTCCAAAGGGGAAAATGCCGGTCTAATGAGACCAGAAAATCGTGATTCTTGAAGTCAAGCATTTAAGAAGCTTTGGATAACAAAACAATAAGGAGTACCACGGTGTGCCAGACAAGTTTCTTTGCCAGACAAGAGAACACAAGATGGAGTAGCTGATTTTCTTCTCCCATTAGGAAAATATACCCCCAAAAACTTATCACCTGCTATGATCAAAATGTTTCTGGATTCATTTACTCCATTACCCAAGTGAACTCTCTGGAGAATTAAGCAATAGTTTCCCAGCCTCATATGGACTAAACCTAAAAGCTTGGTAAACATTAGTTTTATCTCACAAACCATAATTTTTAATTGCTAACACACATAGGAAAGGCATAATCCTCCACTGATGATTTCATAGTCTACTGCCATGGAAATGACTGCAGAATCATAAACACAGGTTTAAGATGACCTCACTTTCATAGGAAAGAGGAAAATTTCACTGGAATGTGGATGACATTGGGAATAAACACACACAGATACTACAGAGTGAAAAACCTCTCTTACTAGCCAGTTAAAGTATGGAAGATGAAGACAACAGCTAAATGTGCAGCTGAACAGTGAAGGGGCTGTCCTGTCCAACCACCATATTACTATGAGTCTTTGAACAAAGAGAGCTTTCTTAACTATTGTCAGGGTTCCCCTCCATAAATTCACCATACCAGACAAGAGTGAAATCCCTGCCCTGACAGGCTTACAGTTTAACCACAAGAACATGAACAAAGTATGGATATAAGAATACAGTGTAGGATCACAGAACAACATCGTAGCTGGAATGCTTCCTAGAATGAGTAAGTACTTCACAAGTGGGAGGAAGAGAACTATACAGTCTCTTCAAGCACACAAAATAACATGAAGTCAGACGCAAATGCAGAAGTACGATCTCAGTGCGGCAAGTGCTAAGTATTCTGGCATTGGCTCAGGAAAATACATATATTTAACCTTCAGCTCTGAAGCACTCTAAAAGGCGTCAAACAACTCAAGGATTGGAAGTTGAAATTTCTGTGTAAGCTTTGTGCTGCCATGAGCTGGGAATGTTGAGCACTGTGTGGGACCCCAAGTTGAGATGAGACAAGAAGCTTGAGCTGAGAACAGGGAGTGGAGAAATGCAGTAGGTGATAATGATCTCACTTAAGTAGAACCTTTCATCTTGAAGGATCTCAAAGCAGTTTACAAACTAAGACCAGACACTGCAGCTGGTAGAAACAGAAGCAGACAGCTGGGAACTCATTCATGGGAGGGAGGAGGTAAGAGAGGACTTACTGGGTGCCATATCTTCCAAAGTGCTGGTGCTGGGAGAAGATGGCAAGACTACAACAGAGCTTTTCCCTGAACCTTGCCATGCAGCCATGTGAGAAAAGTGCAGAAAGCAAGCAGAGAGCCAGAGCTGGCACAGAGAAGCAGAAAAACAGAGAGCCTCTGGATAGCTGAGGAGCTGTCACTGCTAGGATTGTAGTTTCCCTGCCTTTTATCTCAACCTCAATTCCATAGACTCTTCACACTTTCTTCAGTAAAACCATTTGTCTTTCTTATGTATGCCCTTTCCTATTTTTATCCTTTTAAATATATTTCTCCTATTTCTCTTCACCTTTTCCCTATCTTCTTACAAAGCAAACTGCCCTTCTACTCCTGCAATGCCAAAATGTTTTCCAAATGCATAGCCGAACAACCACTGCTACTCTCTTGGTTACTGGGAAGCCAAAGAAATTGTTTCAGCTATGGCATCCATGTAGCACAGGCCTGATTGTAGTACCAGAAGGGCTATTCTTTAGCTCTAAAGCACTACTAAATACATGTTATTAAAACTGAACTAGATAAACAAGTCTAAAAAACAAGAGCCATATTAGTTATTGCTGAAATGGAATTGCTTCCTGAAGGAAAGACAGCGCCTAATTAAAGTACACAGTAGCTTAGGACACAAAATGAAGACACCAAATGAAAGGCCAGGGAGGATTCAATTAAATAGAATTCAGAAACCAACACTTTTGTTGTGTTTCAGTTAAAAGACACTGTGTGACCAGTTTCACATTCATATTTCCCAAGACTTTTAAAACTTCTACATTTCCATTTAGGAAAGGGACGAAAAAAGTTTTCATGGATAAGAGCCAAAGACAAGTGCTGAGCAGGTGCTCCAGCACCATCAGTCCTTCTCAGAGAAGACCACAGCATCCTCTGTTGCATAAACAGCAGCTTCTTTAAGAAAGTGCCAGCTGGGATCAATGGCACACTGTTTCTTGCTTTCATAACCTTGGTTGCAAATACAGCTCGTTTAATGGGTTAAAAAAGCCTTTGGTAGCCTTGCCCTAGTTATTTTGTGTCAATTTAAGAACACCCAACCAGACATTTTCTCTCCTTTTTCCCTCTTCAATATTTTATCACCTTTTGTAGGAGGGATTTTGCTGGAAGCTTTTTAGGTTTGGAGTACACCACCAAATACTTCTAAGACAACTAGAACTGTGTCCCACCCTAAAATAAACCGATCATTCAGTTTTGTGATCAAACTCGAATTTAATGGAGGAACAACAATTTAATGAGATTACAGCAGTGAAAAGCTTCTTTTGACATGAATGAGCTTGTATCAGGCCCACATCAAACGAGCAGTGCCTGGGACATTATAGATATTTGAAAGCTGTATACAAATAGAACTCAATTTTCTTACTGAATTCCATTACTGAAGATTTAATCAACTTGATTTTTATCCCATTTTTCTTTTTGGGCCCCTGAGATACAGCTTTCTGCCTGCCAGGCAATAGAAAGCAGAGGAGAGTTTCTCTGAACCACGTTTAAGTCCTCTAAAATCAGGGCAGAACAACAAACAGCCTGTGCATCTTTCATCTACCTGTACACCCAAACTTTGCTAGGTCAGAGAAGAAGACAAGGGAATAGTACTGGCTCTGAAATGAAGTCCAGATTTTTCACTATTACATAAATGAAACAATTCACAGATGACACATTTTCTCATGCCTTGATGCCTTTCTCTGCATCCAAAAGATTAATTTCCTCAACTGGACTAAGCTTGTATTCCTTCACAGTTGTGCTTTCCCATGCTGCTGGCAATGGCAGATTGACTAGAATAAGGAGTGGCTGCTGCAGGGGAAGCATTACAGATAAAAACAAAAACACAAATGGATTTGAAGGATTCTAGAACACTTTGCTGCTAGGAGAAGCTGAAGAGCAGAAAAAAAGAAAACATTAAAGCAAGAAAAAAACATTAAAACCTGGTGACTATGCATGCATGAGAAATGGTGGAAATGAGAACACGTGTGAAAGACCTGAAAACAAAGCAAAGAAGAAAATGAAGGCACATGTGAGGCTTTGCTCTGCTCACTCAAAAGCAGCATAAGAAAATTCCTTTCCATATTCCCAGAAAAGAAGCCGGAAATTATTGTCCCAAACACTGCATTTTTAAAAAAGAAAGTATAGACATAGCTTTGGATCAGGGACATTTCCAATGAACCATTTACTTCAGCTGACAATAGCCAAAACTAGAGACTTAAGAGGAAGATGCAGAATCTCACAAACGGAGATACCTTTGCCATTTTCCATAGGCAAAGACTGTGTTCGGTTAGTGAAGATTTGAAGTGTTCATCAGGCTGCTCTGGGATGTTAATTCTAGATGTGCATTCGTTACCACTGTCCACTCCAGTCTAGCAACATACTATTTCATGGCTCAATGTTTTCTCGGATGAGTCTTTCTTCTCTTGCTAAATGCTTTCAGTCAGTCTAGTACTTGTAATAACTCTTAACAACAGTTGTTACAACAGGAGACTGGAAGCTTTTCTTTTAGTTATACTCCCTACAGGATATGAAGCAACCTAAGGGAAGGAAAGAGCTACACAGAAAACTAAGACTTCAAATTTTGAACATCCTAACAAACACGGTTTTACAGTATTCGGGCTGTGGTCTCATTCCCTTGAGTTAAACTGAAAAACTGTTGTTGTTGTGACTATCCAAACACTGTTTTTCCATTTACATTTTGTTCTTTGCTTCTGCTGTTTTCAATTGCTATGCCAAAGTTTCTCCTGTTTATTCTAATTGTTTTAGTATGTCTGACTCTCATTGGTTTATATGTTTAGTCTTGTCCTGATTTAATATGAATTCAAATGCCAATGCCACGACCAGTCTGCAAATGTGAGTCAGAGCAGAAACTATTTAAATAATACTATGGATGGTACCCGTCTGGTTTGGTATCTAGATCATATAGAATAATGCTGGTTTTGTTTTCTACTACTATTGCTTGCTATTCCCAATGAAGTGTTGATTGTGATTTTGACCACAAATATGTTTTGTTCCTGGTCCTATTAGCCAAACGAGTGTGGTTTACTGCATGTATGTACGTGAGGTTGTTTTGATTATACTAAATTCACTTTAGAAAACCCACATTCTGCCACTGCAGCGCTACAGGACAATGAGAAAAGAATTTCCAATGAGAACAGTATTTTAAAAGCAAACCACTGGGCCTCTTCCCTTTAAATGAATTTTAAGGCACACTACCCTTTCTTCTGAATTTGATTATTTCTCAATTACATCTGAATACTGCCTTCCACAGAAGGCCCCTGCCCTTTTCCATCTCAGTCATTACATAAGACAGAGTTAATTTCAAGTTGCACGTTTCCAATTCACACCAAGGTTATGCTTTTATAAATCCTTAGTTTAACTGCATTGAGGAAAAACATTATGTGCTAACTGGGTGGTTTTTATTATTTATTTAGTGGTGAATCTGGCTACCACATGGCCAACGGCAGCTTGAAGCTTATCTTTCTGATTCTTGGTACCTCTACAGACCTGGGAATATTTTCCATTTCATGTCTGCCACTCTGAGCTTCCAGCTTTCCAGACAGAGGGGCAAGACAGAGGGGCTTCGTATTTTACCAGTTCAAGTTATAACAGAGCATTGTCAAACTCTGGAAGAGTTTCCGTCAGTATGACTATCTTCCAGGAAAGCCAAGCTTAAGTGTCAAGTGATGAATATGCCTATCAAACACAATGTGTCCTGACCTCCTTTGCATGACTTTCATTCCTAATTTAGTTTACTCAGTCTCCTCCAAACAGGTGATAGTTGAGCATTTAACATGCTGTCCATGTCTTTCACAAGCTAAAACATTAGCATAAATGACAGACACACTGATGCACTTTCATCCTGGCTGAAATGAATCTGGAATGAACTGGCTTTAAACCTAGAATATAGAACCCCTTCTAAATCCTAGACATAAAGACAGTCAGAAGACACCCTCCTGGCATCCACCCTAATCCTAATCTGGCAGTTTTTACCATATTTAATGAAGATGGCTTACGGTTCCCCGTTTCATAGCTTTGCTCTCCACCCAGGCTCATCGCAGCCTACAGTTTAGTACTTCCCAGTAATGTTACCAGGACTTTTTGTAACACAGGATACATTTAAACTATGTGTACATGGGGTCTCCATGGAGATTTCAGTAAGATCAGACTCTTCTCAGCTAAATTTAAATGCATTCTTTGTTTTCAGTGCCTGAAGTCCTGTGCTAGTAACACAAAGAATGGGGCTGTCCCCTCTTTTTCAGAGGAAGCAAATCAGCTTATCACTAATAAAAAGCCCTTCACTGCTCCTTGAAGTAGAGACTAATAACAGTGAGTCAGATATATTCTTGTGATAGCATTTGTACAATTTAAGAAACCCTCCCAGCCAACTGAAAGGTGAAATGGCATTTCTCCAACCACTTAATCTCAGTGTAACAGCATCTGTGGCTACAACCCCTGGTTTAATCTCTGGTTACAGTATGGCCAGTTAATATGGCTTCAAATAAATGACTGTGTTTCTATCATATCAAACTTGCAGCCAAAAAAGAGAGGGAGTTTTCTCCTTTTCTTGTTAAAGTGTTAGGAAAAAAAAAGCCAAAAAAAGCCCAAAGCTGTGGCTGTCAGCACTGCTTAACCTGGTAGACAATTTCTTGATGATTTCTTTGTCCGCTTTTCAGAGAGACAGGAAAAGGAACGTCTTGTCATGTTTTATATTTTAATATAACGTCACAAGCATCTGATAGCTCATTCACACATAACGTCAAGATCTGTTCCACAAGATCTTACTCTGACTTACAAGACAATTACTCTCCTTGGAAAGCTGCCAGTGCGTTCTGCACATTACATAAAACATTAAATCTTTCTGACACAGGTTCTATGATTATTTTAAGGGTTTTCATTGTTTCTGCTACATGTCTATGCCTAAACTGTACTTACCCCTCAACATACTCTTCCAATCATCTGCTCTACACTTTCTTGACCCACAGGCTTTGATACAATTGTCTGGTGACAGGGGAACTGAGTTTTTTATTGCAGAATTCCCAGCAGGAGAAGCTGACGGACGCCAGATACATATACTTTTAAATCCTATTTTAACCAAGACTGCATATGTAGTTTAAAACCAGATGTGTTTAAAATGGTGCAAATCAAAGACTGATTTGCAAGTTTACTGGGGCTGACAAGGTCAACCAGTTTAGGTTAGCATCTGAGTTGTTGCCAACTCTTGCAATTTTGCTCGAATTTTTTGATATTTAGATTAATATTTTGATTATTTGATATTCCCTATGAAATGCTGGAACCAAGAGCTTTCATGAACTTCTGTACTTTAATCTTTAAGCTAAGTTTCCAAACCTTACCTATGTACCAAAAAAAAAAAAAGACCCAAGTATCTAATTATAAAGGCAAAATGCCCAGAAAAATGAACAAAAAGGAATTAAAACATTCCTTTAAAAAACGGTTTCATAATTTAAGCACAAGCTTTGGTGTGCAGAGGGGTTTTTTGAGGGTTTCCCATTTCCACTTCTTACTCTGCTTGGATATGAGCAGCCTGGGAGGCCTCCTCCCTCTCTCCTTTCGAAAGGTCACATAAAATGTTGTTTTCAAGTAATCGACTCACAGCCTACTTTTTCATGGAGCTAATGTCAGTCTCACTGCATACTTTCTCACTTTTCTAGTGGAGGCAAGTGCTTTGAACGGAAAACGTGTTACAGCTGACCAGCTTTATTTACTTTCATGAAATCGTTTCAAACTCCTCTGTTGATTGAGTACCAGAGTTCACGATTCCCCATGCGGGTTTACTAGGAAATGCCGCTTTCTTAGCAAGGCCAGCGCCGAGCCCACCTAGCACAGCTGAAAACACAAACCCAAGTCTCTCCCCTCCCTACGGTTGCAGACAGCTGATCAAAGCTCCAGCAGACAACACGTTCAAACTTCTCCCCGTTCCCAGAGTCTTCTTTCAAAGCAGTATTTGCAGTGCTGCCATCACCGGGCCCAGCTGCCCCCACGGCTCCTTCCCCCCTGCCCTGCCGCTACCACCTCCCTCTGCCCAGGGCCGAGAGCTCCTCGTCACCGCTCCCGGTGCCGATCCCACGTCTCCGGTCCCGGCCTGGAGGGAGACACGACGCCCGCTGTCCCCGGGCTCACTGTGTGCGTGTGCGGGGCAGCCGGGCCCGGCCCGCCCTCGGGAGGCGGAGGGAGCCGCTGCTCTGCCCCGGGCGCCGTGGCGCCCTGCGCTCCCTCCCGTAACCTCGGGGACGGGGGCTCCGTGCCGCGGCCTGCCGGAGCCCCCGCGGGTACTAACCTGACCAGGTCGGTCACACAGGATCCCACAACCACCACCTCAGCGGCCATGGCGCCGGGGGAAAGGGGTATCCCTAAGGCCCCGCTGCCCGACCCTTGGACCCTGGACCCGGCCACCGCGGCGGCGGCTTCACCCGTTGCCACGGGCGACGGGTCCGGGAGAGGCCGGCCCGCAGGGACCTTCTGCCGGGAGGGATGCCCGTGGCGAACGCCTGCTGGCGAGGCCGCCCCCTCCTCTCCTTCCCTTCTCCCTCGCCCCACTCCGTCTGCGGCGGACCCGCAGCCCCACGCCTGCACGGCCGGCACAGCCCGCACAGGCAGTGCGGCGGCCGCCAATAGCGGGACCGGTGAAGACCCCTACGGCCCGGGGAGCGGCGGCGGTGGCGGCGGGGTGGGGGCGCGCACGTTGCGCGGCGCGGAGGGGCGGGAGCGCGCACGCCGGGCGCGGGTGGACGGGACGGGCGCGTGTCCGCGGCCGTTGCTAAGCGGTTGCTTTCGGGCCGCCGTAGGTATGGCGGGGCCCGGGACGGGGACGGACGGACGGACGGGCGGGCGGGAGCAGCGCCCCTGTCGGGCCCGGGGGAGCGGCGCGGCGGGCGGCAGGCCAGGCAGGCGGGCTGGCTGCCTTGCTTGTTTCTGCACCGGCGCCCGCCTCTTCCGCTAGCCCCGGAGCGGCTGCAGGCCGGCTCTTAGGAGCTGGCCAGGAGGCGGCGCGGGGGCCGGTGCAGCCCGGGGCGATGGCTGGCCGAGGATGGAGCGCGGCGGCCCGCAGCGGCTCCGGTGGTGGAGTCGGTGTCGGTGTGTCGGTGGGGCGGAGGCCGCGCCCGGGTGGAGCGGGGGAGTGGGGCTTGCAGGGTCAGCCCGGTGCGCGGCCTCTGTGCCAGGGCTGACGGAGCCTGGGGTTACCCGGGGCTCTGCAGACCCGCGGTGCGGCCTTCGGCCCCGGCGGCAGGAGGCGAAGGTGGTCGTTGAGTTCCTTGGTTTCCCCACACGCAGACACCCGTTGCACCCTCGAAGTGAAAACCACAGGCCCAGCCTGCCGGCAGCTGGGCAAAAGGGTTGGTCTGGAAAGGTTCTCTCGCTCTTCAAGGCCTCCATCACAACATTCCCCTTTTTCCTCGCTTCACTTAATGCCCATAACGCTGGTGCCGGTGGTGGGGAGCAGAGTATCTTGGAAGTGGACACTCTGGTGCTCAAGGCAGTGCTGGGTTACTGTGAAGCGTATGGTCCATTTGCCCGAACGATAGGCTGCTGAATCCAAAGGATTCACTATTAGTTTGTTTACTTCTTTCAAATGTTTTGTTTTCAGAGGGAAACAGCCTGGTGAATTTTGTTTTCCTTAACTCCCTTGAGTTTGTTTGTTTTCTGTTTCAAGGACTGTGGGAAAATTGAGCTGGGAAAAAGAAGTGACAACTGAAACTGACGAAAGCAGTACTAATTGCGTTACAGTTTGTAAAGACCTCTGTTTACAAAATAAATTGGTGAGTTTAATTGGTAGTGACCCGTTGAGCGTTGTGTCTGGCTTGTTATGTAGAGGGTATTGTGTATCCTAAAGAAATGATGCAACAAAACTAGGAAAAATGCCTAGTGGTCATTGGCATCTTGTTTTGACAATATCTGTGTATTTTATTAACAAAACGATAAGGAATCTCATCCTGCAGCTCATTTTGGAAGGTGCAGCTGTTGATCAGATCATCAACTTGGGTCACCATGTGTATCTCTTAAGGTCGCACGATTCTGTCCTCGTAACACAGTCCCCTTAACGTGTCATTATCAGAACTGATTCTGAGAGGCCTGTGTATACCTTTATGATTGCTAGATGGGTAGCTTGGTTTTCCGCATGTTTTCAATGATGAGGAAGTTCTTGCCTTCTTCAGTCTAGCTGCCTTTCTGCTTGGGATGACTCTTCCCAGCCGTGGAGCCAGTAGGCTGAAACATGTGCTATGTTTTAGCCACTCTTGTGCAAAGAAATTCTTCAGTGTGGCGCAGGTTGCCCAGAGAAGCTGTGGCTGCCCCATCCCTGGCAGTGCTCAGGACTAGGTTGGACACGGCTTGGAGCAACCTGGCTTAGGGAAGGTTTCGCAGGGGTTGGAACTAGATGAGCTTTAAGGTCCCTTCTGCCCAAAACCATTCCATGATTAGTTTAAACTCATGTTTTATTAGTGGTTCAATCTAAGCCATTGGACTTTGTGCTGAAAAAGGTCAAGTAATAGGCTTGTGGTCTCTCAGTTCCTCTGGGGAAGAGTGAAGGTGAGCAGGCAGTAATTTTTGGTAGAAAAGTAACAAACGGGAGGTAGCATCTTAAATTGCTGAGGACGTTTGCTAAGTGAACGTAAGTAGTTGGCTCTTGTCAAGTTACAGCCAATCACAGATGTGTAGAGAATGTGTTATGTGGTAGGACATGGATATTTAATCTTCAGCTTTTTGCCTACCATAAAATGTAAGAAACAGAGTATTAAAGATAATTGCCATTTTTAGGAAGTCTCAATTTAGTAGTCTTTTTGTTTGCCTTAAAGTGTCTGGCCTTTGCTTTATTCAGATACACTCCAACTAGCTAGGATAAATACTCTTTTCTTGAGCGTTGCTTCACGCTCCTTCAGTCGGAATGACTTTCATGAGAACAAGACGTGTAACTTTAATGTTGCTACCAGTTCCAGGGAGTTACCAGTTTGTGGAATATCCCTTAGTTACCAACTAATACTTGTAAACCGAGTGTTAGAAACAACAGCAAATTGCAAGTGTTGCCATGAGTTGTTCACACTCTCTTTATAGAACACTTATTAGTACAGCAGCCCATATGGGGCATTTTGTAAGGAAGTAAATACAGTATGTATTGGTGGTTTTCAATTAAGTGGATATTTCTATATTTCTATGTTTTGGATCTTTTAGTGGTCAGAATTTAAGTATGAGCTCCTCTAACCCACTTGTCATTGGCATATTTATGTTACCTTGAGTCATTTATGGCTTTGTTTTCTCAAAGTTCAGTTAATTTTCAGTTGACACTCTCTGCCTAAGAATATGCTCGAATATGGTAACTTAGCATTTTAACAGATTACACTTCTTCCATTTCTCTTGCCACAGTCTGTTGTCCACATGCTATAGCCTTTTTTGTTTGCAGTGAGTTAAAATGTGTGGATGTTCAGTATCTGCACTTCAGCTAAAAGCTAGCAGGTTCTTGAAGTGTACTAACTCAGTGGACTAACTGATATAGCATAAGGTCACACAATTGCAAGCGCTTCAGAAAAAAGGCACGCTTAAAATGTGCACGCATCAGCTTCCTAATCTGTTTTGTGAATGAAGATGCCTTTCAAAGAGCATGGTGATCCCACTGCAAGAAAAGGAGTGTTAGCCTTTAAAAGGCATTGTGAAGTGCCGTAAATAGCTAGCTAATTGAAGTAATGTGAAAGTAATACTGATTAAGGTTAGACAAGTGATATTAGAACTTACAAATGAGAATAGGGAGAGGCAATCAAACCCTTGCTCCCATTGCAATCAGTAATGTAAGTGCCATTGATTTTAGTGGAAGCAGAACAGATGTGGCTTGTCAATTACAGACTCCTAATGGAAACACTCATGAGAAGGGTGAGGTTGTGAAGTGTCATAGTGGCCATCAGTTTTATTTCTCTTTCTTGTAGGGATAGGATCGTAATTAAAGGAGCCTAGGACATATGTCTGTTTTTATGCTGATGTTGAATAAATGGGCTTCATTGAACAGTGCAGAATTAGGAGGAAAAGAATTAGCTGTGTTTTTTTCTTTAGAAAGCTGTGCACAATTCAGTTACTGTGCATTCCCAATCCGTTGCATGCATAGATTTATTTCTGTCCATCTTTGCAGAGTGCATGTGCTTTTACATCAAATAAGTAAGACATTTTCTGATTTTATTTCCCCCCTTGCTATCCTTGTGCAGCTCAAGACAAAAGGAAAGAGAAACATACTAAAATGTCACCTGAAGTAGCCTTGAACAGAATTTCTCCAGCACTCTCACCCTTTATTTCCAGTGTGGTCAGAAATGGAAAAGTGGGACTGGATGCTACCAATTGTTTACGGATTACAGACTTGAAATCTGGGTAAGTGATCCTCATCCGAAAAGAATATCCAGCCCCTTACAGTTAAGATGTCTTTCCTGGGCTGAATTTTATGAGGTTCATGTGTGTTTAAGCATTTCCAGTATATCTGGAGCTGACATACTAGCTACATTATTTTTTGTCTTACTACCATTTCGTAGTTTGGGAGACTTAATTTGTCATATTGTTGGCAATAATACTCTTGTTAAAACAGTTCCATTGCTGCCACTTGATAGTGCCGGTTTTCAGCAGCAAGATAAACACTTTTTCTTGTTGTTTATCACTTGCTTACTTGATCTTTTCTTGTGAATTCAAAACTTGAAGATAATTTTGTGTGACCTTGCCTTTAGTCAGGAATATGCTAAATAAGAAAAAATGTTTATGACTCTCTCAAGATCAGTACATCAAGTAGCTAAGGGCCAAGTGCTTGGAATGGGCCAAGCTACTAATTTTGGGAGGGTTCACAGTGGTTTTCATATAGCAATAATGTTTGGGATTCACATGTACAAAGGGACTTTGGTGTGTAACCTCTCTGAATAATACATGGGGAAAGTGAAGTGCTTACAGTTTACTTTAGGCATTGAGCGAAGAGGGGAGGCGCCTAAGGATAAAAGAATACTTGAAATGGGACGTGTCAGAAATGGCGTTGTTCTTTTAGAGCTGGGCATCTAATGGCATCCCTGATTCAGGTATTTGATACTGGAGTTCAGAGCCTGAAGTTGGTTTATCTTAAGGTGTCTAAATCATGGCTTGTATACACACTGCTTGCTTTGTGTGTCATTTTGAATGGTAGTATAACCCATCTTGAGAACCACCACAAATCACTGTTGTTTAAGATTCAGTTCTGCTGAAAACTTTAATATGCTTCTGTAGGCTGCATGTTTCTGGTAGTTACAGTGCCTTTTCAGGAAGGAAGTATGGATTCTAGGGTTAGTTTGAAAGGAACTGTTTCTTCCCTGTAAGGCACGGTGACAGATTTACTTAGTCTGAGAAGCTGTACCTTTGTTGTTAGTGATGTCTGGTTTGGCATTTAGGCTTCCAAATTATCTGAGATAGGCTGAGCGTCTATGCGTCTGCTGCTGTCATTTCATGCTAGGCCTTGCTTTCTCCGGAACTAAGCTCCTATCTCAGCCTTCCTAGAAGACATCTTACATTTCTCCTATTGAATCTGAGAATACGAAATAACATAGAAAAAAAAATACAGTAGTCTGGTGGTGAAGGTATCAGCTTGTTGGAAGGTAGATGAGGGTTTTGTTCTCTGCCTAAGGAATGCTTATGCTGCCTGTCTTTAAAAGAACAGGTAAAGATAATAAGAAGTGGTGTTTTCCAGCTGACTCTTTTCCGAGGTACTTGGAATAAAGTGTCTGAAGCTTTCAGCCGGTGATCTTACCAAGATGATCTTGAGTTTACTTTGATAAATCCTGAATGTTTTCCAGGGATGTATTCTTTGAAAAGCTAAAACCTGCCCTAGCAGCACCTGTTAACCAAAGCCCAAGGATTCAAATTGTGTATTAACTGTGTTGAGCATGGTGTCTACAACACAAATACAACACCTGACAGAGATTGGACTGTATATTGTTAAAGGCATAGGCTCAGCTAGATGCAAGTGCTAGCAATTTATGTATTTATTTATTCTTGTTCTGGAGTGTAAAAAATGAGGGTCATTTCTATGTTGAGGCTTTTTTATGGCTTGAAGTTATTAGGAGCTGGAGTTAAGATAATTAAGATCCTGCATTTAACTGAGAAGTCTTTTTAAGGTGATTTTTTTGAGGTACAGGTAGGTTTCTTAAAAGCTATCTTGTAAATGGGATTTATTAGCAATTGCTTGAAATTTGTTTAAAATGTAAATCTCATGCATGAGGGTTTTTAGAAAAGGTTTTTGTTTTGTGTTACAAATAAATAATTGCTGCATTATTTATAGTAGGAAAACTCTGGCTTTACTGCATTGGTGTGTAAATACAAAGTTCCTTGTCATTTATGCTTTATAGGTAAACAGTGTAAAATCATTCAACGTAAGACAGATGGAATTGCAGAGGAGTCCCTTCCATAACTCAAGATCTCATTCAGTGGTCTTTAACCTTTGATATAGGAGCCTTTAGGACTTCACGGACTGTTTTTGAGAGGTCCATATCAGCTGATAAATAAAAAAATCCTCAACCTACTGTATTGCCAGGAGATGCTGAATTTGTTACTGCTTCTTAAGGAAGAGAGTCCAAAAATGGATTGAAAACCATTACTCTGCTCTCTTCCCTATCCTCGTATTTCAGGACTATTCAAACCCTGGTATACAAAGAAATAGAAGGCAGAGGTAAATGCAGGTGATACCCACATGAAGAAACAGAAGTATAAGCACATAGAGGTTGGACATAAGCAAGAGGAAAATGAGGAGAACCTTTGCTAGAGAAATAGACAAGAAGTTCAGGACATTAATCGCAAAACTCTCTTCAGATTCAGTGGGGCAGAATGAGGCTTTAAACTGGAACAGGAAGGTGAGGAAGAGGTACTAGATGAATGTCTGATGTTAAATAAAAAGTAGTTCTTGATCTCAAATGAATGTGACCATTTGTACAAGAAGCATCAGTTCAGAAACTTTGCTTTCGAATAGTGATTGCACAGTTATTGACGCATGAAAAGGGCTGTAATCACATCTCTTCCATAGTCTATATTTTTATTACAAAATATGTGAGTATTTTATGCTATAACTGGTGTGTTGTGTGGAAGATTTTGAAGTTTAAAATAAATTAAATTTTACTATAACCCGTAAGATGTTAAAATATTTAAAGTAATCATCTTAACAGTTAACTCCAATAACAGAAGCATCTGGAAGCTTCTGGGACAAGGGGAGGAGCTGCATGGCTGCTCCACTGTCATGTACCACAGTGTTATTCTGGTAGAAAATTAGGGGTTGCCTGTAGTTATGCCACTTCCCTGAGGAACTGCTTTACAGTTATAACAACACAATGTGCAAGCTGAAGATCCATCCATTCTCATTTCTTAGGTTTTAGAAATGAGCTGTGATTTAAAAGGAGAATAATGGTAACATATTGAATACAGTAATACCTTTCAGGCCTTGCCTTTGTTGTGACATTCTCAACTTGAAAGTGGAAAGAATTTCCCTTTCAATTCATCAATGCAATATCAAGTTCCAGGTTTATTAGCTTGTCATGTTAGTTGGTTTTGATTTGTAAATGGCAAACATATTAAGCCTTTAATTATTTGAAAAGTCAATCCATATGTCAGATGATTTTAGTAAGGAACTTATTTTGCACTTATTTGAACTTATTGCTAAGACTGACTACTTAGGTTTGTTGTGTTTTATAAACTGCACTAAAGAGCTGATGTTAGATTAGAAGTATGAAGTATGATGATATGTTAATTTGCTTTGCTTGGTACTGTAGGAGGGAAATATGTCATAGTAAAGAAATCCTATTGTTTTGCAGTCTTTGAGTATGTAAATGTTTTATAATGATATGTTATGGTTCCATAATGTCTGTGTGTTTTACAAACTTATTAGACAGTACCAGTCTCATCAGACACTTAAATACATTTACATCTATGAGTAGGACCTTCAGGAACAAGTCCCGTTTATAGAAATTATATAGCCACTGCTGGTGTAGAGCGAGTAAACTTCAGTGGGTACCCCTGAACTGAGCTCAACAATATGGCATGACAGGAAAGAAGGAAAATCCTCAATGGAAACAGTAATAAAAAGTCAGGTGGCTAATTCTGCAGTGCTGTTACCTTCTTTCTGTGAAAAGGGCTCCAGAGTGAGCAAACCAGAACCTGAGTGTTGGGTCACATCTAAAATACAGCACCGTTAGCAGCATTGATTCTGGTGATAAGAAAACCCTGGCGGCATCTCTGTTTCATTAATAAAAAACATTCTTGGAGATGACAGAGTGGATCAAAGCATTTTTAACTCCTGCATAGGTTATTACCTCGTTCTAGACCCAAAGAAAATACTGCTGCCAGTTGACTCAATGCCATCTATTGTATCATTCAGTAAATCTCCAGTGGTGTCTCTTTGAAATAATGACCCATCTTAATTAGATATTAAAATCTAGTCATAACCAGCTGAATTGTGGCTGAGGCATTTTTCTTAGCATTTATGCATATAATCATGGGAAAGATGTTGGAGGGGTTATTAGGTAGGTTTACAAATAGAGGACATTTTCTTGTGTGAAGGGTGTTTAATTATTGTATAATGTAGAATCCAATTATTTTAGAGGCTGCTGCTTTTCCTATGGTGTATTGCAATAGCGAAAAACGTATTTGTGGTGGTCATTGCCTTTGAGAACTTCTTTTTTTGGGGGAGGGGGGTGTTTGGTTTTTTTTCTTTTCCCCTACAGCTGTTCATCAGGGCCCATGCTTGAGCCCCAAATTATACTGCAAGCCTATTCTTACTCAACAAACTTTGCTTTGTTTTTTAGATTACTTTGATGTGTTGCACCAGCCAGAATTTCAAACTGAATACAGTGATTTAAAGCTGCATGTATTAAGATTCTAATTTTTTTAAAGATATCCACTCACAGCATAATTTTAAATTTCATACTTGTGTGGCTCTACTTTTTCCATATTTATGAGGAGATTAATTGTGGAATTTTGATGTAAGTGGTTTGTGTGAAACCGCGTTGATATTCTGTTCTTGGCTCTTGTCTGATTTGCTATTGATTTCTGCATCTTTACTTGATATTGAGCTATGTTTACAATCAGTGTGTTCCTGAAAGAAACCTATGGGAAGAGTGGTCAAAAGAATCTAGTAGATTCTGAAGTAGTGTTTAACAAACAAATACATTATCAAGCTGTAATAAGCTATTTATAACTTTATTGCCCTGTTTCCTAGCAAGCAGTGATGATTTACTTTTTTGTGTTATCAAGTAGACTGCAATATGCTTTGGTATTTCCCTTTCTTTTGGGCATTTCCTTTTTTAAAGTAGGTACGCATTTTATGTGCGTATTTCATGAGATCATATTGGTTTTTACTGTGAAATACTATTACAATACTGTAGTGGTTATTTAAAGCTTCTGCTTGATCTTTTGATTAATTTGAACTGAAAGAGTCAACTTCAGTTACTTGATAAAAGTTCACATTCCATCAGTCACGTTGGTATTTATAGAGGGTTTTTTAACGTTCGTTCTGTTTATGTATGAAGTTTAATGAGTCTGACTCTTCTGAACACAATTACTATGAAAAGCTGTTTTAAAACCTGATAATGTTCTGCGTATAGTGTATATTTGAAAGGATTGGCAGTTTCTAGGTGAGATATGGTCGTATGAGTCCTTTACTGTTATACTGGATAAGTCATAAACTATTACTTTTGCACAGAGTAGGTAATTTCTGATAACAAATACGTTTCTTCACTACAAAGAATTTTATTACTGGATGTCACTCAAGCAGAATTTAACAGGCTGAAGTTCTGATGGGACCATGTTGAGAGAGTTATCACTGTGGAGGAGCACTTGGAACTTCAAACAGCAATTTTTCTGTGTTGGTCCAAAAAGGTAATCCCCAGGATTGCTCTTTCCTGCATTTACTTCTGAATGTTGAAAAAACAAAGACAAATGTCTGTCTGATAAAGATCTGTTATATGTGTATATTTCGTAGTGGTTTTGTAAATACTCTTCACAGAGTTTAGTTTTTTTTAATGCTAATTTTAAACAAGGTGCTTGATGTTGTTTAGGAAAAAGGTGGGTCTGTAAGTTTCAAGTGCTATGGGTAAAGAAAGTATTCTAAATAGTAAAAGTAGTGTTAGATAATTGTGGTAAATTGGGCTGTAGTTTGAAAGACAACATAGGTTTTCCTAAAATTGGTTCAATTTAAATAATGGACAGTATGTATTTGCTGGTATTTTTAGTCTGGGGCAGTGTGTGATGAGTGACTTGCTCTTCTCTGACGTTGAATAAACTGCATGTAATGTCTACCAGTTTTATGCTTTAAATAAAAATGAGAAGAAACTATTTGATGCTGTTTCTTTTCCAATTTGTTTAAAGAGAGTTTCACATGATGTAGTACTGATGTATGTGCCAAATACACTTGGAAAGATGTATCTTAGCAAGGTATGTAATTGTACGTTGGTAGTTCATTGAACACCTCTTGAAAGCCAGGGTTTGCATTAATATGTTGTATGTCTCTGTCCAGCACTTTCTGCTGTTGTAACAGAAGTTTGTCTTATTTCTTTGCATTGTGCATCATTGCAGGAGAAAAATTCCTAAGGCTTTATCTTTTGTTGTAAAGATAAGTAAAAATAATAATTTAGTACCTGGTCCAGTTTCTTTGTGACAATTGTTTAATGTGGGCTGGATAGATCTCTCGCATACTATAGATTTTGGATGTATATTGCATTTCACAGGAAGCTGAGAACAACTGGCTTTTAATTATTTATTCAGAGAAGAATGTATTCCTGGTTAGCTGGTTGGTAAATTCTTCCAGCCTTACCTATGCACTTATACGTCATGTATGCCTGACTCTCTCATACACATATACTACATGCATGGCATGATAACATTAGATAGCTAACATACACTTGTAATGAAGCTGAAGCAAAAGATTGATTTTTTTTTTTGCTGTTGTTTGTTTATCCTGTTTGTTGCAGTCATTGTCTGATGAGTTTAGGGGCTTTAAAAGCATAGGAGGTGATCAAAGGCTTAGTCTTGACAGATCTGTATACAACAGTGGAGAAGATAGCTGATTCTGCCATGTTTATATTACAGCCAACAGAAGCCAATGGGAATATTTCTGTAAATTACTTCTGTCAGTCAGTGATAGTAAAAGAAGCAAATCATTAATTTTTGAAATCAGAATCTGTACACAGTCATTCTCTAACTGGGGGAAATAAAAAACTCTGCAGGCCTTTCCTTATGATGTATTGATCACTATGTAAACCTGTGTCATTGTCATGAGAGCCTCTTCTGCTGGTGCTTAAGCTGATACCTCTTCATTGGTGCCTTTTTAAATGCACCCTTTTAAGTGCTTTGGGATCGCTCAAACCATCAGTTGTAGCCCTGTTTTGACTGGTGGAGAAATTTTTCTGACCATTCAGGTAACTTTGCCCAGCACTGAATTTGCACTGTAGGTTTAATATCTTAAATTCAACTGGAAATTGAATAAACACACCATTGCAGTGCTTTGCCTGAGCTGTTTTAATCTGTTTCTTGAGATATGTAGCTTAGGCATTTACTTGGCACTGCACAATGTAGGCATACCTTGAAGCAACTATTATCTAGCAGGAAGTGAGCATCTGAAAAGAATACTGTGAGCTGTATATGTACGTGAACAGTTTTGTTTGCTCTTGAAATTGATGCTTTATTGAACATAGTAAATTCAGTCCTTGAAGTTAAGGTAATCCATAGAAAAGTAAAAGTTGTTAAAAGGGAACGGTCTTGTTTTGTCTTTCCTGAGAGAAGGGAATTGGTACATCTGAGGCAAACCACTTCTCAGTGTAGGGCACAGGTTCTTTTCTTTGTAATCAGTGGTATGTGGCTTGAAAGGACAAAATTAGACAACTGGGATGAGGTTTTTTTCTATTCTTTGTTTTGTTTTTTTACTGTGAGATTAAAATAATAATGAAAAAAAAAAGACAACCCAATGGGATTGAGTTAATTAAAGAAAACTGCAGAATTCCATTATGGGAGAGAGGCAAAAAGTGCCAAATATAAAACCCTCTAAAACACCCTGCCCATGGCACGGGGGTTGGAACTGGATGATCTTAAGATCCTTTCCAGCCCTAACTATTCTATGATTCGTTGATAATATTTTCCTAAAAACCCAAAAGAAAACCCCAGATCCCTGTGCATCGCTGCAGTAATATTTTTAAACCAAAAATGGGACAGAGTACCTGTTGCTCTGTTTTGGATGGTCAGTTCTTTGTTCAATACAAACACTTGTGGGGATTATTCTTGCTCATAGTTGGGGTTAACAGTGATCTTTCAAAATGTCTCCGGCTTTACATGGTTTGTGTGAAATAAATTGCTTAGAAAATAAGAGACTTTATCGCTACTACAGCCGATATTGGGAGCAATGCTAAGTGACTTATTAAACATATGTTTATAATAGCTTAGCTTTTGTGACTTGCTGTATGAATATACTCTTTTCTGTGAACACTGAAAGGATGTGAAACTGCAGGTGGTAGACTATAATTTCATTCTTGGTGAAGAATGGTTCTCTTTTAGAGTAATCTAAAAGTAAAAATGTTCCTTATCTGATATTTTTTTTCTTCTTTCTTCAGAAATTGAATTCACGTTAGAGAACAGTAGAGGTAGAACATGAGAGATTATTAGGTTCTAATTCATTGCCAAGTAATACATAATCAAATGGCAGTTGTGAAAATACAAAGCAGAACTTTAAATCTGCTGGGAGGGGAAAGAGGTGAACTAAATTTAAAGGATGCATTTGGCACTCCCTCATGTTTTCTCTAAAACTTTGCTTTTGAGTTTCAAGGATTTGAGGTACAGCTGGGTTTACCTTGCAATGAAGTACTCCTTTTTTTCCCTTGCCTGACTGCGTGACAGAAAGGTAGTTTATGGTACTGCAAATTCACTAGGTGTTTTTTTCTTTTTCCTACCAAAACTCGGTCCTCTGGAGTGTGCATTATGAGTGTTATCCCACTGCAATTGTCTTGTTTCTCTTAGTTTTTTCCAATCACTCCTTCACTAAAATTTCCATCTTCTGTTTCTGTTTTATTATCCTGGGGAGCAAGTGTGCCATGTGCAGTTTGTAAAGAGTTACAGGCAATTACCAGAATATAAAAGATCTTGCTTACGAAGGTAATCAGTTTGATTATAAAAGATGTTTGAAAATCATGTTTGTAAAGCATGTTTTATTGTAAATTTTCTTTTGTCAGTTGATAATTATTATTTGTAATTTCTATCATAATTAGCTCCCTGAGACCCAATATTAATGAGCTCCCACCCTAAACTATGGGGATTTTACAATTGGAAGCCTTTGAAATGGACTATTCTTTAGAGATTTTCTTTCAAGTACGCCTTAAAGTATATAAGATGTGGTGCTGGTTAGCAACTCTGTCTTAATGCTCCTTTTTGTTGTGGCTGTTTCCAACCTGTCCTTCTATGGTGGCTGGAAAAGAGCTGTTCTAAAACCAGCTTTCCTAGGCTAAATGAACAGATAGTTTGTGATGCTAAAAGAAAATCACCATCATGCAGGTTTTGTATATGCTTTCTTTTAATATAGAAGTTCTCTGAGAATATATATATGTGTGCTTCCTCTGTTTCCCTCCTAGAGGCTGGGCTGAATGCCCGCTTCCAGCAGATGTAGCCGTGCTTTGGGAGACTGTGGGTCACATGCCACAAGATCAGGGCAGATGTGAAGGAAATCTGTAGCTCTAGAAGCAGGCCTAGAGCTCTCCCCACCTGCAACATCTGCTTTGGCAAGCTCTCACTCATGTCATGTAAATCTACACTTTCTGTTAACGTCCAGCAACTGTATTTAATGACAGTAGTCATTGGATGCTTTTGCATAGTGCTTCTAATGAAAGCAGGTTGCAGGCAGCTGAATCAGTCTTAGTTGTTTGAACTTTACTTTTTAAGAAATGCAGCTCTGCCTATGGGTACAGAAGGGAAGCAAGGCTTTGTTTTCCTAGGGTACGTGTTCTGCCTGGTATCCCACTCCTTTTCTGAAAGTTCCAGTTAGTATGATGAACTTCATACAGGAAAACATAAATACATACATAAGGTAAGATCAGCACTGAGAGAAGATGAAGGTTTTGTTGAGAATATAGTTGACATACCTGGAGACACCTTGGAATTTCCCAGTTCAGAACTATGTCTTGAAATACTGTTACAGTTATGGAATATCATCCACATTAACAGGATTTATAAGCAATATCATAATCAGTATTACAATATTAAAAGTACTCTATAGATAGTTTAATTTTCTACTAGGTTTAAAGAAACCAGCTAGTTTACAAATGAGTTTTATGAGTGTTTTTTATCTGTTGTAAAGTCCCTTGGAATAATTATCAGTGGGCTTTCAGATTTGAATATTTTAATTAAAATATGTAACTAAGTAGTGATCATTCTAATTGTAACTGGAGTTTTATTTCCCAAAAGCAGTGGTGTGTGTCTTTGTTTTTTAAGTGCAAGTCCTTCTGTCTCATATGTGTAATACATATGTTTGTGTGAAGATGAATATCGGTTGACTAGACCATCTTTCCCATTTCAAATTTGGCCTGATTTGACAGGATTTTGATTGGATCTGTTGGTTTTTAGCAGCAGCTGCTCAGTACTCTTCTTCTGTATTTGCAGGCCTCTGGGAACCTGTAAGGCTTTACAACCACTGTTGCACGGAGCTGCAGTTGATACAGGTTTTCACTATCAGTGTCAGCTGTTAAAATGTCACTTTTGCCATTTTTCTGTTTCTTGATCCTTGCAAAAAAAGCCCTTTTTTTTTTGTCACCTGCTGGCCTTCCTTCCACTCTCCTCCCCCCTCCATACACTTTAATTATTCTTAATGCCTTTGTAGATGACTTACCCATCTGTTGTGAATTCTGCAATTAATTCTTAATTGAATGGGGTAAAAATAATGTATCTTCAGGGAACACTGGAGCAGATTTCCATCTACAAAAATGGGAGGGAAAAAGAATCTGAGGGCGTTGACAAAGGCTGTTCTACTTGAGTTTAACATTAAGGTATTTTTCTTAGCAAATACCACATAAGAGCTTTGGGTGGAGTTTTGAGTTTGCTGCCTCTTACTAGTAACAAGGGATTTACTTGTCTTTGCTTCTGAATTATATTTGACTCTCGCTGACACAACCTTCAGCCTCTAAACCCCTGACTGAATTGCCTCATCATTACAAAAATAATCCTCATTTTCTTCTTTAGCCTTTTGTGTTGTGAAAGGAACTTGACCTCCTTTTCCCCCTAACAGTATCTTTGTATGACACACATAGGAACAATTAGAAATGTATTCTAGATACACTGGAGATGGGAAGGGTTGGGAATGCAGCCAATGGTCAGAATGTACTTTATGATGTTGCTCTTTTTATTTGTGTGTGGGTTTTTTTAGCTGTGTTCTCCATCAGGGTATCTCTGATTCTGTGTGACACTTTCTTGGCTTTTACATGAGCAGCCTGGTGAACAAAAATGTTGTCTACTATCCAAAAAGTAGTGATCTTCAAGAACAGCAAATGCAGCAGTCTAAGCATCATGAGATTAAAGAAGCCTTTGCATTTCTTGCTGTTTGGTTTAGGCAGTCTCAGTATTAAGCTCCTGAAATTATAGGGGTTATGGGTTGGGGTTTTTTTAAGTCTTTGGATAGACTAACCACTTATCTCCAGACTTTAAGGATTAAGGTGGTAAACACTTGGGTTCTTGTTTCATTGTGACCCTTCAGCTGGCACAGAGCTTACTTTTGCTACGATCTTACCAGAGCCCAAATAATTTAAGACTGCTTGTCTTGGAAATACTTTCAAGTGGTGGTTGTTGACGACTAGTTGAGAGGAAGACCACATTGGAATCTAGGGCTATCACAGTCCTCCTTGTCAAATATCGCAGTCCTCCTGTCAAATATGAACGTGGCTCAGAAGGGAAAGGTTTTTTGTTTGGTTGTTTGGTTAGTTTTTAACTTAAGCTAAACAGAAGAAGAGTTAATTTAAGAGAATCATCTATTATAAATGCATTGGTATAAGAGAAACCATGATGTTAAACTCACCTATAGCTGCCTTTCCAGAGGCTTTTTGAATACTCTGGAAAGAAGGATTGATTCTGCAAAAAAACCCCTTCTGCCACAACTATTGTTATTGGCTGATGCATTATTCCGAGCAGTAAAACTGAGTAACTTTCCTGATATTTTTATTTATTTATTTATTTCCCTCTTGGATAATCTTTCCTGTTTCCTTGTGTGGCTGGTAAACAATTCTGAACATTTCTAACTACGCATCTGGTGCTGACGATGACCTTTTATTTGAACAAGAACTCGTTTAATTTATGTGTGTTTTGTTTACTGTGAAGGAAACCTTTCCTAACAGGTCACAGACAGTTCCAACTGTAAGATGCATCAAACACTGAATGAAGGAATGTTCTACTTTTCTTCTACTTGGAATACGTATTTCATAAGAATGTAACGTATCTCAGCTCACTTAATCTGCTCAAAATTTAGCTAAAATCTGCTGAGAAAGGGAAGAGCTTGTGTTCAGCTATGGTTTCTTGCATACTCAGTTTCATTGACTAGATTCCAAATATAGGTCTCAGTACAACTTGTGAACAAGGCAGCAATACCTTCAAGGATATTCCTTCATCCTGGAAACTTGTCAAGTCAATGATTCTTTGATGTTTTAATAGGGAAACCATTGTGGGAGATCTTGTGGTATGGCATTAATCGTGTTATGAAGATTAATGCCTATCACTGCTCTGAGCATTGGAGTGTTAATTGTTGCTTCCATGGCTTTCCTATGTAAAATGTTGACTATTTAGATGAAGGTATGCAAATTAGTGTAATATTTTTCCGTGAATGAGCAGGGAGGCTAGCACATCATTCATCATGAGATGGAGTCAGCTTCTGAAATTAATATTCAACGTGAGGTATTACTGTTCTATCTGCCAATTTCCTGTGAAAACAGGACAACAGATGATCATTAACAGACCTTGTTAAAAGTAATTCCTTTTCACCATGACTTTTTTGTGGACCACATTAATTATAAGGATCAGCAAATGTAAAATCTTACACTCTAGAGAAGATGGAGGTCATGCTTCTGGGTTGGGTGTGCTTCTAATTATAAGAGGTTCTGTGTATTAAGGAAATTCAGGCAGATGTTCATAGCCAAGCTGTTATCTGTGGCTCTCTGTTGAAATAAGGTCACATATAGATTCCTAGGTACACCAAAGTTTTGATTTGCCTTAGAAGTTTTGTTCTTTTACTGCTTATACTAAAATGTAGCTGCCTCCTTTCAAACGGATGCATGTAAGGTTTGTACTTGGTTGCTCAGCCTATCACAGTTATTGAAGTCTCTTGTGCAGCCTAGCCAGAGTAATCTGGGAAAGAACAAAGAAAAGACTGTGGATACTGTCACTCTATCACTTCTAGACCAGTAAAATTAAAAACTTCTCTAGTGAAGTTCAGTAATTTAGGTAAAGTACTTAGTCTTGCTTTTAGGGACATTTGCCATTAAATCAGGCTTTTATTTTAATGTTATAGAATATTCTACTTTCTCTAAGTATTTCCAAGTGGCCCATTGTACTAAAAGTAAAAATTGTAGGGTATTTGCAGGATCAGAAAGTTTTTTGTCTGCTGAAAAGCTAACAACACAGTTATTTTGATGGCATTTGAGAAATGCGTCTCGGGCTGTGACCTATGCTACCTTGAAAGAATCTTCCATTAAATATTAACTGATGTTGCAGAGATATTTTTGAAGCTGCAAAGGAGTTTTTTGGTTTGCTTTTTTTGTATGCTTCCTAGAATTGGCCTTGTACATGATGTGAGCCTTAGAAATGACTTGAAAGTAGATAATACTTTCATATCTATAGCTGTTAAATTAATTGACAGCCATTAAAGTACTATACTGATGGGCACTCCTGTTTTGCTGTTCTCACCTACTAAACCAAAAAGCATCTTTGAAAAAATTATATTCTTTTGTTGTTTCTGTTGCACTGTAGCTCCAATCTCTCATGTTCTCAAACTGATGTTACTCCCAGTGATAATGGTGGTGCTTTACTATTCTGGCTAAGTCTTACCGAGATGGAATTCATGAAGAAGTAGTTCAGACTATTAAATCTAAACATTTTCCAGCTCTGGTCCTGTTGTCCAGCATGATGCATTCCCTTTGATGTAGTATTGTTGGCCTGTTTTATAAACATTGTCTCTTTTCTATCATCAGTCTTTCAATGAAATATGAAGTAGCATTATACCAGAAGAAACCCCAGTCAGTTTATTCTTCCTAGATGGAGCCAGATGTGAACTAATCTGTTTTGAACCTTGCTTTCCAGTCAGCTCTGCGCCCATCTGATACTAGTTGTATGTAAATTGTATCTGTAGATCATTTGCATGGTGCTCTCACAAGACCTTTCTGAAGTGAAGATAGGACATTGTTGCTTCCCTTTTATTTGGAAGGACAGTTATCTAATTTCTGTAATGATACTGAAAGAAATGTGGCGTATTGTTGAATCAGTGTAGGCTGTTAATTGCATCTGTGTTAGATTCTAGGTGCGCGTAAGTGGTTTGCTTATGTTTTCTAGTATTTTTGTCAGAACTTCATTAAAGTTAATTGGTGCAGAGTTCTGTGGTTGCTTCTTTTCGACGAAATGACGTGGGCAGAAGTTTGGTTAAATAGTAAATGTAGCTCACTGAATAAAAACAGTCTCAAATTTTCTGCACGTGTTTTCCTTAACTTGGAAGTGTAAAGAGAAGAGAGTGTAGAGCCAGTGTCTGAGAAAAATGGCTCTCTGAAGCATTCAGAGTATGCTAATGAGAATTACCATTGCCCTGTTTGCTGTGATGCCTCTTCTGAGGTAAAGCAGAGCTGCAGGAGTTGTGTTTCTGTCTGATAACTTAGGATGGAAGTTTTTTACTTTTTGGCTTACTCATCTTTTATCCCTCAGTGTGTGTATGGCCCACTAAACATATCTCCTTTCATTATATTGTCAGCGGTTTGTATTAGAGCTCTACCAGTGATCCGATATATAAGCTTAGTCAAGTTATTTCACCTTTGTCTACCTTGTTTTCACTCTTTTGTCCAGAGTTGGCCAGTGTAGCTCTGAGCTTTAAGTGGCTTGCAACTAGCCTAGTTCTGGTGCTGGAGCTATAAAGATACAAGGCCAGCAGGAAGACTTCTGGGATATCGGGATACCTGGATATGGATAGCAATGAAATGCTGAGGGCTTCTGGTACTTTTGCTACTGGGACCTATCATGCCTGCAAGCCCACACTGGTGACAGCTCCAGGGACCATTCCTGTTAGTGAAACTATTTGTATTGCTGTTTCTCCTTTTGCAGCTGAGATTTTTGGTTCTTTGTTATGCAAAGGTTTTGGCACATGATTTAAAAGGTTGTGAAAAAGCTAATCATTTCTGTCCTAGATGCTGAACAATTTTTCAGTGACTTTTGTGTTCATAAAATACTTGCTTATCAGTGTAAGACCCAGCTGCTGTTGCGATGCTCTGGATAAACAGGAGTTATGCAATGATCACAGATCATGGACGTACATTCTCAGTTGTCACAGCCTCAAATACCTGATTCTGAAACTTTCTCATCTGAAGACTTACTGTGAGACTGTTCCACAAGGGAAAAATTCAAGCTTAGTGTAGGTAAAAGTGACTGAACATTTGTGTATTAAGACTGAGATTCATCTGGATGGCAGGAATAGAGGGCATGTAACCATGGTACTGTGGCATAGGCCGAGAGTTGTGAGCTGCAAAATTGTGTACAAAGTAGAGAATTTGGTGTCTGTGACTAATTCACATAGAATCATATATGATTGTAATAACGCTCTCGAACCAATTGTGCATGTATTTCCTTTCTTAAAATGGGAAAAAAAAAGATAGTTGGCACAGATCCTTAAGTTTCTTATGCTGTTATGAGAACTGCTGGTCAAAAGAGAATGCGCCTCCTGCATCTTTCCCATCTTTTCTTCTTTTCCAGAATCCGAGGGGTGAGTATTTCTAGTATTCTCAACATCTTTATTATGTCAGTTGTTTTTGCCCTCTAGAATAATGTCAGCATTTGCCACCATCTGTAACTGCTTAGCACATTCTTTTCTTATCGTTGTTTTTAGCTGTACATCCTTGACCCCTGGACCTAGCTGTGATCGGTTTAAGCTCCATATCCCTTATGCTGGAGAAACACTCAAATGTAAGTTAAAAACTGTTGCTATTGCATCTTGGCCTTTCTTTCAGTGTTCTATATCATACTAAGTTTTCCAGTGTGTCTAACTTATGAGTTTTGAGATACCTGTGTTTGTTTTTTCTTAAAGCTTCAGCTTTAAGGCTATGTGACTGTAAGAACATCTAATTTTTAACATGAGTTTACAGCCTTCCTTGATGCTACAAATTTGAAAACATAAATCCTGAAAGCCAAAAGTCACCTCCCAGTATTTCTAATAAAATGTTATGACTAAGACAATCTCATGACCATTTTTAGACTCACTTCTGATCTGTATATGCTTTGTGCTGTTTCCTTCTCTTTTAGGAAGAATTCCTTATTAAGCTCCAATGAAAGTAGTTGGTCTGATATTTTATGAGGTGTCTCTAAATAGTAACTGCTATAATTGACCGAATTAGAGAAATGTGACTTGTTTTTTTCTGATTTAGTGGTGTGGTGAAATCTTCCTTACCCTTGGAGGCTCTGTAGATAGCTGGCTCAGTTGTCCACTCCTCTATTAGTTTGTTTTGTTTCAAAGCATTAGAAAAAAGTTTGCTTTTCTATGTTTTTAGGAGGTAAAAGCCAGTTTTCTAAGCACTTGAATTGCTGAAAAATGGTAAGGTTGTGTTGGTTTTATCTCTTAACAACTGAAATATGAGAAGGGATGAAGAATTTTCAGATAAAGTAAAATTTAAAATTTGATGATTTTAGATTTAGGGCAGCACTGGTGAAACCACATCTGTAGAACTGTGTCCAGGTCTACCTAGTGCCAGAAATGCATGGACATAATGGAATAAGTCCAGCAAAAGACTACAACAATTGCTGAGGGACTGGAGCCTCTGTTGTACAAGGAGAGGCCAAGAGAGCTGGGGCTTCTCAAGAAGAGAAGGCCCAGGGCAAATCTTTTCAATGTGCATAAATACCTGATGGGGGGAAATGGAGAAGATGGAGCCAGGCTCTTCTCAGCGGGGGTCACTGTAGGGAACTGGTCACAAATTGAAATACAGAAAATTCTATTTAAATGTGATAAAAGAACCCTCATTTTGTGAGGATGGTCAGTAAGTGGAACACAGTGTATTCAGAGTTTGTGTTGCTTGTATTTCTCCATTCTTGGAAATACTCAAAATGCAACTGGATGTGGTCCTCGTCAATCTGCTCTTGGTGACACTGCGCTGGGTGGGGGGATTGGACTAGGCAGTCTATAGAGATGCTGTCCAAGCTCAGCTACCTTGCGAGTCTGTGAAAATAATGCATGTACTTAGTGTGAACAGAAATGGTAAACACTTCAAACACTGCTTTGATAGAATCCATTTAGACTGCATCATGCATATGCTAGAGCTCTTCAAGACATTTAAATAAGTTGCATTCCTTCTCTAGTAGTTTTTCTTGTCATTATGTAGTGCACTGAAAGCCCTGCTTTATGAATAGAAATCAACACGATTAAACTTCTTATCACTAGAAGTACTTTAAAGCTTCCATTTGGCACCTACAAAGAAAGTTGACTTTGCCAGAAGGTGGTCTAGAAGTTTGCTCGTGTGTTTGAGAGAGGAGCTGGGCTCGTGTATCAGTCTACTGCGACTATTTTATCTATTCTGAAAGTCTGAAATCATGGCTCAGGAGGCTTTACTTGTCATTCCCAAGAGATAAAAATGAAATATTAAGTCCTGTTAATAATATTAAATATTATTAATAATAAATTAAATAAATTAATTATTATTAATAATATTAAATCCTTATTTAAAGGGAAAAAAAGGATATAGCTGTGCATCTATGCAGAATATTTAGTAAGTAACAGCTTTATTTATATGAAACCAACTACCCTACTGGGTAGAACTTTTGTCTTTATTTAAATTTCTGTTTAAAAAAGTGTGATACTGTGTAGCAGACTCAACCTGTTGAGTCTTCATGTGTCCTGCAGTGTGTGGTAGATTATGCATGAGAGTTGTTTGATGACAACAATCAAGATACGGTGAAAAGAGGCTTCATTGCATGATACTGCTTTAGAGAATAGTCTTTTATTTCCTGTGGGATTGTAGTAACCTTCTTATTTATCACCATATAGGGCATTACTAGTACATTCTGAGAGCTTTGCATCTTTACGTGTTTTTAAGTAGAGGCTATAATTGTTCCAGATTCATAAAGGAAAATTAGTAGATTAAAATGCCTGTATGCAAGGACTTAAGAATGCAGACTATACTAATATACTAAATGACTGTAGTCCTGTTAGAATACCTAGAAATACAATTATGGACTGTGCCTTAAATTTAAATATTGAGAAATAAGCTGCTTACCCCCCACTTCCCAGTTCTTTTATTTTGTACATCACATAAGCAATTAAACAAAACAGTTATAATGCTACTGCTCTCTTCCACCTTCGCAAAACCCAAACCACACATTCTAACCATCCTATATATTTTAATATGATCAATTGAAAGTGATGTAAACAAGTGTATCTTTGCAGAGGTACCTAATAATAGCAGTGAATTCAAGTAATAATAATACTCCACATTTCAGCATTATATGTTTGGAAATGCTGTGAATTGTTCAGTCTCACAGCATGTGGAATAAATAGTGGTGTGAGCAGATTCAAGAAAGCTTTAATGATTTTGTGTTTAGATCTGTAATGTTGCCAAGGGAAGGCAGCCATGGTGTGCAACCAGAGATTTGTAGATACTTTGTTGTAGGCTGTTGCTAGATACCTTATCTTTCAAAGGCAGAATATTTCTGCAAAGGAAAGTTGCGAAATCTGCCAGAATAAAAAGATTGGCTGAAAATACTCAAGATCACCAATGTACGGTCTTTATTATGTGGTACTAAATACAGGCTCAAGTGTGTAGTTCCTTTGTGGTTTGTGTTACATCCTCTCTGCAACAGATCAGATCTTTGCATATCATCAATCATAACCGCTGCCACTGCACAAATACCCTAATATGAATCTTAGTGTGTTGATAACTGTTGGTTTGCTGCTTTAGGGAAGTATAACTGCATAGTCACAGTCCTCGTTTCTGAAAGACCAGAAAATTCACTGTTTCTTGAAAAAGGAGAAAGCGTACTTGCAGGCAAGGCAGGGACTGGCTACCTATAGCGTAAAACAATTGTTTTGTTAGCTTTGGTAAGACCTTGTAAACACCTTGTGAGTTAACAATAGCTTGTTCACAACTTTAATATGTTTTCTAGAGATCCACTTAGTTACCTAATTGGTTTTTTTTTCAGATGTCGTGTTTCACCTTACTCTTGCATGTATTCCGAGCTGCTGGAATGTTATTCAGCTCCACCCAGGAAGCTTGGAGACCTTAGAGATAACCACAGTTTTATACTGGAGAAATAGCTGTGTCAATGTTGTGGATAAATTAGTTTGTCATACCATAAATTTTGTGTTTTCGTGGCCAGAATGGTTAGAAAGCTTGAGCTTACTCTTACTTGACTGTCAATTAAAATCTGCGGCAGACATTGTTTTATCAGTTCATCCAACACTTAATGCTGTTTTGTTAAACTCGGTGTTTTCCGTTTTATTTTCATTTTTCAAAGCTCGTAATTTTTGGCTCCGAGAAGGCTCTCTGTGATATCCAGTAAGAGATTGAACCTGTGTTCCAAGGGTAAAACTTAAGTAAGTTTTGCCCATGCAGAGCTGTCCTTTATTGCTAAGTGGACAACAGGTATCTGCTGCGCAAAGTCTGGTATTCTTTCCAGAGAAGTACTTGTGTATTTTCAGGTGAAGTGTTTTGTAACTCTCGCAGATATTTTGCTTTTCCTTGCTAAACCATCAAGGCAGATGTCAGAGTGGAAACTGTCAGGATAAGCAGAGTTCTAAGCTGTAATTGTCTCTATTGAATAATATTAATAATTAAAATATACCATTAGGAATGGGTTCCTTGGTCATCACAATTTTCTTCCAGTGAACCCTGGAATGTCTCGATTTTGGTTTTGCTTTATCACTCAAGCTTTCACTGCTTCTTGCTACTCAGAGAGCCTGACTCTTGGTTGTGTTTTGGTTTTGTGTAGGGTTTTTTTGCCTGTGCTCTTCACATTTTCTTTTTCAGGCACTGATGCCTCCCTCCCTCTCTTTCTGTCTTTCAGTGCTGTCATCTGGAATTTCACAGTGATTAAACACTGTGTTGCCCTTGCAATGCTACTGTTCTCTGTGGCCTCTTGAACTCTAGTATTTTAATCTTCTGTCTGATTTTCACTGTTTTTCTGTGAGCGGATTACAGCTCTGGGTTCTACTGCCACCACTTTGGTTTCCTTGATCTCAAAGAACATTTCTTTTGTCTCGTTTAAAGCTTAGATTTTCCTTTTTTGCTTCTGAGTTCTATTTTTTACTGTCTTACTCATTTTAGTTACAGGTCTTAGAGGAGGAAATCACAGTTTTGCTGCCTAAGTGGTCTAAGAATATTGCTCATAATATGCTGTACAGAATTTCATATGCCTTTATTCCTGTGATGGACAGCAGCACCACAGCAAAAATAGAATTACTCCTGTATCTTCTCCCAGTAGTAATTTTGTATTTACCAAAATTGTGGTGTCATTCCAGGAACTGTATCTTTCTCACCAGCCAATTAATAATGGGCTCTACAGATAGTCTTTTACTGTATTTGACTTCAAGCCTCTAGAGCAAAAGTCTTTATAGTGGGATCCAGTGACAGGTCAGCAGGTCTGCATTCAGTTCATTTAAATCCTGTCATACTGCTGAATACACTGACTTGATATCTTGGTTGTAGGTTGTAGCGAATAACTGATTATCTTTGTACCTGTAAAGACAGTTAACAATGGCTGGTTTAGGTAAGAATGAAGAATTATTTTATAGAGGGGATTGATCAGTGGGTTTTGTCCACAACTTGTGTGGCTATTAGAAGAGATATGTTAGCATTCTGGATAGGTGAATAATATGAGTCTCCTTACTTTTTTTCCTTTTTAATATTCAACAACAGCAGCTTCTTAATTTTCCCAAAACTGGTTCTACACATAGGATTGGCCCCTTGCTTCAACACTCTTCCATATTATCTGTGAGTGCATTTCATGATCAGGTAGCATTCATATTTTTTATTTGCTTCTTAAAAGCCAAATGGGTCTATTTCCTTCATATGATGAATTCCATTCAGATCGGTCTTATTCCAGGCTGCAGTGGGCACATATCATACATTCTACATACTCAGTGCTTCTACATACTTAGTGCTGGTTTAGGACATTCTTGTGTCAGTAGAAGCTGAAGAATACAGATATGCTCTCGAAAGTAAAGTTTAGGAAGTTAACTGGTACATTGTTTCCTAATTTTGCTGCCTTCAGGTAAACAGGGATGTTGATGCTATGGCACTCTATCTTTCAGTACTACCAAATACACAGTATGATTAACAAAAAGAAAGAAGACTATCTCAAAAAGGAGTTATCAGGAGAGGAAAAACTGTATATAGCAGAGGCCAGTGGAAAGCAACTGTAAGGATTTAAGAAATTTCTCTGTTTGAAAGTTGCACCTGTCTTGCTTTAAGCCATTCCTTACTACTCTGTTAGAATTGCTTATGCATTTTGATAGATGAGAGAAGAACAGTGTGTGTGTGTGTGTGTGTGTGTGTGTTAAAAGAAATTACAGATTTAAATAGGATTTTTTTTTTGTTTGACCATTTTATCTTTTCTTTTGAAATCCTGTAAAGTATTTCAAAATATAATGCTGTTTGCCTGAGGAGATAAAAGGGAGAGAAAGTAATATTTTTGGATAATGAGAAGAGAAAGATCTACCATACACCCCTTTTCTTCTGAATTTATCTTTGAGCCCATGGCTTTTTTAAAGTAATTTTAAATTCTGTAGTAGTATTTAATTGGAGATGTAATTCCACTGAAGTAATTATTGGCTCGTATATCTATAGAAATGAGAGAAATACAATCTAAATGTGAAGGTTTTGCTTTCTTTGTTCTAATAGTGGGATGGTCATGATCAGTAGCTCTGAGAACATCACTGTCAAGGGAATAACAGTTGAAACATGAGGAACTGCATACTCATGGGTTGGAGATGCAAGGAAAATGGTATTTGTTTCATTTAGGTGAGAAGGAGAGAGAATGCATGGGATTTTGCTTTTTTTGCTTTCCGAATTAAAATGGTAACAATTCTCAGACTCTTTAAGCACAATAATTTTGCAAATGGCTCTATTGGTTGAAAATTTTCTGGCTTCCCCCCTGCACAGTTACATTGAAAGAAGGTAAACCACCAGTAAACTGGGCAATTGTTAAACTAAATTTGCAATTGCAAATTGCTAAAAAATAATAAATGCTAAAAAAAAAAATAAGTGTGCATTTCTAGTAGGTCAGGACAAACTGGTAGCATGTGATTCAAAATATTGAACACTTTCTGTTTTGTAAGCCCAATGCAGAGACTTAACGTTAACATTAATGTGAAGTAAAACTACATTTGCTGTTGCCTTGGCCGTAGTTTTTGTTTAAATACCTTGTATTTGACTGTAAAGAAGCATTTCTTTAATTTATGTGTCATGCTCCTGCCAAGCAAACTGTTAACTGCAGTTTTAATTTCTCTGGTTTGTGGCATTTAGCAAGAACAGAATTCAGATTTAGGATTATTTCCCTTGAGCCTTTAGTCTTTAGTCTGACTTTTAATGGTGTATTTTTGTGGAGAATATATATGAAAATAGCTCATGCTCATAGTTGTGAATAGAGCAAACTCATTCTGTAGTACCCAAGCTTTTGGGAGCTAGAGGTGTTACTTTTTTGTGTCCCAGGATGGTAAAATAAGCAAGACATAAGAGAAACTATGTGGAAGGGGAGAGGATGGGACAGAAAAGATAGCAAGGCCAGGGATCACGTGGGTGAATGTCTAATATGGTTCAGAAAAAGGTTCTTTTTATTTTCCTTATAGCAAGTGGCTGAATGCCTTTGGATTCATGGCATAAATGAGACATGCTAGAATAAGACTTGACCAAGGGGATGCATTTTTCCTTTTTAAGTCCGTGGAAAAGATGTCCCAGGGTTCGATCTTCAGTAGTAGGATGCTGTATTTAACGGCCAGAATGAAAACCACTGATGATACAAAGTACTGCTTTTTTCTGTTTACACTGAAGTGGAAATGCCATTTTATTCTGAACTTTGTCCTTAATGTCACCCAGCCTGTGTGAGGTTTGACTGTAGCAGAATAAATTAGGGCTTACATTTGGATAAAAACCTATGGTGCTGTAGGAAGGAGAGTGTTGTTTCTGGTTTAGTTAGAAAATAAGGACAACAGCATGATTTGATTGCTTCCATGGGGTTGTAAAACGTTTTGAGTATGTCTCAGCACTAGTGTTTTGTGATTGTATGGTTAATGGGCACTGAAATAATAGTTTTGCTTATTTTGAAACCTGGAGAACCCTTCAGCCATGTACTGTATAGCGTTTTGGAAGATGACTATACTATAGGGAAAAATGATCTTGAGATACACGTGGGTTTCAAAACTACTTTTACTAAAGGGACTTGGCAGTTTGGATTTGAGGCATGTTTGGCCTAGGCCAGTAGAAGCAATTACAGCAATTATAAGTAACAGTAACAGAAAATAAAATATCACAGTGTTAATTCTGTTCCTTGTACTCAGTAGCTCTGTGATGTCCGTAGATCATGAAAACTTTTAAAACCAAAATATCTGCAGTAGTTGGTCATTCACTGTGAATAAGGAGTGATATACCACTCTGCAGGAGATGGGGTGTGACAGAAGGTAATGAAGAGCAGCTATGGGCATGTGAGAGAGGTAGTAAATTGCTTTGACCAGCTGCAACTGTGATGTGCCTGACTTCATCATGACCATGCATCTCACCTGAGTGGTCAGAGAGGGTCCTGTTCTTAGGTATTGGCCCTGGTTCCAGCAGCAGGAATCATTGCATCGATATGTAGCTTACGCAAACCTCAAATTGTAAAAGTTTACCCCTTGGCATTTTAAACTAGTGATGCCAATTTCAGTTTATTGTCATACTTCAGCAGCTCCATATGATGATGCACTGGGGGCTGCCTGTGAGTTCAGTTCATGTTGCTGTAGAACTGAGAACACTGGGGGGAAACAGTTTGTACCTGCTTGAACCTTCACATTACACCTACTGTCGCAGCTTTGCTGAAGTTCACCCGTTACTGTGGAGCTCGCAGAGTTGAATACGCTTTATGGCAGTCTCACTACTCTTAGAAGAGTCTTGGAGCCACCTGATGATGTAAGGTTCTAAAACAGCTTTTCACTAATCAAATATGGAGTTATAACATAAAAAATATGCAGTTATTTTGATCCTTCTTTTATTCTAAGCAGCCTTTTGTAGTGTATGTGTAGTTGGAGTGCAGCTCCTGGTGAGTTGAGCTGTAGTTGTGCTTAGTCTGTTTCAACTCTGTTAAAACAGGAATGCAGAGAATGAAAAGCATGCAACTAGCAACTGCAATACAAAAAGTGTGTGTTAAATGAGTTACTTAACATCACATAAGAGCATGGTAAAACCACGGATACAGTTCTTTCCTTCAGAGTAGCACTGGGTTACCTAAGTCACAGGCCAAGCTTTTTCATTGCGCTGTGTTCTGAGTTATTCCTAACACACCTTAATCTAAGCAAAGGTCAGTCAAAGAATGTATAAAGGTGCCATCTCCTTCAGCACATAACCTCAAGAGTTGCCTGCTCTGGATGTAAGAAATTGGAGAGGTTGTTGCAAGGAATGATGCACAACTTTCTAACTGTAGTAAATATGAAGAAAAGGATTGAGTTATTGTGGCATAGGAGCTATCCAGTCTAATAAATGTCAACTTTTCTTAATTCTTTGTTGCCTGTATTAAGGTTCAGGCAGTCTAGTAATTATTTTCTCTTACTTAATATAGGTGCATTTCTTATTGCAAGTTTATGCAGTATCCTCTAGGATTGGTGCCTGTTTTGTTCTTCTTTGAAATTAAATGAAAGATTGATTTTGTTGACTGTGTAGGGTATTTTAACTGGCAGGCTTCTGTTATTTCCCACGTTCCATACTTACATGTGCTCCTGACAGTTGTGAAAGGAAGAAGTGCTTACAGGATAAACCTACACTGTGTTCTACTGAGTCCCATGATCAGTGAGTTCATGATTTAGAGTGGTACTGTAGAGCATACCTCCTGCAGCCTGGCTGTTGGCTTCTTGGTGGCTGCGCCCTTATCCTCTGCGAATTAATCTTTACAGCATCCTTACTTCCAGCAAGAGCCAAGATAAGTTGACAAAATATTAGCAATTAAAACTGTCATGTTGAATGTCTTGTGTAGGTACTGACTTCTTTCTTCTAATGCTTGCTCCTTCACAAGTATGCGTTATGTAAAAGCTCAGAGTTATGCTGTCATAGTCTTCATGAAGAGGAAAGAGTGATTATGGGTGGGGCTTTTTTAAGAGCTCACATGCAGATGACCGCCTCAACCTATATGAACTCTGAAGTATGTTTACTAGTGAAATAATACAACCCAAATTTCGTTGCACTATCACATCAGTAATTAACTGTATGTCTTGTGACACTGGCAAGATGAGAACTCAGTGCCAAGCTGTGATGAAGTTTTACGGGTTTAGTTAATTTTAGTCTTTCCATTTAAATGCATAATACTGCATTTCTCTTGGCCTGAATTTGGGTAGTTGGAATGGTTCCTATTGAACTACGTGTTCTTCCTTCTAAGAGCTGGGGGTGGCAAGGAGACTAGGGAGTAAGTGCTACTAAGTTTTGAAAGCTTCAGTATTTTGAAAATTCCAATCTTAGTAGTTTGCATTTGACTTTAACTTAATATGCCAAACACAGCAATCTAAATGTGGCACTTCTTAAAAACAAGATTACTTTTCTAGGTTGATGGTTTGAGGCAACCTTCAGTAGTGTTTGAATTGCCATTTGAGATATGAAGCAATAATGTATTTCATGTTTCATTGCTTGCAGAGGAGGAAGAAGCTGTGCTTCAGGAATTTGACTTCATCCCCCAAAACATCTGATGCTTATCTTGCATGTGAAGTTTTGTAAAATATATGGATATATACATGAAATATATTTAATGTAGCTATCAAATTTCATATTAAAATGTGTATCATATGTACAATATTCTATGTATTTTTAAGCACATACATAAAAATGCAAACAATGTTTTCATTTATTACTTTTCAGGGGATATAATATTCAATGCTCACTATCCTGACCTGCCACCAGATTTTATCTTTGGAGAGGATGCTGAATTTTTGCCAGATCCTTCTGCCTTGCATGTGAGTACTTCACTGTTTGAGAGCCTTATACCATGCAAAAGAGACTTGGCTTTTTTAAAATAGCTTCAGCTGTAGGAATTTTCTAACAATGCAGAATAAAGAGAAAAAACTCACCTTTGTTCTCATTGTTATGTGAGTATAAACACTTTGTCTTTTAATGTGATTTGAAGTTGAATTCATAAATGTGGGGGTTTTGTTTTTTGTATTTTAATCAAGATGACATTTACAATAACTATTCAAAGTATCTTTAAGAAGATGTCTGTTTAATATTTGACCAACTTAAAAGGTCTGTCTCATCAGAAAAGATTATCAATTGTCTTTAAAAAGCATTTAGAAAGTAGCATAATTGTGTGTAGTGATGTTGATTTCTGTTTTCCTGTGAGGAAGGATAGAGCCAGGTTGCATGTTGTTGGAACCACTGCATCAAAGAAAGGTTGCTGCTCATATGTGTTAGTGTTACCATCAAGACAAAGAAATGCCCTTCTAAAAGGTGGGAGGGTCAGGAATTAGCAATAAAATGTTTTTACGCAGTCTTATTGCTGTGGAAAAGAAATATCACAACCTGAAATCAAGCATTTTGCCTATTCAAAATTAGCCTAAAGTAGTAAAGCTTTGTTTGAAAAATTGTAGAATCACAGAATGGTTCGAGTTGGAAGGGGCCTTAAAGCTCATCCAGTTCCAACCTTCCTGCCATGAGCAGGGACACTTTCCACTAGACCAGGTTGCTCAAAGCCCCATCCAACCATGTCTAATAAGAAGCTATTTATGCTTTTAAAATACTTCTCCTTCTCAGAAGTTACTAAAGCCATATTAAGGTATTTTGAAACCCAAAGTGTTTTTCTCTTTTGCTGTCCCCCTCTCTTTGGGCTCTATTCTGCTCTATTCTGCTGCCTTTGCAGATCTGAAGCCTTGTTTTGGGGCTGACAGTATCGTTTGTCGATAGGATTTGGGCACTTTTTTTTTATTCCAGTAAGTCTGCGGTGCTTGTAGCTATATTGCAGAGTTTAGTGGCTGTTGTCAGAAAAGTATGCCTTTGCCAGAGAGCTCTACTGTAATTCCTGCTCGGTCACTTCCTCTGTACTTCAAGTGTTTATTAGAAAGTTGACCAAAAATCAATTGATGCTTTAAATATTTGATTTTATAGGGTGCCTGTAAGGGTATATGGGAGTCAGTGGCACAAACATGCACCTAGGAAGTGTTCCTTAATGGAATTTCTCCTGGTGTAGGGCCTTGCTAGGATCTTTGCATAGTCCTCTCCTGCAGCATCTTGTATTTTATGTGCCTATCTCCAGAGCTCTGCAAAGCAAGCTGGAGGCTGTCATGCTGTACTGTTCAGTGCTGGGGTATAGGTGTCATGGTGGGTGAACACAAGGCAGTGGCCACAGAGTTGAACACATCCTTGACATGTGATGTGACAGATGTGTTCTTTTTTGGTGTTGGCTTTATTCACTTCATAGTAAGTTATATTAAGCTACAAAATCTTAAAATAATTAGTTTTAATAATTACTTTTAGCATACCAAGCAGAATTTTTAGAAGGTGAATATCTTCTTTTCTTTCCCCGATCACTTTGCTGTTAAGCTTGCAGGTTCTTTTGGGAAGGAGGCATGCTGCTGCTGAAGAGTTATTTGTTAGTCATTTATAGGAAAGGTTTTTCTTTATATGGTAATTCTAGAATTGTTTTTATACTCTTATTTACCACTTCTATTCTCCCCTTTTTATGTTTTGTTTTCTCACAATCTTACAAGTTCCTGACAAGTATTCATTCTAGCAACCACTTTCTGCACTTGAAGTTAAAGGAAGAGGAGCACTTTTTAATGTACTGAAAAGCTGAAATTAATAACAAATAGAAAATGAGATATATTATATATATAATTAAGACCATAATTATATAATAAATATATAATAAAGAATAAATATATAATAAAGACAATTTAGGGCATCTTTCAGAAATGCTGTTCAGATGGAGAAGCTTGCTGGGAGTGATATGGTGCCATATTTCTCGTGTAAAAAGAAGTAATTAGCAAGGATAAAAACTTCTTTAGTTTTCTTTCTTTCCTTCTTACATTGTTCATTAATGACCCTTCTTTTGGGAGTGTTGTTTTTCTTCTGGCTAAGCATAGAACAGACTTCCCGTCCTCTTTGTTGGATAGCGTCTTGAAGAGCCATTTGCTCCTTGAAAGATGATGATATATGAACCAGCCTATTTTAAAATTAATTAAAAACAAACAAAAAAAGAAATTTGCAAGTCTACAGCAGTCCTTTGGTCATTATGCCTTACTGTAGTATTCACTATGTAAATGTAACCTTTTTTGATAAGGTTCTTGGTCATTCTTTTGCAGTCCATCCTGATGTTATCGGAGTGCATTATCTCTACCTTGCAGCTGTGGTCTATGTGGAGTATTTTTGCTTTTGCATTTGCCTTTTAGTGTTCAACACGGTTTGCAGTTTTTCTTCAGAATGTTACATTAACAATTATGCTAAGTATTTGAGTAAGTCCCTTTTTTCCCGCAAATCTCAGAGCTGTTTAATGAAGATAATTTTAGTTGAATTCTAAAATATTACCAGGATTCTTTTATGTGTTACTATGTCTTTCTATTAAATATATATAAAATACATTAGCATGTTGAATTTAATTTAATGCTCTTCATCTTGAGCAATCTTCCAGTACTTTTGATGCAACGGTTCCTGGCAATCAAAACAAAATCTACCATGCACAAAAGCACATAGATGTTATTGAATGAGGAGTGCAGTCTCTAAGTAAGTAGTATGTATGGCTGGATCTGTGGGAATTCTGATGCTGAGCCTTCTTGTGCTGCTCTCATCTGCCTGAATGTCTTGTTTTCTAAGCAGAAGTCATCACAGACTTGCATGGCTTGAGTCAGGCATTATGCTTAGCTTGAAATGAGAACCAGGTACTCCAGATTCCTCAAGCTTATGTGGCTTTAATAGAGGCTGTCAGCAGAGCTCCCTGAAGACATTTGAATGGCTGTGCTGCAGATGGCTTCAGTCACTCCTTCAGTTTCCATGGCCATGGGCAGACCTTGGAGTTAGGTTTTCACCAAGCATGCTAACAGGTGTTCAGTTAAGCAGCTTATAGGCAAACAGCTAAAACAAGATTCCAGAAATACTGCATTTTAAAAAGTAGATGCTGTAGGTGAAGACTTCATACTATGGTTTGTTTCTGTGGTGTTTTTTTTCCTGAAGGATTCCTAAATAGCTGGACCGGTGTTTCCGCACTGGGGTGGTACATTGAGTGCTCCTTTTTTTATAAGCAGAGCTAATCAACTGCTTTGTTAAATCAGTATTGCAATTGCCGAACCAAGTTGAAAATGCTCATTGAAACTCAGCTTTGCTTCTGTGTCTTGCACAAGTATTGTAAGTCACTTCAGTTTGAAACTCATGTTGAGTCTCAAGTTTATCACTGCAAAATATATGCTTGTTTAAATGCCTTACCAGAAGTACTTACTCTGCTGGTCACGGGGTCTGACTGTGTGCATTCTGATCTTATTCTAGAATGATGTAGACATCGAGGAACAACTTAACAGAGGGGCAACTGTTCCTTGTATTTTGGTTTGGAGGCTTTTTTATAATACAGTTTCAGTTACAGTCAGAGGGCTAAATTCTTCAGGTTGGTGATGCTGTTCACACTAGAAACAAATTTGTTTATTTTTTATTTTCATTAAAAATGTCCTCAACTATCTCATGCATTTAGTACTTGTGTATAGTATGCATAAATAAGATCAGCTTCTCTCAATGTAAATAAAATGCTTCTTCCCCGCTCTAGTGTTTATTCATTTTGGACAACAAGTATTAGAAATGTATTTTAAAAACAACCTATGATTCACTCGGTTCTGATTAAAAATTCAGTTGGCACAGAACAAGATTAGTGATTGTGTACGGATGAGATTAATTTGGAGCTCATTACAATGACGCCAGTTTGAGTAACAAGAATTGTTTGTTATGTTAGCCTAGTTGATTGCTAATGTGAGCCAGTTAATAACTAAAGTGCTTATGCAAAATGTTAACCCCAGTTTTCCAATGATTTTGAAATATATTCTGTTTGGCAAAGAGGAGACAGTAGCAATACATGCAAGCTAACTGTCAGTTTAAGGATTTGGGTTTCTTAGCGTCCTGCTTCAGGTCTCCATCTAGTCTTCCCAGAATTATTCCGTCCCACCCATCAATATCAAAAAGGCTCCATTAGCCTTATTGGGCATGGAGGCAAGAGGACATTAGCATTTCCTGAAGCTTAGTAAGTGCTGAATGGGGTCCTTGTGGAATAGTATATATGCGAATACTTAGTGTTAGTGACATGCCTTGGCGTGGGAGAGGGAGGAGGGCATTGCCATCACAGAACTTCAGAAAATGGGCCACTGCCGTTCTCATGCCAGTACATAGTATTGGGAGGATTGTTTCCTTTTGTCTATTTGTTATTACTGAGTGCACATTTCAGTCACTGTGGAGTTGATTCAGCTAATTGTGCTCATTGAATGAATTGGCTGTCATGCTCTATATCTTCTGTAAAACAGTGTTTATTTTAAGTTCTTGTATTTGTAGTTATTAGACTCCATATTTATCATTTGGCTATATGATGACTGTCATGAAGGCTGTATTGCTTTCTATAGCTGTGTTCAGAATCTTAATCGTTATTGCTGTCAACTTGCTGATTTAGCTTTTAATGAGTAGCATAGACATCCTTTAAATATCTCCCTATTCCATAACTATTGTTCATTTACTATCAGGTGCATGAGACAGATGTTTAACAGCAGCAGTTGTTCCTATGCTCACAGTAACTACAAAAAAGCCCAAACACTCCTTATGTTAGTGTCGTGGTTTAAGCCCAGCTGGCAAACCAGAACCACTGCAGCCGCGCTCTTACTCCTCTCCCTTCCTCCTCCACTCCTGAAGGGATAGGGAGGAGAATCGAAAGAATGTAACTCCCACTGGCTTGAGATCAGAACAGTCCAGTAACTAAGGTATAACACAAACCACTGCTGCTACCATCAATAATAATAATGATAAGGGAAACAACCAGGGAAGAGAATACAACCACTCACCACCCACCAACCGATACCCAGCCTGACCTGAGCAGTGAACCAACTCTTCCAGGTCCCTGCCCCCAGTTTTCCCATCCTGGGCATGACGTGCTGTGGTATGGAATACCTCTTTGGTCAGTTTGGGTCAGGTGTCCTGTCTCTGCTTCCTCCCGGCTTCCCCTCCTCCCTGGCAGAGCATGAGACTCAGAAAGTCCTTGGTCAGAGTAAACATTGCTGAGCAGCAACTAAAAGCATCGGTGTTATCAGTGCTGTTCTCAGGCTGAAAGTCAAAACCACAGCACTGCACCAGCTACTAAGGAGGGGAAAAATGACTGCTACTGCTGAACCCAGGACAGTTAGCTATTGCCATTTGAACTGTTTTGTTCTAAAAAGTCTGTCTGTTGTAGTATTGGGAAAGATGCAGGTGTTACATGTTCTAGTATGAAAGCACTACATAAGAACAATGAGCACAATTGTTTTCAGAATATGACATTAGACTTTAAAGTCACGCAGTGGGTTCTCTTGTCTGGGAAATACGTGGGTAAGTTCAAGTTATTTTAGCATTCCTGTCACTTCTGCTTGCTTTATTTGGGATGGCAGCAGGCAGATTTCATTCTTGGACCTCTAACCTATTACACTTGTACTGAAAACCTTAAATTACTTTGTTTTCAGTTGAACTTGGGGAATTTAAGTGAAACAGAATGTGGGATTGGATCGTGCATTTTATTTGTTGTTTTTTTTTCTTGTTTTAAACTTCTTTATATAGTCACATTTTTGTGTTCGCTTTTTAGTCATGTCCTAACTTTCTATGTCAAGATGTGTTTCGATGATTTATAATCCAGTGCTCTTTGCTGTTTAATTTTCTAAAACAAATGTGAGTTCTGAAAACTGTTTATTCGTGTCCTTCTATGTCGATCCTACCCATTTTTATGTATTGGGGATGTATGTGTGTGTATATGTACACATATATATGGTAAATGCATATGGTTGCTGAGGTTTGTGTGGTGTGGATAGGCAGTGGGAACTGAAGTCACATTTTATACCATCAGAAGAGTAATTTAACTCAAGAACTTTACCAACAGAAGGACCTTTTGGCCAATATTGTTGGCTTTTATGGTATACATTTTTGTCCATGTTTTCAAACAGTAGAGTTACTGTTCTTTAAGCCAGACCGGAAAGAGTCTAATTTTGGGTGTATTTTGGTCTGGGTTTGATGTCTGAGCTCCATGCAGTTTCCCCAGGCAATCCTCATTTTTAATTACTTGATGCAGCTAACAAGGGGTGTCACAAACCAGGGCATGGGTTTTCTGCCTTTTATTTTTGCTGTGCTTGTACTTGGTTTAAAAATCCTCAAAAGAGGATTCTGGCTGTGAGTCCTCTCCTAGGGTTGCCTGGTCAACTTGACTATAACCTGTGTGAGGCCAGAATTCAGGAGGTCCTTTTGAGAAGTCATACAGGTGCAGAGAGTGAGGGTTAGGATTGTCTGTGTAGCCAAGTGGTACGGTTCAGCAGAAAGAATACAAGACGATGACAGAAATCAGGGTTTTCCTATCATCTTTCCATTTCCTCTTCCTTCAAGGCCTTTCTATAATGGGAAATTATTCCTTTTTCTCCTTATTTTAGTGTTCTGAATTTCTCTTCTAACTCTTCCATTTTATTTGTCCTCTTAGTCCAAAACATTAATATTTATAGGGCTGAGAGGGAGTTGACCAAATTGTATTAATTTGTGATTTTCTATTCATCTAAATCATTATATTTATTTACCTTACTTTCATTGTCCAAACTTCTAGCATTTCCTAGCACAGTTTACAAAACTTGGCTTTCTGTCTCAAAGTGTAAGCAGAAGAGAATATGCTGAGGTCCGTAGTTCTGCTTTAGTTAATCACAACATTTTGGCTGGACTTTCCACCTAGCAAATCCAGAAATTGGGAAAAATTTCCACAGTTTGATATTACTTTCTGAATTTTGTTGGGAAGAAAATACCTGATAAGCTAGGTAGTTTTGCCTTTCTTGTTCTAATCTTGCTAGCATAGAATGCAAAATTAATTCCATTAGTTCTCTGAAGGGCACAGTGGGGAAATATTTCCTTTCATTTTGTGGCAGAAGCTTTTCTGATAATGCAATTCCCCCCTAAAATGTGGAAAATCTAGAATATTAGCTCTTAAAATATAGTATTTCAGTTCAGGAAATACTAGTTTCAGGAGAACATTAGGAATGTGTATGGATCGTTTGACTGATGCAAAGTGGGAGAAAGTATTTTTTTCTGCCATGCTAACTAATGTGCATGTGATGAGAGACTTAATGATTGTAGACTAGCAAAATAGGGGAAAAACCATGTAATGACTTTTCCTTCATGGTGTATATTAGTTTAAAAAAATATAAAAGTTTATTTTCATTTGTCACATGAGTCTGACCATCTTTCTCAAGGTCACAGAGTTAGATGAGCCAGAAGGTTGGACCAGGATAACAGATGCTTAAATCTTAATGTAAAGGCTGGAAAAGGTGTTTAGGCTTATATTTCTTTCAAGCTATGTCTGTTTAGCTTATACCTCAGCCCGGAGTACTGTTCTCATGAGTTCCTCAATTCTCTCTTGAATTTGTGTTGAATTAATCTTGATTACTCAATGAGTTAACTCATTTCTTAGGTGGGCAACAGTTGCTACTGAGCTTGAGTTGCACCTCTAGTGTAAAATTGGGTAGCAGATCCTGAAGACCTGGTAAGTGGCAAAGGAACAATTATATACATAGGTTTAATCTTAGCTGCTGTATGAGCACTTGCAAAATCATCACTCATCTCTTAATTAGTTCTTGCATGGCAGGAGGGATCATGGGCTCATCTTTTCCCTTCTCTAATCCCTGGAGACTGAAAGGCTAGTGGTGAGACAGGCTTGCTTCTAATTCTGGGTGTGAGGGAGAGCTGAGCAGGCTGTCAGTAAGCTGGTGCACAACCTGAAGCTTAGGCTGTGCCTAAACTTACACTCTCTATACAGCTAAAGCTGTGCTAGGTAACTTTGCCAATATACATTCTTCTTACGCTTTTCAGCAAGGTACCCTTGCATGATTGAAATCTGATTGCATTTCAAACTTAGTTGTTTTTGGTTTCTTCCTTAAGCCCTTTTTATTTAATTTGTGCTTTATTTAATTTACTCGTCCTGTTAGATACTCTCTGTTTCCATCTTCCTGGTGTTCCTTCCAATTCTTCAGGGTTTTTGCCAGTGTTTATGTGCAAACTCTCTAAGAGTGCTAGGCAATCCATCTCACCATGGCATTTACTCCAGATGTTTTCAGATTTCCTCTGGAAGCCCATTTCAACATTTGATGGTCCTCCAGACCACTTACTCTGTGGGCTGTGATGATACCTCATCAGAGATAATCAATCTGTATTAGTACCTTGTACTAATGTATCTTGCCTTAAGGATAAGTGAAGTCTGTTAACATGAACAAGAGAAAAACCTAAGTTGTGAACTGTGTAGTTATGTTAGATAACAAATGAGGGGACACACACACAGTATGCTCTCATGTAGCCTTTAAGGGATAGTTGAAGTCACTGAATCTGCAATTATTCTTGTAGGCAATGACTGTTGGGTCTGTGACTTGCTTCCTCCCAACACATCAGTTGCTTATGTTGCTCTGTATTTTCACAAGGGCAACTCGCAGTTGATGATTTGATGATGACAAAGCAAAAGCTCCTCTTTTGGCTTGTCTTTTTCATCAGTTTTCAGTGACTTTGACCACTTTCAGAGGCTTTTCACCACTTCTCATTTAAGGAGCTATGTATAGCAACTCTTCCACTGGCTGTTTTAAAGGCATCCAAATCTAATGCTATCTATTCCGATATGATCACTCTGTATTAGCTGTTATTCCTTTTCTGTAGGAACAATTAAAGGGATTTCTAGACTTTGTGAGGATAGTTTTAGAAAGTGCTTCGAAGAAGCTGCGGAACTTGCTCAGATTTTCTCAGTGTGTTACACTGCCATTATTAACACTGTGAGTGTCTTTCTCTCCAGCAAGGCTTTTCTTTTGTGGCCAGTCGGGTTGATCTAGTAATGCCCTAGTCTCCTTCACTGTGTCTTCCCCTTATATCCAATAGGCATCAGTTTTTCCTCCAAGAAGCACAACTTTCTCTGTTATCACTAATGGTTGCCTGAGGAAGCAACAGGATTGAGCAAACAAAAGACTCTTCAGACAGATGGTGTCATGTTGGAGTGAAATTGTGATAAGAGTGAAAGACTTGCTGTTTAAAAAGGGCCTCTTGAGGTGAAGTGTTAACATTGAGACAGTGGTCTGTTCTCTGGTCCACTGAGGATCTGAAGAGTTGGAGCCTGTTCACACTAGCAGCAGTGCATGACGAGTAAATCTTTAGATGGAAGATGCACATGCATATGTCTTGTGCTGAAATTAATCTTGTCTTCATGCTTTGTTCCTTTTACTTGCCATGTCTAGTTAAATATGTACGCCTCTGGTAATAGACTGCCAAGGGGGAAAAATGTTGGGTACTCACATGGATTAACTAATGATTAGTTCATTGGATTCCCTATCCGAGGAATTATATGTGCTGAGAGAATTAAGAAATTCCTTCTTGGAACAGATAAAGGTACCATCTGCTTTCCAAGAGAGGTGTGCTGGGAGGTCTGGAAAGGAGCAAAACTTGCTCTAATCCCTTAGCAAAGTAGGACAAGAAATTCTTCTGTGTGCCAAGTCTTTAGGAGATTAATTAGACAGTATTGTGCTCTCTCTCTTTGATGGAAGGCAGTTGTAGCTTTTAAGGGTCTGATTAATCTGTAAGAGAGCTCTCTGTGAGAAACAGGCAGACTTTATTCAGGAAGAATGCACAACTTAAAAATGCTGTCCTGGGTTTAACTTCACAGTTTCTGCATCTCCAGAGCACCCTAACAGAGATCATCTCTATCTTAACTGCTCCTACAACAGGGCATAGGAGTAATCTGTAGTAACCCTTGGAAGTTTAGTTTGTTCCTTTTTGCCTGTCCTTTTTGAGAGAAAGTGATGCACGTGTTTGAGGTGAATACGGAGGAGTGTTCTCCATGTGTCAGATTTGCTGGGGTTTATTTCAGAGTTGCTTTTGGTATGGGATCATTAATCAAGAATCACACTGTGTGTCCAGTGGAAGAAAAGAGGGAAGATAATTTTATACAAAATGCAAGGTGCTTTTCAAAAAGCAGAATTCATTTCTTAATAGGTTGCTTTCCTGCTCTGTATTTTCGTGCTGATTTAAGGCCTTCAGGTATTTGAGATTAGAGCGAAGCATTTATAAGGTGCTGTAATTTCTGCATCCAGTTTTCACAGCCCCTCACTAAAACTTAGAAAATAAAGTGAATTTTAATTATCCCAAGCTTTGCTTTGTGCAAAGCTTTTAATATCTTTTTTATATCTTTTTAATATCTTTAATAACTTCTTATCTGTTATGCACAAGAGCTAGTAGAGCGCACAAGGTCTGTAAGTTCTTTGGTTGTATTTGCCATGACAGAAGTGCTCCCGAGTTGAACTGTTTTTATGAAATGTTAAGTTTTGATGTTTGCTTGTGCCCAAAAATGATCACTTTCAGCAGATCACTCCAGAAAGTTGTTCCAGTGGTGCTTTGGGGGAGGGGGATATGAAGAACCTGTGAAAATAAGATGACAAGTAGATGGCATGTAGGTTTGCAGTGATTGATTTGAAGCTGCAGCCTGTAGGATGTTTAAGTGCTGGCTGCTAAGAAACTGAAGCCTTTGAAGTTGTTCTAACACTCCAGCCCTGCAAATACTGTGAAAAATATCTGTTGATAGAAAGATGTGAGCATATGGCAGATAATTATCCTGTGCCTTTCTCTGTGAGCAATTTCCCCATGGTGGCCCGTGAAGACTATAGCAAAGCAGGGACTGAAACCACGTATCCCGGTTTCTAGACTAACGCTGTACCCTCTGGACCTCTGTGTATCTCCTCTGTATTTATGCGGTGCTTAAGTGCTGATATCGCAGCATGATCTTTCTTCTTTCAGGTAGAAACTTCCTTTGGTACTGATTTTAAGCCGCTGCAGAGTGCAAGTTGCGTGCATGTGATGTGCAGAGATATAAACAAAATGCAAATCTGTACTTGCGTTATTCTTTATGATAATTCTGGATGAAAGATCTGTGGAGATGCATTACCACTGTTACGGGCTTGGGAGGTTTTGTTTACCGATTTCTTGCTCGTGGAAGTTAATTTCTTGCTTGGAAATATAAAAGTACACTATGTAAGTTAATTTCTTGCTTAGAAATATAGAAGTGCACTAACTTAAAATAAGATCTTGGTGTTGTTTCCTGTAGTATAGCCAGGAAAAACAGTTACAATCTGTCTTCTTTAAAATCACATTCCTGGAAGATATTCTGGCAACCTGGGTATTTAAACACATTTTCAAAGAAAAACAACTTCAGATCAATTAGAAATTATCGTATTTTCTTTCTGATAGCATAGGATTATACTTCACTGCAGACATTGCCTGGAGTTACGAAATAAGCAATAACCTGTGAAGGAGGCTATGAATTAGCTGCCCATGGAACATGAGGTGCATTATGTTCTAAAAAAGGAGGAATAGGTAATCACAGGCACTGAGTAGTTCGCAAAGCTTCTCAGTTAGATTTTTGGAAGGATAAAGGAAAGATTGCAAAGCACAAAATGTTCCAGAGCAAAATTTAAATGTGGTTTCTTTGCCAGAAGTTGAGTAGTATGGCTACTTTGGAAAGCTGAAGTCTGCATGTTTTTGCTAGTGGGCCCGAGAAGCTGCTTTGTGGGGGTGTTTCACTTGCCCCACCTCTAAGAAGATCTCACTAAAACTCATACTGTCTGCCTGCAAATTTTCTTTGTCTCTTCTTGAAATCCAGTTGGTGTCACTGCTAATCATTTAAATGAGTTGCTGTTGAAACAGCTTAATTTTCACTCTGTGGGTGGCCACATAATATTTTTGCCTCTTTAGACACACTTTTAAGTGTATTCGTTTTCTCAGAACCTCGGTTGTGTCTTATGGCCTGAAACCCTTTCTCAGTCAAACTGCTTACTTGCTATGGAACCAACTCCTGTCAGGAGACAGGATCAAAAGCCAGAGAAATTGAAGATTGACTTTGCAACAAAATCTATGGGGTTATACTCTTAGTGAAACTTAATGCTCTTTGGTGAGCTTGTTTAAATTGATATCTGGCAGATCTTCAGAACAGATCTCCTGAATCACTTTGCATTTCTCTCGTGTAGACATACTTTAATGGATGCCTACTGTCGACTAGGTTTTCTATAATAACTGAATATTGTTTCTATATTGCCACAGGGCGGGAGGTGGAGGGAAGAGTTAATGGACATACATGCTATTGGTTGATTACTCTGAGGTCTAGAGTTTTCATTTTCTCAAAGATCTTATGCTGAAACTTGGACCAATAAAGAAAAAAGTTAGCAATTGCCAGGGAAGCTTCTACCACAAAAGAATATTCAGCTTCCTCATGTTGAGTTGCTTACTCACAGATAGGTAAATAATTATTGTGGGCATTGATGCTTTGTCATATGGAAGTTCTTGTTCCATTATGTTTTGAATTCATTCCCTAATGGGGAAAATGGGGATTAGCCTATCGTCACTGATGACATTACCCGGCCTTTGTAATACAAGAAAATACATAGTCATCTTGTGATGCTACTAAACTGTACAATATATGATTTATATATATATGCATACCAAAATACATAGTCATCTTCTGATGCAGTATGACCAAGCCAAAAGCCAATTAAAAGCTTAAAATTAAGATCTGAAGATCCTAGTTTTTTGAAATTATGGAAAGACATGCGAGCAGTGTCTAGACAGCACTGTTTAACTGAGCCTCCATGCATGTGCTCAGAAATGACAGGTAAGTTCTATGAGAAGCTGAAGAAATGGTGACATTAAAAATGGTCATAACCAATCTGAGATGTGAACATAAGCCTTCAAATGAGACAAGCATGAATGCAGATCTAGTTGAAGATGCGCAGTCTGAGTTGATTCATACTTGTATATTGTTGTACAGTGGGCCACTTTCAGTCTAGCTGGCTAACTTACGAGAAACTTGGAGAGTTTGCACTGCAGAGTTCACTTAAAGATATCTATTGGCAAACAAGACAAGGAATTGGATCCAACTCTGTATTTCTTTATTTTAAATGCTTTAGTGATTGTTCTGTAAAATTTGATTAACTCTCTGGAAAGTCTGCCGAAATCTCATTTCGAATTAGAAAAGATTTATTGAGTGAAATACCTAACTTAATACCCCAGTCAGTATGGTCATTTTTTAATATAAAATTCATTTAATTTGGAATTTTATAGTAATTTCAGATTAAAACCCCCTGTCTTTTTTAGCATGCATGACATTCTGGTCAAATGATGTGAATGTATAAGTTTTGTCAGAGACAAAATTGAAGGTCATGTTGAGAAGAGCAGAAGGAGATTTTGACAGAAGCCACAGAAAGCAACGAGTCTTTTGCTGTGTACATATTTGCTGGTTATTTCTTTAATTAGATTTTCCGTACCTGCCAGGCTTCAGCAGTCTGGCTGCAGAAAATGAAGTTATGTTCGTTCCAGGGTTTTTCTGAAACCTCATCATTTTGAAGTTGCTTTCAGAGCATAATTCTTACACAAGGTTTGAGTTTTGTGGCAAAACTTGGATCCATGGAGCACAGAAATACTGGAAGCTCGCTTTGTTCTTCTAATGTTTTAAGTATTTTCAAATACTGTTTCTTTAAAAGGCTGCATTGGCTAGGGTTGGAATACAGCCTTCAGGCACACAATCAGAATGTAAGCGCACAGGCTTCCCTTCTTTTGCTTCAAAGCCTTTAGTTTAAGATTTTGCTGAATATAATGTTGCATGGCTAAATAAAATTTTATTTAGGAGATCTTTTATCTCTAAAGGAGGAGGTCAACTTACTGTTGCAACGAGTCACTACTCATTGACTAAAGCGACAAATCCTTGTGTGTTCTCAGAAGAATCATTATAATGCTGAAATGGTGGTGATTAAGACATTCTGCAAGAGATCACATCATAGAATCATAGAATAGCTAGGGTTGGAAAGGACCTTAAGATCATCTAGTTCCAAATTCTGCTTTACTTAGGTTTCAAGAGTGTATATTACAGGTAGTTGCTTTCTTTGTTTTTGATTTCAAAAACAGAAGAAAGATTAAAGAAGGTACATTTTGAAACTAAGAGAATCATGTAGCATGGATTTCGACATACTGTTGAAATTGGATCACAATAAAATGGTTTTAAAGTATTTTCAGGTGAGTAAATGTAATGATGAGGGCAAATAAGCAACGCTTACATGTGTAAGAATTTTTTCATATGTAAATATGTCATTGTATTTAGAAGCGTTTGTGTTAAAATTTAGAAGATTTGATCTCCTGAAAAGAGCAGCGCTTCTGCAAAGATAACAAAATGGGCAGAAATGCGATGGCTAACCGCCAAACAGAAACACTACAGTAGTATAATTCAAAAGTTTAAAATGAATGTTTACTTAAATGAGAATTTGTGTTACAGAAAATTTGTTTAACCATTGTATATTTACTCTTTCATCAGTGAGAATCTGTTGTAATTGATGTATGCACTGGGTGGCTAGTTGAGTTTTTCTCCAGGTGATTTGTTTTTATAGCCAGTTTGTACTTGGCTTGACTCTTTATTTACTGAATGAAAGGTGTTTAGGAAGGATCCTGGAGTCAAATAATTCATTTTAATTCATGTAGCTTTAAGGCGATACAGCATAAAGACTGTTTTGATGGAGTGTTCTTGAATTCTTTGAAGAGAGCAGTACTCTAGCTCCATGCTGGACAGATGACAATGGATTTCCTCTTGCTCAGTTCTTTTTTTTTTGTTCTGTAGTGTAATGTTATTTAAAAAACAAAAGATTTGGTTGCATTTAGGTCAGTTATTAAAATATTGCTGGTCATTTCCTTTGACAGAACATTTCTATTGTGTTATACCAATGACATTAGGAGGAAAGGTTATTCCCACTTGTCTGGCTGATATCAATACATACTGGCATATTACATCCTCTGGCTTTCTGGAAATGCTTTATTTCAGCAGCAGCTTGGGAACAGGAAATTTAAGGTTATACTCTGTCTGGTTTTAGAGTGCATGATACAAAATGTGTTTCCTAGAAGACACTGTCTACCTGACAAATTCTGTAGAATTGAATAAGCTTAAATGGGTCAAGTTGGGATTAGATTTTTAAGAGCGGTAGGTGCAGACAAGGTAAAAGAAGGCTTTTAGACTCTTGGTAGTATGTATTTGAGGAACTCAGATGAATCACAGTATCTCAGCCAGTCAACAATTACTCCAGAATGTAGTTTACTTTTTAAGATATGGAAGTGACATTGTTCTCATTTTATAAGTGTCTTACTGTCTAGAAGGAAAAAAAACACCCCCAAACCAGTGCTTCTACTTCAAGCCGTCGTCAAATGTAAAGCCCTTGACATTGTGGTTGCTTCTAGGGACAGAGGTTGAAGGAGAACAGTTTATTCCTGTAACTGTCCATTGAACTGTTCATTCATCCATGTAAAACAAAGCGAATTGTGATCAGCAGTTATGTCCTGTTGTGTTTTTTAAGCTGAGCCTGTCAGTCTTGGGTGAGTCTGTAAATCACGTAAATATCAGGTCCTTTTCAAATCTGTACTTGGGGCAAGTGTTCCCGTACGTGCTCCATCTGCATTCTAAGATCACAAGTTTTTCTTTTTAGCAAAGCAAGAACAATGTCTGTGTTTCTGAAGAATGGGAGCTGCACCTTCCAGAACTCTTGTTTCCCCAACCATTTTCATGTGACAGAAATGCATGGTTTTCATCGTAATCACAGAAATGAGTGATCAGTAGATAGTTAATGCAGCATTGCCAGCCACAGTCATTCAAAAATCATGAATCGTGTTGCTGAAAGTCATGACCTGGTTTTCTTCCGAAGCACGATATAAACTTTGCATTTAATATTATGGTGTAGCTTTGTCACAAAGCGTCCATGTGCATACATGCCTTTAGCGTCAGTATGGAAGGAGGAGTGCTTGTCTTTCTATTGCTGTAGACAATTTTGGTCTCTGTTCTTTTCTAATTCAACAGAATTTAGCTTCTTGGAATCCTTCAAACCCTGAATGCCTCCTCCTTGTTGTGAAAGAGCTTGTGCAGCAGTATCACCAATTTCAATGCAGCCGATTGCGTGAGAGCTCTCGTCTCATGTTCGAATATCAGACTTTACTTGAAGAGCCCCAGTATGGAGAAAACATGGAAATCTATGCTGGCAAGAAAAACAACTGGGTAAGCTATTAAGAATATTTCTGCCAAAGTACTTTTAGTGACACTTTCATTTTCATAAATACAGCTCTTATCTTGCTAAACTTGAGTTGTTTCTGTGAATCTCCATGCCTTGTTTCAAATGGAGAAAACTTTTATTTGACTTCAGCTCACTTTCTGTGTTCCTGTTTTGTACTTTGTTGTTATTCCACTTCCTTGGTTGAACCAGATTTCCAGGTGAGTAACTGTTTATCAACCTGGTGTTTGTTCATCTGAGTTATAGATGAAAACTGTTGAATGGCCTGTGCAGTATTTACAGGACACAGTACAGTGTTATTTGGAAGTTCGAGTTAGCTCTGAAGATTTGAGAGGCAGAATAACAGTGCTGGTATGATGCCCTGTCCTAATCAGCCTGCTTAGAGGTAGGATGTATTAGGGTGTGGTGCCATATTATGAATTTGTGAAGTTCAAACCTGTGTTATACTTTCTCTGCTATCTTCTTTTTTGATGTTTAATTAATACTACTTGTATTATGATTGAGTTGCTGCAGCTGCCTGTGTCCCTCTGGTATTTGTTTAAGCTGAGATGAGTTGCTTCAGGAACCTAAACTGGAGAGAAAAAAAGCTCCAAACACCTAAATTTCTGCAGAAGGACAGTAGGAGGTGACATGGGGTTAGAGCAGTGACCTTGTAGGGCTATGTCTTTGTACAACAGTTAGACACAAAATGGGCTTATCTGTTTCCTGAAGTTGTATCCTTTGCCTTAGGAAATGTGCCGTGCTGCATAGAAGTGCTCCATGTGTACCATCTCATCCTCCTCAAATGAGACTATCGCCAGTGTAGACATTTTGGTTTGTGGGTGTCTTATTTTTTTAGGGTTTTTTTAAATAGATCTCTGCCAGAGAGTAAGCTTTACAAAAATCAGAGGGTTTGCATTGGTGATATATATTTATCAGGGGAAGTTTGGAGTAGGATATATCGGGAAATACTCAATTTTGTTTATGTTGAACACGTCCCCCTCTTACTTTCATCAACAGCATACTCTCAGGATGTACTGGCCTTCAGAAGCAGCATCTTCTGAAGTAGATGCAGTCTGAAAATCTGTGAAAATTCAGCATTCCTGGTACCAGGGCCTAAAATTCAGCTTTATGTCACTTTAATCATCCTTAAGTTACAGGTGACAAACGGATGTTTACAACTCTCAGTACTGTTTTTCTTTTGTTAGACAAGTCACATTGGCTTTTTATTTTAAGCCAAGTAAAATTTTCTTTATCAGAGAATTTCAGATTTATTATGTTCATAGATCAGAATATTTCACTAATTTGTTCTTAAATGTTATTCTCTATAGCTTCCTGTCACAAACAACTTGCCACATCTGTAAATATCATCAGACTGGTTTATTGAAATGCAGGCAGCTTTCTGAACTGTATTGAGGCTTTGTCACAAATTTTGGCAGCTGTCAAAATTCTGCTCAAGACTGTAGAAAACTATGGGTGTTTTCCTTGTTTTTTCATAGGAAAGCAGTATCTGCTTGAGCCTTTTAAGTCTTTCCTCAGTCTTTGCTTGGTGACTGAATAAACAATTTATTTTTTTCGCATTTGAAATGATGTCTTCGTTAAAAATATTCCCACAAAATAAATCTTAAATACGTTTTGGGAGAAATCCTTTAAATTGCTGCAGAGCTATTTGAGGTTTCTGTAGTGTGTGCTTTGTTTTCAAAGTTTATATTCTCTATCAAGAAAAGACTGAGAGCCTTGTTTGGAGATTCTGTGAACCTTGTACATACATGACAGAGGCTTGTTTATGAGTGTCCTAAACCTCAAAACTATGAAAGTAACTTGTGTTCTTTTTCCTATCCTTTACGACTGTTTTATTAGTCCTTGATTATCAGGGCATCAGGAGTGTTTATGTGAAAAACGAGATAAACTGCATGTTATCTCCTTTTCCTGGAAGTCATTGGAATTCATGTTATTGCCATTTCTCAGGGATCAGTAGTAACTCAACAGACTTATGAAGTTATCATCTACGAGCGAACCTTGCACAGTGTTATAAAAGCAATCATCATAAGTGCATGAGTTAAAAAGATTTGAAGAGGAGGCCTCAATTCAGTGCTGTGTCCCAAGATGGAACAGAAACTTTCTCTTATACATTTATTCCAGAATCTCCAATTTCGTGATCTCCAAGATCTATGACAAATAGACAAACCATTATCTAGCTCAGCAGCTTCATGTTGGCAGAGTACTGACTGGTACAGATACCCATTAACTCTATAATCTCTCGGTGCTGTGGCCAAAAATTCATTTGACTCGACTGTGTCTCGACTCGAGTGTCATTGACTCGACTTGACTGATGGCTGTGACCAGGTGGTTGGATTTGGGTAGGCAAGTACCATGGACAGAGACTGCTCCCTGCCCCTCCAGAACACTTTGGGAGGTAATGCTCTGCAGAATAATCATGGTTGAAAGACAGAAAGATCTAGTCTGTGAGTCCTTATTTACTTCCATGTCTTGGAGCAGCTGATGTTTTGATCAGAGGCCATTCATCTGTTCAGTGGCAATCCCTGTTCATCAGACTTGGTATTTTACCAGGAATAACTTTCTGGATTTTATGTCCAATGTCCCTGTGGCATTTTTTGGAAGCTAAATCCAGACAAGAAGCACAGTCTACAATATCCATTTCACGCTGAATAAAAGCAAGTGCCCTGACTGTCATCAGAGCAGTCTTTGTGTTATACATGCACAAGAAGGCGGTGATTTTTCTGCATGCATAAATAATACAGCTTCAGAAAGTTGGCATCTATCCTCACAAGCAGTATCATCAGGAAAAGTCTGACTTTAATATATGTTCACTTTTTGTTGCATAGTTCATACGTTCAGGAAACAGTGCGGTAGTACAGATGTGTTGCTGTGGGAAAACGGATGCTGCATATTCATACACTTTTTGATTTGTCCCTTTGCCTGTAAAAATGAAGTACTATGTTTTAAAAATTGTATGTCATCATGTAACTAAGCAAGTGCTGTGTGCAAAAACAGGGCAGTGTGAAAACTGAATAAAGTTTGCTACCTCGTGTCAAGATATCCCAATTTTCTATACTTAAGTGTACAGTTAATGTTTAATGCTTTTTGCACGGCTAATTCAACATGACAAATATAACTGCTATGTGGCTATTTTATTGAATTAAAAATAGAGATGAACAAGAAATTAATATAGAGGAAATCAGGCAGGCATTTGTTTTCCAAAAGAAGCCAGCTTCATAGCTTCATAGCCAGGTGGACAAAGTCTGGTTTTCGGGAAGTGTATGAAACAGAAAGGAAATCCTTTCCACTTCCTTTGCATACGCTTTATGCATAAATAAGAGAGCAATGTGTAGGGGAAGCTTGGCAAATTCTTAGTAAACGGTTGTCTAGGTGTTAAGAGTCACATAATTCTGAAAAAGAAATTATAAACCCTGCTACTTCAGTTCTTTCCTCTATGTTTATTTAGAGGACGCTTGTGGTACAGTGTCACATTAGTCATTCCAAATTCACTTGGGAAGATGCCTCTCTCTCATGTATATGCTCTTTTAAATTTGTCAGGTTTTTAGCTTTGTTTTCAGACTGTTTGCACGTCTTGCCAGGCCTCTGTCCGGAAATGAGTACAGCCAAGACAGGTCTCTGTTCAGGGCCTAACAAACTATAGCCTGATTTTTGTCATGCACATTGTTGTATTCTGACCACTTTTTGATGTTGACTTACTGACAATGATGTTTTATGGTGGTAATGATGTTTTATGGTTTTTAAGGTGTTTTCTCATAACATCTGTGAAATCTGTAACTTATTTTCTCCCTCTTCAGTAATTCCAGTAGGAAATGTTCTAAATCTAAACCCTTCTGCTTGGTGTGAGCGCTCACATTTTTGTAGTTAATATTTCATACTCAGGAACATTCAGTTTGTGGTTCTGTCTTAGACACCAGGTCTCATTAGTGTTACCTTTTTTCCACAGACTGGAGAATTCTCAGCTCGCTTCCTCTTGAAGCTGCCTGTAGATTTCAGTAACATTCCTACGTACCTTCTCAAGGTAAAGTTAATGTCTAAGTTGAGAATATTTGTGAGAGAGTATGAATTCTGGAAATGTTCTTAGTAGGAATTTTGGATTTCCTGCCCTCCTCCTTTCCACGACTTTGGAATGCCACCATTTTAAACCCAATTGGTTTATGGTTTGGAAAGGTAATGTTAGGACCTACTGTTTTTTCGCATGCCATTTTACCAGGTGATAGATACGCCCCTATCACTCTAAAGGACCTTGCAGGATTTGGGTGGTTGTAGAAGATGCTGTGCAAAGCAAATGTTCTGGGTTTTTAGACAGTATGGCAAGTAGCAAACTCTTGACCATATCCAAGGTATTAGCTTGGGGAACAAATTTAAGTATTTACAGATAAACTCTTTCGTATTAGTGTATGGAACTTCATGTTATGTTAAGTGCTGTTTTTTTTAATGAGCACTCCCACTTGTAGCAGTAGTCTTAATAGTAGTAGCAGAAAAGCAAACTAAAAACACCATTTCTTAACAGGGAATGAAAGCAAATACCAATGACAAAAATTGAGGGTTTTGATGTTTACTTTGTTTCTGAACACTGATTTAACCAGATACTTTTTTCCAACTCAAATCAGTATTCTGTAGTCCTACTTTCTGAAGTATTTTTCCCAAAAAAAACCCAAACCAAACCCAAACCAAACAAACAAAAACCCAAAACAAACTTGTGACAAACTACCAGCATGGAATAATTTGAAATGAGTGGTGTTCACAGCAGGGGCGCAGTCATTCTTTCAAGCCATTGCTGTGGCCACCCCCATTGTAAAGTCAGTGTTACTATGTTCAGAGAATGCAGTGAAAGATCTGGGTTGTTACTGTTATCATTACTGTCAGAACGAAGTGCTGGAACTTCTCCTGCAGACGAAGTTTGAGTTACCTGATATTACCAACACTCATCTTTCCTTTAAAATGCATGTCTGCCTCTGAATCATCTTTTTACTTTTAAATATTTGGGAAGAACATGCGACTTGATGTTGAGTAACTAATATGATAAGATGAAAATGTTGGTGTGGATCCCATTACCTCCTCTTCATCTGATTGTTACAACAGTCTTCAACTATTGTTAGATCACAATTGCAGTTTCTCCAAATAAGATGTTTTAAGATAAGAACCATGAAAAGAAAGGCAGGCACAACTATGATCTGACTGAAATTTTTGGTTGTAGTCTGAGATCGGTATCCTGTGATCTCTTTACTTTCTGTAGGCTGCTGTTTGAGTAATGAGCTGCTCCTAACTTTCCCGAAAACATCCAGATATTTTCAGTTTGTTCTGTGTTCATGGTAGCAGCCCTTCTCCCAGCTGCTGTCTTTAATCAGGATGTTCTCTTCTCACTTTATGGGAACGTTTCCAGTCAGATGTAAGATGGTTAGCAAAGGCCTTCTCAGGAAGGGTGGTGTTGAGAAGCAGGGTGCAGCAGCAGCTCACCTGGGCTGCAGGATAGCTGTGATTTGCTTCTGAAAGACTGTGGTAAAAAGAAGACTGAGAACATCTAATGCGAACTTGGAGTTCTGGCAAGAGCAGGCAGCAAGTGCCTCATTTTCCAGGAACATTTTTAAATTGGTTGGGAATTTCAGGACAAGTACATACCCAGTATGCTTAACAGCTTCAGCCACAGGACTGTCTTATACCTCTGTTTAGTCTCTGGGGAAACTGTGTAACTTGGAGGTTGGAAGATGGTGTATGAATCCATGTAGCATGTAAGAGCCCTGTGATAGAAACAGATGCTACTTTTGATTCTAAAGAGTAACGTTGTTAATACATGACAGCCTACTCCTCTTTAATGCAATGTTCACTGAATGTCTTCCATGTTCTCTAAACAAGGTTCGTATACTGCGGATCATAGAATCATAGCATAGTTAGGGTTGGAAAGGACCTTAAGATCATCTGCTTCCAAACCCCCTGCCATGGGCAGGGACACCTCACACTAAACCATGTCACCCAAGGCTCTGTCCAACCTGGCCTTGAACACTGCAAGCGATGAAGCATTCACAACTTCCCTGGACAACCCATTCCAGTGCCTCACCACCCTTACAGTAAAGAAATTCTTCCTTATATCCAATCTAAACTTCCCCTGTTTAAGTTTGAACCCATTACCCCTTGTGCTATCACTACAGCCCCTAAAGAAGAGTCCCTCCCCAGCATCCCTATAGGCCCCCTTCAGATATTGGAAGGCTGCTATGAGGTCTCCACGCAGCCTTCTCTTCTCCAGGCTGAACAGCCCCAAACTTCTCATCCTATCTTCATATAAACCATCAGTGCTCCACAACTGCTTCATGGAGTGTTGTTCACCCTGAGTACTGAATGATTCATTAGTCTGAAGAAAAATGTGTATTTATTTTGCTTGCATATGTAGATGGTGTGATGTGAAGAGGCATGCACAGAACGTAGCAAAATCAGTTTCCCAGACTTTCTTTATTTTCACATTTCTAAAACCTTAATGTGTAAGATTTGGAGGTTTAAAATGAATGTATTTTTGTATATAACAGCCTTATAAGAGCTGATCCTTTTTGATGGGCAATGTCATGGTGAAATTCTTAGCTTTCTTACACAGACTTTTACTCTGCAAGCAGATATATTAGCTGTCTGTAGTAGGAAAGTGATATGTAGTCTCAATGAGTATCCACAGGAGAAGAAATATTGTTTTATTCCAGTAGTGTTCGATGACAGCAGAAGAATGGTTTGACTCAGGCTCCAGCATGGATTATGACAGTGTGTGCTTGTAGCAGGCATGGATCTTTTACCCCTGCTGCCTTTAGCTCCTTGTATTCTGGCATTATCAGCTATACAAATGTCATCTCTTAAGACTACAATATAAAGGCAGGTAGAGTTAGAACTACTCTGTTGTGTTTGAAATAATTATTCTCTGACTACTCCAAATTTGTAAAGCTATTAAAAAAAATTAATCTGTCCATGTCTTTATTTCTTCTTTTTTTTTTTTTTTTTTTTTCTGATGAGACTTTTGACATAAATAGATCTTTGATTTGTTGCAATAAAATAGGAGTTGTTTTTCCATCATGTCTGCCAGTTGGCTTCAGTGCTACCTGCTGGATTATGGTACATGATAGAACATCTATTGATAGATGTAGTGGAAATAATTGCTAATATATTACCCTGAAAGGTGGAGGAGCAGTCAGTAATAGAAGGCTGTTAGTGTATTAACAGCTTAATGTTTAACTGCAGAATTTAATGTGTTTGAATTATGTTCTAGTCGGTAGCCAGCCTTATAGCTCCTCTGTAATAATTTGCAAAGTTCAGACCTGTGTTATACTTTCTCTGCTATCTTCTTTTTGGATGTTTAATTAATACTACTTGTATTAAAATCTGGTGAAATATCTCAAGACCGTCATTTTTGCCTCATCAGTTACTCCTAGCGCCCCAATGATACGTCACTGTCTTGTGAAATTTTTATCGATGGCAGTAGGTAAACACAAGTGTGGCTGGAAAACCTTGTGTTGTTTGCCAGTATTCAGGTTTAAGGATGTAAGCTGTCAGGACAGTCTGTAAGCATTACAAAATCTTTGGAGATGTTAAGAATACACTCCAGAATCAGAAGATCTTACGCTGTCGAATTTGTACTGATGGTGGTGAGAGTATTCTTCTTTCCCTATAAAGAATGACAATTTAAGGCATAGGACGCGTTGTGTTTTTATACTGGAGGGGCAGATTTAACCAGGTCATTTTAATGGTATTCACTGTGCTAAATTTAAAACTCAGTTCAAGTGTATGCATGTTAAGGAAAATAGCTGAGCATGTAAAGAAGAGCAAGAATGATTAAAAGAGCAATGCATAACGCCCTGTCTCTTCCTCCGAATTCTGAAGTTCTAGTAAAAGTTCTTCAGTTCTGTATTTGGAAACATAATACCACCTGCAGCAGATAAATCTTTTTGCATAAGTATTCTTGGCACATTGCTTTACGTTTGCAAGAAAAAGTGTCATTCTTTCTTTTCCATGCTAAAGAACTGTTCAGAAACAAAATGTTGATTTACACTGAAAAGGCACATTTAGGAAAAGACACCCTTTCATTATTTTTTCTTTTACAGAGGTATACTTTAATACAAAGGTTTTGAATTTAATGTGGACCTTTTTATCCCCTTCTGCATTGTTTTCTGGTGCAAATCATTTTCATTAAATTTTAATTCTTGAAATAACTGCAGAATCAAGCTGGTGACTCAAACTACTTCAAGGCTCGTTACTGGTACGCCTTCATTAAGGTTCTCTTATTGACAAAAACAGAGCTTTGGCTTGCTCAGGAAAATCCTTACATCTGTTTACTATTATGCTTTCCACTTCCCTTTTTTTGCAGTTGAATTTTTAATCACATTAATTTTGGCTTAAATTCTTTTTTGTTGGTTGCAATATTTTTATTTTTTGCCACTATTGCATAGATGGAAGCATTTACTGTATATACAGGTTTTGAGAGTCAGTCTCTAGTTCACACTTGTGCTTCCTTACAGGTACTATGTGTGCCACAGCAATAATGGAGGTAATAGACTTAGCATCTAAAATACCTCATCCGAATCTTGTTTAATTCATTGTGGCTTTGGTCAGCTACAGGGACATGTGCTATCATAATGATAATTCATTAAAAATCTCCAGCTCAGTAATATACAAATTATACTGGGTTATGTGACTGTAGTATGATTACAGAGTATGAGTGAACTTTAGCATATGTTGCTGGTGATGCTGTTGAAAGCAAGACATTTAGGTGTTTTTCTTTTATTTCCATGGGGTTTTGAGGTTTTGGCTGAGAAATATGTTCTGTGATTACCACCACCTCCTTATATGTAATTTTTAAGGTATTCATTTCCTATTCTTAAGTATCTGCTTCTTGTGCCCTGTTGTATAGCTAGTATCTGGACCAATTTATCTATGATGCTGTGAGCAACAGGCTTCCAATAATTCTTTACTATTCAAGAGTAAAGGAAATACAGAAAGCAGACCTAATTGCTTTTTGTAGAAGATTTTTTTTTAATCTTTAAATCTGTTTTTTATGAGGTTTTGTGGTGACCATTTTATTTAGTGTGTATCTTTTAGAACTGAAACAAATAAGAGACATTGTCTAGACACATTGCCAGAGGCCAAACAGTTGTGTGTAAGACTGTCAGTGGAAAAGGTTTATCAAGTCCAAATTGAAAGATAAGAACATATTTGTGTTTTTCCTTACTGTGATTTCATCATCTGGAAGTCTGTTAAAAGACTTCAGTGCAACCTTTGTTTATGACGTAGACCAAATTCCAAGTACTGTGAAAAGATTGCAGTACTTGTGTGTGTATGAGTAATCAGCTATAGTAGAGAACAAACAAAAGTTAAGTCATAGTATTCAGGTCAAATGAGATTTGTATTTTTTTTTCCCCAGGCCGGTTTCTTTACTATTTTGTGATTTAGCAGTTTGATTTATCTGACAGCTTTTTACATTTGTGTTAAATCACTCTAAATACCAAAACAGAAACATGCTTGTAGAAAAAGCAGTACTTCAGCTGTTTAATTAAAAAATACGAGCTAAATATTCTGAAAAAGTATGTTTTCTTTTCCTTTGAGATTCATTTGATTTTGTTGCTAGCTGGCTAACTAAAACCTAATGTGTGGTGTCTTAAGATCGCAAAGTCAGTGGCAAGAAGGAAGTGGAGTCCAGATCTGACTTGATCTTTTTACACTATGCTGGGCAGCTACCTCCTGATAGAGCATGAAAACATTATGCAGCAGATACGATTTGACTGTCTTCCTGTAATGTATGTATGTCTTCTAGATTGGGTAGAATGATGGACCTGTACATCACATCAAACTTATCATGTTTATGGTGCCAACTGTCATTTTACATCCTTTACAAATAGGAAGACTGGCAATATATAAGGCTTGTAGGTAATTCTGAAATAATATGTAGCTCTAATAACTCTGAATACTTTGACCATGCTTTCCATAGAGATCTTCTAATACATTGCTGTCAATCTTATGCTACTTAACTTTATGCCTTTGTCACAAAGTCTTAACTTCCTGATTGTATTCCATAATGTATTTCTGATCTTGACATGTATTAGAGGCATTTGGAGCCAATAGTTTAAGGTTTAAAAGTAGACAGAGGTATGATATTCATTATATTATTTATTGTAGCAGCATCAAATTACTTAAACAGCATATCAAATTGTCAAAGACTGTCTAGGCTTCTTCTGTTAATAGTTTACATGTAAACTTTGTAGCATGCAATTATAATGAGCCATTGAGATTTTAGATTAGAAGTGGGTCTGTGCAAGTCAGTACTGGCAGAGTTCGAAACAGAAGTTTGTAGTAGCTGAAGCCAGTAAATTGTACGATCCAGAGGCCATGAAAATAAATATATCTGTGTGTAAGACATTTATCAAGAAGAGTTGGCATTGACAGTTGTCTCTAAGAATCTTTCATTTTAGCCAGTGCACAGAAATCTGTGGCTTACTTTTGCTGTCTACTTATTTCATCAAAAAGTACTAAATGGATCGCCATTAAGGAAGTGTTGTTCTTCCTCAATATACTGGCCGGTGTCGGAGTAGCAGCCTGTTGCCAGAAGCATTGGAAACTCCAAGCAGGGGAGGTGGCATAATGAGTGAGGCCAAAACTGAGAAAACCCGAAGCCATTTCATGTCATAAAATGCTTCTGGCAGTTTAGGAAGTTGTAGAGTCAGAAAAACAGTGACTCTTTTGGTGATAAAATATTTAAAACATCAGATCTGTCAGCTGAAAAGGTTTGGGGATTTTGGGTTGTTATTTATCTATTTTCTTAATTTCTTTTTTAAATTAACAGGATATTTTAGTAGTTGCTGTAGGTAAAAGTGTAAGATCTTAACTTATTCCACTGCATTGTACTTCTTGGCTAGTCTTACTGCTGCAGTCTCATTATGAATCATACAGGGTTTTGCAGAATATGTCAGGCCTCTTGCTTTGTTACAGAATCTACTCATTCTGGCACTGGAGAGTTAAGAGTGAAGTGTTACTGCTATAATTTAGTGAAGCTCCAGAAATACCTGTAGAAACTACAGATTGATTAGTCATTCTTTCATGATTTTATTCTACTCTCTCCTGCCCACAACCCAAGCGAAGCAAAGCCCCATAAAAATGTAATTTATAATGAGAACATGTTATATTTGAATTTTGTAAACTGATAATTTCCCTTCATTCTCAGTGAATTTTATTAGTACAGCTTTTCCACGACCACATGATTTGTCTGTAGTAACTAGTCACTAAAACCACATAAAGCATGTTAGCATCAGGAGTACCTTAAGGTCCGTATGCTGAAAGCCAAAAGGTTTTTAAAATCAGCTTTTTCTGTAATTTATTGGAAGAGGTTGTTAATAAGATCTGTCAACTGGAACAGCTCATTCGGCACAGCTGATGATTTTTATAGGTTATGATCTTAATATGAATCATAATCTCCAATCAACTGTATTTCTGATGACAGTTATCTTGTATTCAGACATTTTATTTTCATAATGCAATAGCGAAGTACTGCCACATCTACTGATAAATCTTAGAACATTTGTCTTGATTTCTGTGGATTTTTCTCTAATTTGATAGAACGCATTTCCTGTTCTGAGATGAGCAGGAATAAGGGGGTTTCCATTAATTTTCTTAGAAAAAGAAGAAATACTAAAAAAAAAAAAAAAGGAAAAATGAGTTAAAAAGAACAGCGTTTGAAATTTAAAAGCCCTTTTTGCATCTGGTGGGAATGTTTATAGACAAGTTATGTTACGTGACTTAGTTCAGATTTACTGCCTTGTTAGGGCTTGTAATTTGTACTATTGCTTTACATTTGCATTCTATGTATTGCATAGGAAGAATGGAATTCAATAGCCATAAAAATAATTGCAGGTTATTACACGATGATGGTGCTTGTTTTATCTTTCGTGGTCCACCCATAGTATGTAGGCCAAGCATTGTACAGTAGTCTTAAACTGGGAAGAGGATCTTGGACCTATTTTAAAAAACCCTTTTCTTTCTTTCCCCATTGCCATTGCTTCCTGAAAGGAAAAATATTTGAGAAGTTGTTGAACATAAAATATGAGTATAGCAATAATCTGCAAAATTCATTAACCAGGAATTATGCATTTGGAAATATAGAAGTAGATAAAGCGTGATGGTAGGATTTTAAGCAGGATATTTCAGTGCTGAGCCCACAACCACTTTCTACTATTAGGTTTCTTTCTTAGTCTTTAGATCAGGGCTTAAGTCCAGCAGCTCATGTTTTGAGGTTTTAAAGTCAATTTTGTGTATGAAAGTGCCAGTTATTTACTGTTACAGTGATTGCGTTGGTTTAGTGTTTGGGGTTTTTTTGTTCTGGCTTTCAGATTATTAGATTATGTTTATCTTAAGAAATAGTAGTAGGAATGTACGTCTGTGTGATGATTTCATATGATTCTTAGTCATTCGTGTTTGGGTTCTGTTATTTGTGGTGGTAACCTTCTGTTAAATTCCCAAAATCCTTTGGTGGCTGTCAATCTAAAAATGGCATTTTTTGTTTGGTTGGGTTTGGAGGAGTGGGGTTTATTTGTTTGGATTTTTTTTTTTGATGTACCTGAAAAATGACTGCTGCTTTTTATTTGATTCTTAGGTTTAAAGGTTTAATCAAAAATATTAAAAGAAGGGAAAAACAGTAAAGCTTTACTGTTGAATCAGTTGCTCTCAGCAGTAAACATTCTGATGTGATGATCCATCACATTGATTTTTGCCTAATTGATACTGACAATGTCATTGATCATAATATCACCAAACATAAAAAAGAAAACATCTAGGCTGTTCTGCTGTATTTCCACCATGTTACCAAAGAATGGCCAGCGTTTTCTGCATTAATTGCTAATAAATAATGTGCTACTTTTCTATCAAGACTTGTATTTCTATAGTAGCTTCCATTTAGGAAAGTAGTTGCTTGCTTACATAGGGTGTGTATTTCAGTATTTTCTGTTTTAGAAGGGGACTTTAGATGGAGAAAGGTAAAGGAAAGTCTTTGTCCAGCATCATCTCAGTGAAAGAATAAATAAAAGTTAGACCTGTTGACTCGCTCTTTCTCTTTTAGTGGTTTAAGGGTTCATGCTATAACTTGTATGTCTTTTATGTGCTGGGACTTGTAATCATTGCTAACAGCACGTCCATGGGAGAGATGGGGCATTGAGGAGGAGCATGAATTTGGCTTCATTGGATGCAGTTAGGTGCAATCCTTAGGTTTAACAAGTTGCTAGTACATCAGAAGTTGTGCAAAAAGATGTCTGTGAATTAAGTGTTGTCTTTCAGTTATGTAATGAACTGTCTGGAGTGCACATACAATATTGAAGCATAGCCACTTAATATAGATAGGGAGTACTTCTGCTGAAGGAAAACAGTGAAATAGTTAAGCTAATAATGCTGCTCCCACTCAGCCAATCTTTGTCATTTTAATCTTTTTTAAAATATATCTAAACGTGTTTATATATCAAATATTCTATGTTTTACTTAAAATCTTTTCTGGTGTAGAAAAGTGTTAGACAAATGTGACTGATGTCTTGACTAAAACTGATGACTGACTGATGGTATGTAAATAACCAGCTACTCATTTGCAAGAACCCTGAGGACAATGTGTTGGTTAATAAAGAATAAACATGCTCATTCCAAATTATTATTTTCGTTGTTTAGCATTTATAATGTGTGTCCTAGATAAAATCATTAATTCTATCTCATTTCACCTAGACTCGTGACTTTTTCTAAGTGATGTAAAATCTTACTTAATTTCCACCTTACTTTTGCTAAGTGATCAGATTAGCTCTTGGAATGTAGGTCAAATTATATGCAAGTTACCATTTAGACATTACATATAGGTATTGTCGCTTTTTATCCACATAGGCTAGATGAAAACAGTAGTTGAGCATCTCACAAGTTCTTATTCAGTGTATTGTTCACAGTAGTTGTGACACATGAATAAACACCAGGTTTTTTAGACAGGACTAGAAGCATTTAGGGACAAGGTGTATATAAACTTACAGTGGAGTCCTGAGCCCTCAGTAGAGAGCTTGGCCAAGGCTTTAACCAGAATGGTGTTCTTCCTCTCCCCATTCTTTCTGTAACATTTGCAGTTCATCGCAGTTACAATGAGCAGTCATTCAGGTCCGGTACATTTTGTCACCTTTTACTTGAAAGAAAACCAAGTTACTTCTATCAACAGGGAGAGCTGTATGACTTCAGAGTTGTTGGAGGTTTTTCTTGTAGGCCATTTTTCCACTGATAAAGATTTTTATGTTGTCCCTCCATAACTGTTCTTGGGTGTCTTAAGTGCCTGTTGATTTTAGGTATCATGGACACCTCTTAACATTTGGACAATTACTTGTAAGATATGACAGTGACTCATATAAGTCACTTTTTCCACTGGAAAATTTTATGCCCTCAACCTATATAGTTAAACAAGAGTAACTCTCTCTAGCATTAAAAAGAATGGTGCTCAGAATTCCAGCGATTGGTCCAAGCAATAAAAAGCATTTGGTTTCCATTTCTGAAAGGAATGTGATGCTCCCTGCATTGCCGGTGACTTCAGTGGCAATAAACTCATTACAAGTACATATGTCTCAGGATCAGGTTCTTGTTAGTATGTCATAGAGTATATGAAATGGAGTATAGCTCTGGTGATGCTTAGAACTTCTGTGATACCTTCCTTCCAAAGTGTGCAGACCCCAGCTTTGTTCTGCATGAAAGAAAAGCACTGTAAGGGTTTCATTAAAGTTTCATTTGGAATTTAAAAAAAAAAATAAATAAAATAAACAATTAAAAATAAAAGTCAGAAATTAAAAAAAAGAAATGCAAATAAATGCCAGCAAGGTGTGGAGTATATGAAATCTGGCTTGCTGTCTGCTTGGTACCCCTCTCAGAGAGAAATATCTAAACCAGGATACAAGTTTAATTTGATATTCTTTACGCTGTGCTTCATCTTTGTTTACAAGTGGAACATTTAACTTTCTAGGTAGACTGTGGTTCTTTGTATATCCATTTGGGTTTATGCATATTGGGTATTTTGACAGTGTATGTAAAAAGCTGTTAAAATGGCAGTAATTTCTTGTCTTTGTTCTATGTAATTAACCTTGGCTGCACAAGAACTAGTGAACAGAAGAGCTGTTTGTCTTGCATTACAGAATTCATTTTAACATGGCAACTCAAGCTGCTTTTGCAAGTTTCAATTTTATTTTTTTTTAATGTAAAATCAAGACCTGTTGAGACTTTTATTTCAAGATGTGGAAATTAACGGTTGGATACTGGGTAATAGAAAAGACTTACTTAGAGCAGGCAGTGTATCTGGGTTAGTGGCCAGGATTTGTGCAACTCGTTTGCTAGAAAGGAAGGGCTGTGGTGCTAATAATACAGCGCTTCAGGACTGCGTGGCTTATGAGCTCTCCTAAACCAAGGCAAATGTTGGAACGAAATTACCAGATGAATTCTTCTGGTCGCAATAGCAAATGTTTCATGAGAAGCTGTGCAACTGTATTTGTAATAAACAAGACTGGCATTTTATGACTGAGTTCTTGCAGCATCAGTTTTACTGTATGGCAGCAACTTAACAACTAAAATATTCTCCTTTTTATGTTTACCACGTTGCCAGGTCCTTTTTGAAAAGATGCGTGATCAAATTGCAGCCCAGTTTGCAAGCCTTCGGGCAATGATCGTATCAGTTTTAAGAGGCTATACCTGTTAAAGCAACTTGGAGGCATGTATTATCTTTGACTCATGCGAAGCAACATTGCAGTACACAGAATTATTTTTCCTTGGCTTCTTATTTATAAACTTTGTAAATACAAGTGGGTAAACTTACCGCTCCTAGAAAACTGGTATAGAAAGCTTTATGCCAGGTGATACCGAAATGTTATCACTGTTATCAAAAGGTAACTGTAAAAATTAACTTTATAGTGATGTAATGTTTCAATAGTAGATAAAAAAGAAAAAATAACACTAAAAAGGTAATTTAATAGCAAAGAACTGAGAATCATTGGAAGCCTTGTAAGAAAAGATCTATATAAGATTGAAAAAATGCAGTCTTGTTAGGTTTGGAGGGATGCATTCGCAGGAAATTTGGACAATTATATTAGTAATCTGTATAAGTAGGAGGTAAAAAAAAAGGAAGCCATGCAGTTCAGCAAGACAAAAGGTGAGTTTGTGCTTAGTAGGACTACTCTTATGGAGCAAGGATATGCGTGTGCAGTTTTCTGGCACACAGAGAGGTAGGATTGAAGGCTTTAATTAAGCCATCCTGATTAGTGAGCAGTAGAAGTAGTGAAGCTTCACTTCGTACAGGTTTAATCCCTTATCTCCTTGGATCTCTATGCTATGCCATTATGGTTTTCCCGTGTGTCTCACACAGCAATTCATCAAATGAAAAGATGAGAAGCGTTTTCGCTGGTTGCCCCCCAGTTGCTGCCATTTATAGCAAGCTGAATTTACCTGTTGCAGTATTAGGTGGGGTAATCGGTTGTTTGTCTCCCTGTCTTACTGTTGATCTTCATATAGCTTCTGTGGACTTAATTATTTTTGAGGCTAAAAACACACTAAAAAGAGGGAGGAGGGCTTAGAGGCATTTGAAAGTGTGCTCACACATGCAGCAAACTTGAAAGCAAACTAAAAGGGAGAGAAATCATTACAATGTGTGTACATTAGAATGAAAAACTTGTTGACACTTCAGCTTTTCATCATCCAAAAAGTTTTAGAACAGTTTTGCTTGAATGGGATGCATGCTGAAGTAGAACTTTTGCACTTGGTTAGCACTGAGACTTTTGGTTGAATTTGTTTGTAAACTCATTCCTGCAACCTGATCCTCTATCAGTGTTGTTTAAGTCAATTTGGGAATGCCCATCGAAGGGATTTTACAGTTTAAAAAGAAATCTTTAGTCAAGAGAACAATGCAGGACGATTTGTGGTAGGTCAAGGTGCAGTTGGTATTCTCTTCCACCAGGCTCATCACTGTTACTGTGAAAAAAATCTCTCCTTTCACATGAGCTAAGAGAATCAATAGGAAGTTTTCAATGTGAAGACTGCTTAACAGCTCATTTAATGTGCCAAATCTGTTTTAGGGTCGGACAGTGAAAGCAAGACTCAGTTTGTAGAGAAAGGTGAATAATCTCCGCGCTACCATATTAAGACAATTTTGGAGGCTACTATCAATTTTAAATTATTGACAGCTATACAGAACACATTAGAGTGTGCTTTTTAAATCTCAAAGAGTGGAAACAAGTCTTATCTGTTCATCTTTGTTTAATTTTGGATTCTTTAAAATACAATGAAAGAGATTCTTATTGAGATTAATATTTTGGAGGCTTATTGCATGTAAACTTTTCAACACACTAGTTGGAAGCTTTCACAGTGTTGTCTCCAGATACTCGGTTGTTTCTTCTGTGCATGAGTGCATTCAGATCCTTGCAAAACTATTATGGAAAAAAGTATTTGCTCAGTTTATTATTTTTAAGGAAACCATTGGTTTGGGTCTGTTTACTTTTTTTATGCAGCTGTTAATTGCAGACCAGCTTCTAACACACTGAAAGCTAGACAAACACACAGCAAGGCATTTACCAATGCTGATTGAGAAAGGAATATTCAAAACTTGACAAAAATACTTTGGCAGTGTCCTGTTAAGTAATCATCTGCAAATATAATTAATTCAATTCTTTTAATGGCTCCTTTCTTGATTAATCAGTGACCTTATTCTCCGAAGCGTATCTGTCAGGACATGTCTTCCTAACAGATCTATTCAGCCTGGAGCACGTAAAGCATCATCCTCATCTTCAAACTGTGTTAAGTCAAGAAAATATTGTGGTAATGTGGGCATCGCTTGTCCAAGAACATTAAGAGCCTTGGTCAGGATCTTTTTAACCATAAAAGGATGCGTGTTATGCTTTCTTGTTTGGTATAAGTTGGAAGAGAATGAAAAAAAATACAGCAGGAATTTTTATTACAGAGAAGTATTTCCCTCCAAAGAGTACATGAAGGAATACCGTGTCTGAAAAAAGATTTTGTTGGCAGGGGAAGAAGTAGTCTGAACTACATATTGCTGCTGATAAATGTTTTAGCTGTAGATGAATAATGTGTTTAAAATTCAAATTTGCTGAACAGCAGAAACATAAAGTCAGTTTTTAGGCACCTCCTTATTCTTTCATATGTGTAAATCCTTCTCTGGGTATTAGGTCAGATTCCTCCCCCCATACCTAGAGACTGTTACCAATTACAGGTGATTAGAAGCTTACCTGTAAGATGAAGAAAAAGTAAATGAACTTGGCATTGTGTGTTTCTAGGAATTTGCGTATGAGGAGAAGAGTTTTTCAGAGCAATTCCAGCCTGGTGGCCTGCAGAAGTAATTGTTAGCAAAATGTTTATTGTTCTTCAGTATGTTTTGTATTTCTTTCAAGAATGATAAAAAATTCCTGGGCATTGATATTATTTATGGCGGGGAAAATGTTACATTTTATTTTATGATTTCGCGATCTTAAAAGAAGTTCAAAAGTAAATAGCCGATTTAACACTCTTCAGTTTGCATTCCATTTTTAAGAGTTTGTTTCCTTTTTAAGTTTAGCAGCATTAATAAAGTTCTTAGTTTCAAGCTCATCTTTAGTGACCAAATCTGTTGAGCATAATAAAAGGAAAGTATGCTCCCTTTTGTTTCCATGGATGATATACAGATTGGTATATCACACGTAAATATGCAACACATGCCACTGACTGTAAAGACTTTGAATGTTTCTGCGATTCTATAAAAACCCAAAGCGTACCAATATCTTTGAAGCTTCTGTTGCAGGGGGAGTGTCAGTGTATTCTCTTTCGGTATCTCACGATGATGAAACTGTGTCTCAACGTGAAGGACTGAGAAGCACAAATTTATTAGTCTGGTTTGGTTTCCACAGAGGTTCTTAAACAGGTTCAGTATGATGCTGAGAGGACAAGTCACATAATCTCCTGTGGTTTTGTGCTTCAAATAGGCGAGGGGGAAGGATTGTAAAACTTTTTAGTGACATACCCTTTCGCATTGATGCAGTGTTCTGCTCCTTTATTGCAGTCTTAGATTTCTTTCTGTTACAGATGATTGGTTCTCAGCTATTCCAGCGGTTTAGAAGCATATACGTGCTGAAAAGGCAGGTAGAAATCTTTTCAGTAGGGGTGCGTGTGTGTCTAATATGTGCTTGTAATTTCAGAGCAGTGAAAGGATTCCTGAGAGTGTTTTGGATTTGTTTAGGGGTTTTTTTGTTTTCTGTGGAGGACTGGAGGAATGAGACTGAAGTTTAATTGTTTCTGCTGTACTTTTCCTACGGTGTGTTTTGTAGACAGTTATATCTGTTGCAAATATGAGATATAAGATGTAGGTTTCAATCAATATCACCTACAAAGTTATATATTTATAGAGAATTGCACAGTATGGAATGTATATTGCCATATAACTTTTCAGAATAATGGTGTGGCTTCACTGACTTTTCCTTCTCATCTTTTCTTACACAAATACTGGAAATAATAGTACAGTTAATCAGAGTAACTGGTTATTCAATAATGAGAATCAAGTCACTTGCATTTGCAAACAAGGAATCCTGATACATTCGAATATAGTAAGAAGTAGTTGATCTCTAGCTTTAAACCACTGTTTTGTCTGGAGTGAGGAGCAAGCGTGTACATCATGGTTGGTGGTTTTTCTTCTCTGCCTTGCAAAGAGCTATTCATTACACTTCATATTGTGGGAAAGGACTAGCTAGTAGATTCATTTCCCTGTGCTTGTGTTAGAAAAGAAGAGGAGGTTTATGATCCTGGAAAGTGATCAAGGCAAGAAGTATTATGACTCCTGTTACGAAACCAGTTGCATGCAATTTTTGGAAAACAAATATTTCAGATGCTTTTATGGAAAGGCTGGTCTAATGGCCTGGTTGGTGGATTTGGGGCCAGTCAAGAGACAACTGAGTTTTTAATTCCACGAGGTATATTCTGCCCTCATTGAAGTCAATAGGAACATGATCACAGAACTATATTCATAAACATAGATTTTCAAACCATCTGAAATATGAAGGATAATTATATGGCATTATATATAAAGGCTTCTTTGTGTTATATGCTTGTTCTGTGTTTCAGAGGGATAAATACATACAGGAATTGTGGGTGTGTCAAAGCAGCAAGACTGGTTCAGACAGGTAAAAGCATTTGAAGTGGTGTCTTTTGCACCATTAATAGTTTAGAGTTTGTCTCAATATTTCTCCATCAATATTATGAATCCTGTTTTCAGGGATTTATTGCTCCTATAAAAACATCAGGCTGAAATTTGGTTCATCAAATGAATTACTCTTTCAGTCTTTTTCTATTAAAAGAATTTTGTGCTGTCAGTGATAGCTGCCTGATACTGGAAATGCTTCTGCAACTTGAAATCTTTCCTTGTTCACAAAGCGGTTGTTAGTAGTTGAAGGAATTAAGATCAATAGGCTTCCTTTCTGCTGCATTGATGGAGAACTTTGCAGTCCGGACGTAGAAGTTCAGAAATACTGACTTAAGCACTGGATCATCACTGATAAGATGTATCAATCTCCATGTTTTAAACCTGGGACGCTGGTTTATGAAGTTTTGCCAGAGTCATGTAGTGATAGATCAGGTTCTGGTAGTTGTGATTTTTTTAAGGCACGAACTATCACATACAGTCACTACTTTATGTGCTAATTTGGTTGTGGCTGTCAGCCTGAATTTAGTCTGATATTTATTTAGAGGTGGGCACAAGCTGTTTTGTGTGCTGATCTTTGTCCATTTGAGTATTTGTTTATCATGGTTGAACTTTATGCAATTTAAGGAGCTGTCATTCTGTAGAAGTTTTAAAATCTTCAAGTAATATCCTATGATGCAGCAGTGCTGGAGAGAGAGAGGAAATGAGCAATTTCATTAGTTTCAACATAACTGAAAAGGCTGGAAATAATTGCTTTAAACACTAAGTTTTGCTTTAGTCATAGGATATCTTTTAAATACTTTCTCAATCCATTTTAAGTATAGTTGGAATTGCTATCAGCACCTTTAAATGTGTGTATATATGAATTCGGGATTACAAGTGTTTTGCATGGTAAGTACCTTGCAAATGCTTTTGTGCTGCTTTATTTAAAAACTGTATCATGTCAGTTCAATATGTTAAAATTAAGCAGAAGAAAGTAGAAATTATATTATAATCTATCCATGTGAGCCCTGGCATGCATCAGGTTCACTTAACATTAAGATTAAGCAGACTTGCAGTGGTGAGGCTTCATTGTCCTGTTTGCTTTGATTTCATTGGCAAATAAATATTCAGGCCTTTAGATGTAAACAGCAACTCGAGCTGTTGTGGTGTCAGGCTGATCAAACCAAACCTGAATTTAGGAATGGCCTCAGTTCTTTATGTCTTCCTCTAACTACCATAGGCATGATTCAGCACTCTGTGAAACTTAATAAATAAGTTTTATTATACCGACTATCAGTACACAAGCATTGGTATTCCCAGTGCTGCATTGCCTGTTGCCGGTGTCTGGATTGCCGGTATCAATAGTATCTGCTCTGATAAGATTGCAAAACCTGTCATGATTACTTCTGCAATAATCAAGTATTCTCAACACAGAGCTCAATCCTTGTTCTTCTAAAGACAGTGGCTTTTATCATCTTCATTTCCTGCTACGAATTGTGCTGGAACCTGCTAAGCTCCCGCTGCATCAGTGCGAGCAAGACCTCCCTTATATGTGGTTCATTTACTTCTTGAGTAGAAAGCATAATAAATAAGGCATCTTGGCTTTCAGAAGTAGTATTGGAGGGTATCTTAGAATCCTATAATGGTTTGGGTTGGAAGGGACTTTAAAGATTGAGTTTGAACCCCCCTGCCACAGACAGGGACGCCTTCCACTAGACCGGGTTGCCCAAAGCCCTGTCCAACCTGGCCCCTGTCCAACCTGGTCCCAACTGCCAGGCAGGGGACATTCACAGCTTTCTTGGGCAGCCTGGTCCAGTACCTCACCACTCTCAGAGTAAAGAGTTTCTTTTTTGTATCCAACCTAAGTCCCCTGTTCAAGTTGATCATACCTACAGTGTTCTTTGCAGCATCCTTGGAATTTCTATATGCCTGGAGAAGCTCTACAATGTCCAAGACCTGTTTTATCTTTGGATTGTAGATTCAGAACTAAATGAAGTGCTCTCTTTCAGACAGAACAACACTTTAAGTCCCAAAGCAGATCAGTCTTATTCATGCCTATCTTACCATTGGTACTAGTGTGAGAAGTTTGTTATCTTTCTTTTTGAGTGGCTTTTTTGTTTGTTTTTGAGTTGTTGTTTGGTGGGGGTTTTTTCCCCTTAATTAATGGGGGTAATTTAGTTTTCTCTGTATCACAGCTGGGTGTTCTCAGACCATATATCATTATGTTTCCAGGTGCTGAAATATGGAGGGTACTGAAGTTCCCTTGTTAAGAAAAAAAAACCAAGAAAAACCCCAAACAAATACCACCACCACCCCGCTCCCCCCACCCCCTCAAAAAAAAAAGTTAGCTCTTGGTAAAATATTACGGCAGACAGAAGGTTTTCACCAATTCAAAATATATGAAATGGCATCATTTGTAACATAAATGAAATTGAAGATCAATATTTACTTTATTGGTGATATCCTGTAACATAGGATCTTGTAAAAGTTGGCAGTTATCTACTTATTTGTTAGAATAATATGGTGTCTTAGTTCTGGCGAGATCTGTAACATCCTAAATTTGTATAATTAAATCCAACTTTAAGTGGGAATTAATGCAAAGATATATATTCACAAACTGCCTAAGGCTTATAAAAACAAATGAGTCCACTCTAGTGAGCAGACACCAGGTAACTACAACACTGCTTATGGTTGCTCTGGTTACTGCAACTATGTTTGTGCCAGCACCTGTTTGAAGCTCAAGCTTTTGATTCCATTACCTAAGTTTCCTGGAGAATTACAGCCAAGAAAAAGGATCGCCTATTAGACTTAGCATTTACAATAATTTTACTATGTTAGATTAAAGAACAGTGTTTAGGTCACTGGGAATGTACATATTCTTCTAAGAGTCAACATTTTTAGCTGAAAGAGCTGATCATGAGCAACACAGATTGCAAGAAAAATATTTGTAAGAGCCAGTGCATTATGTCACTTATCTAGTAGGCTGTGGTCCCATTCATTGTCCTGGATAATGCATTTTACCTACTATTTCTTTAATGAAAATACGATCGAACATGAATTGACATCGCTTCATATTTCAGTAGGAAATTAATGGAAAATTCAAGGGCTATAACTAGAAATGATCTTCTGTAGCATGAAGACTCAACGAAGTGTTTCCTCTTTCAAAATCTAATCTTTAATACAGTATCTGTGATCTTCAAAGAAAACACGTGTTTCTGTGTTCTTCCCAATTAGTCCACCAGTGATTTTTATATAGTCAAGTTAGCAGCTCACATAGTAGGGGCATTTAGACAAAGGTCTCTTCCCGTAAGTAGATGTGAAATGGAAGCATTTTTCAGAATTGAAGAATGTGTTATATTATTCATGTTACAGTGCACTGAAATATTTTATTTGAACTGAAAGAGGAGACAGTCTGTTTATGAAAGATGATTTAAAGTGTGGTAGTTTTAAGTGTGTATGTCTTAAGTGTGTGGGTGTTCAACGTAAGTATGAAGTAAAGCTTTCAGTAGCATCGTCTTAATTTTCTTCAGCAGACACCAAGAGAAGACCTCACCTGCTTTATTGAAGGAGTACATTATAGCCTGATTAAAGTTAGAAATGTCTGTGCCACTCTTTCTCATTTCTTCTTCCACCAGCAGCTGTCTGGTCTTTCTGTTTCCAAAACCAACTTCGAACCAGAAAAAATGATCTAAGTTCTGATCACTCCCCCCAAGGCGGATTGCCATTTTTATAGACTTTGAACCTCTTTACAGTTCAAACTTACTTCCTGCTTTGTTTTTAATCTTCCTATAAATCAAGACATTTTGTCTAAAACTATTTTTTCAGATAGCGAATGGATGTCTCTTTCTGAGGAGCAATACAGTCATTTCACTGTCAGTCTTTAGCCTCCACTTTCTATGCTTACTGAACCTTAAGCACGTCTTATGGACTGGCTGCATGTATGTGCCATAGTCATCTCAGCCATATATCTGCTTGTACAGCACAGACTTCCATTTTTCTTTCTCAAGAGTGGCTTTTCACTTGAAATAGCAGCCTCTAGAAGGAATGGGGTACTGCTACCATCCTCTGAAGACAATTCCATGCATGAATGCTTCATACATTTTTATGTCAAGGGTTTGCCTACCATATTTGAGAATTCCAGAAAAAAACATGTTCATCTAACTGTAATTTTAGCTTGGTTTCCTAAGGTAAATGAGGCATCAGTGATTATGTTGTCTCGAGTGTGTCTGTTCTCCCCTTTTCTCAAATAACTGTATCTCACATATCAGTATGTTCCAGAGTGAAACTAGCTCTGGAAATAAATGCCCTTCAGTTAGTTCCTTCTCTTGTTCTAAGATAATTTGTTGTGAGAGCTATAGAAAATGAGTTAATTGCAATACAAAGCAAGCAAATATTAGGAAAAAAAATGGGATGTTTATTTTTGTCTCTGGACTTTTCTGGTATCTTTATACATCTGCCTTCCAGATAGTAAAGACTTATAAAAGGGACTGCTCCTCTTTTAACAATAGAGCATCAAACACGTGGTTGCCACAAAACCAGTTATTACAGTGCAACTAATAATTATAGTAATCTTATGAAGATTAAAGTTTTAATGTAAAGCATCTTGGAAACCAAAGATAGAAAAATACCTGCAGAGAATATTTCTTAATGTGGGAACACTCTATCCTTGATTAATTCAGTGGGGTTTAAGCAGCTCTCAGAATGACTGAAATAAAAGTTTTGGGGGAAGAAAATACAAACAAAGCTGTAGGTGTTGACTAGACCTAGTGGAAAAGGATATCTGTTCTGTATTTATTACCAACAAACAGACAACCTCTTACCATAAGCACATCTATGTGGACACAGGGTAGTTTTAAGACAAACTAGTGTCAAGTAAGTGCAGCTGTTCTGAGTAAAAACCAAGACAGGTGTGTTCAAGTAACCAGCTTGTATTTCAGGCTGAAGGCACTCAAGCAATTGAAGCTTCTGTTCCCAGAAAGATCATCTATACCATGGAAATAAAAAATAAATTAAAAAAAACAACTTACCAACCAACCAACTAAACCTTTATAAAGGCCTTCAGTTAGTTTAGGATAGTGAGGGAATTGAAAGTGGAGGAAGGCAAAAGGAAATGGCATTCTTTCTTTTCAGAGCATTTGGTAAATATTGAAAGTTTCTTTTTATCAAAGTATATATATTGCCATTGATAAAAGTGGGAGTGTTAAAGCCCAGCTGAAAACCAGTTTCAGAAATAAGCCTGTTGGAAAACTGGAAGACTCTGGAAGTTTTCATACTGATTGATTTAGGGTATAGGGATTATAAAGCACTTACAGGGAGCCAGAACAGTGGTTATTTCCGAAGAATATTTAACAATCTGTTTAATATTACTCAAAGAGGCTCAGGTACCTATCAAGAGTAACCAAGGCTTGATCTAGATAGAGCTTTCTGGTCATTGCTGTGGTGCCAGTAAGTAGAGGGAGTAGACCAAGTAGTTAACAATGCTATATGGAGAGGGAAAGTCTTGAGTTTCATAGTTAATAGGAAGTCTGTGTTCATGACATGAGTAACTGGGCTGAAAGGTCAGAACTTGGCAAGACTGTAGTATGGATCCCAAATGAAGCAGCAAAAAAAGGAGAGGATAGAAAGATCTTCACTTCTGTTTCATTTAAGCTATTTACTGTAGTGACTGTCTGGTAACTAGAGCATAACTTCTGTTAGAAGAGCCTGTATACAGTCATATGTGTATGTGCACCTGCATATGCTATGGGTATGTCTAAGAAGCTTGTCATCATGATGATAACATTGTGGAAAGGAATGTGAAGATTAATGAATTGGCATATCATTTCTTTAAATAGCTTTTAACATGCTCGGCTGTGGGGCACTTTACCATGTGTTGCAGTTAGTGCTATTTTTTAATTGTTTGATACTAAACCAAAATACTGTTAATTTTGTCGTAGCAAATAGCTACACCTTCGAAAGTACTGCCGAGTAGAACTAGAACTGAGGGTCCATTCCCAGTGTGTGTAACTCTGTGGAGCTCTAGTTAGACTGTAGAATGAAACCAGTCTGATTTGAGTTTGTATTTCCAAGTAGACTGATCCTTTTCCTGGATTTACTGCTTTCAGTGATGCTAGGATTGCAGTAACATTTATTGGATTTAAAGCCTAGGTAAGCGCTGAGTGTAAGCACAAATTTAGATTTTTTTAAATAAATCATTAAATTGAGAATTTGTTCTTGCTTTTACAAATATCAATGAAAATGCAGATAGATTTATTTGAAGTCAGGTCAGTTATGATTTTCACTATAACATGAGTTGTTACATTACTAATGAACTGCATATAACAGAGACATATGGCTGTCACTTGGCTAGCAGACTTTTTAGTTTAATCCCATGGCTATATAATCTGTGTAACTGTGAAGTTAATACAAAGAGGGGTCTGGTCTCCACATAGCTGTAAAGTAAAAGTAAGATGGTGCAGGATTTCACTGTCAATGCCTACCAGTTCCTTTAATTGTGACGTCAAAATATTCATGTGCTCCATGGATAGCTCCTAATATTTTCTGTTGAAATACACAGCCTATGTCTGTTACTAAGTTCACAGTTTTAATTGGTAAGTTCTCGTTTTCTGTTATACAAGAACTTAAGTTACAGCTGTCTCTGGGATTCTCCGTGTGGTGATGTTTCATTGCGTGATATTTCAATTATGACGCTACAAAGAGTCAGAGTCTCCTGTTAGATTTTAAAGAGAACATATTGGCGCTAGTCAGTGCGTTTGCTTAATGTATTCGGTCTTAGAGTGGACTTTCAGACAGCTTTATCTCATGGCTAAAACTTGAGCAATGCTTATGGTTAAAGCAGTGATTCTTGATCGTTTTATTTGAACAGAGATCTAATATCGATCTTAAAATGTTTTCTTCAGCCCTTCTCATTTCTCTGGTATTTTTTCTTTACTTCCAAAGAAGTGGAAAAGTAGAAAATTAGGCATTGGGTGGGGCAGAACATGCATGCGGAGGGTTTTCTTCTGTGACTACCATGGATGTGCAGTGTACAAAGTGAAAACGGGACCAAAATTTCAATTGCTCTTAATATTCAGAAAATAGCAAGATGGGACAGGCTTCTGCAAGTTATGTTTGGACCCTAACATAGATGATGAGACACTTTTTACTTCCAGGAAAACACCATAAAGCAAAAAAGAGGAATTCCGTACATGAGATATCAAGACTGTAGAAGCAATTTTGCACAGGCTTGTAAAAAGCAAGTTGCTCATGGTGGAAAGATTAATTAGCAAAACTGACCTGAATTTAGCAGTTTTTGGAGAATTCCCAGAGTGCATCCAAATTGACTCTTTCTTTTCCCTTGATCCTTAAAATGCTGTTGACTACGATTTTGTCTCTGATAAACACGACTGTTTTCTGAGTGGCTTCTTAGTAGAAAAGGCTCGGTGGTTTCAGACTTGCAGCTTGCTAGTGTACACGGGAATTTAATATTGCTCTTTAACACCATCAGTTTCAATGTAGGGGCTTTGTATGATGGCATCTTAAGTATTGGCTTCTCAGGGTTTTTTTAGCTGGCAGCTACGCCGGTTTTCTTTTGCCATTTTATTTTGAAAGCAATTTCCGAATCTGCACTTTCATTAAGCTCTTTTTAAAATTCTTAACGTTTTGTCCCCAAAGAGCTGTCACAGTGGGTCCCACTATAGGTGTGCATATATGACACAAACGAAGGACTAGATTCTTTTGAAACTGATGCCTGAAGGGGAACTGAGGTTCATGAAGAAGTGGCAAGTAAAGGAGTTACCATTGTCTGTAAGTCCACTCTAACTGTTCATAACAGCAGGAAGGAACCAAGTTGAACCCCGTCAATTATGAAGTTTGAACAGCAAAATTGCTTTATTTTCTGATGGATGCTAGTAGTAGTGAAACAGGTAGGGGAAAAGATCTGGTGATCTTTCCTGAGTCATCAGGGAGATCTCAGTGCTAGAATCAGTCTTGGATCTGGAAATATGTGATGTATTATTCTAGCAACTACCACTTTAATTTATTTGGACCACATCAGAGCTGGACGCCCTGTGTTTCAGGCACTGTCTTGGGCGAGGTAAATAACAATTGATGAGTCAACCTTAACCTGAGCAGTATGCTGAGGTACAGGAGTTACTCTCTCACTCTATAGGCTCCAGAGACCTTTCTTGACATAGAGTGTGACTTTCTTATATATAGAACAAAGACTATCCCTGTGAATTTTTCCTCATGTTGTGCATCTGATTTATATACTTGTTACAGAAGTGAACTCTGAAAGCCAATGTCTCAGTCATTTTGGAGTAATGCAGCTTTTATCTGTCGTCCCTCCTGCTTTCACCACCTGTAGCAGGATCCACCTTCACAAAAATGCAAGAAAAAGTTGTGTTTTTCTTCTTTGTGACATCTCTACATGTATGCACTTGTGTGCATGACTGCACCAAGTATGTTGTTTGCTGGAATGGTGAATGTTTGTAAATAGAACTGAAGGGGACAAGATGCTCTGACTTGCATGTTCTTTGTACAAAGCCAGAAATGCCCCACAGGCAAACACTGTTGTTTTAAGATCCTGTAGACATAAATTTAATAATGGGACAAAGGGGTAATAGAATTCTCTGGAAAATAAATGTAAATATTATACACTTGAAATGGAAATGCATAATAACAGTTTATGAATCAAAAGTGCTGTAGACTTCAGTAAGGAACATTCGTCTGATTTTCAGGAAGACTGCAGCGGACATAGCTCTTCACAGCAATTAATAGTTTTAATATTGGTAACTTATTTCAGACAAAAATGTTTCATATTTTTAAATCAGGTCAGCAATGCTAAGCTGCAGTGTTGAGAGACCACTGAGCAAGTGTAGCTTTGCTTGTTTTCACCTTACACTTTGATTATTCACTTTTTCATCTGTGAAATCTTGTTGGTACTTCCTGGTTCACTGAAGATGTATCTCAGGATATGGCTTTACTCTGGCGTTCATGTTATGACCCATGTAATCTATAGTATTTCTGTTTCTGCAGAGATATTCACTGAACCAGGAACATATAAGGGTATGTGGAGAGCGGAGGGAAAAGCTTTTATAAAAGTTGGATTGATTTAAGAGTGTTGATGCTGACTTCCAACTTCAACATGGTTACAGAAATACTTATCATTGGTGTCTCTCTCTAACTGTATTTAACTTTTACTCTTTTTTTCTTCTTGGGAGATTTATTAATTGTATCAATGAGCCATTTCATTAACTTAAAAAACCCTCTCGTTAGTGTCATACTGTCAGTTCTAAGACTTAGCTTTGTACCTAGTGTCCTTACTTGCCCAAATGTGTTGCAGTATTCCCGACAAATTACTGCATCAGAATCTTCTTCAGCACTGTATACTAATCTATTATGTTTGTTTTGTCAACTTGCATATATAAAATATAAATATCCATGTATAGGAAAGCTGTATTTGGTAATTAGAAAGTGACTTTGCAGGAAAATGATTTTATTTTGAACTGTATTAATGATCTGTTTGTACTTTACTTAAGTACTTGGGCATTTGTTAGATCGTGGTTTTCACTGGATATAGGAGGACTGCTCTTTGGCCTCTGCAATGACATTGCTATTTTTAAAGAGATGGGAAATCAGTAAAATGTGGGAGAAGAATGTGAATATTACTTTCTAATTAAATTATAGCCCCGTCATCTGAAGAGATGGCTGGAGAGACTCGCGTCTCAGTGGAATCCTAGTGAAGGATTTGCGTTCTAAGTGGCATGTGTCTTTATCTGGAAAAGGAAGATAAAACAAGGCTTACGTTGAGAAATGGATCATACTGCATGTTGAGGCAGCAGCTTGATAGCTTTGGGAGATTTTTAGAGAAAGAAACTACCTGAAGATGACCTGTCATAAGTCATCTGAATGGAAAGTATTTTGTGTTTTCTTTTTATTTCTATTTACTTGTTTCTGAGAGCATTGAAGGTGGGCTTTTACATTTGGCAAAATTATAAATGCACTTTCCGCTTGTTTCCAGTAGCCAAGACTGTGTACATACATACATACAAAAAAGTTGTCTAATGGTCTTTGAGCATCAGCATCCTTGAACATTGGGTTTTGAGCTACATTTTTATTTCCTAGTACATTTTATTTTCTATTTTTGAGCTACATTTTTATTTTCTACTTTTTTTTCTAGAAGTATTCAAAGTGTAAAAAGTAGATAGCAATGCAGAATTAAGTGTGAAGTAAATGTCTTTGTGACTGTTGTCAACAAGGAAATACCATGGCACGTGACAAAGTAATACAGAGAGTTTCTGAGCCCTTACAGAAGTCCTAGAATTAATATTACTACATTATAAATCTTAATTGTTCTCGAATGTAAATTTTAAGTAGTGAACATCTGAAACACTGGTGAAGAGGAGTCCTCCATGCACTGAAAACACATACAACAGTGTAAAAGCATACAACTGAACAGTAGTGCTTGCCCAGAATCAGTGTGTCTGTCACTTTAGTGGTAGAAGAAATAAGATTTTGGTTTTCAGTAACTGTTTTTGTGCTGATTGGTTTAGAAAGGAAAAGTTCTTTGTCAAGGCATGGCAACATTGGCTTGGTCTGACTGGATGCAGCTGCTGCTCACTGGTTAAGAACGGGCAGGGTGCCCTCTATAAAAGACTAAGCTTTGGATTCTCTGAACACTCTGTTCATCCCATTATCAGCTGGTGACGGCAGAGGCAGCTGTTTCTGCCAACCTCAACGTGCTTTGCCTGAGGTTTTAGGAAAGATGTAGTGGTGTTGGAATCCTTTTCCTGCCTACAAAACTTCATTAGAATAAGGGAGTGTGTTCAGGTTAACCTACTTTTTTAATGGTAAAACTGTACTGTTTTATTATAACTCCTCTGGTCTGCTTAGAAATTAGAAGTAAAGCAAAAATTAATCACTCCTGTGTAGTGTTGAGTAAATCAAGGCTCTAGGAAACAAAAGCACTCTTTCCTGAATGCGTGGGAAAAGGTCTGAGATTACCTCCCAGAAGTGTAGATGCCTAATATTTCTCCCTATTTTGTGTTATCTTTATTCTAATTCATTTGCAGATGCATTCCGAACTATGTGAATGTAGTTTATTAATCTTATTTTAATCTGGGCAGTGACAACTGATATTGGAGCAGGAAGAGTGAATACTTAAGTTTTATTGAACAAATTGAAGTTTAAGATCACAAGCATTTTACATATCAGTCTCTTCTAAAAATATAAAGTATACCCTACTGTAGTGTCATTAAACACACTCAATAAATGCAGTTGTCTGGTGAGGACTTAGGTTCAGTCAATAGAATGATATGATCCTCGCTTGCAAATGTGTTTTGTATTTCTTGCATATAAAAATGATTTTGTAGAAACATTTTTGCTCACTTGAAATCAGTTCAGAAATACTCATTTTAGACTGCACCCAATACAAATTTTTGACTGTGCCACACATGGATTGTTTCCAATTTGAATCCCAAACTCACCAAAGTTTTATGATTTTGACCTTTGAAGAAACCTGTCTTTCTGGGATTGTGTTTTTCAGGCCTAAGGAAACAGCTTGTGGTGAATGTATTGCCACAGCTTTATCAGGGTTCAAAATGAATTAGTTTCTATCAATTTAAATGGCACTAATCTTGAAAGTTGTGTATCTAGTATGTATTTTTGTGGACAAGAATGTTATTCTTTCTTTTTAACCATCTGTTTCTTCTTACACTTTTCCTAACAGCATTCTTTACCTAATGGAGTTGGTCAATCATATTGTGAAAGTAGTGGTAAATTACCATGACAAAAGAAAATGGTACAGGCAAAACAGATTTGTTTTAGGGAATCACAATATAGTTATGTGTAAAAGTCTGAAAACAAAACTGAACGAAAATTGGCAAGGAAAAGTAATCCCGGGATGTTACTCACACTTAAAGAAAATACTGCTTGCTGTCATATTCACTTATCAGTGCCGAGTGATCTATGTGGAGGTCTTGCTGTTACTTTTTGATGCTTCGTAGATACTGATTTAATTCTGTTTTAATGAGGAAAACTCAGTGCGTTGTCCTAGCAGCTCACTCTTCAGACTCAGCAAAGTTGTTCCCAGATTACGATTTTCATGTAACTTTTACACTGGGTTCAAATGTGCTCCCTGCCCTGACCGAACAAAGCATTTTGCTGCGTTACCTTGGGTGAGTGGCTGCATTTGGAACGCTTTGATGCCAGTGGGCAGTGCATGCAAGGTAACTGCCTTTGTTTTCATTAAAGATCCTATTTAAAGAATCAGCGCTCCTTGATCAGACCTGGTGGGTTTCCTGGAAGACAGGAGACAGAATTTCCTGGAATAATTGCATATTCTCCCTAGGGTGAAGCAGATTTCTCAGTCTCATTTGCCATATTTCTTTGCCTGCTTTCCACTAATGTGTTTTCTTATTTTTTAAAAAACATTAGATCTAGAAAAAGGTTGGGAGAACATGTAACTGCTTGTATCAAAGCTTCCTAGTGACGCTGCTATGCAGTAAGTGTCCAGGTTCCTTTTGCATTATTTGACTGCTGTTTTTGCTGTGGTTTCATACTGTCATTTGGAGGAAAAGGCCAAACTTTGCTAACTGGTGTGATGCAAGTAGCCCATTAGTACCAATAAAGGAAAGTAAATGTTTTCTTCTCTGGTGCAATTCACGTTTCAGTTTCAACAAATTCTGTTGTTTGCTTCTCTGATCATATATGGTTTCATTACAGGTTTGTATCACACACAGTTACATGGGGTTAAGTTTGACCCTAAGATAAATTACCTTTCTGAATGCATGTTATTCTCATGCATTTCTCCTCTGAAGACCTTTTTCCTCCAGAAGGGATCATGCAGTATAAATTTCACACTCTACTTCAGTGAAGCTGGCTGAATGGGTGGGGCTGAGTGGTACCCGAGTCAAGTAAGCGTCTGTTAAGGCTTCCACTTACCATAAACTGGATGCTAAGATCAGCGCCTCCACAGTCCACTGTGCTCTCATCTGTATTCTGCCTTTCTCTTCCACTTTCTCCCAACCTCCATCATGTAAGTTTTAAATTGTCTGAGTCGAAAAGTCAATGGTTTGGGTTGGAACAGACCTTAAAGCTCACCCAGTTCTAGCCCCCTGCCATGGGCCGGGACACCTTCCACCAGACCAGGTTTCTCAAAGTCCCGTCCAACCTGGCCTTGGAACACATACAGTAGGTCGAACAGTTTGTGTCCTTTTCCTTACCTCACTTTTATTCCCAAACTGCTTGCTGCTTGCATTTATCATACTAACTAACAACCCTATCAGAAACCCTGCTCGCTTGTCTCATTTCCTGCCATCCCCCAGGCCTGAAGCTGCTTGTCCTTCCCAAAGTATGACAGTGCTCTTACTGCGCATCCTTTCCTATCCTTTCTACCAAACTCTAAAGTTTTCTGCTCAGTTCTTACTTTACAGTTACTTGTGCTAAACTTGATACTGTGCATCGACTGATTGCACGCTTTCCTCCCAGCCTGAAGTCCCTTGCTTCTCAAGTCTTCCACTTCCATGCAAAACCAGGTCCTTCCACGACCTGGGATATGCCTGCAGTCACTTCCCGCTTTATGCATTGCTATTTGCTGCAGGGAATTGCACTTGCAAGCCAAATACAGAAATACTCTTGAAAGAGTACGCTAATCAAAGGTTGCAGCGGATTCTTTGTTGATTGCTAAGAAAAGGTAATAACTGATTTTCCAGACTCTGCATCTTTAAGGAAAAGGAACTGCAATGTACAACTTGGTTGGACTCCAGGCACAAGAGGAAATGGGTTATAGCAGTTGTGACTATGCGGAGCAGATGTTTTGGTTGGACTGGCTATCAACCATCTGACTCATAATAAATTGTCAGTTCCAGTAAATTCCCAGTTTTCAATTACAGTAGGTAGGATACAAGAAAACAATGCCGTTTGGATGTTGTATTTAAAGTGGTTTTGATGGCAATTTTCATAAACTACTCATACGAACTTTGTGAAAAGATTAAGTATCTTGTAGAGGGAGCAGCTGTAAACATTGAAGCATGCATTTGAATGTTATTTTGATTGACAGGAACAAAACCTAACAAATGGTTGTTTTAGACAGTGTTGATATAATTAGAAGTAAGATTTGAAGTTCTGCTTTGGAGTCTTCAGATACCTGAAGTCTTTTCCTAAAGTTTTTTGAGGGGAAAAAAAATAAATCTGAAATCCCTTCAAACGTGTTGTTTTCATCTGTTCTTTGCTGCTGTGTTTTCACGTGGCCTCTTGTTCTTGAGTTTCAAACATACACACTTAATGAAGCTTTCATCTACATTGGCTAAGGAGACTGATTAGACTAAAATACCGTGAGCTTTCTCTCTGGTTTTTTTGTGAACGCAAAGTTTTTGCTAGAAGGTCTCTGCAATAGAACAAAACTCCTATGGGTTGAAAATCTTTAGGTTTGTTACTATTTTGTTCCTTTCTCACCACAATGCTTTACTTACGTATATTTTGCATTTGCACAGCACTTTGGAGGTTTAGTCAAGGATCAGTCCATGCTGTGCAAAGTATCCTGTAAACATAGGAAACCCCTTGCAGTTCTTGAGAAAGGAAACTGTTGATTTTTAGTGTAAAATGGTGCATCCAGCATTGTTTTTTTGGGGGGGTTTGATTTGAATGCACGTTTTCTGAAATGAGGAAGAGATTGCTTCTAAAAAAAGCACATGGTAGAGAAGCATCAGAAAGGCACCATGAAAATCTGTGTTGGATCTTTTACGCTGCAGTGTGCTGGAGAGGTTTTTTACTATCAAGCATGAGGCTGTTGTGGAAGAACTAATAGGTGTGCATTATCACATGCTCAACTACTGTTTTCAAGCGTTTTTGCAAACAGCCAGTTTTTAAACCTCAAAATTCCTGTGGCCCAGATTGTGTTCTAAGTTCAGTGGAAGTACATTTTAATAATACCTTCTGCAGAGTCTTGTGTGGAAGAAGTTCTTTGACTGTAAAATGGCACTTTAATGTGGTAGCTCTAACCTTGGATGCTAACGTTTGTAGAAAATTACCTTCTTAATGTTCACAAAATCAGTTTTTCTTATTAAGAAAAGTTTGTATTTAACTCCTCTAACATTGTGCTCTGAGTTAAATACAAATTATAAGAAGGAACATAGCTACTTAAGTATTTTAAAATGTGTCTTTTGTTCAGTTTTCTTTTTTTCCTAAAAGGAAACAATATTGCCAAAGAAATTGGATGTCACTCTCTCTTTTGAAGCCAGCTGAAAAATAAAAATAGAGGTGATTTTTGCTTTTCTGCTCTATTTAAATCTGGCCTCTTCTTTGAGAGAAACACACATGCAGAAGTGGGAAAGGGGAATACACTGCCTGGGCGGAGTTTGATAAGCATTAAAACAACCTTTGCCTTTGGACACCTTGGTGTAATGGTGGAAGGATCTCAGCATGTGTTCTGGGGAACTGTCACTGCCTGGTAATGTAAGGATTTATCTCTGCACGTAGTCACTAACGGGTTTTGTAGAGATGACCAGGAGGGAGATCACTGAAGGAGTTAAGTTACGACTGGCACAGACAACACAAAAAAGGTCTATTAGTTGAAAAGCTTTCCACAGTTTATCTGTAGGACATGTGGCTTTGGTTTAGTTTTATAAATGGCAGTTGTAACAAACATACTAGGGTTGAATGCATTTCTACCAAGCGGATTCTTGCATAAATAAAAGTAACAAAGTCTGAAAGGAATAAGTGGTATGGTGTCAGATAGAAGGGACTTTGTCATAAATCCGTGTAAATCTGCAGCCACCTGAGCAATAAGGTTGAGCAGCTTCACGGTATTACTGCATGGCGTCTTTTAAAACCTACAGGAATGAAGGGTTTTGGGGTCTTTCATGAGTTACAGTTTTCATTTCTCGGAGTGGAAAATATGCATCCATTTGAATAGTGGTAATTATAGAAGAATGCCAGTTTCCTCACTCAAATTCGCATTGGTCAGTAGCTGCTTGAACACAATGCAGTACTGGGCTGGCAACAGTATTTGCAGTGGTGTTTGTTGGGTGTTAGTTTTGTGCAAAAATGCCAAAAAATCCCATCTCAGTTTATTGCTGTTATTACACACATCAGTTTATTTCAGCTTAACATGTAAAGATACCGTGATGGTTTATGTTGTTGTGTAGTGGTTTTTTTTCCCCGGCATAAGTCTTCACACTACAAGAGCCACTAGTGGGTGTAGAAAATATAATGTAATAGTACCATATGGGTTAATGGCTGCTGTGGTGGTGTCCACCTAACCTTTTTTGTGGTTGATTTTTATTTTCTTGTTTTGATTTTCTTTGATCAGTAAGCACCTGGGTGGTATTCTAGAAAGTGGTCTTATGCATGGTGTCAATCTGTGTATGCACGTCAACTTAAGCACCAATACTAAATGTGAGATTAAATATGTTTGGCTTTGTCCATGCAGGTTGTAAAATGCACGTGGGTTCTATCTGTAAAAACAATGTAAAAAGAATTACAAAACCAAATTTGGTCTCAGAAGAACAGTATACATACACGAGTGAATGTATCATATCGTAGAATCATAGAATGGTTTGGGTTGGAAGGCACCTTAAAGATTATCTGGTTCCAGACCCCTGCCACAGGTAGGGACACCTTCCACTAGACCAGGTTGCTCAAAACTCCATTCAGCCTGGCCTTGAACGCTTTCAGGAATGCAGCTTGACTGGGCAACCTCTCCAGTGCCTCACCACCCTCATAGTAAAGAATTTTTTCCTGTTGTCTGATCTGAATCTGCCCTCTTACATTTTAAAGCCATTCCCCCTTGTCCGATCCCTACAAGCCCTTATCCCTCTCCAAATTTCCTGTAGGCTCCCCTTAGGCATTGGAAGCTGCTCTAAGGTCTCCCCAGAGCCTTCTCTTCTCCAGGCTGAAGAACCCCAACTCTCTCAGCCTGTCTTCACAGGAGAGGCGCTCCAGCCCTCTGATCAGTGGCCCACCCCTGGACTTGCTCCAGAGGTCTTTCCTGTACTGAGGATTCCAGAGCTGGATGCAGTACTCCAAGCGGGGTCTCACAAGAGCAGAGTAGAGGGGAAGAATCACCTCCCTCAACCTGCTGGTCACACTCTTTTTGATGCAGTCCAGCATACAGTTGGCTTTCTGGGCTGCAGGTGCACACTGCCAGCTCATGTTGAGCTTCTCATCAGCAAAACAATTATATGTACTTGTCATCTCTTGAAGAATACCCATTGAAATAAAATCTTTTTAATCATTAGCATTACTGCTTAATCTGTCTCAATAGTTCTTTTCATTTGATTGACAATTAGCAAATTAATGGGAAATAACAGTTAATGCCATATTTGGCTTCAGGAGTTAAAGCTATTCCTAACTTAATTTTTTGCCTTGATGACAGAAATATATGAAATACTGGAGAAAAGGTGGTAGGGGATTGCACCCTTGGGTGTGTTTTATTGTTGTTTGTCCTGTTGAAAAAGATTTTGTGATTTGTGCTGGGTTTTCTACTTTAGGTCTAGTGTCAGTTGGAAATATAACACTGAAGGGAGTATTGTGGGTCGCAAGATCTTGTCCACAGCTGTTACAGGCAACCATATCATATAATCCCATTCATAAACTGATCATACCCCAACAGGACAGCAGCTAGTTTTTGTCCTCACCACTTTGTATGTGTTGTCCTTTAACTGCAGGTTAAAACAGTGTTCTGATTTCCAGCCGTAGTGTGCTCGTGACCATTTTATAGACATTTCTGTCAGCTGTCAGAAGTGAGCTGCTCAGCAAGGCAGAATGTAAGAAAGCACTGTCAGCTCCATCTCATTTTTCATCTAGGACAATTAAACTTTTTTAAGACCCATTCTTCCCTGCAGTTTATCACTAGGTTCCTTGGCATGTTGTGTTCTGCACGTAATAGCTGGTATGCAGCTAGTCTGTCTGGACGTTAACAGTTTCAGTCCTGCCAAAGCTCCAAATGGTACAAGATTGTCTTCCTGAAACCACTCTGCAGTCACTTTTGTTTTCTCCCCAGATAGGGCAGGGTCTCCTAACAATGTTTAAGTGGTTTGCATGTTCCTTCCTCCCATCTGCTTGCGGGACAGAGCATACCAGGGCACACTGCACCATGTTGATCCTGCTTTGAGCACATATCTGCCGGGTTATCTATTTCCTCTCATATTTTTCCAAAACGGATAAAAACAAATGCATCTTGGCGAGTTGCTATGTACATATGCACAAACACATTAAAGGACTTCTTTGTGAGCAGCAAGTGGCACAGTATTACTTGCCGTCAATGAAGGTGACTGTACTGCTAACTCATTACTTTCTAACTAGAGGTCAAGAGCTTGAAATGTGTGTAGCATAAATACACTTGTTTGTACTGTATGTGATTTATGAATTGGAGAGATGTCAGGTCCTAACCAGAAACAATTTGTTCTAGCTGATCCCTAAACTGTAACTGATTGTTCTGATACAAAGAAAGCCTCAACTTTGGATGCATTAAGATTGACTGTTATGGTATTTAGCATGAATGTTCGGGTTTTTTTCTTACAGTAGTTTTTATAGAGTATGCAGTCTTTGCTGAAAGTGATGCATACACTTAATTTGCAGGAAAATTGGGGACAGTGACTTCTAGATACAAATTTCTGATTGCAAAAATGGTTTTCATCCACACGAGGAGTTGAGTACAGCAGAAATCATGGACCATGTAATACTTTCAATAGCAAATATAAAATCTATGGTCATAACTCGGTGATCTTATAACGTTTAAAAGAAATCTTTGACATTTCCATCAGATGTTAGTGTTAAACCAAGAATTCTTAAAAAATGAAATCTGCATCTTTACTGAAATAGGAAGTTCAGATGGTTAAAGAAGAGGAGCTACACTACTGTACACTTGCCAACACAGTAATTTTATTTTGATATGTCAAAGGAAATCATGCATGGAAAAATATCTTTTAAGTATTAATGTAGTAAGAAAGAGTACACTTGCAATCTGCTTTTCAATGGCTACAATGATTCCTCAGTTAAGCATCTCCTAAACAAATTGGTATTTGACTTACTAGTTGTTATCTGTAAGTTTAAAAAGTACTCAGTTTATTATTTGCTATTTTATATTTATTATTTTTCATATACAGGATGTGAATGAAGACCCTGGAGAAGATGTTGCACTTCTCTCAGTTAGTTTTGAGGATGCAGAAGCCACTCAGGTTTTTCCTAAGCTGTACCTCTCCCCGCGTATTGAACAGTGAGTGAGACTGTTTCCTCTCGAGTGTTTCTTCCACTTCATCTCTGAACTTTTAATTTTTCCCGATATCTGTGAGAAATGTTGGCTAGGTGATAACATACTGTTGCTTTAAATTGCTTAGAGTCATAGTGATGACCTCAAGTGTGTGTCTGGTGTATAAATGGTGCGTCTTTCAGCTAGTTCTGGTAGCATCATAATCTATGAGAACTATGCTGTGTTTTCTTGTAGCAGATATTTTGAGTGCCTACTGTGGTACAGCATGCTGATAGCTTTTTTTGTGGAGGAATCTTTTATTTCTTTTGGGAAGATGTTATCTGTATGAATGTAATACATTTGAATGAAGTATTGTAGAAGCTAAAGGGCTTTTTTAACTGTGTTTTAGGATTTTGCAGCTTTAGGAAGTTATGTTTTTCAGGAGAACGTCAGAATATTTCATTTAAAGGTTGTGAACATTACTGATCTGTTGACAAACAGATTTGTTGAGAAATGGATTTCTGCTCCTAAAATGGAAGAGTGAGGATTGGAAATCAGTCTGCTTTCATTGAATTTCTCTTCTTCCATTTCTGGAATTAAGAATATTTCAATACTTCTCCTTCCCTTCAGTATTTCAGTCTTGGAATGTCTGCTTCAAAAAAGTCACCACATTAGGACTGCTCAGGTATACAACAGTCACACTGGTCTAGCATTGTTTCAGTGATGCTTTGTTTTTATGGTTAATACTGCAGTGACTTTCCCCTGAACCAGTGGTGACACTTCTGGGTAGAGAAGAAAAGATGGGAAATACTGATTGCCACAGTTTTATAATGACTCAGTGATAAAGCATGTGTGAGTGATGGAATGTGATCTCTTGATATTTTGCTCAATGGGGCATTGGTCTTGATAAAATGTTGGATGCAATTTAAAGAAAAACCAAAAACCAGGATTTGATTTAGATAAAGACGAAAGACTTCCCAGGTATTTTATATAAGAAAATGTAGGTTACACATCCACATGCAATCACACACATGATACATTTAGCAGCTGTTACCTTTTCATATTTTGTCTCAATTCAGTACTTTCTGTCAACATTAGTTGAGTGCATAATTATAGTCAAACACGTAATTATCCTTCTGTGTTCCAAAGAATTCTGCTCAGCTGCAATTAAGGAAACAGGCTGTCACTAGTTTCCGTTGTATTTTCAGATGTACTCACGTATTGATTCTTAAGGTATTTCGGGCTACCTGGTTATGTCTCTCTGAATGACCCATTTGCTAATGAATGCACTTGCTTATTTTCCCGCTTTCAAAAGTATCTTAGAAAGGTGTTAACCTCTTGATACCAGGCAGAATAGCAATACAAAGGAACATTTTGTCTTCCTCATTTTGTGTCGGTGCCCTAAAGAATATCTGATTTTAGAGGTGTGATGTAGAGCGATATAGCAGAAAGATACCTGAGTGGTGTTGGTACATATCTGACGTATTTATGACTGTCATTTATAGCTTATGTAGTCATGTTAGAATCATGCCAGTAAACCGTGGAGTTCCATGCCAGATCTTGTCACGTTATCTGTGTATCAAAGTTGAGATAATTCACTCATCTAACTCAATTTGTCCTCATGCATTTGTAAGGTATTCATCACAGTATTCACATACTGGTAGCCTAAAGTACCAGAGTTACTTGCGAGCTGTTGCACCTTCCTTTATTCTTCTGGCTACTTCTTATGTGGCCCTGAAGAAAATATACGGGTATGTTTTCAGTGTTTGTTCAATTGCACTTTATAACAAAGATAGAGCTGTCTCTTGTTCTTTCCCCAAACCACTCTCTGCTCTGTTTAGCAGGGGCTGACAGTTTAGATATTTAGCTTTACAATGTTTGGGAACTGAAGCAACAATGTGTACTTCTTTATACTTTCTGCCAAAAGTACAAAAAGCCTGAAGGAACCCTGAGGATTAGTTTAATGACTTGGGGCCGTGGCATGTTACATTTGAATTGTGTTCTGCTTATAAAAGGTCTTTCCTGCTGCTAACAGTAATTGCGTCTACAAGAGCCATGTAAGCAAACTACCAGTGTATTTTTTTATGTAGCAGATTTTGAGGTGGAGTAAGCAGTAGTTGACAGTTTCCAACATAACATTCCCAAGTACTCAACAAAACAGGAAAAATACCAAATTCCCACAATTATTTAGCTAATACTAAACTCAGTTCACCTTAGGAGGAACAAGCAAACAGGAATAGCATTTTCCTGACGTATGAAAACACATATTCAGATAGAAATGTTTCAGCTTTGTAGAGAAACAAGAGCAAAGGGTCTGTTTGTGCAACGTGAATTATCTCCCACTGTCCCAAGAGGTTTCATTGCTTTTGTGTTTTACCATATAAACACACATTCCCACATTGCTTTTTCTAAGAATGCAATACCCACAGATCTTGTCAGCGAATTTGAGCCCTAGCGATATGAATACAGTGGGTTTGCTTTCAAGGGTTGTTGTAAAGCATGTTTGCTCTATTCTTAGATGGATGGTAAACATAATACTAGTGAGACTTTGACTGGTCTTTGTCATAGATTCCGGAAGAGAGATTTGCAAAGTGAAGAAGATGTTAACTTTTTAATGGTTTGGGGCTAAGATGTTAGTACATCGGTTGGCTTGGAAAAGCTGATGTATTAGAGCAGGAGGTAAAAATGCAGTAGAGAAGTATTGTGGCTCATTCAAGGCAATATTGGTGCGCTGTGGTGTCTAGCTGCAAGAGTGTTAAGTCCAGTTCTTATAGTCAAAAAACAATCCCATGCTTAGGGATGGGAAGCATTTGTGTTAGCTTATAAAAATCCCAGCAGTAATTGTTCATAACTATACCTCATTTAATTCTTTAATTGAAATCTGCTCATTTAAAAATACTCCTTTAAATACTACTGGTTCAAAACACATTAACCACAATTTCTAGTTAATGTTTCCTTAAGTTGAAGTCAAACATTTAAAAAAGCTTTAATTTTATAGTTTTAAGAATTCTTTATTGCACTGCATCAATAAGCAGATAGATGCCAATAACAGCCACTTTTAATGATTTCAAATGTTAGGTTAAGTTAAGATGAAATGTGGGGTATTTATGATATGTGTTTTAATAGTACCATTATAACTGTAGCATCATAAAAACAACTTTCTGCACACTTCTGGAGGAAGTGGCAAGATGGGAAAACCCCACAGGCTGACCACCCAACTAGAGAAGATGGTGCTTGTCAGCATCCACAAGCATGTGTTCCTCAGCTCATCCTGCCTCTCTTCCCACCGTGGGGCTGCAGGCTGTTCTTCATCCCCTGCTCATGGCTGCTGTGCTCTGGGGAGCTGGTTAGAGAGCTGAGCAGTGCCAGGACCTGCAGCCCCTCACTTGCTCATCCACTTGACCTCCTCCTGCTGCTCGGTAGGCACAGACATTCTGAGGCTGCTTCTGCATAACAGGGAGCTGCTGGGGTATTTACCTCTTATATCTCTGTCTCATTTCTCTAAACGGGTCAGTAGAAAGCATCTTGATGGTTCAAGATTATCTTTGTAGTGGAAGAATACTAGGTATTCATATGGAAAGGAAATCTGTGATGAAAATATCCATCATACCTTTGGTTTCCATTTATTAAAAATCACTAGACTCTAAATCCAAGCAGTCAGGGCCAGATCAAACAGCTGATTTCTATATTAATGCTTATAATGTGTGTCAGCATAGTACGCATGGATGTGGATCAGAAGTTTTGTAGGTTGAGGTTTTTCAAGAACAAAATCGGTGTCTGCATTTTCCTCCTCTATGAGTTGTCCATGCTAAAGAAAAGAAAAATGGGTTTGTCTTGCTTCACGTCTTAAGAAGATATTAGGGTAGAGCACTGTTGCGCAGTGAATGCTATGTTCCTTGGATTCACAAAAATAATCTTGCAATAAACACTGGTGTCCTGGAGGGCTTTATTCTGATAAATATGTGGACATGAATATGCTAAGAAAACCAGCTGTCAGTAGAACTTGTTTTGCTTAAATGGATCAGGCTTCATGCTTTGGGGACTGAAATGGTCGCTTTTTACTGGTCTGGGAGTTGTGCCAGAGGGTTCTTCGTGACTGAGGGTGGTATGCAGAGTTCGGTGACTGCGTTTAACCTTCTCTTGTGGGCAAGCGAGAATAACAAGAACCTGATCTGAACTCTTAGACTTTGAATGTTTCTATATGTTTTTCACTGATGAAAGCAAGCAAAAAGTAGAATAGAAAATGAAACGTGTATTTGCTTTAAGGTGTTTCTTATCTTTTACCTGTCCTTTCTGCCAGGAGTTGGGAGGAGGAAAACCACATTGACTGCTAGGCATCACCTCTCACTATGTTTGAGGTACAGGGGAGCTGTGAAGGGCTTTGCCTTTAAAATTGGCATGCCATGCTGCTGGTTGAAGCCTGCTGTTTCAGGGTGATTATGAATACACAGTCTTTAAATGAGTGGCCATGTTTAGGCCTCTTTATATGTCTGTCTTTGTAGAAGGCTGAAATAAGATGGTTTCCTGATTGACATATTAAAACGGGCATATTCATCCAAGCTGATGATTTCAGTAGAATTGTTAGTAGGTAGCCAAGACAGCCTGTGACTTAAAGAAGTCCCAGAGCGTCTTTGCAGACATGGGAAGCAGGAGTGATGGTTGCTTTTCAGGGCTTTCTCTTCCTGTAAGCCTAGTTTGGTCATGCCTCTAAGCAATGCCTGGCCAGTGAGTCAGTGGTAACTCCTGCCTGCTGTATATGCCATGTCCCTGTCATCTAAGTCTTCTGAAACTGTAGCCGGTACAGGGCTAATTTCTAGTCTAGCTCTGCTTTGCAATTCTTCCTGTGTCCTAAAAATCCTGTTTTGCTGTAGCCACCTTTTGATGGCTTGTAGACTGGGATTGACAGTCAAGATAGATTGACATGCACTCCTGTCCTGGGTGTTCAGCTGTACTGGCTGTTCCTTTTCTTTCTAAAACCGATAAAGGACAATTACTGAAAATAGTTGTAGAAGAACTAAGATTATATGTCCGTCATCTAAATGGTGTTTTAAAGCAAGACATGTTAATGCTGTCCTTAAACTGTTCAGTTAGTGAGATTTGTTTGAGGATGGTTTCTTTCAGTTAAGACACCAAGCAATTAGACCTGATCACTTCGGTATGAAATACTTGAAGCAGTATGGGACTGATGTTTGTTGCTAGGTAGTGAGGTCCCATTTCTCTGTATAGGAGGTAAGGGGCAGTTTTTGGTCTGACATACACTTTGTGGCAATCCAGAGCTCATCATCGCCTCAAGTCTCAGAGGAAAGTATTGAGTTGAATGTTGGGAAGGGTTTGTGTCTTGCTGGAGGATTTCCCAGGTTTCTCTCAGAGAGTCAGCATGTATTTGTAAGGTTCTGTAACCTGATGGTAGAGAGAGTGTTATGATGATTCATGATATACTGAGTACTTCAACCTTTAAAGGATTTTCTTGAGAAATATGTACAGAAAATTGAATTAATAAGAAATTACAAAAAGAAAATGGAGAGATGATTGAAGAGTAGCCCTTCCTCTACGTGCTTCTAACTGGAGTGGAATGGTCTATAGAAATTTCAGTACTTTGAAGCACATTTGTTTCCAGTTAGATAGAAATCTTTCCATTAAGGTGTTGCGTTTTTTCACTTGTGTTCATACAGTTTATTTCAGGTTACCCTAATTAAACATGATATTCTGTTACGTGTTTTGTTGTCATATACTATGAGTATACCGTGTTTCGTTGCAGTAACCCCTGTTTCAACACAGGCATTTCTAAGTACCATTGTAAAGCTATGCTCTTCTAAAATGTCCTCCTCAGCATTTTTTCCTGTGGTATCACTGCATCTAGGTGTGTTTACCCTCCTACAAAGCATGATAACAAAGGAAAAAGGGAACAAAGTGTTTTTTCTTTAGGACATCAGACGTTATTATTCTTGTTTCTTTACTGTTACCCATATGTTTAGACACGTATCTTTGTACTGTGAGATTGTCTGAAACACTTCTCATTAATCAAAACTAATTCTGGCAATGACTTCAGAAATTACTGTCATCACAGCTACTAGCTGGGCCGGTGCTTAGTACATTTGAAAGGAAATGTTCCCCTGTATTTGCAGCAGGGTTTTGGGTTTGGGGGGGGCTTGGGGTTTTTTTAAGTTATTTTCTTAGATTGTGTTTACTTTGCCACTGAAATTCATTTCAGCTTTACAAAACCTCTTACTTTTCTTTTGATACATCAATGTTTTTGGCTTTTCTGTTGTACTGTAGTGTTCTTACAGTTTGGGGTGTTGGAGGGTATTTTTATTGCTATTCTGACATCCCTGGTGCAGTACTGAAATGCCTTTCTCAGATAGTTCCCCAAGACATTAGGGCACACACAGCAGATTTCTTCTTCCTTTCCTGAAGTGTTTTTATAGAAGGAGGGAAGCCTGCTGAACAGAATCAATCCATGTTAGCACTGAACCGTGTTTGTTACAGGTGACAGGATTTTTTTTTCATACCTAAGAATTAATAGGAATAGTCTTGATTTGATTCTTTTTGTATAGGACTTTTTGTTCTACAGAACGGTGTGGGCCAGCTGTAGAGCGACCTTGAATTCCTTGGAATGTTTCCCATAAAATTAGGGAAGTTTAACTAGAGAAATTTGAAACAGGCAGCATCTTTTTTATTGTGTGGCTTGTGATACGGCCGTATGAGAGCAGGCAAGAGTGTCTGGTAACTGGGGATGAGTGTAATCATAGAATTGTTTAGGTTGGAAAAGACCTTTATGATTGAGTCCCACTATTAACCCAGCACTGCCAAGTCCACCACTAAACCATGTCCTTAAGTGCTACATCTACACATCTTTAAATACCCCCAGAGATGATGACACAACCACTTTTCTGGGCAGCCTGTTCCAAGGCTTGACCTTTCAGTGAAGGAATTTTTCCTTATGTCCAGTCTAAACCTACCTGGGGCAGCTTGAGGCCATTTCCTCTCATCACTTGCTACCTGGGAGAAGAGATTGACCCCCACCTCATTGCAACCTCCTTTCAGGCAGTTGTAGAGAATGATAAGGCCCCCCCGAGCCTTCTCTTCTCCAGACTAAACAACCCCAATTCTCTCAGCTGCTTCTCATAAGATTTGCTCTCCAGACCCTTCACCAGCTTCACTGAACTTCCTTGGGCGCACTCCAGCAGCTCAGTGTCTCTCGTACTCAGGGATCTACAACTGAACACAGTATTTCAGATGCTGAGTACAGGGGGATGATCACGTCTCTGGCCCTGCTGGCTGCACTACTATGATACAAGTCAGTTGGCCTTTTTGGCTGCTGGACACGAGCTGACTCATGTTCGGCATCCCCAAGTCTTTTTCCACCAAGCAGCTTTCCAGCCACTCTTCCCCAAGCCTGTAGCATTGCATGGGGTTGTTGTGGTCCACATTCAGGACCTGGCACTAACCCTTTTTGAGCCTTAAACAGTTGGTCTTGTCGGTGATCCAGCCTGTCCAGATCCCTCTGCAGAGCCTTCCTACCCTCAAACAGATCAACACTCCTGCCAAGTTTGGTGTCATCTGCAAACTTACCAGGAGTGCACAAGATTCCTTCATCCAGATCATCAGTAAAGGTATTAAACAGAACCGTCCCCATCACTAAGCCATGGGGAACACCAGTTGTGACTGGCCACCAACTGGATTTAACTCCATTCACCACCACTCTTTGGGCTCAGCCACCCAGCTATATTTTTACCCAACAAACAGTACACCTATCTAAGCTGTGAGCAAACAGTTTCTCCGGGAGAATACTGTGGGAAACAGTGTTAAAGGCTTTACTAAAGTCTGGGTGGATATATCCACAGGCTTTCCTCATACACTCAGTGGGTCATCTCGTCCTAGAAGGAGATCAGGTTAGCAAGTAGGACCTGCCTTTCATAAAGCCATGCTGACCGTGCTTGATCACCTAGTTGTCCTTTACATGCCACATGACTGCCCTGAAGGTGATCTGACAGGCCTGTAGTTCCCTGTATCCTCCTTTCAGCCCTTCCTAACTCCCAGTCAACAGAGACCTCCCCACTTAGCCAGGACTGCTGATAATTGAAAGTAGCAAGAGCAGGTAATGCAAAGTTTTTCTTTGAGCTTGAAGCTGAGCTTTAGCTCTTCAACTGTATCCATTCTAACTGGGTATTAATTACCAAAACTGACAAACAGTACGTAACAGTGAGTTAATTAGAATATGTCTTGGCAGTAAATACAGTGAGTATAGAAAGACACATTTACCCAACAGTTACGAAAACTCAAATTTCCTAGAGTACACTTTGAACCTGCTTTTGTTGCTGCGTGGGTATTTCTCCCAGTTCTTGATGTAAATCCAAGCCCACCACTACAGAACATGGCATCTTTTAACATAGTACACTTTTCTCAAGCTGAGTTTTGCGTATTTGGGATACGTGGCTTGCTTTCTGAATATGGTGAGTAAGTCATTTGTTTTCAGAGAATTTCACTCTAGTTGCGGTCTGCACATTATGGTGTTCTGTCTTCAGGCTTTTACTATTTTATTATTTAAAACAGTTAACAAAAAGTCAGCTACTGTTCAATGCTTGCTTCCAGATGGTTACATTCAATTGGTACAAACCTCTGACCATTTGGAAGTGAAGAGTTAAGGATTTTCAGCTAATATCTCTGAAAAATGTGGAACAGTAAAGTTGTATGTGAAAGACCTTGGTTTTTATTGGCTCCATCATCTTCTTCCACCCATCCGGGTTTGGGAGAGCTGGCAATACCCACTAGGTACTATGTTCCTGTTGCTGGCGTTTCAGCAGGGAATGCAATGACACAGGGGGTGTACATTCAGGAGAATGGCAGAGAAACAGTCCTGCAGGGAACTGTGATGGGCAGGAGGGAGACTGTAAAGTGGAGGGATCTTGAGAGGAGCTTTAATACCTCCTTAATTATCTCTTCTAGGAAGATGCTATTTCCCCAAAATAAATTGTGACTGATTTTTTGCAACATGACTGCTAGGTTTCTGAGGAATTCCTTTTCCCTAATTATTGTCAAGAATGTGATTCATTGTACTGCTGATTTCATTTAAGGCTTAAGAGGCAGTCACAGTCTGTCCTGCTACATAGCTACACGAACTATTCAGCTCATATGAATGCTAGTTGAAACCTCGTTTCCTTTCAGCACTTGCCCATTGGACCTATCCGGAGAATATGTACAAAAGGCACATTCTTAAATGTGATCATTCAACTTATTGTTGAATAATCTGTTCCTAGATAATGAAGATTCCCTTCAGAAGTATTGTGAACTTATTTCCTAGAAGCTTTCCTTTAAAGAATCCCCATAACAAATCACAAGGATTTGTTGAATTGTAAACCAACACAGGCATCCTGTAACTATACTAAACTTCAGTTTTCTTTAAATGAAAGTGTGCACTGTAGGCAACTTAGAAAAGTCATTCTTTAAAAGGAATGGAGTTGCTGTATTTTTGGTTTGCGTATTGAAAAACATGTAAGCTGATCTTTGTGGAAAGATCAGAAACAGCCAAAAACATAATTGTGCAGAGCAGGGCTTCATGTCCCATATATTTTCCATCTAACATTCCTTTACAGCCAGAACTTCTTGAAGACTAGCAGGACCTGATTAATCTACAACCTGGAAGAAACACGCAGAGGTAGTTAGAGTTGGCCTAAGAGCCACCTTGCGTCCAAGGAGTTGAATACTCCTTTCATGTTAAAAGAATTTGTTTGTTTTTTTCTTTTTAATGAAGAAGAATCATTCTTGTACCTGAAATATTTTTTTGTACCTCAAATGAGTAAATCAGTGAATTATTTTGCTGTGTTTAATCACAGAGTCAGTAGAAGATTTGGGTTGGAAAGGACCTTAAGATCACCCAGTTCCAACCTCCCTGCCATGGGCAGGAACACCTCACACTAAACCATGTCACCCAAGGCTCTGTCCAGCCTGACCTTGAACACTGCCAGGGATGGAGCAAGTGGTATCACTTCTTTGGGCAACCCATTCCAATGCCTCACCACTCTCACAGTAAAAAACTTTTTCCTTATATCTAACCTGAACTTCCCCTAAGTTTAAACCCATTCCCTTTTGTCCTGTTGCTACAGTCTCTGATGGAAGAGTCACTCCCTGGCATCCTTGTAGGTCCCCTTCGGGTGCTGGAAGCTGCTGTGGGGTCTCCACACAGCTTCTCTTCTCCAGGCTGAACAGCCCTAACTTTCTCAGCCTATCTTCATACGGGAGGTGCTCCAGTCCCTGATCATCCTCATGGCCTTCTCTGGACTTGTTCCAGCAAGTTCCATGTCCTTTGTATGTTGAGGACACCAGAACTGCACACAATACTCCAAGTGAGGTCTCAGGAGAGCAGAGCAGAGGGGCAGGATCACCTCCCTCGACCTGCTGATCACGCTCCTTTGGATGCAGCCCAGGATACGGTTGGCTTTCTGGGCTGCGAGCGCACACTGCAGCCGGCTCATGTGCATTTTCTCATTGACCAACACCCCCAAGTCCTTCTCTGCAGGGCTGCTCTGAATCTCTTCCCTGCCCAACCTGGAGCTGTGCCTGGGATTGCTCCGACCCAGGTGTAGGACCTTGCACTTGGCTTGGTTGAACTTCACAAGGTTGGCTTCAGCCCACCTCACAAGCGTGTCAAGGTCCCTCTGGACGGCATTCCTTCCCTCCAACGTATCAACCAAACCACACAGCTTGGTGTCATCAGCAAACTTGCTGAGGGCGCACTCAGTCCCACTGTCCGTGTCTCTGACAGCCACCTGATTGTTTTTCATGTGCCATAGCATGGTTTCCAGGAGAATCTGCTCCAAGATTTTGCCAGGCACAGAGGTGAGGCTGCCTGGTCTGTAGTTCCCTGGGTTTCCCATTTTCCCCTTCTTGAAAATATGGGGGTTATATTTCCCTTTTTCCGGTCATTGGGAGCTTCACCTGACTGCCATGATTTGAGTTGTTAGAGGCTACAGCTGAACTGTGGGACCCACCTCTGAGGTTTGCACCCTGGTCAAATTCACAGCTGGTGTCAGGAGAAGACATGAGTGTTCAACATCCTACTTCCCACCCTGATTTATGTTGGAGGAAACCCTGAGCACTTGGTTATGCAGGAGCTTGTATGCTCCAACAGGTCTTTGATCTGGACGACTGAGAGCCAGAACTCCGGTGTATGTTGTGAGGCACATGTGTCATGCTTCGTTTTTGGGGTTTGTGGGTTTGTATTTAATTTTTTGTGCAGTCATTGATAAATCTAGCCAAGAAAATTCAGAAATGCTTATTTCAAACATCAGTTGAACGTAAGATGGGGTAGCGGTGCTTTGAAATCCTTTCATTTCAATGGCTTTGTAAACCATTCCTCTCTTTCATGATTTCTACATGTCTGTGTGTTGACAAAGAATATTATAGAATTTAAATCACTGATCTCACATGTGATATTTAGTAGGTGCATGCAGTATGTGTCAAACATCCCATGCAGGAGGAGAAGTTAAATTTAGCAAGAACTGAAACCTTAGATCACAAAAAAAAGTAGTAGATTCTTTTTCATTGGATTTTAAAACTAAATTTTTTGAGCTGGTTTCTGGCCAGGGGCCACTGAAAATACACGAGGAGGAAACCAGCTATTTAACAATTTCAGTGGACAAAACTCTGTTCGTACCAAAGTTGCAGACACCACAGTGCAGTGGAAAAACCTGTACAAATAGAGCGAAACAATTCAGCTTGCAGATATTTGCTGTTGAAGCCAATAAAAGGGCTGTGCTCTTCTGTGTGGTTTAGTGATGTCAAGCGCTGCTTGCTGGAGGCAGCTGTGCTACTGCAATGCTTTCTTGACCTTAAATAGCCTATATGCAGGGTAATGCAAGCATTCAAATATAAATACAGGGCACATAAGGACAGAAGGGGGCCAGAAAAGCCATCTAGGTCCCTTAACTCCCTTGAATTACTCAGTGTCTTCGACAGTATTCTTCAAGTCTGGTATTTGTCCAAGATATGTACAAAACCATTCAGACTAATTGTTCCCTTGTGTTGCCTCAGTACTGTTTATTCCATATGTTAAGTGCTGCATGCAAAGCAATCCTCTTCAGTGTGACTGCTGCTTGCTTTCCTTTCCTTTTCCTTTCTTTGTGGTTGTCTTTGGTAGTAACCCAAACAGCTGTGCAGCTCTGTCTGTCCTGAGAGGTTGTGCGTACCTCAGCAGCAGCAGCAGCCCACTGCTCTTCCCTAGCTGCCCTCTCCAGGGCAAGTAGGACTTTCTGACACATTTTGTGGAGGTAATTCCTTCAGGTCAGGTTTTTTGGTTGATTTCCCATATATTTTTTTGGGATTGTTTCCCCCCCCTCCCCCCGTCCACTCTATAATGGTAAGATGGTATGTGATGGTAGATGGCATGTATGTGTAATTACATAGTGATCCTCTTAATTTGTTCCGTTGCTCAAAGATTTTCTGTGTTTCATTTTTAGCTGTAATGAGGACTGTGTAACTCACTTCCTACCACCTCAAATCCTGTTGTTTTCCGTTGGTGCTCATGTCTTTGTTCACTTACGTTTCACTTAAGTTTCTCTTACCGCTTTTCTTTCTTTCTTTCTTTTTTCTCTCCTTCCTCCTTTAAGTTCCGTCTCTGTTTGCTGGTTTTTGTGTTGGCCGTTTGTTTGCAGCTCTGCACACATCTCTGATAATGCGTTCCGTTTTCAAGAAGTGAGCCTCTGCTTTTTTGCACGTCACGTATTTTTCCTGCAGTTGACATAGAAACTGCGAGGAGTTCTGAATGATGAGTGCAGATCACGACAAAGGAAGCCTTGCGGAAGGTTCCTGCACAGTTTGATCAATGAAAATCTTTACAGCTTTTTAATTGCCTGATACACAGAATCAGTGCACATCCAGAGCAGTCATTAGCATTGTCTAAGTTTTCAGTGCTTTTGTTCTCTTTATTTTAAAACATTCTAACATTAATGGGCTTTTTAAAAAACAATTGAAACTGGTTTCTTACATTTCTTTTAACAGTATTTCTCTTTGCAATTAATTCCTTTCATGTATAAAAGGAGCGAAAACTTGAGGATTTTTATGCAACAATGAAAGCAAAAAAAAATCCATTCTAGTTCTTTTTTGTCAAAACCCAGGTTATGTGTAATTGAACAACCTTTTTTCTCCTCCATAACAGTATTCTGTTGAGAGTACGTGTCTCAGCAGTAACAGGGATTGTATTTCTCAGTACTATGAATTTCTTTACTGATTTTGTTTTTCTAGTATTACGTTAAGATTTTCAAGGTCTAATCAATTCATACAATATATTAAGTTCCTTAACCTGTGATAGCTGCAGTGATTTGTAGAAAATTCATTTGCGCCAAATAAGGTTTCACATCAGAGTCCTAGAGCTCTTTGTTGGAAAGGAACTCTGAGTCATCCAGCCCAGCTTCCTGCTTGGCATGGGAATACCGCCAGCACCAGCTCAGGTTTTGTGTAGTGGGGCCTTTGTCCAGCCATGTCTTGAACACTTCCCACAGTGTAGATCCTGCAGCTTCCCTGAGGAGCTGGCCTGCTGCTCTGCCACTCCTTAGGGGATGAGTTCTTCCGACAGGAGCTCCTGGAAGAAGTCTGAACATCCCAAGTGTTCAGTTGGCCCAGTCCTTGGGATCATAAAGGTCTGTCTGGATTGAGGCTGTGCAGTCTGTTGTAGGGGTATTATACAATTTCATTAACAGCCTGCCATTTATCATGGTGGTACGGAAGTAAGGTACTCTTCACCCTTGAGCTGCCATTCTTCCATTTCAACTCTGAATCAGTAAAAAGCTATGTTAACAACACTGGCTTCTGCCATAAATCAGGCTTTTTCAGTCAGTCCCATCGTGCTTCTCCGGCAATATAGAAGGGTGAGGTCTTAAGGACCTATTAGCTAGAGTTGCTGTGGCTGGAGGTCATGGTGAGCTGGTATGGAGTTTGCTGTGGCTGGAGGTTATGATGAGCTGGTATAAAGTTGCATTGTATTCCTGTCTTGCTGCTAACACAGTAAAGGGATGGCATGCAAAGTGAGGGTATGAGTGTACTGCCTTCCGACAAGTATTGCCAATGCATGGTTCTTTGGGACTAGCTGGTACATAACATAATTTAGAGGAGTATAGGGCAGAATGGGGCCAAAAATCAAATAATTTGGGTCAGTTTTATGGGTGGTGTTTATGCCTCGCCACGCCAAGGCACATAATAAAAGGAAATCTCTTTTACTTTATCTTTTTAACTCTGTATACTGAAGGCTTCTAGACTCCTTTTCAGTACACAAACATGAATCTGTATTTTCCTGTCTTAAATTTCATATATTATAGCAAAATAAATTAAAAAAAACCCAGCAGGTACCCTGAAATAGCACACTAGTCTCAAGCTATGATCTTGGCAGAGCAACTGGCATTGTACTGCCGAGTACTTTCTACATATAACTGAGCATACTTAAAACGCTGGGAAAAGGATAGATTTACCCTGATTTTGTCTGTTATACTAATGCTATGAAAGTCTAGCGTTCTATTTTGGTTCATTTACCAATCTGTTCGGCATGTTTTGTTTAATAGTTCAATGGTAGAGCCTATAAGCAACCACCCCTGTTACATCAGACTCCGTGCAACAGAAATGTTGTTTACTTTTCACCAAGGCAACTCCCTGGCTTTTGACAATTAATACCTAACAAGATCCTACAGCTAACTCCCTTTAAAGTCGAGAATATAGAGGTGTTCAGGATTTATAGGCATACTGTGCTGAGACCTTGTAGCAGCAGCATGTTTTGTGCAACTGGCCTATTCAAGGGCTCAGTTTGGGGTGGTTTTGGTAGTCTTTTACAGCAAATAACCTCTCACTGTACTTTTGGGGACTAAAGGAGAACTCACATTTCTGAGGTGGTCAAATTGGTAACTGGGGCTTGTGTTTAAAGTACAAACATTTTATATTTCTTATTGTTGACAACAGGACATCCCTCAAATGTCTCCATTACCACTACCAGCAGGGGATATTTTGTATTAAATCTTCATGTGTTTTGTCCAGACTTGATTTGAAATATGTAAGGAATACACTATACACAATTTTTGCAGTGCTGTTCCAGTGGTAAAATATTTTACTGTTTTTTAATCTGAGTATCTGTCGGGTTTTCACAGACTTTAATGTGTTTGTCTTCTTGGTGCCCTCCTGGGACAAGTTAGTACTAACTATTGTCAGGTTGTGTGGCTGTATCCCTGCGTGTCAGAAAGATTTCATGATTAGGAAACCAGAAGCAAATATGGACCCCATTTGATAATCTCAGGACATACCAGATAAATGTTGCTAGGCTTATAAATGTGGTCTCTTTCTTTTATAGTCACATTTTATTCCTGAAATGTCTTCCTGCTTAATGATCATCCTTAATTACTGTCCTGCCTTAGCTATGTAGGCTGTCTTGAGGCTGTATTCATTTAGGTGCACTGACATGTAGTACCGGTTCCTCTAGCATCTCCACTGTTGTCATTTGAGTAGTGTGTTCTAAAGAAAATGAAATAAAAAATTCAGTATGTGCAGAAGTACATTTCTTTCCACCATGAAAAAGTCTTAATAATTGCCTTGACCCTTGCCAGAATATCTTAGTAGCATAGAGATAAATAGATATTGCAGTTGGCAAGCTGATTATAATTGTATGTTAAGGCATGCAGAAAAAGTCTTCTAATTCAGTCCTAAAAACCTGTAAAAATACTGGATTCTATTTTAAGAACGAATAGTAGGTAAATAATGTTCCACCCAGAATCTGCCAATTGCAGATTGTGTTTGTGTTCTCTTGATTTTTATGGTTTTTTTTCAGTTCCTTTGTTGTAGGAGGACATCTTGGCAGAGCTTCATGTATGTGGTTAACTGCTTGCTGAGCCACAAGCAAATAATACTGTACAGTTAAGCATTTCTTCCTGCATCACCAATTTCTATTCTCTTGGGCAATAGGAGTTCAAATCTGGGCAAAGATGACAGGCATGAACCTGTCTGATTGGATTAATAACATAGAAACTGTTGCTACCCTCCGTAGCAATGTTTTAAAGTTGGTCTTGTGGTTAAGTTTCTCAACCTAGATTTTGATTTTATTATACCTGCAAATAGATAGGTGAAAAACTCCTGAGACCTAAAGAACAAAAGGAGAATCTGCTTCCTGTCTTCAGGCTTGGCAGATATCAATTCTTCTAAAGGAGGTCGGAAAGGGTACCTGGAAACCTGATGGGCAGTGGTGATTCAGAGATATTACAGTATATTGACTGTGAGAGATTTGTTTTTAAACACTGTATCATTTTTGCTGCTGTGGCATTTTTAGTCTTCTAAACTGCCTTTGCTTGGAAATAAGAAGTAATTACTTTAAGGAGTACAAGTTTTCCATTCAGTGTGTTCATTCACACCTGGAATGGAGCTGTGAAGTAGAATCAGTTTGACTTATTAATTGGATAATAAGGAAAAAAAATCAGTTTGATTAATGTGTTTAATCATAAAATCAGTGCTGCACAGGGAGAGTAATGTTTGTTGCGGTGTGTTGCTAGGGAGAATGACCATAAATTGTCCTTTTATCAGAACCTTGCAAAGGCTCAAGTAGTGTATTTTGGGCTGTAGGATCTCTATTTTGGGTTGTACCGTTAAACTGAATGCCTAGGGAAAATCTATCTGTAACTGAAGTTTACTTTTCTGTGCCTTTGTAGTTGTGCTGAAATGAGCTGTGTGGCTTTGGTTGATATGCTGGAGGGAAGGAAAGTCATCCAGAGGGACCTTGACACGCTTGTGAGGTGGGCTGATGCCAACCTGATGAGGTTTAACCATGACCCAAGTGCAAGGTCCTACACCTGGGTCGGAGCAATCCCAGGCACAGCTACAGATTGGGCAGAGATTCAGAGCAGCCCTGTGGAGAAGGACTTGGGGGTGCTGGTTGGTGAGAAAATGCACATGAGCCGGCTGCAGTGTGTGCTCGCAGCCCAGAAAGCCAACTGTATCCTGGGCTGCATCCAAAGGAGCGTGACCAGCAGGTTGAGGGAGGTGATCCTGCCCCTCTACTCTGCTCTCCTGAGACCTCACTTGGAGTACTGTGTGCAGTTCTGGTGTCCTCAACATAAAAAGGACATGGAACTGTTGGAACAAGTCCAGAGGAGGGCCACGAGGATGATCAGGGGACTGGAGCATCTCCCGTATGAAGATAGGCTGAGAAAGTCAGGGCTGTTCAGCTTGGAGAAGAGAAGCTGTGTGGAGACCTCATAAGCATCCTTCCAATATCTGAAGGGGGGCTATAGGGATGCTGGGGAAGCACTCTTCATTAGGTACTGTAGTGATAGGACAAGGGGTAATGGGTTCAAACTTAAACAGGGGAAGTTTAGATTGGATATGAGGAAGAAATTCTTTCCTGTAAGGGAGGTGAGGCACTGGAATGGGTTGCCCAAAGAAGTTGTGAATGCTCCATCCTGGGGGTGTTCAAGGCCAGGTTGGACAGAGCCTTGGGTGGCATGGTTTAGTGGGAGGTGTCCCTGCCCATGGCAGGGGGGTTGGAACTGGGTGATCTTAAGGTCCTTTCCAACCCAAACTATTCTATGATTCTATGATAACAGCAGGTAATTCTTAGGAGGGTGAAGTTGTATTTCAGGAACTCATAGAGAAAGCAGTTCTGAAATTCAGAGGATGTTCAAGGACTTGACTTACTCTAAGTTCTTATACCTACAACATGGTATAAGTTCAAATTCAGTTCTCTTCAGAATGCTGCAGTAGGCCTTTACAAGCTCAGCTTATATTTTTGTACATGCAATGTGAGACATAAATCCTTACGAAGGAAAAAGAAAAACATTTTTGGAAATAAATTTGGTCCTTTTGGAAGTAATTCCGGTGTCTGGGCAGTCTTGATGTGGTACCTGCTGAAGAGACTTTGACCTTGATGGGGATAGCGGTCCCTCAAACTGATTTTGGAAATGTCGCAGCCATGGCTGTTTTAAACTCTGGTTTATGTTGAAACTACCCAAAAGATTTGTTCAAGCATAGTACTTATTTGAATTAACTGTTGGAGAAGTATCTGTTTCTTTTGGGTAGCTTTTTGTGCCATATGAAATAGGGAAAAAAGTATATGAAGTAACACAAAAGGGAGACTCAGTCTGATTGTTTAGAAAAAAAACCGCAAACCAAACCTGGAAGTAAAGTTACAAATTAAATAAACCATAAACTGTATTTTGTGACTGTATTTTTAATGTTCAAGTGTTCTCCTAATTTCTCCTGTGTCTCCTGTCCAGCTATCTTTCCTTTCTCTCCTTCCTTTTCTACCCTTTCACCACCTAAATTCTCAAAGGTGCTACCCCAGGGACGTTCCGGAATCTCTGTCTTCTCTGTCACTTTGTTTGAGCAGCGTACTCCTCTTTGTCTTGCCAGGCCTTGCCCAGGAATCTCTTCCTTGTTCTTTTAACTAAGAGAAATTCATTTTAAAAGTGTAATTATTTTTTCCCCAACTAGAACCTTTTGCTCTTTTATTCTCCCTCTCCTCCTACTTTTGGAGTTGTTTTTGTTTCATCTCCCCTTTAATGTATATTTACATTCAAGGAGAGAGGAAAGTGCCTGGTCCTGAAGATCGTTCAATAGAATTGAGCAGTCTTTGGGATTTCATGGTAGACAGATGGTAGGGTGCTGGGTTTTCAAGGCAAAGCATGAAATTTAAAATGAAAAGGTTGTTTGTATCTTTGGGATCTCGAAGCATCTACCCAGAGTTTTGCACTTGATAAACAGTAGTTTCGAGTCAGCCATTCTCCAGACTTCCCTTTGCTTTTACACGTACTGCGTTTTTAGTTCTTCCTGCAAAGCAGAAAAATCAGACCATGTATTGGACATAAATTCCAGCCTTTCCCAGCATTTGGCTAGAGGAGCTACAATTAGTTATTTTTAGTCCTGACCAAGTTTGCATAAATGTTCTTCAGGTTGACACTAATTAGACACTGAATAAATACATGGTTCCATGAAGGATAGATATTTTTTCCCAAGTCCTGACTATGGCTTTAGATAGATCACTTTCCAAAGTAGGTTTCCAAAGACAGAGGGGTTTGGAGCAGGTGTTGCACAAACTATAGGAGTGTTTGATATGTGATGGTCTGGGTGTCTTCTTTTCTACCACAGTTAATACGTGGAATTTGAAGTCACTCACTAGGCAGTGAATCTGTGCACTTCAGAAAATATGTTTTACTGTATTGTCAAGTTGAAAGATAAAAGTCAGATGTTGTCCCAACCACTTCTTTCATGCTGTGAAAGTATTTTGGACACAAATTATATTAGAAATTTATGGGTATGCTAAATGAGTTGATAACAGCTGCGTGTTACTGGTTTGACAGACTTGGAGAATAGGAAGTGATGAGTTAGTTAAGAGGAGTAATCTAGATATTAGATTATTAGAATATTTTATGATATATAGAACCGTGCCATCCAGTCTTTTTAGTAATACTATTGCAATCGCAAATTTTTAACGAGGAGCCACTCTGTCAGGTCAGTCAGAACAGAGATGCAAACCATTTGTGTTTCCTCTATGTTTTAGAAGTGTGTCTTTGGTTGTGTAACTCAGGTGCTGCAAACAGGCAACCTAGTTTTTCAGGAAACTTGTCTCTCCTGAAAGGATGAGTTGTATTCTTCTCTACCACTTCTGCTTTTCTTGAACAGCACAGGATTTCATGGTAAGTGCAAATCGGAACTGTCTTGGATGGTGCCTTGCCTCTGATTTACGTGAGTCTAGAATAATATCAACCTTCAGATTTTTCTGTAATGGAAACTTAAATCACCACACACGCACTGCCCTTGGTATTATTTTCTTCCTGAAGTTGTTTGTGCTTAAATATTCGACTTGTATTCTTCCACAGTAGGAAATTTCTGATGAGTTAATGCTGGGGCTTTTGCAGTGTCTTAACTAGATGGCATTAGTTTCCCAACCTTTTACAGTGTTCAAGGTTGGCAGCAAGTTAGTAAGGAAGGGGAGGCTGGGAAATCTGTTAATTATTGATTTTTTATCTGATTTTAATGTAGCAAAGAAGTGGAATAGCGACTGGGAAGTGAGTTGGTTGTCTTTTAATTCCTTATAAACACATATTTGGTCTGATAGTCTCTTCCATGCTATAATTCTGGCACATCTTGTTTGAATTCCCAGTGAAATATCCCAAGTCTGACTTCAGTTGTAGCTACCGAATTTACCTCCTGTACATAGAGAGGATTTCTGTGGGCTTTTATCCTGGGTTTGGAGGGTTGATATGGAGATGCTTTTGTTGTTGCTGTCCTATGGAGAACTGTTTCATGTACTGTAGATTTCAGTACTGAAGTGTGCTAAGTTGAAGAACTTCAAATAAATTGGCCTAATAGTACTTGATAATATTTTTCACTTCAAGTTCCCATGAATAAAAATACCTCAAGTATCAACTCAAGTTTCCATTATAACTCTCCCAAAGAGCATGCAAAGAAGAATGGTACATCAAGTAAAATGTTTGTAGTTGTCTTCCTTCCCTCTCCCCCCACCTCCCAAAAAAGGTTAAATAGAGCTAGCTATATCTCTCATCACCCACATCTCTACTATATACTGCAGTGGCTTGAAAACAAAGAGCACGCAAACAGGCAGCAGCACTGGCTAATGACAGAATCTGTGCATGTAAGAGGCCTTAGCAGTGATGTTTGTGATTGCTGTAAGACCTTTAATCACAACTGCAGCATTGCCTGTAAGTGTATCTTCACTAGAGTGGAAGTGCATCCCTAAAATCACCTCTGTGTTTGGGAATGTGATCTGCTCGCCCTCCTCTCTCGGGATCTAGCAGCCAGCAGTACCTGTATGCAGCAATATTGCTGTGCCCAGGAATTTGCTGGTGGTGTCTTTAGGCCTGTTGTGTCCTCATTTGACTCCACCTACTCTGAGAAGTTTGACATACGCTGTTTCCCAAAGTACACAGTGTTTGGGGTTTGGTTGTTTTGTTCATGCTGTTTCATCCCCACAGAGGAATGGAGTCATTTTGTAACCTTGACTCTCAGTTTGCTTCCTTCACTCTCCTCTTAAACCTCATCACAGTAACTGTTAGCGTTTGAAATTCTCTTTCAAACAAGCACATGCCATCCAAATCATGGTGGTATGTGAAATGTAATGTTAGGCAACTGTTGATATTGTCAGAGGGATTGTATGTTAAGCTGGGGTGGGGAAGCTAGCACAGTACATTTTGCAGAGCTGTGCATTTTTAAAGACGTCATCATGACCTCTGGCATATCACTTATACTTGCAGAAGAGGGCAGGGTCCTATACCTTCAGGTGGGGTGCTTTTCCAGATGTTCCACCCAGCCTGGGTTCGTGTCAGACAAGTCAGGTCAATGTTACAGAGCTATTGAGGTATTCAGAGGAGGATCTGTATTTCACTGTTTCATTCTTTTTATCAAATCTAATCCTCTTTGAAGGTGTACCACCTTTCATTCTGCTCGTCACAAAATTGGTTACTTTAAAGCCTTCCTTGGGGGGAAAGAAAATGTAACTGTTCTAAAGTTCTGCCTTCCCTTCCAACCCCCAAAAGTTCAGGCTAAGTTTACAACTACTTTCACTGCATTTTTAAGCAAACCCCATCATTTAAATGATTAGCATTTATTTTAATCATATAATACCGTGACAATTGTTTTGATTTTTTATGTTAATAGAGATATGTTTGTGATTATTTGTCACTGTAAATGACCTTGCATCTAAATATGCCGCCCAACTAGAAAATCGCATGTGCAAAATGCATGTGATTTTCCTGTTGGTTTTGAACCCAGCTCCTGTTCTCTTGTGTAATGCTGACCACTATACTTGTAGTGGAAGAGACAGCAACTCGACAATGCTTATTCGCATTTTCCACATCACTCATCATGTTATGGTTCTCAGTCATACTCCTGCCCTCATTGTCTTCTTTCCAGACTGAGTCGTCCTGCAGATGACTATCTATTTCTTTCCTCGCAACCCCATACTTCTTTTTGGTTTGGCTTTTTATTTGGTGCTGAGCTGACATTTTAACTGAACTGTCAGTCATAACCCCAAGATCAGCTGAATGTGCATCTTGGTGTCCATCACTTTATATTTTCAGTTAGGATTGCTTTATCCATGTGCATCACTTCCTATTCATCTGTGTTAATTCTCCCATTTCTTGCTATTATCCAGTTCTTCTGCAAAGCGTGTTTATTACTTTTCGTGGTTGAAACTTGACTGCCCTCCATAACACATCATCACTGGATTGACACCTGGCAGCTCACCTGTTTGTCAGGTCATTTATGAACATTTTGAACAACCCAAATCACTACTGACACTCCACCATCACTCACCATGGACTTAACTCTCCTATTAGAGCTAGTTGCGTACTCATATTTCTCAGTTACTCTTTCCAAAGAGCTGCAGTAGGTGTGTGAGGCAGGACTTGCCTTAACTGGGAAGGAATCAGTATAGCCCTTGCCTAATGCATTATGCACTTGTGTGCTGGGAGAGAGATTCTGAAGTGAGGAGTGTTGTGGTTTAAGCCCAGGCGTAAATGAGCCACACAGTTCATTAGCTTCCCCCCCACTTTCCTCCCCCCGCTCCCACAGGGGTAAGGAGAAGAATTGAAAGAATGGAACTCCCACAGGTTGGGATCAGAACAGTCCAGTAAATAAGGTATAACACAAACCACTGCTGCTACCATCAATAATAATAAGGATAAGGGAAACAACAAGGGAAGAGAATACAACCTGCTCACCACCCACCTGACCGATACCCAGCCTGACCTGAGCAGTGAACCAACTCTTCCAGGTCCCTGCCCCCAGTTTTTCCATCCTGGGCATGACGTGCTGTGGTATGGAATACCTCTTTGGTCAGTTTGGGTCAGGTGTCTGTCTCTGCTTCCTCCTGGCTTCCCCTCCTCCCTGGCAGAGCATGAGACTCAGAAAGTCCTTGGTCAGAGTAAACATTACTGAGCAGCAACTAAAAGCATCGGTGTTATCAGTGCTGTTCTCAGGCTGAAAGTCAAAACCACAGCACTGCACCAGCTACTAAGGAGGGGAAAAATGACTGCTACTGCTGAACCAAGGACAAGGAGTTACCCATTTAAGCAAATTATCCATTCACCTAAAACTTAGGGAAACCCCTGCAGGAACAAAAGCCAGCTTTTATCATGTATTTGTTGTTTCTATGGCCACCTCCTTTAACTTGGTTTTCGTTGAATGGAAATCCTTATTTTTGCTGGGCTTAAAAGCCCTGGTGGTGATTCTCCAGATACAGGTTGCTCTCAGGATACTGTTTATTAATGTTAAATCTCCAGTGAGTTTTCCCTTGTGGTGCCTGACATCAGTGCAAGAGCAAGCACAGTGCTTGAGGTGACCTGCATTGACTCCAACAAGGAACAACCAGTCTTTAAGCATCCTTATGAGAAACTAAAGGAAAACTTAAGGGAACAAAGAAAAAAAGTAAATAGTAAAGCTACATTCAGGAGTATCCTGTGCACTCATCAAAATGGAAACAGCTTAAAGTCCAGAGAGCTGTTGTAACAGTTCATATACACGTGAACAGCAGCATCTCTGCTTTGTGTGGAACGGGGTTCTGTTCCAGAAGTGCTAACTATCCTGGTGTAACAGGCAATTGTATCAGGAGCAAATCAAACGGTGAGTAGCTTTTAGTAGACAGTGTTGCTAGACAGAACTCTGAGGGCAGGTTCTGTGGTGGGGTTTTTATCCCTCTTAAGTGTATAGAACAGAGAAATCTGCTCAGTTTTCTGGAAATTGAGTGGTGGAAGAAAAAAGAACAGCAAGGAGATGTAACAGTCGCTGTTTGTATAATGTTTTTAGGTAGCATTGGGGTTGGATAATACACGAGGAGAACTGGTTCCTGGAAAAACAAGACCATCCTTGGCACAGGCATTTTGTAGTGTTATTTTGCATTCAAACTGGAGGAGATGGGTACAGTACAAAATCCTTTTCTAACTTAAGAAATGGTGGTAAAACTTCGTTATTTTCCTCTGTACCTAGGGACCATAAGCAAGTTTTCATCACCGTCTGGGTACTTTGTTCATCCTTTTCCCTGTGTTGATTCATTCACCTTCTTTTCCCACCAACTGAGCAAGAAGAGTGAACTTCCTGTGAAACTACCATAAATCCCAGAGGTTTTTCTCTAATACAGGCTGCCAGCTGGGGAAAAAAGAAGGAAAAAAGAAAGATGGTAAAGCTGGCTGATGGATGCCTTTAAATTTTATAGTGTGGATGCTGCCCATGGAGAGACTCATAAATACTTGGCATGTCCAAAAGTCAACGATAAAGTCTAACAGATTCCTGCTCTGGAGCTTCGGGGAAAAAATGGTCATATCTCTAAACTTAGACTGAAGAGAGTTTGCCAGCTATTTTCAGTGGTATTAAGCAACTCCTGCTTTCCAGTAAAGCTGGGAGCTGGGAGCACTAAGGACCTTTGAAATCTGCTGCAGTTGGAAATTGCCTCATGTTTTCCATTATAAATATTTTTCTTTTTGTTTCTTTTGTTTAGCAATTTGTCAATTGCAGACTGAAGGTTTTCCATATGAGCTAACTGCTTCAAGTGAGTACTGGTCTGAAGCTTCCTTAGGATTAGGGTATCTGTCTTAACGATTGAGATTTCCCTCCCTCAGAGGCATCAATATTTCTTCTGTGACAGTTATACCCTCCTCTGGCAGGTTTACAGAACTTTGTATGAACTTATTCTTTTGACTATGCACCTGTGTGCCCTAATGGTAAAGAGAGTAGGTTACTGGTATTATATTAGCAGTCTTAGGGTTGTGGTTAAGAAGGCATTTGTAGAAGCTCTCACAACAGTGGTTTTGACAAATGATTTACCTAATGGGATAAGGTTTCCTACACTTGTTCTTATCCAGGAAGCATCTGAAGGAAAACTGTGCATCTCTCCGAATTGTATGTGCAATGTGAATTTAAACAGTTATTTGTCACTTTTTTGTCGAAGCTTTCAGGTTAATCAGTGGGGTTGCTTTTGAGGGGTGAGGTTTTTGGGGAATTGCTGTAGTTTTCCGCATAGGCTGAGGGTGAGGTCTTGGCTCTGTTCCCGCTGGTAAGCTCTGCCAAGCATTTCAGTGGAGTCGCAATTCCTCCTTAGATACTTTGTGTGGTGGGAAGCCCCGGTTATTTTTTAATCTGGCTTCCTAAGAAAATTGACTTTTGTTTCCTATAAAATCAGATCATACTCTCCGTGCACAGAGGTGTCTGTTATTTCTGCCCTACAAACTCTCTTGAACCCCCTGGCAAATTTCATGAATGTGTGGCAGGAGAGTAGAAGTCTTGAAAATACAAAGTTCCTGTGGTTACATGAATACAACCACTTACAAGAAGCAGATTCTGTTACTGCCACCTGAAAGAAAGGCTGAAGGCCCTGCACAAGTGTATTCTGTGAGCAGAGTCAATCAGGGAAAAATAAATGATGAATATACTAATCCTAGGAAGAGCTTCAGTCAGAATTTATGCCTTACAAAGCATCATGGGGAAAAAAACACAGCCTCCTCTTCAGTCCAGATTTGTATCCTGAATATATTCTCAGATGTATTACAAGGCATGAACACCATTTGAAGCTTTTTCTTTGGCAAAGACATTTAGGACATCTTTCCTGTGTGGTTGCTCTGATGTTTAATAAGGAGCAAACTCATGCTGTGCTGTGGCTTTAAAACAACTCAGCTAAAAAGTCAATCCGATGCAGTATAGAAGTCCATTGGAAACCAAACTTTGTAACTGTGCTATCCCTGAACTTCCTTGTTATTTTTGCTGTGAATAGTCCTGATACAAGCAAATACAGATAGGTAAACATTGACTGGCAGGTATTCAGGAATAAATGAAATACAGAGATTACATCCATGGAATATTACCCCCGATGTTTACACACATAAAGCTCATGCAATATAAAGAAGTAATTCATCAACCTTTAGTAGGTCATGTCCATATCGGTGCGGTATTAACATTGGTAACAGTGTGTTGCGATGGCACATGTGCAGAAGAGGACCAAGTTACTATTCATGTGGGAACTAAAAATTTGAAGCTAATTCTTTTAGGGGTTTGGAAAAAGTCAAAAGTGTTATTTGATTCACTATTATGCATTTTGTATCTGAACGTGTGTATGAGGTTCATGCAGATGGAGGTGCTTGTATGGGTAAAGACAGTATCTCATTTCCTTGCCACATTCAAATAGACTTTCAGATCAGGATTTACACGTTCAAGGGTATAATAACTGAAATCTGTATATAGTGCATTGTATCCAGTATATACAATGCCGAGTTTGAACTGGTGTATTTAAAGAAAAAGGAAGAAATAAAAGCAATTATTTGATTTGCTGTCCTTCCTGAAGTCAGAATTAGAAAACCTCTTCTGCTACTGCTTTCTTTTATCAGCATAAAAAAATGCCTTAGGTATAGTAAATCCAAATCCCATGGTTATAAGCACATTTTTATTTTAAAATAAAGTGGATAAGAATTTACCTACATAAAAGAGGATTAAGTCTTTCCCTCCCTCATTTGCATTACCAAACAGCTGCTTTTTTTAAAACCCTATGGTTGATTCATGATCTGAAGTGAAATTGGACGTGTAGTATATCCAACAACTGCATCCTCACCCTGGACTCTTGGTGAGAGATGGAGAATCTGAAAGCGGGAGATGAATAAGATTTCTTCAGTGTCAGTGTAACCCCCTGCAATTCTTAAGGAAAACTAAAATTGACCAATGGCCAAAGAAACACTAACTATAGTAGCAGTTATTAAAGGCAAGGCCTCCAGGCATTTGGAAGAAGGAAACCCAATGAACAGAAGCTATACACAGGAAAGTTTAGATTTAAATTCAGAACTGGTTGGGTTTTTTTTGTTCTTGTAGAGCCAGTTTATTTTCTTTTTTACTCCAATTTTGCAGCAGACCTAAAGTCTTCATAAGGTAACACATTCATTATCATTCACTTAGAAACATCCAATGATGGCCTGTATGTTAAGACAGGAAACAGAAGAAAAAGCAAAGAGCATGTGATTTCTGAGAACTTAAGTGTTGGCACCAAAATAATAACCTAAGCATGTCGAAGCCCCAAATCAACTATTTCTGCCTTGGGCTTAGCAGGTAAGTTAGAATTCTGGAGTACTATTTATAGATTTAAATAATACTGAAGGCTTCATTTTTTACATTCTTTAGTAAATTCAGAAATAACTTTTGTGAGTGACAGATCTTCACAATAAAAGAAGCTGGCAACGTTTCTAGGTCCAGCATAATGTGCTTCTGCAGTTACAGGTAGATAGTGTAGACAGTGTGCAATGTCTTCCTTAAATTTTGTGAAGTGAGAGAATGGGTAACCTACCTTAGCAGTTAGTATCCAAGGGATTTGACTGACACTGTGATGTTATTAGCTGATGGAAGGAAGACTTTGGATGAACTGAAATGACTTAATAGTAAAATTCACCTTGAAAGATGCTGAGGACCTCCTTGAGAAATGCTGGTCATATTCAGCCATTTCCTCTTCATTTATCCCAGAAACTATTGGCAGAATTGGGTTAAAATGCAGAATTTGTGGCTTCCATTGCAGTGTAGTGATTTGACATTAAAGGGAAGATCATAAACTTTAAGCATGCACATGTGAAAAAGAGATCTTGAAGAGAAAACACTTTCGTTTTGTACAAATTAAATATATGACTGTAGCTTCTTTTATAGTTATGGTGATTTATCAGATGGCATTAACACAGCTTTGAATGCTGAAGGTTGCCAGTCATGTTGTGCAGTGACAGGGATGGAGGTGGTGAGGAAAATCAAACTGTTTGGTAGCACTGCTGAAAGACTTTAAAGAAATCAAACTTTAAAGAACTTCAAAGAAATAGAAGTACAGGATATCCAAACATATGTGTGGATAACACAGAAGATTCCAACAAGATGCTAATGTTTATTGCTGGTAGAAACAGCCAAATGCAATTAGAATACAAACGTTCTCAGCCAAAAAATAGAGTATTTTTCAGTAAGTCATTGATAGGTTAAGCTAGATGAAGTATTAAAACCACATGCTGTTATTTAGCCATACAAGGTAATTATAACAGCTTCCTACTCATGGGCACACATGGGACAGTGCTAGCAGCCACTTCACTTATGATTTAATTAATGAAAAAAATTGCCCCGTATATTGTATAATGAGTGAAAAGTTGCTAAATCGTTGCATTGGTTTGAATGAAGGAAGAGTTCTGTTAGAATTCATTCAAATGTCAAGTCAATTAAAAGCTGATATTTTTAGGAGATCTTTGCATACAATGCAGAAGTTTGGTTTGTCCTTTTTTTAAAAACAGGAGAAAACTGTTCTTTTATAGAAGAACTTTATATCAGAACGCAAAGATACTGGCAAGACATCATAATCTTCATCAGATTGAATGATTAGCATCCTATAACCTAGTCGCAATATGACTAATAATATTAGTAACAGATGTCAGAAGGTTGGAGTACAGGAGTAAACAAAGCATGGGTATAGTGGGATTTGTTATATGATTTATCCTGATAAGTAAATCTCTATGGACCAGTGGTAGATCTTTGACATGGAAATAAGCCACCATTACCTGAAAGGTTTCTTTGAAGTAGTTCTGATCTCTTGTAGATTTTAATTTTAGTTCATCGAATGTTCTTATTCAATTACTTGGTTTATGGTTTTTAGCTGTCCTTTTAGAGAGTATCCATAGTGGCATTGGGTTTACAATGTATGATGCCTTTAGTACCAGATACAAAAATCAGTTAATGCTTTAGATTTTTGAATGGGTAGATGAAAGAACTAGTTGGGAAAGAAAACAGAGAAATTGCTTTCTAATACTTTAAAAGTGAAGGAGCAGGAAAGCAAGGTCCATGCTATTTCATATTTTAACCCATTTCTTCGTTATTCTTATTGAAAACTTCTCTGAGGTGCTTGAGGCAATGTAACTTCCTTTTTAAACGTACGTATGGGACTCAAGAGCCTTAGTATAATTTCCGGAAAGCAAAGACTTAACTTGGCAGGTGTTGATGTAGAATCCTAGTGCCTTCAGTCTGATTAAAAGACTGGATGTAAATGATTTAGAGGCTGACAAGCTCTCTGAAAATGTTGTTCTTCAACTAAAAAGGCAGGTTTATCAAAGCATCTGATACTTATTTGTAAATACATCTGCAACAGATACTGTTTAGGCCACTCCATTATCTAAGCACTCAACTTGCAAATGCACTCAAGCCCTTAAACATGAAGTAAGATGAATCAAACCCTTAAAAAATGATAAGGTATCCTAATGTAAAGTTGGAATTTCTGTCTTTTGGTGACCATGTGAGTATTTGCAGTTTCTGAGGGAAAAAGGGCCTGCATTGAAGGAGGTTTACAGGATGCACATGTGTGCATTTGTCTCAGGCCTGACTAATGTCTATGTGCACTATAAGCATTCACAATCTCTTCTGGGGAAAGGGGAATCTTTGTGAAAAGGATTTTTGCTCTAGTCTCTGTCTCGCAGCATGTGCTGCAATGAAACTGCTTCATGAGCAAAATGCAGGCGGCAGTAAAAACAATCTCAGGAATGCTTGTATTAACCTTTTTATCAACTAGGCACTGCTCGAAGTTGAAAATTACAGCACTTCCAGTTTCTTGTGCATGTATGGGGTCCCTGCTTTGATTTTAACACAATGAAGACCTGTGGTTTTATTTTCCGCCTTTCCTTTTTTGCTTTAAATGTGGACCTTTGTCTGCGTTGTCACAGAAGGAAGCTTTGTTACCCCTGATGTAAACCAGGGTTTCAAAGTGCCAGTGTTTTCTTCTGAGAGCTATTCCCAATCTTCCACCTGCCAGAGGCTGCCTTTGTGCAAAACTCTGCTTCCCTCTCTTTTGAAGATAATATATTAGGATGAATATTGGATTATTTACGTTATAGAGTCAACTAGGTTGGAAAATACCTTTAAGACCATCAAGTCCAACCTATCTTCACAGGAATAAAACGCATTTACCCACATGCCTGTGGTAGATTCTGAAAGGGGCTGTAAAAAACATCTGAACAGATTCATATCATCTTGTTAAATGAGTAAGGGTTTAACATGGTTCTTATTAGCTTGTCAAACCACAGTGGCTGTGTTTACATGAAAAGCTTATGTTCTATTGCCTTGCGTCCACATGTGAACGTATTTGGCTTACATAAAACCTGAGCTCTCTAGGCCTCTTGGAGCATTTAGCAGGAGCACCAGACCAGACTTGTAGCATTCCACATCATTTGTGGACATAAGATAAAGCCAGTTGCAAGATCTGAGCAAGAATGCCCCTTAATCATGCTGCATACACATGGAAATCAGTGTCAGAAGCCAGATGTATGCAAGAAAAGCATTTTTCTCTTCTAACTTTCTGCCTCCCTTGAGCATTCTTATCAGTGACCTTAATGCTCAACTTCAGATCCAGAAGATTTCCACCATGTTGCTCTCATTTCATTTCTGCATTTTTTTCTGCAAGATTTCTAATCCATTCAGTACTTTACATTTGTTGTCCTTCATGTAAGCTAAGCATATGTGATGCTGATGATGCAGGGAACAGGATGTTTCTTAAACAAAATGCTTCTCCAGATAGAAGAGATCCTCAAATGAGGATAACTGTCTGACCTAGGGAGAATGGAATAAATTTTGTGATGTGGGAGTGGTCCACACCACCACTCTATTTTAGCACAGAGGGTAAAAATAGCATGCTTACAAAATGACTGTGTCACTGGAAGTGGTAGGCATTAAGCAATATCAGGAAAAGATTAGCAATAACAGATAATTACTGTAATTTGACTAGTAGATTAGGGAACATAAATAAAATAAAGAACAATATAAGCAAGTGCAATTATAAAACATAGAAGGCTGCGAGTTATAGGAAATGACTGTTGTTCTTCAGAAATAGGTGAAAACAGTAGGCAAGGAAGGCAATGGAGTCATACAGGTTTTGGAGACTAATTTTTCTGCTTTATGATAAAGACACTGCTGGTTAGGTGGGCTTAGTACAAGTATTAGAAAAGCACCTGCTATGAGAACAATCATAATATAGTAATCTGTGTGTTATTGAATGCATGCCGAAAGAAATTACAGGTATATAAGGCATATGTTTGTAAATATAACTGATACCATCTTAGAACACTCATTCGTTTGTTACCCACTTTATTGATGGATAATAAGAAAAAAATCCCATGGGTTTGTGATAAATATTCTGTTCAATGGGATTGTTTGAGAGATCCCCATCACTAAACCAGAGGGGATTATAAAAGAGCAGATCGGTATCTTAAGTGATGACGAGCATTGTGTAAAACACTACCCAGGCTTCAATGCAGAATAATTTCCAGTGATTCTCACCGTAAATAAATCCTCAATTATTTCATTGATTTATTGAGTCCTTCTATTTCAGAGGAGACAATACCGCTGACAGCATACCGGATCTCTAGTTATGTTTCTGTTGCTTATGCAAAAGTTTCTGATTCCCAGCTCCTATTTTCATGCTACGTGTAAGCCATTTTTAGTTCCTTTAAGGCACCTTTTCAAGTCAATACGTTTTTCCCTTGAAGAAGAAGAGCCAATGCCCAGTATTGTTTTACTTGCTGCTTAGAAGACCCTCAATACATTCACAGTTAAGGTGGTTATAAATGAATCTGCAAAACAGGTAATGCCATTAAAGGCATGCTTCTGAAGAACAGAAAATTGAAGCGTACATTTTCTGATAACATTCAACTTTTTCTCCTTCACGGTCCATGTGAAGGAGAAATGGGGATAGTGCATCAGTTTAAAGAAGTTCCTGGTTTTGTGTTGGCATCTCAAGTCAATGCAGGATGAAGAAGTGTTGCAATTAGGTTACAGTTCACTCTTTCTTCAGCCAAAATCTTGTTCTGCCTCAGTTGTGACAAGTCCCCAGCCTGTTTCACACATGCTCTTCTTCCTGAGATCCATACAGAAGACAATCGCCGCAGGTTAAGCTACATGGTCTTTCTCCTGGCATCTTAAATTACTTCTTTAATCTTTACTTACTGCTTTTTGAGCTTCTTTGGAAGTAAAACCAAAATAGGATGGCATAGGGGTCTCATTCTTATCTGCCCATGTTACTTATCTGTCTGACTTGTACCTTTTTCTGCCAAGACTCCTTTAAGAAATAAGCAAAATATTTTGGAAATATATATTTCTCCATTGTAACTGTTTAAGTCTCATTGCTGCAGCCCGTGCTCTTCCTCCCCTGTTGGTCAGTGCCGGCTTTTCAGTTCTTCACTGTGCTTTGCAGTGTGAAATAGTGGATTGCAGAAGTACTTTGGGACAAGAACCATGCTCTCCTGTTTAAACTGTGATGCATCTAGCAACTTGTTCAGATTCTGTTGTAACTGTTTTCCTTAAATAACGCTATGCTGATGGAAAATTAGTAACTAATACATTGTGAGGGGGGAAGATGGGGAATATGACACACTAAAACTACTTTTTTTTAGATCATAAGAAGCATCTCTAAAGTCAGTTCTTTAGTAATTTGCTATGGATTGCTATTACTGTTTGCCCCAAATGACTGAGTATATTACATTTGCGATACACCTTGCTACTGGGTTTTTTTGGGAGGGTTTTTTTTGTGGAGGCTTGAGAGGGATAAATGCAGTAAGTTGCAACACAAAAGTGATAATTCTCAGATTTTTTGAGCCTTATAAGGAAGAATCACGCTCTTTTTATAGCCTGTGAAACTTTTTGTATTCTCTTTTTGAGCCTCTTTGAACGGTATTATGAAAAATCATTCTATATTTTAAGTATAAGGGGGTTTTCAGTACTGTGAATCACTTTGAAGTATATTGCTCTTACACTTTTCACTTTGATTTGAAATTGTCTGAATGAATAAGTGACCGAAATTTCTTTACTGTGCAGTGTTTTATTGAGTAATATTGTTGACACTGGCTAAGTTAGCCTGGATTTTAAACCTCTGAACACATTGAAGCTTTGCTGATAATTTCTGTTGCACTTCCTTGGACTTCTGCTGAAGTTTATACCTTGGAATAAGATGAAGGTGTGATGTCCCTTGAGTAAATATTCGTGTTCTCAGGCTTTTGTACTATCAAATAGCAGTAAGAAAAGCTTTATACTGCATAGCATCTGTTCTTTCTCCTTCCAGCTCTATGTCTTGCCAGAGAAGGGAAGAAATGTATTCTAGTTTAATTATAGGGTTAGCTATCTATTAATCTCATGCTTCTTGTTTGGTTTATTTTTTCCTTGAGGAGGAGTAGAATCCAGGGATAGAGCTCCTATCCTCATCTTTCAATGTCGGATCACCTGAGCTATGGTTTGTGTGTAAGTCTGTTAGGTTAAAGTCTGCTAAAACCCAGAATTTATACAGTTGTGTAAATCTTTCCTTGGTGCAGCCACTTTGTGTAAAATGGGAAATACATTATAGAAAACTCCCTTTTTTGGCAGTTTTATCTGCAGCAGAATGCTGAATTTGGAATAACCCAAGCAAAGCAGTATTCATTAGCACTTCAGGATGACTTCATCCGCAGCTTTTATACTACCCTTTGAGTGTTATTAGATTTCAGTGTACCTCAGTATAAGAACCTGGACATCATTGGTGGGCAAGCAGAAAAGAAGACTGGTTGCAATAACTTGCTAGAACATATGAAGTCAGCAGAAGAGTTGCAAATAAGGCTCAGAAAGTCTGACTTGCAGTTTTCTGCACAGCCTGTGAAACTAAAATACATTTTGGTTTTAGTATTTGCTTTTTACAGTGATTATTTCATATTGTTTGCAGTCACTAATAGAAGGAGCTCAGAGGAATTTACCCTGAACCTCTAGTAGGTCAAGGAAAAAGAATATAATATTATCCTTTCAGCTCTAGTGGCCAAATTTTTAGTCTAAGTTTAACTGGAGTTCTTTCTCCAAATAAGTAGATTCGGCGTAGGTTTCCTTCTAGGTCTATTTGTGATTGTGTTTTTTTTCTGTACACTCGACAATGCAGCTACCTCAAATTACGTCTCTTAGCTGAAAACATACCTTTCCCTTTTAGCAATATTGAAATAGAAATAGTTATAAGTAAAAATTATTCCTTTAAAATAGAACGGAAACTTTTTGGACACACTTTAGCTTGTAGCAGATTTGAGTGGACAAGCAGTATGTTAAATATGGTTGCTTTAAATGGAGTGTTACTAGAAAGGGGAGAAAGCACTGTCATAAACTTAGACTGACCAATTTTTGAGTAACAGCAGTGATGTTCAGTTCTTTTACCATAAAGCTCTCTATTGCTGATCGAAGCACTAGCCCAAGGCTTCTGCCAAGCACCACTTTGTTCATGTGATAAGGGAGGATTTGGTTACAGTTGAGCAAGTCTGAAGAATGGTAAACTGACAGCAAATCTGGGCTCATGGTTGGGAAGGCAGCTTTTGTGGTCACGTGCTTTTATTTGATGTGGTTCCTCGTGTCTCCTGTGCCAAATGGTGTAATGTACTAAAGTGATGAAGCTGCAAAAGGGAGAAAAAAAAGGCAACTATTTACTTCAGCAACAAAGGAGAAAGAGGAACGGTGAAGGAGATCAAAGCCCATAACATGAGGCTCGAAACAGGAAAAAAGAGCAAAAAGAAGGGAATTTCTTTCCACATGCTTCAGGCTACTCTTGCTTATAGTCATCATGAGTAATAAACCCTTTAAAAGCTTGTGTTGGTCTGCAGTGTGCTTCAGTTTCAAAATAAGGCAGGTGAGAACTTAGAGTTAAGAAGGGTGTATCCTGGTAAAAGCAAGGACTATAGTCTGTAAAGTCTCTAGTCTACTTTCCATCACTAGTACATAGATTTGAACATGTTTTAACATTGACCACGCTGAGAGAAAAGCTCTTAGTTATTTTAAACCAGTACAAAAAGTCTTTACATGCAGAGGCAAGTTTCTTGTTTATTTACATTTTCAAAGCTACACAAATCTTTATCTTTAAACTGTATCATTCGCAATCATTGAAATTGTTATTTCCCTATTTTTTTGCAGAAAGAATACATTGGATTAGGAACATTGCTTGGTGCAATCAGTATAATCTACCACTTTCTTTTGGTATAAAGCTCCTTAATGCTACATTCACACTGTATTCAGGGATAAATACCATTCTTCTTCCAGTGCTGGACCTCTTTCCCAAATCCATGTTTTTCATTCTTTCCTCCCTTGGAGCAGAAGTAGCAGTTTTGGGAGATGGGGAATGCTAATAGATAAGGCAAAAAAGAGCAAAATATTATATAGACAGTATTACGCATGTGCAGGTGCCTAACTCTAGTACCATAACCTGTGTTAGCACATAATGTTTGCTTGTTTATAAACTGTGGTATTTTTATTCTTGTGGGACCCTGCAAGACATAAGGGGTGTCCAAAATAATCCTCATTTTCCAGAGTCAGCTAAAAAGTTTCCCCGTAATCTAAAGAAACCTCCATTTTTGTGCTCTGAGCAAGGGGGAAGCAAAATGGATTGCATGGAAGGGATGAATAAAAGGAGTTGAGGGAAACTAGTCAGGCCCAAGAGAGCATGGGGAAGGTTGCAGGGAAGAGGTAGGTTAGGAATGGGAATAGGAGCATCTTCCTTCATGCCTCCAACTCTGCTTTGCCAAGCCACCTGGTCTTCTGGGCATGGGACTTGGAAGCACCCTACTTCTTCTCTAGTCAAGTGATGTTTTTAAGAAAGGGGAGATAACTGGTTCTTTACGCATAAATACCTAAGAACAAAACCAGTCACTTCTGTAAACCTGTGAATTAATGCTAAGGCTTTTTTTTCAAGAACCATTTCTTAAGAAAGACATTTTAATGTAATTGTAAGCTATCAAGAAATAAGAAATAACTTTGCATTTGTGTGTGGGTCTGAATAAATAGATCCATTGAGAAACAGAGCAAGTCTCTTGGAATGCACCAGTCAACAGCACAAATGTAAACATACTCCAGCTACACTCTCTGCACTTGTATTTCAGCACGTCGTGGAACAGAACTGCTATTAATGCAGGCTGACTGCTGCTCTTGTTGAATTCAGTGATGAGTTCCTGACAAAGGCCAGTTTAATTCACAGACCATGGACCAGAACCACATTGTGTCTGACACTGTGGAAACTCAGGAAGACAAAAGAGTCTCTGGTTTGTCTTAGAGTGAGGTGTATGAAGTTGGTTTGCAGCTGAGTAGGTTGAGGATGACAGCAAGGGAATAAAATGCTGAGGACAACAGATCTTTGTCTGTGTGTTCCAATGTGTTCATGCAACCTTATCTCATAGATAAGGTAGACCTACCACGTATTTATCCTCATCTGGTACCAGTCCTGATGAAACAGAATCTACTAAGCCTGTTGCTTCATGAATTCTGATAACTACAGAAAGCCAGTAGCAAAATCTGTTAGAATCTTAGCCTTTAAAAACTACCAGGTTGCTGGAAAAAACTGTGTAAAACTCAAACGTAACTCATTTGATTGTGCTGAACCTACGCTTATTCTGGCAGTTTTAGGGGAGCGGTATCAGTTAGGCTGTGGTTAAAAATAAAACATCATATCTCAATTTTTTTGTTAGGGCTTTTTTGGGTTTTTTTTGTTGTTGTTGTCTTCATAAATGAATGTCACCAAACCTGATAGCGTGATGTTGTAGTTGTCTTTATTCCAAAGTATAAAAATGTGGTTTATTTGTAAGGGGTGTATAATAGTGATACCAAGAAGGAAAGCTTAATCACAAACGGAGGTATGTAAGATCTATGCTCCAAGAGTCCCAGCTATCTGGAAAGCAGGCCTGATGTGCAGGAATCTTTAGCTTCTGCTGGTAAAATTCCTTGGCAAATAGAATGTCCTTGACTATAAAAGGCTGCTTATGGCATTCTTTGTCTTACACATTTTTGTTTGGGCTTTGCAAAAAGCAGCATTAGATACGGAGTTGCATCCTGAAATTCCCTTGCCTAATTTTCTCCATTTCATATATTTCATTGCTTCTTTTACAGATCCTTCTTATTTGACATTTAAGTCACTTCTTCCTTCACCTACAGGTTTATTACAGGGTCAAAGGAATTACTGTAGCCTCTTGTCCTGTCTCTTGATTATGAGGTACTTCAAATATGTTGCTTTGGCATGACAGAGGCATAGAACTGCATAGTCAAATCGAACTCCGAGCAATAACTTCCTTACGTGTTTAAAAATAAAAGGTAAATATAAGTTTCATTAGGCAAATGTACCTTAATTACTGAATGTTTGTAGAACATTTTGTGATGGTCAGAGGCAAGGTCCTGTGCAAATGCGGTATTTTATTAAAATATTTAATAAGCAGATTCTCTGACCCAGTAGAGGGAACAAAGATGCCCGGCCACTCTTAATTTTCCCTACCCATAATTATTTCTACAGAACATAAATTACATATTGTACAGCTTTATTCTGTTTTCAGAGGATAATTATGCTAGAATTTCCAGCCTTCTTTCTGTGGAGGGACCTCTTTCTCAGAAACCACACCTTGTAGCAGTCTGGTTTTCATTTGAGAAGGGTTGAATTCCCATTTTTGTCAACAAGTTTTTATGGATTCACAACTTGCAAAAGATGGATACAGATAAAATGGGAAGCTCTTATTCACAAATCATAGACCTCATAGCAGCCTTCCAGTATCTAAAGGGGGCCTATAAGGGTGCTGGGGAGGGACTTTTCATTAGGGACTGTAGTGAGAGGACAAGGGGTAACGGGTTCAAACTTAAACAGGGGAAGTTTAGATTGGATATAAGAAAGAAGTTCTTTACTGTGAGGGTGGTGAGGCACTGGAATGGGTTGCCCAAGGAAGCTGTGAATGCTCCATTCCTGGCGGTGTTCAAGGCCGGGTTGGACAGAGCCTTGGGTGGCATGGTTTAGTGGGAGGTGTCCCTGCCCATGGCAGGGGGTTGGAAGTAGATGATCTTAAGGTCCTTTCCAACCCGAACTATTCTATGATTCTGTGTTTCTCTGATTCAGTCTGGAAGTTGTATTGGAAGCTGATGATATAGGAGGGGGAGTGGTTTTTTGCATGCGAAATCTGTTAGCGATTACTTCTAATTTCATGCCTGCTACTGTAATCGTGAGAGGAGCCTGTAATTCTTGTTGTAGTCATCTGAACATCTTCAGTGGTATCTCCATGCTGAGGGGGAACTTGGACTTGGTTGCAAATGAGACAAGGCAGAATGCAAAAGGGGCAGTACGATTTGCTCTGTGTATAAGATTGGAGGCTTTTATGGATATATTTATGTAAGCATTTAAGGAGTTTAATAAACTGAAAGACAGAGTCTTAAAGGAAGGTTCGCAATCCCCTTGGACCAAACAGGAGGGACAGTTCCATTCTCCAACACTAAAGACTGATGGACCCACTATACTTTCAATTTCCTAAGAGCAAAATACTGTTTCAGAAATGTTCCAGCTTAGTAATAATCTCATAGTCACGCTTCACTGTTTCACTGTTTTTAACATCCACAAGTAGCGACATTATATTCCCTTGTGAGTAATTCCAGTAAGGGGGTAGCAGCAAGGAAGCTGAATTCTGGGGGGGGGGTTTAAATCCCGTTCAAGTCTTTCTTCTCCTGGCAAAGTTTGTTTGTTTTTTTTTATGTAGCTGTGGTGTGCTCAAGGCTTTTTTTATATTTTTCCATCATTGCATATGCAAAATCCAGACCTGCAGAACTGTTCCATGTGGTGAGCAGTCTGCTGAACCCAGACTGTTTTGCCTGAGTAGCAGATTTCCATATACCTCATTATGAGTTTGGGTTTTTTGATTTATGTAGGCTCTGTTCCTTCAAAGGGATGTACGACTGTAGACCTTTATACCTACCAAAGTGATATCTTATCAAGCACTGTGGAAAACACAAGGGCAGGTCCCACTGGAGAATAAGAGCCTTGTTTTGCAGAGAACTTTCTTTCCAGCCTGTTTAATCTTTCATGGAAACAGCATGTAAACAGGAGTCCACAAAGTAACTTAGCTTTTGAAGCCTTTTAATTGTACCCAAGAAGTTCCTGGAGGTTTAGTGAATGATGTAAGCCACAGTGTGTAATGCAAATTTATACCCTTTTTGATTGGTAAAAGACTATTAGAAGGATTTAGGTCAGTACTGCTAAAAGAAAATAGCATGGACTTGAGCTGGTTGTTGCCTTATGCAACCCGATTTAAATAAGAAGTGCTAGATCTTTCCACACCAAAGACACCATTATCCTCAGCAATAGCAGGCATGCTTCAGTCTTCCATCCTGTGATAAAGGCAATTGATTAAGGTGCCTAAATACACCTCTGAAGTTATCTTACTTCTGTGGATTCCTACCATTCAGATTTCCAGTCTGTGTATGGACAGAGTTAATACCTTTGTTCTTACTGTTTCCTTCTGGGGACGAACAAAGCCATAAAACGATGTAGGCCAGAGAGGACCTCTGGATATTACCTGGCCAAGCCTCTCCTCAGAGCAGGGCTAGCTTAGGTCAGCGTACTCATGGGCAGCTGTTCAGCTGAGCACCTCTGATAACAGAGATGCCCCAGCCCCTCTGGGCCTGTCTTCCAGTATTTTGATTACTCTCATTGGGAAAACGTTTTTCCTAATAGCTAACCAGAACTTCCTTTGTTGCAACATGTCTGCATTGCCTTTCATCCTCTCGCTGTGCACTTAATAGAAGACTGGCTCCATTTCTCTACATTTTTCCATTAGATGACTGAAGGCATCAATATATATGATTATATTGAAGGCATATATGCCTTCAATAACAATATGCCTTCAACTTCCCTCTTCAATATCACCCCCCCTTCCTCCTCAGTGTTCTCTTAAGACTGAACAAACCCACTTCTTTCAGCATCTCGTTCTTACATCGCGTACCTAATAATCTTTTTGCCCCCTTGATCTAGTACGTTAACATCTGTGTTGTATTGGAAGGCCCAAAATTGGAGTAGATGGCTTAACTGACATTTGCACATATCAATCTATTACTTCTCAGTCCTAATTACTTTGCTTTGTGCAGCTGTTTTGATTGAAGGTGCCTTTTTGAGTAATTCAAGACTCAGAGTCTCTCCTGCCACGTTAACAAGATATCTTAACTGCAGTGGTCCACATCTTATTGATGAGGGCTAAGAAATAGAACTGTTTAAAATGGAAAAAGCTGTTTCCTGAGAGAATGCTTTGCATTAGTGGTACTCTTGATTAAAGTAGTTTAATTGCAGTAGGTCATGGTATAACCTGTTTTTATAGATTGTATCATTCAGTACTTTTTTATCACCACAGCATAAAATCCACTTGCTCATTAAGGCCCTCTGATTTTTAGAATATGGAAAGAGGACAGTGTAGAAATCACTTTCAAATCCCAGGGACTGTACATGTAATGTACTGTTAAATTAACTTCTATTCCTAGTGCACTTGGAGGATCATCTGCCCTTCACATCCCAGCCTTTCCCGGTGGAGGTTGTCTTATCGACTATGTACCCCAAGTATGCCAGCTGCTAACAAACAAGGTAAGTTAGTAAAGAGAACTCAATTATCCTTTCCCTTATGTGCTGTACTATATTGCAGTAACACGCTATAGCATTTCTATAGACATAGTTTTTCTTCTGCCAGGTCCAAGCACATTACACTTAAGGTGAGCTGCTACACAAGGAGTATCTTCTTGATAAGACCTGAGCACCTAAGCAGGGTGTTAAATACAATGCATCTTTTAGGTAAAAAAAAGCATGTTTGGGATCAGATCCTGGAGTGGGATTTTCTTCCTATGACATATTAAGATTTAGGACAAAATGTTACTGTATTGTACAACAACTGTAGCCTATTATGTTGCTACTAAATACAGATGTCGTTTGCATATTATTTTTCCAGTTGGAAGTTCTCATACCATAGTCATCATTGTAGGTTTTGAGTACTTCCAGTAATTTTCTTCTCAGCTCTTTCGTCCAGATGAACTGAATCAGCAGTCTATTTGGATGTTTATACAGTAACAACTGTTTAAGGTTGCTGAAAAGGTTGCATTCTGGTTAGCTTGCTGTTTAAACAAAAAAGAGTGACTATAGTATTTTGAAAGCATCTCTGTTATTTACGTGGAATTTTTGGAAGAAAGCTTAGGTGCCAACATTTAGGAATCTACCTGTTACAGACCTCCCATTGTATATTATTTTTACCTTCAATTGTGCAAATGAGGAAAATAATTTTATCTTTTAGCAAAAGTTCTTCAAAATGTGTTTCCGTAATTATATTGGAGTCTATCTTTAGAGTTGTTTTTGTTGTGGCTTTCTGTTCAAATTACTTTCTGGTTTTAAAATCTGCAAGTACACAGGAATGCTTTTATCCGATCTTAAACAAAGTCACTAAAGCAAACTTATCATATGTTTTCCTTTTCCCAAAATAACATTTCAGATCCTACACAAAACCTTCAAAATCATTGCAGTTTTTTATAAAACGCAATAAGTATTCAATTTATGAACAAAATGTAATTTTAAGGGGTACAAGATAGCTCTCAGCAGTGATTGTAGCAAAGGTTTTTCAAAAAATTTGGGAAAGCATTTGCCAGCCAAGGAATTCTGATATTACCATAGCCAACAAAAATATCCTTGCTCTTCTTTTCATGTTCAGTGGAGCAAAAGGGTTCTTAAAATGTTACTTTTCATTCTGGACGACAAAGGGATTTATATAGGGAATCACATATGGAACCATACTGTAAGCACTTGAAATAAACAGTTGTAAACCAGATGCTCTCGCAGCCTGACAGCACGTGCATTGTTTCTGTTACGGGTCAGACCCTGTTCATGCTGTTCTGCTAAGTGATCCCATTCAAATCAATAAGAAAACATACACGGTGCGAGGAGAATTTTGCCTGAAGTCTTCCAAGTTTAGCATTGTTGAGTTTTGCCAGGATGGAAGTCTTTCAAAACCCAGAATGCCTCAGAAATTGATGCTCACAGTTGAGTAGGTGGCTCCCTGAGTCAGCATGAAACCACTGAGGGAGCTTAGTGTTAAGAAGATTTCGTTGGAGGTGCAGTCTTCAGAAAACACCCAAGATCAGTTGTGAAATATTTTTCTTTTCTTTTATAACCAGAATGTTATTTTGACACTGAACCAACTGTCAGTTCAGGTAATTATGATTCGCCTATCGCGGCTTCCTGCTCAAACTTCAGCAAGGCAAGGCCACGCGTTGCTTTTCTTCACTCTTCATCTTGTGCCGTTAAACAGTGCTTCCGTACCTTGTGAAACGCTAAGTTTCGCTCAGAAGTGAGTGAAGAGATTTCTTTGTGCAAGAAGAGATTCTCTATGTGCAAGATCCAGTGTTTGTTTTAAAGGCATTTTAGGATTCTTTAGGGAAAACATGCAAGCTAAATGTAGGATTCAGAGCTGCCACCATGACAGACATAAATTTTGCTTTACAAGGAATATATGACAAATTGGGACCATTGGGTTTTTTATCTTTTTATAGCTCTGGATTTGTTTGTCTCTTTCTTCTTTAAGGTACAATATGTTATTCAGGGATACCATAAGAGAAGAGAGTACATTGCAGCCTTCCTGAGTCACTTTGGAACGTAAGTTTTCTTTTGATGCATTATTTTCTCTAGCGTGGGGGAAAGTGTTGTTTTGTGCCCTTGATCTTTGGTTGTGTGACTGCTGTCCTCTGGATTAGATGGAATTTGGTCATTTTTCACAGAATGGTGTGTGTAGATTGTCCCTCTGTGGCAGTGCTGCGATGAAGTTCAACATTACTTGTGTGCCGGTTGCTGATCTGATTTTAATAGAAAATAGCTGGTGATGGGAAAAGGACAGTGTGGGGGTCTTCGCCTTGTGCAAAAGAAATATGCTCATTTCTGAGCAAATGGCTGGAGCAGTCTTACAGTAATAGGCAGCGACTGAGGTGGGAGGACGGGGAAGTGGGTACAGTTACAAGCCTTGCAGAAGCCAGAAACCACTGCTTGGCAGGAAGGCAGGACTGGGAGACCAGCTGCTTCCACTGCCAAGCAGGATCTTGTTTCGAGAGAGAAAGGGCTGTCAGGTCATGTTGAATTCCTGCTGCTCGAAGGGCCTGTCATGACAACATATTAGCTTCACAAATCAACTAGCCGGGCGTACCTTGGCACCATGAAGGGTAGGCACTTTGGTTTCCCACTGAACTCCTGGCTCAAGCGAGAGTCCAGGAGTCTATCCAAGAGTGACTGCCTGACCAGCAGTGCTCCCTTTCATTGTGAGGAGGGGGTTTCTGCTTCCAAGTGGTGTTGCAAAATGTCATGAATATTCAGGAGCACTTCAAGGCTCAAGTGAAGGTAGGAAGGCAAATAGCTTCTAGTATGCACCCAAATTTTATGCAACTATAGATAGGTAACAATGACTTGAACTGGACATATGAATAGGCATGGCATACGAGTTGATGCAAGCTCAGTCCTTATGAAAACAAGATACTTCCTTTTCTTCTGAGAAAACTACAGTATAGAAGTGCCCAGGTATGCCTATGAATTTATTTCACTCATAAAGTGGTTCATGAGTCCTGATACTGCTTGAGGTTTTTGGAGAATACCGACTCTGGATGGTTGAAACCTTTATTCCATCTGCTGAGCAAGTCTTCTATATTTAATTTTTCGTATGGTCTTGTGCTTTGCTTTTTTTATATTTATTCATTTGAATTTTCAAATCTAAACTCTTCTCAGCCTGCGCGTTTTCAATGTTACTGTCACTTACTACAGTTACTAAATTATCTTAATCTGATTAACATACAGGGAATTTGTGCATGTACAGTTTTTATCAGTTTAGTACTGCAGGTGCATTAGCAGCTCTCATTCTAAAGTGTATTTATATAAACTGAATATGACCTTTCTTTGGGTAAGAAGCTCCAATAACACAATAAGTAAGATAATTAAGATGAAAAATGTAATTTGATTTTCATTCAGCTAGAGAATTGTAAGTTATTAAATAAATAAAATCGTGGAAGTTTCTGAAACAAACGTAAAAACAAATCAATCCCTGTAATACAGAATTTACGTATTTATCATGCAGTATTAGAATGAGTGGTAGTAACGGGTTCAAACTTAAACAGAGCAAGTTTAGATTGGACATAAGGAAGAAGTTCTTTACTGTAAGGGTGGTGAGGCACTGGAATGGGTTGCCCAGGGAAGCTGTGAATGCTCCATCGCTGGCGGTGTTCAAGGCCGGGTTGGACAGAGCCTTGGGTGGCATGGTTTAGTGGGAGGTGTCCCTGCCCATGGCAGGGGGGTTGGAACTGGCTGATCTTAAGGTCCTTTCCAACCTGAACTATTCTATGATTCTGTGATTCTATAAAAATTGTATTCATTTTTTTGTTTGGATTTTTTTTTGTTGGTAGTGGTGTGGTGGAATATGATGCAGAAGGCTTCACAAAACTTACCCTGCTGCTGATGTGGAAAGATTTTTGCTTTCTTGTTCACAGTGAGTAACACTTTGCCTCAGGCATAAATGTCTATCGTTGTGAAGGTACAAGTTCATAAATGAAAAAATACAATTACAGGAAACAATTTCAAAGTTTTAGCTGTGTTTGTGCATTGCTGAATGTATTTTTGATGTGACCATGACACTTTGGAAGCACAAAATCCTCCAAACTTGTTTGGAGAAGGAGAAAGGATCCACATCAGTAGTGTGCTGCCAGCTTTGCAGAATGCCAGAAGCATTATGGGAAGGCTTTTTGGTAATTTGACTCAAGATTAAGTTCACAGTTGTACATGCCTAAAATCTCTTGTAATTGTCAGGAATAAATGCATTGATAGTGATAGTAAAGACATTTTAGTGTAGGGAAAAATCTATTAAATGAGAAAACACTATACTGTCATTACGAACCAAAAGGTATTCCTAGGCTGGAACTGTGTAGGCAAAACTGTCTAACAGTTTGCTACAGTATGTAATTAGATTTCCTGTAATTTCAAGTTTTTAAATCAATCAAGATTGTATTACTTTAAAAAGACATTCTTAATTAAAGAAATATATAAGAATTAATTCATGTAGAAATTAGTACATATGGTTTTGTTACTGCCTTATACATGTTACCTTAAATTATTTTTACTATGGTAAGGTGAAATTCACAGCTGTCAAAGAGACTTTGGTCTGGGGATGTTCAGTCATTCTACCCTTTATTTTTGATTGTTACACTTCTCATCTCTGTTTAATTACAGTGCAATTTGGGCAGCTGCAACATTACTGTTTGCCAACACTGTAGCACTGGAGTATTTCAGAGTATGTAATTTTTGACGGGGGGGGCTAGCTTTTCATGTGGTAAACTATGATGTCTTAATGACATCATAGAAATTTGTCCCAGAGTTTCTAAAGCAAGAAGTGGGGATTGCGATTGTTCGGAGAAGTCTTTTTCCCTGTGTGGTATTGGAGGTCATAAAAAATGGTCTCACTGATCCATTTGGTTTTATCACCTAAGATTTCCAGACAGTAATGACCATAAGAGGTCTAGAAAACTCAAACCTGAAATTAAGAAACTTCCATCACATTAATATGATTTACATTTTGGGGAAAAAAAGAAATAAGACTGACACTTCCTGAAAAATTGTCCTTATTGCATCTTTACTTACTCTCCAGCTCAAATGAGAATTGGTCACTGAGTGATTGTCTTCTATGAGATGATGCTTTTTTACATACAACCTTCTTGAAGATTTCTTACCTTTCCTACTCCCCCGTCTGTTTGGCTTAATTTTAATAGCGTTAAAATTCCTGTGGATTTGATTTTTTGCTATGGGATAATATAACTGAGTACATGTTGAATCAGTTAGATTTCAGGGGAAACAAAATTCAAATTTCTGTTAAATAACAGAGTAGGCTTTAACTGCGTAATATTCAGAGTATCCAATTTAACTGGCATGAAAGCTACAATTATAGCTGAATACTTTATCACTATGTATTAACCCTGTGGCCTTAGAAATCATACATTGGCTTAGCTATGTAAGCTATTGCATCACTTGCTTGTTGAACAACTCACTGCAAAAACATTTATGTTCCATGCACTGAAGGATATTGCAATGAAAGGACCGAAACCTGCACTTCATTTCCTGAGTGAAGTAATGTAGGCTTTCATCTCTAAACCACTGACATAACTATGTATATTATGGTGAATATTTAGCAAGCGTCTAATAAAATGTCTGGGAGAGATAACTGTAAGCTGAAAACTGTTCTACTTTATGTATTTACTATAGTATGTCGAGCAGGTAGTCAGAGGAGAATAAATAGGTCAGCACTGTGGCAGATAAACTGAAAGGAGCCATAGCGCATTTTACTGGCATCTTAATTTTGGTTAAGATTTTAGGTTTAATTGAGATTGTGAGGTATGTAAACCCTAACAGGAGTTGTGTTTCCTTTAACAGATGCATTCAGACATTTCAAAATTAACTTTTTTTGGCGGCTGCATTCAAAGTTACAAACTTGTTTGGAAACTAGGAAGCAAAACACTTTAGAAGTAAACTGAAATTATTCAGAGTAGTTTTGTTGAGTATACTGAGTTAAAAATAAGAGGAGAGAAACAGTAAAGTACTTCTGGATTGCAAAAGCCCAATAACCTCAAAACAGTTTCCTTTGCTAAAAAGAATTGATTTGTGCTGTAGTTACAGAACGAGGAGCAAAGTCTACCCACTCTATGTTAACAACCAGAAGAGCTACCTAATTGCAAACTTAATCATTAGATTAATGTACTTGCTGAAGTTGTTATATTAGATCAAAGAGCAGTCAAAGGAACTCTTGCTTTAGTGGTTTAGTTTTAAGAGTTAATCAGGTGCTTTCAAATATATGAGAGAAGAAATAAACATTCAAAGAAGTTTGTGCATCCGTATAGAAGAGGAAATCATTAATCAGGCTTACTGCTTTTGATATTGATACTGGTTTTGAGTAAGTCTCAGTAGAAAGCTTTGTAAGTAAGCTTCAATAAACTGCTGATTTGTTTCTCATTTACAAATCAGCTATAATTAGGTTTTTGAGATAGTTTTTTTCTTCATATTCTTATTCCCGCAGACATTCTGTATATTTATACCATGTGTAAATGTAAATACAAGTTACATTAACTAGGCATTGTTGGCCTTATGGTATGGACACAAGAGGAGGACTCCAAAGCAACCCATGTATAGGCTTTTCAAAGATTGTTTTTTATCTGGTGAGATTTTTAGGTTATCAGCACAAAGGACATTGACAGAAGTTGGGCCACTTGCAGTAGAAAATGAAACGCTGCTTGCATGAGTGGTTATTTGCTTAAAACATCTTGAAAAGATCAGATACTAAACTAAAAGGTTTTGTTTCATGAAACAATATTTCGAGGGACAGAGAATGTTGGAAGTTGCCAGCATTTGTAGCCTAAGTTTGTGGAGGATCTCAGACTTGGATGAAGTTGGTGGGAACACTTGCTACCACTGACCTCGGCTTAACTGTAAGGGGTTTCAGGTTCTTTGTTGGGTAATGCTGGTGACCCACAAGGTCCAAAGCGCTGGTCATGTAAAAACTAAAGTTTAATTATTGAGCTTTCTGTCTATGGAAGTGCCAACTGAAATAGCTTTTGTCCACCCTCTTACCAGTCTGTGCAGTTATATGGTTACCTTTGTCAGAGAATAGATCACAAATAGGCAATATGTCAACAAGAAGGAGTTTTTTACACAGGGTAGAGAAGCAAGCAAGGGGTCTAGGGGATTATTTGGGTAATAGAAGTTTATACCAATGAGTACCAGGCTTTGGGCAGACACCCACTACAGGATTCAGGGCTTTTTTGGTGGAAGTCGTAAGTGCCAGCTTCTAATGCATTCCTGTTTGATACTGCTATCTGCACATTTGTCAGCAAAGCAATTTGTGCCTCTGCAATTGGCTTACATCGTTTGAATTGATGGCTTGATCTAAACAACGGATGTTCGCTCACATAAACCTCTGTTGGATCTGGATTAGCACATCCATCCACAGCCTCAGAAAGCAGCTTGGAAAACAAAGACACAAACAAGGAACTTTTGGTAGCCATGGTTGTCAGATGGGGGTTTGGAAGAAGGGAAAGGAGGGAAATAGCACATTTTGGGGAAAGAGCATTAGTAGCTGGGAAGACAAGTTTACGCTGCTATGAAAAGAAAGTGCAGTTCATTCTAGAAGTGTTCAGAGTAAGAGGAACATTTGCCTGCTCTCTGTAAATAAACAAAATTGCACTGAAGAAGTAATTCACTCCACCAGTTCCCTCTCCAAGCAGAAACATCTCAGTAGACTTTGTGTATTGTTTCAATGATTCAGGAGAGCAACAATAATCCTTAGAATGTAGGTAAATGTGAATTTTTCAAGCACCTGGTATAGTTTAAGATGTTACCTTTCCTTTAAAGGAGATTGCCCCAGCTCTGGGAAGTCAACAGAACAAAGCTAATGTGCGTTTGTCAGCCCCTTCATCTATTCCTCCACCAGCTGTTTAAATAAGCAAGTTAGACTTTGTAAATAGCTAGCAAGGAGGTTTGGTAAAGTCTTAAATAGAAGATTTTTTCCTAGGTGAACATGTGTCTGATTGCTTAGCGTTTGCTATTTGGGATTAGGAGAACATACGTGACACCATCGCTGGTGGTGTTCAAGGCCTGATTGGACAGAGCCTTGGGTGGTATGGTTTAGTGGGAGGTGTCGCTGCCCATGCCAGGGCGGTTGGAACTGGGTGATCTTAAGGTCCTTTCCAACCCGAACTGTTCTATGATTCTATGAGAAGGCAAAAGTATTTTCTTCATCTAAGATTGTATTTATTGTTCTTTTTTAGATTGCTTCTGCAGATTCCTATTTGAAAAGTCACGTGCCTCTCACTAATTCCATTGTCAGAGAGAGAAACAAAGTATTTCTTAAGTATTTTTATTATCCAAGCAATTTGGAACCTAGAACATGAGGCTGTTTCATGTTATTCCTGTAAATATTTCAGCAAACCTTTATCTGCTTATAGTTCTGGCCGTAGAGCCCTCTGTTATATAGGAGCTATAGATCTTGTTAAGTGTAAATATGAGAAGTAGCTAGTGTTTGTTGGCTCGATATGGTATTTAATGCAGTTGGGTATGTTCAGTGATTCCTGTGCACTACTGGAGTATGAATAACCATTTGAGTGGGGTTGGTAGCATTGGAGATATGTATTTTTTAGTTTTCTGTCATGTAAGACTCAGTCACAGACCTTTTGGAAGCTGAAAAGAAGTTAACCTTCGAGAATTTCTCATCTTCATCAATATCAGTGTCTCGCAGTGATCACAATTAACACTTAAAGTTCCAGGGAAAAACAAATCTTTGGAGGAAATGGAGATTACATTCCTTGCTTCAGGGAAGTTGTTCTGATTATGAAAGAGAAGTCTCTTCAACAAAAAGTATGGAAAAATAAATTGCTGTCTGCCCAAGTTGTTCCCTGAAAAAGGGCCAGTTGTTGAGTGGAATATTCGTATTAGATTGCTTGGGTGAGCTTTTATCTAACGAGGTGTTTTGGCTTCCTTACACAGTGCTTTTATTTTATTCTTCTATTTTATTATCATTTCATTGTTCCTGAAATGAAAATGGGACTTTATGACTCTGTGATGGGAAAGGAAAAAGAGAACTCATGGCAGTGTGCATAACAAGGCACAGGAGAATGGAGCAATGTCTGGTAGTGTCAGGAAAGCAGGGTAGTTCAGCAGAAATGTTAAGCATAACAAAATGAATGTTTTAGAAATCTGGTATGAGAAGTACCATGCTGATCAAAAAAGTCTGCAAAGATTGTATAGGGGTGTCATTTTGTTCTTATATGAGTAACTAGAGATTAATAAAGCCCCAGTGATGTAAAATTGGCTGGCAGACGTCAAAAACCATTTGGATCTTATGGTTGGGAGTTACTTTTTGACTGTTAAGCAAGCAGGTGTCTCTCGCGAGGTGGCCTTTTCCTCTGACTCTCCCAGTAGTTTTAGTTGGTACCATGTGTTTCTTTGAATATGATCTTGAAAGTTCCTGAGCACATGTCATTGTGCCTACAGCAACATATACCCTGAGCAGATGGGGTCTCTTCAACACCTTGTACATTGTTTTAATCACCACCAAACAAGGCATTCTCTGACATTTCCTGTGTAGTGAGGTGCGTACCGCTTAACTGAAGTCAATGAAAGCTGCAGACGTTGCCGTGCTGTGGATCAGGCGGTGTGATGGAAAAGTAGCTTGAGTCATAGGTGCACGGTTCAGCACTTAACCAGGCACAGGCAGGGCCTAATCCCGGGACTGAACTACAGCATTTGGAAAATAAATTAGCTTTTTGCTGATCATTTTTCTCTGTTGCATATTTTTCTCCTTTATTTCTAAGGAATGCTTCCAACTAGATTTAGTTTGAAATTTCTAGTGTAAACTGATAGTTTTATTTTTGTCAATAAGAGTGTATTAAACAATATATATTCTTTGAATCCACCATGAGCTGAGTGAGATTTTCCTTATTTAGGTATTCATAATGGATGCAAGTGAACCTGAAAACGGAGGTTTCCTTTTCTTATTTCTCTGTTTCTGTGTGTTCATTTTGTAGCCGTGTCACTCAGTATAATCTTACAGTTCTAGGTTTGTATTTATAATTCTGCTCAAAAAGGGAGAATGAACACCAGGCAATTCATAAAACTTGGTACTTGAACAGCAGTAAACAGGAAACAACTGTTGTGATGGGAATTAGGTTTTACAAGGATTTTATGATGGCCTGACGTGGGTGGACTGGCAAACTATTTTGAAGTGTCACTTTGCTGTGGATTTTAGCTTTATAATTTCTGAGAAACACATATATTTGCCATTCATTTAAAACTGTATACAGAGCTGTAGACATTAATTGGTGTTCTTCCAGGAACTATGAGCACTTTAACAAATGGGCTAAAGGTTTTGTAATAACTTCTTCTAGAATTGCGCGTTTCAGAAAGGCGAACTTGTTGCTTTTTCTTATCTAATAGATATATCTAGGGTACTGCTGTGTGCCCGAGTAAGTGCCAGATAACTAATAAATTCTCAGAAAAGATGCCTGAGATAGGGAAGCGATACAATCCTATTTTATCCACTCGAGTTTTGAAAAACATAATAGGGTCACAGGATGTCACTGACAGAGTTGGGACTTGAGTACAGATTGTTGTACTTCTTCTTCCTCTATGTCTTGTGACTAAGCATTTTGATGTTGTCTTACATGGCATTCACAGATAGTTTTTCTCTAAGGTGAGAAACACATTGAAGGTGTGAGGTACGGCAAGTTGAAAAATGCTCACAGTAGCAAGTAGAAAGCAAATCTTTTGTTTTCAGTCTGGAAAGGAGATTATGAGCATGGGTTTCACATGGATCAGTCCTGGGTTCAATACAAGGCACTGCTCTCAGAAAAAAACAGGATGATACAGAGCACCACAGGAATTTCTAGAAATTAAGACCTGTATTGAGAGATTTTCTGAATTCTTTTTCCCTATCTCCCTCTTCTTTCTACCAAATGACAATCACTTTGTCACCAAAGTAATCTTTTTCTAACAATCCATATGTAACACAGCAATGGCGCACAAATGCGACTGGCGCATGCCTTTTATGAAATATGTAAATGTGATTTATTTTTTAATAGTAAGAAATAAAGCTTGGTTTAGAGGTGGAATTGGTCGCAAAGACACTTAGACGTTGAAGCGGTGGAAGGAGGGAGGGGGTGCTTAAGCTTCTTTTCTGTTTCCTTTGTCACCAGTTCCCCTGCCCCATTCAGCACCAGTCCCTCATTTTCCGTAGTCTCCCTTTTTGCTGTTGCTGCTCCTGTAACAGCCCATCTTGTTGTCCTTCATGCCCTTTGCCAGGTTCATTCCATTCAAAGGTGAACTTTGACACTCCCAACCTAAGTCTCTGCATGCTTAGAGAGTGTCCACCTCTCATGTTCTTCCTTCTTATATTTGAGTTCCTTTTTGTATTTGAGGTTCTTATATTTGAGACTGGTAGTCTAGAAAGAATGGCTTAAAAGAATACATTCCACAAGCTAATTCTTTTGGTCATGGAAAGGTGATAGAAGGCTAAGCCTTTAGATCTGGCTTCGAAGGTGGCTTCGAGAGCAAAGTGATAAATTGTATTATTCAGGAGTGGGAAGAAGCAATGGGCCTATATTGCAGTAAGTAGATTTCCGTTTAGCACTAAAAATATCTGGAGTGGCATAGCTGGCTAGTTGGGTCAGGCAGGATTACACTGTTGTGATTTGAAAACCATGAGCTCGCATGGAGCAGAGTGTGAAAGAACGGGATAGCATGTGTGTCAGCAAAGGGTCCTCTTGACCTGCAGGATAATGTCACGCTGATCACAGATGACAATGAAATAAATCAATTCACGTTCAAATCCCAGGCGGCATTTAAAACAAGAAAAAGAACTTGTTTGCAAGCCTCATAAGCTTAATAAAGTGTCAGTGGGAGAAGCTTATGTTTTTGCACAGCTGCTTTTTGGGTAAAAACATGCTTTAGAATTCTTTCTGTACTGCTAAAGTAATGTAAAACTTCCTAGCATTTAGCACTGTCCCTCTATTGAGAAAGCAGAGGACAAGTTTTTGCCTTTTCTCCACCTGTTACATGCAGTGGTCACCAAGCTGTGACAAGAAGAGGCACAGCTTGCTCTTTATGCCTGTAACAACTGCAACTGTGTTTAAAGTATAAGCTTCAAGCCGTTGAGATGGATAAGAGACAGCTTTTAGTAGCATCAATCTCATCAGCACTTAGAGAAGTTACTATAGAAACTGTTACAGCAGAAACAATAAAAGGAAATAAAAACGGAAGGGGGAGGGAATGGAGATCTTTGAGAATGTGAAGTAAAAATAAAGCAAAATAGATGTCAGTAGCTGTAGCTTGTAAGGTAAAAATAAAAAGCCTTTCTCTCAATTAAAAAAAATCCTGGTTGCAGAAATTGGAGAAGGAAAGGAGCTGTGAGGGGCATTACGCCATTTCTCTGGGCTCGATGTACGAATATGAGAGATTCCATGTCATATTTTTAGGAGGTAGTCCAGTCTTGCTGTGAAAGTCTGAAGAAGTATGACACACTTGGAATGGGTGATGACACCCCAAAGCAAGGAGACATAAAGCAGTTTTGGAGTTAAGTTGCAACTCTTTTTCATGGTCTTTGACTGCGTAGCTGGAAACTGTTTGAAGAATATCTTGGTTTGATCTGTTATTAGTTCCTCTTCAAGACTAAACAAAGAATTAGATACTCTGTCTGCAGCACATGACTGTAACTTAAGGAATTTAAACTATTTTTGGCACATTTCTTAAAATGCCATTTTGTATGAAGGCTGAGGTACTTAACAAGGAAAATGCAGGTTCTGATAAAGACATGGGACCATGGGATATTTTTACAACAATATCATCTGCCTGCATTAAAAGTAACACAACAGTAATCAGAAATCTAGTTGCCATTGTTGCCTTGATTATATTGTAGTTCCTGTTATCAGTGGATAAGACCCACAAAGTAGATACAGCAGTGTCATGCATTCCTCTTCAAATAAAACTGGGTTTACATACTTTATATTAAAAAACAAACCTGAAGAAAAGGAAAAATAAATAAATAAAAAGCCACCAAAGAAAACTAAGTCATAAATTTATTCTAGTCTCACTGACATCCACAAGTAGGCAAATCTACTCTCTGTAATGTGCTGGAATAATTAATTGTTTCCATTCTTCAGAAATAGTAGTGGGCTTTGCAAAGAGGGACCTGAGCTTCATGAAGGAGATCAAGTTGTCTATGAGCCAGTAGAAATGCACCCTTGTGGCCAAGAAATCCAATGGTATCTTGGGCTGCACTAGGAAGAGCATTGCCAGCAGGTCAAGGGAGGCAGTCCTCCCTCTCTACTCAGCCCTTGTGAGGCTGCATCTGGAGGACTGGGCTCCCCAGTACACGAGAGACACGGAGCTCCTGGATTGAGTCCAGTGAAGGACTACTAGAATGATTAAGGGTCTGGAGGATCTGTCATATGAGGAAAGGCTGAGGAAGCTGAGCCTGTTCAGCTTAGAAAAGATAAGATTAAAGCAGGAAGTTCCACCTGAACATAAGGAAGAGCTACTTGACTCTCTTTGGAAGTATTCTGTATATAAATCATCTGACTCGTTTACTCTACAAGTGTTAACTTTGCTGGTGGGGTGGGTATTTCCTGTAGCAAGGGCAGACTTAATTATTTCAAAACCAGCTGCGATTACCAACACACCCGAAGTGCCTCAGCTAAAGTTCCATAAGCAGCTTTTCATTTCAGATTTGAAATTTTGGAGTGTTGATTTCAAAACAGCATCTTCCTGCAGAGAACATGGTTTTCTCCAGAAGGGATGTTAGCCCTAATAATATTGAACAAATTCAAATTCCTGTGACTGTGCTCTGTTAACCTAAAGTCCCACAGTAATGCCATTGATATGTTATTTGTCATCTTGCTCTCTCATTCTTGCAAGACTACATCATCACGCACCAAAGCAGCATAGCTGTGGCATTTAGTAATTCTGTGTGTTTTGAACCAAACTCACCCTTTCAGTTTTTGCCAGTAGAATGTAGGGTAAAGGCCTTCAGCCACGTAAGAGTCGATGAAGGGTTCGCTAGGCAAAATAGCCTGAAATCCTACCCTGCAGAGATTTGTACTAGCCACTACAGTCCCCAGAATACTTGTGGCTGAATCTATTCAGGTTTCTTAGCAGGTGGAGTGATCAGTATGATTCCTTAAAGGCCTTCTGTACTGGAATTTCTGTGTAAAAACAGAAGATTGCTGGTTCTTCTTGAAGATAGATAAAGATTTTTCATCCATCATCCAAGCTGTCTGGAGCAGCTTTCCCATAGGAGAAGTTATGTCAGAAAATCTAGACATTTTCTTTTTAAAACAGAGCTTGATAGACGTGTCAGGATCATTATACATAACATGTTGGCTGTGTTACCACCAAGTTGCATTGTAAATTCACATGAGACTTACCCACATGAACACATCATGAAAACTGGAGAGCTCTGAGTTCAAGGAACTTTTCAGTTTGAGGCAGTGCATTCGAATCCACAAGTTGCTTTTCCCAGCACTGTGAGCTCAGCTGTAAGTAAAGCAGAGAGAATGTGAGATGCAGTGAACCAAAGAAAGAACAAGGAAAAAGATGATGAATATATACTAATAAGAAACAGTTCTGAAGTCTGGAATATGTGTTTCCTGTTTCCATTAGTTGCTTCATCAGTAGTACTTGAATGCAGAGGCAGTCCTGGCCAAAGCTGCATGGTAAGTAAGGAGTGGGAAGGAGTAGGAGGAGTTGTGTTTTGGCTATATAAAGGATAGTCTACTATTAAATCTCAGAATTGGGTCCTACAGCCATCAGTACACAGGTTGACTCTCCTTTCCTTGTTCTGTTGTTCCTGTTCTGGAATCTCTAGGTAGCCTCTAAACTTGTGAAGATGCTGTGAAATGATTTTTAAACTATATTAATATTTTTAAACAATATATTTTATTTATCACTGTCTGTTAGTAGAATCATCTCATTGAGAAGGTCATGAAGAAATGAACGCATAGTTAAGCAGGGGCAAGGCTTTGGTGTTGTGCATTAAATAAATGCAAGGGAGTAGAGTCTATCAGGTGGGGCAGAACAGTGTCTCATTTGGCCACCTCTGTCCAGCCTAGGCACAGAACTGAAAGGAATGCTTACTGTGTTACCTTTGTGTTTGAAGGTCGCTCCATAAAGCAAGCAGACATTGAATTAAGGTTATGCAGGCCATGAAAACTTGGAGAAGTGGAAATCTCACCAGTAAAACAGCCAGATCAGCTTGCGTTTATTGAGTGCAAAACAAAGGTGCAGTAAACTGCAGCAGATTCAAGCATCCAGAAGGTTAATAAGATAAGCAGTTATCATCCAAGCATTAAAAGGGTGCGTAACATTCAGTGAGTAAATGTTGACTTCTGTGAAAACAAATATCTAGATTTACCCAGTGCTATTCAAAGGGTAAATAAACCTTTTCTCTAGAACAGGGGAATAGTATATGGAGAATCTTCTAAATACTACCATCTAAGTACATTGAAATACTGGTATGGTCAGCATGCATTTCAACCATGGCTTTGTTTTCCCTTCTCTGCAGTACTTAAAGGCAGGGAGGGGAGCACTGTGGCAACCCTGCCTTTTTCTTCTGAGCATTTTTCCTTCAGAAACCCTGTGGCTGCGCTGGTGTATGCTTTTGCATGTTTTTGCTTTTATCCCTTCCACATTTCATACCCTCTTTAAAAAGCTATAAAACCAGATACTAAAGGTATTATTTTGAAGTTAATAAGGCTGTCAAAATCAACTCGGTAGTTGTTGACATAAGCTTAACAAACATGTAACCTGTTCCAGGTCTCAGATGGTTGTTCTTTAAGAAAATGAACAATTGAACCTTACTGATTCATTGCACAGATTTTTTAGTTATTAATGAATCAGGATTTTGGCTTTAAGATAACTGTGTTTTGAATATATGTATGCAGTAAATGCTAAGTCAAGACAAGCAAATTTATGTGTTACTTCTCAATAGTTTCTTATGTTTCAAAAAGAGAGCAACTTCAACTATTTATAAACTGTAATTAAGTTTCTTTGCAACATGACTCATTCTCAACAAGCAAGTCCTTTTTCTTTTGCTTTCTTATGAACTGTGTGGGAAAATTAGGGTTCAATCACCAAAGAATTTACTCAATGCTTAATTACCCGAAGCAGCCCTCCAAGTTCTGCTCATGTGGAGCTTTCATAAAGATTTGATTTTCCCCATATTATGGCTTTCTAAAACTTGACTTTTGAAAAATGATCTGTAAATTGTAACACAAGAGAAAGCAGTATTTTACTATGGCATTGGTTTCTTTCTCCAGTCTGCTTCTTTGAGCTCCTCTTATGTTAACAGTGTGATGCTTAGAAAAGCCAAAGTAAGAAATCATCAGGATTAAATTACTTTGAGCATGGAACTAAATTGGAAACCTTTACTTTCCTGCATGAGCTAATTGTTTAAATTTTCCAAAGGAAATGTTTCTATTTCTGTGAGAGAAGGGGTAAATGGGACTTCCTCTGACATAACTTTCATTTTAAATCTGAGTTTGACAGCAAGATTTTTACCTTCATAACCAAATATTACTTCTTAACTGCATGACTTGTATAAGCCTGCGAGTTGAAGTGACTCACTTACGTAGATGAAGCTATTTTTAGGGAGATAATTTGCACTGTTTTAAAGAGAGGAAAAAAAGGAGAGAGAGTCCTACTAAAAGCTAGCTCCCTCATTATAGTTTACAGAGCTCGTGAACCCAGCATCCAAGCAAAAGATGACTAAGCAAGGGGTCTATTGGTACTTTCAGGAATTTACAGACATGAGTCATCTGCTTATTTTCTGCAGACATATCACCAGGGTACTTTATGAGTCAGCTGTTATTTGGAAATAGTACTTGTATTCAACATGAGCACATTTTTTTTAGTTCTTAGGTAACTAGTGTGCCAAACTAAAGCAGGCTCTTACAGTTTGCCTAGTTCAGGTGCTGATTTACAAAAGCAGTGCGTTGTTTTTAACTGTGATACATTTTTCATGACAAAGTGTAAATGTTGTCTGGGATGTAATTATGATAACACTTCCTTTGCCGCCTTGTGTATCGCATGAAGGTAGATCTGATTTTACAGTAGTGCACAGATTGAGAGTCAGATTACCTTTACGACCAAGTAAAAGGAAACATTTTCTTTATCAACCTGCGTGACTGTGAGCAGAATTTGACCTTTTATCACCTTGCTGGTGTTCACTACCAGCGGTATTTGTTTACTTTCATGTACAGTAAAGTGTTGCACCCCAAATCCAGGCATTCTGTGCCCTCACCGTGTCAATGGATGGGCACCCACTGCAACGGAAGTGAGTTCTTGCCTTCCCTTCCTACTGCTGAAATAATAGCTGGCTACCTTGAGATATGTATAACACTTTACAACTCAAGGCTATTTCCTGTTTACTGGTCTTTTAGGTGTGGTTGTGTTCCAGAATTAGGGACAGGTTTTTTTACTTGGTCTGGACTCATCTCACACCTTGTATTAAGGAAACACTTGGGTTAGAATAATGGGAGTGGGGCAGGTCGGGATGATACTGCTGTTGGTCTGATGTGGGATGCACAATTACAAATCTCATTTGATTATCTGATTTAACAGTTTCTGTTGTAATTTATTCCTGAAAATTCCTAGGCAGGTTTTGGTTAATAGAAGAAGAAAATGTTTTCTGTTATATTTTGTTGGTACCTTTGTTGGAAGAATATCTTTATGAAAGAAAGGCTCCTTTAACAAATGGAAGCATCTCTGTAGTGAAAGCAATGTCTTGATTATCCATTTAAACAGTGTTTCTAGTGCTAGATACTTTCTCCTAAGTGCAAACCTTTAGCTTTAGATAACAGGAAGAATACTGCTGCTTCTTGCCCCTTTTATGTATGCAGAGGTTTTCAGAGGAAAGTTAATAAAAGTTAGGAATTTGCAAGTAAAAAGTTAAGTGTAAGGACTAATTTAATACTCAAGTGTCTTGCTGAGGTTTGTTATTCCTTTCACAGAGTGATAGAATACACAAGTATGCAGAGTAGTTTTCTATTAAGGAGTTGGTACTTAAGGCAAAAGATGCACTAGAGGAGCGGAATTTAAGCACTCAGAGCTTTAGCAGTATATTTATAACATTAAAACGGAGAGCCTGTTTTCTTGCTTCGTACTCTTTTCCATGGTGAAGTCCTTCACAAGCTGCAGCATGCATATAACATCTGCGAGGGGAGGAGGCAACTTGCTGATAAATGGCCTTGATACACCAACGTTTTTTCAGGGTGGTTATTTAATAATCATGTTATAAAGAGGAATTTGACAGAGCAATCGTTGAATCTAACCTTTGCTACAGCAGTGATCTGCCCTCAAATTAGCAGAACTCTGCCCATGCCATTACTGCTTAAGTATCTGCTGGAAGCTGCTATGTGAGCTGAGTCACCAGAACTCCCAGAGTTAGCACGTGTAGCTCAGACTGGGTCATGAACTGAGCAAACACTGTTGTCCACAGTGATTTGTTGTATTTTGAGACTACAGCTGAGTCTCAATGTTCAAACACATTCAGTTTTGTGTCCTTCGTGGCTACAAATGGTTTTACTCATAGAGCTTGGAGGGTAATTTAGGAGAAAGGGAGCTATGATGTGGCTGATGTACACCCAAGTATTTCAGGTGTGATTAGAAGAAACTAAGGAGTTAAGAAGCTACCAGGATGACAGCATGGTATTTGGAAAAATAAAACCTGTCTTACACCGATGGCTCAGTCTGTGAGCAGAGATTTCAAAGGAAGTGCTGGAATCTCTGCTCCATGAAGTATTCAAAAGTGGAAAGTACAGCACATTACCAAGTGTACTGGAGGGGAGATCCTGTTGTGCCCGAGGATGGTCTTAGTCCTGTAATGTTCCTTTCACTTCAAATTCTGTTTGCACTGATTTTGCCGCCTGCTTTGATTCCTACTTTGACTGTTACAACCTGTTTATTAACTTAGGAGTCTTTCCTCCTCTTGAAAAAGGACTGTGCAGTGACGGAGAGAATACCAAGAACCCAGGCTAATATGAATAAATTATAATCTTATTAATTGATTTGACTCATCGCTACACCAATAGGAAAAAATTATGGAAGACTTACAGGGAGGTGCTATTCCATTGCAGTGCTCTTTCATTGTGCAGAATTAAAGAACTGGGATTTGAAAGATAACAAAAGGTGCAGTCATAGGTGCTTTATAAATGAAGTCTACACCTTTAAAAGAAATGCACGTTTTTGTTGATTTTGGTGTTAGATTAGGCATTTAATGTAAATAATTCGAGTATGTTGTCATAAATCCGTTTAACTACAGATTTCTGGAGCTTAAGTAAAATTAGAGCAAGAAAATCTGAACTATAAATCTAGCAATGGAAAGGTTAAAAACCAGTTTCTGACTATATTATTAACTGTTGGAGACTATTGTTCTGCCAGACCTGGCTGATCATGAGGCAGTGATAAGCAAAGGGAACTAAGAGGTTCTGATTTTTATTTTTAGCGAGGTATTTTGGGTATTAGTGACTTTGCAGTGTGTTTTTGGGTTTGTGGCTTGGGTTTTTTTTGTCTAGCAGATGACAGCACATTGAGATCTTTTCCAACTCATGTGACTGAATCTTTCTACATCCTTTATCAAATCATTTAACCGCTTTAGGTCTCAGATAGCTGTAAAATGAGAATGATTGTGTCCATGGGGGCACTAAAATGAATTGGCTAAAGCAGATGAAGTGAAATCTCTTTCTTGAATGGAAAGCATAAACAGAAAGTATTTTGTGAATTTTCAAAAGGGAAAATTTCACTGTTAAGGAAAATAACTTCATTTTTTCTGTAACAAAATGATCATGGTGTAAACTTTATGATTAACATAGAAATACTCTAGCTAAACATTACTTAATTATGTACTTTACAGAAGCGTTTTGATAATGCAGTGTCCCATACAGTGGTGTGTTGGAAACATTACTTGTGTGAAATACAGAAGTGTATTTTAATTATCAATCCTTTTCTCTCACCTTTAAACCAATCGAAAGGAATTCTATATTCCCAGTTAAAAAAAAAAAAAAAAAAAAAGGAAAAAATATGCAGTGGTGAATTTTTGTGACTGTTTTTATCTTTTCCTTTTTGTATTGCAGTTGACCTTCCCCTGTACTTTCCTCGAGACCAACCAACCCTAACATTTCAGTCCGTCTACCACTTCACTAACAGTGGCCAGCTGTATTCCCAGGCCCAGAAGAATTACCCTTACAGCCCCCGCTGGGATGGCAATGAAATGGCCAAGAGAGCAAAGTAAGTCTGATTGCTGTTTCCTACTAAGTATTCCATGTGTTGCATGGTTATCTGCCAGTAGAAGTTTCGTGGATTTAACTGTACATTTCCAGCATTACAAAAGCTGAACGTGTTTTTGTTCTCTGATAGTTCTAGCGTTCCCATTTGTGAGTATAGACAGGTACTTTATTAATCATGCAGGTTACATTAGTGCCAGAGGACTGATCAAAAGAAGACTCTTTCTGCTAGGCATTGTATGGGTACAGAGTGGTGACAGTCTCTGCTCCAAAGAGCTTGCAGGGTAAGCAGGCAAGCTAGCCCCCAGCAGGAAGTAATCTGCATGGTAGCAGTCAGTCAAGGTAACTGCAGGGTTTTGTGTGGGTGTTGAGGTGACCCTGAAGGGAAGCATGTGAGATGCAGCGAGCAAGGAAGAAAAACCTGAAAGGTATGGAATTAGGCTGTAACAAAAGGACAGAGAAGAACAGGAGGAGGTAGAGCAAACCACCCATTGGCATGGGAGGTAGTCCTATTAGAACATGAGAAAGTTATCTGAAAGTGTGACTATCTCTTTCTTTACTGCTTTTTCTGTTGACTATAAACAGAGAATCCCTGACTCCTTCCTCTTCAGTTTTTCTGCAAGCCTTTATTTCAGGCTGGGGAGACACTACTTCAGTCTGAGCATCTCCTTTAGTTAAAGATGACAGTACAACCTCCCCAGAGTGGCTCTACTGCAAGGGCAAGCTGCCATGGGCAGTGGTGCCCCTTTCATATACTAGGTCAGATTTTACCTGAAGGGAGCAACATGGGCCACAGCCTTGCTGCAAGTATTTCAGTTTTCCAAAGTGTAAAAATGTTAGAACAGCAAGAGATTAAACAGGCCTGTTATCAGTTATTCATCATGTAAAGGCATCAAACTGCATAAATAACAAGGCATATTGGGATGAGTGTTTTGAATGACAATCAGAAGATTAAATTAAATTAGCAAGGATGCGTAAATAAGAGTCAAATGAAAATTGTTCAAGCTGAGTAAATCAAATGAATGGCATGGACAGAGACTGTAATTTGGAAGTGATGGAAGGAAACAGCAATTGACTGAAGCATTTGCAGATTTTATACATTTAAATTTTATGCAGAACATGAAGTAACATTTGATTTTGGATTTTGATCCACTGTAATAGAGTTTTTTCCCTAGTATTTGTTTTTTGCTACCATACTCTCGAGGAGATCCATTATTTGATCAAATGTGGTTTTAATTTTGGGGACTCATTTCTTTTCTCTGGCTGAATATTGGGAGTATTTTGTTAATGTAATTTAAAAAGAAATAAAAATGGAAGCATTGCTGTGGCTTGTTTTGTAACTATACTACAAAAAATGCACTTCTACCGCAGCTGGAAGCTTACAAGTACCTATGTGCTGTCTGCCAAGTGCATTCATTTCTGAGTGGGTGTATATAAGTGGACTTCTCTGCCCTGCACTTGAAATTCAGAAGTATTATAACAGTTCCTTTAAAAAGCACTAAGTATGTACACTTACTATCACATGTGCGTTTTGTGAGGTTATTCACTCGTCTCTTTGAGCCTTCGCATTTAAGTTTTACACTGGATACGTAATATGAGAAAGATGATGAGAAGCGGGGGAAGAAAGTATGCTGCAGTGTCTGAAATAACTATCATTGAGCTGCAGAGACAGAGAAGCCGCTCTAGTTAAAAGCGCTTTGCTTGCAGGAACAAGTAGTGATTCCTCAGTAGGTACCATAAATAAATCTCTATCAAGAAAAGTATGATGTTACAATACGTGTTAGCATATTTTAAGACAGATTTTTAACACAATTGAGCACCTTATGTAAACAGTGCCTAAAATATTTGCTAGGACTTCTTAGAATAGTTTAGTGTGTTTCAACACATCCAAATAATTTTTCATTCTATTTTTACCATAGCCACATTATGGGCCAAGAATATAGGAATATATATAGACAAGTATATGGGAACATATATACGAAAGTATTCTAATTAAATATATTACTTCAAGCACCACGTCAAAACATCCTAAATAAAAACAGAAAAGGAGGATACATAATTTAGCCTCCAGAAGCAATGTAATTCTGCTCAGCTGAAGTAAATTTAACCCTGGGCAAATCACAGACAACTTGTTTGTGTTTCTAAATATTGTCCATTATGTTTTGCTTTTATGTAGTCTTTTTCCTTGTTAGCCAAATGGTCTCCCAAGTACTTGGCATCCTTTGAGACAAAACAGCTCTGTTTATCTTTCTGGCCCTACTTTTCTATGGCCACAGGATCTCCCACTTGACATTCTGGTACCTGACCCCATTCTCTGCCCTTGTTCTGAGACACTTGATGGATCAGTCTGCGCCTTCCTCACTGTAGCTTAAGACACCTTCAGGGATGGCTTTTACTTGCTTTTTGCACCAAGTGGGTTCGTTAGCTGTCCAGTGATATATTGAACGAAGAATGTATACCACATTGCTTATAGGATGTAGAAGCACCACCAGCTTTGAAATTACACCAGTCAGCAATTTCCTTGTCCTCAATTTTGGCAAGCCCTGCATCTGTTTTCAGCAAGTCAAGGCAGTCTGCTTATTCATAGGCGGAGCTGTCATAAGTTCATGCCAAAGGGACTTTGACTCTGTGCCCAGCCTTCTCCCAAGGTTGTTGGGGCTTTTTCCCAGCCAGGTGAGCCCATCTCATACCTTAAATTCAGGGCTAAGCTTGAAAGTCTTGGTATCCTTGCTTATCTTTGTGGCCCCCAGCAGAGGTAGGCATCTCTTTTGAAGTTAGGACTTCACCCTTTGCTGTAGCCTTGAGACAATCAGTAGTAACTGTAAGCAGGAGCAGAATTACTCCCCTAAAATGCATGTATATAGAAGTAGATTGTATTCATTCACACTTAGACCTAGATTTAAGAGGCAAGTTCTCAAATCAGAGTATCAGTTTAGGAGGAACTTCTTCATTCACAGGGAAAAACTGCTCCTGCTCTTGATGGAAAAATTGGACCAAAAAAGTCTGATAAAGTCCATGAAATCGAGTTTCTCTTTCTCTCTGTCCTTTTGAGCAGCTTTTAAAATCACCGGACTCCTTTGAGGCACAGTAACTTAGATTCCTCACTCAGAGATAGCATCTGGTAACTGAAGCTTGCTATTGTCTTAGCCCAGGGATTGCCCTCTGGCTTGATTTAATTCTAAGGGACAAATCAAGGCCTGATTAAACAGTGTGATTCCAAATGCCTCCAGATTGCTCCTTTCTCAGCTAAATGCAAAATTTTAACCTGTTCCTCCAGCTAGGAACGGGGAAGCCAAAAACATTAACATTTATCTTACGAGCTGCTGAGATGCTGTTTCCTCTCAGGTCACATAGAATCATAGGCTTATAGAATACTTAGGGTTGGAAAGGAACCTTAAGATCACCCAGTTCCAACCCCCCTGCCATGGGCAGGGACACCTCACACTAAACCGTGCCACCGAAGGCTCTGTCCAACCCGGCCTTGAACACCACCAGCGATGGAGCATTCACAACTTCCCTGGGCAACACATTCCAGTGCCTCACCACCCTTACAGGAAAGAATTTCTTCCTCATATCCAATCTAAACTTCCGCTGTTTCAGTTTGAACCCATTACCCCTTGTCCTATCACTACAGTCCCTAATGAAGAGTCCCTCTCCAGCATCCCTAAAGGCCCCCTTTAGATATTGGAAGGCTGCTGTGAGGTCTCCAGGCAGCCTTCTGTTCTCCAGGCTGAACAGCCCCAACTTTCTCATCCTGTCTTCATACAGGAGATGCTCCAGTCCCCTGATCATCCTCAGTGGCCCTCCTCTGGACTTGTTCCAACAGTTCCATGTCCTTTTTATGTTGAGGACACCAGAACTGCACACAGTACTCCAAGTGAGGTCTCAGGAGAGCAGAGTAGAGGGGCAGGATCACCTCCCTCAACCTGCTGGTCATGCTGCTTGTGATGCAGCCCAGGATACGGTTGGCTTTCTGGGCTGTGAGCGCATACTGCTACCGGCTCATGTGCATTTTCCTATCGACCAACACCCCCAAGTCCTTCTGCACAGGGCTGCTCTGAATCTCTTCTCTGCCCAACCTGTAGCTGTGCCTGGGATTGCTCCGAACCCAGGTGTAGGACCTTGCACTTGTCATGGTTAAACTTCATCAGGTTGGCATCAGCCCAGCTCACAAGTGTGTCAAGGTCCCTCTGGATGGCATTCCTTCCCTCCAACATATCAGCCGAACCACACAGCTTGGTGTCATCAGCAAACTTGCTGAGGGCGCACTCAATCCCACTGTCCATGTCACCAACAAAGATGTTGAACATCCCAGGCTTCGCCTGTCTTAGGTAATTTATTTGTGTATCTGTGGCCTCCTGTGTAAGCAGCTTCTCCAAAAGATTTGGTCCTAAAATACAATGGCAAGTCTAAGAAAATACAGTAAATTATGGAAAGTTAACAGCCTTGTTTGTGGTGTAAGTGTGAAGTAAAACATCTCTGCGTGGTTTCCATGGGAAAGCTCTCTTGTTTTTTGCTTAAGTAAGCATTCAAGTGTACGTAAATGGATTCTTTACCGAACATGCAGACTCCAAGCCTGGGATTTTATGGAGGAATCCAGTAAATAAAGCTTGTTTGTTTATACAAATTCAGTTCAGTTCTTAGATGTCCAATTTCTGTCCGACCCAGTGCTGCTCTATAAACTTGGGTTATACTCAGGACAAGTTAAGACTCAGTTTACTCTTTTATCCCACATAAATCCTCCTGTTCCTCATTAAAAATAGGAGGATGGAAAAGGGTATCACAATGAAAAGTTGTTCTGAGGGTTCATAGTCTTTCTTTCAAGGCGGCTGATAAAGCTGGTTTCTGGACAACAGGGTTGTCCCTGGCCATTCACTGGTGTTTGCTGAATGTGGTGTTAATTTTACATATCCCTTAGGGCTCTGCGAGAGTAAAAGCTTACAAGGGCTCTTAGTGCTCCACTGTATGTTGGCTGTTGCTCTGCCATAAGGTCTTAAGATTATGTGCAGACACATCTTACGCGAGCTACATGCGTGGCTGCAGCTATGGTTTGTGGTCAGCATAAGCATGCTATGATTAGGAAGTGTCAGGCTGGTGCTGTAGCATTTTCAGCCTCATCACTACCTGTTTGTTGAACATCATCAAATTGGAAGATGGGTATCATGTGAAGATGCTAGTTGCAGTTTGGCTGAAATGGTTGCTTTAAGCTTTTATGTTCCCTGGTAAGGAAAGGAAATGCATTTTTTTGGTCTAATAAAAGGATATTTGGGAAAAAAAGAAAGGAGAGTGGGACACAATTGTTGTGTTGCTGTTAAGACAAACCCAGCTGTAATGTGTCAAACGCTTGCTCTTGTATTCAGTAAATTTTGAGTGCCCTAGTGATTTTTTAATTTTATTTTGACATTAACCAGTGTTTCAACTCCTACATTTTTTATTAAGTCAGAATTCTTTCACATTTTAGGCAGAATATCTTTTACTACGTTTTAAATTCTCTTAAAGCAACAGGTTTCTCTATTCCCGTGAAACCTTTGTTTTCCATCTGTACTACTTTGAATCTCGCTATGCAGTTTACATGTAAACATTGTACCTTTTTTATAATCGTCTCTCCTTGATAGGTGTAATTAAGGTAATAAATCGTTTGTCATTATTTGCTTTGTATTTCAGTATTTTTCCTGCTTATACATAAAAGTAGCAAATTGTATTTGCATGCATTATGTGATTTTCATGAGCATGAGGCATCTTTAAAGAGTAGATTTCCAAAAACTACCTTGTTTGCTTTTGCATATACTCACAAAGCTTTTCTCGTGTCTGTCTTTAGCTCTGTTGTGCATTACCTTAAACTTGAAAAGGAATTTAGGAGAAATTTTAGAGTAAGGAGCAGAAGCAGAAGCCATAGGAACAGCATCCTGCCATAGCCATGGGGCGTGAGTTTGAGCGTTAGCAAGGCTCAGAGGGTGTTTTTGGAGGAGAGCAGCCCGGTAGGTACAAACTAAGGGCTGACATGCTGAGCTAGGTCGCTTGTTTAACTCGCTGGTTTTCAACAGTTGCGTATCAGAAACTGAACAAAAGTGATTTCCTTGCCTGAAGCAAGGCTGGCGTTTTGTTGCCGCTGGTGGGCTCTTTCTCAGAACACAAAAGGGACAACACACTGTGACAGCCAGCCGTAACAAGAAGAGATGTGGCGACCAGCCGTGTGAAGCTTACAAAGAAGTTAATTTGCTTTTATAGGCGATTAAATCAAAACTGATTTTCTGTGGGCGTGTCAGCTGACCAGATTTATAGTGCGAAAAGTAGAAAGGCAAATAGAAAAATAATGATGTTTTGTTAAAACACTCAAGGATTGCATTTGCCCTGGTAGCGTGTTCTGCAGTTCATTTATCAGCAAACCTTAGTAACGGAATTGTTTTGGTTGTAACATATAATAGGCAAAGTAGATACAGCTTTTAATTAGAATTTTCCCTGGATATTAGTTCATTTTTACATTGTTCCTCTGCATACACTACAGAATACAGTGCATACACGTGATAGTCGCGCTTCTTGAGTCATATTTTTCACGTACTTTTCTTTAAATGTCTCCTTGGATAATTAAGTCTGACTCTTAAGTTATGGTATGTTAGTTTCTGACAGGTGCCTGCCAGGGATCTTCAGTGCTGTCATGCATTATGTGGATTTCAGCCAAGACAGAAGGGCCTGGATATTTGTTTCTGGTCACTTCTCATTAAAGCTTTGACTGTGGGAAAAGAAAAGCAGCTATTTAAAGACGAGGAGTATAACTGCTATAGGAAGTGCATAGAAATAAATCTGTTAGGAAACTAGTTTTTCTGTGTTTTTATATAGACATTATGTATATGTGTGAACTGTACATATGTGCATTCCAATATATAGTAAATATTCTTCCTGCAAAAAGGATTCTCTCATATATTGATAAGAGAAATGCACAGAAGAGATTGGAAGAGTTGGCTTGGTGTAAGTGTCATATAATAGCACTTTGCTGGAAGACAACTGCTTTGTAGGAATTAAAGGCTGGAATTTCATGTAGGTGGTTCTTAGATAGCCATGGTTAGGTGGTGATCCAGAAATACTATGATAAACTGTCTGATTTGGCTTCATTAGAGAACTCCATTATATATTTTTAAAGCTGCTAGATCTATATTAGAGCATGGAATTATAGTTAGGAACTGATGCAAAAAATGTCTTCCCTTGCTTGAGAGAAAAGGGTAAAGAGAAATACTTTGGAAGGAGCTGAAGTTTAACAGCCCAGATAAATACTGATGCTTGATCAATTGCAAAATAAACAGCCAAGTAAAAATAGTAGGTGGGCTCCATGGTCTTGTCTTTAGGGTAATATCTGTAATTGCTCCGTTAAATACAAAGAATGATCATAACTAGGTGAAACTCAGCACTCATTTCACCCTCTATCCTGGCTCTGTCAATAGGTTGTAGCCAATACCCGTAGAAGAGCGTGGCAGAGCACGTAGTCATATTTTCATGGCATGTTCTACAATCTTCAAGGAATTCTGTATCCAGAATTTGTACTGTTCCTGTTGGTTTCTGTTCAGTAGCTCTACCTAGCTTTCCTCCTGGTTGACTTGCTAGTTTGAACCCACATCATAACATCCCAAAATTCTATGGCAAGGGATTGCACAGGCAAATGTGTGGTGTGAAGAACAAGCTTTGTTGGCTTTTTGCATTCCTGCCTCCCGCTAGCTCCAGTTGTTACCCTCTAGCTCTTATATGAAAAAACAGCAAATTAATCCCCTGGTCCCCTCCATACATAACCTTTGTGATTTTATGAACCTCTTCGCGTCTCTTCTATCACTTTTTCTCCTGCTTTGCTCAGTCCTTCTACAGAACCCTTTCATATTTCTGAATGCTGTTGTCCTGCTTCTTTATCCCTTTACTATTTCTGTCATATTCTTTCTGAGACGGGGAACTGCATGTTACTCATGATACAGTCACTATGCATTTATATGGTGAATATATCATGTGGACAGTTTAACAGATACTGTCAGGATTGTTCTTTATTCCAATTCTAATAACATCTGATTTGGTTTTCCACATATGGCTGAAGGTTACACCGACATTTTAGCACAAAGATTTCCTTATTATCTGTTTTTCAGAGCCTGCATTTTTTGTGTACGTGAAATGAAGTCTTTTTCCTCACATATCTCCCTTTCATGTTTGTCAATATTGACTTTGCACCTGGTATCTTATCTCCCAGTCTCCCTGTGCTCTAAGGACCACCTGCAGTTCCTCATAACTGTACCTTAATTTTCCTTCTCTTACTGAATTGTTAGCACTAGCAAACTTTGCCATCTTCTTGTGCTCAGTTTTGCAGGTCATGTAGGAATATGTTGAACAGCACAGGTCGAAACACCCATTTCTGTGCAGCTCTCAGGTGACTTCACGCTAATAGTACTCATCACTCATTCCTATCTTTTTTTTCTTATCTTGACCTGCTACTTTATCCACTCATGGGTCTTTTCTCCTGATGTGGTAATTCAGTTTTTTAAAAGCCTTTGAAAAAGCTTTCCAAATGCCTGTGGGAAAGTTGAGCAGTGTGTGTCACTTGAATCTTTCTTGCCCACATGGTTTTGGTATGTTAAGAAAACAAGACATTTATGAAGCATAAGTTTGATTCCCATCCAATATATCATATTTACTCGAGTCCACTAATGCTGGGCTTTTTATAAATGTATGGTTTCTTACAGCAGTCTCTACCAATTTGGAAGACACAGACATGAGATTTACTGGTCCACAGTTCCCTCTATCCTCCCAGAACTTTTTTAAGTTGACATCAGCACTTCTCTCGTACCAAGCTGTTCTAAGCAGGAGGTTACAAGCTATATAAGAGTTTAACTTTCTCACACTTGAGTTTCTCTAGAACTCAGGTGTGAATATAACATGGGCCTGCTGATTTGCTTGTGTGTGTTTTGTTGATTTGTTCGTTAACTTTTTGGCTGACATTTCAGTGTGAATCAGATCTTTCGGTACATCCCTTATAAAGCAGGGTTCTGGTACAGCAGCTTCTTTAAGTGCCTCCACGGTGAACTTGGATACAAAAATCCTTTCATTTATTCTTTGTGACTATTTCTTCTTAGCATCCTTTGTACTTTTTGACTGGCTTTTGTGCTGTTTAACAAGTTATTAGGAGGGCCACAGCTAGTTTGTTCCTCATTCATTTTTGATCTGCATTTCTCTGCTTTTACATGTAAGTGTCAAAGTTTGTTTCTGTCTCTTTTCTACATTTGGAGAGTTCTGACTTTTTAAGAATTTCCTCTTATTTGTAGTAGCAAACATACATCTTTTAAATAGCAAAGAGAAATAATGTCTTTAGTATGTTTGATGTAATGACAGGTATGTGGCATCTCATCCCTTTCCTTCTGACTGGCTTTTCCTAATGAATATCCAAGGAGGTTTCTTTTATGTTTTGGTATGTTGCCTTCGGCCCCTGTTGATAAGCAATCTGGCAAAGCAAAGCGGGTGGCATGATGAAATCAGTACTTTCACCTGCAAGCAAACTTTGTTTTCAGGGATGCTGGTTGTCAGACGCATTATGAATGCATCTGTGCTGTAACCCTTCATTTTCTGCCTCTGCAGTACAATTAGGGGATTCAGTAATCTCTTAAAGATAATTCAAATTCTATTATTACTTCTGTGATCTCCTCTCTTCTTGAATCTCTACACTTGTCTTTCTTTACAAGCTTCACTCCTGAATGTGGTTTTGCCCAGTCTTTTCTTCTTTTCTCTACTTCTTACATGGTCCCTGCTTTCCCTCCCCTCCTTATTTCATCGTGTTCTTCACCTGGCCTTTTATGCTCAAAAGAGATTTCTAGTTATGTCTTGTCTGGCATTGACTCCCCCCTTCAAATCTACTAAATAATTTGCTAGATAACTGCTCTCCAACAATAGAGTTCAGCATGCGCTTCTGTAGCCTAGATAGAAGGAAATAGTCTCTTGAATAAACAGTATCTCTTTAAAAAGTTAACCTTTACCTGGAGTGGAAAAATATGGCTATGGCACTTCAGCAAATAGGAAAAATAGAGCAGGCTTGTCACATTGTAGCTCATAGGATTGGAAATTTCCTATGAATTAGCACTGTATTTTAAAAGGCTATATGAAGATCGACTTTTTCCATGATGGTCTTGGAATTTCATTCTCATGATCCACTGGTAAGGAAGTGGAGTGACCGTGCTGTGATAGAGATATTCCAGTGCCCCCTTTCGCAGACACCCGCTACCCCAGCACTGAGTAATCCCCAGGGGGAAAATGGAAGTTAAGAAAGCAGAAGCAAAATTTGCTATGATCTAAGACCACAAGCCTTCATCTGACTGAGGCAAGTCTATTTACGTACATTGTGGAGAAGGTAAAGGAAGTGAAGGGTTTATCTCTTGAACTGGCAAGCAGAAGGCATTGATAAAACTGTTTCAAAACGAGAGGTTCATATAGCTATGTGTGCTTTGGGACACAGAGCCATGGTGCCTGTGCAGTGCACCTTTGTCAATTCCCAGGTATCTGTGCCAGAAACCTGTGAAAGAATAAATCCCAGAACCTTGGTTTCCAGATTATTCAGAAAGGTCACTTGCATAATTACTGGCCTTGGTCTATATGCACTGGTTATGTCCAGTGGCTGTAGTTTTTGCCTGTAATGTAATGTGAGGTCTATGCACTTGGGAGCACTTAAATCCTTGGAATCGAAGTTGACCCTACTTATGCTGCTACTTTAAAATAAACATGATTGCCAGCCTACATAATGATCTACAGTCCTGGCTCAGCAGCAGTTCCCTAAGAGCTCCCTTCCTTTACATTTTGCCTTTAGTCAGGTTGTTATATTCATGGTGTTTCATGATTTGAACAGATTGTTAAGATTCATTTTGCTTTCTGGTAAGTTGGGCAGCAAAATCATCTTCATTTTTGCAGCAGAGATATGTTGACTTCTTGACTTCATTTGTAAAATCAATTGATATCATATTTTATTGGAACAGACACACAAATGTATAACCAAATGAAACTTTAATTTTTATTTGCTTCATTTGAGTAAAGCCACCTCTTATTTCTGCAGTCAGCAAACCAATGAAAAACATGTCTAAATATAACCATTTCTTGTACCTTTTTGTGTTGACGTGAATCAGAAATGGTAATAAATCTAGCAACTTCTGGAGAAAAGAGGTATTGATAATAAAATACAGAAAGCAGCTTTTGGACGTGAGTGAATTTTAATGTTTTAACTTAGTTTCAGTAGTTCTACCACTATTTCCTGTTATGGTTTTGGTAGCACATTTTGTTTTGCTTGTGCCACTGGAGACAATTTTCTGTCATGTAATGCAAGTGAACTGAGCTGAAGGCAACAGTATTCCTTACAAACTTGCATTTCGATGGCTGCCCACTGCAGACCTCCAGCTCCCTTGATGCTTGATTACTGTCCTATCCATCAGCCTGGCTGCACAGTCAGTGCCTTGTGTAGACTGGCAGGTAGAAGTGAGCATAGGAAGTTTACTAAGCTGCTTGTAGGTAAATCACAGCACAAGGAATTAGAGAGAGAGAAATATTAGAAGAGGAAGAGAGACTGTGATGAATTTGTTTGGCGCCTGGAATAAAATATTGCTAGCAGCATAATGGCATCGTGCACCGACTGCTTTGTACATTTGTGTGTTTAGCCAGTTACAGTAGCAGTAATTTAAGAACTATTGTCTTGCTGTTGTATAAACACTTCAGATGTTTGCTTGGCGTTGCCAGTTTTGGAGATGTATAAAGTGAAGAACTGTGTAGACATTGTGTTTCACATAAAAGCAAAATATTTGCTATAGATAAAGCTGCCTAGTAAGGAAATTATAAACCACATCCCAGAGAGCATACCATCGAGAAGCTTAGTTTAGAAACATGAATATGTGCCAAGTATCATTATGTGTATTTGAAGCGATAAAGAAATCCTGGAAGGTACCTTTATCATTCTGCTGCTGTGCTTGGATAACTTTTAGTGATGTTTGGATTCAGACGGAGGTTTAGAAGTGCTGCTGCCTTCCGAATGCCTAGTGCATGCCATAATAGTTCTGATCTTCATTCACTCTCCTGAGCCTTTGCCACTTGGCACCCAGTCACGTTGTGGGCCTGCCTGATTGCAGCTATGCAACCAGAAGTTAGAGTGCTGAGAACTATTTGTCACTTCAGTCATCATAATATCTCAGATCTGGAGAGAATTAGAACTTGGTTTAGCAGTCATTTTCTCCTAATAGAGGTGTCGTAAAATGACTAGTGTAGAATTAATCTCCTGTTACCCTGTATTTATTCCAAAGCAGGAAACTGGGTTATTCTGCTCTGCCCTGAGTGCTCATGTATCTTTAGCCTGGTGAGGAATGTTGTAAAAGTGCCTGTGGATAAATAGACAACATGGTTTGCTCAGTAGTGGAAATATGTTTTTAATGCATTATATATAAGAAAAATAGCAAAGAGGTTTAAATGTCTTGCATCTGAATTTACAAGGAAAAAACTATGCCTCGGACATTGGACTGAGGCCCATCGAAAGAATGGGCTTCCACCAGATGTCCACACTTTTGTATTCAGCCCTTGTTAAATGCAAGGTGTGGAGACGCAGGAGGAGAGTATAACCACCTGTTAAGTACCTAATGAGCACTCATATGGAATATGACCTAAATACATACCTGCTATTGGAATTAATGTAACAATTTTTTAATTTAAGATCCTTTGGTTAATTAGTACTAATCATGTTGAATTAAATAGCTCCTAACAAATGGAATTTAGAAAGAAAACAATTACATAAAAAAGAAAGGTCGGTATCTTTGATTTTATTCTGTTATAAGCAATCAGCAAATCCTAGAGTTTGGAGAGATGGTAAATATCTTCTACATAGGAAATGAATTATTAGGGGTTCCATGAAGCAAACTCTTCCACGAAGCTGCCTCTGCCTGTATGGTCACGGGAGGACAATTTCTATTGTCTGGCACCCAAAAAGGATTGTTGTAGGTGTACAGTATTTTCAAAACAAGTTTTCATTGAGTCAAAACAAGTTGCAACAGGAACATAGAAATACAAAGGCACGGTACATGCGTGTATGTATGCTCCACGCAGAAATGCTTTGTGCTTCAAAAAGTGAATAATTAGGTGGCGTTGATAAAGCTCTTTTATAATTCTATTATGGCTGTGCTGTTGAAATAATTTATATAACAAGATTTTATTGCACAATGTCAGCATAATAATACTAGTCTGGGAGGAATAGGTCAAAGACCTTAAGAAGCCTCAGGCTGTCCTTTACTCTGACCTACGCCCTTCTTAGTTCACTGTTTTCAGCCTAATTTAATTGGAAGAGGGGAGAACGTTGCTATTCTAGCTAATTTATTAAGATCAGTCATCTTAGACTGGATTTTTTTCTGTCAGGATTCTGTGGATTGAAGAAACATGAAGATACCTCGCAGCAGTTCCTTTGGGGTGCAAAAGGAAAGAAATATGGGATACAAATGACACAAATCATAGAACGCTTTGTGTTCATCTAGTTCCACCCCCCCCTGCCATGGGCAGGGACACCTTCCATTAGATCACATTGCTCCGAGCCCCATCCAAGCCTGGCCTTGAACACTGCCAGGGATGGGGCAGCCACAGTTTCTCTGGACAATCTTTTCCAATGTCTCACCATTCTCATAGTGAAATCCTTGGGCTGCAACTCCTCTTAAAGAAATGGACAGTAGTTGGGGTAAGTGCCCCAACAGTGATTGTCAGCTCTACCTAATGCAGCTGAAAAGGGTGCAATTCAATTCTCACCTCAGTCCTGGTAAATAGTAGCATTTGCAGAATAGTCAAGCTCACTGTTAACCTGGTGGACAATTCAAACAGGGGACTGCAGAGGAAGAGATTGTCCTAGCTATAGACCATACTCCAGAAGACTTGGAAAGGTTATGTATAACTAATCAGAGATCCTGGCAACTACCAAAATGCTTGCCCAAGTCAGATCTATTCGCTTGAAAAGGCTGAGGAAAAGAACCCTACATTTTCCTTTATGCCTTGCCTACAGTAGGAGAAAAGGGATGTATTTATCAAGTATACTAGCTACAATGATTTTGAATACAATAAGGTTCTGTAATTAGAGCCTAGTATTTCCAGAATTAAACCATACTCATGGTAGCTACTAAAATATTTTCCAAGAATGAATTAGAATATTTAAATAATGGGTCGTGTTTAAGAGTAATATTTGCTCTCAAAGCAAATAGTAGGAAAAAATCCAAGTAAAATAACCTGAGTCTGCCTTCGGATGAGAAAGAACACAATATATGCACCTGATATGGTGAGAGAAAGTAATGACAGCCCTTATGTCTTTATAAAAAGTTCAAGATTTTGGATCAAGGGCTTTCATTTGCCAGTAAGGAATATGCAGGGACAGAATACACTGTGCTGGTAGTAGACATATTGCTATACAACTAAGTCTGTACTTGATGTGGACCATCAGGATTACTTCATCCCCTTCCTTAAATCATCTTGTGATGGAAAAGGCACTTGAAACTCCCACATCTTGAGTCGAAACACATAAAACATGAGTGCAAATAAGGCTAGCATGGATGAATTTGAGATCAGCCTGCTGAAAAACTTGGCACTATTGAACTAAGGATTTTAAGGGGAATCTATTTTGTGAATGACTTAGGAAGATGATTCATCACCCCTTGATGAATGTCCTTGTCCTAGACAGAAAAAGGAGAAATCTCACTGGTATGGCATTTTGCATGCTTTTTTCCTTGCAGAGTTTGAATGTTCTGCTCCGAGTTTCCAATGTGACAATTTTAAGAGAAATAGAAACACCCAGACAACCCTTCTAACTTTATTGCACAATGAGCGGCAGCTAGAAATCCATAGTATACTTGGTTATAGCACCAGTCAAGCAAAAACAATAGCAGAAAACTGTTCACAAATACATGTGGTGTGGGATGGGAGATCACAGCTACATAACGTAAAATCTTTGCAGATTTTCAGCTTAGGAATCTGAAGGCAGAAGTTATTATCGAATGGTCAATGCAGATTTTCTACCGACTGGCATTTTTAAAACCCAGCACTATGTTATATTAGGAAAAAAAAAAAAAACCCAAACAGTTAGAATAGAATTTCACAAAAGCGTTTGGATTCTGAGTCAGGTATGTTTCGGGCGCTGCAAACCCACACCCTAGGGTTTAAACATGGATGGGCTTCTGGAGACCTTGGACCACAGTGGTTTATATCACTAGAAAACATGTAAACAGCGAATAATGCAATTCTACCTTCCTTTAGGTATTTACCAGTTGCAATAGCAAGACGTTCTTTCCACTGGATAATAAGATGAAGGAGAGATAAGTGTTTTACTCTCAGCAGATGTCCTTGAGTGTAGTGCCTGAAATTCAGTGTACGATATCAAGTATCTATAGTAGTTAACTGCAGCAAAATGTGTTGTTTTCTGGTTTGCTGAAGTAAAATTTCCATAGAAACCCCTTAACTTGCTACCTTGAACTTGGAAAATGACCATTTGAGGGAACAAAAACAAATAGGCAAAAAACAATAGATTCTTACAGTAAGACACTCAAGGAAGAGTTTAGACGTGTGTCTGTATGAGTATGAAGATTGGCACCCACTCTAAGCTGAAAAGAAAGCAACTCTTGAAACACTATTTAAGCTAAGATCTGAACCATTGCAAGAGGGATGCAGAGCCATTGTACTCAACACTCATATAAATGCTATCTGTGGACTTGTACAAACCAGTTTTTCTGTATTTGAAGGAGCATTTTACGTGGTTCTTCTGTGCTTGGTGTAAGGTCAGTGTGGCATAGACCCACCATGGACCTGGTAGAGTAAAGCAGGAGAAAGAAGGAACTCCATGTTTCCCAAAAAGGAGAAAAAGCATTGATTAAAACATGATTTGTGCCATACGATGCAGGCTGGAGAAACTATGGGTCAAGTTAGCTTTCTGCATCTTCAGTGTAATTCAACAGGTACCCAAATTGCTGATTTTTTTTTACTAACAGCTCTCTAGAGCTGAAAAGTGGACCTACTGGATGTAACAATAATAATTTCAAAACATCTCAGAGATACTTGGAAGGATCATGTGGCAAGGTGCTTTTGTGTGAATCCTTGGGGTGTAGCACAAATCAAAGTTACTGAGGGTGTGTAAATCTGTGTGTAGGTTTATGTGATAGGGTGTGAGAAATTAATCTTTTTCCAAAGTTCATGTTTACATTTGCTTTTTCTCCGTGCCTGTAAGCACGGGATGCTGAAGTATGAGTGTTTCTATTAATCTGAAACCTTTCTAAAAGGGATTGCATTCCACAGTGAAAGAGGTCCTTGCCATCCGTTCTGTAGCAGAGTACCATCTTTTGGAAGACTTTTTATTTCTCTTGTGTAATCTGTTGTGACATAATATATCCGTGTCATGGTCCTCTCTGTCTGGAAATGTGTACACTTTGACCTCAGTTCCAGTTGTTTGGTAGGTGAAACTTACTCAACCAGTAATTGGTGCTTGTTCTTTTCCTCCTTACTGGTAATCTCTGCAGAGGAGTTAAAAAAAAAGTCAGAATTTCCATTTCATGGGAAATCTGAATATTTTAACATATGGTTTTGTCCCAGACTTCAGATGAAAAGTTCTGAAAGAAATTTTGCTTGGAGCACGTGGAAAAAAAATGTTAATGTGACACTGTAATGCATCTGCTACCAGTAGCACAGGGCCTCCTGGGACAAGAAATATGGGTGATTTATACCATCATTCTTTCTTCATGGACTGGGTCCTTTGAAGAGACTACATTACCTGTTATGTTTATACTTCTATTTAAGTCTCTTGTGCTGCACCAGGGCCTTTTTGTGTGCGTGTCTACATACATTATCTCTGAAGTGCTGGACCACACATAAGGAGGTTAATACTAAATTGATTATTTAGGCTTAGTTCTACAAACCAGAACATCTCAGATGAAGCCAAACTGTAGTAGCTCATTCTTCTCTTTCTTTTCCTAAAGAAAGTTCAGTAGCTGTTCCACAGAAATGCACACAAATGGGTAAAAATGGAATCTTCCTTTGGATTTCATGTGATTTTAATAAACTAATAATTCCAGCAAGTTCTAATAGTGAATAATGTCTTTGCTGCCTGTTCTATAATATGTACTCAAAAAAGTCTTGCTACTTTTCTACACTAACACTTTCCATCCCCTCGCTGTCTGCAGTGTTCATTAATATTGAAGCAGTTTAACCTCCCTTCTCTTACTTCCCCATCTTTCCTCTTCAGTCTGTTAAATGTGCTGTAGCTGATACAGTCCTATCAAGTGTATTGTGCTTTGGGATCTTTTTGCAGGTTCCTTTTTGGGTTGGGGTATGAGGAGTTAATTTATTTTTTGTGTGAGTGTGTGTGTGATGAACCATGATTTCCCAAATGTGTTTTCCAAAATGTCTTTAACCTCAGATACCTCGGGTGTGTGGGAGAGGGGCAGAAATGGAGTTATATATCCTGGGTAAACATGTGGTATTACATCTGCTTCAGTCTGGACAAGACCACAAATGATAAGGGCAAACTTAAGCCTGTACTTTAAAGTGGGAAAGAAAAAAAGTAGGCATTTACAAATTATAAAGTCCTAATGGAATTTTTGTAGTGCATGGAGCATGGCCAAGAGGTTCATCTGAACTACGAGTGAAATAACATCCTCTTCAAAATAGTACATCTGATCAGAACATAGGGGAGGTGTTAGATTTAGTTTTGCAGCAAAGGATACAAGCTCTGCTGTAGGAATCAGTGAAAAGAAAGGATGCAAATGTAGATAAAGATCGTGTGGGAGGGTGTATGTGGTATCAGAAGCATTCGGTGTGGAATTTGCCTAAGTCAATGCAATATAATTCTGTAAGTTTGGTTTTAATACAAAGCACAGAAATGCTGCAAAGGAGTTGTTTCAGAGAAGAAATAAAACGTAGAAAAATACTTCTGCTTACATCCCATTTAATGATTAAGAATTTTTACAGTTTAGGAAGAGGGAAGTCTTAAGTAATGTTTATCAAGTCAGTAAGAAGAGTATGTGCATGGAAGAGAGTCTGCAGAGACGCTATCAAAGGGGAAGGAAGAAGCTACTTAAAATAAGCAAGCAGAGGAAATGTAGTTAAATGTTAAGACAGATAATGCAAATAGAAATAAAAGGATGATAGTTCCTGGCATTGACAGTGTGCAAGTGACATTCCTTGTGCTAGCAAAATGACATAGGGCCGAGCAGGACATGCAGGGGCTACAATTCCAAAGGTGTGCTCTGAAAACACAAATACAGAAACAGCATTCAACTGTAAAGACCAGATGCCAGGCATAGCATACCTTCTTAGCTGGTTTATGCATGCATTTGTGCCAGCATGAACAATCACTTTTGCTATGATTATGAGGGCTGCTTTCTGAACTTTGGTTCAATAAATCAAAGTGTAATCTGTAAACACACAGCACAAATCCGTGTATGCTATAAAATGCGTGTGCTGGTTGCCCTTTTCCTTTTCTGCTCTCAGCTCCTCAGTGCAGAAATGCTTTTACTTTCCGTTGCTCTTTTAACCTTTGGATGGCATCTCGTATGTGTTTACAGCTTCTGTACAAAAGCTGACTGCAGGTCTCTGTTAATTAATTTGCCGGGCACAACTTCACAAAGAAAAGGGGGAGCGTTCTCTTTTGTGATCTTGCAGGGTTTTTAGTTGTGAGGAGGTATGGTTGGTGTTCAGTGATTGCCAAGCTTCTACCCAAATTGTGAAACGTTGGTTCAGAATTCATGGTTGTGAAGATGAGCAGCCTGTGTTTGCTTCAGGAGGTATAGCAGCAGAGAGATCAAGAACATAATGAGCATACTTGCAGCTATTCTCACTCTAGATTGTTGGGTTTGGTGGTGGGAGAGGTTCTTTCGTTAGGGAGGACAGAAGGCAGTTCTTATATATAAATTGATTCAGGCCAGTAATGTGAATGCGAAACAAAATGTTGGGGTTTTTTTAAGGAGGAGAGAAAGTGAAAATTTGGTGCAGAAAGTCGTAGGCAGAGACCAAAGGCAGAATGATGAAGCAGCTTTTAATATAACTTGCAAATAAAGACTATCATTGGGACACATAAAATATGTTTAGTACATGGTTGAGTATTTCAGAGCAATAAACTCAAAGGTACAGTTCGCACTCTATTTTGGATACTTAGGATCAGCTCATTTTACAGATTTATGAGTCACTTGATTCTTAGTAAAGAAGATAGACCAAGATACAAAATATACAAAGCACATCCTAAGTTAGAGAATAATGTTCTAACTTTCAGTCTAAGAAAAGGAATTACAGTTCACTCGAAGTGTTAGTATTTATTCACTAAGTCTTATGTCAACTACTGCCATCAACAGCGACTCTGCATTGCATCGAGTTTTCTATAAGGAGACAGATAAATAGCTTACATATATTCTGACTTCACAACTTTTCTGCTCCTTTGACTTGTCTGTCTTTGGGCCTTTGGAACACTATATGAAGCTTTCCTCAACATGGAGGGAAAGAAAAACCCGACTTTTTATCCCAGAACATCAACTGCCTTAAAAAGTCCCAGTTATAAAATGTTGCAGACAGTGGCACAGCTACACTTGTGTTTCTCATTTTTACAACCATTCAAAGGTTTATTTTCCATTGCATAATACAGTTCAACTCCGGAGCTTTGCATTGGGTAGAATATAGGCAGTCCATCAGGTGGTTCTGACAATGTCAAGTTGCTGATGTTGACCACTGGTTAGTGGGGAGGACGCTGAAGAAAGAAGTACTGCTGGGTCTAGAAAGCTGAAGTGTACGGATCTACTGCATACTGAGCACTTGTAAGAAAAACACGATTCATTTATGAGGTCCAATACTGGACTGAGCATAGTCACATTACACTCCTCTGTTAAAACCCTGTCTACGTACATGCACACATTAAGTTCTAAGTTTACCCTTTCCTAACATGCATTTTCCTTTTTTTTACTAGGGCGTATTTCAAAACGTTTGTCCCTCAGTTCCAGGAGGCAGCATTTGCTAACGGGAAGCTTTAGGCAGCCTTGGGCACAGAGGTGATACTGGACAGATCCTTCAGTCTGCGCACGCAGCCCACAAGAGGAGCGCCTGGAAACGGGTTGGACTGTCTTGATGGATGCTTTCTTGCCTCTGAAATTGTGTTGGTAGCTTCAGGTTTTGTCAGGTTTCTGAAACAAAAGACCTCACTAACATGCTTAAAACTGCATATTTGATATTAGGCCTGGCCCTTTGCCTCTGCCATCACCATTCCGTTATATATCTACTGGATTAAATTGGAAAGGGCGTGTTTTGATGTGATAACATATTCTTGTGCCAACAATGTCCTATATGTTATGCCTTGTTTCCTCGTCTTCAGATGGTGTAAATTGGATGTTTTTTCCCCCCACAGAAATACAGTGTAGTTTGTATATTTAGTTGCCATTTCCAGTTTACCCTAAGAAAATACAAAACTGCTGTACGTACCAGGAATGCCTAATGGACTGTACAGTGCCGTGTTCTGCCTGGGAGGTTTGTGTCTCGCTGTGGTTGTTACTCTCACAGGTATGGATATATACGTTGCACACTTCGATTCTCAGTGCCTTTCAAGTTGGTCTGATATTAGTATGGCAAGGTATTGGAGGGTTTTGGGGGGGTTTTTTTAGTATTTCAGTTGAAAGCTCATGTTATATGAAATGTTGTGCTTTTATGCTTTGTTTTTCTTTCCAGTTGTACAATTTCAGTGGTTTTTTTTTAATGAACTCCCCTTGCCATTACGAAAAAGTTCTACTTCTTTAGTGCCAGTGTGCAAGGAACTAGTTATATAAATTACTGTAACAAAATAAAGCTCTTTCTTAGACCTGTAATTTTTCCAAGTAAGATAAATATTGCTGAGAAGCAAACTTTCAACAAAGGAATGAATGATGTCTTGGAAAATAACAGATGAAATACTGTAGAGCTACAGGTATTTAGCTTAATGCATAAGTTCAACATGCTTCAGTTCAACATGTCTTCTCAGAAATAATTTTAAGTGTATATAACTGGAAACATTACCTCTGCTAGTTCTGAAATGCCAAATGCAGAATCCCACCTATTCATCCTTTCTTTCATGCTTGTGTCAGGCGCACCAGTTGGGGCTAAAACTGTCACAATGTCACTTCCCAAATTAATTTGTAAATAGACCAGGGTACTTTCCTGTAAGGAATAAAATGAACAGCATATGGAAAATGCACTGGTACTTCTGCTAAAATATAAGGAACTAGATGAATAATATGCAGATGATACAGTGGCACTGGAAAACATTTAATTTGGAATTATCCACTATAGCACTACTGTCTGCTTATGTGATGAAATCTCATCAAATTGCTTGATTGGCAGTATTCTCCTACCCTTTCTAAAACTTATTATTTTCCATTAAAATTAGTGCTTTCCAGGCTAACATCCACCTAGGAAATGCAGATGGGGTTTGAGCAGCAGAGCTTAATAATGAAGAATTATGCAAATAATTTGCCTCTAGAAACTACAGGTATTTTTAGCTAGTTTATAGGCAAAAGTTTAGTTTTTGTTTAATACTGAATCTTGACTGGAAATCAAGCTGCAAACAAAATCAAAAGCCTTATTGCAAGAGGAGGGGGCAAATTCTGTCCTGTGACCCACTCCCTTGTGACTCTCACTGCAATGTCTGAGGGTTGTAAACAGCTCCAAAGGTCTAAGCCTGAATTCCCTCTGTTGGAGGCATTGCATTAGGCTTTTGCACGCAAACCAAGGCTTAGAATCATAGAACAGTTAGGGCTGGAAAGGACCTTAAGATCATCCAGTTCCACCACCCCTGCCATGGGCAGGGACACCTCCCACTAAACCATGCCACCCAAGGCTCTGTCCAACCAGGCCTTGAACGCTGCCAGGGATGGAGCATTCACAGCTTCCCTGGGCAACCCATTCCAGTGCCTCACCAAGCTTAAAGCAGATGTGGAGAGTTATGGCTTTATGTGAATAGCAAAACCATAACTGCACAATCATAAATGACCGAAAACACATTTTGTTCCGTATACCAGGATGATCCCACTTCTGCATTTCTTCAGGTAAAAGTCAAAGCCACACGCATGTTCAAGGATAAGCTAACTCTTGTGAACAGGGTAGGAGGAGGATGGCTTATGTAAAACATTTGTTCTCATAGTGTTCAAAACCTGACAGAAACTATCTCTAGCCATCTTCAAAAGGTGAAAAACAAACCTTCAAGTTGCATCTGTGGATTCCTGGATCACACATTTTATATCCTCGTGTTTCATTCAATGTTGTAGTGGTTGCTTCATGAACACAGTGTTCTTCAATGTTCTACCATGATTCAAAGAGTAGCAAATGTTACAAGTTACAAGGTATTTCAAGAAGAGGTCCACTCTTCACAGTTAATATGAATTTTCGACCAAAAATTCATCCTTCACCTTAGTCCTAGTACCTGTGGGCAAAGGGCTTCTTTACCAGTAAAGGACTAAGAGTTTTAGAAGCCATGGAAGAGAATACTTGGAGGATATAAAAAGCCTAAACCAACAGTTCCTTATGTAGAATTCAGTACTTACCCCATATTTTCACTGATATATCTGGAAATGAACCAATGGCTTCAGTCTGAATTTTTCATCATGTTGCAACAGGTAGTATTTGGGGGGGGGATAGAAATGGAACTGCTTGTGTTAAGTCTGCAAGCTTATCAATTTTTAGATTAGCAGAAAAGATATTGTCCTTACACTCAATGAATGTTTTCTTCTGACCTGCAAAGTATTTTATGGAGGCCTTCCTGATGGTTCTCAGGAGAATGTTAGCACTACAAATGGGTGCTGGAAGGAAGGACATAGAAATGAGAGAAATCATCTCTCCGGAAGGAGGATTACCGTATAAATATTACATCGGAAAAGAGAGTTTGTTTAATTTCATATCAAATTAAGCATTTGTTGAAGGCATCTAAATTACCCACAAAAGTTCTAATGTAGTAAACTGGAGTTATTTCTATTTTCTCCTTTTTTATGATATCCATTGTGGCTGGTTTAATGGCAATGAGGCTTTCAGCACTTTCTTTCCTGTTACGTGTTATATGCAATTGGAAGGAGCAGTCGGCCCTGGGCTAGTTTCTTTGGGTTGTGAGAACCACAAAATATAAGAGAAAAATAGCAATGTTACAGACATCAAAAAGCCTAAATTCTACTGTGTGATAATTTTGGTTGAAAGAATGTAGTAAGTCTCTAGTTTCTAAGCCCCATTAATGCACGATTTCCAAAGGTCCTTACACTGCAAACTTAGTCACGCCTTTATTCATCTGCATACATAATCCACTGTGTTAGAAGTAATACCAAATCTTTCTGATTCAAAGTTGGACTTTTGTGAACTTGCCGGAAAGACTGTTCAAACAGCTGGAAGAATAAATAAAAGTTAACTATATCATACGTAGTTTGGCCTTCATTTATCTTCCTGTGTGCTGGTCATCGCTTTGTTGATTCACATGTTTCATTTGCTGAATCAGCAGTGGTTTTGGTATTGTCATTGAACATCCTGCCATTTATATGTAGAGTAGGCTTGAGTCAGTTTATGAGGAGAAATCATTGCTAGAATTAGCACAGATCTCCTACGCGTTGCTAGACCCTCACTAGGCATGTTCTCTGTGTGCTTCCTTACTCTTATTCTGTCTGGTGCTTGTGACAACAGTCATCTTTGCTGATTCAGTCAGGAGACAAGGTTTAGCAATAGTACCCTCTGTCTTACTTCAGGTGGGTTTCAGTGAGTAGGGGCAGCTGCTCAGGCATCCTTCTCTGGTGGTACCCATAACAACCAGAGAAACAGCAGGCGGTAGAAACCCCTAGCAGTACGTGAGGGTCACCCCTGCAGGTCTAAATCCATTTCTAATACCGTGCCTACGCAGCAGCAGTACATGGAGATGAAGGGGTGAGTCCTCTGTCAGTGGAGAAGGGGAGTTTCTCACCTTTCCAGCTTTGTGAGAAAGGCGTGCTGCAGGGAGCTTTGGACACAGCTTCTGACCATGACTGCTAATTACGGGGTGCTGTCTCTGCCCTGTGAATCAAATGAAGTCTGTGACCAAACTAACAGCTCTTCCCTTAAATTACTTATGTCTCTGTAATTGATGTATTGTAACGCTCATTAAACCTAAAGGTTGCGCCTACTTCTTAAATGTTACTGAAAATCCCTTAAGTCATCTCCTTTTCTGTTTTTGTTTTCAGGTGTCTGTAATGTACTGGGACAGTTTTGTTTCATCCTTACTGCTATTTTTAGCACGTTTGAGGTTTATGTTTTAACAAGGGAACAAGGTGTGTGCCGGCATGTTATGGGCCTACATTAAATATAGAATTATTTGCCGTAAAAATAATCAGTAGAAACTGGGTTTTATTTATTAAGCCAAATATTGTGTTGTCCATAGCAGAATAATTAGGAGGAAAGACTCTGTTGTTACCCGGAAGAGAGAGGATACTCATTCTGACAGAATTGGTTACGTTTTTTACACCAAATTTCGTTTCATTTGCCTCTAGGCATCAGCAGGGAAAAGTGTACTCTGCTTTTCTGAAGGAAACCTGCGCCTGAATAAGCCGTTGATCAGGCTATATCTTTTCCTGTTTGTACTTCAAAAAACAATAGGGCTTGTCCCTATAGGCAAAGCCAGTGAAAGGCTGAACAATGTCGTGTACATCATGTACCTCCTGTCAGGTACAGGGGGTTTTCATGTCTTTATTTCCTGATTTCTGTGGATTCAGAGAATAATTTCAAACTTTGTGCTGGGTGATGGTAACGCGAATATCAGAAGCGTGTAAGTCATTTTAGCTAGTATGAAATAAGAGACCAGCAGTTTAAATATTATTCTGCAGGAACTCGAGGGTTCTGCCATATATTTCTAAGCGCACAGCGCTTGAAAAGCCGTGGCATGTAGGTGATTTTAGTGCTGCTTTTCCTATTCTGTTCCCTGTCTTAAATTTAAAAGCTCAGTTCGTGGTTCCAAGGCACTGCACAAACACCATTTTGTTAAAATGGTGGTTACCGAGCAAAAAGGCAGGGGGGGAACTGGGATCAGCTGCTGAAAATAGGTCTTAAATCATCAAGAAATCAACAAAGGAAGCAAGGTTTGGCGGCTGCCCTGCCGCTTGCTGAGTCTACAATATGGGCCTTCAAACGTGTCCCCAGCACAAATTAAAAGAAAATACAGGAGGTTTTTCTTGCAGTGCTAAAGAATAAACAGGGTTTTAAACAACAGGAAGTAAAGCAAGCGTTTAATTGCAGGCGTGAAAAGCAAAATACACGCTACAAGTCTAACATTATTTGTGCCTACAGCTCCCCGCGTTCCTCCTGTCACCAGAGAGGGTGAAGAATTAATGCCTCGTGCTGCAGCTGCCCGTGGTGAAAATTGATCCTTGGGGTGCTCCGTGTTTTCATCAAACTCTTACTTGAACGCTAATGATGCTTTTTCTATCCCTGAGGATGGCAACACAGTGCCAGGGAAAAGCGAATCTTATGCTATCAGGGGTTTCTCTTCTATTGCTGCTCCATTTCAAGCCCTTGATTTGGATGGGGCAAGCACTTTGTAAGCCATCAAGGCTGCCAGCAAACAGGGTACATTTTATTTCCTTGCTGTTTATTTGAAATGATTCAAGCTGATTATAATGGGACATCATGTTTCCTTATTCTGCTGTGCCTTTCAGCCGAAGTTTTTTTGCTTGTTTAAAAATCAGAGCCATCAAGGTTATTTCTGTCTTTTGATGGGGATGTAGCATAGCTCGAGCTCGGAGCCCTGGGTTTCTTCTGTGAACTGCATGGTCAGCAGCAGCCCAAGCATCACACACCCCTCCCAGCAAACCTCACTTCGACTCAGCCTGGCAGGGTGACAACCAGGAGTGACAAAACCTTCTTTTGCTCGTCCTCAGAGGGCTACCTCAATGGCATCCATGCCTCAGTGGCTCTATATAGCCTCCTCCACTACCTCCAAGAGATCCTGGCTGCAGGAGATAATGGGCTTTGGTCGCTCATTGGTTGGGGCTAGGTTCATTTCTGTACCCAGCACAAGAGCAGTGCCAGAGGGGAATGCCATCCTGCTGCTGCTGAAGCCAGGCATTTCCTCTTAACGCCCTGATAGGAAAAGACAGCTGCAAAATCCAGCTGCAACTCAAGTACAGTCCTGCCAACTACGAGTGATTTCTTGTGTGCTTTGGCCAACTGAACCTGCTCTTGGTTCAGCTGCCTCCATTCTGCCAGAGAGTGGATGCTGCAGAAAAGTCTCCTTGCATCACCGGCATTGACATAGAGGTACGTAGAAAGTTCAGTGGCCATCAGCAACCAGCTTCCCATCTGAACTTTGCCATCCTCAGTACGAGAAGGGGAAGCAAAATGTCCAAATAAAAACCTGTTTCTTACATTTCTGACATGAGGAGGAAATTCTTTACAGTGAGGGTGGTAAAACACTGGCACAGGTTGCCCAGAGAGGTGATGGATGCGCCATCCCTGGAGACATTCAAGGCCAGGCTGGATGTGTTTCTGGGCAACCTGGGCTAGCGGGAAGGTGTCCCTGCTTATTGCAAGGGGTTCGACTGGATGAGCATTGAATGTCCCTTCCAACCCAAAGCTGTTCTGATTCCGTGGCTTGTTTCAATGGTTGTTTTATCATTGTTCTCTGATGAAAGTGGTACTAGTATCTGTGTTTTCTAGCCTTTCTGCACTTGTCTCCCTGTGCCTTGTATCCAGTAGGCGCTGTGTCAGCATCTGTCTTTACTTCTGGACCGTAAGGATGTTCTTAGCACCCTATGAACAGGATCACACATGAACCAGGAAGGAGAACAGCATCCTCTGGTTTCAGCAAGAAAGAGGTGACTTTGGGTGGATGAGTTTGTGCTATAAGAACTGGGCTCGTATTCTTCAGAGCACCCACAGCACTTGCAGCCAAGAAGAAATAACAGCTTCTGTCTAATGGGGTCAGATAGCTAAATGGAGCAGTTTCCGCACGGTGGTGGCTGGTATAATTATACACTGGGCCGTGGCGTGTCTGGTCCTAATAGCACCCGGGACTCTTGTGAGTGACTCAGCCACTGCTTGAGGCTAGTTATGGGCAGGTTGCATGAAAAAAAACCCGCAACTTGTTCCTGCCTTCCTCTCTTTCAGTGGATGGGTGTTCAGCACCGGCAGGGATTGCTCATGCAAAGCTACATAAATGCCTGCTCATAGGGAAAAGGCTTTTCAAAGCAAGACTGCAAACAACACTCGGAGGTGCCTGGTTTGAGAGGAGGTGATGTTTGTCAGGACATAGCTCAGTTGAATCCAATTCCCTCTCTCTGGCATTAGCCTGTGCCAGGGTTCCAAAATTTGAGAGATTCCAAAATAACCTAATCACTTGGTTTGTCATGCTGCTTGTGGTCGACAGGATTATTTCTTCGGTGTTTGTAATGGCCATTTTGTTGAATTTAGCGTTGTTTTTATTATGGTGGTTTAGAAATGGATCGCAGGACTTATTTGTCCCTTTCAAAAACTGAACCTTGTATGGCGATATACTCTGGCAAGAGCTATAATGGGTGAAGTGTTAGCTACCTTTTGTGCTTCAGAGAGACAGGCACACGAAGCAGGTTGTACGCTTGCAGTCGGCTCAGAGGAGATTCTCAGAAGGTGCTGGTGGTTGCCAGCATCACCTAATGCATTATTTGTATAACCCCATCTTTGCTAAGAATAACTTCTACTGATTTTAAAGCGTATATGGGAATGACGCATCAGAAGTATATACCCATGTCTGGTGTTACATGTACAGGATTAGAGGAGCTGCAAGAAGCTGTTGCAGTGAATTTGCAGGGAACTTCATGACTCCTTCGTCAGGCTCTGTTGGATTATGTTTATGGGGAAGACTTTTATCTGAAATTCTTCCTCCAGAAGCAACACCATCGATAGCACATACCTGCAGGATACCAAGCCCAGGGCAGAGAGCATTTCCAGCAGGAGGACTCAGTCCAGCAATGGAAGAGGTGCCCTTGGAGACGTATGAGGCATTCCTGATCTAGCAACTGATGATAGTCCTGCTTCAAGCAAAAGGTTGGGCTGGAGGGCCTGCAGACATACCTCTCAGGCAACCTGGATGTGGTTCTATTAACCTTTTTAAAAGCCTGTGATACAGATCTAAGCACAACCTGGTAATACCTGCCTTTAGAGATTGTTCAGAGGCAACACCACATGAAAACAAAATAAAGAGCAGAAGTGGTGGTTCCAAAAGATAGCTCTTTCTATCCATTTTCAGATCTTAGAAGCGCAAAGACAAACTCGTTGCTTTTTCAGTCATTCGTGTTAATAGAGATGGCTGCAAAAACATGGCTAATGACTACACAACACAGTGCTCTTAAGTAAATAAATGCCTAGGCTAATTCTGAGCAGAGTAGCTTAACTACTTGTAGCACTGTAGATGTATTGCATCATCCCTTCATTTTTATGAAAGGTACCTTGATGTTGCCTTGAAGAAAAACTATGTTTGGATTTGAAAGTAGGCTGGGCATCTGGAGCCAATGCTCAATGTATACAAACAAGATGCTTCTACAGGGAGGAGCCAGGGCTGGAAACTGGTCCAACGTGCATTGAATTCTAGCTGTTTCGAGTTGTTTAGACTGTTTAAAGAGCAGTTCACAAACAGGCATGAGTTAAAACTGAGTGAAACGAGCTGTTTCGTGAGCCACTCTGTCAGGGCAGACTGGAAATTGTAGCAAGAAGCCCTTTGCAGGCCAACCTGAGGGGCCCATTTGCAGGAAAGTCGGCTTTTATATCCTGACATCTTGCTACAGAAAAGTAAGAATTGGTTTGAGGTTTGTCTTTGCGCCTAGTCCTGCCACTCAAGATTAAATCTCACAGACAAAACAAGCTGTTTGGGAGGCGGACCAAGAATGCCTTTACAGTGAAGAAAAATATAAACACTCAGCCAACTGTGATTAACTATTGAATGCAAAACACTCCCTGGGTTTTGTTTATTTGTAGACTGTAGAAAAAGCTCCCAAACGATGCCATGCATTCGGTGTGAAAACACTGCAGCCTCTGCAACCCACTGTTGCGGGAGGAAGGAAAGGGTTTGTCCAACATGGTTTGGGGGGCTTTTTCTTTATTTTTTCCTCCCAAATGTGGTGTTTATCTGGCTTTGCGAAGGCGATGTACCTTCCTCCCATAGTGCGTATTCCTGCCTCCAGCTGCTCACACCTGAGCTGGACTTTGGCTCCTTCACCTCTCTGTCCACTGGGCAGGATGGGCTAAGAGCGCCTGGCTCAGCTGCCGTGCTGCCAGCAACACTGCCGTGCATGGGACCCTGGTGTCCTTTGAATGGTGCCCAGGTGAGCATGGGAAAATTGGCATTAAAACCAAAAAGGAGACCAAAAAGGTGTTTGTGAGCAATTCCCTGTTGCTCAAAGGCAACTCCGGGCATCCCCAAGCTTTGAGGCGCCTGCTGGAATGGCGGTGTACAAAGAACTCAAGCCCTTTGCAGTGTCCTTCGTGTGCGTATTTACCTGTTTGTGTGAGTGAAACGGTAATGTCCAGGTTCACAGCCAGTTTTAGATTTCAAGGAAGGGAGAAGGAGCGGGTGCTGGCAACTGGGATGGGAAGGAGCAGAGGCTCGCTTACCACTGTGCTGCTGTCCTGTCCGGAACGACACCGCGGAGCGCAGTGAAATTACCCTGTCCTGGGAGGTCTGACTGCAAAGTTTGTCTTGTAAATGTGCGGTAAATGTTTATATGGAGTTTTGTTCTGGCTTTATAATCTAATTTAAATCACGTGTGACGCCACTGGGGCCGTGCGCAGTCTGGGTGCTGCGTTAGTGCTGTAAGGGCTAAAGGTGGAGGCAGGTACGTGGGATTGTGCAGGATTGCTCTTCAAGGTCAAGGAAGTGCGGAAAGTAAGCAGTGTTAATTGGGAAAGAAAAGCAGGATTATTAAGCCACCTTCGGCTCCGGTTTCCTAAATTACAGGAGTCGACGCATTTGTCTTTTGTCATTAACTGACTGGCGCACCTTTAGAGGCAGCACTGGACAGGCCTGTTGGGAATTCTAACATTTAAAGCTGCACTTTCATCCCTCTGCTGTGCACATACATCCGAGCCCTCGAAGGGACGGGCCGTGCAGGACAGCTCCCTCCCGTTTCAACATTAGTTATCAAATGAGTGTAGATTAAAGCACGGGCTCTGCGGTTGTGTCTGCTGACTGGACAGCACCATGCCTTCCATGAGGAAGGCAGAATCAGGGCTCCTCATTCCCAATCTCCTCAGGCTGGGCCTTTACCCCTGAGGCAGTAAAACTGTAAAGGGGACAGTCTTAATGGCAGATTAGACAAAAACAAATGAGATTTGACACAAACAGGCTCTTATTTAGAAACCAGTTGATTTTTTGTTGTTTTAGCGTTTTTTCTTAAATAGGACTATTTAGCTTATTTCAGTAAGTATACGGTCACTTTGGGCTGCTCCCTGAAGTTACAAGAGACCTCTGCATTAACTCTTCTGCCATTTTACTATGTTACTCTTTAAAAACAAAGCAGGATCCAAACCATACTGCAGCAGTTTCTGTACGTGTAAAGAGCACAACTGATAACATCTAATCAGCCTCTTTGCCAAGGCAAGACAGCAAGAAGTTCTTGCTTTATAACATTAAAATGCTTTGTAGTTATATAGGACTTTTCGTGTGAAGACATCAAAGCACATTACAGGTATTAATTAATTAGGTTTCACAACACCCTTGTGAAGTATTTGTGTCCATTTACAAACAAGGCACTGAGGCAAAAAGCAGGGATGTGGCTCGCCGGGGGTTGCATGGCTGCCCCATGGACTGGGGCTGTGCCTGGTGCTGGTGTGAGGCTGGGGGACGGCTCCATCCTCAGCCTGGGTCTCTCCTGCCGCATCCCAACCGCACCGCCCGGGAGCGGAGGCGCTGGGAAGGGCAGCGCAGAGGCTCCCCGGCTGCCCTGAAGCCTGTGTCTGAGCTCGGCCACGCAGCAGGACCGGCCCAGTACAGTGGCAGTAGGAGCAGTGCAAGGCAGAAGGCTGTGCTCCTCATGCGGGCTTGGAGCTCTTCACCCCACGCCATCACGCGGCATAGCCATGTCCTGAGTCACCGGCGCGAGATTTCATTCCCTTAAGACTATTGCCCAAAGCCGTTGATGCTGGTTGGGAACAGGCAGTTTTCCCGGGAACCCACCAGCCCGCTGTCAGCCGTGTTGTCACCTGCCTTGGCTCACACCAGAGCCCAGCGCCAGCCCTGCTGTTCAGAGGCTCTGGCTGATGCCAGGCATGCCCAGTGCCCATCTCCCAGTCGCCCTCAGGAATCAGGTCTGTGTAAGGCAGCAATCCATGTGAGTCCGGTCAAAGAGGTGAAGAAGCCGCCACCACCCTCCCATTCAGCAGCTGCATGGCTGAGAGGAGCCACTGTGCTGGCAGGGCATCCGAGGATTTCCCCTCAGAGCCGAGCGAGGCGCCTAATCCCAGTGGGAAAAGGGACGGCGCCCATTGGCTCTACCACCCACAGCAGCAGAACCCCCCTGTGGAGCAGCACGAGCGTGTCCAGGAGAGACAGGTTAGGACGAAGGAAGCACGTGGGTCCAGTGCTGAGCATGAGCAGCCGGCTTAAGACACAGCCAGGCTGGAAACCGCTTTCCCAGCAGGAAAGGGTGGGGGAGCATTTGCATGCCACTGCTCCAGCAGCAAGGTACGCCTGCCTCTCAGGAAACTGCCCAGAGCCCTTTGATCAGCAGAGAGAATTATGGGCAAATCTGATTTAATAGAGGTCAAATTAACATAGATTCCATTGGCTAAATGGGGAAAATCCTAAAATAGAAGATGTTCCTGAAGGAAGAAGGAAAAAATCAGATTAAGACCAGATGAGCCTTGTCCAACTAAGAAGCATGAAATATTCTTCCCAGCATGTTGTGGTTATTTTGTAATAACCATGCATTACACTGATATGCCTGTGTAATTGCATACAGGGAGAACAGGAGTAGCATGTCGTATAAAATTGCCAGACACCATCAGCTCCCATGAAGTAAAGCCTCTTCGTAGTGGTCCGCATGTTTCCCTTATCTCACATTTCAGTAATTCCCTTTCCTGTGTTGTTTTGCCTGAGTAAGATTGTAATTTCTTTCCTAAGATTTGACCCCATAACACTTCCTTGAGGAGGAGGGAAGCGTCCTAGAAAACCACCTTATTGTTTCGTTCACTTTCCTTGAATCCTTAAAGCTCTACCTATGACAAACAGTTTGTAAATGAAAGATGCCAGGTGATGTAGTATCTGCTTCCAGTTCTCCTTGATCTCACCCGAGTTTTTGATGTCTGAACTGAACTGAAATGTGGAAATTCCTCTAAAGGCTGCATAACTATATAAAAAAGAAGACAACAAGTCCAGCTGGCCAAGGTACAGTCTTCAGGCCCCGGTTCAAACATGGCATTTAAGCACTTGCTTAACTTACTAATTGAAATCAATGGGATTTCAAGCACTCCGCTGAAATGGGAGATTCCGTGGACAACGTTTGTGCCAGTACGTTTGTAATACAGAAATCAAGTCGTGCCAGGTTTATTTTGGCTTCGGGTTTCTTTGTGGCGGTGGTTGACAAATCCACAGAATTGGACTCATACCAGAAAGGTGATGACTATAAGAGAAGCGATGACAAGAAATAATAAAATCTGAACTGGCAAACACTTTAACTTGGGCAGACTGAAAACCTCTACGTAAGGGAACAAAGCGGTCCATTTGTGCTGATAGATGCACTCTTTTCAGGAAGACCTCCAGTTAATCAGCAACTAATGTGCTGGGGCAGCTAAAAATTTGGAAGCAAATCCTTTTACAAGTGGTGTAAGTCCTCTGAAGCTTTTGGAAATGGGCAGGTTTACATCACTCGATAGTCTAGTCATATAATGTTATAATCACTTTGAAAAGATTAATTTCCTGGAGAAAGAATTTCATGCCTTTGCATTGCAGGCAACAGGACAGAGCTCAGCATGGTAATGGATTTCGTGTCTGTTGCTGGAGGTTGTCCAAACCCACCCCACTAACCAATAAATCACTGCCTAATTGAAAAGATTCACAGCAACAGATTACAACATAGAGGATGGAACCAGTACGGTAGGAATTAGACTGACAGTGTCCATACGTAGGGTGTGGTGGTGATCTTACAGCTTGCCCCCACTTGCCCTTCTCCCTCCTCTTCCTCCTTCTGCCACTCCTTGCTGCCTGATCGCTCCCTTCGTCCTCCACACCGGCTCCAGTACGTAGCTGGTCGCATGGAGAATGAGTTTGACTCCTTAACCCAGAGAGAGAAAGAAACAGCATTTTTCGGTTGAGTTATTTTTTCCTGTTTTAGTGAGTTGGCTCATTACAGTGCGAGCGAGGAGAGCATGACTGGGGAAAACCTCAGTCCTGCCATGGACACGGGCAGTTATTCCGGCTTTAGCCACCTCATGATACCACACCTTGGCTGCGCCGTGGCAGTTTCCACTTTACTGACACAGGGCAACACGGACAAGTTATTGCCGGTACATCAAAGAGCTGGAAAAAATTAATCAACAGCACCTCCGAGCTATTAGGCATAGACTGTCGTTAGATAAAATCATAAATAATGAAATCCCATCAGGATGTTGCACAACAAGTATTGAAACAAAGCTCATAAAACTCTTCTTCGCCGCATTCGAGCGATTTCCTTCCACAGAAGACATCGTTTTCTAAAAGCGGGGCTTTTTTCTTGCACAGCAAACTCACGCTGGGCAGAGGCGGGAAGGGCCCCAGCCCATGTGATGTCAGGATAAATATGTGGGAAGCCAATGCAGCAGAAAACCCAGCCAGAGGAATGTCTGGTGCAGAGCGAGTGGCGCGGGAGCGGGCTGGCTGCCGCTCCCACCCTCCACGGCGCCCGCGAGGTGCGAGCGAGTGCTCGGGCTCCGGCCACGGCCGAGGTCTGCGTGGGACAGCCCCGCGGCTGCATAGCCTCAGCCTGAGGTTTGTCCCCTGCTCATCCTCCTCCCGAGGGGTTGCCATCCCAGAACGCGTGTTTCCCTCCCGAGGGTGCGCTGAGTGAACTGGATGGGCTTGTCTATCAGATGCAGAAGCAATTAGCCTGGGCTTTAATGAGGGATTTTATTTTAGCATCTGAGTGTAGAAAACCTTAACAAAAGACCTTTGCACTAGACTCTGCAAATTTGTTGTAAGCAACAAGTAACAAGAGCAGATTTAGAGATTAAGATAATAAAAAACACTGCATTCCCTTGCCCAAAAGCCTATAAATCAAGACTTTGGCTCTTCACTGCAGAAATGCTCTCAGATGTAATTGAAAACAGGCAGCACCAATCTGAAACACTTCATCGAGCTCAGTTTGCTATGGCTTGGGTGAGGAGGTTTCCAGTGCCCCCTCAAGAAGAGGCTCCCCCTTCCTAATTAACAGGTCGGTGATGTGAAACCCTGTACCACCACCCTGCCCGTCAGCTTCATCTGAAGCTGACTAGGGATTCAGCAGCAAAGAAACATGCACCCAAGGCATGTGGGTGAGGAGGTCCCTGTGGGCCCACCACCATCTGCACACAGAACAGGCAGGGCAAGGCACAGGGCAGAGGCACATGGGTTTGCAGAGCCACAAGGCAGCTGGCTCTTTGCATGGGGATGTAGAGAAAGGACTCCTCCAAGCCTACTGATTCTTCCCATCACATGCCTGGAGTAGGACACATGGTGCCACCACCTTGCAAACGGCATTATCACCCCACATGCAGCATACCCATGATGGCTTCCCTTCCAGGAGACCACCCTTGGCTTTGCCCCACGGGGGGAGAAGTTCCCAACACCTCCATAATGCTAGAAGATCCACTATGACAAAGAAGAGTCACCTACTCAGTTTCCTCATTCTGGATAGCATTCATACCTCAGAGCCCATCTATGGTTTTTCAGGCGTCAAGCATGGTTTGAACTCAGAGGCCAAATAGCTGTCTAAAAGATACTTGCATGGGAAAGTTGTGCTGGCATAAGACAAATCATCATGGATATTCTTCAGCTGAGCTGCTGCTGCTTTAGAAAGTGCTCAATTCAAACTGGAAAGGCTGCTTTTATCCAGAACCGTCCAGAAGATGACCATAATGCTATAGTTATATATCCATAATAAACAGCAAAGCTTGCCATGAAGAGGGGAACTGAGCGCAGCAAGTAGTTCTGCAGAGCACTGGTGCTAAGCCAGATCAAGGCAATAGAATTTATAGCTGCTATTATCTGCATGAGGTATATTTATGACTCCACTCCCCATTGCTCTGATATCTTCGAATCTCTCAAGATTTGTATATTCATTCCCACAACATTCCTGTAGGTGAGGAATTTGCAAACAAGAAGCCCAAATTGGAGCTTCTCCATGCAGCATGGAGCCCGTTTTGGAAGGTGGGGAAGTTTAAGAGACCTTCAGACACATCCATGAAACTTAACCAAGTAATGTAATGTAAATAGTTGGGCTATCTACAAGGTAAGTAGCTACATTGCTTAGGGTTGGGCTGTGCAAGAGTTCAGACTAGATGAGGACAGTGAGTCTTTATCACATCAAAATATACCTCAACTTGCAACCTAAGCAACCCTGATCTAAGACTCCTTGATACAGGATGCTTAGAGGCATAGGAAAATGAAAATGCTCCAAGCCCTGAGGTTCATAATAGGATGGGGAAATAATAAGCAAGTTTGTATAAATGAATGTTTGATCATTTTATGTTTAAAATAAACCTTACATTCTGTCCCTAATTCTTCAACACACGATTTACTATTCACTATTTTGAGCAACTACATGAAACAGTAGAAAGGGACTAACACAACACCTGGGATAAAGGAAACAGCATTCCTTTTCTGTTACTCAGAAAGCTTTCACGTTAATATGGGGAGTCTATATTTTCATGTCATTTTGCCTGCATGTTTTACTGCGACATCAATTGTATTGTATTCCAAAGTGAAAATAACTTTTCTTCTTCCTGTCCTTCAAGCAGGGGAAGATACCCCTGAGCAGAGCAGGCAGACTTGGCCAGTTTTCAGGCTGAAGCTGTTCTCTTCGGGAAGGGTTCTGGCCACTACAGCTGGGAATGGTTCCTCTTCTGTGCTGGTCGCCGTAGCCTCATAGGTGCTCTTGGGCAAGCTTGGCCTCAGTTCACCGTGCTGTTCAATGACGATAATTATTCATTCTTACCTTGGTGAGCTTAATTAATACCCGTAAAGCACTTTGAGATCCTCAGATGAAAGACTCTGTTGACAGACAAAATGCTTTTATGGTGACTGTCAAATTAAGGTCCGCTGAGCTTCCTCAGCAGTTGAAAGGTTAATTAGCTTGTGCCAGGAGCCTGCCAGCCCCAGCAGAGCCAGAATGCCAGGATGGAGGTGTCCATCCCTGTCCGCTCCTCACTGAGCAGCTTTGTTGAAGGGAAGTCCTTCCCTATTCACATCTCACCGCTGGGGGATAATGTCCTTGCAGTACATGTACACACGCATCTTCCAAATGGTTGTGTTGAAACCATTTCCCTCTTCCTGTGGTCCCACATCCCAGCCGGCAGGGAGGGAGGCACCAAGCTTCCGCTGCCGGAGCTCAGGCAGGTTACTTTCCCTCCACACATGAGGGCTGTGAGCACTGCTCATCCCCTTGGCAAGCACTTGTCATCCACAGATGAGAGCCTTCCTGGAGGAGCCCAAGGCTGGCGCTGGAGGCACAGGCAGGTGAATGAGCTCTCCGGTGCGAGAGGTGCTGCCCAGCTCACGGCAGGAAACCAGCTGCAGTTTCCTGGGCAGGTCACGGCACGGTACCGCACATGGGAGGAAGGCGCCTATGAGTAAACCCTGCATTCATTAGGCATAATGCAGCGCCTTGATATGCAAATAAGGGGAGCCTGCACCTCCCTTGGGGACCCCATCCTCGGGCACCACATGAGAAATCAGAAATGACGATTTCAGCAAAGGAGGGCTTTGGGTTTGGTTTTGGTTTTGGTCTTGGTCAGACACTGCAGCTGTACTGTCAAAGCTGAGACGATCAAAAGGCCACGGCACAGTTTGCCTTTGCACACTTTGCCCTTCCGTGCGCCGTCACAGCTCCGGGTGGGCAGGTCTTTGGCGTGGTGCCTGCAGACCCCGCTCGCTGCGGCTCCCAAGGCCAGAACAGCTCACAAAAAGCGCATCAGCTGCTGTACGGGCAGAACATGGCACCCCAGGCTCACCGCACTGTGCCTGTGCTGGTTCAGCCCATGATGGGTCTGCAGAAGGGGGGAGTTGTTAAAACCTGGCGGTGGCCTGTGGGAAAAGAGGGGGTGTCCTTGCCAGCAAAACCAGGGACAGCACCAAACCTGGGCTCCCCTGCGTCTCAGTGCATCTCTATGTCAGCACCAGTGCCCTTCGCTGAAGCACCGGCAGCCTGACTGGGCAGTCCTGCGCCACTGCCCATGCGAAGGAGAGAACGGCTGCGCTTGCACTGGTGATGCTATCTGCTTACCTTCTGCATGGGGTTTCTGTAAGCCAGGATGGGGAGCTCTGTTTTGCTGGTGGTTTCCTTTCTGCGCTCTCTCTCGCTGTGTGCGCTAACCCAGCCCCAAACTGCCTATGTCCGGCACAACTGAGCCTGCCCGCCTCTCGTTTCACAGCTTTCCTGTTGCAGAGAGGATACCCAGCTTTTGCTGGGCTGGTGTTTGCCTCAGCAGAGCACAGCACTCTGCTGGGTGAGCCCAGCCCTGGTGCCCTCCTTCCCCTGCGCAGACCATGACCATCCCTGGCAGTGGCTCCTCAGGTACCACTTTCCGCCTGAGCATCACAGCTCCAGCAATGACAAAGGTACACTGGGTATTTTGACCCTTCTGCTCTCCGGAAGTATTTAAGGGCAGAAAGCACAGATCTCTGGTGCTAAAAAACTGCTTTCTGGCCAGTCTTCACCTGGGAAAAATCCCCAAACAAAATCAACCTCTCCTCTCCCTGGGTAGGAGATACTGCAGTTTGACTCATGGGATTTTAGACCACGTGTATGTTTACCAAAAGGCAGCATCTTGTGCCCCGGCTAATTGCCTTTTGAAGCAGCCTGGAGGAGAGAGCGTGAAGGTTTCTTAGAAGATTAAAAGTAGTAGTGAAAGTCACAGGGCCTTTTTCCTTTATACAATTGAAGCCAAATTTGAGTAATAACCCTTCTGATGTCTCCGGGGGGGAGGAGATGTGACGTCTTGAGGTAAACCACACATCCCGTAACTACTACTGTGCCATCCGCGAGCGCTGCCTCGCTGCAGAAGTGGCAGAACTGCTTTTCAGCAAAAGTCACCGCTGTTTTTGGAGGGGAACGATTCCAGTCAGAGAAAGACCGGGCAGCGGGGAGGAAGAAAACCCGACCGCAGTAAAGCAGCCATTGAACCTGAAAGGAAAAAGACGTCAGCATCTCCGGCAGGGGCTCTCCTTTTTGTCCTGGTATATCCGTGTACCATAATTATGCGGAAAGAAGTCGTGGGTGGGTCCGGCTTACTGACAAGCCGAACCGTATGACCTAACGCCGTGACATCGCGAGGGAAGAGGGGTTGGCTCATCCACCTCGTGGGACCTGCAAAGCTCAGGGTGGGCACCCACCGGCGTGTCTTCGTTAGCCTTCCCCTGGTTGATGGGGTGAGGAGGGTGCCCCTGCTCTGGCAGAGGATCACTGACTGGGAGGCAGCCAGGTGATGGTGGTGACTCAGGAAGAGATCATTAGGGATAGCAGAGGAAAGGTCTAAGTGCTATGGGAGCTGAGCTGCATCCCGTCTACTTTCCAAGAGAGGCCTAAACAGGGGTTGAAACCCCAAGGAAAGGGCAATTTGGAGCTCCTGAGCTCCTCGGTGATTCAGAGGTGTGCCCAAGGAAAACCTGGTGCTGAGAGCTGCAGGTGAAGACTGTGGGACTCTTGCTTTGAAATTTGTAACGGGTAGAGAATGAGGTGAATCGTGCGGCTTATCGAAACCCTGAATCCCTCTGGGGTGGCCCTGTTGGGACACATGGGAAGGAAGCTGGGCCAGAGGAAGGGGCTTGAGCACTTTGCGGTGGAGCCTGGAGGCAGACGTGGGGCTGCTTCGGACCTCCCGTGTTAAAATATCACAGCAAGGTAGCTGATGAGAGCCCAGCTCAAGGACAGACATAAGGAGAGCTTCTTAACCCCTTGCAAGGTCATGCTCCGTCCCTCATCCATTTAAACAAACATTGGCAGAACACTGAGGTGGCCAAGGAATGGCTATAGGCAAGGTCTGAGGTGTAGACCTCTCCGTCCCCAAGCCTATGACTGAAATAGAAATCTAAGTATATCTGTAGCTGAGGACGGAGGTGTGCTCTCCAAGTTCCATAAGGATGTACAGCCCTGGAATGGCATGGAAAGCCACGGGTTACGTCTGTTGTGAGGAGGCACCTACCACCACTAACTGCACTAGAGGCTGCTCCTCAGTTCTTTCAGGACAGCATTTTGCTAATCATCTCTTCCAATCTACAAGTTTCGGTACCTTCCCATCACTGCTCCCCAAAAAAAACAGGAGGGGAAAAATGTGCCTGTTCGTCTCATTGATGCAAATCCAGTTGTCAGGATGTCTCTGATGGGACAGCGCTTGGGATTGTCGCTTACCTGGCTCTAAAATCTAGGATAACCGTATTTCTAACATCCCATCACCAAATGGTGTTTCCTGGCATTCCCACCTCTCTCCCACCTGCAACCACCAAGCACTGCAGAGACACGGGATCTCAGGTCAGCACATCCCAGCGACACCCATGCCAGGATGGACACGCCGTTGGCAGTGCCGGGCTCCTGATCCCAGGACCACCTGGCAGTGGGGCTGCCTGCCATGCGGGCACAGCCGTCCACGGCGCCAGATGTGTCAATGCCCGCGTTTACAGGCTCCCCCGAGTGAGAGAGCACGGGGATGTTCAGGTGGCTGAACCTCCTCCTGTTGTTTTAAGGGTTCTGGCAACCAGTCAAGAACAAAAGCTGAGACAGCCAGTTCCCGTTTGCAGGCACGTCCCTACATTTCAATGTGGCAAACCTTGTGATTTAGCAAGTGAGAGCCTTCTGCCCCAGGGCTGTTAAAAGCTGCTTTTTTAAAAGGGGGGGGGGGGGGGGGGGAGAAAGAAAGGAAGAAGAAAACAAACCTGAAGACTTCCAAGAAAATGAGGAAAACACCATTGGATGGGCTGCAGGACTTGGACCAGGCTTCTGACTGTGCCTCCATGCAGGGGAACCTATAGGCTGAGTCTGGCCCTTTCAAAGCTGCTGGGGGCTTTTGTTTGTTTGGTTGTTTGACAAGCTCGTGCTTAAGCAGATGGGAACAGAATGCGAGTGGCTTTTGCTGCCTTCATGAATAATGAGGACCATTTGATGCTTTTCTCCCCAAAAGTGAGTATCCCCCTGGCTGAGGTGGAACATGTTGGCTCATAGGACAGTGCTCATCAGTGGAAAAGGACAAAGTTAGTCAATCCAGTGTAATATTTTCCGCTACTGCAGGCTGCGGCTGGTGGGAGTCTGAACCTGACAGGCTGTGCACCCTCCCCAGGGCCAGCCCTGCCATGGACGGAGCAGGTTCTCGCATGCCAGGTCCCCATGGGCTTGTAGGCAGGCATGTGTGCATACATGCGTGCACATGCATGTGTGTACATGTGTGCCCTCCATAGAAGAGCCAAAGGGTGTTTGTGGTGAGGCAGATCCCCTCTTGGACTAGATCTGGAGTCCCTGGGCTGCATCAGGGTGGCAAGGGACAGCCACAGGGACCCAGCAGAGGTCCCAGGCTCCCTCAGAGGGGTGCAGCCATCAGCTGGTGGGCTCCAGGATAGTTCCAAACCTCCGTGGTTCCTGCAGTTGCCAGCATAGGGTTACAAGCCCAAAGGCAAAGTGCACAAGCTGCCGCATGTCATCAGTGGTGATATCCTTGCATGGGAGAGGAGCAACCCGCCACTTCTTTAGGGTACCAAATGCAGCAGAGATGCGGCTGGTGGCAGTCTTGGGCCCCTGACCCTCACGATGTCCCTACAAGCTGTCCTTGTAGGGAGCCTGCTGACACTCTTGCCCACATAGCCGGCCGGCCTTCTTCCTGCAGCTGCTGGGTCCTCCTGCTCCCAGCCCCAGCCTCGGGCATCGCAGCTTGTCGCAGCCTGCGCTGGCACTGCTGTCTGAAAGGCAGCAGGGAGAGAGCAGTAGGGATCAGGCTACTTCCTTATGGCTTCTTGGGCGTTCATTCGTGTGCAACCAGCAGTGGGGCTAGCCCTGCCAGCGAAGTAAAGAGTGCGCCCCTGGGTACCTGGCTGCGCATGCCAAGCCAGGCGTCTTAAATGAGAAGCTATTGAAAAGGCCGAAGCGCAGATAGTGTCCCCGGCCACACGCAATGGTGTCAGCGGGAGAGCTCTGTGGCACAGCACCCAGCTGCAGAGCTGGTACCCAGAAAGCCAGGGAGCAGCCGCCTTCTTTATTTTACAAACAGGTATTGCCTTTGGAGGCAGGATCAGTTGTAGCATATTTATGGTGAGAGTGAAAGACAAAAAGCAGAAGCCCCTGCCAAGAGCAAGTGAAATGGGTTTGCTTTTTAAAGAGCTACCACAGGGCCGATTACCTTTCCAAGTAATTAAACATTGTGAAAGGTTATTAACGTGCCGATAATAGACAGCTTCGCAAGCTGCCAGCACAGCATGATCTGACCGAGGAGGGCACAATGGCAGAGAGCAGGACTGCTCTGCCTGCCTGCCTGCCGTTGCAGCCCCACGGGCTGGATGTGTCCACAGGCACCAACCCAGGGGCCCGAGGGTCCCAGCGCTTCCAGCTGCGCTGAGCGCCTGCAGGGCTCACCCTTGCCGGTGGGGGGGCTGCGGGATTGCGGCTTCCTGCATGGATTGGATCGGATGGATTGGATCGGATCATCGCGCCCCGACCCGGGGCAAGGCAGCAGGTGTCCGCGGGCAGCCCAGGGCCTGTCTGCACTCGCAGCCCGATGCAGGTTAATGTGTATTAGTTCTCTTTAAACTGCCTCTCATCCGCAAACACCGTCTCTTGTTGTGGACCCAGTGGTGTCTCTAACCCCGCTGTGGAAGCAGGCTTGCAGAGGGGTGGGATGCGCTTGCCTGAAGCCACATGTGCACTCTGTCACTCACACTGCCTCCTGAGGGTGCCCCTGCTGTGTTCCCCTGGGTTTCAGCTTCATGCTTTGGGAGTGCTCTCCCAGCACATCCCCATCTAAAAAGTCGCCTGTGGGCAGGGGCAGCCCTCACTGGTCCCAGCTCCTGGGAAGCTCCCTGCAAGCCCTGGGATCGCATCCTAGCCAGAGGGATGGTAGGTGGGCAAACACTTGGCCAGAGCAACCGCCTCCGAGTCCTTCCCTGAGGCCCGAGGTGGAAAAGCTGTGCTTTTAACTCATCTTTCTGTGCTCAGCAGCGAGAGGAAGAAGGCGGAGGAAAGAAAAGTGCAGGCCGTGGTGGAAAGATTCAGTAACGCCCTGGGGGAGAGCATCCTTGGAACCCTCCTAAAACTCGCCCAGCATTATAAAAGCTTGGTACATTTTCCTGGACTCAGTGTTTGTGTTGGCATCACACCATGCGTTGCTTTAAAAGAACTTAAAGTGCCTTTGCATGTAGGCTGTGTGCACAACCCGAGCTTCTAGGTCATCCTGCTGCTTTCAAAAACCCTGTTCTGTATTCCTGAGCAAGCCAGCAGTTTATTATGGGAGGTGTTTAGACTGGGGCATTTAAGAAATACTACATAATAGCAGTCTCCACCTCACGTCCCAGAGAATTTGGCTGGTGTTGCTGGTTCTTAAGTGTCATCAGGATAAATACAGAACTAAAACAAATCAGGGTAGTTGGTATTTTCCTGCTGTGACTCTTGTAGGCTTTCCAGGGGCTTGGGTGGAAAGAGCAAAGTACTTCCTCATGCACGGATTGGGCTCTCCCTAAGCACAAATGGATAGGAGCAAGGTTTTCAAGATATGCTCCCATGAAGTGAGTGGCCTCAGTTACAGACTCTGGGCAGCCTCACTTTGCAGCATGACCATAGCCTCCTGGTGCCACCAAGATGTCAGGGGCAGTGAGAAGCTGAGTGCCAGACACTCCGTGCCACATAGCAGCTTGTAACTCTGCAGCCAGCAGGGAACCAGCAGGATGACTGAGATCTGTGCCCACAAGTCCACAGGGTACAGGGACCTCAGCCCAGTGGGAATGCTACCATGCTGCTTCCCGGAGTGAGGCTGCACAGGTCTGGGTTTGGTTTCATGCTCTGGCAGTCCTGTGCAATCCTTATGGGTGGATTGCTGGGGTAGAGCCTGTCCTGGATGGCAAGAGAGGAAGAAGCCTTTCCCAGATGCTCAGGTGGATCCTCGGTCCATTTGCAGTCCTAAATGCCCAATCTCTCAGAAAGCATCAGTGCTCCTAATAGATGTTTCTTTGCCAGGGGTATCAAAGTATCCCGGGAAGATGGAAAGAGGCTCTGGATCACGAGGACACCCACTGGGACGGAGAAGAGCCAGGCCACACAGGGATAGCAGCCCAGCTTGTGAATCCTCTCCCTCCCCCCAGGGCTTTCATCAGCGCACAGGTCACCACCCTACGAGACAGAAAGGACACTTTACAGGTTCAGTCAGCAATTAACTTCGCCTTCGCTTCTCAGCCGTCTGCTCTGCTCTCTCCTTGTGAGCGGCGCTGTAGTCCCTCCACTGCCTCGAGCCGTGTCTGCAGGCGCTGCGCTGATCAATATTACTTGCTGGGAAAAGTAAGCCTCACTTATTGGCCACACATATACCCGAGTGCTTGTGTCAAACCCTTCATGTCAGCTGAAGGGAGGCTCGCCACCAGAAAGGTCAAACTGCCTCAACCTGATCTGAGCTCAGCCATTAACTCCTGTGTGTTTATCTGCCTCCCGCTATCAGGACTATCTCCGTGTGCCACACAGCTCCCTCCTCCTCCTCCTCCTTGCTGCCATGCTGCCGGGGAGTACTTCTGAGGGGCTGAATCACGCAGGCAGGAACAATGAGCTGTCTGATAAGCTCAGCTGGGTGATCCACTTGGCCTGCACCAAGTGCTTCATAGAGTTAAGGTCCAAAACTCTGCAGTTTTGAGAGGCTGTTCCCTCTCCTGCCAGCCCAGGCTGCGAGGACACAGCGCCCAGTGCTCCTCAGCAGCATGGCTGCGGGCCTGATCCTGTTTGTGCCTGAGCATGGGCACTTCAGGCAAAATGCTGTCGTAGACTCGTAGAATAGTTTGGGTTGGAATGGACCTTCAAAGCTCATCTAATCAACCCCCCTGCAATGAACAGGGACGTCTTCAACTAGATGGGGTTGCCCAGAACCACGTCCAACCTGGCCTGGAATAGCTCCAGGGATGGAGCACCCACCACCTCTCTGGGCGGCTTGCGCCAGTGTTTTATCTGTCCTCAGCATCTGTTCAGGTGAGCTATCGGGGTGCTGACGGGGTAGGGTTTACTGCTCCTGAGGTAGGTTTTTGGTCCTTTCCACTGCTCTGACACAAGAAAATGTGGGTTTTGGAGCCCTGCTCACAAAACACAGCAGGAAAATAGTCGAGTCCCTTACAAGTCTGGGCAATGGGAAAAGAGCTGGGTCCATGCTCTGCAGGGCAGTGCTCCTGTCCCCTAAAACGCCTCCTGTCACAGCATCTGCCCAGCAGCACTGGCAGCCCTGCTTGGGATCTTGTGGGGAAGCTCCTGGGCATCAGCACGGATGAGCTTCAGTGGGCCCTTTGGCTGCTGGGACCAGAGGTGGTGTCTCAGCAAGAGGCCGGAGCTGGGCAAGGCAGGCTCGCGTGTTGCTGAGACAGGTTTGGAGCTGGGCAAACAAACACAGGTATCAAGATAAGACCGTTCATCTCATGCCAGAGGTGCCTAGAGCTCAGCTCGTGGGATCTCAGTTCCCATCTCTCACATCCCGTGTACTCTGGGGCTAGGAGAGAGCTCTCATCCCTAGGCTGGTACCTCCTGGAGCTGTTTTCTGCTTCCCTACACCAGCAAAATGCAATAAACAGTGCGTCGTGGTCACTTTTAATAAGCCCTTGGTCTCAATCCACTTTCTGCACCTGCTGCTCAGTGGGTTGGGAGGATCTTTGTTCTGGAGCACTTTAAGAGGGCTGAAGCTGTTTCTGCTTTGAAGTAGCATTTGGCTTTGTCGGCGTCTGGGATCTCTGCAGAGCTGCCCTTGTGTGGAGCCAGCAGGACCGCTGGCTACAGCACTGCACCATGGCTGTGCCACCTTTCAGTGCCCACACTGCTGCAGGACTGCCCTGCTGCCACCCTGCAGGCATCCCAAGCCCTGAGCATCACCCAACCCTGCCCCAAAAGAAGGAGGAGCGTCACAGCATCTGGCTTTATGCTGGGCTTTTATTTACACCGGGATTGGGAAAGAGTTAAACGATGTCACCCCATCCCTCAACAGCAGTAAGGGCGGCAGGATTAGCGTCATTACCCTGGACTGGACATACGGCAGCACGCACCCCAGCAGTCACCTGAGATTTCAGTTGAGGGAGTGACTCCCTGCCCTAAAGATGCGGTGCACTGGCTGCTGAAGGGAGGCCTGATGGCCGCCCTCCTGAAAACAACAGGGTTATCAGCAGGACAGAGGGCTCTTTGGCCCGACAGTAGTGGGTAGGAAAATTACTCTGCTTGGCGAAAGGTGTTTGCCGAACCACGTCCTGAAGCCCTTTGAAGGAGAAAACCTTCATTCTCCCTTGGATATGCTGCAGTACTTAATAAATAACTGTAATTAAGTGTGAGGTGGTAGCTTAAGAGCTGGTTCCCAGAAGTTAACATCAAAACACTTGCTCTTAGCACTTAGAGAGACAATATGAAAGCAGACTTCACGCACAGATTAAAGTAGAGTTGTCAGGAAAGGCTGGAGAGCCCCAGAAACGCATACACTGCTTCTTCAGGGAGCTGGAGGAAAGGTCTTGGGAAGCAACAGAGCCGCTTCTGTAATAGAAGTCCCTTTTGATGAACAGTGACCAAGGTAGCACCGGAGTGAGTTTTAAAACAGGAGATGGGAACCTGGTGGGGAGAAGAGGTGGGTGCCCTTTCCTGCCCTGCAGCAGGGACAGCCACAGCACCTCTCAGCTTTCCTTCACTGCCGGCTGGCATGTTTAAGGTGAAGCAGTTACTGCAGGCTTCTTCCTAGGAGGTGTCTAAAGGGGTGTAAAAAAGAGGAGCGAGGAGAAAGAGGATCATAGACGCAATGTGTTTTTGATCAAAACCCAGCGATCCTGCCCTTAGGCGGGTGTCATGGCGTGGTGCTGCTGGGAAGGCTGGAGAAAGAGGTCCTGACTGCAGGCTCTGCCACGTGCTTGCCAAGGGCCAAGTCTAAGCTGCTGCTGCTGAGTGCCCTTATCCTCTGCTCCTGTAAAAACATGGTGAAAAGCATTCCCAGCTCTGGGTTTCAGTCTCCTAATTGCTGCTGAAATCAAGAAGCATGAGGAGCCAAAGTCTCATTTGCCTTACAATGATCCTCTCCTGCCCTGGAACCTGGGCTGGTCTTAATTTGTCTATGGTTCAGGCAAGAATGGACTAGGCAGACATACATGTTATCTCTTGTTTTTTTGGAAGGAGGGAGCCTATTGCACAATGAAGCTTGGTCTGGATGCGGATTAAAAATGCATGTGTCTGGGGCACTGCGAGCCAGGCTAGTCTGAATTACCTTGGTCCAAAAAACCAGAACAGAATTGCACAGGGCTGATATGGGAATGAGGAGGCTCCATGGGACTGATTACTTTGTTCTCTATGGGAGACAGGGATCACTTCTGTATGTGTGAGCCCCTCTTGGCCAGAGGGGTTTTGCCCTCCAAGGCCAGAAGGAACTCTCACAAAGCCGATGTAAATGCATGGTAGAACTTCAGCGTCGCACCTGGGGGCCATGGGTCGGGCACTGGTGGATGGCAGGGGGCTGCTGGTCCAGCCATGGAAGTGAGGTTCTTCACCCCACAAGAGCTGAGGGATTGGCCTCGGGGGTGCTTCCAGCTTCCTACACTTCTTACAGGGCTTTTAACCAGAGGATTTACAAGTGTCAGCTAATTGCATCCACATTAACTGCAGCCAAATATTAAAACAGCACTTGAATGTCATTTCAAACAAGCTGTTCCCAGACTAGGTCTCATGTAAATTCGGCAGGATGGGGTAGATGTGCCAAAATCACGTTGGAATAATGTTTGAAAGCAACGCTGAAAATGCTTGTGCTTGAGCTGAGACATAGGAGCGGGTAGTTTAGGTTTAATGATGTGCTGGAGGAAAACTATAGAAGCAATTCTAAAGAGGAGGCACGAGAAACCCCCTTTCTCTTCCACTCACAAAATGCCTCAGCACTAACACTCCAGCACGCCCCTCTCCACGCGCCCTGTTTCTGGCCATCTCTCTCCTCTGGGCCAGATACTTCCGCGTCCCTCGCTGCACAGTAGAGCAGGTTCCCCAAGCCCACCAGCCTGCCTTCGAACGCGGTTGAAGCCGCGGCTGGTGACCCCCAGTGACTGCAGCAGTTCCCAACGCCTGGTGAACCCCAGCATCTCTGCCTGAGGAGAGCTGGCGGCACAGCCAGGGAGGGACCAGCCAAAACCCAACCCCTTTCATTAAGCTGCTTTATTACAATGCGTGTTTTCCCCTGCCTCTCTTCATCTCTTAACAACTTCAGCCCAGCTCCTCTCGCATCCTGAATTAATTCTCTTTCCAGCAAAAGGAAGCACATGCACATCACCTGCCTGATGTGCGACCCAAGGGGAGGAACGTGGCACAGCCTCGTGGTGCCAGCTAAAGCGCATCTCTCCTCCCCAGCCCTGTCCCCACCTCCCTTAAAGACAGACTCTGTGTGAAATAGGCTAGCTGATTTGGAGGGAGGATTTCACTTGCCTGGAAAATGAAGGTGCTGGAAACCAAACAGCATCAGTGGGAGTTTTAGTCTCAAATGCCTGGCTCAGTGCTGAATGAAGATCAAGTGCTGAAGGCTCAGCACCAACGGGCTGCCTGGTTTCTGAGGGGCCCAAAGGCCTTGGGCCTGAAGCGGGTGCTGGTTCTCCCTTCCCAGGGAGGACCGTGTGGGTGGAGAAAGCCCATTACTCCCAGATGAGCTCCTGTGTGAAAATACCTTGTCCACAAGACAGCTTAAATGGGATTTCACAGCTTGAACTTAAGTGACTTCTCCTTCCCCACCAGCAAAAAGGACACACTTGGGGCTGGGTGAATCCCCCAGAGAGGGTGAAATTGGGACATTCTGGGTCTAAGAGCAGTGCTGTATAAAGCAGTATCCCCACTGTATCGCCCAGGTCACCCCAGAGCCTCATTCTCTGTGCAATGCCTCTGCTCTATCCACTTCTGCCACCTTCCAGCCTGTGCTGGGCAGTGACCTGGTGATGCCATTGCCACCGGTGGCCGGCTGTGACTGGCCTTGCCCCGTGAGTTTCCACTGCAGGGAAGCGTTGAACCTGCCCTGCTCATGACATACTCTGCTTTGGAGGCATTGAGCAGCTCTGGGGCTGGGTCCTGAGGGGGGTGGGGGGGGTACATATCAGAAAAGAAAAAGAAGTAGAAAAGTTAAATGGGAATAATAAAAGTAAGAGGGGAAAAGAAGAAAATATAAATAGGAATAAATATTAAAAATAATTAAAAAATAACAGAAAATGATGAATATTTAAAAACAAGGAGAAATAAATAATAAAAGAGAAAGATAAATGTACATAAAACCAATATCATTAAAAGCAAATAATATTTTAAAAAATAAAATCAGGAGGAAAAATTTATATTAAAAATAAAAGCATAAAAGTAGCAATATAAATAATATAGAAAATTGAAAGAAAAGAAAAAAAAAAAGAGAAGAGGAAAGAAGAGGCAATAAGCGAAAACAAAAAGATGAAATAATTTGAAAAGTAAATAAACCCCAATAAGCAAAGATTAAAACAACAGCAAAAACCAACACCAGGGTGAGGCTGCTCTGAAAACCAGCCGGGTCCAGCGCTCGGTTCATCGATGCTGCGACGAAGCGGGCGGCGCACGGGGGTGCCGCTGGTTGCAGCCCCCTCCCGCAGCCGAGGATCCTGCAGTGCAGGACGGACCCCGTGTATGGTGATACATCATACCCCCCCTCCTCGCCGAGATTTGCCGCCCGTTGCCCCCAGCGCCCCCCCGCCCCAAGGGGCGCCTGCCCCTTTAAATCCCGGCGGCGGAGCCAGGGAATCCCTCTCGCAGCGCGTCATCCGCGGCAAGGAAACCCGCGCTCGCGTCGTGCGACGCAAATGACCATTTTTGGCAACGTGCGACAACGGACGGGACCAAGTGGGGCGGGGGGAGGCGGGGCCTGACGGGAACACGGCTCCGCACCGCCCCCGCCGCTCCGACCGCCCCGCCCGGACCCGCGCAATGCCCGCGGTGCAGCGGGGCGGGCAAAGCGGCCGGGGGCGGCGCGGCGGGCTCGGCGAGGGCGGGCTCCATCCCCATGTCCCCGTCCCACCCCCCCGCGGCGGCGGCAGGTGGGAGGCTCCGCGCTGGCAAGGTGTGTCCGGTGCGCCGCGGGTTTGACGTGTGCGAGTGCACATGGTGCGGGGCGGCGGGCGGATAATAAGCGAGTGGGGCCGCGGCGATGCCATTGCTCTGAGTCACCGCGGCCGCGCACAGCTCCCGCTCCGGTAACCGGCGTGGGGCCCGCTTGAGTCACCCCGCGACGGGAAAAGGGGCGGCCGGTGCTGGTGGTGGTTGGTGGGGGAAAGGAGGAGGAAGGGGAGGGGGGGGGGGCGGAGGAGAACCGCTCCGCCCGCAGCCCCCGGGGCCGCGGCCGCTCCGCCGGCGGGGTGAGTCTCGCCGGGCAGCGCGCAGAGAGGACATCGCGCTGCCTGCGCGCTCCGCTCCCGCCGAGACCGCCCGTCCCGTCCCGTCGGCGCGTCCCTACTGCCCGCGCTTCTTTATTTTATTATTATTATCATCATCTTGGTTTTCTTTTTTTCCCTCTTTTTCCCACCCATATTTTTTTTTTTTTTTACCTTTTTTCCCCTTCTCCAAAGCCTTTTTTGTATCCCTTTCCCCCCGCTGTCCGCGGCGAGCGCTCAGAGGCGAAAGGCAAGAGCCGCCGAAGAGGTCGGGAGGGAGAAGGGGGCGGGGAGACGACGAGGGAGCGGCGAGTGTCGGTGCGGGAAGGCGGGGACGCGGCTCCCCCGGCCCGACCTCGGACCATGTACCAGGACTACCCCGGGAACTTCGACACCTCCTCCAGAGGCAGCAGCGGCTCCCCGGGACACCCCGAGACCTACTCCAGCGGCGCAGCCCAGCAGGTAAGGCCGGGAGCTGCTCCTCTCCCCCGGTTCCCCCCGGGGGCTGCTGCCAGCGCTCCAGGCACGGGAGTTCCCCGCCACACCCGGGGAGCGGCGCTTCCTCCGCGGCGAAGGCGCGGGCGCCTCGGAGAGGCGCCGGCCGCGGCGGTTCAGGCGGGGCGGGCGCGGGCTGCCCGCAGCCGTCGTCCCGTCCCGTCCCGTCCCCGCCGGCGGAGCGACGCCACTTCCCTCCTTCCCCGCCTGCGCCGGGGCGGGCGCCGCGACCCTACCGGGCGGGACACTGAGCGGACTTCCCCGTCGGTCGGGGCTCGGTGTCCTCTCCGATAGCTGAGGAAGCGCCCGGCGCGGCTGCCCATGCCGCCGCCGACCGGGTACAGCGTGGCCCGCGGGTGTCGGGGGGGGGGGGGGCCTGCCCGGCGCCCCGCCGGAGTTAGCTCGGAAACTAAAGGGCTCCTCCGGGCAGTTGCCGGTAACGGCAGCGCACGGGCGCATCTGTGGCTCTTTTTCCTGCTTTTGTTCTCGCCGGGAGCTTCGCCGCCGTTCCCCGCTCGCCGCCCATTCCCGGGCTCTGCCCTGGCTCGCTCGCAGCAGCTCGGGGTGGCCCTTTCCGGGGCCCCGGGAGCTGCCGCCGAATTACTCTGAGGGCGCTGCCGCAGCCACCGTAGCGCCGGCAGTGTGGGGGGGGACGGGACGGGATTTGGAGCGGGCTCCGGCTTCTCCAAGCGCCCGAAGTATTCTCCCCGCTTCTCTCCCCTAAAACTCAGTCTCCGGGGCTGCTTTCCGCCTTGCGCACCGTGACCCCAAAGGCCTGTGATGAGCCGCTCTGCCCGGCCGCCGCTCTGCCGCTCCATTGGGAGCCCCGGCCGCCCTCTGCCTGGCGGCGGCCTGTTCCCCAGCATGAATTCACGGGAGCCGGTGGAGCGCTCCCTGGCCCGGCTCCCCTCGCCGGCTCCCGCGGCCGGGAGGCTCTTAGGGAGCGGGAGATAATTCCTTGTGGAAGCGGCGTGAACTCACGGACCTAAAAGCCGAGTTGGGCGGTTGTTTGGTTTATTTCCCCCCCGACACCTTTTCATTTCCTTAAGAAAACGTTTCGGAATGGCTTATATGCCTCCATCTACTGAACCCACCACTTCTGGGGAAGGCATTACACAATCGGGCCTGTTATACAAACCTGGGTTATTTCATAACTTGTTTACATCAGCTGGCCCAGCCTCACTCTCTTTTTTTGCCTCTGAAAAGTCAGAGTTGGGCTGCCCCCCACCCTCCCTAATATTGTTATTTCATGTGTGGCTCGTATGAGCGACCTGGCAGCGGGAGCACATCGCTGTCCTCGCATCAAGAAGTCATAAGATCATAAAAGAAGAAGGGGGGGGGGGGGGAGAACCCGTCCAGTCTCAAACTTTGCCAACCGTACCAGCCCGTGACATTCCTCGCATAAAAGAAGTTTTACCAGAAATGACTCGCTGCCGCTCCCCGCCTGCTCCAAACGCATCTCGCTGGTGCCCTCTGCGGGCTGCACGCCGAGATTCCCAGCGGTTGTTGCGCGGCTCCGGTTTATCCCCCGCTTTACGGTAAATGCTAGGGCAAGGCTGTGGAACGGGAAGGGCAGCTGAGGAGCTGGAAACGCCCGGCTGAGAAGCTGAGAATTCTCCGCTCTCCCTTTCCTCCCTTTGCTGCATCCAAGCGCTTGCTGCAGGAGGTCGTGAAACTCCTGAGCCCCTTAATACTGGAGCTAAGCGAGGTCTGACCCGCAACCGGGGGTCCCGCGTTTCGTTGTCGGGGGCTGCGCGTCTTCCCCAGGCAGCTGGCGTGCTTGGCTTTTGATACAGGGGCTGGAGACCAGTTTCTAGGGTTACTATCTGAAACAGGGCTCTGAGCAGGACACCGGCTTAGCAAGAACATAAATGTTTTCTTTAAGAATCTGGGAGATTTCTCAAGGCTTGTGCTTCGTCTCTCCCTTGATCCTTACAGATGTTGTAGATTAGGATCAAATGTAAGCGTTGCCTTTACCCTAGCAGTCGGGCTGTTCTGCTGATTCTGGTCTATGGAGATCTGCCGTTTTATCGCTGTAGAAAATATGCATTGTAGGAATTTTTTCTTTCGTGTCTTTATTTGTCTTTCTTTCCCAAAGCAAGAAAAGATGCATCAGTCACATGTTTAACTGGAAACTGTGTCTCTGAGCCAAAACTTTGATGCTTTTTAATTATTTTTCCCATACAACGCAGCACTGGAACATTTTCCTTTTAAGTTGCGTGTCATGCTATTTTCCTAATCACTGACTTGCCATGTGGTAAACATAGACTTTCATGGGAGGAGTTTGTGTACTCTTTCAGACCAGTCGACTTTCCCCTCTGATATCTCAGCTGTGTGTCCATTTTCCCTTCGAGGAGATGTTCCACTTGGGAGAGCCAACAGGTCCCTTGTATTTATTATAGCATGTGTCCTAAACACCCTGTATTTTATAACTGAGTAGCTGTTAAACATCCTCGGGGTGGTTTTGTTGCTGGGTTTGGTCTTTTTCCATGGCCACCATACCTGTTTCTCGACCAGTTTCTGGTGCTACTCAGCACTTGTAGTCACAGATGTAAGCAAAGTTCTGGAGGGGTGCAGAGATGCGGTGGGGTGTGGTATAGAAGCTCCTTGTTGAGATGGAGAAGGAAACCATGGAGCCAAAGCCTGCAATGTTCCCGTGCTCCTAAGCTGTGACCTGCTAACCGAGCCTGCCCCTGGCAGGACTCACTCGAGACTCCCTGGCTATGGACTGGGGGAGGCTCCCATCCCACCACATATTTTTGAGGCAGAGCAGAGACTGACCTCAGTTCTTGGCATTCCTAATAACAGGACTCTTTCTGCTTGCTGCTTAGTTATTGGGGTTTTTTAATGATACCTTCATCTGCGTATTGCTTGGGTCAGGAGGGGAGCAGTGGCTTGGTTGTTGAGTGTGTGCTGCGTGTGTAGCCCTGCAATCTGGCTATCGCCACATCTTTTCTGTAGTGCTGTGAATTCCTTGCAGATAAGGAAAACCAAGAGCCTGGCAGCGAGGTGCCTCCAGGAGCCTCTCCCGGATCAGGAGAGGAGTGCTGTGGGTGTCCTGGGTGAGGAAATGCAGGAGGGGTCTGGAAAGAAGAGAAACGGGGAAGTGGGTGGGGGCAGGTGGTGCTGTCAGGGGGATTCGAGCCACTGAACGCGGCCGTGTCCCAGAGGTCAGAGCTGATGGCCACTGGGCACAGCAGTGGGAGCAGCAGCATTTTGGCATAGCTAGTCTAGTCCAGTGCGGTGTCCTAGCAGGGAAAGACTGACCAGTCAGGAAGCAGTGCTTGTAAAACCTCGCAGCAGCCTGAGTGCCCTTATCTGAGGACTCAGCCTGTCACAACAGCGTGTCCCTGAGTTAGTTATCAAGGGAAAACACAGAACACAGGTTTGGGAGAAACTGTTTGAAGATATTTTGAGGGATTGGAGGGGAAGCTGGTGACAGAGATGGATGGTGGCACAGGCAGCGGCTGCAGCCCGAGTGGTCTCTTCCCCCAGTCTGCAAGCAAGGACCGTGGAGGGATGCAAGCAAGCAAGCCTGTGGAGGGATGTGTCTGGACTGAGGAGCTCCCCCTTGCTGTCCAGGAGACCTCCACTGGTGTTAGAGAAGAGTCCTAGGCTGAACACAGGACAGACTGCGAGTGGAGTAGTTGCTTTACCAATAACTGGGAGCCTGCTCTTTGTGAAGCGCACTTACATCTTTATGTGGCTGATTTGGTGGCAGGTCTGACTCTCCTGACCTCTGATGGGAGTTTTTAGCAGATCATTGGGTGTCAGAGGCCAAGGTTGTTTGCTCTGGAATGCAAACATTGTCTTCACATAGCAAACCATGGAAAGATCTCAGTTTTTCAGCCATAGCTTCCTAGTGTCCCCGCAAAGAAGACTGGACTCTTCTCTGCAGTTTGGGTACAGGAGGGATGGTGGCACAGGTAGGCAAAAGGTCATCGTAGAAGCCATTTGTGGAGCTGGAAGCAGAACTTGCGTCCCTTCACTTAAGCACTTGTGGTTCGACTAGTCTCACACTTCCTCCTTTCTGGGAGGTTAAGGTCCTTTCGTGTTATGTTTTTGGAGGCACCAAGCCATCCTCTCCCGTGCCGTGTGGGCACAGCCTACACTGGGCAGAGCAAAGATGGGGATCCGCACCCTGAAATTCCTCTGTAGCGTTGACAGTTTTCATCTCTGGGCCTCTGTGGTTAATTGGGAGAGGTCACGAAGATGGCATGTGCTCTGAAATGTGGGGCACGCTGAGGCTGTGAGGGACTCGAGCTCCAGGTGAATCTCTCAGGTTCTGGTTGGGCTTTTGGCAAGGTCTTGGTGCCAGTGTCATCTAGTCTGTGTAATTCCTCCACCTGCTTAACTGGATTCACTGTCTTTCTCTCATCCTTTCTTGCTGGATTTTGAGCTGTCCAAAGCTGTAAGCTGGCATTTATCAGTATTCAAACTGGATCGCCTGGTCTCGAGGCGTTGGCAGCTGGACTTATTGCAGCTAACACTGGCCCCAAAGGCTGTAGCTATCAGAATGTGAAATACTATTTGCAGTAGCCTTGGTTTAACAAAGCACTTAAGGTGCTTGACTAGGCACACCCTGAAAAGGAAATCTGTGTTGAAGTGCTGTCCCTTATCTGGGACGCTTACCTGAGCTGAGGTCAGGCTGATGCAAGGGCTCTCGTTTCTCTGGGAAGCTGGTTTATTGACCCAGGAACGTGCATTTTTTGTGGGATCATCTCAATGCTCACAAAATCTGTGGTGCTGGCAGCTGCTGGTCTTACAAGCCCTGTCCCTTGGACCGTGATTGCAGGAGCAAGGCTTGTCTGTCTGTAAAACCAAGTCTAACCATTGAAAGCCTCCTGAAGTTGCTCAGCATAGACAAAAGCATTCTTTCGCCCCTGCTTCCCCCTCCGGGGACAAGCAATTGTTTTCCTTGCAGTTTAGTGCCAGGATATTATCCAGATGGATTTACCTCTGTCTGAAACAAGGTGAACATGTATTTTGGAGGAGATCATTAGCTGCTGCCTTGGTTTTACTGCTGCCTTGTTTTGTCTAGACAGTGCAGAGAGCTGCAGGGAACTTGTCCGATCTGAATCCTAAGATCTATTTTATAGGCTGCTATTAAAATACATATCCTTGCACGTAACCATCCCGGGGCCGGGTTTCTCACCCTGTGTGTATGGCAAGCGCAGAACCACCGAATGCGAAGCAAGCTGCTGTTCTTGCCGTACCCAAACCCAGTGTGGACCGAGCCCAGGTTTCAGGGTAATCCTTTGGTAGGAGAAGGCTTTGCTCTGCCCGGTAACGGCGTTTCAGAACTGAAGTTTCTCTTCCTTTTCTTTGGACTCCTCAATTCCCCTTTCGTTGCGCACCGGAAGGAGCGGTGGGCACAGGCGGGGAGCACTGGTGGGGATGCTGCTCTGGGGGAAGGCTGGTGTAGGGGATGCTGGGGAGGTGTGGGGGGATGAGGAAGGGGGCTGGGAGAGGGCAGGGCTGCTCCGGAGGGGAAGCGCCTGAGCCCAGCATCTTCCTCAGGGGGCTGTGGTGGGCAGGGGCAGCCTGGGATGCTGCAGAGGCACTGCAGCCTGTGCCTTTGCTTCAGGTGCTGCTTTGATCCTCGCTGGTGCTGCTCCTGAGGGCCTAGCTGGTTTCTGAGTAACCATTTATGTTCTGCTTTCATTGATGGCTTCTTTTCTCTCTCTTTCCCTGTTCTCTCCTGCTTTCCCCCCTAGAAATTCCGAGTAGATATGCCAGGATCAGGCAGCGCTTTTATCCCTACGATCAACGCCATCACAACCAGCCAAGACCTGCAGTGGATGGTCCAGCCCACCGTCATCACCTCCATGTCAAGCCCTTACTCCCGTTCGCACCCCTACAGCCACCCGCTGCCCCCACTGTCTTCAGTGGCCGGACACACAGCCCTTCAGCGACCTGGTGTCATCAAAACCATCGGGACCACGGTGGGCCGGAGGCGGAGAGACGAGCAGGTAACCACGGTGCGGAGAGCGGCGGGGGGTGCCCCCAAACCACTTGTACGGAGATTCCCCGTGTTCTCTCTTGGGATCTCCTGGCCCCATGGGGAGTGTTGAGGTCTGTCCCCTGGGCTGTGCACGTGCTGGGGTTTCTCAGGGTGGCAGAGGGTGTAAGCCAGAGGGTGATTTAATTGCTGCTTCCTTATGGTACAGTGGGATTTACCTGATCTCTGTCAAACGCTTCGCACCACTGGGCTGCATTGCGGCTCGGTTTCAAAAGCAGGTGAAACTCTGAAGTCGAGCCCTGGGTTTCGGTTTGAGTGTCTCTGCCACTACAGGCAGAAGGAAACCTCTGAGCAAGCAGAGGAGCTTTTTCGTAGGTCTTTTGCAAACCTGACACCCAAATTACATCAGCTGGTGTTTGTATCTGCTCGGTGGCAGCTAGCACTGCTCCGGTCTCACTTTGGGTGATACCACCAGCATCGTGCAGGGAGGAACAGCTTCCTTAGAGCACCTCGACTATAGTGGCAAGAACCTTCTGGATGTCTAAGTCCACCTTCCCACTATGAACATGCAAATGCTTGATCTCTTTACAGTAGTGAGGTGGGGATCCCATAAGCAGAGGGTTTTCTGCTCCCAACTCAGTGGCGTTTTCATAGCTGGGATGGGGTGGCTTGTACCACTGCTGCTCCGTGCTGAGCCTCCTGATGGGAGGGTGGATCCAGCGCTGGGACAGGGTGGTGGACTAGATGCAGGCATCTTCTGTAATCCTTTCAGCCCTGTCAATCTCTTCTTATTAAGAAACAGCCTTCTCCATGGCTGCCTGGTGAACAGCTATCCACCGTGCTAGGCTGATTTCTTTACAGAGCAGCAACAACAGTCTGCATAATCTAGATCTCTCCGAGTTGTTCCCAAGCAGCAGTTGTGTGGGTCGCTGCAGAGCAGTGTAATGAGATGTGCTGCACACCCTTGGTGCACAAGCACACACCATTGCATGAGGGCTGTTTCCAGTTAGACTCACCAGCCCTGCTTTTACTTCCACGTTCTCTGTTTTGATTCATTGTCTGATTATGTTATGTGGAGTAGCTGTCTGGTGTAGACCTAAGAGGCAGGGAAGGGGCTAAAGCCACTTGTCCAGGGTAAGACAAGCCTCAGTTTGAGGAGCTGGGATGGGTGCACTGAGGACTCATTTCTGGGAAGAAGGAAAGGCAGTTGTGTTGGTTCGGGTATGTGCCAGCCCTTTCCACCAGCCGGAGCTACCTCCCGGTTCACTGCGTGCAGGGCTGGTGTCCAAAGCCAGGGAAGCTCTCACGAGAACTGGGGCAATAATTAGCAGCAACTAATTTTGTTAGACAAATGCTGCCTCTGTGTTCACAAATTGGCCGTGAAGAGATCACCATATTCTCCGCTTTATTTGTTGTTCAGAGTTATTTGCTGAAGGATGCCTGCCAAGCAATTCCTGGCCTGTGGCTTGTTTGCAAGTCGTTCATTGTGGGTCATTCAAAGCCAAGTCCTTTTGATTGGACACGTGCTAAGGCAGTATCCAGGCGCTCTACCGTGGCTCTTTGGCTCCGGTTTCCACTGTTGGTGCTTTGAACACCACATCGGAGTGCCTTTTTGGAAAACACTGTGTAATGCTTCGTGAAAAGAGCCTGTTTTGATGAACGTTTCTGCCAGTGAATACACGTATTGGGCTTGGACGAGCTACAGATAACGCGTACAGCAGAGGCACAAATGGTGCCAAATCCAACTGCTTTCAAACAAATCCAGCGACCACTGACAGAATAGTCCTTTATAGACCTGGTGTAACGTTAAGCATGTCCAGATTAGGGGCTTGAGCCCCCTCTATGAGATGTTTGCAAAGCTGTGGCCTCCGAGAGAGATAATTTCTCCTGGGAGGAGAAATTTCTGTCCCAGCATATTTCAATGAGGTCTGTGCTTCCAGAGCATGAAAGGGCCCTTGAAAACTGTACACAAAGGCCCCAAGTCAGCACAGAATCTGTGTGCATGCATAACGCTTTGCTGTGCTGCAGATACTTGTGTGCAAATACATTTTCACCCTGCACACATACAAGCTGGAAAGTGAAAAGGCAGAGCTGTACGGGGGACAGCAGAGCTTGTCGGCGCTCCTTACTGCTGCCTGGAAGGGCACCCGGAGATGGAGCGCAGTGGATCTGCTGATGGAAAAGCTTTCAGGCCCAAAACCTGTGTCCTGAAGTCCTGGAAGCGCTTGTATAGTTCAGTGTGCATCTCGTGCTGCGGGCAGGGTGAAATCACAGGCACAGACCAGATCCCGATAAAAAGAAAGCAGAACCAAGCGAGGTGAATGCCCAGAGGCTGAGGTGAACCCCCTCGAACTGCAAAGATGAAAATCAGGGAAATAAAGGAAACTAAAATGAACCAGAATGAGGTTAGCATAAAACTAACATGAAAAAGAAAAACCTGGTGAAAGGGCGAATGTCTCATTTGCAATTTTGACAGCCCCTGGAGATGTTAAAACTGAAAGCTTTCATGGAAAGGTTTTTCTTTCCGTTCTCCGCTGGCACTACGTGAGCTCTGACTCGTGCTTTGCAGAGCGCTCGTTTCACTGTTGTTGGCAGTCGCTGGGCTAGAGCCCTCGCTGCACACACCAGCCGGTGAGGCTGAAGTGTGGGGCACGAGGTCAGTCCGCAGTGGAGGAGGATGTGCAGCCAAGCGTGTGCCATGAATTCCCATGGTCTGAGCAGAGCCATGCCAGCCCTCTTCACATGCTGCTGTACCAGCTCCCTGGCCTCGGCAGTGGTACAAGCCTGTCTTGCTGCTGCTGGGATTTACAAACCTCCTCTCATACCCCAAAAGCTAGGCCTGACTTGACCAGATCTTGCGGGCTCCTGCTCACTTCCTCTGGTTTCACAGGTGTCACTCGATGGGTTTCTATGGAATTGCTCCTGATTCACATCAGTGAGGATGTCAGGAAGCCCTTGATATCACTGGAGCCTTGCCTGCTGATGCAAGGAGCACAGTGTGTTATCTCGCTGAGTGCTCGAGAATCTGAGGTCAGATTTTTGGGTGGTATAAATCATTGTTGCTTCATGGACTTCATGGGAGCTCTGCTGAATTTCCTGTCTCCCCCTTCAACCTAACAACTGTTTTTTGTGTGGGAAGCAGCAGATTATTTTCTTTCAAGAAAGAGGCACTTACAACATCATGCTCTGGTTTTGCTTAATGTACCACCCAAGTTGTGAAACAATCAGAGCATCTTTTATCTGTTTGGCCTTGGTGCAGATTCACTGCCCTCTTACACAATCTTCCCCCTGCTCCCAACTCCCATCTTCTCCTCACCTTTCTGCTAAGACCCAGTGCAGGCAGAGATACTGTGTGCTTTCATCTTCTGCTGACACCAGTGAAGAGGGGGAGTGCTCAGCATCCTGCTGGATCAGGCCTTTTTCCTTTGCGTTGCGGTTAAATCCTCGCGAACTTCAAGGAATGCCTTGCTCAGATCTGATTATGGGTTTTCTTGGCACTTGCCCACAGCTGTCACCTGAGGAAGAAGAGAAGCGAAGGATCCGGAGAGAGAGGAACAAGCTGGCAGCTGCGAAGTGTCGTAACAGGCGTCGAGAGCTAACAGAGAAACTCCAGGCGGTACGTGCTCTGCATACATTCCTCCTTCCTTGTTGCCTGCCCTTTGGACCAGCTCGAAGGGCGTTGCTTTCCCTCAGCTAGCATGTTTGAGGAGGATGCTACAAAACATGCACTGCCTTCCCCTTCCAGGGCTGCCCAGTGATGTTATTCCTACACCAGTGGTGGTGAGGGGTTGGGCTCAGAGCTCAGGAGGCTAAATTCCCATTGTTGCCTGCCCAAAATGTCCTAGGACCTCCCTTTCCTTTAGCCTGCCAACTAGCATGAGTCTTCCTATCTCTAGTCTCCCTCTATGAGTGGAATTAAAGATGCTGTATGCCTCAAAGGCAGACTTTAGGGACAAAAGCACTGAAGATGGTAGGATCATCTGAAAGCAGTAGAAAATGAAGCAGATGTTATGTGTACTTGTCAAAGCTACATCCTTTAGCCTAGCCTTTCTTTGGTGGGGGTGAATGATTTCCTGCACAAAGGAAGCAAGGAAGGCCTAGTGCTACATAGCTAGTTAAGCTGGAGAATGACCACAAGAACCGTGGAGTGGGTAAGGGACTTGCTGAAGAGGAGGAGAGGATGGATTGTGTTGAGGGAGGCTGGAGGGAAGGCTCTAGTGCTCCTGCTCAAGAACCAGCCTGGGGCTGGTTTTATTCAATGATCTTGTTAAGAAGCACAGCAGTGAAAGCACACCAGTAAAACATGCTGCTGACTCAAATCTGGGAGGTATTCCCAGTGTAGTGAAGCAGGACATCCTGTAGGGAGAATTTGAGGATTGTCATGACCAAAGTAATAGAAGTGAGAGGAGTGCGAAGCGGAAGGTCATAACTTGCAGGACTGAGGACAAGTTATTTGTGAAATGGTGAGCTCCTCACACAGGAAGGTGTTAATTGCTCACAGATTGACTATGACGATCAGTGTGACATGACTGCTTGAAAGATAAATGTGTAAATCCTAGGATGCAGTCAGTGGAGATGAAAGTGGAGTGCAAGAGTCAGGCCTAACCTGGAATATAGAACCATAGAATCATAGAACAGTTAGGGTTGGAAAGGACCTTAAGATCATCAAGTTCCAGCCCCCTCCCATGGGCAGGGACACCTCACACTAAAATATATGCACTCTATATTATGTATATAATATGCCCTGTAGAGAAAAATGGAAACACTTTAGAGATTGTTGTACACTACCTCTTGCTCAAGTGAAAAGAATATGACTTACCTAACACAAAAAAACCCCGAGAGGATGTCTGAGTCCTGTCTGCTATGGTGTCTGTCAGGCAGACAGCAAAGGAGAAGAGTGAAGTCACAGGCTAAGACAGAGTGGTAGAAGCTGGCCATGAGAAAATTAAGGTGGACTCATGAGAAGACTATTTATAACCCTTATATTGATGAAGTTTGGGGATAGCCTACTGGCAGACACATGAAACACAAGACACTCAGCTGGCAATGACCACGTGCCTGCTTGGCTCATGAAGAATCTAGGGGGTATCTGCCCATACCAGGTGGGAGGTAGACATGATGTCCACGTTCTAGGTGAGGAGCAGTTTCAAAGCCTCTGATATTTACTTATTCCCTTTTTGTCTGCAGGAAACTGAAGTGCTGGAGGAGGAAAAGTCAGTGCTGCAAAAGGAGATTGCTGAGCTCCAGAAGGAGAAGGAGAAGCTGGAGTTTATGCTGGTGGCTCACAGCCCTGTGTGCAAAATCAGCCCTGAGGAGCGTCGGAGCCCTCCATCCAGCAGCCTCCAGAGCGTTCGGACTGGAGCTAGCGGAGCGGTGGTGGTGAAGCAGGAGCCTGTGGAGGAAGAGATCCCTTCTTCCTCTTTGGTCCTTGACAAAGCCCAGAGGTCTGTCATTAAGCCCATCAGCATTGCTGGAGGTTTTTATGGGGAGGAGGCACTCAACACTCCCATCGTGGTGACCTCAACACCAGCCATCACTCCTGGCTCCTCCAACTTGGTGTTCACTTACCCCAACGTGTTGGATCAGGAGTCTCCTCTCTCGCCGTCCGAGTCCTGCTCCAAAGCTCACCGGAGAAGCAGCAGCAGTGGTGACCAGTCCTCGGATTCCTTGAACTCTCCCACCTTGCTGGCGTTGTAATCCCCCTGCGGCCCCCCATTTTGCCAGTGTGTTACATCCCCCCCAGCGCCATGGGGGGAGCCCCCCTCCGTGGGATTAGAGACAGGCACAGGATCGTTCAAGCACAAGGGCAGCAAGAGCAAGGATGGGGAAGTGCTGCAGCTCCAGGAAGGAGAGTGAGGACCAACGCCAGCTCCCTGGAGGCAGGAAATGGCAAGGGTGGGACTGACGCACCAGGACTGTTTGGAGAGGGTGACGTCCCCTCTGTAGGGACTGCCTATGGAAACCTTTTTATGGCCGTGGTGGACTTGGGAAGCACTCCTGGCCAGGATTGAAGGCGAGCTGCAGAAATCGCTAGTCGTCCCTTTCCTTTGTGAATGGATCTGATCGGCTGTGCTCTGTGCTTAGATCATTCTGGTTAGCTGATCTTACAACTTCTCTCTTTCGATCTCTCCCTCTCTCTCTCTCTCTCTGTGCTTATCATTTCCAATGTTGTCGATCCCATGACATTTCATCCAGTTGCTTTGAACTCTAAAGGCTTGTTAGGAACTTTCCCCTCGGGACAGGCTTTGGGGAAACACATACGGTTGCCCAGGCAGGGGTGGGGATGGCTAGGAGGTCCAGGAATGAGGGAGGATGGGGTGCACGAGGAGCCTGAGGGCTCAGCAGCAAGAGCAGAGCTCAGAACTCTGGCTTGAGGCACAGACACAGCAGCAGCCTCATGCAGAAGCCTTTCTTCTTAAAAATGTAGATGTATTTATCCCCTTGGGCTCCTCAAAAAACAAGTTAGCATCTCAGGGCCAAAGTAGCATCAGAAAAGCTGCTGGGCTGGTACCTACCAGTGTCTTTGGCAGGGTTTTACCCCAGTTTGGTGGATATAAAATCTGCTGCTTGTTGTTTACTTTTCCTGGGCTGCCTGCTGTCTAGGGAGTATTGCATCTTCCTCCCCATCCTGGCTCCTGACTCAGGCTGATCTGTTCCTGTTAGTAAATCCTCCCCTTGGCCATATTAGTAAAACATGCTACAGAAAAAGAGGCGGCACCATGTGCCTATAAATCTAGGATGGAGAGTGGCAGTGGATAAGATGGTGAAACTACCTGTCTGTACCCTCGCTTTTTGTTGTTGGGAAACAAAGCAGTGCACATCCACCAGTTGATATTAGTGGTTGTTGTTTGCTCAGAGATTCCCAGTTTCTGAGGCTGGGGGGAAGGCCGTGGTCCAACCTCCAGTACAGCACAGGCCACAAGGTGCTCCTGGCCAGGCAGGAATGGCATGAAGTGGTGACCTATTTGAACTAGAGCAGAGCTTCCAACAACCTCTGGTTATGAATGACAAATGGCAGCAGAGGAAAAGAGGTTACTATTATTTGCACCTTGATCTTTGGCCTCTGGGTTTTTACATTGTAATTGATCTGATTTTGTTGGGATTGATTGGCCTGAAGACAAAACAAATCAGAGGGCTCTTCCCCTAGCCCTGGGTCCTTGTCTTCTCCAACCTACGGGCTTGGCTGCTACTACTAAGTGCTCACAGAGGGCACAAGCTCTCCAGCGCTGCTGTTCACTACTGAAAACAGTAATGTGTATAACCTATTCCTTCACGGAGCCAAGCTCAATTCCTGTTGATGTCAAACCATGACCATGTGCACACTAGGATTGCTCAGCTTGCCAGCTAAATCGCTTGAGGGATAGCTCTTTGGTCCTGCCTGTTGAAGCTGTGGTGGCAGCTATTTATTTTGGTGTGAGATTTTCTTGTTCTTATATATATATTTTTTAATCAACTGAACCCGGGATATTTCTTGGTCAGGCTGGACCTGAAGAAACGCAATATACAATTATAGGGCCAGTCCTGTGAGATGCTAAGCTGCTGCAGTCCTCACCAACTCCACTGGGAATTAATAGGGTTCAGTCTTGTGGAACCGGACCTCTACTCAGCAGGGCTGGTTTCCCTCAAACCCTGGCCACTGTCCGTTCCACGAATCATTTCAAAGGGACACTACTTTGGCTCTAAAGGTAGGCTTTGGTTTTTTGTTACTACTATTATTTTTAAACACAGGTATTTATCAAACCTGCCAGAAACGGAAAAATGTGGGTGATCTTCTTGCTTTCTAAAGCTGACTGGGATTCAGGCTTTTTCTTTGTCTCTTAGACAGTTCCATCATTATACCAGTGCTGGAGGTTTCAAATGAACCTTGCACAATAAGTAAAATTGACGAAGGAGTTCTCTTGTCCTTACACGAACATCAGAATTTCCTTTTTAACAAAGTAGACCTTAAACTTCCCATAGTTAGCACAGAGGGCCCTGTTCTCATAGGGGTTTATGTAGATGGCATCACTTTGGGTTGCTTGTTTGTGCTAGTCTGGATTGAGAATCTAAAACTGCTCAATAAAATGGCTCTGCATGTCATTTCCACCCATTTTTGAGCAGAATACAGCATTGACAAGTGATAAATCCTAAAATGATTCAGCTACTTTTGAGGCTAGCTGATCAGGATTGCTGTCTCCTGGGAACTTAGGAGCATTCCTACTAGGGGGTTCAGGAAGTCAGGAGTGGAGCAACAACCACCTACCTTCTCATCACTGAATCATTGCCAGAAGGGAGTAAAGATCTGCAGCTGGCCCTTGCCCACTGTCTGCTGCCTTGGCATTGACATTCTCAGGGACAGGATGGTCCCCTTTCCTGTCCTCTGATACCAATGGGAGCCACTTGAAACTGCCTGGAAAACAGGATTATTTTCTACTATCTGGAAAAAAGCCCTGAATACCTTCTGCCTGCCCATTTTGTCCCTTAAATCTCTCAGAGGATGTCTGTGTTGGGACCGCTGGTCTCCTGCCTCTTCTCTGTTTTGTGGATCAGCCTTACTTTTGTTTAGTTTCTGGCAGACAGGTACAACTTGAGCTCCTCTGCTGTTTTGGTCTGGCCCTGCATTCTTCTCTTCAGGTTTACTGGTGTGCTTATTGGGAAATCACTGTCTTCCTCATCCCCCAAATGGTATTTTCCACGAGTACCTTCCCTGTAGATTCCTAAACATAGTCTTCATGTTCTGCATGTAATGGGGATGCAGGAGCTGTTATAACTAGTGTCTGACCAAGAGTTGTTTGAGTCAATGGAAAAAGGCCCAGGGAATTTCAACTGGTATTGGGTCAATCCCCTAGTGACTGGCCCAAGGAAGCCTTTAACAACATCTTAAATTAATCAATGCCAAACTGGGAGGAGCAGTAGCAGCTGCACTGAAGGAAATATTCAGCTTCCAGGTGATATTTGCCATTCCAGTTTTGCCCTTGTTCCTCCTTCCCCCTTCCTAGTTGTGGCATTGCCTTCACCCATTCCTTTCTCATAGATGTGGAGAGTGGGTGAGTCTCAAACTGCTTGTGGTGTGATGGGATTTGGGACCAACATGCTGGGGACAGTAGCTCTCTGTTGTGTTTTTATAATTATTATTTAAATGATCTATTTAGTTCATCTGAACCTTTTAATTTTGCTGCTTACTGTATGTAGGATCCACCTGGCCTTCATCCTGAATGAAAAGAAAAACAAAAGGAAAGCAAACCTAAGACACCCCCCTCCTCCTTGGTATCTTATTTATTGGCAGGCAACCGTCTTGTGCCTGCTCCAGCAGATCTGCCCACCATTAATTTAACATCCTCCCAACTCGCATTCCTGCTGTTTGGTTGTTGCCTTCTTTCTTGCTTTTTGTTGTTGGGGTTGTTTACTGTTTCATTTCTTCATTCTAAAAGAGACTTCTGAAATGCAAGAGATCTTATTATCATGACACTTACAGGTTCATTTTCATTAGGAAGGCCAAGTCAAACATCTTAAGAGGTGGGGGGAACAATCTGCATTTTATTTCTTATTTATTTATCATGTTTACATCTTTTTTTTTTTTCTGTTCACGACTTGGATGTAATAAAGCATTAAAAATATTCCAATCTTTTTCTTTTTTTAGGTTAATAATGTTTTTCTTTTGATTCTTTAAATGAAAGATTCTGGGTTTTGTTGTCTGTATAAAATGTACAAAGAGATGTGTTTCTAAAGATGCATTATCATTCCTCTGTGAACAGTAGGTTGAGTTCAGGACGAATCTCAGAATACAAGATAATAATAAAATCCCATCCTGTTTTACTTAATTGTTCCCCTCCTATCCTGTATGATTAAAGGGTTATTCCACTTTCTTGTTTGTGGTTACTTGATATTAAAACCATATTAAAATGTGTAGAAAATAGGTATCCAATTGTTTTTGCTCAGTGAGAGAATAAACTGTTGTATATATCTTGATATACTGTGTAGTTCGAAGTAACATCAATAAGGGATAGTGCATCTTTATTAGGGCGATAAGTTACTAGTGTCACCAAAGTCTACTTTAAGATCCTCACATCCAGAAAGGGCCTGATTCTGATTCCATTCTGCTGGGGGCACACTGAGAGCATCAGTAGCATTTTGCTGCTGCAAAGGGGGTGTCAGAGGTGCAATCAAGCCTCAGTGATTAATAGGTGACCATGAGGATTATTGAAGGTTTGGGGGCACCATTATCTTTCTTTTTTTTGTTGGGTTGGTTTTTTTTCTCCCTCTGAAGTTTTAGCTCATGGGGGGTTTTGTTTGTTTGGGTTTTTTTGTTTGTCTGCAGTGAAATAGTTTCTGCCAAGTTGGTTCTTAAAGGTGACTGCTGAATTGGGACCCTTCTTTGCTTGTCGTGATCTTATTATCGTTCTTGCAGTCCTGGAGAATCGGCTCTCAGGCATTCTCTCTGGCGTTGTCTCTTCTCTGTTCTTGTTATTTTACTGAATTACAGGCCTACAGTATTTGCACTAAAACAAAAAGCTTGTTAGAGAAAGCTTGCTGCTATGAAAGAAAACACATTAAAATTGTTTTGCTTTTACAATTTTAACTGAGTAGCATTTTGTAGAATAAAATCAATTTAGACTGAAAAGAAAAAATGACTTCTCTTTTTTCCTCTGCACCTTCTTCGCCCCACACTCCTCTCTTTTCCTCCTGTTCCTCGGTGGTGTGATGTTCCCCCCTTCTCTTTTGGTGCTCAGTTGTAATGATTGGCTGTATTGTTGACTATGCTGCTGAGAATTATGACACTTGTAAATCTTGTTTTAATGACATTGTGGACACTTTTTGTATAGCAAGAGCTAACTGGAGTTCTTCTCTCTCTGTTAATTGAAGTTATTAAAAAGCTCCCTTTGCCATGAACAATTAAAAGCTTGCATGTTCCTTCAATATGAACAAATGGGTACAGCATTGCCAGGTGCCCAGTTATAGCACGGCTCAGGGCTTCTTTCATGGAGAGCAGCTGCAATCCAGACATCTGTTAGCTGTAACAATGGTAAATGAGGCAGAGGGTAGCTGAGCAGACCACCTGGGCTAAAAGGCAAATAATGCATTAATCCTTTCACCTTGGCTTCAGAAAGGAAAAGGGTAGTGCTAGGGTTAGGGTTAGGCAGGAAGGAGGCAGGTTAAGATGGGATTCTCTTGCTCACCTGGGAAAAGCAGCAGTCCCTGGAGTGGAAGGAACCCAGATACACCACGTTGAGAGTGGAGGATGTCATAGCCAAGTTAAAAAAGAAACGGTGGTAGGGAGGAGATACTGGGTGAGTCATGGCTAGCCAAGCTGGTGCCAGGCCAAGCTGCTCCTTACTCATGGGTTTCCTTAAGAGTAATGTCTGCTGTGGCTTCCTGTGGTTCCTTGTCCCTCTTTTTTTCATCCCCCCTCTTTTTTCCTTATTTTCTGTTGTTGTTTTTAACCTCTGCATCCTCCCAGTGCCACGGGGAAGGAGATGGGAGGTACTGGCGTAAGTTCTGTGGCTGCTCTATGAAAGTATTTGTGAAGTCACGGGGAATGCTGAAGGTATCAGTCACCGGAGCGGGGAACACATGCACATGCCTGTGTGAAGTGAGCTCAACCGTCAGGAATCCATGTTGTAGGAGCATTGACACGAAGTCCACGTAGGAGGGTTTGGGTTGTAGAGCTGGAGACAGCCTTAGGGTGCCCCATGGGGTCAAGAATGATGCAGAGCGTCAGGGGGAACCTTTGGGAGGCTTTTTCTACATGCGCTTGTCCTCGTGGGGCTAAAGGAAAAAGCAGATATTCTGGGGGGGCATGGCAATTATAAGCAAATAGGCTAAAGGACCCAAGAGCATCACCGCTTAATATATATCTCTATGTGGCCTTGGGCATGCGGGAGTCCCCATCTGATCTCCTACTGCACACAAGCTTTCTCTAAGGGGAGTGCCTTCAGGCTCTCCTGCCTTGCAAAGGGCTTTCCCATTACACCAGTGCAGAGAGGCATCCAGCCTCGATTTTTGTCAAACCGGCTCCTTTGGCAACGTATCCCCCCCTCCGCCCCCTCCCAAAGAAAGCTAACAGGAGGATACGTTCTTGCTTGCCTCCTGCCAACCTGAAGTGCTCCCTAAGCTCCTGTTTGCTGACAGCACCCTTTAAAAAGGCTTAAGGTTGCTTGTCTGCAAATGCTGGTTGCGAGGCTTAGGCCTCCCACCTGATTTCCTCCCAGCACTGGAGGGTTGCAACTGCCTTTTATCATCATTAGCTTGCAGATGTTGGAATGTCCACAGCAATTACTCTAATTCAGGTTTCGAAGGATGAAACTACACTGCAGAGCGAACTGTTTTCCACCAGCCTTCGAGCGGTGGGAGGCCAAATTCTACCACGTCTACATGGAACTTATGTTTTTCCCGACATCCTCATCTTGGTTTAGATCTCTACTTCACATAGGGAATTTTCCCTCCTTCTGAAACAGATAAGCCTCCTTCCACCCTGTGGTGCCCAGACCTTGTTCTCGTGCAAGGGAGGGATCTGTGCGTTACCATGGGGTAGGCAGAGTCATGCTGGCAGAGAGATCACCCACTCCTTTTGCAGAGAAAGGTTGTGAGGGGCATCTGCACTGAAAACTCCTCAGTCAGGATCAGTACACATCCCAGTGTTCTTAGTGCGTACAAGAAAGCTCCTCACTCTTTTGCCTGCCCCCTTCCCATGATGGGAAATTCATCTCTGGACTTTCCTCCCCTGTCTCATTTCTTAGTGAAGTACCAAGAAGTGGCTCACCAATCCCGGCACCATGAGCAGGCAGCCTCATCTTCCTACGTATTCAGTGGAGGGGAGCCCCTACCTGGGAAAGATCTTCTGTGGGAAGGAAAAGCCTAGAAGAGTGACTTTAGTATATCATGCCAGAAGTGGCAATTTGTCAGATGAAGGCTTGTGGTGGTTATTTATCTCCTTAAATTTTGGCCTAGAATCTGCAGGAGCAGCTGCAGGAACACTGTAGAAATTCTGCAGCCAATGGAAAGAATAAGTGTGTGCTAAACCTGAAGAAAGCTTAATGGCAAGCAGAGTTGGAGTGGGAGTGTGGGGGAAAGGAGAGCATCCAGAATGTTGGTTTGAAGTGATGTTTCCACTCTCATGTGGGAAGGATGTGACAGAGGAAAACTGTGACACAGTTATTGCATCAGATACCCTGAAGTGGAACAAATGATGTCTATTTTTTTTAAAACACACATCACCTTATGGTCCTACTCCTACTGATGTCTATGGCCTGGGCCTATGACCTGGCCCCCTAAAGTTTCATGTCATCATAGCAAGCTCCTTGATTCAGTTGCAAGAGCCCGGTGTCTTATGCTCTGTCTCATGCGGCACAAGTGAGGTCCTCACACAGCAGCGCTTGGCCAGTGTCAGCACGAGGAGCAATACATGTGGATTATCAACCTGGGTGGAAGCTACTGGCACTACCTCATGAGGCTGAGGTTTAAGACGAAGGGGGTTTGTGTGTGTTCCAGTGTAGTGAGATCCAGGACACCTCAGGAAGGGTCTTGATGAAGACAGGGCAAGGCTGGGAGGAGAAGGTGAGAGAGGTGGGATTGTTTGGCTTTGAGAAAAGAAGGCTCAGGGAGGATCTTACCAAGGTGTGTAAATTCCTGATGGGGTTTGGGAGCAGAGGAGATGCTGTCAGACTCTTCCCAATAGTACCAAGTGACAAGATGAGAGGCAATGGTCACAATTTGCAGTAGAGGACACAAAAATCGCTTTGTCACTGTGAAGGCGGTCAAACACTGGCAGAGATCGCCCAAAGAGTTTTGTGGAGTCTCCACCCTTGGAGATATTCAAAACCTGACTGGGCATGGCTCTGAGCAACCTACTTCAACTGACCCTGCTTAATCAGAGGGGTGGATTAAACCCTCTCCAGTGGTGCCTACCAACCTCAATCACTCTCTTTTTCTGTTTTTGATTCCACATAGTCCAGAAAGAGCATATTGCAAGTATATGTCTTTCCTCCTTGCAGTCCTCTCCCATTCGAACTCCAGAATTCCTCTGTACTAAATATCAGCCTTTTTGATGCTGGCTCTGCAAGGTCAAGCAGATAAGGACTAAGCTGGGAGGAGGATACCATGGCAGACAAGAATGTAAACTGCTCAGCCTGCCGCAGCGCGAGTCTCAGATTTCCCTTTTTACTCTGCATGCTCCATTCCACAGACTAGTGTGGGGGAAGAGAGGGAGACAGGACTTACATGGCCATAATCTAGAGCCTGCATCCCACAGATGACTGCACAACTCTGCAAATCCACAGGCAGTGCCAGGAACTGTTGCCCACTTGTCTTTGGCAGGCTCTCCTACCATTTTTCCTCTCTCAGGCAGAAGTTGTTTTTCGAGTTCCCTGGAAAGATAAATACAGATCTACAGCTGGTGATCCTCATGGGTCAGGCACAACCCATCAACTGAGCACAGATGCACCCCACGACCTCCCCACCCCCTTTCTGTAGCCCTAATTGGGGTCCCAGACTCTGGCAAATTCATCATTGGCTCCCAGTGATGACACACACTCATACTGGTGATTATTGACGTGAGTGGCCACAGTAGAAGATGATGTTGGTTTAGGGCAAAGGGAAGAAATAAGTCAGTTCTTTTCCTTTGGGTAGCTCACGTTATTCAAGCACTGGATGCTCTAATTCACCTAATTCCTATTTCGCTTGCTTACATCATATTACTGCTCCAAAATGCACTTAGTTTTGAAACTGTTTATCTCATGTTAATGAGAGTAGAGCAGCAAAGACCAGCCTGTGGGCTTGAAGGAAAAGTCACATGCCAGAGGTCCATGAACGTCTCCAGTAATCTAGGGGGAAAGGTGAGCTCCTGATCCTTACACACCTAAGATCACTCTGTGCTCCAGCCAGGCACAGCCCTGCTCCAGCCCCTCAAAGCCAGGGCTTAGGGCAGGGTGTCAGCACCAGCAGTGACCAGCACCAGAGCCTCACAGAGCAGCAGTCAGTCACCAAAGCCTTCATTTTAGGCTGATGCTGACTTAGAGGGCTGCTACAGGTCATGGGGGTGATGGGAGACATTAGCTGCCTTTTGTAGCCTCCAATTGAACTTTGTCTTTATGAGCCAGAAGGACCGTGATTAAATCTCTACTCTGAGCAATGTTCTGAGGCCATACTGGTATCTAATTACCTTCTCCACTTCTGGCAGCTTAGGAAATGTAGATCTGCCGTGACACTGTCTGTGGTGAAAGGGAGGGAATAGGAAAGGAGGGTGATGCCTTCAAAACGTCACCTTCAGGTGCTTCCCATGACCTTGTGCATGCTTTTCTGTCAGCACCTGCAGCTGGGATGTGTACTTATTCTGGAGCGAGGCTCTTCCTTCCCTCTGCTCATGTTGTCCTGGTGGAGGTGGGATTTTGCTGGAGCCACAGTCCCTCACGGATAGGCCTTCCCCAGGCAGGCGCAAAGGGCAAGGTTGTGGTGTGGCTGCCCCACAGCAGGAGCAGCTCTTGGCAATTCAAGGTCCTTCCAAGATGCCCCTGGACTGTAGGAGGTCCCTGAGTGTATGGACCTGGCAGTCCTAGGGGGCTGGAAGAAGGGCCTTCGCTGGGCATGGCTCTGAAGAGTGTGCTTGGCAGGAGAGGTCTGTCATCCACCCATGTTGTCTGTCTGGTCCCTATTTTGTTTTTCTCTTCTCACTTGGCTCCAACTCTTCATTTCCCGGCGTAGCTGCTGCCATAGCACTGCTCCTCAGGACCAATGCCTGCTCACAGGCACATTTCTGGCAGCGGGGAAGGAGGAAGACTCTTTCCACCACAGGGGTCTACGAAGGGCTGAATCCTGTGACCCGGTGCCACAGGGAAAGAAAGCCATTGCTAATCCCTACTGTACAGCTGCTCCGCCTGCCCAGCAGGATCAATGGCGCCATCTCAGCCCCATTATGTTGACTCTGAATCAGTGAGGAGCGCCACGGAGCTGGGAGGAGAAGGCTCCTCCCTGTGTGGGCCACTGCTGCCTGCCTGGGACAGCCTGGTCCTCCTTTGCGCTGGCTTTGGAAGGGGTAGGGAAGCGCTCGGTGATGCTTATGCCCACAGGCTAAGACCCAAGAGAGGGTCCCTGCTGGGACAAGTGCCAGGTCGCCAGCCCCAGGATGCGGGGCGAGCACGGGTGCCGCACAACCTCCCTATGGAGGCCAACCAGTTCTGCTGGCAGGTAGAGGCAGGGGTGGATCTTGGAGCCATTTCCAGGGAGCAGGCTGGCGCTGGGGAAAGCAGGGAGGCTGCAGCTGCCTCCTTGCCCCCACATGCACGCAAGGTTTGGGGGTCCAGCATTAAGAAAAGGGTCCCTGTGAGAACGCGCCCATCCATCCCCACACTGCTCACTAAGACGAATGCAGACGGCTTTTTAGACTATCCCGTTTAAGGAGTTCCTCAGCTTAGTGAACCTCAGCTGACCTCGGGGTATAAAGAGTTTCCAGCTCAGCAGAGCAGCGTTGCAGTTGAAAGCACGCCTCCCAAAACTTCCCTCCTTGCGTCTGGGGGAACGGAGGAGCTGTGGGAGGGTGGGTAGCAAATGGCACCACGCAGAAGCAAGGGTGATTTCACCCAAATGACTCTTGGATGGAGCCGGGTCCCGTCCTAGGAAGGATGTTGCAGGCCAACAGGACCGGCGTGAATGTGAAGCAGCTTCAGCAGCTTCTGGCAGGCACTGGTGCGAGGGGGGTGCCAGGGTGCTGCACCACTGGGTGCTGCAAGTCAGGGTGCAGGAGCATCGCCCCAGCAATGCAGTGTTTACAAAGGTGAAAAACATTAATAACGTGCAGTATGCTCCTCCTGTTGTTTCAACAAGATCAAGGTGTGTACAGAAAAGCTTGTGTGTATATACATGTGCGCACACACGCACTCGCTGCGGCTGGCGCGGGATACTGCTCGGCGCAGGGATATTCCAGCCGGGCTGCAGTCAATACTGACAGATACAGTATAGGTCTCATCTTGCCCACAGCAGAGAGGGAGCCGTGGCAGGCTCGAAGCTTTCCTCCCTCTTGTGAAAGACCCAGGGTGTTTTCAGCAGCGCGGGGAGCTAAGGTCCCAACCGTGTCGGGTACCAGTGCTTCATGATCTTGCTGCTGCAACAAGCGAGCTGGGGGGAGTGACTCCGAGCAGCTGTGCTCTGCCTGCTCCTTGTGCTGCGCGAGACAGGGGCTCAGCGTAAGAAGGGAGAAAGAAAAGAAGTAGGAAAAAAAAAAAAATAGCATGTGAGATCATATAATTAAAGATGGTATCAGAATGTCTAATTAGGATGACTGAGAGAACTTGGCTGGGAGACGCAGCCAAGAGCTGAGTTAGTGTGTTTGCCAGTCCAAAGCTCCTTAACAGTAATTAATCCTTAAATGTCCAATTGTTCAGAGTTCAAGGAAACACCTCCTACTACTGTACTTTGTGTTCCTGTTAAGCAAGGAGACACAGCAGGGCGTGTGCCCTTATTCTGTAAGAGCGACACGCCTAGGGGTGTTGTTAGGAACTAGACCGAAGGTTGAGTATAATTATTAACTACCTAAGAGTTCCCAGCATTGCACAATTACCCAGGCCGCCTTGCAGCTGTGCGTTTGCCCGTTTGGGGGTTTTGTTCTTTTGAAATAGAAATGCCGAGCTTTAGTGGTGCATGTGGGCAAATTACACCCAAGTGTCATGCGCTCCCCTTCCGCTGTCCCTTGTGCCACTGAGCTGTGGTGACTTAGCAGAGGGGAGTGTATGTACGTATATGGTACTGTATGAAACTCGGTGCTCTTCTTCGCTGAAACCCAGTAGGCTTATTTACATCGCTTGCAAATTTGACCCAGAGATTTATCCTTTGTTTTGATGCTGTCAGCGACTCTCGCATTAACATAAAAGCCTTGGCTCTTTACTCTTGTGGGGGTTTTCACGCATTTTTGAGGTGGGTTGTGTTGGGGTTTTTTCTTTGTGAATATTAACAGGGGGGAAAACCCAAAGGCAAAAGACATAGGTTTGACACAGTGAGTGAATCGAACTGCCTGTCGTGCTACAGGTCTTCTGCAGCTGTCAGGCTCTTGTTCAGGCAATCACTGAGATGGTGGGAAGGGATGCTCCACTGCAGGCAGGTGGGCTTGAGGAGCAGAGGCGCTGCCTTCAGGAAAGCCCGGCTCAGCGGCCGCAGCACGTATCGTGCACAGACAGGAGGGAGTTATGTGTCATTTCCTCAGGTGCAGCATCATCTTTAAGTCTCATTTCTACGTTTTTATCCCCTCCTGTCTTTTTTTAATTGAGCCTTTCTGCCAGGCGTGGCGAGGGCCGCCTGGGAGCCGGGCGGCCAAAGTCGCTTCTGCAGGGGATCATTAACTCGGGCGTCAGCCAAGGCCATTGAGTGTTTATAAAGCTCAGACAATTAAACACGGTCGCAGCCCTGAAATGCTATAATTGGAAAGCAGACTGTGACGATGTCCACCGAGAGGGCCCGGCTGCCCGGCTCCGAGGCGGGATGGGCGGCAGGGATGGGCAGGGCTGTGCCGTCCCGCCAGCATGGCCAGGCATGGCCAGGGCTGCTCCGTGCAAACGCCCAGGCGGGAGAGTCCCTGCCCTGCCGAGCCTACATGTTCCGGTGTGAAAACAAAGGCTGGGGAGGGAAACTCAGGAGAAAAGGGACTTGCCCAGGGCCACCCAACAGCCAGGAGCTGGCTCTGGTCCATGGCGGTCCCTGCGCCAACCGGGAGCTCTGACGTTGCTCCTGCAGGCATTCATCGTGCCATGAAGACCCTCCCCTGCCAGGATGCTATTTTGTGATGGTGAAAGGGCTGGTCTTGTCCCATGGCTGCCGTCTGGGGGTTTGGGATTGGCCATTAACCAAGTACCGAGCCCCAGGCAGGCTTTGGGTCTGCAGCCAGTGGGGAGCGGCATGGCTGAGGCTCTTCCCATTTTATAGGGTACTCCTGCAACCTGGCCTCCACTCATAGCCAGTTCTGGGTACCACAGTACCAAATGCCATCGGTGCTTGTTCCCCACCAGTGACTGAACAGCCACTGGAGCTGCGTCAGGCAGCTGTTGAACTCGCTTTCCAAGGAGATCTACGTCTTGTGTAAAGATGCCGAGTACTAGACTGGGATCACCACAGCCCCGCTCCAAGCTCTGCAACTGACTCACTGTTTCACCATGAGCATCACTTCACCTTTTTGTGACTCAGAATTTTCATCTATCAATTAAGGATTTATGAGGTTTAATTAAGGTCTGTGAAGCCCTTTGAGATCCTTGCTTGAAAGATGCTGTGCAGGCATAAAGTGGTGTACGCGATGAAGAAAACAAGAGAAATTAAATGCCCCAGACGAGAGAGGAGAGAGGGCAGGTTTCCCATTGCATGGTCTCCCAATTACATGATTCTTGTTTGGATGGCAACCTCACTTTAACCTGTGGACAAACGAACTTGTTCACCCCTTCTTGCAGCAGACAGGCGATGACGTGCAGCAGCATCTTACTCATTAGTTAGCCTTCAGTCATCTTTCCAGAAGTATGAGCAAACAGGGAAGGGGGAAGGGAGCGAGGGCGGGTGAGGAGTATGAATTCCAGAGAAAAGGGAAGTATCAGAAAGCAAGCTAGGATGTGCAAAGGCCTTTATCACTGCTGCTGAGATCTAGCTCTGCATAGTAACAAACAGGAATAGATCTCATCTGTCCCTAGAGGTACGTGCCCCAGAGCAGGGAAGAACTGATGAGTTACAGCGCAGAGGAAGCAAAGAGAGTCTTTTTATGCAAGGCCTCTATTTCAGAATCAGAGAGGTGGTAGATTCAACTTGAAGGAGTTTGAGGAAAGTTTTTGAACCTAGCTAGGGCTGTTTTATCTCTTTTTAAAGGTTAAGGCCTTGTTAAACACATACTTCTTTGGCAGCTCATGCTTAAATTTAAGCATGTGCTTAAGGCCTTCACTGAATGGAGGTATACCCATACTTGTTTAGGTGCTTGGTGGAGATCAGGACAAAGGGGTGGGAATCCACCAGCAGCTGTGAGACCAGCCAGACTACGAAGGTCCCCAGGAGCCGCAGAAAGCAGTAATACACGGACAGCCTTGCCACAGTATTCATAAGGTCAAGTCGAGCTGGGGTAGGAATGGGCAAAAAGGAAGTTCCATCTCCAATCTTTATTTTCTCCTTTGCTTGCTGTACAAACAGCCCTGTGGACGCTGGCTCCGGTAGGTGTGGTCTGTGTATGCACTCCTGGGTGCGCCACTTGGTTGTGTTAAAAGGACCATTCCTCAACTGAAAGAAGTTTCCAGGTTGTCAAGAACAGTCACATCAAAACTGGTGACCCCTCCCGTCCCCCATCTGCATGCCTTCCCTCTTAAGTAAGACCAGAGATGCCTGTTGAGGTGAAACCCAAACTAGGTTTGGTGTCTTTGTTCCGCGCTGATCTGGGGCCCCTCTGCGTATCGTTCCTCTGGGCTGCCAGGGAAAACTAATGCACGATACTAATTGCCGCTGGCTAGAGCAGCCCCCTGCTTTCAGGGCAGCCACCATAACTCCTCCTCCCTCCTGGTAAAAGCTCCCTGAGTCCCTCCAGCTCTCCTCAGGGTATCTCAAGCTTATTGTTTGGCTCTTTTGGGATAAAGCATAATAATGACCTTCTGTGACACGCTTATGACACTCCATTAACATGGCCCAAAAGAAAGGTTTGGTTTTTTTTCTGTTGCAACAGCAGCATTCAGTTGACTCATTATATGATCCACTTTAATTCCTACAGATCCTTTTGTGTAGTACTTCTGCTTAACCAATTATTCCAAGTCATTCATTTGTGCACTTAATTTCTCCTTCCCAATCACAGTACTTTGCTGTATTTTCATTGAATTTTATCCAGTTGATTCTGAGCAGCTTTTGCAATTTATTGAGATCACTTGAAATAATAACTTGCAGATTAATTGTTCAGAAAATCCTGTGCACAGGCCCATGCCTGCACCCATAGCCGGTTCCAGAGCCCAGCCTTTCCATCTTAAAAACAAAGGCCTCTAGCACTCGGTGGCATTCTTGCAGCATTCAGCTGAAATGTCAGGATGAAGCTTGGCAAAGCTGCGAATTTTGGAAGGCTTTTCCACTGGAGATATGGAATAAGAGCATCTGTTCAGCTGGCAGTGGCTTTTGGTCTCCAATCATCTAGCGTTTGGTTTGAATCACTAATATGTTTTGTGTTATTACTGATCTTCAAAGCGTTCAGTCACTGAAAACGTGTAAGCTTGAAATTGGCTTCTGCCTGTAAGGGGGGAGATGGAGCTATACTGTCGTGTGATGGTACACCTGGACCACCGCAGGTCTCATCAAGAATCCCTGTCCTGCCCTTCCCCTTCTAAGGACCGGAGCTACAGCTCCATTGCTATTAGGTTTTTTCCCCACTCCAGCCCAAAGGTCCGGATACACCTTGTGTTCAGGACTGAAAACCTAGGAATTTGGTGCCCTCTTGTGGCAACTGTGAGAGTTACAGTTGGCGAAGCAAGCGTGCCCTTCCAAAGGCCAGTGGTCATTCAGGCCAACTGGCCGCATGCTCTGTGCAGAGCAGTGATATTCCTTCCCGCCCTGCACTGTAAACATTTGAAGTCCAGGTTGGCTTCTGCGGTTGCTGTGTGCTCACCCCTCCTATTTATTTTATGCCTGGTTATCTGCTCCCCTTTCTGGAGCCCTGAGGTTTGTGCGACTTTGGGTTCAAGATTGACTTGGTGGTGTTTGCTCCTTGTTCCCTGCGAATTTCTTTAGCTCACAAAAGGAAATTCAGCTTCTGTAGGCACCTCTTCACAGTTAGCGATGGCTTTAGCTGATTGCCCTTGCATGGCCCCTTAGTAAAATATGTGTGCCTATGTTCAAAGACCTTTTAACCCACTTCTTTGAGCGCTTAATCTACTACCCTCAGGCTTGCCCCAGCGTGGCTACACTCACTGGGTGCAAGAGCTGGTGAGCAAGAAGACACAGAGCACCTGGACAGCCTGTGTTTGGCTCTTTTAGCCACAAAACAGGTGAGAGCAGCTCATGAGCATTTCATAGATGGGGAACAGTACGGTGGGAGGATGTTTGCCGCAATTTGTGGTATATAAAGTACTGTAAAGGGAGCATGCTGAGCCATAAACTCCAGGTGCTTCTGCTGGATATGGATGAAAACTGATCAGCCTCAAGGACCTTGGAGGTTAAGAGCCTGTAAGTCTTTGGTGTGACTGCAGCCAGAAGAATCAAACAACCTAATGAGAAAAAGGAGCCTTAACTCCTCATCTCATCCACTATGCTACCACCGGCTAGTCTTTTTCAAGGGCAGCACAAGTATTAATGATACAAAAGGAATATAGCACAGCTGGGGCTAGCTCATTGAGGTCAAAGTGATAGGTAGACATGTAGAGGCAGGCTGAGAGACAAAAGTCTGCAGGGGGGTGAGGTAAACAGGGCCTTTTGGGGTGTGAGTAGATGGACTAGCAAGTCTGGGACAGCATGGCACCTAGACAGGCTGACCCCACGGAGTCTGTGTGTTGTACCTTCATGTGGGAAGAGCTTCCCACACAGCTGCTGCAATTACAGTACTGGCTGAAGACGGAGCCCCTTTGTGGAGTGAATACCAACAGCAAAAAGCTGGCGCTTGCTTTGGGAGTTTTATAGCTTAATGGAAAAGAATGGGAGAAAGGGAATACGACTGCTTCCATTTTACAGAAAAACCGCAGCACTTTGAGACTTGGGCTGCAGTTCACAGAGGTATTTATGTAGGTGCCTGATTTCCATGCAAATCCTTCAGAATTAGCTACTTTGGGTGAAGTGAGTGGTGAACTCACCCAGAAACTCACAGGAAGACAGCATATATTTTCTGGTCCCTACTCTAAAACTCCATCACTGTCTATCAGAGGACAGACAGACTGCTTCCCTTAGCTATCTGCCTTCCTGCCAGCTCCGCTCTCTCAAGGCTGTGGTAGCACTGGGGGACTCTCCCAAGACTGTGGCTGTAAACGGTGCTCTCCAGAAATGAGCATTATCTCCTGATCTGAAAACTGAGGGGCCAGCTGAACGGGAGGACATGGGAAGTAACTGGTCCTCATCTTCTTCCTGCTTACAGACTCAAAACAGAGCCTCACGTTATGGAAAAGCCAGTAAAAAGTCTTTAGCAAGTGATCTTTAAACCTTGACTTCTGCTGTTGTCTGTGTGTTCAGAGCCCTCGGCTGGCTTGCAGCCCTCATGAGCTGGCCTGCGGTAGGTTAACAACTAGCAGAACCCCCTCCTTCCTTCCCACAACCCTAGGGCATTTGCCCTTGCGGAGCAGGGAGGATTTCTGCTTATGCCATGATCTGCAGCTCACATATATAAAAGGCCCAGAATATGCTAGAAAAGGCAGTGAGGAGCAGATCTGGCTTTTGCTGTGAGGGTGCACCATGGTTTTATATCAGGTAGTGGGGCATGAGGGACCTGCGCCAGCTGTCTGAGCTGCAAAGCCAGGCTGGGATACCACCAGCCTCCCATACCACCAGCCTCCCAGCGGCGCCAAGCACATCCTATGGAGGCGGACTTTGCGCTTCACTTTGGTGCCAGCCTCGGGTCAGTGGCTAAAGGGCTCGTGCTCTTGCCAAGCAATCAAACAGGGGGAGGTTGCACCCTCCCTGCAGGCACAAGGAGGAAATTCTCCGTTTCATTCACTTGTTGTGAGGTTTCACTGTAATATTGCTGCCTTCACCTACTGCTGGGTGTTTGGAGGAGGCTGCTGCCTCACAGCTCATCCGAAACGTGGCCATAACTTCAGCAGTGACCTTGCTTATTTACTTGTTTACGGCCACATCTCAGGTCTCTATAGCGGCTCTGCCAGCCCCAAGTACCCGAGTGGAGAGTCCCGTGCTCCGATTGTGCTGAGCGTAGAAAACAACATTACAGAAGTGTATCTGGGGCTCTGTGTTTGCACTTTAGGCGCAGGCATTCCTTTCTGAAAGCCATTCTACAAACAATTTAGATCCTCCTCGTCTGCAGCTCCGGGAGCTTGGGATGCTTTTAAGAAGCGCACCAAGTATTGCAGGGCTTTCCGCCCGCTTTCTGTAACCTGACCATAGGCAGGGCGGTGCTGCCTAGCTCCTGCCCTAAACGGCCCAACTAACGTTTGGTTTCTTCTGCTCCTTTGAGTGTTTGCATTCTCTCCAGCAGGTGGTAGCAGCTTCCTTCAAGCTGCGCAGCCCCCCCGGCTATTGCTGCGGCATCGCTGTCCTTGGCCTCGCTTGGCTCCTCATCCTCAGCCGCAAGCCTCAATTCTCCTGTGGAAGAAGGTTTGCTGTTTAGGTACAGAGTGCACTCACAACGGGAAGCGCAGCAGCAGGAGGCAATGGCACAACAGCATGGGGAAATGAGAAACGTCTCGCGGTTGTGTATGATTTACTCCTCATGGTTTCACAGCGCTGTCGTGTGAGGGCCTTGTAGATAAAGCAAAATACATCCAGATTCAAGACCCAAAGCCTTGGCTAGGCAGTAGAATTGGCTGAAGCGCTGACAGGTCACAGACAGGCTGCATCTTCAGATGAAATGGGGAATCAGTCTGCTTTGTATTTCCACAATGCCCTCTGTTATGCCTGTGTAATAGGATAGTTTTGTGGATACAATTACATGACCCTCTGATATACGGCCTTCGCTTGTTAGATGCTGGGCGAGTTGCCTCCCTAACTTACTCAGTAAAAGGTTGTGCTCATGGTGGTAAAGACCATGTGTTTAATTACGAGTGGTTGAGTGCTATGGTTTTTTGTGTCTGAGTTTTGTTTTTCCTTTTCTCTTTTAGTGTGCAGCCATAGATTCACTTGTATTTTAAAACTCTGGTTCTGTAGGTGAGGATGTAGATAGGTTGTCAGAGTTTCTGGCTCTCAATATCCTGTAGTAAGTAAAAGGAATGCAAGGAAGAGCTCTGTTTCAGTGAGCAGATAAGAAAAATCTTCAAGACAAGGTAGAAGAATCCCTTGGCTTTCCCAGCTGTAACTCCCACAGCAGGAATGAGAAGTAAAGCTCTAGGTTTATTATAAGCCACCTAAAAATGAAGCGATGGGACAGGAAGTTTGGCTGATGTATATGTTTGAGTTTCTTGTTTTGGCTTAATGCATATGTTTGAGTATCTGTTTGGGTGTTGGAGCTAAGACTGGGACCTGACTTTTGTTTTTGTGGTCTGTTGCACTGTTGAGCCTAGATACATGAAACAGATCCTTCTCTTGCACCAAGGCACAAAGCTTCTGCTCTTCACCACCAACTCCCATGCAAAGCTCTTCTGTGCCAGTTGTGTTTTGTTATGAGCCTTCCCCATCCAGGGCAAGTGCTAAGAAGACTCACACAGTTCAAGCAGGGTTAGCTACAAGGCCTAGCTAGCTCCTCGTCCCACCTGAGCAGCAGCAGGTTGATCATTAGGTAATCAGCTATATGGCTGTGGTTCCTTGGCGTACTCAAAAACACCACCAGCTGAGGGCTGCCTCATGGCCTGGAGCTCTCCGTGCCTTCTGAGGCTGCATCTAGCTTTGCTCTTACAGTAATGCAAAAGCTTTAATTTATCTCTGACACCTTCTACATCTGAGAGAAAGTTCTCCCCTCTCTCTTTTGCAGACTTCTTTGATCTTTGCTGCCACTTGCTATTTGCTGTTCAGTCTGGGAGCTATTTTGATGATCGAGTGGTGGGAAGGAGTGTTTACAGAAGATTTACAAGCCTTGTAGTTAATGCTGTTTTCTTTCTGGAGCATGTCACAGTGTCTAAAGGCTAAATTCTTAGTCTTGGAGCTGTGGTTTATGGCAAATGTTATGAATTAATGCTATCTTCCTTCCTGTGTTTTGGTTGGTGTACAGTGAGGAAGACACTTTCTGGGATTTTAAACACTTCCAGCTCATTAAGTCTGTTTCTCAGGCTTGTTGATAGCAACAGTTCTCTATCAAGGAGTGAATCAGCTGCAAATCCTTTCATGTAATGACAAAACCCACCAAAGGTAACTCCCATCCATGCCGAAACTGTGCAGTGGCACTTTGACTGACAGGTGATAATAGCCCTGACCAGCCTTGCCTGGGACCTCCCTCATCCTGCCTATGGGCCTGGGAGCTCCATTTCATCTCAGCCCAGACAGGGGGGTGTTGACTGGTGTGTCCTCGCGGTGAGTAAGCTTCTAATTTTTCATTCCCTTACTGGTCAAAGGAGTTCTGGGTGTTAAACTGTGTTTCAGACTGCGAGGCCCATAGGTGGAACGAGCTCATCCCTCTCAGACTAACATTTCGCTGTGTCTGAGGTGAGTAGCCCCTTGCACTGGTGAGGTTTGTGGTATGTTTGTGCTGGCATGAGCTTGGAGACGCGGGGGGTGGGGGAACGCTTTCCCCTGTCTATGCAGATTCCTTCTTGCGTGTCACTGGACAAGAGCTGTTTGTGTCCAGTATTAGTATTGCATTCCTATATCTGAAAAGGGAAGTGGGCAAAAGAACTGCTTCCAGTGTGTTCCTTCCAAGAATGTCAAATTTTAGTCATGAAATAACAGCCAAAATAAACACAGCCCTTTGAAGCATGGGTTAGGCTGCCCGAAGTGGGTGCGTCAGTGGCATTTAAAGCTATTTACTTAAGCAGTCTCCTATTATTCATGTAGGAGCTTTATCTGGGTGTCAGTGGGCCCTGGGGAGACCAGAGGACACTGGTGTTTTGTGTGAGGACAGCAGGCTGCTCTTCAGAGGTTTGATCCTGTAATTAAGGCATAACAGAGCCTCAATGGGGAATATCACATCACAGTGTAACCAGCATTTCTGCGCGCTCTCTGACTCCGCGAAAGTGCCCAGGTTACTGCAGTAGCATTGTGGCAAGGGTTTTGGAGATCCCTTTGCAGAATGAGGGAACAGTTATGATCCTGCTTGTCCAGCAGTTCTCTGTCTTGGCAAGTACTGGTAAGGCATACCCCAGTGAAGGAAAACTTTCAAGAAGAACTGCCTACATCCCATGGGCTGAAGCCGTAGAGTGGTCTTTAGCATGCCTACTGCCAGGACTTAATGGTTTGTGTTATTTCCCTCAGTACCTCTCTGCCTCTCTTGCTATTGAGGAACTTGATGGTCTCAAGTGATGCAGGAGAGGCGGCACATCCCTTACTTTGTCTCACTTTAGGACAGGGTTTCACGGCACAAGGCAGACCTGTGCTGCTCTGCACCACAGTTTGCCGCTACTCTGCGTGGAAGCTTGCTCTCCTTGCTCAGGTCACAACCCTCCCATGCTCTTCTGCGCTGAGCTTGGTGTTCACAACCCTCTATCAGCCAAACTGAGGTTTTCGGAGTTACAGTGCGCCAAACCAGCTTGGGAAATGAGCTGGTGCTTCTGGAGCTGGTGGAAGAGAGATGGGCACACCATGAGGCTGGCTGAAGGCAGGAAAGGAGCAGAGGCAGGGAAAGAAACGAGGAAGAGAGCAGCCTTCCTCTTCATGTGGGTGTGTGCTGTTACGCGGTTGGTTGCCCTTGTTGCCTCCGGAACAGAGGCTCCTTCCCTGCCTGGTAGAGGCAAACTGATACCAAATTAACATGTTCTGTATTGACTGGAAGAGCCTTGACCCTGCTGGAAGCTGATTCACGTGATTTCGGTCCCCTAGAGAAGTGGCGGGTTCTCTCTGAGCAGGTGAGAGGAGCTGTGCCACCTCTATATTCCTTTGACCCTTGGATGGGGCAATATATAAACTGAGATTGCATGTTTCTAAAGTTGGATATCACTGTCATTTTGCTTTCCAAAGGTGAAGGGGCTAATAAGTTTTATGGCTGCTGAGTTATCAACTTGTTAAAATATAAAGGAGGAGAAAGAAGAGAATTTCCTTCTTCAGAGCCTTAACATCTAACAGAGAGCACTCCAGGATTATCAGTTCATAGAGGCACTTAACATGAAGCTATTGTTAGGCCTGTTGTTCCTTTCGTTGCTCTCCTCAGAAGGTAAGTTTTGAGAGGCCCTTGGATTTGAGTTGCACAGTATTTAGGAACCTATATTTTTAGGTGTTGCAAGGTGGGTGTATAGCAGGAGCCTTAGAAGCAGGATGAAGAAAATCTGTGACTGAAACTGTGATCTTGTATGTAATTTTGGGTATGTTTGATCACTTTCAATAGAGATATATGCATTTGCACTGTTCTGGGGTTGGACTGCATCTTAGGCAGGCATGAAGGCTTTCTGCTAAGAGAAACGTCATCCAGTAATTAGACTATAGGTGAGATCTGTCCCAAAAAGTAGTGAAGAAATTCAAGAAAGGGACAGAGTTTTTTTCTGAATTCGTATTTACAATCATCATCTTTTTGGTGATACAAGATTGTGTGAATGGGTTAAGGCAGCATCCTGGTACTCAGGACATCGTTGTTCAGATTGCTGCAAGTTTCAGGGTAGGGGATAGTCTTCGTTCTCTGTAGTGGTTCCATGAGCTCCATGTTTGATGCCAGAAGCCAGTTTTATAGGTGCTGTAGGTCTAAAAATGTTGTATATGTTTTGATCTACTTGGGTCTGTGCTTCAGCTCTCTGAATGCAAGGAAGTAATATAAATGGTGATAAAGCTTTACCTTAGGAGTAGGTAAGTATCTTCAGAGGCTTATAAAGTGCTCTGAGAAATAACTGATAGGAGGTTTTGATTCCTAAAATACACAGCAGAAATGGTCTCATCTGAGCCTTTTAATTTAAAGAAAAAGAAGCATGGTGACTACAGTTCCTGTGAAAATTTGGTTGAGGAAAAAATGTTGCTTGAGAGCAGCCCATAAGAAGTATTAGCTGAAACAGGTTAACTACAAGAGCAGGGGAGGAAGGAGTAGAATCTTTCTCCCAAATCTGGGAAAAATTTGCCAGAAAAATAATTCACCTTTTTTTTGTGTGATGTTGATAAAATTGAAAATACAAACTGGAATTATTAAATGGTAAAGTGAGGGAGTAACTGTAATATTCGGAGCAGCAGGAGTTAAAGGAATCAGCCTATGGAAAGCATAAATCCAAAGCAAATGGAGAAAGCTAAAGAAGTTAACTTTTAAACAGCCAAGCCAAAAATGAATCTGAGGGGAAACAATGAACCAGTTTTGAAGGAATAAAAACTAATAAATCCTGTTTTAAATGCATCTGAAGCAGGGAGCCTGTAGGGGTGACTGATGTGTAAAAGAAAGCTGAAGCCCACAGAAAAACTAACTAATTTCTTCTTTTCTTTAGTGTCTCTGCACCCAGCTTAAAAACAGCCTTGCACCCAGAGCTGTTTAGCACGGGACAAGTGGGGAAAGGGTCAAATCCTTGAACAAATTGGTAACAAATAGCAAAGCTGCCAAGATTAGATGATATCCACCCAAGGGGATGAGCCAAGCAGGAATAGGAACCTGTCTGTTGTATTAACTGTGCTGCAAACTGTTTCTTGAATCAGTATGGGTGTTGGGAATGGAAGATGGCAAATGGGAAACCAGTTTTTGTAATGGTCTCTGTTTTTGGAGGATCTGGAGAACCGCAGTGGTCGTTGTACAAAAGCAGTAAGGTTGTCTTTTGCACTAAACAAATCGATGATAGCAGCGTAAAGAACTGAGTGAACTGACTTGGGGTAAATATGATATAACGGGGACCTTCCCTGCAGATGAAGAAAATCCGTGACAATGGGCATATGCCAATGTATTTATTCTTCAGCTGAGCTGTGTTAGTATTTCCACAAATCCTTTTAAGCAAGCGCTCTTAAGGAAGCCAACTGTTATGGTCTAAGGGTGAGGACACCTTTGTGGGGCCCTGGTTGAAAGCTGGATACTGAGCAATCAGTTGGCAGATTCAGTCTGTGAGAAGAAGGGAGAGTGAACCTGCAAAAGCTGCACTGGGATGTGGGCTCTCCATGTGTTCAGAAATGATCTGAATAAAGGGTCATTTTAGTTGGCTGATGTAAAGCTATTTATGATGTTCAGAATGAAAACTTAAAAGGAATATGTATAGGAAAAACTTACTCCAGCTATGTGTACACCGTGGAGAACTCTAAATCAAATACTGCTTGGTCACAGAACATAGCTGTCTGAAGACGTCAGCTCAGTGTTAGAAACAGCCAGAGAAAATGATTTCAGGAGTCAGGGAGAGAACAGCATAGCAAACACTTTTGCTGCTGTGTATGGGTCCATACTTAATCATCATCTTGACAGTTGTCTGCACTTTTCATCTCAGAAAAATGTGGGAAAACTTAGGAGGAGGATAGTGGGGAAGAGTGCTCAGACTTACGAAACAGCTTCCACATGAGATCAAACGAACTCACTTCAGCTTGGAAGAAGGATGAATAAGTGTAGGATAAAGATGTACCCACATATGTTAAATGGTAAATTTTGTGGAAACGGGGAAATGGCAACTCTTTACAAGAACAAGGAAACAGATCAAGTTATGGACAAATGAGAGAGTATTCTTTTTTTGAACACTTTAATTATGAAGCACCTTTGCCACAGGTGTTGGGGGAAGCAAAAAAGAGCGGAAAAGATAGAAAAACAAGCAGGCAAATTCATGAAAGAAAGGGTTCAGAGAGTTCTGTAGCAGTAAGTAATTCCTTTCTCAGGGCGACCAGTGGCACAGACAGTTGAGAGGGAAAAGCACCGAAGTATGAATGTATTTTCCGTATTCTTTCTTTAAGCATCTGCATCTGGATGTTGTCAGAGGCAGAATCTTATCTTGGATGGACCTTCATTCTGACGCAGTACAGCCATTCTTAAATGTTTGAAATGCTGAGATTGTTCCCTGCCCTCCAAGACTCCCCCCAGTCCGGGACACTGGGACTGAACCCTGTTTTTCCCTCCATATAACCTGTGGATCTATTCTCAAATATAGCTGAAATTAAAGTTCCCAAAGGTGCTGAGTTTCTGCAACAGATATGCATGATGCAGGCCAGTCTCTCATTGTACATGTCTCCAGTATCTCAAACATGAGAGCTGGGGTTCTGGTTATTGCCCTGAGCAAAGCATCATCTAGAAACATGGACTGAACAAGCACAAATTTTAAATGACATTTTAAACGACAACCAGCAACAAGTGTCCCAAATTTCCATCAAGTACAGTAATTTGCAAGTAGCTCATGCCTGAAACACAAGTGGGGAAAACCCCCAAATATATGGAAATTGCTGACAGTTACTAAAGGTAACTGTAGTGTGAATCATGAGAGGCTGAGGTGGACTTGGGGAGCACTAGTGGCTTTCTGCTACCATGCTGACCTCTGTGTGCACTGGTACCCTTGTCCTGCTTGGGCCAGGCCTGCCACCTCCTTGCAGCAGGAGTGCTGCCAGCTGCCGTATGCCCAAGCATCTCTCACCTGCTGCGCTGAGCTGGCACTGCATTTTCTCTTGGCAAAGAAAGATGTACAAGCAGAAGTATGCAGCAGGACAAAATGTTCCAGAAGTAGCTCCCGGGTACTAACGGGCAATTATTCCAAGCACAGCAAGCCTTGTTATGAGACTTGATGGATGCTGATGGCTTCAGAGTGGCACAGGTAGGGACACAGCTGTGAACAAGCTTTGAAGTTCAGCTGAGGATCCAGACCCAGACTTCTTGGCTACCTTTGTTGAGATTTTAGGATAAACCAAAATATATGTATAGAGATCCAAGTGTATACTCAAGGAAAGAGAATAATATTTGCTGAAATAGCTACAGACCCAACTTCTGGTCCCACAGGCTATTTCGTCTGTCAACACTCTCGAAGAAACCACGGATGTTTCTGTACCGCTATGGTAAACACACAACAGTGTGATGTTGCTGCCTGAATATGGGAGACAAAGTTTAATGTGAATTGCTCTTTCTAAGGAGTTCCACCTTGTACATGTCCAAATTTCTTTAAATTTGGACAGAATAAGACTACGGTGATAAATGGGATGTACTGAAGAGGAAAACAGGTAGAAAAGGCCTGTGGAGGATGAGGTTGGTTGAGGAGATCCAGAAGTAGTCCATCACCTGTGTGTATGACTTCACTGTATTCCACTGATTTCAACAGATCTCACCTGCTTAGAATAACTAAAAGCTTATTCTAGTATAACAATACTAAGAAAATACATTTGTTGGGGTGAGCCTCACCTTTGGAAAGTAGGGCCGAGGAGCAAGGTTGCTTCTGTCAAGATTCTGTGGTTTTAGGTATATTAAATCTTCTTAAGTGTTTTTTTAAGGGGAAAAAAAAAAGCAGCACAGTTAATTCTTTTAATGTTTTTAAGGTAATGCAGATCATCTGGACGAATGGGGAAAACAAAAGGTAAGGTATGAGTACAGCTCTTTTTTTTCCGTTATTCAATACCTGTCATCACCTCTCTAGCTGTTGCTTCCTCTGAGGCAGGCAGAAGAATCAAAAGTGCAGCTTGGTGCTCTAAACTGTTTGATTCTGCAAAGAATAAATGCAAACCAAATGACTCGGTGCTGTGGTACTGCAGCTACAAGATTACAGTACCTGATCAGGAAATAAAGGTTTCTCAGAGCAACGTTTGGTATTAGGTTGTATATCCTGTACGTAGGTGGTCTGTGGTTAGTACCTGTTCCTAGATATTCTGTTGCTCTTTTAAAAACACAAGATTAAACTCTTCCTTGTGCTAAAATGGTGCAAAGTGTGTGTGCCATTAAATTCCTTCAACTGGGGACGGAGGGGATGTGTGGGGACTGTGGTGGCCCTTGTTGCAATGTAGACTTTGCCATTGCATAGTAGTGATGGTCATCTAGCCAGGTATGGTTATAGTGATGAGGGAAGCACTAGCCATGCCACCTCAGGGAGGTTGTCTTTCATCTGTCTTTAAAGTACTAGATGTTAGGCCATATCTGTAGTCAGGTAGATGTCATTCACCTGGATTTGTGCAAGGCATTTGACGCTGTCCTGCACAACATCCTTGTCTCTATAACTGGAGAGGCATGGATTAAACAGATGGACCACTTGGTGGATAAGGGATTGGTATTGGGACTAGTGCTGTTCAACATTTTTGTCAGTGACATGGGCAGTTGGATTGATGCACCTTGGAGACAGGCTGAGAGAGCTGGGGGTGCTCAGCCTGGAGAAGAGAAGGCTCTGGGGAGGCCTTAGAGCAGCTTCCAGTGGCCAAAGGAGCCTACGAGAAGTCTGGAGAGGGACTTTTTACAAGGGCTTGTAGGGACAGGACAAGGGGCAATGGCTTTAAACTGACAGAGGGGAGATTCAGATAAAGTACTAGGAAGAAATTCTTTACTGTGAAGGTGCTGAGGCGCTGGCACAGGGTGCCCAGAGAAGCTGTGGCTGCCCCATCCCTGGCAGTGTTCAAGAGCAGGCTGGATGGGGCTTGGAGCAACCTGCTCTAGCGGAATGTGTCCCTGTCTGTGGCAGGGGATTGGAACTGGATGACCCTAAGGTCTCTTTTAACCCAAACCATTCTATGATTGAATAGTGTTCCTAGTTGTACTGAGATGTCTGTCATGCTGGGTGAAAAACATCACTCACATTCTTGTCCCAAAAGCAACTGTTTTTCCCCACCTCTTTAGTGCTTTCATCATCCCCTGGAAATTTTGCCAGTTGTCAAGGAGCAAGAATTGATTCATTCTGCCTTTCCTGTTGCATACTGGAGATGAGGCTTTTTATTGTGTCCATTGGGCATCCCATGGCATGCGAAGATACACGCAGTAGCTGTACTTATGACATCTTTCAGATTAAGCACTAAGTGTTTACAACAATGGATGTAGCAGATTATATTCAGCACATTTCATTGTTTGCTTAGGCCAAGTTCTGTGCTAATCAGTAAAAAAAACTGTGGGTTTGGTTGGTTGGTTGGGTGCTTTTTGTCCTTTAAAGTTGTTGTTATGTAAGAGTTTGATAGTGTGTAAAAATGGAGTCCATAGGACCCTTTCTTTCACAGATTTTCTTGTTAGACCTAAACAATCAACTCTATTTCTTTATGTCAAAGGCTATAAGAAACTTCAAGCTTTCATGTGAGCAGGTGATGTTACCCGAGACCCCTGCATCTTCAGGTTTGTGTTTGAAGTTATCCTTGTAGAGGCTTTCCCTCCCAAATTATTTGAGAATGGGCTGGGGGAGAAATCAGCTGTTTCAGGGGATGCATATATGTGGGATGTGAGGTAGAAGTGGAGGCAGATTCTACAACTTCCATAATTGTTCAATCTTTTGCTTTTCTACCTTAGTTTCTTCAGCTGCTAATTGAGGATGCTACTATAACTTCAGTTATTCACAGCAGTGTTCTGTGACCTGTTCTTGCTTGATGGTTGAGCATTTCAGTACACCTAAGTACCCAAAGTATTTATTGAACACCTGAGTAAAGTTTCTCATCCTCTCTGACTGATTTAAAACTGCCAGTGAAACAATCAGTATAGACTGAAGTTTTAATCAGTTCTGTTATGTTTTAATATACTGGTGAATGTAATTTTCTGTTAAGATTACAGCTCTTTTTTAACCTGGCATCTTTCGCTTTCCTGCAGTTCATACTCTGAGGCCAGCTGACATTAAAATAGTCGCTGCAATAGGAAGTTTGCAAAGAGTAAGTACAAGCGGGAAGTGTGCTAAACATGACCCATTTCCTCCCCTATGATGGTGAACTGATGATGTAGTCTGGGGTCACAGTTAGGGCATTCAGGACTTGAATCTTTCCACAAACTTCAAAGGCTTCTGGTGAAAAATGACTGGAAATAACCTGCTGTTCAGTGTTCCAGTATAACCTGAGACTAAAAATAGCGAGCGGACTTCGTGCAGGAGGAAATGTGATCACAGTGCTCTTGCAGAGAACCATAATATTTGATTAGAGCGCTTGGATTTTCCTAACGACAAGCATAACAGACCAATTGACTGGAAGAAGAAGCTCGGAAAATTCAGACTGGAAAAAAGTATAATTTTGCTGATCACCAGTAGAACAAATTATCAAGAATTGAAGTAGATTTTCCATCCTGTTGAAATGCCTTCCGTAGAAACTGGTTTCCTATCTAGAAGGCAAAGGGTCTATAAGAACCGCAAAGATGTATTTCTGATGTATAAATCAGTGGGTAAAGTTCTCCGGCCCGTTCTGTTACAGTCAGATTTGGTTGATCTTTCCTTATCTTGATAGTTGGAAATGAAGATCAGAAATACTTCTGACTCCCAATTAAAAGCATCCAACCACAGCTATCAGTCTTTAGAGAAGTATAGCAATACACAATGGATAAAAATTTGTAGCCATTGCAAGCCTACAGCTGCAGAGAGGTGGCGGAGATTCTACCTTATCACAAACAACTTCAAATGTGAGGTAGTATTCATCAAGACATTCATCACTTTTCCTTGGGATGAAAGCTTTCTGTTAGAAATTCAGCACTCCTGGACTCCTTGTGAGTACCTCTCTCTTTGAAAGGAAACAATTGTCTTAAATGCAGAGGTGCAGATGCATGGTCCTTTAGAGCAAAGGTTTTGTGGGATTTTTGCATTAATGTCTTTGTTGATTGTGGATGGTGCCAAAGAAAGAAACAAAAATCATCTTCTTCTAAGGAGTGTCTGCTTTCCTGGAGCAAACATTTCTGTCACTGTCTTCTCCACAGTCCATCTGGAATCAATGACGTTCCTCTGTTATGTTCAGGGTTTTTTTAGCAGACACCATATTGGCTGAGTACCATCCATGTAAACTAGCTAAATGGCTTCTGGTAATGTCCCTTGTTGAAAAGGGGCAGACCCTGAGAATTCGGTTTAGAGCAGCATTTCGTTTGACTGAATTTGAGTTCAGCTAGTCAAATTTAACTTTTAGCCATGTGTAATAAATTCATTAATGAAAATAGTAACTAAGAAAGCATTACCAGGCTATGAAAATACACTGTAGTGAGGAAGCTCTGGAAAATAAGTGTGTGAGTAACTACAACATGATGAGAAGAATATGTAGAAAACAGTGCTACCTCTACAGGAGTGGATTATAGTAGGGGTATGTACATATGTAGAGTATGCAGAGCTAGCTTACCTTTGGTTAATGCTATTTCTCTTGCTTGTTTGTTCGCAGGCACCAGGATCTGGGGTACCTTATGAGGATTTACTCCAAAGGTAACAATCATTTGTTAGCATTGACAACTGTCATGATACTAATTTATGCAATATCACAGTGCAGGAATTACGCCCAAGCAAGGTTATTATTGTTTGCTAGAGAGGAGGAGAAAGTCTATATATGATATAATGCATTTTAAGAGGCCAGATCCTTCTCAATCCTTAGTTAACGGAAATCCTTTCTAAGTTGCAAGATGTACAACTACCTTAGGGTTGCAATTACCTTGATTAAGAATCATTGTTACGTGATGAATCCTAAGTAGTAAATATCATCATTCACTAGTCAGAGACCAGAAAGCAGGGATTTATTATAACAAAAAAAGCACCCAGGAGTCCTGATACCCTGTCCTCTGCTTGAATTATTCCCAGTGCTTCATGGACAAGCTTTACCCCATTTTCATCTTTCATGCCCCCTTAGAAAATCTAGACCAATGAGTGAATATACAGCTACACCTTGCAGATGCAAGTCTGTGGAACTCTTTTGGGTCACAGCGTTCCGGAGGAGGATTTGGCCTTGCACAGACAAACTTTAAAAGACTAATTGTTTCAAACAGTTGCGCAAACATCTGTGCCCACTTGTATGTGGATGCACACAGAGAGGTCCCTGTGTTACTTGTGCTTATGCATGAGCACAATTACTGCAGCATGCAGAGTGTAGAGACACGAAATTTGGGATCGAACGCTGTGTTCTTACTCAGCAGTAGCTGATGACGTGATAGTTTTGGGGAAAGAAAGTCCCCATTCGTAGTTCCAGCAGCTGCAATGAGCCCCCGTTCTGAGCTGTAGCATAGCTAATAAGAAATTGAGACTGTGCTGTAATACGATTTTTAATTTGAGAAATGGAATAACAACAACTTCCTGTTTTCCATTCCTTTTCTATAGCACAGGAAAGAGCCTCCTCGAAGTGAACGTGGAAACTTTAGCAGGTGCGTCTTGCTGCCACACTGAAAACGGAGCCAATTGATTGAACAGCATGCTGACAGGGGTGTAAGGGAAGCCTAAGGGACAATGTGCTTGGGGTACGTGAGTACAATCAGGCTGGGTTATCTGTGCTGGCTTTAAAGAGACTCTGGGTACAAAAATAGCAGTGAAGAAGGGGTGCTGCAGCATGCTGTAAGAATCTTACATGAACAACAGGGATTTTTTGGGCTGCTGCTACTGTACCCATGCCACAGTTTCTGCTGGTGCGTGCTTGCTGCCCATGCTAATCCAGAGAAATCTTGTGTGGGTTTGCCTGTCCAGTACTCTTCTTGCTGCCATGTGTTCAAGATTTACACTGGAGCTGCCATAGATGCACCACATAAATGAATTATTGATCTATCAGCTGGTTCCAGCTGGCTCTGAAGGCAGCCTGGACTTGCCTGAAGGGTGTTGCAAGTAAAACCTTCAGGTCCACTGAAATGTTGAGCTGTGATAGCTCAAGGATTCTCCTCTCAAAACCTTCTTCTGTTTTCGCATCACCTCCATTTCCCTTTGAAAGGGATTTAAAACCTGGCAACTCAGTTCTTCAGGAGGCTGTCTCCAGGTAGACCTTCCCAGTACCTTCATATCTAGAGCTGCCTGTATTTAAATCCACCTACACCACTTGCGGCTGACATGAGAGATGGGGGGTGGAGGTTTCTGACTGACCCGAGTCTGGAGGCAAACCCAGGCATCAAGCCTCCACTTCAGAAGGCGAGGAGCAAAACCAGAGTTGCAAGAAGAGTTGCAGAGGGGCTTTGTGGCTGGTTTAGTTCTGTTGTGTTTATAGTGAAATGGCAGAGTAACAGTCCCTTGCATGCAGAAATCGCCTAACCTGTGTATGTCTTTCAGCTCTCATTAGCAGTTTTAATCCCTCGGTCCTACACCAGTCTCCTCTGCTTGGCACAAAGGGAGCGACACCAGACAGTCAAGCCACGTGAGTCTGAGGGTGTATCACTGGGCAGTTGATTTGCAGCTGGCAAAGGGTAGGATGGAAGCCTTTTACGCTGAAGCAGTTCACTGGACATGCGATATGTTCAGTGGTGGCAGAGGATGCACAGACACTTCAGAGGCAGACCCTCCCACCGTGGCTCAATTGTCACCTCTTGGAGGCAGAAGGACCAAAGCCCACTGTGCACTTTGGGGTCTGGATCCTCTGACTTAAAGATCTCCACCGTTATAGCTGTAAAACAATTTTTTTGGATCAAATAGAATTAGAGATGTGCCAACCAAGCCGTGTCTGCTGTTTTCATCTACGTGCACATGTCTGAAAGTGGGATGCCTGAATATGAGCTAATCACTCCAGGCTCTCTGTGTAGCACAGACAAGTGCCTAATCTTAACACATTTAGGAGAGAAAAGATTAGTCCCACCTGAAGTCTCAAATGTTGCTTGGTTTAATGGTAAAATATCAGCCAAAGCTTTACATTTAGTGATGCTTTCATAGTTTCTCTTTTCCTTTCTGCTTTTCAGAGACCTCCTGCATCAAGCTGAAGAAATAGTGAAGCTCATGAAAGAGAATCAGGTTTGTTTAAAGCACAGGACAATTCAGAGAGTTTGGTGTTGAAGCAGAAAAAAAAGAGCGAAATGTGATTAAATACTCTGGCAGCACTCAAAAGTCTCTTCAAAATAGAAAATGCCATTTCTTGGGGTTAACGGACTTTGGTCTTTCTATTGTAAATAAGAATCAGTTCTATACCTTTCAATTAAAGAGATTTGTTCTCAAAAGTATCCCACACGGTTTATGATTATCAGTGGCTGAAGAGCTTGGTAGGGCAGCCAGTACGTTTGCTTTCTTTTGATTAAGGATGCGAGCCCTCTGCTAGCTACACACTCCAATGGTGCCAGTGTTTCTGAGAAGTCAATACCCAAGCCCAATTCTCAGTATTTGTCTCTTCAGTTTCCTCTTGGTCTTTTAGGGTCATATTTTCAAGAAAGAAAAGACCTAGATATGCTTTGGCTGGTGTCAGTGGTTGGCGCTGGTGAGACCTTGAATTATTACTCATGGCTGAGTGCTTTGTAAATCCCATCCTGCAGTTTTATGCATTCTTTTTTAATTATTCTTAACCCTAGGCACTTTATTCTGTAAAATGGTCTTGACTAAATGGGAAAATGTAATTGGCAAGGCGATTCTGCTGTTGCCTCCTTGCTCTGGAGGAGCCCTTTGGACTGTTTGCACATGGACTTGGCATACATTTGGGGAACTGAGTGGTTTGAACCCACGCTCTATAGGATTGGTGAGAACTGCCTAATAAACAGCTGAGCAGGGCTCTAGCACTCAGATTTTTGCTCCAATATTCATCCCACTAGTGTGACCCAGTCTCAGCACTTCGGGAATGTTAACACTGTGAGCAAGCTGTGACACTGATAAGAAGCAGCATTAAGCTCTGTGCTAAGTTGCGTATGCTCAACTTCTCAAATAGACTCCCCGATGGCAGAAGGAATTTCTGGCTCTATCCTGACATTTTTATAGTTGTCAGCTTTAATTGTAGCATTTGCTGTCTCCTCTAGGGAAGAGCTGGATGGCTTATCAGAGGGAAGGGATCAGGACCGCCAGGGTTGGGCCATGGACTACTGCTTGGTCTTGCTTATTTAAAGCCATTACAAATCTCCTGTGAGAAAGGAAAATACCAACCAGGTCTTTTATTGTCCTATGACTTCAATTTCTTTAATTTATTTTTTCCTCCCAGACGATGGACTTCCAAAATGACTGGAAACTGATCACAGTTTTTTTTAGTGCTGAATGTTCTTCCTGTGCCCCCACACAACTGGTAAGCTTTTAATAGGGTGGTTTAGCAGTCAAGGCAGGTGGTTAAGACACTTCCCCAAAGTCTGCTGTCTGCCATAGTGAACCAGAAAAGTAGCTACTTTGGGGATGACAGAATTAAAATCCAGTGATTTCAGCTCCCCACACATTGAATCATAGAATAATAAGGGTTGGAAATGACCTTAAGATCATCTAGTTCCAACCCCCCTGCCATGGGCAGGGATGCCTCACACTAGACCATATTGCCCAAGGCTCTGTCTTACCTGGGCTTGAACACTGCCAGGGATGGTGTGCTTTGTATTTGTAAACATCTGCATTTAATTTGTAATCTCAAGTCTGAGATGCCTTAGGAGAACAACTCTTACCTACCTTCAAGTCTATAGATGCTTTTCTTCCCCACCCCTGTCATTTTTAATATGGCGTCTAATTATAAGCAGTTAAATTGCAAAACTGGTTCCATGTTTGTTTCTTGGTGCTGATTAAGGTTGAATCCAGAATATGGTGGTCGTTGGTAACCTTTCAGTACACAGCTCAACACATAGGGGTTGTGACTTTTGGCAGATTGATAACTTTGGTTTCTCTACTAGTTTTGATGACATTTCTTACCTCATTAAGGTCCTTTCCCACCCTAACTATTCTATGATTCTGTGATTTACAGAAGAACTGCATATTGGACAACCTGGAAGAACTTAAAACTGTCTTGGATTTTTTGTATGAAAAGGTAAGATTTATTCATCAACCTTGAATATGTGAATCCTTTGCTTTTTTTTTTGTTTTCCAGTTCTTGCAGGACTAGGGCTTGTACCACTGACTTGAAACATCAGCCTTTTTGACTCCAGCCCGCTGGCTCCATTCATTGTCACTAAGTGTTTTATAAAACAGATGGGTAACAGCTTCCTTTTGCAACACAAGCTGATGTACCATTCTCTCTTTGGGTTTTTAGGGTTTTTTAAGTTATTTCTATGAAAAATGGAGTGTATCTGTCTAGGTCTGAAAGTCATTCATGTTTAATGGGGCTGTTTGTCAAAAGAACCGAGAGTTAGTTATTGGATGTGTGGGGCTACCTAGGCAGTGTACAGGCTGCTAACTAGATGATGATTTTTACAGACCAGGGAAAACACCCATTAAAATATGTTTAATAGAGCTTTTTTTTCCTATTATGTGTTCATTTTAAGATCTTTGCATTTCTAAAGGTTTTCAAGCAGGGAGAGTTAAGAATTATCTGCTTATCTGGAACGATTTCTAGGAAATGCTCTGTGTTTTAGTCTTCCAATGAATAGCAGACTACATGCAGATATATCACTAGTAAAGCAGACTATGAACTGTTTACATGAAACATTTCAATGGCGTTTTCCAAGAATTTTGTTTTGCTGGACTGAAGGCCTAAAGGGTACTCTAAACCTGCTGCAGTCTGATTGCATTAAACCACAGCCACTCATTTCTCCGACTGATTTCAGCAAATGTTGTGTATGGGCAAAGTTCCACCCACATATTCTCTCCAGATACTCTCCACTGTTACTTCCAGAGTCTGTTTATGTGCACTTGTAAAAGTGAAACATCATTATGTAAATGGAAAACCGCTTTCTGCTTCAGGGAGAGGTGAGGTGGGACACGCAAGAGCTTGCATTATTACATAGAGCATTTCATCCCCAGCTTTGCGTTGATATGTTGCCACAAAAATGGTAGTTCCTAGGTCAGCTGAGTTCAGTTAATTTGGCTGGTGGGCACTTCAGTTATGTAAACTGAATTGCTGGGTTTCGGTCAAGAAGTTGTGCTCACAGGTTCTTTGTGAATGATGTGCAACGATATTCTAGGTGGCAGGCATAGGAGTAGGGCTCAGAATGGAAGTGGTAAAGATGTAGATCATTGATTTTATGCAGGCAGAATCTCAGGCCAGAGGTAATACATGTGAAGCTGTAGACGTAATTTATCATTATCGCTACTTGCTGATCTTCAATTGTAAATATAATGTGATTAATTTTTTCTTTGCTACTGCAGGTTCCCAGGGCCTTTGTAAATCTAGTGGATTCCACTGAGCTTAAAACACCATCTCTTGCATGCCAAGATTACAGTAATGTCAGGTAATAGAGGTTTCTTTGCGTTCTTGACACTGTCTCCTGCTAGTACTCAGGCACATAGCTACGTATACGTATTGACTTTATAACTGAGGTAGTGTCTTCTGAGCAGTTTTTTTTGCCCTTAATACAGAAATGTGATAAAGATTTTCTGTTTCCACTTTGTTTCTGATAAACTCTCTCTGCAAGGCATATTTTTACCAGGAAGAGCAGGTGCTTTAATCCTGCCAAGCCTGATAGCCTACTGTTTAAATACTGGCTCAGAATTGAGGGTGGGAAGAGAAAGCCTGGTTGCTGTACAATCTCCATTCAGCAACAGCCAAAGCATTGGTGTGTTGTCAACAGTTTTAGCCACAAATCCAAAACACAGCACCATATGGGCTGCTGTGAAGAAAGTTAACTCCATCCCAGACAGACCCAGTACTGTCTGTGGTTATGGTCGCAAGACTGCGCAATCAACCTACCCCAAGCTCTTTAGTCAGTGATACTTCTGCCCTGTAACTCTTGAGTCAAAAATTCTAAAGGCTGTTTAAAAAGTTAGGAATCTATGTTCACAAAAGGAATAATTGGTCTAAGCACACTGTCAGGCTATGTGGAGACTACTGCTAGGGCTTAGGGTACGTAGGGTGGTGAACATCCAATTTGTTAGGTCCATATGTTAACTACATGCTTAGATGGTTTCATCCATCTTCCTTTCTCAGTACCTTGTAACAAAAACGTGAGTAGCTTATGCCCCAATTTAGTATAGAGTAGGAGTGTGCACATGGACAGTTATGATGGAGTAGTTTACAGCTGATGAGATTAAACTCCATCTTACTCCACAGTATTTTTTTTCCTGTGCCTGTGCCATAAAATACCATACATACTAATAAAGTCATTCTGAAGTGTTTCACAAGCTTTGCATGTATACAACCCAGGATACATTCCATCAATCGAGGAACGGGCCTGGCTGCTGTGTAACCATGTGCTTAGCAACAGATATAAGCAGTATCGAAGCTTTCCTTGTCTAGAGTGACTGTGTGCAGCATTGTAGCTTGTATCTCCTGCAAGGAGGGTTAAAACGAGACAGGTAGATAAGAGGTGGAAAAGACAGATTTAGGAATATGGGCCTTGCCATATGTCAAAGGCCTTAAAAAATAGAGTTAAATAGATCTAACCTTTATTCCTCTGAGCAATTTTTATATTTCCTTTTCAACTTAAGGCATTTTGCTTTCTCACTGTCAGCATGTTCTTGTAGCTGTGTTAATCTGGTAGAACAGCTCTATCAGTTTGCAAGCCTTGTACTTTATGGTTTGGTAAACTCCTGGATTCATCTGTGCCTCAAGCCCAGGTTGTCTCCCAGATAAAGAGCTTGGCATTCGGCTACCAAGACTTCATTTTGAACTGTACTTTGAGCAAAAAACATAAGCAAGTGCCAAAAGATTAGATTTCAGGAGTCTAAGAGGGCAATAGTGGCTGATATTCCCAGTCCCATATCAGTACCTAATTTTAGGTATTCAACTCTGGGACATCATAGGGTTTTAAAGTTCCTTCCTTTATTATTTTTTGACTAACTTACTCACAAAGAAGTGTTTTCAGTCCCTGCCTGTGGCACGGGTTTGGAACTAGATGATCTTAAGGTCCCTTCCAATCCAAACCATTCCGTGATTCCAAACCATCCAGGCAATTTCAACTGAGTCTATCTTTGCTGGATATTATTCTTAAACGTATCCTATTTGTTCCTGTCTACAGCCTTGGGGGGTCTGAGTTTTCCAACTAGCTGCAGAAATATGTAGCATGCACATCTCACCTTGCAGGTTAGAAGTCTGGCTGAGATTGGTTAGCTGCCTGACAGTGCCTGGCTATCCTTTAGCATATATAAGCTTTTACAACATTGAGCTTCCATTCACATGTCTTAGATGCAGGTCTTGTGGCCGTTACTAAGGCAAAAAGTTTGTGTGGAAGTGCTTTGGGTGTGTTCAATTTTCCTATGTGACTGCAGAGAGGGAAATGTTTGAGAAGTACTGCTGCTGCTATTTTAAGCCTGAGCATGCTGCTAGTTTGTAAGACCCTGTGCTAATCCAAGCCTGGTGTATTTGTCATCTGAATAGGCTTTCAAATCAAGATGTAATTCAAAGCTCTGGATTTGGAAATATGGATTATTCTGTGTTTATATCAAAAAATTAGGATGTTCTGTGTTTATCAGAGGTTCATAATGTCTTGCATGTTTTTCATTCTTTTCTGCAGCGATCCAGGCAGGAATCAGTGCAATTGTGTTGGTGAACACTCCCCATTAGATGAGAACATGTTGAGGTGGTCCTACTACGTATGTATGGCATCTTCTGTGTTGTTTGGTTTTCATATTGCTAGACATGTTTATTTGTTTTCCAGATTGGACTGAAGTGAGGAGTAAAGGGAGGAATAGCAGTGAGGAAGTTGAGTAACAGCCTTTTTACCACAAGTCCACAGCAATCCTGACCCTATTTCTTAAATCAGGGATATTGGAGATAAGTTCTCCCTATACCTGAGTGATCTTACTACCTCTTGAAGTTTCTAATGACTATATAGCTTTTTGGCAACCTAGGGTTTGTCATATCCCATCAAAGAAATGACCCATCTTGTCCAGTAACCTGCCACATGGTTTAGAAAAGGGAAACCTTCTGTTAAGACTAATAGAGATGGCTGGAATTCCTTTTAAAAATGACAGGAAGGCAGTAAGCATGACATTTCATTGCCTTGCTAAGCCTCCTGCTCTTTCAGATTATGGTATATCAGTGTAGCTTTCCCATAGCTACAAGGAGTTTCCAATTATTGTTTAAAAAGATTTCATTAAAATACTGTCTTTGTTCTGGATTACACAATTTTATTACTGCGGTTTCCTAGGAATGGGGATAATCTTTAAGCCTTGGCAAATTGCACATATATTACTCTCTACCTGATAATACTTATCTGGTTAAATGTTTGTTTATTCAGGATGCTTGGGAAAAGCTGCTGGAGTCCAAGAGGTTTGATCAAAAGGATGACTTCAGCTGTCATTCTTCAGCCTTCTCTCCAAGAAAGAAATCTGTTGCTTAGACCAGTGAGTAAACTTGAGTCGCTCCATTCTTTCTAGCTTCTATCTGCTGAGATTCAGCACACTGTTCAGCTGGCTCTTTCCTGTCTAGGCTGTGTGTAATGCTAGAAGACAAGAGTAGTCAGGCACATGCAGAACTCACGTCAGGATCAGGCACCGGGGTCCTGAGAGCAGCAATTTGCTTCAAACAGCACCAGCCAGTGATTTCGTGGTTTTGAATGCAGTATTCCTGGAGAAATCAAGTCGTGGCACCTCTGCAGATTAGGTCATGAGTGTCAGGAAATCGTCAGTGCTGACAGTTTTTCTATATCTTTGTAGTCATTAACATATTCATTCCTGATTATGCTCATGTGTGTTTGGCAACAAAGGCAAATAGTGGGTAACAAGAACTACTTAAAAATAGGGGTGTGTGGAAAGGAGGGAAGATTAAGGCTATGTCATAGGTAAATTCTGTATTTCTTCATGACCTGTAGGCCACCATGTATAATCTTCCAAACTCTTCCAACAGTTACTTTCATTTAAAAATATGCATGATCTCTCCATGCAAGTTCTGCCTGCTTCCATTTTTAAGTGCATGTAAGTGTTAGTTAAAGGAAGTGTTGTTTATTCCAAATCATTTATGTGATCACATCTGCGTGTTTCCCTCATCGCTTGTATGTCACTATTGTGATTGTGCTTTGTTGTTGCTCTGGCTGTCTTGTTCTGATGATGTGCAGTTCCCTCACTGTTGCCTTACAGTGGTAGGTACAGCAGTTGTTTACAAGACCACCATTTGTTCTCTCTTAATGCGCTACTAGTAACTGAGATCAGCAGCAAGTGGCTTAATGAGAGTACCAGAGATTGATATTCTTGTGGATATGAATATTATTTTATGGATTGAGACTTTTTCTGTGGAATCTCTCATCTTTCCATACTCTTCAGTGTTTTCTAATGCTCATAATGCTTTCTCTTTCAGGGCAGGGATGCTTTCATTACCACTTCAAAGGCACAAGCGGAAACTCTGGAAGAAGTTTATACCATCATGGCTTTGGGCCTCTGGAACAACATGGTGAGCAGTATCACAGATGCTGTTGCTTACTGGACTTAGTTTGGATGCCTGGTAGCAGCTCCACACTAGCCAGGCTTTGAGTAGCAAATAAGCAGGGGAACGGAGAATATAGGGCAGAAACACCCCATGAGTGCTATCCTCAGCTGTGCAGGGAGGCTGATCTTGAATAATGCTAAACGCCTTACGCTCTCAAGACAAATCTCTTGCTGTTCTGTGGCTGCTTCTTCCTATGAAGAGCTTTTTAGAAAGGTTTCCAAAGTAGCCCTCTGGGAAGTCTCAGAGAGTAAATGAGCTGTGACAAACCCTTCTTTTGCTAGTTTAACCGCCGTGACAGGGCAGCACAGTGACAAGTGAGGCTGATTCTAACCTGAAATCATAGTGATAATACTCTTTTAGATACTCTGTCCTGTATCCATTCCACTGCCTTTGCTAACAAGCCTCTTAACATTGCCTCCTTCTTAACCATCATGCATCAGCTGCTGTTGCTCATAACAGAAAGGTGATAGCCAGCCTTGAGGAACTCCTGTTACCTCCTCAAGAGTTGGGTGTGCTACACAGCTGAGGAAAGCAAATAAACAGTGCCTTCTAATGGGTGGGAGAGGGTGTCTGAAAGGAACAGGGGCTCTCCAACTCTCCACTCGACCTTGAACGCAATGACCAAATCTGTAAGAGGTTGTTTCTTTTGCCCACCTGAGCTGCAGCCACACAGCACTTCTGTGTGTCACTGAGTGGATGCACATACAGCTGCAGGGATGTGCATTTTAAAATTGATGGTGGGGGCAAGTGAAGAAACAGGAGCTGCTTTTCAATATGACAGAGACAAAAGAGCAGGCACGTGGCTTTGGGTTCACCAGAGCCACTTAAGTTAGAATGAAGGTATAAGACTTTTCTTGCTTGACTTGCAGCCTGGGTGTTAATAAGACTTACATTTGAGAGCACTTACAGTTCCTGTGTCTGTCCAAACTATCTTAAGGATGGAAAAAAAAAAAAGCCTATACTGCGACTGCCTTTTAGTAAACCACATTTAAAAATACATCCATGCAGATTGGCATGTTCTTGTTTCATTTGTTGCTAAGTCTGGCAGTAGTAATGCTACCATAGCCTTGATCATTTAAAGAAGCAGGATTTTCAGGAGCAGCTTTTATTCAACCCAATAATATTGCTAGAAAAATCCTACAGTCACTTCAATAAAAGATCATAGACTGGTTTGGGCTGGAATTGACTTTAAATTTCATCTAGTTTCAACCCCCTGCCACAGACAATGACATCTTCCACCAGACCAGGTTACTCCAAGCCCCATCCAACCTGGCCTTGAACACTGCCAGGGATGGGGCATCCAGAGCTTCTCTGGGCTACCTGTTCCAGTGTCTCACCAACCTCACAGTAAAGAATTTCTCCTTAATACCTTATCTAAATCTCCCCTCTTTCAGTTTAAAGCTATTGCCCTTTGTCCTATCCCTACATGTCCTTGTAAAATGCTCCTCTCCAGAAAGGTCTCCCTGGAGCTTTCTCCAGCCTCAACAACCCCAACTCTCTCAGCCTATCTTCATAGGAAGGGTGTTCCAGCCCCTTGATAGTCTTTGTGGCTTCCTCTGGACATGCTCAAGCAGGCCCATATCACTCTTGTGTTGGGGCTCCAGAGCTGTACACAGGACTGCAGGTGTGGTCTCATGGGAACGGAGTAGAGGGGGAGAATCACCTCCTTTGACCTGCTGGTCACACTCCTGTATCTGTGCTTAGGATTGCCCCAGCCCAGTTGCAGGACCTTGCACTTGGCCTTGTGGAAGTTCATGAAGTTCATACAGGCCAGCTTCTAAAGCCTGTAAGGTCCCTGTGGATGGCATGCTTTCCCTGCAGCGTGTGAACTGCATCACACAGCTTGGTGTCATCAGCAAACTTACTGAGGATGCACTCCATCCCACTGTCTGTGTCACCAACAAGGATGTTGAACAGCACCTGTCCCAATACTGACCCCTGAGGAACACCACTTGTCACTGGTGTCCACTTGGACATTGAGGTGTTGACCACAACTCTCTGAGTTTGACCATCCAGCCAATTCCTTATGCACTGAGTGGTCCACTTGTCAAATCCATGCCTCTCCAGTTTAGAGACAAGGATGTCATGTAGGATGATGTCATGTAGGACAGTGTCAAATGCTTTGCACAAGTCCAGTTTGATGAAGTCAGTCACTCTTCCCTTGTTCACTGGCACTGTAGTCCCATTGTACAAAGCCACCAAATTCGTCAGGCATTATTTGCCCTTTGTGAAGCCATGTTGGCTGTCACCAATCTCCTCCTTATTTTCCATGTGCCTTAACGTAGTTTCCCCAAGGATTTGCTCCATGACCTTGCAGAGCATTGAGGTGAGATTTTCTCTTTTAGTTGAAGTTAGTAGGAATTTGGTTAGTTAGTAGGAGCCAAAGAGTTAAAAATTGATCTGCTGTTGGAGCTTTAGCCTTGAAATAACCATGCTGCGTTCAGATATCTCCTTTGCTGTTATCTGTGACATTCCTTATGATGATGCCAAAGTTCCTACATCCATTCTTCTATCATAAAACAGATGTCATAGTAAGATACACGTTTCCTTTTTTGTCTTTCGTTTGCCTTAGTTCCACTTGGCAATTAGTTTTGCTAATCAAATGAGCAAAGCAAACACTCAAAGTCAGATTCCTGAAGTGTGAATTTAACATTCTCTCTGGTTCTGGCAGTTCCCTGTAAAGAAACTGAGTTACCTTACCTGCCCATGCCTCAGTGTCACCATCAGTGTTGGAGATATTTACCTAGATCATAAAATTACCATCACCTACACATGATTTGTAAGATACAAGAAAGCAGTGGCATATCCCCTTCAGATAGTAAATTGAAGCCAGTTTGGAACAAGCCACACAAAGTATGAACATACAATTTGCTGTGAAAAGTGGTGCTTTACATCTGCTTGGCATGTTATTTCCATCAGCAAAGTATTAAAATTAAATGTTGAATATGTTTTATGCAGAAAATCAGCGCTTCCAACTGGACAGGGAGCACAGTGCCATCAGTTTGCCAACCCATTTTGTGCCTCTCCAGCAGGAATTGCTGGGGACAACCAAACCAAATTTGTTGGACTCTGAGATCTGCCTAATTGTGGCAATAGATCAGCCTGAACTAATGTATTTTCTAGGGCTTACCAAAGCTGACCTCCAGCTTTGAGTCATGTCCTTTTTTATCAGGGTTCATGTACTTCTATGGGCTTTGCATTCATTTTTTTTCCAAGTATATACTATATCTCTTATTTATCTTTTTTTTTTTCCTATGGCCTCTTACTGTCCAGTTTTTTAGGTTTCAATTTATGCAGAATCCAATACTAGGCATCTTGAATATCCTTTACATGGAGTATCATTCCCAGTGTGGAGCAGGTATATATTGCCTCCTCCAAATCCAGGCTCTGCATCATGGGAGAGGGCCAAGATTTGCCTTCTGAAGTTTAATAACTCATGCAGACATAGTCAACTCAGCACTGATTTCTCTTTCTTGCCCTCTCAAATTCTGACACTTATTTTGCAACGAATTCCTCCTGTCCTTTCAGATTATACTTCATTTGCATCTTCTGCTAGCAAAAGAGTCTTCCTCTCTCCCTCTGCTTCTTTTTTATGTCCCAAACCTATTTCTGCATAGCCTTTATTTTGCCTCCTGGGCTCTGTCCTTGAGAATCTTGATCTTTGGTGTGTTGCCACTATTCTTGACACTTTAAACGCTAAGAGCATTTTGTTGAAACAGCAAAGGTGAAAAACTATGAGCAAAGTGAAGTGGTACTTTTAAAGATTAGCATTAGGGTTGGACAGCATTCTGGAACATCTACTGTAGGTCATGATTTGCTAGAGATGTAGGACCAGGTGATGCTTGAGGTCTCTTCCAACCTGGTATTCTATGATTGGTGCTATGATTCCCTTGTTTTTCTACCTCCTCTTTGATTTGTGAAATGTTCTTAATGCAGCTGTCAATCACCAGAAAGGCACCTCTCTGGGTTGGTTCCTTGTCTGCCTGTGATGGTATTCTGCCATGCTGCAAAAGCAGATGACATGAAAGATGCTTTCAGCGTAAAAGGCACTGGCAGGTGTCCTTACCTGGTAAAGGTTACTCTAGTTCTACTGGGAAGTCCAGCTAATGGTTTATGCTGACAGCTTTAAGAACAAAACTAACCAACCCACAATGCAGTACCTTGGAACTGATAGGAAATCAAGAAGACTTGCCAAGCAGCAAACACAGCGGAATGAGGTGCCCTCAGAGAATTTCCCTGCTCCTCCTCCTGTCTGCCAGGCTGCACTTACCTTGTTCTGAGGCTTGGGAAAAGCCTTTTCCTCGAAATGATTACCTGCTTATTGGCCAAAGGGCAAAACCTTGAAAATCTAGTGGCAATTGGCAGTAGGACTGCACTTCATTCTGAACTGAGAATTAGCTGAGCTAGAAAGTGCTAAGGACTTGTCCTAGGCATGGCTGGATATTTTACCAAAACATTACTAGCTAGCTAGGAGCAAAGCAATTCTTAGGCTGAGCACATCGCAGAACAGTCAGCTAAATGACATTGAGCAGCTAAATGACATTGGGTAGATGAGAGAGGTTGGTTGTTTACTTGGACAGCCTTGAATATCTGCCCCAGAGCCTGATTGATTAATTTTGGCAATTGCCTACGATTTTATCTCTGGAAATATATCCAGGAGCAAAGCTTTCAGGTGTGTTAAGAATTTAGTCAAGAAGCTCTTGCTTTTGTGCTTGGCATTCTTTTGTGTAACAGAAGCCCTATCCCACAGCCAAGATGGAAACTGAAAACAGAGAAGAACCTGAATGGGAACAGTGCTGCAGGAAGCTGCCTGTGCCCCTCTTCTTCATTCAGGGGTTTATACTGACTTAGAAACTGCTACAGCACCAGAGCAGACCTGTACACTAATTTGCCTGCCCAACCAATGTGCTAGAATTCAGGGAGCATTTTGGGTGACCACAATACAGACTTGGTGCCCAGTTTCCTGAGCAGGACCTTGCAGCATTACTGCATGGGAGCTGTGTGTCTTTGCTGGGAGAACAGTGTCTCTGAGCCATCTGGAATTAATTGCCTCCTGGGGAAATTCATTCTCATCACCCAACTCCCAACAAGATACGAGTGTCTAATACTTGTCTGAAATTCCTTCCTAGCAAAGAGACACCACTGTTGTCCCATGCCTGTTGGGATGATTCTGTGCTGGAAGCAAAATACATTAGTTTAAGAACATCATTAAATACCTATGTTGTTTTGTCCTAGGAGGATAGGAAAGCACCAGCTCCCAGTGTATCTGTTGCCTGAGCTTCATTATTTTGTGTGTTTCAGCAATATTCCTTTTATTCCTATCTCTCTCAAAAAAGCACAGACTGTTTCCTCAAATGCTTCTTTCAAAGAATATCAACTCTATAAACCTCTTCTCTATTTCTCTGAATTTTCCCATTGTCTTCATTGATGGAACAACCAAACCAGAATATAACATCGCTGCTCAGAATGTACTGGTCGCATTTAGCCTGCTATTGTTTTATTTTCTAGTCCCTTCAATCCTGTTCTTTAGCCTGCTGCCTCTGGCAGCTGCTGCTGATGGTGCAAGCTAAGCAGGCATTCACTGAGGAATCTAAACCAGTGGCCAACTCCTTTGGGTGTGATTGCTATTTAATTAGCACCCAGCAAGGTGCCTGAACAGGTTAAGTGATTCTTTGTGCTGTCAGTATTGAACCATTCCATAAGTTTTCGTTAACAACAATCCCCTCTCCATCTTGTTAGAAGGTGGCCAACAAATACAAATATTATCAAGCCTTTATGCAGAGTTACAGTCACCTTTTGATGCTGTCTAAGATGCATGAAAACATAGATAAGGTGGGAAAATCAGCAAGCTTTTCATTGCACGGGCTACAGACACCATAGGCTTGGGGTGTGACTATATGTCACATACGTGTTATACCCCATGTTTCTGACTTTGCTGCAAAATGAACTTGCAGGAGTACATAGTGTTCATGAGACAGAGGGAAAGGAGTTAGTGCAACATGAATGTATCTCCAAATGGAAGACTTTTAGCTTTGTATTAGGGATTTTGTACTTTCTGCTTCTGAGGTCATACAACTTACCCAAGACTTACCCAAGCTTTCAGTGTGTAATCTTGAGTCTAAACTTCATTTTGCAAGGAGTAATACTGTTTTTACTTCAGATTTTCAATCTACTTGAAGTTGCTTTTCCTCCCACTCAAAATCTTCTATGTTTCTTTATACTCTCATATGAAAACTCTAAACTGTAAACTCCCAAGTGTGCCTTTCTGAAGTGTTTGTGAGCATGGTTTCACTGCCTGCGAGAAGACAAATAATGAGGTGGGTAAGTCCTGGGAGGATGGGCCGATTGCTGTTGTTACTGGGCAGCTGAGCTGTAGCAACCCACCCTTTGCTTTGTCATACCCAGCCCAGGTGGGAAGTAAAACTAGCTTGCAAATGACAGTAAAGTTTAAGCTGTGTACCATAAGGCAGGGGGAGGCGGAACTAATCATGAGGATGGATTAAGCTTTGCTTATCTAGAGTTTGTCTACAGTTACTATGGTTGAGCTGATAAATAGCAACTTGACTGCGAGTAGTTGAATATTGTAGTATCAGATCTATGCCTTGTGGGAAAAAAACCCTTCCAGGATTGGCATTCCCGAGAGCAGAGTTAATGGGTGGATGGTTGTTTTAATTATGATGGAATGACAGTCTAATAATGTGAGAGGCCTTGTTTTCAATTCCTTACTTTATAGGTATTCATGTGGTATGTTATACATAAATAAATATTTATCATAAGCAAAGCAAGTTTTAAACATATATATGGACACGCTGGAAAAACTCCAGGCACTAGAGCCTTTGGGTTGCTGCTGCTCTCCCTTCCTTCCCTCACCTCCCACACACAGAGTATGTGCAATTCCTCTGTTCTCTCCTTTTCCAGATGGAGCCAGTTGGACAGAAGCAACCTTATGGCGCCACAAAAACGCTTCAGGTTCAGTGTCCATCTCAGGTAAAAGGATTTCCTTATGACTGTGGGATTTTATTTACTCTTTGGAGGATTTCCAAGTTTTCAAATACTGTTGTCATTTTCTGAAGTCGTTGGGAACAGGCACTTGGCCAAGGCATTGCACTGTTCCAAATCCAGTGTTCTTAAAGCTCATTGACACAGAGTCTTTATTTCATAAAGATAAAACCCTGAAAAGGAAAACTTTAGACAAAATTTAGTTTAATCATCTCACAGTGTCAGGTTTTTTTACTCCAAATATAACTGGCTAACCTGAATTTGTTAACTGCAGATCAGAGGTGTGTCAGCAATAAAACTAAGTCCATGTATTTTTATATAATTTGGCTTTTCTGTGATTTGACTCTGTCTTCTGTCAGGTTTAATGATTTTGGCCCCTGGAGCAGTCAAGAGTGCAGTAATATCTCCAGGCTCTGAGCATCTTTGGTTCAAAGAACAGGTTCTTGAATGCTTTTGCATTTAAGTTCTGACTTGAGTAATTTGATAGTGATAAAATATTACTGGCGCCCAAAAGCCTCACTGAGCAGCAATTAAAACATCAAAGAAATTCAATTATCTGTTTTGTTTGATGTTAGGTTTAAGGGAAGAGGTGGTGCTGTGCCTAGAGCATTCTAGAGATGAATTTTCAGGTCTAACCTGGTTTACTTCACTAGTGCAGTATCATTCAACAATTAATGCTGTAAAGGTTTTCTCCTCTTGGAAAATCTAGCCGGAAGGGGATTGTGTTTCCACTAGCATTTCCACTCTCTTCACTCTGCAGGAAAACCCATATTTGTTCACATACAGAAATAGTAACTACTCATCCTCCCCGGAGACATTAAACGCCAAAGAAACATCTCAGGTATAGTAGGACTGCTTGTTTGCATCATATGGACTGAGTATATTCCAGGGAGTAGGACAGGTGGGAGAGTGTGTGTTGTAGCCTGATTAAACAATGCTACCTGGGAAAACTAAATACAGAACTCCAGCTCTTTATTCCCATGCTTGACTAAATAGTCAGATGTTTAGCAGCACATTTTCTCCTTGGTGGGTTTTGTGGAGTGTGATTTAAGGTGAACGTGTTCAGCCAGACTGAAGTGCATCTTACCTTCACAGTTAAGAATCTTTTTAAAACATCTGGATTGCAATGTTAATTTCCCTGAGTTAAGCAGAGAGTGAAAATGGGGCCATTTAGTCCTAGTGTGGAGGAAACCACATCAGATCAGTCCCACACCACTGTGTGAGTCTGAATTCATCTCGTTTACACTGTGTGAGTCTGAATTTGTCTCATTTACACCACAGTGCAAATGATGAACAGTGGAATTTTCATTTTTCTTTTTTTGGGAGATGGTTGCAAATGGGATGTGTGGAGATCAACAGCCGTGCTCTCTGTTTTTTTGTCAGGGTACTCTGATTAGGAGCAGAACTTGGTGCTCCCAAGCAGCTACCAAGGGAGGTGATAATGCTCATTTTCATGTCCCAGAACATAGTGTCTAGACTACATCTGCACTCAAAATGGCCTGTATGTCATTGGAATAGTAATGCACGTTTATCCTCTCATTTTAATGTTACCATCTGTTTTGTTAGTTACTCAGGGTGTATCTACCCCTGCATGTGGCAATGGTACCTACCATCCTGATTTTCGGTAGTAGCTATGGTGTAGGAGGTGTGAAGCAACACTGCGTTATGTTTGTGGGGTTTGTTTTTTGGTTGGTTTTGTGAAAAAATATAAAACCAAAATGAAGCAATGGGACAAAACACACAAGTGTCTTTTCCCTAGGCAAGTTACTCTACCTAAGGAGTTCTGTAGAGACAGCTGGAGCAAACACATGTCCTTGAGTCTTACGCAACAGTCTGCTGTGGTGTACTGATGGTCAGCTTTCACTAACAGTAGACTTTGGGGATGTTTCCATTAGTAAGCTGCAATCCAAAAGAGCCAGAAGGGCAAATCCCTGGCTGCACACAGAGAGCTGCATGTGGAGAAGGCAGGCTCACGGTCTGCTGACAAAGGTACAGTTTAGAGCTGGTACATTCAAACACTTTCTCACAAAGAGATGTGAGCTCACCTCGCTTGGAGTATGGGAGTACAGAATGATGCCCAGCTGAACACAGCCATGGCACAGGGTCTGAAATAACTGGCCCTACAGGTAGGCAAGAACTGTAATGTACTAATATAGCTGTGCGACTTCTGAGCAGTCTGACTGAGCTTGCGTCTGCCTTCAAAGGGCACTGGTACGCATGGCCCGAGGACAGGGTGAGCTGGGTAGAGGCATACAAAGAGTGTGGGACGTTTGTTAACCTAATGCTCTGAGGCATTAATCGCTTATCACGATCACAGTATAGCGAGTTTGATGTGAAGCCCTGATGTGTGCTGTCTCTTTGCAGGAGGGAATTTATGGAACAAATATTCCCTGTTTAGACCAGAGTCCCTCTGATACAGTTCCAGTTTCAGGTATGCCCCTATGCAATTGTATCGTAGAGCTACTTCATTTAATGGTAGAAAGGGAAGCGGAACTGGGTTCAGTTAGAAAAGGTATGCTTTTACTTGAAGCAGTGCACTGTATTGACTGCGGCTTTGTTCCCTTTTGGAGCAACGTAAGTAGTTGTATAGCAAGACGCATATTCTCCCTCAAGGATGGTGAATGCTTGTGCAACTGCACCTCTCATGTACAGACAAACTGACAGTGGAAAAGACAGGAGGTAGTTGGGTTCATTCTTCAGTTCAGGGGTGGAAAAACTCTATGTACAGAACAGGGGCTTTTGTCAGTCTGGGGCACTAAAAGCCACACGGAATTTTGTCACTGGGTGGGATTCATTTTCCCTCAGAAGCTGTGATGTCCTCAAATTTTCACCCTGTGTTAGCACAGAGGCTGTGCCTGCTTTTTAGTCATTTTCACCAGTTAAAAGGTATTTGAGTAAGCACAGGTGCAAGACTGGAATCTTACTGCCTCCCTTGTCGCTGTAGCTAGTACCCACCTATGGTACCAAGAATCATTTTTGATTTGGTGCCTTTCATGCTTGCAATTCTGAGCTGATGCTGTCATGAACATTGAAACACTGTCTTTGCAATGCTAACCATCACAATTTGAAGGTTTTTGTCTTTCCTCTTTTCCTTACACTACCTTTATTTTTTATGTGTTAGTTCATAATTTGAGACCAGCAGATATTCGGGTGATTGCTGCCCTGGGAGATTCTCTCACAGTAAGTAAAGGTCCCTGGATAACCATCATTAAGTAATGAAAAAGCATATCTGAATTTCTAGCACGAGAAATAGGATGTCTGAAGTTGCACCCTATTGAGCTAAACACATTTTTCACATAATCTTTTCTCTACTCCACCTGGGCCGGCTGGTAATCAGATCACGAGACTAATCTGAGTGCACAGTTCCCATTTAAAGTCCACGAGAGTGTCACACAAGGAAGGGCTGCAAGAATAGATTGTGCAGCAGCAAGCCCAGCCTGCGGGAGTGGACTTGCAACAATTGCTTTTCTTTATTGATTTTAGGCAGCTCCCAAGGTATTGGCTTTCAAAGCCATCAGTAAGCAGTGTAAATAGGAAAAAAATCTGCAGATAATTGTGTGTATGCGTGTGTATCTATGACGAATCTGTATATATGGTAATACCAAAGCCTATAAAGCCATGTTCACTTATACTAACTGAACATTGGAGTAAAATTGCAATATAGCATTAGGTGTGTCCAGTGTAACTTATCTTGAGAACTCTTTAACACTGTTTCTGGAACTCTATAAACTCATTACCTGTAAACTGGCTGTGATTCTTCAATCAGTGACGACCGTTTCACTGCTCATATCATAATTCATGTTTCTCGTGTGTTCCGTGCTGATTACCACATTAAATCCTTGTAGTCTTCTTTCTTGAGGGAAACTGGGGGAGGGAAGAAGTAAAATCACTGTAGCACTTTTTAATATGAGGAGCATTATAATAAATTATTCACTCAGGACCATTGCTTTCTTATTTATTCTTCATGTAAATTCAGAGTATGAATATTTTGATCATTCTCAACCATTTTTTCCCCTGCTTAATCTAATGAAGAAGTTGATAGAAGAGGGTAATTCACTGGCTCAGAATTAAAATACCCTCAGCCCTCGATCCTCTTGAGATCAAGGATCTGGTTTATTTTGGGAACATGATGTAGCTTGCTTCATTAATGTACTCTTCAATTACTTTCACTAAGATCAGTCAGAGAACTAGTTACTGTAGCAGTGTCTATTTTCTGAAGGTGAACTCCTCTTCTGCTTCCAGGCAGCTAATGGGGCAGCATCCAAACCTCATGATGTCCTGGATGTCCTGACTCAATACCGAGGTCTTTCTTGGAGGTGAGTCCCAAGAATTTCCACCATCTCACTCCACCCCAGTGGGAAGGGAATCCATTTTCTTGGGTTTTGATATGTGTAGTTGTTTTGTAGCAAATGGGTCTTGTGGAGAGCGAATTTGACTTTAAGTTTTGCACAGAGGCACATGGCTGTTTATTACTCATGATAAAGAAAATATTCACACTAACAGCTGAGTAGAGTACAATGTAGCATGGCTGGAATAGACCTAGGTACTCAGATGAAATAGGGCCCTTGTTAAGCTGGTCTCTTTTCCTCTCATGGTTTAGCTAATGCAAAGGAGACTTGTAGATCCCAGCACCGTTGTATCACTTGTGTATTCTGTTTCCCTCCCTGTTCTTTCTATATCCTGTCTGCTCTTCCACATTGTGGCCCACACCACCCATTTGCCACATTTAAAATCAGTGGCCTACAAGAAGTCAGAACAAGATCTTTTTTTGCTGCTGTTGTTTCATGTGCAGTACCTATTTCCTTCACCCTTTTCCAGTATTGCTTGCATCATGCCGAACAATAAATCAGAACAGATTTTTACATGTGCAGGATTCTATTAGACATGTCAAAAAGCCACCCTGAAGAAAGGCAATCATATTCACTTGTTATTCTGCAATTATATGATTTAATACCAAACCTGTTAGGCTTACTTTTTTATTTATCATTTCTTAGTGCAGCTCCAAGAAGTTTAGACAGGTACTAGAGCACTTCAAAATATTCTATCCAAATTAAAGAGATACTACAGAGGTGTTCAACTTTTTGTATTTTGATCTTCGACAATAACCTACTGACATTTTGAAGGAAAAAGTATCCTAACATTTTCTGCAGCATGAAAGAGAGTAAAGAGCACACAGGCATATGGTGAATTTTAGCAGTCTGGTAGTATTCTTCTAGTTGAGTGAAATAGGGAGGCGAAAGGTATTGAGTTACTTAGTAGTTTGAAATATATGCTTTTAGAGCTTGTTGTTATGGATACAAAGGGTTTGTTAACTAAAAATGGCAGTAATAAATATTTTAATAGGGACAACAATAGCAAAGATGGCAGCTTTTCAAACTTCCCATTTCTTTCAACTAGGTTTGGACATCTGCCAAACCACGCAGGAATTGAAAGGGCAGCTAGTGTACAGGGCTTTTAATTATGATTATTATGGTTATGACAGAGTCTCTGATTTCGTGACCCCTTTGGTATACACACAAACAGCTTGCTTTGGTTTAGTACAACCACCACAAAATGTGCTGTGTACAAGTGTAGAAACCCCAAAAGGGGGAGCTCTCTTCCTTGGTCCGCTGCCTTACCAAGTCCATCATCTCTTGGAACGTTTTTTTCTTGCTCTTTCTTTTTAACAGTGTTGGAGGAAACGAAAACATAAGCACGGTCACGACACTAGCAAGTAAGTGCCTTTTTCCATAAGCTTGAAAAATACCTGGAGCTGTGTATTAAAACAGCTGTTGTTGTGAATGAAGACATAGAGAAAGATTTAAAATTTAGAGTATGACAGAGCCAATCCCTTTGTATTCAATGCCCATTGCTGAGTAAAAGTTGCATAACAACCAGGCTGTAATTTTCTGTGCATGACTTAACTATGTATTTAGTAATTCCAAGGGGTTTGGTTGTTTCAGCGTTCTTTTGTTGGTTAGAGTTCTGTCCAAAATGTGTTGGGGACAGATGAATCAAGGATCTCAGATCATAGCCTAAAGAAACTATTTTAACTGTATGGGAAAGTTGTTTTGGGCAGGAGAAGAATCACATTACAAGATCAGATTTTACATGCTTTTTAGAGGTCAGGGCATCAGATCTGGGTGTTTGCAAGGCTAGTTTGTAACCTAAGATGTAGAAGGGAATCTTGTGTCTTTGGAGTTAATACATCTGGGGAGATCAGGCTAAAGGATTTGATTCCCGTCCATCTGCAGTTAAGAGTATGATGGCACGGGAGCCTCCTGCCTGAGTGTAGGGTTACTCAGCCTCGCTTATCAGGCAAAATAACATTGCTAGCCAGATGGTAGTGCAAGGTCATGAGATATCTGAATTCATGAAATTCAGAAATCTTGAAGGCAAGGAAACAATTGTATGGTGATGAAACTCCACCTTTATTATACTTAAATGTTGTTTTTTTGATAGGACCTCTCAAAGTTTTTTAATGTTCTTTTACTAAGATTTAATCTTTATAACCTCATTCACTACCTGCTGCAGTAAGCAACATTTCAGGGTGCTGTCTTTTTCTGCAGATATTCTTCGTGAGTTCAACCCATCCTTGATAGGGTATTCCACTGGCACTGGAAGGGAGACTACAGATAACGCTGCATTCAACCAAGCTGTGGCAGGGGATTGTGCTGAGTAAGAGGAGAACTCTTTAAATTTTAATAGAAAGTGATTTTTCTTTAAGACTCAGGTCCAACTAAAACAGGGCCCATAACCTGCACTTTGTCAGGAGCATAATAAAAGGCTGCTAGGCAGACCCAAAAATATTTCATTAGCCCAACTCTAGCGTGAAGGCCAAGAAATGCGATTGTTTCCAACCTATGCCAAATTAGCAGTAAAAGCAATGCTTTCTCTAGTATTCTCAATCAAGAAGCCCAAAGCACTTTATAAGGCACTACTCTAAAAGCTTCGCATCTGTATTGTGAGACAGAGAAAAATATCGCCGTTTCATAGGAGGTATATCCAAAGACTCTTGTCAAGAGTTTGTATAGAGGAATTAAGAGCAAATTGTGGATTGCTTATGATCAGTCTGTGGTAGAGTTGGGAATTAACTAGGGACCCCTATGCTCAGTCTTCAGTGAAAGTCATATCATATATTCTTCTCTCAGAAACACTTCTTATAATACATGTCTCAGTGGCTTGAGGCCATGTAATAACATTGATACATGCATGGGTGCTTCAGTGATATGCGTACCAGTAGCACCTGCCTGAAGCTGGAAAGGAACAAAGTGCATTTATTTTGTGGTGGCACAGTGCATTTTCTATATAGCTTGTAAAAGTGTAACCATGCAGCATTTGCAAAGTGGTCGAGTGTCCCCTTGGATGCTAGTTGTTTTCTCTCTTTTTTTTTTTTCCCACCACTGTCTCAAAATATAGCCTTTTTTGGGTATCACAGCTTTCCTTCAAGGAAAATTGGACTCTCCCAGGCTTTTTTACTCATTATGTGAGGGATGTCCATTCATCCGCTTTCCTCTTTGCCTTGTTCTCTGTGCAGGATTCCTTTTAAACTTCTATTATTTGATGGGTTATGGCTTTATTTTTCTGTTATTTTTAGGGATGTTCCTGCGCAGGTTAGAAGACTGGTGGACCGCATGAAGAATGATACTGTGAGTTTAACATGTCGTTAATATCTTTAGAATGAAGTTACTCTGGCAGCATTAATTTCTATCAGACCAGCAGCAGATGCCAACAGTGGATGCCAAATGTGGAAGCTACAGCAGTGTACAGTGTAATATTCCTCAGTTCAGGGTGAGTCAGCATAGAATAATCCATAGCTTTGTCTTAAATGACACCATGTGATAGCTAGTATCAAACCCAGATAATTGTAATCTTCTTATCATTTTTACTACAAGTGGCTTGTAAATTCCCTGCTGTCGTTTCCCCTCCCAACCTATGTCACCGTGTGAGATGACAGAATATCACGTTTGCTAGGATTTGGCTCTGGTACTATTCATTATCTTGTAAGCACATGGGTTTTCCAGCAGTCATGATACATGCTAGGGTGTTGAGGGAAGGCTTTTTAAGTGGCCAATCATGGGGAGCGAACATGTGAAATGAGGAAAAGACTTGTTTTCTTAAAAACAGTTTAGTCCCTTCTTGAGTCATCAACTGATTTTTGACTTACACATTTGTTGTCAGGAATTATTTGATTTATGTTCTGTAAAACACACATTAGGCTGAGGATCACTTGCATATTTTTCACCTCAAGTGGTGTTTTGAATGTTTGCTATTTGTAATTTGACAAATGCGCTATGCAATCAGTGACCTGTTACATGATATTATTTTGTCTTTGTGCCTTTGGGAAGCAGCCAAAGGCCTTCAAGATAACTGTGTGTGTGTGCCTGGTATAAGTACTCTGGTAAATATTCATACTGGCAAAAATATTTGCAGTACCTTCTTTTTTGGTTCACGTTCTCAGAAACAAGATTTCATTCTGATGTCTTTATCTGAAATGAGATTAAAAGGATTAGCAACTAACAATGAAACAGTTGGAGGGTTTTAATTCAAACCATTCAAGGCTTATAAGTACTACCATACTTACATTGTATTGTATCTATTGGCTTGGAAACACCACGCAACAGAAATGAATGCAAATGCTTTTATTTAACTAATGAACTTCTTTCTGACTGAGAAAGCCTGCTCATATTAAAGATCATGTAATGATCTTTGGTTTAAGAGCTTCTTTTTTTCCTTGTTTTAAAAGACCTGGTTAGCGCAGGAGGAAATGGAATTTTCCCCTCTCTTGATTTGGATAAGTACATTTTGAGACCAGCCTACTGAACAGTGTGTTTACTAGTTGGAATATGTTGCCTTCTGTCTCTGAAGATAGATGTTTTTAAACCACTTGAGGCTGATGTACTACTGCTGCTTTTCTTAGTGGTGTTTTGCACTGAAATTGAAGTGTTAAGATACCGAGTACAACATCTACTACATTGTACTGAGCATATCTGAACCTTTGCTCAAAGCTAAGAAGGTGTGTGTTTACTATACTGTAATTACCCTGCATTAGCTATCCCTCTGTAAAATCCTTTCAGAGGAAAAGGTCCTATTTTGTACTGGTATTCTTAGATAGAGTTAATATTGCCCCTCTATTCTTTGCAGGTTTTCTCACAGCAAGACTGAAACATTGCCCTCCAGGGTTTTCCAGCAAGATAGCTGCATTATTTATAACACAGTAAAAGATACACCATCATTTTTGCAATGAAGATATATTCTTAGATCTGCAGGAAAAGTCACTCAATGTATACATAGGATATTATTAAGAAAAGCATCCAGATGGATTTTGAGCAATAGCTTTTGGAAGCAAACAATTTTGCATGGTGTTACTGATATTGTAAACCTTACAAAGATTGTAGCAGTTTCTACATCTTCAGTCATAACTATGAATTCATTTTGTTGTGGATGCAGGGAGAACTGCAGCTGGGTACCCTGAGAAATGTTGAATTTGTGTTTAGTTATGTTGCCTGCTGCTCTCCCCTTGTTTTCTTTTTTTTATTAATTTTATTAATAACTTTCATTCCCTCTCCTTCCGTGTGCAGAGAATAAATTTTCAGACTGATTGGAAGCTAATAACGATTTTCATAGGAGGAAATGACCTATGCAAATTCTGCAGGAACCCAGTAAGTCCCCTGCTGCTTACAGTGTGAAGTGGGCCAGCCTGAGCAAAGGGTCTCTATGCATTGCATTGGATGAAAGGTTAGAACTCAGTGGGTGAGACCAAAATAAGCTAGGTCTTATTTGCACAGCTCTGGAATGTAACTGTACCGAGACCTTCAGGTTGTTCAACCTGATGTTATGGTAAATGAAGTGATATCTTTAGAATAAATTACATAATTGTCCCTACTTTGTTCTGCTATTAACTAAGATAGCTTTCTGTTATCTAGTTTCTTTGCACCTGTAGATAAAAGGTCAAGGGTTTTTGCTCTGCTTTGCCCTGTGCGCAGTCACGCTCCGAAGTCTTACTTGGTGTTCTCTTACGGGTTTTGGTGCTATGGGAATTGTTCTACCCACAGCTCATGCTGATATAATTATATATAATATAGCATATGTTGTATAGTTGTATAATATATATATATACACATACGGTGTACAGCTTTTGCTATGTGTGAGTATAGAGGGGTGAAAAGCTGTGGCAGACTCTTCACTTGGTGTGGAGTGTTCCTGACCCAGACACGAAATAGCAGTTGCACACGCATGTGGGTGGCAAGGCGACAGCACGCCTGCATCCAAAGATCAAAGTGATTCTTCCCTTACGTTGTACAGTTGCAAATAGTGCAGACACAATGTGTTTGGTGAGCTGTGATTTAGGATATGAGTAAGGGAACTGAGCTGTTTAGTTTTGTAGGGTAGGCCAGTGGGGCTCACAATGAACTTCTGCTTGAAATTAAATCAAAGAGAATTAAGGCTGAAAATAAGGCAGGCGTTTCTCATAGGGAAGCTTATTTGATTGTTGAATAGATCCATAAGTGAAGAAATAGAAGTTGGATTACATGAGACAATTAAATTAGAGGGTTTAAACCACTCAAATGGAACAGGGAAATTTTGCTGCTGAGAGGCAAGCATATAAAGTGATTCAATTTCCAGATAAACGCCTAAGCTTTGCCAGTTATTATTTGTGGCAGGCATATGAGAGGCATGTTTGTAATATTGCATACAGTAGAAACAAACTTACTTTTACACAAAATGATCTCTTCCAAAGCTGGTCCCTGTTAGTGGATTGCTAGCCATGCATTTAGGACCAAACCAAGCAAGCCTGGGAACGGAGGATATTGTGATGTCTGATAATGACCCCTGAATTTGCTCCCTCACTGATATCCAGTGGCCACTGGATTTTTTCTTGTGAGACAGCTGTGATGGGAAAGAAGAAAAGCAGAGGCAGGACAGGTTTGCCTAAGGCTCTGTTGCTCTTGACCTCAGAGTCAGAAACATGAATGCTGCTGTGAGGGACTCTAACCAGTCAGTGTTGTGCCTGCTTGAATAAACCAGTAACAAAGTTCAACACTCTTGCTTCAACAGGTACGCTATTCTCCTGAGAACTACACCTACAACCTACAGCTATCTTTGGACATACTTCACAGAGAGGTAAAACAAACTTTCCTAGTGTACGGGAGTAGGGATCGTGTTCTGTTTGTAAAGCAGCCACTGGTTATTGATTGAGAATTGAGTTCCTTGCTTTCATCCGCAGAGCACTGCTGTATGCAGAGGTGCTTGCTTGCAGGAAAGTCTTTGTGAGAGGCATAAAGGGCTAGAGAAGTATTTTACCGAAGGCACAAGGATGTGCTCAGTTCTAGCTGATGTGCTGCAGAAAAATGATGTAAAAAGCATTGCAACAAATTGGAACAAACCTGTGGTATTCAGTGGCTAGGAGATGCTTTGCTCCTTCATTATGCTGCAAATAAGTATATGTTGTGGTCATTAAGAGAGAAATTCTGATATTCCAGGTGAAGGGGAGGATGATGAGAGTTCTGGAGTGTCTGAGCCAATCTGAGGCCTTTCTAAAGTCATCATTTTCAAGTGGCCATTCATCAGCATTTAAAATAGAACCACGCAGTGCAGACAGGGGCTGTAATTTAGTATTGTACATGTGGGGGATTAATTATTGAGGAAGTACTTTGAACACGTCTGTTATAAATAATGCAGGCTGCATGAATCAGCAGGCTGCTACCTGAGGTCTGTTGCGGCTGTATAAGGGCCAAGATGGCACTCTGTGCTCTGGGCGATGACTGCAGGTTTGCTTGTTCTTGTGGCAGGTTCCACGGGTGTTTGTGAACCTGGTGACAGTGCTTTACATAGTAAGCCTCCGGGAGCTGCACACATCAAACAATACGTGCCCGAAGCTGCTTATGAGGTTTGAAGATGATTTATGTTACAGCTCTCACTGTTGCTCACAGAAGGCTGCGAGGTCTTCTTGGGCAACATTTTTCCTCAAAGGGAAAAGGTTCCAGTATTTCAGACCACTAAAAACCTTCCTCTGTTGTATGCACATGTACCCACACACTGATTTCAACAGCATTTAGAAATACCTGTCTGTCACTGTCTCTGTATCTGATGAGCCCTGCTGTTACCACTTTCCTGTGGAGGTGCCATTTCAATGATTCATCACTTAGACTGCAAGGGAGTTCAAGCCGGAGCAGAAAGAGCTCAGCTGTGTTCTTTTTGGGTAAAGACAGAAGAGACTAAGACACAGGGTTTTCTTCGTTGATCACTTTAAACTATCTTTATTTACAGATTTACCTTTCTGCAGTCTTAAAACTCTCCCTCTTGCTTCTGCAGTTGCTGATCTCTGTAATCTCATTGCTGATTATTAGTTTTATGGATAATTAGTCTCTCAAGGAGATGTCTGGGATGCTTAATCACATTACGTGTTGCCTTGTGGATCAACAGTCCTCCCAGATCAGAGCGAATCTGCCACTGAGGTGGCAGGTCTCTGCTTTTCTGGACAGACAGGCAGAATTACCTTGTTCCATGAATGTAGGCAGCCACCGAAGGAGGTTTTATGGGAGGAACATAGATGCAACCCTCTTACTCTGATTTAAGGGCTCTTTGGTGGCTCAGTGGAGAATAAGCTTTTAAACTTAGAGTGCTGGTGCTTCTGATAATCAGTTTTAGGTTTTCTTTTTAACAAAGGTTACTGGCTAGAGCACACATGTATCTCAAGACCCTAATCATTAAACAGTGCTAGTGGACCCTTTAAGATTAGATTATCTCAAGATAGCTTTAACCTTTTCCCTTCATAACCTTCCCATTCATGCCCATCTATAGCAGCAAGCCAAGTTTATAAGGGTACTAGGCAGATCTTAAGACAATGAATGCCATGTTACTGAGTTGAAGGACCTGAAGAAAGCTTTTTGGTCTTGAAAGCTTGTCTCTCTTTTTTTGCTGAGAGCAGCATATTGCCTAAAAGGAGACTACATCTCTGCTAATTTTGCGTTGCTTATGTTACCAAAGCACATCTGAAAACACGGTCTAGGTTTGTATTACCTTTCATGTAGAAGTACCATAGAAATAAAATATTGGTTTATTACTTGCTCTCCATTAAGACAAATATGGAGGTGGTAGGGGTCTTTGTATACTTTTTATGTATCAACTGCACCTCTGTAGGAGGTATTTCCCTGAGAGTTCTCTCAGGGATGCTTTACTGTGATCATTGGGCAGGATTTTTAAAAGCAGTCCTTTTTCTCATTTGCATTTATCAAGTAATAATGAGGCATGCCCAGGACGAGGAAGCATCAGGGAAAAATTCATGTGCTTGAAGGATCAAGATTTCAGAGAAGGATAAATGAGGGCAACATGAGTTCATGGAAACTTAGAATGGCCCTGGTTGGCATGGCTGTTGAAGGATGGAGATTCCAGCATCAGTCTTGGCGTCTGTTCTGGTGCTTTGCCATCCTTCATGTGAAACGTCCTCTGACTCGTGACCCTCTCAGTTGATTAAGAATGAATTTGTGGGAACTCTGTCTTGAGGGATGCTTGCTGAAGAAAACCACATTGCGCAGGAGTACTTACGAGTGGGTGTTGTGGTGGGCTGCTTCTGTGGCGCTTGGCAGGAATGCAAATAAGAAAGCTCGTCAAAATAAAGACAGGGAAATCACTTACCGATTGCCATAGCAGGCAGAACAGACTTGATTTGGGGAATGTAGCTGAATTTATTGTTCATTACCACAAGTATTACTGATTCTGGTACTGGGAAACAAACAAACAAAAAGGTTAAACACTTGAAGCACATATCCTCCTTCAGTCCAGGCTCAAGTTCACTCCAGGCACTTCCCTCTCCCTCCTTGTTACTGCTACGTGCTACCCTCAGTCTCTTCAGTGAGGCATGGGTGGCACAGGGTCTGGACATAGACATCTCTCTTTGCTGCTTCTTCATTCTCACATGCCCTGTGCTCTGGCATCTGTGCCTGTTGTGGTGTGGGCTCATCCACAGGCTGCGGTCCCTCCAGGGGGGGTCCCTGCTCTGCCAGGGAGCACTTCCTCCTTATTCCATTGTTTCTCTCTCCTCTTCTTCCTCTGTAGTGTTTTCTGCTCTTAAACAGGTTTTGCAGAGGCACTGCTACCTTGGCTGACAGGCTCAGCTGCGCCCTGTGTTTGGTTCACTGAAGCTGTTTAGAACTGGCTGTGTCTAGTGCAGGCAGCCCCTAGCCTCTCTGTACAGAGGTTCACTCCTGCTGCTAAAACATTGCCATGGGCAGTCCAGTGTGTTTTTTGCTTGCATGGAGCTTTTTCCTTACTTTTATCCTCATGAATTTATGCTTAATAAATGTGTTTCTGCTCAAGAATCAGGGCTTCGGAGAAATTCGGAGGTGAGAGCTACTGCTCCCATTGAGCAGCCTTTGAGAGAAATTCCCCTCCAAGAAGCTTTTAACCCTGCAGCTTGTCATCTCAAAAACAGTGATAAAACGAGGAGCAAATCTCAGCACCATGCTCTCATCCCACAGGCTTGAATGCCCTTGTGTTTTAAGCCCGGAAGACAACTCCGATGAGTACAAGAAGTTGATCTACTTTAACAGAAGGTATCAGGTAAGACTTGTGTCATTTGTTACAGGTTTAATGTCACCCTCCTGTTGATCAAACAACCACAGAGTAGCTAATACCTTGGAGATGGGGGACGGTTTCCACTCATTTTTGATATTTGTAGTTGATATTTTTTTCCACTCATTTTGAGATATTTGTAATTGTGATTAAAACAAAAGAAGGGTGAGAGGGAGATGGGAGTAGGCTCAAGATCTTTACAACTCTGTTTCAATGAAGCAGGAAAACAGACAAGAAGAAAGATTGTTAAAGAGCCAAAGAAAGTAGAGTATGTCAGAGAGCCTGCAGGTTTTTTGTTTGCTTATCTTCTTGAAGATCAGATTAAGTCAAAGAACGTGATAACTCAGGAACGCACTTCGGGCATGGGACGCCAGCCAAATCATAGGCGCTTCGGTGGTTCTGGAAGAACATCTTTGTGACAGAAAATTGCTGGTGTCAGTCAGGCACCCATCCCCAGGCTGCCTCTGCAAAGAAGCCTGGGACGTGTGTCTCAAAAAGACGGCTGTGTTGGCTGCCTGGCATGAGCTGGAAACCACAGCCATGTCTGGGTTTCTGCGTTAGGGAGGGGAAAGCCCTGGCTGAGATGTAAATGGATGGAGGGACTCAATGAGCTGAATGTAAAAGAAGGAACAGTGACAACTTTTCTTTGACTCTTTAGGAGAGAACACGCCAGTTAGTGGAGAGTGGAAGGTATGACACTACAGATGATTTCACAGTGGTCATGCAGCCGTTTTCAGTGAATATTGGCATGCCAAAAACACAGGTAAAAACAACCAAAACACCTTCCCCTACATTAAATCTTGGTGTGATTCCACTGGCTTTTTAAAATTGTCTTGGCTTTAAGTGTGACCAGCAGTTTTCTAGCCTAATAGTTATATGCAGTTGAGATAAGATTCAATTGGGTTAACACTTAAAATTGCGGAAAATGCTTATGGAATAATTTGTAGATAATGGGCAACAGGAATACAGACCTCGAAGGCACGATCTGGGACACCGAGTCCACGCCACAGCAATCAGACAACCGTGCAGTAGATATTTAGCTCAAAATCTTCAGCAGGGAGCACTTCCCCTATCTTCCCTGTACATCACAAATCCCTTCCAGTACTTTGGTATATGACTTCTAGTATGTGCTTCAGAAGACTATACTGTATGAATCTCAGGAGAAATAAAGAATACAATCAGTATCTGTGCTCAGGTATTGCATACCCAGAGTCATAGTGGTCTGTATTGCTTATTACTTTGGAAATCCCATATTAAGATTTCGAAGGCTTCTTAGTTCTGAATTACTAGTGTTCTCTGGACCAGTTTAATTCTCTTGGCTTCAGAGTCCTTTGCAGCTACTTCAGTTTGAAGTTAGCTGCAAGATTTCTCTGGAAGAGAGAGGGAATAATGCACAGCCTGTTGCATATTTGCTGCCTCTGTAAAGGCACTCATCCTGTTCTCTAGGAGGGGTTGCCGGACAGTTCGTACTTTGCCCCAGACTGTTTCCACTTCAGCCAGAAGACTCATTCCCAGGCTGCCCGTGCTTTGTGGAACAACATGGTAAGATTTCTAAAGGATGAATTGGTCATCCCTTTTCTGTTCCATCCTGCCCTTGGCAGCAAAAAAAAGCCCTCCAGGGAGCTAGTAGGTAGCCCTATCTCTTCCAAACCCTTGATTGTGCTTACAAAGAGAGTGATCATGTGAAAAAAGCTCACCTGAACTGTTAAACCAGTCATATCAAGCTGGTAAATCTCAGAGTATGTTAAGGCTGGGGGTGCTGAGGCTTCTTTCAGGGCGATGATGCCTGCCTGGCATGTTGATTATCAGACCACGTTCAGGGTGTATGGGAATTGGCCTCTTCAGCATGCTAATTGCATAAGGGCAGCCACTAGCATGGGTGCAGTACGCTGCATTTGTGTTGCTGTGCTGCAGAGGTGGTTTTCAGTGGCTGGTAGCACATCATTACCTGTTGCTCTCTGGTCCTTATTCGCTTTTCTTCTGTGCATCCCCTTTTTTTCACAGATGGAACCCTTAGGGGAGAAGACAAATAACCAGCAAATGGACACTGAGATTGTTCTCAAGTGTCCAACTGAAGTGAGTTTAAAAGGTGTCTGTGTTTATGTGGAGGTGCTATGGGTGGCTGGGAGTCTGCATGAGCTTTTACCAACTGCCTGGAGCACTGTGTCCATGAGGGGCAGCTGACTCTTCCCCACATATTTTGTGCCTCTGCCACCAGTAGCAGTGTGAGTGCTTCCTTATTAGATGGAGGGTGGCAAGCTTGTCTTAGCAATAAGCTTCCTCACAGTCGCACATCATGGTTGGCAAAAACATGAGGGAAGGGCGTTTAGCCTACCTAGTCAAGGTCATCAAGTATTCGCACTGAATAACAGAGCTTCAGTGGAGAAACACAGAAATGATGGCACCAGTCAGCGTAGGTCTGCAGAGGTCACTGGCACTACCTTGCAGTAAGACCACAGGCTTCTTGTTAATCACATGCAGCAGGGTCCTGAGCATATTCTGTAAGTTCTGGCTGTGTAAAAATATTTATACTGTTATTGTAGACATTTAAAAAACACCTTTTTGGGGGGGTGGTTGTTTGTTTGTTTGGGTTTTCATTTGCATCTAGATGCTAATCATCTCCAGACATCTGAGAACTGAAAGCTGGGGAATGGAAATCTACATATATTCTTCTGGTGTTTTGCATTGACTGAGATTGTCTTGTTTTGTAGGCTGAGCCATTCCTGAGGACGTATAAGAACAGTAATTACACATACCCTAACCAAACTCCAGTAAGTGTCAACCATCATCATAATCCCACTCTGCTGCATCTGTTTCTGTCTGGTAACCAGATGAGTCATGCTCTGCACTGCAGGTGAAATCAGTCCTTGTTCAAAAGGGCTTGGGAGGCTGACTGCATGGCATGGAACAGGAAAGCACTCCCAGAATTAAGCAAAATGCATCCAGAGACACCAGTAAGAACACATGCTCAGACAGCATGGTTATCAGTGCAGGATGATACTGTAGTCTGAGCAATACCAAATATGACTATTGAACGAGCAACCAAGACCTGTCTGTTAATTACATGCTAAAGAGGTTCTGGTTTATCCACTTGGCCTCTACTAGGAAGATCCTAGTTACTACTGACTGTATTTGCTAGTCAAATGCTATTCAGCTTTCTTCTTCTCTTTAGAATTATGGAAGCCAGCTGCTATGCGAGGACAGGTCTCCATCCTCCCCTCCTGCAACTTCAGGTAGTCTTGCCTGTTTTATGTTAAGAGGCTGAATTACCTTCAACTGTCCTTCAAGATGAGCTTTTATTTCTGCTGAAATGACTGCTGGACTGTGAAAAATACTGCTCGGAAAAGATGTCATGTTTCTCAGCAGCTGCTTAATAGATACGGCGCCATACTGTCACGCAAGGTAGCATTCTGACTGAGTAGCTCCACTTAACTCACTGCCAGTGGATAACTTCCATATATCTCATGCTAAAATCCAGATCTGGATGCTGACCTAGCCTAGAAGTGATACCACCTAAGTCTTGGGGAAGGAAACTGGAAATCCAGCTTCATGAGTGTTAGTCTGAGACATAGCAGTATTCAGTTTTCAAATAACTTCACGTTGACTTCTTCTTCTCCACCTTTTTACAGCTTTCCTGCTCCTGCTTTGTCTAAACTGTGCTGTTTTACTTTCAGCTTGGCGCTGGATACTGTTTGCAACTTATTGTTTGCTCCTTGCTCTTCTGTCTTTTCACTAGCGGTGTTATCCGCCGACATGCTGAATAATACGCATATGCTACTGCTACAACTACATGAGGTGAACTGGAGAGCCCTCCGTTTTATCACCTGGGTATTGCAAAAACACGTCTGAGCATCAGAATGCACAATGGCACGTTTCACACATACAGTGGTGAAAAAGAACAGCTATTTGCTATCCAGGTTCAACTGTCTCTCTCTTTCCTTTGCAGTGCATTCCCTAAAGCCAGCTGATGTGAAAATTATAGCAGCCCTTGGGGATTCTTTGACGGTAAGAAGACAGTGTTTTTACTGTTCTCTTGGTAAAACTACAAACATGCGCCTGCTCCGGCGGAGGGGAAATAGCTGTTGTACCTAGAAGCAAAGATCCATTAATTCGTGGATGATAATAGATCTAGCAGCTAGAACAAGAGAGAAGGTGTCAGTTCTCTAGCACTCTGTTCCCCCCACGCACATATTCACGTGGTTTTGAACTCAGGCAAAACACAGGCAAACCCTCTAAAGAGGTGCCTATATATCTCTCTGAATTGCAGGCAGAAGAGATCAGATGCTGTTGAAACTAATGGGACACAGCACCAGCCTTAGGTTACTGTGTTTTTCAAAGTTTTTCTGAATAGAACCAGGCTGGTGAACCTGTTCCTTTCCCTCAGTCCTTTCAAGAACAGAGTGTGACTAAGGGATGTTGGAAAGTAGCATTTTATTCAATAAGGATGCACAAGGATAAGAGCCCTCTAACTAACAGTTTAAGAAGATATTCAGTCTTTGTGTGTGTGTGTGCCTGCTTTAACTCCCAGCTAATTTCTTTATAAACATGTAGTTCTTGATGGCAATGATTATCTTAGACAGTCTAGAAGAAAAATGTCTCAAGATCCAGACATTGTATATTCCAATTATGTCCTTGTGCCTGCTGTTTTCATACCAGTCAAAGACTGAATCTCCACAGCCAGCTCAAAGGAAACACTGGGCAGAAGGACGTAATTGGAACATAGGTTTCTCTGAATCTGAGCCTTAACAACAAAGATGTTGTGTGTACAAACCATGAAGCCTTTACAACTCTCTGGCAGGCATGTTGCTGAAACTCCTACACACTGGAGGCTGCTGAAATAAATAGAAGCTTTTAAATGCAAACTTGCAATATTGACAAATATTCTGTATATTGCTGTGGTTGCCACATTATAATATCCAGGATCCTGCAGGTGTTTCTGCTTCTAAGTATACACTGTAGGAACTGAGAATAGAGATTTCATAGGAAGTGCAGTGGTGCATTGCTGTATCAGAGCTGCACTTGATCTGTGCATAGTCATTCTGAACTCCAGTCTTCCATTAATCCAAGAAAGCTTATACAGGGAGGAAAATGTAGTATTGCTGTTTAATCTGAGGTAGCAGCAAACAGTCTACCTGGTCTGGCGCTGTACTACCCCATACCCAAATTTAGTATGAAACTGTAGTATCACAGCTGTCAGGCACTCTGCTTCTGAATTCTTGGTGATATTTTAAGAGGGATGTAGCTGCTAGCTTGCCTCTTTCTTTAGTATAAATGTAGAGTGCTTTCCTCCTTGCTGTAGTACTGCTGCAAGACTCTCCATTTAGTAAAATGCTTTTCGAATTGGTGTAAAGACATTACAGTGCTTCCTTCTGAGATATGTTTGCTTTCTCTGTTGAGCTCATATAGCGTTTCTTATCATTAGCCAGAAAGTTTACAGGTATGTTTGAGATGTTTTCATCATTCTTGACTAATGCAACCATAAATGAGTTATTCAGCTCATCTAGGTGCATGAGAAAAGCCCTTTGCTCCCCAGCTCCATCATACATTTTGTCACCTACAATAAGTTGCTTGTAAACAATTACAAAAGTTATTGATATATTCTTCAGAAGGAAGGCTTTAGAAAGCCAGATGCTTTCTAAAGCTTTTGAAGAGATGCATTCAAAAGTAAACAAAATCATTATGTATGACTATTGCATTAGTAATTGTGTTTTAATTTCATTTGGTTAATGAACACTACTGTGTAGGCTGGTACAGGAATTGCCTCAGATAGTCTCCTGGATTTGGACACTGAGTACCGGGGACTGTCTTGGAGGTAAGTCTTCATTCAAAGTCACGAGGAAAGATGTATTCTCTCCTGTAAAGAATATTATTCCTTTCCACACATTTGGAGTCTTTCAGCTGTTGGAAATTTGAGAGAAAAAAAAAGTTGGGTTTTGGGCTAGCATTTCCTGTGAAAGGTGCACCAAGATCCAGGACTTGTCATAAAGGTGCCTTCACAGAAAATGGTGTAAGCAGTGGATTTCAAGCTAGCCTTGTGTCTTCTCTCATGCTTTCATCTTCGGCTGCTCACGACTGTATTTTTATGGTGAGATGGCAAGTTGTAAATCTACAAAGCTGGAGAAAAATCCCTGGCACAAACAAGTCATAACTTGCTGCTTTTGGGACTTCTCAGTGCTTTCTATTTCAAAGCTTTCTGTAGCACCATGGGAAATGTTCTTTTTAACTGCAGAGCTTTTACCACATGCAGCACAGTGTAAAAGACTAAATTTGTTTGGTGTGATGATGTAGCTCAGTTGACATTGACTGCAGCAGCTCTGTGTTGTCCTGTCACCTCTTCATAAGCCAGAGCGTGGCCTCAGTGTGCCCTACCAATTTGGAAAGCTTGAGAGAACCTCAATGTGCAGGAAGTAGGAGCTGAGAATGAGGAGCTGCTCTTGCAGCTCTCTTGTCTCCCAGGGGCTGGCTGGTTTGTACTGCCTTGTGTGTCTTCACAAGGCTAGAACTGGTCTTAAAGCTGACCTTCTAATCTGCAGTACTTTAGGACTTATCCATTCCAGTATGCAGCTGTCTGAGGCATTTTCTGCCATTTCACGATTGACTACACCCTTGTACAGCTGCAAGACCATTAAATCCTTCTGGCAAGCATCTTTAACACTGAAACCTCAGCCATTTTCCCCAATAGCACTTCCACTTCTGTCCTTTCTATGTAATCTGATAGATTGATAGTTACCAAATTAATCACCCTTTCTTTTTTCTCATGATTTGTGGTAGGTTTTCACTTTGCTTATTGTCTCTGTCCAGCTAAGAGATGAGTGATTAGGCTTCCTCTTTCCTGTTTTAGTATTGGAGGAGATGCATCATTAGAGAACGTGACAACTCTACCTAGTAAGTAAATGCTTTGCTGAATCTAATTGGCAAGATTGAAGAGAGGGAGAGGGCTAATTTATGATGTGTTTACAGAGTATCTCAAAGCTGTATTAGAGTAATTAACAAGAACTACCTTTCAAAGGAACAATATCATAGGACTAATGAATAAAAAGCTGGCTTCATCAGTGAAGCTGAGAAGCATCTAGAAATTCCCTTACTTTCTTTTCGCCCTCCGTTCTCAACTGCTTGGAGAGCGTTATTTGAATCAATAAAAGCTTGCTGTGTCCGTGCTTGTGATGCAATTAACATTTGCATTTAATAAATGTTCCACCGCAGCTTTTTCCAAAAGGAGATGTTTGCATAGAGTAGGCCTCTTTGGTAAATACAGCTGACTACTCATACATGTTACCTGAAGGGAATAATTTTAACTTTCTCTTCACTGAAACATGCAACTTCTTGTAGCTCAGTCTATTGTTAATGTAAAGCCACTCGAGCATCAGTTTGGATCAGCTTTAATAATAAACTTGTATTTGGCAAGGGACAGTAAAAGCGTCCTTCTGTGTGTTGCCCATTATTATAAGCAGAATGTAACAAGAACATAATCAGAATAAGCAATTAATGGATTCACTGGATGCTGTTACATTTTACAGCCTTTATTTGAAATGTGGTTAAATTCAGCCTTTGAGATTATAGTTTACAATGCAACCATTTTCACTCTCAGCTGTGAATTACTCTATCAACTTCCTTTTGGAAGCTACTATGGAGGTAACGGAGAACAAGATGGTGTTTCATCAGAACCATGCATCTGAGGCTTTCATCTTCATAGTTGTCAGTAGTATGAGATTTTGCACAGCCATGAAGCAGATCCAGATCCCCTGGATGAAAACGAGCTCCTGCTGGGCTGAAACCCCCTTCAGGTCTGCTTCACAAAGCCATCATATGACCGAGGGTTTTATTTTAGGCTTTAACCACCACAACATGAACTATTACCACATACAGTAGTTCTCAATTCTGCTTGTCTTATCCTCCGGTGACACTGCAGGGCACAGCAAGCCCAGGGCTGTCTGCATCATTGCCAGCTGGTCATCCCTCTCGCCACTGTTTGGTGGATGCTTCTGGAGGACTGGAAGCTGCAGCAGCTGTTGCAGTGCTGTCAGAGAGCAGAACTGTAGCAGTGCTGGTGTGTGCGAGTCCCTGAGGCAGGGAGAAGGTGTAATAACTTTCCCTTCATTGCTCTCTTTCTTTTTCAGACATCTTTCGAGAGTTCAATGTTACAGTTGTGGGCTATTCAACTGGCACCGGGAGTGCGAATGAGTCAAATGCATTCCTTAACCAGGCAATTCCTGGAGCACAGGGCTGAGTAAGTAGCTTCTTGTTTAACATATGCAGGTGATGGCTGCTTCATCTAATTGACTTTCAACTGTCTTGTGTGCTGTCACAACTTGCTCTGAAGAGCAAGCAAAACCAGTCTAGTCAGGGTTCAAATTCACTCAAAAACCTGTTAAATGTATGGGCTTATTTCATAGCTGAACATCTAAATGAAGTTAACAGGCCTGGTTATGAAATCCACAATCAAGAAACTGGCAGAAACTGGTGGTGGTGGCTTCTACTCTTCCTCTTGAACATCTATTAATTTATCTATTTATCTGTTAATAAATCTCTGAGAACATGGATTTCCAACCCTAACTATTCTATGGTTCTATGTTTTCAGAAAGTGAGCATGTAGTGAATTGTTAAAGAGATAATAGGAGAAAAACTCGATGAAATAATCCATAATTCTAGCCTCAGGCTTCTGAATAAGCAAGCAGGAGTGGACGAAAGAGAGTAAAAAGAGCAGCCACAGTCTTGAATCTGAAGAGCTAGTGATGATCATACATGGGGGTTGGTGCATTGCAGATCTGGTACAGTTGCAACAAGTTCTGCCAATATAATAGGGATTAATGTCTTGCAGTCATCTCGATTTGGCTTTTCGCTTATAGTCACACCTGGGAGGCTGCATGAGTTGAGCTTTGCTCTACTGCTTATCCTAGAAATCCCCGGCTTTTTACTGAAAGAGTCAGTGCTGTTTAGTTAACGAAACAGATGGCTGCTGGAGTTCACTCGTAGTTTGGGCACAGCTTCTGGCAGACCATGCCTGGATTTGACATTGTTAGTTGGTATTACCCAGACCTTATTTTGGTTGTTTAAGGAAAAAAATCCCTCTTACTTCCTAAAGAGGTCTTGGAAGCGAAGCCCAGAAGCGAAGTGAGGTGTTTGAGTTTATTATATCTAAGCAGAGATTGTAAGGATTTATTGGATATTTTTATTGCTCTCCTGCAGGCTTTGAGTAATCCTGACTCAAACCAGCAATCTCAGTAAATGCTTTTATTTACTGAGAGGCATAGTCTGCTAGGTGCCCTGATATATCCTACAGTTGCCCATACCTGAGAGAAGGCATTTTATTTCCTAGTGATGACCTAGTGATGTATCTGTGTGTCAGGGAAACGTGCAAGGATTATGGCTCTGATTCAGCCATCAAGGAGAGTTTATTAACATACTTCTAAATGCAGCATTTATCCAGATTAGTTTCAGCTTTTGCTTGTTATAGGAAAGAATAAAATAGGTGCCTGTTTTGTATTGTGTATCATTTAAACCCTAAACAGGCTTTTTCGAGCGGTAGGAAGACTTGAAACAGGATATACAACCTCTTAAGTACCCATAAAACTTCAAGCAGTTAGTATCAGTAGCAACCAAGATGTTAAAGATAGCTGAATGAAATGAGTTGATGCATGTTACTCTAATGAGAAATTGTCTACTTCATCTATACCAATTAGTCTTCTCTCTTCCCATGCAAGCAGCTGGACTTGATAAGCACGATGAAGTGGAGATATCTGTGTTCCGCAACCATACTTTGTAAACATCCAGCAAGGAGATGCAGACAACAATTGTCCCAGATTTCTGCTAGTCTTCTGTTGTTTCTCTGTCTTGTGACTCTCTGTAGAAAGGCGTGCAAAAAGTAAAGTCCTGTGAGCTGCTTCACTAATATCTGAGATGCTTCTTTTGAGGTTTTGTTTCGTCACATCCGTCTTTCTGTTTTGTTCTGTTTGGGCTCTTGATGCACCTGAGAAGATGAATGCATCCTGGTTGAACACTGAAATGTATTTGAACATAAGGAACCGTTTCTCCTGCTTTAAGTGTTTGGTCCTGGAGTGATGATGCAATCCAGCATTTATTCTTCATCAGCCAAAAATATTAATTTTTCTCTGATTCAAAGGGCAAAAAGAGTCCACCAGTTAATGCTGGTACTTCAGAATTGTTCTGTGGCCTCTCTCGGTTTTGGGTACCAATCTGGAAATTGCTTTCCAGAAGTCCTGGGACTCCTAGAATCAGATAGTTCTGCACCCTTACCAGCCTTTGGAAACCAGCTGTAAGGGTGTCTTAAAATGAAATCATTGGCTGCTTTGTGTTAACTTGATGGCAGTGTAGCAATGCAGATCTCATTCAGTAAGATGTTCCTAAGCTTATATGCATTCATTGCCTAACGTACATGCAGGAGTTAAGGATAGATCTGAAGCATGTTGCTGATGCAGAGCCTGGCTGAGATCTCCAATTTCATGTGGAAAAAAAGGAGGTTGAGAATTTAGGGCTGAGAGTAGAGAACAGGTGATAAGAACTGAAAATATCTGTATTTCCCATTAGGAAACTGTTTCTGCTGATCAGGATCTATATTTGGTGGATAGTGCAGCTCAGGGATGGGTGATCACTGACACTGCTTCATTCATGTTAGATCTTACGGACTGCATTGGTTCAGGATGCGCCAGGGCTTCAGTGACTGCGTGAGAAAATGGAGGTGTTGCAGACAGTCTGCTCAATAAGTGATGTTTTCCTCTGGATCAATATTCAAGTTGATGCTCTAGCTTGGGTGTTTCCATTTTAAGAACAGAAGAAAACTGTGACTGCTTGTGGCTTGTGGTAGCTTTAAGATATAAATAAGTAGGTCATGACATTGGACAAGGGTAACAGTGAACAGAACTACTACATACATGCAGTGTTTGTGTCACAAGTAGATGTATGACAGGGTTCATTGCCCACTTATGTTAGTGTTAGACCAGTATTCAGCTGGAGAAGGGTGGTGAGAGAGATCTCCTGTACCTCTAGTAAACATGCTATTGAAAAGGAGAGTTAAGCTCGGGCTGCCATACAGAACAAATGTCATGCTTATTAATGTCAGCTGAAATGCTTCTGGAAATGATAGACAGCCAGTGAAGCGTTTCTAGCAAGACCCTGGGAGGAGATGCAGCTAATACCATAGTACAAAGCTGCCTGGAAGGCCGAAGCTTTCCAACCACATTCTCTTTACTATGCATATTTGAGGATCAGCATGCCAGGGCAGTGAACCAAGGTTGAAGTGTTCAATATGAGTAACTCAAAATTCATGGAAGTTTTTTATATATATATATATTAATGTGTATGAGAGAGAGGGAGTGCTCACTTGGCCATTGGAAAACAGCAAGGCTGTCTTCTTAACTTCCCTGAATAATCTGGAAAACTTCTTTGGTTTGTACTTACCCTGTAAGGCAGTGTGCACAGAGATGTTTTGCATAACTGAAAATGAAGTACTGACTCTGGGTGCAGGCTACAGAAATGAGGGAGGTGTGCACAGGGAACTCTGAAACACTTCAGCTTTGCAGGGGCTGAGCTGCGGTTTTTGCACAAACACTGATCAAGAGATCAGTTAAATACGGGGACTTGGGATTCCCTTGTTGTTCTAGTCCAGGAGAGATAGACTGGTGGCCACCTAGCTCGAAACAGGCCACCTCATTTGCTTACAAACATGTTCCTGTGCCTGGCTTTTCAGCTGGTGTAGGTGCTAAGCACTGTAAAAGCTGCTAAACTTCTGGTTCCAGATTAACTATTGAATTTGAGAAAAATCAAGATTCCAGTTCAATTTGATATTGATTTTCCACAAAGATATGAATTTGTAATTGGATCACAGCAACATGAGTATTGTACTGTCTCCTCACTCAACCCTTATGATATCTGACAGTTTGATTTAAGATGTCTGAAGAGTGTTAATGGTGAGCTTTCCATACAGGTTTTTTCTTCACTCACAAGTTGTCTTCCTCCACAGGCACTTACCAGCCCAAGCAAGAAATCTTCTGAGACTAATGCAAACTGATCCTGTAAGTTGCCTGGGACTCCTTTAATCTTATAGCATGAACAGAAACAGGTGTTGCTTCACACAGTACATCCATCCACAGTGATACCATGCGCATATCAAAAAGTCAAGGAAATTCAGGCTTGTTATTTTCTTCCTTATTGCACAGAGAATTGACTTCAGTGCTGACTGGAAGCTGATAACAGTACATATTGGAGGCAACGATCTGTGCAACTATTGCAAAGATCCTGTGAGTAGTAAACTGGTTAACTGAAACTGGTTGGGGTTGTGATGTGAATGTAGAAACACATCAAAGGAAATCCATGGTTCCTTAGACCCTTCACAGAGATAACATGAGTTATGTATGTGTTGCTGTATGTTTTGATGGGGGCTGCTGCTGACAGTGCCCTGCTGTAAAACCAGTTACAGCATAGGATGGTTTTGTTTTCTCTGGCTTACTGCACGGTAAGAATCACTGTCTTTGCTACTGTCTTTCAACCATGAGCAAAAAATGGAAGAAAAGCTTCACTCCTCTGATGTGGTAACTGTTCTACTGCTAGCACAGCCTCATTAAGACATCCAAGAAAGAACTCTACTACTTTGAACTACCACTACTCCAACCCTACAGGCATCATTACCCCATAACTCACAGTGTAGGGAGGTGCTAGGAACGGGCGAGGTGTGTATTAGGGAAGTTGTGCGGTGCCCGATATCATTTGAATTGTATGCTTCTCTGGATTGGGGAGAAGCCTTTAGGGCTGCCATAAAGAGATCATGGGAGCTGAGTGGGCAGGTGGCAAGGGGAGGCCACCTCTCTCTGCCAGCTTTTACTCTCTTGCCTTTAAAATGCTAAATTCTTGAGAGCATTTTCAATTGTCCTGTACCCCCTTGTGCTTGAGAAATCTGCTGCTTCCGCAGGAGCCTCACTAGGCATCTTCACTGCTGCCACCAAGTTTTATAGCTTTATTTATAGCTACGACCTTGATTAGCAATGATTTCACCTCATTTTATGAGAGCTTATCAGCTGGCTCTCAGCACACCTATGGCTGCTTGGTTTATGCTGTTCGGCACACATTCAGATTGGGTTCCTTCCTGCATCTTTACATGAAGGACCCAGTGGATTTGAGTTAAATATACTGCTACTCAACGAGGTTTATTTTAAATCCAAAATTTCACCCAGACTGTCTACATTTTGGATTAATTGATATGCTTAAAATACCTGGTCTCTAGAAAGAAGCAAGAGCAGTCGACCGACCGCAGTGTTGTGTGCCAGAAAAGAAAGTGAATTAATGCGATTCTCCAGCCTCCCAGCCCAAATGCCTTGTGTCTCCACTTAGCAGTAACCTCTTCTGTTTCTCTCAGGATCACTACTCAGCTGTGAATTTCACCAGGAGGATTCAAGAAACTCTTGATATTCTGCACAAGCAGGCAAGTGCTGTGAAATTGTCCTTGCATTCCGGCTTGTACCGGTACATGGCTGACCGGCGCTAGCTCTTCTGTTTGTTTGCTTTTGTTGTGTTGTTTCCCATTCTGGTACAAAGCATTTCCCATCGACTTCTACAAAAGCATCTCCTTTTGTCTTGTCGATCTGAGAGCAGTGAGATGCAGTCTGAAATGGCAGACAGTAATACTGGGCCGTGGTGTTGGAGAAGGATCAAAAGCTGAGTTTGGGGGGAAATTGCTGCTTTCTTTTTTTTTTTCTTTCTTTATTTTTTTTTCCTTCAACAATGGAGAAAGGAAGTAAAACAAACAAACAAAAACCAACAACAACAACAAACTAGAAAAAAAGACATGGAGAAAGGGAAGAGAGAGCCAAATGACTGGACTTTGGGGTAAAATAAGTGCAGCATGGGCTACATAATCAGTTGCTTCTAAGCTAAAGTCTAACTCACCTTTCAGGTTCCGAGAGCTTTAGTGAGTCTGGTTGAAGTGATGGACCTCCACCCTCTGAGGCAGTTGTTTGTGGATACTCAAGTTCAGTGCCCCACTTACATGGCAGAGTAAGACTTGTTTGACTTCCTTTTGTACCTGAGCTTACTGTCCATAATGAGAAAGCATGTTCTTATTCCACACTTCCCTCCTCATTTGAACTGATGATCAAAGGTAGCACTACAGACCTGCAGACATTCCATGCAGTGTGGACATCACCCTGCCTGATGGCATTGCCTTCTCTTGGCTTTGACGTAAGTGCTGTCAGAGAATCCATGTATTTTGTCCATGTTCAGAGCGGTAAGGTTTCCTGTGGTACACAATATACACCTCCCTGAGGGTTCCTCAAGGTGGGGTTGAGGTCCACAGGCATTTGGATCTTCAGGTGTTTTACAGAATGTGAAGTATTTGCAGAGTAGACAGGTTTCCCCTGTTGTAGAGGCTTTATTGCAATGGGTAATTTGCATTCGTTGCTGACCCTCCAGACAGGGACAAATTCTGTGTTTTGGCAATTAAAAAGGAATTGTTGATTGGAAAGGTATCAGCTCGGAGGCAATGCAGCCAGTAAATTTCAAAGATCTATTTTCTAGTTTCAGAGGGACTGGCACGTGCTTTCGTCAAGCTGAAGGACCTTTGGATGCCAAGGTGTAATGAAAGGGGCAAATTACCGCAAAGTAAAGTACAGCGTACTTTACTTTGATATACCTGGGAGTGAAATCAAACTGATTCACATGAGGCAAAACATAAGACTAAGGGTTGAAATGGTGAGCAACAGCAAGGATGATAAGCCATTTCCACAGAAACTCAACTGTGCAGGTTTCTTTATTACTCCCATGTCACAAGGACGTTGAGTGGCAAAGGGTGACTTCTGCATTCTCAGAACTCTAATTCTCTCTATTCCTGTTTTCTCCTCTAACCTCTCCCACAGTTATCTGTGCAGTTGTGTTTTCCCAGAAGAAGAGAACTCACAAAATTTATCAATGGTGAAGGAAGCCACCAGAGATTACCAGGTATGCTTACCAGAGTTGGTGCAGTAACTTGATTTCCAGTTGAGGCGAGCTCTTGATTACCAAGCAACACATTATAGCAGTATTTCACCCAAATGGGCCCTATGAGCTAAGGAGAAGGTAATTTGATGCTACCCAAAACACCATATGACCAAAACCAGCAGCAAAGCTCTTCAGAAGAACTCTGTTTCCTAGTACAGATAGATAGGTGGGAGTTTAGTTACCAAAATCCTGTTCCCGACTGTGTTGTTGCAATATTATGTTCCAGCCTTCTCAGCCACTTCGCAAGCCACATTTGCCAACATCTGTGGCTATTTCAGTTAACAAGTAAAACCTCCTTTTAATTCATGGGTTTTCAGAAAACAAACCAGACGCACAGTTATGATGCAGAGATGTTGGTGGGTTATTGGTGGTGGCTTTTTGTTTCTTGTAGCTCAGCATTCGGAGGCTGGTGGAGTCTGGCAGATACGACACTCATGAAAATTTCACAGTGGTCATCCAGTCTTTCCTCCGAAATCTCAAGATTTCTCTCGGTCAGGTACAATCTAAAGAGACTTCTGCATGCAAAGGACTAAGTGGGCATATCTAACCTATAGAGATTATATAAAGAGCACTTTCATCTTGTTCTGTGCTTTTCTTATTAAAACTGGTTGCTTTTTCATATAGTGCATCAGATTTCTTCACATACTTAGCAGTTCTTTGGTTTACATATTGTGCAGTTTATGTAATATGAATTACTGTTTTGGAAAAGGAATCAAAACCTGAATGAAGAGGTTGGTTCTGAAGGGTACAGAAATCTTTTTCTCTCTGAACATACAACATGATTAATGAAAGCCAGAGATATGAAGTTACAGTTTTAAAAGCAGCACTGTTGCATTACTCACTGGAGACTACAGCATCACCTCATCTTCATGTCCCATAACTCATTATTCTGCGTCCAACAGAAAAAGAAGTTTACATATAATCTAGTGGAAGTAGCAGTTTAATGTAGCCAGTCCTTTTTCCTGCTACTGGCAATTATATTTCAGTTCCTTGAGTTGTAAGTCTCAGTAAACCATAAGTGACGAAAATGACCCAAACCTCCTCTGAAACTGAAACTCCACTCGCAAATTTTCACATACCTCTGCACTTCCTCATCTCACCTGGAACTAAGAGCAGATGGGGCAAAACACTGAGCTGAGATTGCTCTGTAATAATTGAACTGAACTGATCCTGAAACTGCCAGCAATAGCCAGGGACAAGTTTGAAAAGTTCAGATGCTGCTATAAATCTGGAAAACCGGTGGAAACCTTCACAGGAAAACCCGACAGGGTTTAGGGTTTTTTTGTTCTGGTGAAGCTGGTTCCTGTGAAATTACCCCAAGCTGTTCTGGTACCGAGGCAGGGAACACAGAAATGAAAACAGAAGCAGCAGCAAAATATTTCTGAACATTTTCTAGTCTCACAAGCCTTAGTTCAGACTTGAATGTAGTTCAGGATGCTGCTTTCTATTCTTCTTATCTCACACCATATTCAGATGATCCTGAACTGAAAAATCTATTTCTAAACATGGCAAAAGATATAGATGCAAATTTTCATAGTAATCTTCTAATAAACAAGCCTAAACACACTGAATCAAAACCTGCTCAAGTTTTGAGGAAGAACTACTCTGACCAAATGAAATCTTGTTTCAGACATCTGTGACCTAAACTCCTCATCTCAGTACTTACACAAAAGCCAAGATATTTAAATGTCCAAACTCCGTTTCCTTCAGATGCTCCAGTATCTGTATCAAAGTAAAGCTTTGCTCAGAAAGGAGGCTAAATATGAAATCGAAAATGATGGGTTTTCCTATTTCTGAGTGGATCTGCTCTTGGAGGCACATAAGCATCTCTAGTTAAGTGTTTCTGGTAGCTCATGGACCTGCTGAAGTACACTGTGTATCACCAGGTAAACATGAGACAATTCTGTATTGGATCAGCACAAAAAAAGTAGCACAAACCTCTCATTACTGGCTCTGATTTGGCCTCAGCAACCCCAAGTTGGAGCTGTGTGGATTCTTCTGTGCTCAGATGTCCTTTGCGCTTTCATTTATAGGATGGGCATCCAGATATCTCCTACTTTGCACCTGACTGCTTCCACCCAAGCCAGAAGGGCCATTCTCAGCTCGCCAAGGCTCTTTGGAATGCACTGGTAAGGTGACAGGCTCTGCGTATAATGTGGTCTTTACCTAGACCTTACTGCCATTAAGTAATCTCTGTAATAAACATTGCAATGAAAGCCTGATAGTGCTGGACCTTGCATTTGTTTCTTCTTAACTAGTCACATACCCTCCATATTTGGTGCTGCTCTCAGCCTAGGATCTCTTGCTTCTGAAAGTGTGTGGGGAGGAGAGGGGTGCTGTAGGTACGTGATCATAGTCATTTGTGGTTACAGCCAAGCAGCTTCAACTCTACTTCACCCATTGTCACGAAAGGCAGGGTAGCTTTCAGTAAGGATGATGTTTCTATGGGCTGCTCTGGGAAACCACCAAATAAAGAATTGTAACTGCATATGTCAATTTAAAATGGATTACTTAGACGTTTGTTTTAAATCCATGTGTTGTGAATGTCTCATTAGGAGTTAAAGTGCCTTTAATTCAGTTTAGTTTTGCTACCTTTGGAAGTGAGTAAAACTTAATGAAAACGAGTCGTTGAAGATTGCTTAAGCAAACTCATTTTACTTAGCGTTGCAGTGCAGTGCAACATGCAGTTAGAGGCATCTTGGATCCTGGATGGTAACTTTTATATACTTTGGGATAATGTCTTAACAGCTGACATGATTGCTTGCAATCATCCTGCAGTACCTCTAATTAAACTTGGTTCAACCTTCCATGCATAAACAGCCTTTTGTTGGAGATGCCATCATGCAGCTTAGTGATAAAAACTGAGGGACTCAGCCTCTTGTCTTTTATGCAAGAGAAAAGAGTTTATGACCTTGCCTCCTGGCGAAATTCCAAGGTACTTCATGTGCCTGCCAAAGTCCTCCAGGAGTTTAAACTGATCCAGTGTAGCTTTCCACTTCCCATTTTAAGCTTCTTTCTAGAGTTGTTCTGTTGTTACGCAGTTGCCATGTTCTTTTTGAGAAGCAGATGCATTTCAGCCTTGGGTAAATCAAGGTCTGTAAATACAGGCAGTTTTATATAAATTTGAAAGCTATATTGAGGTTCTTTTAAATTAGGATTGTTATACAAATGTAAGATGAGCCAACATGGTTACAAGATGGGGTGGTATTTTTGTCTTCCTTTCTAGTTACAACCTGTACACCAGAAAGCTGACTCGTTTGGTTTCATGGCTGACATTGTCCTCGACTGTCCAACTCAGGTAAATACACCCACGTTGTGGAAGCTGGGCATCAGGAGGCTGTATGTGCTTGTAGCTGCTGCAGAGAGCAGGGGTTTGGGATGTCTGGAACAAGTTTACTGGAAACTTTTGTTCTCTGCTTACCTGTGAGTGAGCATGTGCTCTCACATACCTGCTCTGGTGTCCCTCGGCCTTTTACTGTGCCATGAATACTGATTGACAGCGTGCTGATTGGTGTGGGTCTAGTTGTAGCAGAGGTTCTGTTTTGCTGTGAAGTACAGAGGCAGCTCAAACAGCAAATAACAGAATATGCGACATTAACTTTCCCATCAGAATCAACCCCAGTATCTGTTATCTCTTGAACTAGTGCCAGGTTGGTTTTCCTGACCTGATCCATAACAGGGATACTTCAGACTGTTTGGAAGCTGCTTCTGCAGTTATAAAACAAGATGCTGAACTTGCAGTACAGTTGCTAGGTATCAGCACATGGAAATAACCACTGCAGTCAGCAATAATCATAGAATCATAGAACACTTAGGGTTGGAAAAGACCTTAAGATCATACAGTTCCAACCCCCCTGCCATGGGCAGGGACACCTCACACTAAACCGTGCCACCCAAGGCTCTGTCCAGCCCGGCCTTGAATACTGCCAGCTATGGAGCATTCACAACTTCCCTGGGCAACACATTCCAGTGCCTCACCACCCTTACAGGAAAGAACTTCTTCCTCATATCCAATCTAAACTTCCCCTGTTTAAGTTTGAATCCATTACCCCTTGTGCTATCACTACAGCCCCTCATGAAGAGTCCCTCCCCAGCATCCCTATAGGCCCCCTTCAGATACTGAAAGGCTGCTCTGAGCTCTCCTCTCTTCAGCAGTTTCAACAAGGAGGCTGAAGGACTGAACAGATCAGAGAGCTGAGTTGTTATCTCAGGTCTGGAGACTGTCATTCAAGTCATAGAGGAGGATTTTGTCAATATCACATCCATCCTGTCAAAAAAGGAAGATTTGAGAGTTATTAATTGGCATGTTTCAAAAGTCCTCAGATTCACTTAAATTGATTCTACTTAATTTTACCCAGTACCCCTTCCAGGCAGCTTAAATTAACTTAGCAATTTCTTCAGTGCCAAATAATGTGGACTTTCTACTTCTTTTCCTTCATCTACTCCTATTCAGAGGTAGGCACAGAGAAGTTTAGTAGCCCTTGCAAAGAATACATGGCCATTGTTTTCAGAAACGGAAAGCCCACAGTGCTTTGAGAATGTCATTGATGAAAGTGCCAGTAGGTTTTCCTGCGCAGAAAGCTCTGTGGCACTGATACGAAGGAATAAATAAACTGTTTCCAGGGGATTTCACCGCATGTCTTTCTGAAGGGAGGAGTGAATTATTTCAGATTCCGACACCCACAAATTCCATTTATTGTTTCCACAGTTTCTCACTACAGGTTTAAAATTCTATCTGCTTCAAGCAGTCACGTCCATCAAAGTATCAGGTGTGCCGGATTGTAAGGGCCCAACAAGCCAAGGAAAACAATTTGTATTGAGGCAACTTAAAGTAGGGTAAACCCCTGCGAACAAAAGAGTAGTGGGTATTTTAATCAGATATGTTATCGCTTTGTAAGACTTCCTCGTGCAGCCACTGGAATGGCTTTTAATTGGGACATCCCAGTGAAATATTTTAGCCTATACAATGTGCATGTCTTCCTGAATGTGTGTTGCATTAGTAGGGAACAAAAATAGCCATGCAATTTATACAGCCTCTCTCAGGGAGAAGTGATCCTTTCAGTAATCCGTCTTTTCATCTCCCCTCTCCTGTCAGGTTTCTCTAGACTTTACATTGGTATCTTTTTTAAAAGGATTAAATATCTAATAAAATCTAAGCAATCTGTGAAAGATTAGGAGAGGAAAATGTTGAAGTGCAGTCAGGACGTGGTATATGTCATTTTTGCCATAAGGTGCTAAACATAAATCTTATTTCTGAATTTTAAGAAAGGAACATGGTTTCAAAATCCAGTTCTCCATTTTGCAGCTTAGGTATTTACTTTCTTAGTGATGTCTGATATCACTTGCTGCAGTCTGTCCCATGTGCTTATTGCCTAATTTCTCTTATGTATTCCTCTTTCTCCAGGATAAACCATTCCTGGCAACATACAAGAATAGCAACTACACATATCTGCCTGTGGATCCCACTGATGAGCCAATAGAGGTAATTGGCGCATCTTTTGCTGCATTTTCTGTTCAGTATGCAAAGCTGTATCTGGTGACTGTTCATGCATCAGCCTGAATGTATAGATGAGGTAAACTATTACCAGTTTTTAGGAAGAGAAGTTTATCTTGCATTGCATTTTTTTTCCTCTGTAAACAAATGTTAAACTCTTCCTAAAAGCCAAACAAGGATAATTATATTAATTGGTGCAATTGTATCAAAACTGTGCTCAACAGTAAGGTACCTGGGATGATCATTAATTCAGATAGCAAGTTCCTCACAGTAGCGAGAAGATAACTTATAATCCTGAGCCCCCAAGTGATCTGAGGAAGCTTTCCATATTCTCTTCTTGAGTCACCGTACTTCCATGCACTAAGGTAAGCGTAACCTGTAGAGGGCAGTCACCTTTACCTATTGGATATGTGGTTAGATACCAAGGTGATAGGGATCCATTCTCAAAGAGATTCATTTTCCGCAATGACTGAGCAACTACCACAGGGTTGATTAAAGAAACTGCTGAAACACACTTCGTGTAGTATGCAAAGAAACGGGGCAGTTAATTGCTCTTGACAAGTGGCTGCAGGCATGCAAGTGTGTTTGGAGATGACAGTCAAAATGGGCTGGGCTAGTTCACCATGCTGGGGGTCCTCCTGCTTAGCTCAATGATGGAAATCTTTATGTGCCTTGAGGGTTACAGAGAGCAACAGCTGGTTTTGCTTCAGCAAGCATAATTTGCAATACTGAAATAGGATTTTTATCTGTAGAGCTAGAGTTATACTTTTGACGGGTAATCTTGTACTTCCACTGAATTTCATCAGCAATAGCTTTTAAAGTGATAGGGCAAAGGAAAGAAACAGTAGAGAGAGTAAAGGAACAGTTCTCTCTTTGATCTGAAAATAACTCCAGCTGTCCTTTCTACCCTCTGCAACCAGCCTTTAGCTAGATGGCTGATAGTAGAGTCATCTTCTTTTACAAGAAAAGATCAATTTATCTTGATGGTTTTAACACTAAGTATGCTTTCTGAAGAACACTGCTCCATTATTTTTTCTCTGAATGGTAGAGTAGTGCAATTGCAGAATAATTGGGGTTGGAAGGGACCTCAGGATAACATTAGTCCAACTCCCTGCTCCAAGCAGGGCCAGCCCTTACATCAGCGTAAGCAACTCTTTGCTCTTGCAGGCACTGCCCATTACAACAATAACAGTATTGTTGCTCACTACTGAAAAGTGTGGGTGGCACGTTCATCAGCTGTCTCTGCTGGTGAGCCAAGATGTCCTGCAATGCGTGGTTCACTCAATCTCCTCAACTGGTGGAATAAACATAATAGCTCTGATATCACCTACAAATGTATCACAGAATGGTTTAGATTGGAAGGGACCTTAAAGATCATGTAGTTTCACCCCCCCTGGCATGGCAAAGTCCAATTATTCACAGGATAATAGCTGTCTTTAAGGAAACTTCTGAAGCTTCAAACATTTTCCACATTTTCATGTTCAGTGAAATCAGCCCTTTTTGAAAGTTTATTAAAAGAATAGTTTTCTAGCAAGGTACGTGGGGAAAAACACAATGTAATAAGTTAATATTACAGATTTGCAGAAGATTTTATTATTGATTTTTGGTTTGTTTGTTGTTACATCTTTTAAGACGGAAAACCTGGAGACCCCACTTTTCTAGGTCATGCGCAAAACCTCCAGGCTGTAGAAGAAAGGAAAAAAATAATCCTCCTTATGAAATTTTGTCATAAGCAATATTTCTCACTTAAATATTTCATCTTTGGAAAGGTTTTATGCTTTGGTTAGAAAGTTTCATCAAAAGTAATTAATGTTTTGACAGTATTCAACAACGAGGTGGAAAGGACTGTTGAGCTACATAGGTACCAAACTCGGACCTGTGTCTTAATTTGGTTTTGCCCTTTGCTGTACAATTAAACCATATAAGAATTCCATATTATCAAGGTGAACCAATTTTGTAACTTGCCATTGCAGAACTGGGGCAGTGACCTGCTGTGTTCTGAACAGGCTCCATCCAGCCGTGTCCCAACGTCAGGTGAGAAAGAACTTGTAAGCTAAAATCACAAATAGGAAAGATTCCACCCTTTGTCCTTAAAAACAATAAGATCTAGAAATTGCTCATCCTAGATGGAAAGCAAACAGTAAAAGCTGATACATTTAGCAGCAAAGAAAGAAAGTCTGTCTTGCCACACGCAGTAAATTCTGCATCACAGCAGATGTGCTCTCTGTGGATAAATGCGATCGCGTTTATCATTGTCATGGTTTAACCCAGCCGGCAATTGAGCACCACACAGCCACTCACTCACTTCCCCGCAGTGGGATGGGGAGAGAATCAAAAGAGTAAAAGTGACAAAATTTGTGGGTTGAGTTAAAGTCAGTTGCAAAAGCCACACACACAAGCGAAGCACCCCAGCCTCCTCGCTGGTGGGGTGGTGTGAGACGCAGAAAAGACCTTGATTCCTTGTGAGCGCTGCTCAGCAATGACAAAAGCATCCCTGTGTTAGCAGCACTGTTTCCAGCACAAACCCAAAACACAGCCCCATAGCAGCTACTACAAACACAATTAACTCTACCCCAGCCAAAACCAGCACAGTCATATACACGTACCATACATAGCAACATGGCAGATTAATATTGCCTCGGTAGGTTAGTGGCTCAGCAAGTTTGACCAATCTGATCTATGACCCAAACCCGAAAAACAGTTGAAAGAGATTCAATGTATGCACCCCATAGCATATCTGATCTGTTTTCATTTTTTTCCTAAGCTCTTTTAAGTTCCATTTATTTCTGTGTTAGTTGAGTAAACTGTTGCAAGCAAAGGCAAGAAGTTATGCCTCTTGCTTGGCTGACCCAGAATTTGAGGCTTGTTTTCCCTGGAAAACTGTGAAAGTGCTATTGGATTGGAACAAACCACTTGCAACTTTATTCTGTTAAACTGTGTTTTGTCTCAATTGTCAGTAATCCTGGTTTTCTTTTCTCCTACTTTTTAGTACATGAGCTACAACCTGCTGACATCAAAGTCATAGGAGCACTGGGAGATTCCCTGACTGTGAGTGCTGCTGTATTCCCATATTTAGAATGAGAAGAGCAATTGTCAGATGTCTACCTAGACGTGATCATGTCAGGCATCATCAGATAGAAATCAAATTGCTTTGGCTTGGCAAAGCAAAACTCCTCTACCCATGTCCCTTTGCAAAGAAATAACCTGAAGGGATACGAGTGACACTGGCAATTGTGTAATCCAGTAATAATGATTCAGGCTAGAACAGAAATGGGATCACATTCTCTATTCCACACAGTTTGTTCAAGTGTTTTTGAAGGGGGAAATGTCCGCTTTATAGGAGCAGTCTTTTCTGACATTAAACCAAGAGCAAGCAATTGACACTTTTCATTAACTGAGAGATCTTGATGAAAATCCAGTGGAAATAACTAATTGCAGAACAAAGTGCTTCTCACTCGAGATGTCTCTGATTATGTCTGTATTTCAGACTTCTGCTTTCAGATGCTGCTTCCTGCCTTAGGCATCTTCCAGTTAAATCTCTGATACGTACCAAGAAATGCAAACTGAAAAGAGTAGGCACAGCAAAGAGAAGCCCCAGAAAACAATAGCAGGGAATACTGCAGACCTGCATCAAAGTTTTCTGAGGAAAAGTTCCAGAGTTACACAGCACTACAGAATTGTTCTGGCATGGGATGAAAGCAAACATTCATGTCAACAGTTCCCATGAATTTTAACTCCTGAGTTAGCCCAGCGCTCATTCTAGCAGCTTCAGCTCCTGTAGAGTCCGGAGGGAGTTGGAGGTACTGAAGCCCTTAAATGGCCAGGCTTATCTGCAGGCAGGTGTGCGTGTCTTCATCTCCTCACCAGCTCCGAAACTGATTTTGCTTGACCTGATGTAATCCTGGCTTTCCCCCCCACTGCTGAGCTTTGAGCTTTTCTTAGAAGACCTTAGTAATGACCCTGCAAGTCTCCCTCCCACCCATTGCCATGATGCTCAAAATTAACTGCTTGATTTCCTCCCCCACATCTAGTGCTATAGATGTGCTCTAGCGCACATCTCTTCTCTTTTACATTTTAATTCTTTTAGTATGAAATGTGTCAGAGACCACTACTCATAAGGGCCGGACTAATGATCGAGCTCCCCGTCTCAAGAGCTGAGCAAGGCAGTTTTTCATACTGCTGTTATTTATCCAGTTCCTATTAGTTGCTGTTGCCACAGCAAAGTGTAATGGGCTTTTTGATAAGGGATTTATTGAGGGTAGGAGCAGGGCAGAAAACATGGCAGGCTATTTCCCCCATGTGTGTACACATACACATACCCCTCAAGTACAAAGTGCCGTACAGCCAGCAGCGGTGCACACTTTGTACTGCCTAGCTACCCCTGGCACAGCTGACTGCCCCAGCTAAGATCTGCCGTGGTCCACTAAGGCATTGATTTCCCTCCTGGTATTTCCCACAAGAGCCCTGAATGCAGTCGGTGTTCATGGCTGAGTTGATACCATGGCTTTTTGGAGAATAGAAAATGAAGTGAAACCACGAAGAAACTATAAAGCTGCAGAAGCAATTTTCACGATTCCTGTCCTGACCGTGCATGAGGGTGTTGACCTTGCTAGAGGCCTGTCCTAGTCCCGTCAGCTGCTCAAATTCCTCACAGCTTTGTTCCGATGTCTTATTTGCTTTTAAGAGATAGAAGTTCACACTGCAGGAAAGCTGCTCTCAGCCCAGATGCGCTTGGAGAGTAATGAAATGTTCAGGAATTTAGCCATGTCACTGGCTGGAATGCATCAGTCTGACTTCCTAGCACCAACGCACAGTGAAAGCAATAGCTATGCCAACATGCTTATCTGTACTGGCAAAGAATAATCCTGCTACACCTCATCGAGTCTGTGTGTTGGATGGGCAGGCTGGGCCTGGCAGAGGAGAAGTAGATTTAGCACTGAAGATTTGTTTTCTTGGCAGATTAGAAAGCAGCTCCTCTGCTGATTTATTTACAGCTGAAACTGGCTGGGATTTTTTCATCAGTGTTTGGGTTTTCTTTTTTCCCTGGATTATTAACTCTCTCAAAATCAGCTTTCTTCCCCAAATGCCAGGATGAAGCATTTTCCATCAGAGAAATCCAAACAAATGCAAAGCTGTCGGTTTTAATCTGGGTCCCATTGGATCACTAAAACAATATTAGAGTAGTAGTTCTAAAGCTTATGTCCTTGACCTTGCAGTCTGATGCATTCTGTCTGGATGTTCTATGGTCTGCTATTTAGATGAGCTGCTTTTGGAAATGTGAAAGCCTTGAATTTGAAGCACAGAACATGCAGGGCAATGAGAAGCCCTTGAATTTGAAGCACACAACATGCAGGCCTGCGCAGAGGCCAGTGTGTGGTGATGAATAAGGACATGGATCGTTTATGCTAAAACTGGGATATTGCAAAAAGGTTGGCTGGATGCAGAGTCAAGTGACCAGAATCCTTCGACACTCTCAAATCACGATGTCTGTCTTACCCAATCTTGTAGCATTTTATACTACGTATAAATGTATTTTATACATTATTCTTTGCATCCTTTCCAGACTGCACAAGGAGCCAAAGCATCTGACCTACAAACAGACTGGAGGGGACTTTCCTGGAGGTAAAAATGCTCAGTCTTCCATTTTGCTTTTTCATCCACAGACGCAGTTAAAAGTGTGGGTCACCTGGCTGCATTGTTACATGCATGTAAATGCAGGAGTAGGATGTTGAGAGCAAGTATTGCTTGGTAGGGACTGGAGGAGTCAAGATGGGAAGAGGAAGGCAGTGATTCTTGTGGGGCTTGTTGACCGCTAGAAGCACGGTCTGGTGTGTCTGATGGTACTGAATTCTTAGATACCTTCAGGAGGGGCTGCCAGAAGTGGTATAAGAATGTATTGGCTCTGCACACAGACAAGTTTTGGGTGGTAGAGGCAGTGGTTCTTCTCATAATCAGCATTGCAGAAGCTGCAGATAGATGGTTAGTGAGTGTTTAATGAAGTCTCTCTTCTGTGCATAACTGCACACAAGTTTACCTTCAGCAAGGTCACAGGCACCACCTTTGGTGAGGGAATATGCCTTTCAATGATGGGCATCCCAGCATGTCCTTACGAAACATCAGTTCTCTCAGTTTACTCTATTCCCAGTCTGGAGGTTTCTCTCTCAGCTGATTCTCTGCTTGATTTAATGTGAAATTTCCTTTCAGTACTTTCCCTGAATTCTTGTGGTTTATCTCCTTAGTTCTCTTTGAAGTTAGTCTTTTTTTTCCCCTCTTCCTGGGCTGCTAGAGCAACATATGGTGGCAATAAGACAGATGGTTGCAGGATTAATCCTACTTGGTGATTTTGTTCTTTCCCTTTGTAGCATTGGAGGTGATGACACCCTGGAGACACAGACTACTTTACCCAGTGAGTATCCTGGAAAATCAATGTGAGAAAAGCAAAAGGCAAGTATTACTCTGAAAGTACTCTAAGTGGATGCTAGGAAACATCTGGAAATGGTCATGCTTTCCTTGCAAACAGTGGGGAATGCCCATCTATTGTGGATTTGAGCAGTTCACGTGAGTCACAGCTGAAACCCAGACTGACCTGACTTGTCGTAAAGTAGCTGTAGGTTCAGCCCCTCCACATCACAGGGTCTCCATGTGATTGTATCAACCTTTTGACTGAAACGATTAGGGATAAATGTGCTGAAGGTGATTGAAGTCCATGGCAGACCTGCTCCTCCCTTGTTTCATTTTCTGCTTTCCAGTGACTGACTGAAAAGGATGTGGGCAGATGAAGGGTTATGAAACAACTAGCGGTTATCTAGCTAGGGTCGCCGACAAGGCTATGGTTCCTCCTGATGGTTTCAAGTTGCTACATTGCACTGAAAAAAACCCCTAAGAATCCTATACATTTCTTGTCTTAGTGTTCCGTGTAATCGGTCCTGTAGTTGCCATAGAAACTATTAAGTGGTCAGTGTGACTGTAAATCAGAAGGGACTCGGTTCACAACGGTTCAACATCTATTTTAATGTGATCCAAGCTGTGGAGCAGCTTGACAATACCTGACAGTGTTGGTAATAAAATCCGATATGCTTTGTCTTGTACCATGCACATTGCTGTGCTTAAAGAGAAATAAAAGGTACATTTCACTTATGTGGCATAAATGAAACTCTCTGAAGAGTTTTCAGGCAGCACTAGAGACCTGGTAACAATAACATCATGCTTCCCTGCTGAGGGTTTTGGTGAGATCTAGAAATGTGGCTAGAATTTACTTCTCTGCAATAAATAGAATTATTTTGATGAGTGTCTGGATGAGTGGAACTAGAGAGCCGTATTCAGAGCATCTGCTCCTGGTGCAGGGAGGAAAGTAACTGCTATTACTGACACTCAAATTCAAGACCCGTGAGTTACATGAGACATGCATCTCCCGGCTTGCCAGGCCTTGAATCCTCAAGGCCACGGACAGAAAGAGTTATAGTGTGAAGTTTGGACAGTAGAGTCTCCAGCTCTGTAAGGTCATAGTGAACAAGGGGAAACCCCAGTTCTGTATTCCTACCACTCTATTCCTTGTGTTGCCTCCTTCTGAGGGAGGCAGCGCTACTGTTGTACGTGGTTGTATATGGGTGAACTTTGTGGATTTTCTTTTAAAGATATCTTGAAAAAATTCAACCCGGACCTCTTTGGCTTTTCCACTGGCAGCTCCATGGAAACAGCTGGATTCAACGTTGCACAGAGAGGTGCCACAGCAGGGTAAGCACAGTCGCAGCCGAGAGAGAGGGCAAAGGGGTGGGAATTGATGGACACCCAGATCCTCTCTGAAGTGCAGGTTAAGGTTGGGTGAGTACCGATTGCCTACTTGCACTGAGCGTGTTTCTGTGACCTGATGTTTTTCATTGGGTTTTTTAAATTATTTGATAAAATTCAGTATTTGGAGGATTTATTTTTATCTCTAAATTAGAGATGGAGAAGAAACTTACTCTCTTTATTTGACTTCTGCCCGGAATTTTTTAAGCCAATGCCTTAGTTACGCTTCTAATTCTACCAGTACTTTTTCCTGCCCATCCTTCAGTACACAGGTCCCTGATTCACTATCAAGCCATATCTGTAATGAGAGAAAAAAATCATGCGAATCTCTCACTTATTCCTTGATTTCTGGGAAATGTGCCTCAAGCTAACAAATACAAACCCACTGCTTCCCTAATGGCATTAAGAACTATCTGTGTCTGCTGTGCAAAGAGAAAAGAACAGAATGAGCATCTGGAAATTAATTCTCTCCTTTAAGAAAAACTCTCCTAGTCTGTTAAGAACCAAAATGTGTAAGGGCCTGTATTCTGTGTGCTGTGTTTGCTTTCTGGGTACTCATGGAATTTGTTCCCAAGACTTTCTACAACCCCTTTACCACTCAGTAAATTCACTGCCAAATTGTTTCAGGATAGCCTGTGTAGCTACTCAGTTCTTCATGGGTTCCCTGAGCAAAGACTTAGGGCAGTCAATATGGTTCTGGGAGTCCAAATATGTAAATGCATTTCTGTGGGTGCTGGAGGGAGGCAGGGCTTATTAGCCCAAGTACAGCCTTGTTCTAGTGTACCGGGAGCTCAGGTTTCCAGTTGGTGTCTCGGTATGGTTTGTGCTTCAGCCCATGGACAGCGCATCCTGCACAGAGATGGACTGGGATAGGCAGTTCCACAGCGTAAGCAGTGTCTTCCAGCCATAAGACAAGCTGTAGGAGTTTAAGGTCAGATCAGGAAGGGTGGTTAGGTGCCCTGCTTCTGTGTAAGCATCAAACTCCCCCACTAAATTTCAAGGAGAGTTATGCGAATAACTCTCTGTGAGTCTCTGTGCATCTGGGCATTAGCGGTTTTCTCCAAACAAAACGCACTTAATTCAACTCTGAGATGGGAAGAATTCATACCAGTTGCCTGCCACTTGGCAGTCATCCTAGCTAAAGCACTTTCAGATCATTCACTTGTGCAACTGCTGCTGATCTCTGTCCTATGTTTGCTCATCCTTTTGAGGTATTGCTTTCCTTGCACTGATTTCTGCTGATCCTAATATCCCCTGAAAAGAGGAGTGGGAGGTCAGGAAGATGATGTATGTTTAAAGCACACATCTAAAATGCTTCTGTTCTGTCTCTAGCAATATGTCAGCCCAAGCACGTGAATTGGTGGAGCTAATGAGAAGCAGCTCGGTAAGTGGAACTTGGGCCACCCCTCAGTGCTCTCATGGTCTCTGGGACACGACTTTAATTGATGGGATACTTGAGCAGTGATGGAAGAAAAGTCAGTGTCCTTGTCTTTGGTGTGCTTTCCAAGATGAATGTGGCAGGGACTAGCCTTTAGGAGATGATGATTTGCCCATAGAGATCCATGTAGGTAGGTGCAAACTCACAAGGCAGAGAATAATGTAGGGTGCAGTGCAGCCAGGAGGGTAGTGAGAAAAGGAGAAAACTGAAGGTTATGGGAAGATCACAGGACTGCTTTAGTTGAGCAGCACCATTCAAAGTGGAAGTCGTAAAGGCTGGGTATAAAATTGCTGGAGCAGGCACCTGGTGACCAACATGAATAGCACTATTCACTCTTGGGTCTGGGAAATGGCAATATTAGGAAGGGGGACAACTGAAGTCTTCCTAGGAGACTAGGCCCTCTGGCTCTGAACAGGCAAGTGGTCAGAAACCTCAGGGTTGGGTGAATCCCTATCACGCCACAATTAGTAGGGAGGGAATGTAGCACTGAGGGCCAGACTGCTGTGCCAGTTCCACTGAGGGCTACAGAGGGCACTGAAGGGATGTTTCCCTTTTAGTTCAATGGCAGTTGCTGCAGTATGGGGTGGGAGAAGGATATCTGGGACAAAACCAAGGCTGCCCTGTTCCAAGTGTTGGCTGAATTTGAGCAGATGGCTGTCTGGGTGTGAGCTGCTGGCTCAGGGAGAGCACCTTGTGAGGGAATGGGAGTGCCTGGTGCCCCTTGGCTCAGGCTGAATGGGAAAGGAAGGTACTGAATAAGCAGGATTTGTCCAAGCATGTGTCTGTGCCAGCACTCTTGACGGGTACTGCACGCTCACCCCACTGTCAGTTATTCCATGCTACCCATTGTCTGGCAGAGCGAAGGGAGCTGGCGTGGCTCTTCAATAAAATAGTATGTGGCTCTAGAGCTTTGTTTTACCCACTGCTTTTTGTTCATCTTTAAAAGGGGGTGGGGGGAGAGAAGTCCCTGCCATGCTTTGCCTCTTCATGAAAGGCTTTCTGAGCAAAGTGCTGGTTAAGGAGCAGGATTCAGACCTGTGGGTGATTCCCAGGCCCTCCCTCTGTTTGTGGGATCCTTTCGCAGATGTTTGTTATGTAAATGCGCTGCCCTAAAAATAGTCGCCTTTGATTCCTCTCTTTGTACTGAATGTTACAAAATGTTTTGATGAGATCCAGCTCTCAGCAGCGCCTATTGTTAGCTTGCGGTGACATGGATGCTGCAGCTGCCCTTATATGCGCTCAGTGAAGTCACCAGCCTCCTGGACTCTTCTATTTTAATCCAGCTGCCTGCTCCCTGGGGCACCCCTTGCCCCTCTTGCCCGTGGGGTAATACTTGCCCAGCTGGCAGGGATCCCCAGCAGCTCCGGTTCCACAGCTCCATGAGTCACTCCAGCATCCACTCCCACAGCGCTCCGGCCCCACGGCTGGCAAATCTCCCCTGGCCATTCCTGTCCGGAAGCTGACACTCATTTAGGGACACTTGCTGCCACAAACACGTTTCCATGCTTGGATACCTGGACAGATCTCATCTGCTGAAGGGAATTTCCTTACAAAAACCAAGGTGAATTGAAGCTGGACTAGCAAACAGTTCACATATTCCCCCTGGAGAGATGCTTTCCTTTTGCCAGCTGAATTCAGCATCTCCTTTCTCTGTGCTGCCATGCACACTTGTGAATGTGACCTCTGCATGCCTAAGCAACAGATGCTGCAATCTGTTTATTTTATGTGCCACTAGAAAATTAACTTCAAGGAAGACTGGAAGCTGATCACTGTCCTTGTTGGAGGCAACGACTTATGCCAGTACTGCTTGGACAAGGTTTGTATCTCTGAATTAGGCATGCTCATCCAGGCACTTGGCAAGTGACCAGCCCTGGAAATATAACCTTTCTCTCTCCCTCAGTGAGCCAAAGTTCCTCTTTGGTTAAAAAGCACTTCGAAGTCCTGTTCCTTTCATCTGCAGTTGTATCAGAAACAAGTGCACAGCTTTTAATACCGGAGCATTGCAGCTCTGGAGTCACGCATTATTTAAAACCCAGCAGCCTGCCCCATACTGAACAAAGCACCAAGGACAAACTGAAGAGCTCTCCCTGCTCAGCTGGACAAGCTGTGTGGTGTCTTAGGCATGTTGCTATGGGGACATAAGCGAGGTTTTATTCTGGAAAGCGTCTCCATGCAGTAATCACTGGGGATGCCCGATTCTGGCTTCGGAATGACACCAGAAGAAATCGCATCGGTGTATATTGGAGATGTCTTTTATCTAGCTGACAGTGGTCATTCCCTCTGATAAGGTCCCTGTGATGCAGACTGGGGGTCTGGACCAGAGTTTGTTGATATGACTGCGGCTGTTCTCCCCTTTTTGTTCTTCTTTGCTGTTGTTTTTTTAGAGGCTGTTGCCTGGAGCCTTTGCCCCCACAGCTCCACCTCTATAACCACAGCCACAAAGTAGTTTTGCCTGTGGGTTTTGTGGGGCCTCCATAGCAATTTCCCCAGATTGGCAGAACAATAAAAAGGTATCACTGTTCATAAGGCGGACTAGGCTTGTCTGGATCCCATAAAAGACAAAATCAAATCCAAAAGTGTGATTTATGTAGACATTCATCAGGCAAAGACTCTGCCAAGAACTATTATATACCTTGGGATTTTCTACAGAGATTAAGAGACTGTATTAGTGACATAGAAACACAAACACTATATAACCTGCTTCGATGTGGCAATAAAACACTTGATCTGAAAATATATCTGCCAACAAAGGCTTAAGGAAACATTGCATCAGTATGTCTTCTCATGGGCTGCCTTGCAACTACAGAATCCGTGGGCTCCTTTGTTCAGGAGGAAAACAGTTAAACTTCTTAGTTCCTCAAAGAAGACTGATCCTTGTTTATTTCTGTGTTTATTCTAATTACGCAGGAAACCTTTTCCGTGCAGAAGTATGTAAAGCACCTTCAGGACACTCTGGATATTTTCTATGAGGAGGTAAGCTTTTAAGATGCCGTAGCAAGCTACGTTCCTGGCGAGCACACCGATGTTTTTCTCACCTCTGATAGAGTGTCAGTGATTATGTTTCGTACAAGGTCATATTCCAAATAGCTGGAGTCAGACTCAGCACTGCATTTCAACAACTGTGTTAGAAAATGTCCTGAGAAAGAGGGCTGCAGTGTCAGGAAAACTGTATGTGTTTCACAGCATTTTTGCTGAGGACCAAGTGTAGCATGACCCTGTGGCCAGTTCTGATAGCTGAACACGGTTGCATTTACCCTAGAGAAAATGTAAAAGCCCGGGAACTGCAGCAACATTTCAGTTAGCTTGTATAAGATGCTGGTATGTTTTTGGCTGACATCCACCATATGTCTCCCTCTTCCTATACATCGTCCTTGCGCATGCCATTGGTTGCAGTTTGCTCTGACTTCCTGACCTATGGATGGCACTTGTTCCTCACTTTCTAGTGGTATCAGGTTCTGTGATTTGGTTTGTCTGGTTCTTATAATCCCTGCAGCTCCCAAGGGTCTTTGTGAACATGGTGGAGATACTAGAGATTTCTGGACTGCGTCAGGTTGCAGCAAGCTCTTCAACGTGCGCTTTGATAGCAAAGTAAGTGAGCAAAACAGGTCTTTGCCTTTAAAGGTTATTTTCTTGGATCAATCTAAATTGCTTCTTCAGTAGGCATCCTCACCGAGCTTTCCAAGCTACTTGCATTGCAGCCTTTACCTGATACACTAGTTCCCATCAACTTCCTACTACTTCTTCCAATACTTCAGCTAAAAGGCACGCGCCTGTAGATAGCAGAGTTGCCACTTTTCTCCCCAGCTCTAAGGCAGCATGTCACAGCACAAGTCACCATATAAGTGGCATATTTCTGAACTTAAAAGCCTTTTTTCATTCAGCCTTTCACTGGTCAGCAGCGTAGGCTGACATCCGTGATGCCTCTGCCTGTATTCAGTGCTGCATTACCTATGGTGCAGGCTGGGCTGCATGCAACGGAGTGCATAATCAGGAGCTGCTTTTCACACCTAATGGAGAAGAAAAAAACTCCTAACTCAAAGAAGGTTGGGGGACTTGTTTTAGAAAGCAACAGAGACTTTACAGGAGTCAGCATGGACATGAAGAGGCCCTTTAGTCTAGCAGAGAAAGGTTCAACAAAGACCAGTGGTTGGAAGCTGATGCCTAATGAATTCAAATGAAGTTAGGCACAGCTTTTTCATAATAGAAGTGATTAACTACTGGAACACATTAGAAGGGAAAATAATGGCTTGATGTCTTCATGTTCATTCCAAGCACATTCTAAGAGCATGCATTTCAGTGAAGCACAATTACTACCTCTCAATATGGGTGTAACAGAATAAATCACAGTGGTCTTAAGGAGTTCAGACTACACGAACAATTTGTCTTTTTTATCTTTAAACCCTCAGATATATGTGGGGCTTTTTTCCGTTCTAACACATGGTTTCCTGCTGATGTGTGGCATACTGAACACTTCTGCATTTGACTTACAAGTTGTGCATCCAGTGGTTCTTTTCAGGCGTTCACTCTGAAAATGAAGTCAGGAGGGAGTTTTGTATCTGTCCATTTCGAAGCCAAAGAGGTGGCTTTTCCTCTGCATGTGAGCTTTGAGCACCTATCCTGAGCTTTGTGAAACAGACACACATTGCTGAAGAGTTGCATAGGATATTCCAGATTGGCTTTTAATTCTACTATTTCTTTCATTGAAGGAACATTTGCCCATGTTTCCTTAAATCCTGAGGAAAATTCTTCTGAGCTACAAGAAGTTAAGAGGGTTAACAGAGATTTTCAGGTAATACCTTGATTCTGGAACTGGCCACCTTCACTTCTTTATATTGCTTCCCTTACTCTCCTTCTTCTCATGCACATCCATCCTCAGCAGGACAGAGAGGGGTAACTGGGAAACAGCTTGGCTACAGTCTACCCTACCCAGCTGAGCGCTTAGCAGCAGCGCAAGTCTTTCCACACTGCCTTATGATTTGGCCTTGATTCAGTTTCCAGCTGCTGTTTCAACAGCTGAAAAGGATGATGATGGCTGTTGTGTTGATGTGTTTGTTTGTTATGAATCCAGCGAGTAGCTCACATGAATTAATGTCGCTGCAAGGGTGACAAATTACCTTGCATCAGCTGTTTCGTGGTAACTTAGCAGAAGAAATGAACTAAAGCGACCTGATATTCCTTTCATTTGCCATAGGCTGAAAGCGTGCACACAGGTAGCTTACCGTGGGTCAGCTTGCTACCTAAGAGTAACCTGTCATAGCCTTGGGCATAAGATTCACTCAAAATTAACAAAGGCTATAGATAACTACTGGAACACAAAGTTTTTTCTATCATTATTCCTATGAATACAGGAATCACTGTATCAGATCACATTATGTTCTCCAGCCGTCCATTCTCGCTCTGGCAGTGGACGCTGCCCAATGAATCTCAAAACAGTGCTTCAAAAACCCATCTTGAAAAACACTTCTGTACACCTACTAGAGAGGCCATTTCCATTTAACTAAGGAAGTTGGATTAGGAATGTTTTGAGATATGACCAAGAGAATCAGAGTTTATACCCATAAAGGGGCAAGTAACAGTGAGATATTTTTATTGTCTCTATGAATGTCGGTGGCCATGGTTTTGAAAAGTGGCAGGTAACTTCTCAATGCTTAAGTTTTGCTTTACTTCAAGTGTGCCTTTCTGCAGAATCGAGCGTCCTTCAGCCTCAAGTTGGCATTCTGAACCCATTTGTCGCTTCTAAACGTTTTGGCCTAATTCCTTTTTTTTTTTTAATTCTTTGTAAATTTTAATCTCATTGGGACTGTGCGGCACTGATTTCTATAAGCTGTGAATGGCTTTCTTTTCATGAAGCAACTTTACGTTTCAAATTATCCTGACATTTGTGCATGTTCCTCATGTAAATCTCTTCATGAACCAAGTTCTTTTCTCAGCTGTTTCCTGGACTGCTTTTGAAGCTGGCTTTACACTAACCATTTATGGCTTCCTACATTGACAGAATGCACAGTTTTGATAGCTAATAAGCGTTAGAAGAACCTCATGTTTCAAATCATTAAACTCTGTACAGGCTGAAGCCTTACAGCTGATCAACAGCGGCCGGTACGAAGAGCGTGAGGACTTTGCAGTTGTCATGCAGCCGTTTTTCCGAAACACGTTGTTGCCCCTGGATGGCGTGAGTCCTGTTCTGATTTCCCAGTATGCAAGCACCGGTATCTTGGTTTCTCTAAGTCAGTAAGACTGATTCCGCAAGGACTGTGTTTTCTTCTCTTCGCACAGTCTAGTGGCACAGGTGGAACCTGCAGTAAGTGACAAAGGGGAAAACAGGAAAGACTGTGCTGCCTGTGAATCAAAAAGGCTTTAGGAAACATTCGTAGCGTCACACATTAAACCTAAGCACCCTCTGGCTTCCTCTAAACTGCATATTGCTTCCCCCACTGGGGGCTTAGTTGGCATGCACATCATTTTTGTCTGCTCTAGGTTATGGAGTAGTGTTCACGTTTCCTTCCCACAGAGACCAGAACTTGCATGCCTGGTTCATCCCAGCCTGGAAACAGGAAGCAGCCTTTGAAGCCAAACAGCGATTCTCCTTTCCTCCATCCTTAGCGTTACATACACAGCGTAGTTAGGGATACAAATATTCATCATGAATCCAGGTCAAAGCCACCCAGTGCTGCATAACTATGATCCCTTTGTCATATCATTACCCATTTTGTTCTGGCAGCCTTTCAAGTTCAAAGAATGCAGGCAGTGATAAGGCAAATTCTCTCTGAGACAGATATTTGGCACAGCTGGGTAAGACCACATTGTTTAATGTCGCCTGACATCCAACGCAAATTTCAACACCTGAAACGTTGTAGGTTTGAGTTATAGAAGTTCAGCAGGCAAGAGTAAGTAGTTTTGTGTCAGTTCTGTAAGAGGTGGAATGTGGATCAATGGCAGTGTCCCTGTGAGAGCCGTGACTCTTGGCTTAGCAGGCAGTTTAGGTGTGTTATGAAAACTGCTGTGTGAAGTTGAGCAGGCCGCATTACACAGAAGGTCTCGAGCCGCAGTAATCAGCGCATCAGTTAGGAGTACCTGAGTTTATTTGCAGTGCCAAAATACGATCATATTGTTTACAGGAAGATACCAAACTTGTGAGGTGGGAATGCCAAGTACAGGACACTATTAGACACACGATGTCAGATCTCAAAGGTTGAAACGTGCTGAGAAACACGTTTTTGTTTTTATCGCAGGACAACAAGCCAGATATGAGTTTCTTTGCTGCAGACTGCTTTCATTTCAGTGGAAGAGGTTATGCTGAGATGGCTATTGCTCTCTGGAATAATATGGTAAGAGGTTGCAATATAGATCCCCATGTGTTGGTGGTAGCAGTCCCTCCAAATAATCACGAGAAAGGGTGTCTGAAACAAAACAGTAAGCAAGAAATAAAACTGAGATCCTAACAAGAAGGGGCGGTTCAACTCTGAGACCCTTCTCACTCCGCATTGCTTAGGAGCACAATCCAAAGCCATCATGATGGATAAAACAGTGTAAGCCTTAGCTCATTCAAAATGAGAAATCCTGAGATTTCTCATTGCATTTTTCTCATTGCATTTTTCTCATTACATTTTTCATTACATTAACGTGATGAAAAATCCTCTTCTGATTTGGTAAATAACTTGTATTAAAGCAATAAAACCCAGCCTTGTTAAGCATTCAGTCCTGTAGGCTTCCTGAAAATAGTCTCTTGAATGAGCTTGCTCTTCTTGAGTGAATTCTGTTAGATTTATTAGAAACGTGATTGAATTTTTGCTACCATTCATAGCATGGACATGTTACACCACCCACTCTGGTATCTGAGGCATTTCTAGTAGAGTCACTGAAACTAATGTGGGGCTGAAATCACACCTATGATGCCTCTGCTTGCAGTCACATCCCTTCTGTCATTTTGGGGAAAACGATAGCTTTTGAGTAGTGCTGTAAGAGTGTGCAAGAAGCATGTGCTAGACTTGATAACTCCAAGGTCACAGTCGCTTTCAGAACCATGATGTTTCCCATGTTGGAAGGAAAACAGTGCCGTTTTCATGCCACAGCAACACTTCCTCCTCTTGTCTCAGAAACACCATACCCAAATACATTGTGCTAGCAGAAATCCTGTGTCCTGGTTTGTACAAGAAACAAGCATAAATGGAGGGGAATTTCTTTTCCGTTTATGTTAAAGTTTGGACAAGATAAGAAGCTTGCAGGATACTCCAAAATGAGCTTGAGCACCAGGACTGGGCAATGGAGGGCAGAAATCTGTGCAGCTGCCAAGTGTAGCATATGAGCATTAGGCCCAGGGTTATAAAAAGCAGTAGACGTACAGTGCACGTACATGCTCTGAGTAATTGATTTGTGCGTGCACAGCAAATCTGCCTGGTTTCCATCAGGCTTCCCTGTCCTAGGGCTCCAGATGACAGCAGTCTGGTAGGCTTCACTGTGCTTCACAGCTCGAACAGGGCTAATGGTGGCCCGGAAACCTCAGCAAATGGAGAAAACATTCAAATTGAGCATGGCTGCAGGTTTCAAGAGGAAAAAGACGATACCTGGACATACGGTAGCCTTAAAGTGGGTTTCTGTTGCCACGTGGCCTTCCTATTAGCCGTTACTCATTTCTGAATCACCATCAGTCCTTTCAATATGCCACTGGAGTTTTATTCTGTCCAGACTGTCACTCATTTCCTACGTGTGTAAGGTTATTGACACAAAGCTTTCTGCAGGGATCAGGTTCTTAGAGATGCTGTTTCCTGCCACACAGATCGGTCAGTCTGTGTCAACTGAATTTTACTGTTTAAGCCTAGTCCTTGTAACACATCCCTGCTTTTCATTTGCAGTCCATGTACGGCATGGCTGTGCAAGCTTTTACTGTAAGGCTGTATTGTTTTCCTGTTCCCTGAAAAGCTCAGCAGGCTGTAGGCTTATGGCCAAATGACATGGATTCTTGTCAGTACACATAAAGGGCCAGACTGTGCCTGGCCACTGCGTGGGTATGCAGGGATAGGGATGGCTTAAGGAGCCTCTCTCTTACCATAATGTTCTTTGCCCTTTTTGGTTTGTGCAAAGCAAAGCATGCTCCTGCTCTCTGAAGTCAGAAGATTCTGTAGTCTTAAGGAGCCATCACTGGTCCCACATTCCTCTCATCAGCTCTCTGGCCCAGGAGAAGCGCACATGGACAGTGTATTCAGCTTGTTTGCTACATGCTGTTGATAAGCCGTGTGTTTCTTCCAGAAGCTGTCCTGTACGCTTATGGACTTGGGGATGCTGTCATCTTCTAAGTTCAGAGGCTAATGCTCCTGAGGAACAGATTGTATAGACATGAAGCAAGCATGGCTAGCTACAGAATTTTGCACCTTATCATCCTTTGCCTGGGCTCTGTGCCACACGCCTTACCAAGTGCCCTGGCATGGGAAGTATTACAATCATCTACAAATAACCAGCCGTATGGCAGACAGAAAGCTGCAGGATACTGAGCCCCACATCTTACAAAGAACCACATCAGAATCTGAGCTGTTCCCTCTAAGATGCATCAAAACTATCAAATTCAGTCTTCACAACATTAGCTGGGGGTCAGGCCAAGTGATTGGGATTCCATGTGAGTCCAGCAGGACCCCATGACAATCAGCAAAACCTGGCGTTCTGTTTTGCTTGTCATCTTCCCTCCACTTGTTAGCTTCCTTCTCTTCCCTAGGCACTCTTTTACATGGTTCACCACATTTTGACGTGGCTCATCTCGCTCTTTTTATTTTTCAGTCTCTACTTAATTCTTTTCTTTCTTTTATTTTTTTTTAACTGAACTAGAAACTATTTCCAGCTTTTCCATATGAGAATCCTATGAATTGTGATGGGCTTGTTGTGGTGTTGTTTCTCTCCAGTATACAGCTGGCACTTCAATCACTTGAGGACAGTAAATGCACATATGGACAACAGCAGCAGCAACAGCGCTCCTCTGTGCTCTATTCCCAGAAGTGCTGGGTGACAGCTCTGCGGTTTCTATGGGCCAGGTCCTGAAGTCATTACTTCAGGCATGTCCATACACAGTTGTAAACACTTAGTTAACATGACTGAGCAAGCCTCTACTTGTTAGCTTAGCTATGGTAACCAATGGTATGTGCACTCCTAGCCAACCACAAATGCTATGTCATTAGCCTGGATGTATTCTATGTTGAGTTTGAAATGGACTTGGGGTGAGCCTATGGTCAGCTATTGCAACTTAGGTGCCAATTGATAATATAAAAGGCTTTATTGAGCTCAAGTCTTGCAATCTCGTGAACTTAACTGCAGCAAAAACTAAGGGAATTTCTTGTCTGAGTGAATACTGCAGAGGCTGGCACCATCTCATCCTGTCTCTGTAACGCCATCATTTCTGAAGTCACGTCCATCACTGCAACACCTAAGCATCTTTCTTTCTGTAGCGTGCTAAGTGACATGGCTAGCATCTGTCATGTGGGTTTGGTTTTTTTCCTTTGTGGTTATAGTGTCATTTGAGATGTGTACATGGGAGAACTAGGGTGTACAGTGAACCACTTTGTTTTACAGAATATGGGGTATTCAGAGTTACTTTCTCAGTAGAAAGGGAGTAAAGGCTTCTCCTGACCCTTGCTTTCAAGAGAATTTTTCTGCAGAGAGGACATCAGCTTCTCAATGTCTTCAGTCATGAGTGTTAAAGTGTTTGGAAGCTGTCCTGTGATGTGCCTCCCACCACGCTTCCACATTGCTGCGAGCACCAGAAGATTGGATAAAAAGTTGTAACCGTCCAAGCCAGGAGAGTCTGAGGAGGCAAAAAGTCATCATCATTTTTACTATTGCTTTTTATTTCTTCAGCTGGAGCCAGCTGCTGGGAAGCAGACTTACAACAACTTCACCTACGACAGATCAAAACTCAAGTGTCCAAGCCCAGTAAGTAAAGGCCAAGGTGTCTAGACTCTCCATTAATGACTTTGATTTTTTTATCTTTCTTATTGGTAAAGCTCTTTAAAAGAGTATCTTTGTGAAGGCTTTGCATAGCTAAAATATGCTCCTGCTCTGTTACACAGAGACAACCTATGTAAGATTTAATGGAAAGAAAAAAATTATCCCTCCCTGCAGTAGAAAGGTTTTTTCATTTAATTTTTAATTTCATTTCATTTCATTTTAATTGAATTTCATTTTCATTCAGTTTTCATGAATTTATATGGCTGTCTGTGGCAAACCAGTTTGGAAATGACGCCATCACTCCCGATTCTGAGCTGGCTCTTTTTTTTGTTCCAGGAACATTCAGGCAATAGGGCAGGAAAGAGTTTGACCTAAGATAAAAAGTAGAAAGAGCTGATAGTCTGTCTAAAGAGTGACCGTTCCTCTCTGGAAAGGGGCGATTGCATATTGTCTGAATGCTGTCTGTGGTCAGTAAAACCTTTGCTCTCCCTTTGTAGGAGAAACCCTTTCTGTCCACTCTGAGAAACAGTGGGTTCGGAAGTGCAGACCTCAACTTGGGTAAAACCGAACCTTCAGTCCCATACTGGGCTGTCATTGTGGCTGCAGTAGCTGGAGTCCTGGTGGGTTCTTTATTCATCTGGATAGTGCTGAGAAGAAGAGTAAAGAGGCACCAACATGGGACTGACACAGAAAAGAACATGAAAATGACGTCTCTGTAAAGCAAGTGGAACAAACATCTTTCTCTGCTGAGGCTGCTCTCTGGTGTGATGCAGAAAGCCATGGGATAAGAAAACCCTGTTGGATATGAATGAAGCTTCTTGGTTAGCCAGGGATTTGGAGGCCCAGTAATCTTGACCAGAAATGTACTGTAAAGTTAGACTCTGCACATCAGTCAAGTGGAGGGTGAAGTTCAAAGTGTTAAAGCTTTTCATTCTGGGATGCAACTCTGTTTCATGAATATTTCTCAGTATGTCAATTGCTTGCGCGAAGTGAGAAAGCTTCTTCATGCATCTTGCCACCTTAATTGTGCATCTGCTCTTTAGGCATATAAAACTGTACATAGATTATTAGATACAAGTTCATGATTGTGACCTGGTATTCCCCAATAGCAAAGTGAGATAAAAAAGAAAAGTTGCCATTTCACATGATAGATTCCAGTAGGTGCTAAGGTGATTCTACACGGGTGAGTAACAATGCCATGGAAACATCTTTAAGACAACTTCTGAGCAACCTGGACCATCCATGTGGCATCCCTGGGCAGCACAGATAGAATAACTGCACTCTCTCCACTGCCTCGGACTCTAGGCTCTGTCCGTTTGGGATTGGAGATGGAGCTGGGCCATGTACATCACTTCTCCTCTGGGGCTGAGGAGCCCAGGGGCAGTCCAGTACCCTCCTGCCCACCACTGTGTGACAACTGGTTCCAGTATGACTCTTCCTGTGAAGAAGGAATTTCTCTATAGCATGCAGTAAGGGGTCTAAGCACATTGAGGTACCCGATTTGCAAATTAGCCTGGCTTAACCCTTCTCATAGGGCCTGTGGTGTGTTCAGGTCTCCCAGGCTGGACGATCCATGGCTGCTCTCCAAGGCAGAATTTGCAAAGCTCCTTTAAAAATCCTGATCAGGAGTTCAGAGATCTTTCCTGGGAATTATCCAGTTCTTGTTTTACATTTGCAGGTCAATTCATGCAGTCTGTTAGTGCAGAAGATACTTCAGAGGTTCCACGTGATCACGTTTTCCAATACCTGTCTTATTTCCTGTGTCAAACACTTTACATTTTGACGTTATTGAAGCCGAAGTGGGGGTCGTACTGGTGTGATTTCTGTGAGGTGCACTACGCTTCCACTCCAGAAATGTAAATGAGAAGAAAATTAAAATATTTTGGAGAAGAAACTGTTCTGAGGCTCCTAAATCTACTCACAGAGTAGAGTGAGAATGCACACAGAAGGTATTCTCCTTTTCCCATTTCATCACTCTCGTTGTCCTTGCTAACATAAAAAGAGGTGGATAAAGTACAAGCTGTACTTACAAATCAGGCTGCAGAGCTGCAGCTCCACTCACCTCTCCTTTGATCTGCTCTCAAAGGCTGGGCTATTACAGACAGGACTTTTATTTGCCTAAAATCTCATGCACAGATGTGTCTCTAGGAGCAATACATGCAGCCCCAAATGGGGATATATTTGGAATGCAAAACAGAAGCACCTGCATCTTGCTTTGGTGCAGTACAGGCTGCTCTTCCTGTCCCTGCCTTCACTGTGGGCCATTAACTACCTACCTGATAAGCCAGCTGCTGATATTTATTTAGCTCAGTAAATGGAAGCATACAGCAGCCTCAAACCTGCAATGCAGGAGGTAAGATTTACTGTGTTCCAGTCCATTCCACTGGCACTTTCACCTCAGACACGTTGGGAAATATAAGCCTCGCAACCTGAGCAAATGCCCCGGTGGATCATGAAGGCTGCAATCTCCTCTTACCCCTGGATATTGTTCTTGTGAGTCCTCTTCCCTCCTGGGAGCTTGGATAGCCTTTGCTCTTGGCTTGAGGAGTTAAGAGTTCTCCGCAGAACCTTTTCTCAGTATTAGGTGTTTCAAAGGAAACTCAAAACAGTAGTCCAGTGCTGGCTTACCTTTCTAAATCACGTGTGCCTGCAGGAGGTGGGGTGAGGGTCCTAAAGCAGATTCTCACATCAGGTTTGTCCTGCCTAGAGATGGGTACAGTGCATGTTGGGTTTCATGCTGGTGCCCGTGGTAGAATAACCAGGCATCCCTTTTCCTCACTTGGCTAAATTTGGTCTGAGCTTCTGAAAGCCAAACCATAAGAGATGCAAACAGTTGGGAACTGAGGGGAAAGATGGCTGTCAAGCTCTTCCACCATCCCGAAGGATTCCAGAGAGGAAATAATTCTTGTGCACAAGTGACGCTGCTTTGGACTGCAGATCCGCAGTTCCCTGTGGCATTCTGCTCTGTAAGGAATGCTGTCTTTCCTGATGCCTTGGGGAACTAAGAAATCATCGAGCTCAAGTTATGCTGGCTCTGTACTGCTGCTCCAACAGGAGACTTTTCCCCTAGTTTCTGTAGCTGTGCTGTAGCTCTAATGCACTACTTAAGCAGGAGCAGATAGGAGCTGGAGCAGACACTGGCGGGCTTCTTATTTAGTCTAAGAAAGTATCTTGTGGCATCTTTCTGGTGTAGAATGAAGTATGTGATGAACAGCATTGACATTTTAAAAACCCATCAAGAATCATGCAGCTGCTCCACAAGCAAAATTATTTCCTTGAAGACATTACTGCTGAGCATTCCCTCTGTGCTCATTAAGCGGAGGTAACATTAAGCTGGAGTGAATGACAAATGATTAGGTCTGGATCTTAGTCTGGCTGCCTTCAGTGACACGTTAAATCAGAAAGTAATCTGTGCATCCTGTTCGTCAGTTGTCCATTCCCCCATGTCCGTGCCCTTGGTTTCAAATACCTTTATGGCATTTTCTCTCAGCGGACTGCTGAGTAATCCCAGAATGTCCACAGAAGAAAGAAGGATTAGGAGGAACTTTGAATCTCCCAGGAAAAATAAATGAAACGGCCAAAATCCTGGTGGCCTTAGCCTAGGATTCTGCTTTGGCCAAGCGGGGTCTCACCCACCACTGAAAAGCGCCTCTTCTGTGTAAAGTGATTTCCTAATGTTCTAAGAAAACAGGCTTTATGAATTCTTCCTCTGGAGAAGAGCGACTGCTCAGCCCATGTGAGCAGTCTGTCCAAAGGACCTTTGTGGATACTGGCCTTGCTGCCCAGCTCAGGTGATTGTGAAGGGCACTGGGAGTAAGGGTTATGCTGTTGAATGGTCTTGAAGAAGTAATCTGTTCTTCAAATAGGGAAGTAATGGAGCCTGACAAGCATTGACAAACTGTTTGCCTACAGCTTTGGCAGCGGCTGAGTTCAAGTTCTGCTCTCCTTTGTGGCTGCTGTTGCACCTCCCTCTCGTCACGGTGCAGTGTGTTCGTTTTCCCTTCGTAAGGTCAAATGGCACACAAGAGTTTCCTCTAGGGTGAGCTCACCCCAAAGCCCAGTTTAGGTGCTGAGTAAACCTAGGGAAGAGAGGGGAAATCCAGGAAAACAGCTGCACAGAATAATACTGTATGGCTTTGGAGACTGCTAAATGCTTCCTCCCACCAGCTTCTAGATGGCGAGATAGAGAGATACTGATGACAAATGATGGAATCTTAATAGATGGTCGGTGTGTTTTAGATTGGGACATCTGGGCAAGGATTTTGTTACTTTGAGGGGTATTTAGCTAAACTATTGAGGTGAAACAACCCCATCACAAAGAGAGGGGTATGGAAAAGCCCTGAATTTTTACAACTCTGCCTTTGTGTGATTCATATTCCCTGAGCTATTTAAGAAATTTGGTATTGGAGGACCTCAGGTTTACAATACTTGCTCCTTTTTTACCCTTTTTTTTAGGAGGAAGTTATCTGGGATTTGGGGAAAAGCAAGGCAAAATTCTACCCATAAAGTAGTTCACAAATACTTACATGAAACACGCTTTTTTGATATATAGATCTCCGAGCACGACAGAGAAGATGTTGCTGAGAACCTGTGTTAACAGTATTTCTGTCCTGGGCACACAGTTTGCTCATCCAGCAACCTGCGAAGCATTTCTAGGTCTGCATCCTGAAAAGGGGATGGTGGAAGAGGGAAAAGGGGCTGGCATGTTTTAACTTAGCACATGCTGGGCCTATTCCATGCAACTGTCAGCAAGCCTCCTTGCCACCACTTAGCTTTTGTGGATGCCAGATGTTACGATATCTTTTGACTATTGAATTCCTTTGTGAGTTCAGTAGATTTCTCTTATGCATTTTGAAACCCAACACTATTAACACACACCTGACCGATATTAACTTTAGCTGCTTCTGATTAATGTCCTAGTGCAAAGCAAAAACTGTTCTGGCTTTTGACCATTGGAGAGAGCAGTCACCCAAGGGAGAAGACAGAAAGGCCAGGGTCTGAGCCATTTTAGGAAACGAATCCAACAAAACACAGGGGAACTGAATCAACAGGTTGTTGGGACTACTCCCTGCTATAGGCTGGAAGAAGTTCCCTTGTGTCTTTCCGTTTCTGTGACCCATGTAACAGTCACAGCACAGTCATAATTAGACTAAGCTATGTGGATTTTACTCAGAAGATTGCATTCACTGAACTGTATGGGTTTCCCTTCAGCAGGATTTCTAGAAGTCAGCTATGGAAATGTGCTTGTGCTCCTTGTCGGATGGGGTATGGGATCTGTATTTCAGTGGTAGGGTGCTTGCAGTTTCCCAGCCTTCTGTTTCCTTACAAGAAGTCGCTCTGGACTAGTTCTCTGCGGGAACATGCTTCAGCGAGAGGCAGCCTGGAATTCCTACCACTGATCCATGGGCTGACCCTGGAGTGAGTTATTTCAGCTGGAGACACCAGCTGCTTCCAAACATCTAAGAATGCTTTCCCATCAGTGTGAAATGATTATGGCTGTGAAAAAAGAAAGTGACCTGATATTTTCCAGTGTCTGCATCATAACCATCCCGGGTTATTTTAAAATCCCTTTTACTGTTAAAAATAGCCGCAAAAGGGAACCTTTTGGCTACGCTTTGGCTATCACTTGGTGACTGGAAGCACCACCTGAGGGCCCGATGGACTTAGGCTGTGACGGAGATAATCCCCAAATTAAAACAAGGGCCAGGGCTGCTCAGCAGCTGTTCAGTGTAACAACTGGGACCCTCAGAAAGCTCACCCCTCTGCACATACAGCCTTTACAGCCTGGCGTGCAGCAGCTCCTTAGCGGCTCACAGCAAATTGGAGTGATTATGTGAATCATGTAACATCCCTCAGTGTTGCTCCCAGACCCTCTGGGGATGTGAGGCACTGCCACACCTGGGTTGCGAATGCCAGTCAGCCTCAGGAGGAGGACAGACAGTGAGATGTCCACCGTAAGCAAGAAGGCAACATCTCTGGAAAGATTCAAAAGCAGAGCTTCAGGTATCTGAATGCTCTTTAAGTCTGAGAACAGAGCTGACCATGTATTCCGAAGAAATGACGTGGGGCTTTGTGGCCATGTAATGCTTAACAGGATTAGCCATTGGTATTCCATCACTGTGTCACCTACATAAGCTTTTTGAGCGCCTGGGCTGAAGATGACACAAATGCCTCTCAGCCTCTGGCATAACATTTATCTGTCATGTACTTGTTTTGTGGCATGAGCTGACCTTTTCCTGCTGCAGCAGGAACAACCTGAACATCCTCTTCACCCTTTCCCTACCTGAGACATCTTTCGGATAGGGCTGCCAGAAACCTCTGGTGCAAGGTAAGTAAGCAAGCCAGCCTGGCAATTAGGACATTCCCGTGGCTGTTACTTATTCAGCAACAGAATACCCAATGCCTTTGTTGAAGCATCATCTAAAGCATTTTAGAAATATTTACGAGGGCAGTTTGTGTGCCCTAACATTCCTCTGCGATAGCCTTATTACCCCCCCACTAAAGATGATGAAATTTACGTGCAGGGAAGTGATGTGCCCTGGGCTACGTGGTGAGTCAGTGACCGAGGCGGAGATTAAACCCAGAAGTCCTGGCTCCACAGACACAGCCCAATTGTGTAACTACTACACAACTTATCACTCAATCGCTAACATAGCTAGACTGGTAGCTGTGCCAGCTTTACGCCTGTTTTTCCCCTTAGCTTGACTGCAAATACAGCAAAGCATTGGCAGTCTGTTTGAGTGGGGAGGGTGCAGTGGGGAGCAGCAAGCTCTGCGGTGTGCAGGTCACTGATCAGGATCAGGTCTGGCCTGATGCTCTTTTTCCACACAGGGGCACTGGGTGCTGGGAAGTGCTTTGGCAAGGGCCAGGCTGGGATTAGGACAGGGTGGGGAATGGAGAGGAGAGAGAAATTCACTGCTCTCCCATCGTGCTCCCACTTGCATTACCCACACCCAGTAATTAGCTCACCAGGTTCCACCTCCAGCCTGAGAGATGCAAGGCTGCAGGTTGCTCCCTCTCCTCACCTAGCTCTGAGGGGATCCTTGCGCACTTGCCTGCAGCAGGAAGGGTCAGGACTGTGGGGGATTGGATCTCAGATCTGTTTACATGGTGAAGTTATATCCTTTAGAACAGGGGGAAAAAAAGTCCTCCTGAGAATTAATTGTTGCTGAAATGGATTTTCTTTTCTTACGTCATTGGTCTGTTTGTCTTTCATTATTTTATTTGGTGGAAGAGAAGTGATGGGGAAAAGTGGACCTAAAGTGAAATTTTTCGTTTCAGAATGTTATTTCACAGACACTTCAGCTCTTTCAAAGCCTATTTAGTTCAGAATATTCAGAAGTGCAGCATGTCTGCCTTTTGACTTATTTTTCCAGCTGAAAGCATAGAGTTGAAAAATAGCGCTGATTTGGAACCTCTTAAGTTTTGTATACCGCCATCCTTTTTTATTCGAAATGGGAACTAACTCTAAACCATCAGCATGCCTGGGGAGAAAGAAAAGTTGTTTCTTCTGAATAGTTCCAGTAAACTCAAAGTTATTTCAGTGCCCAAGAGGCAGCTTCACTGCAGAGCTAACTCCTGTATTGATCAACATAGAATCATAGAATAGTCAGGGTTGGAAAGGACCTTAAGGTCATCTACAGTTCCAACCCCCCTGCCATGGGCAGGGACACCTCACACTAAACCATGTCACCCAAGGCTCTGTCCAACCCGGCCTTGAACACTGCCAGCGATGGAGCATTCACAACTTCTCTGGGCAACCCATTCCAGTGCCGCACCACCCTTACGGTAAAGAACTTCTGCCTTATATCCAATCTAAACTTCCCCTGTTTAAGTTTGAACCCATTACCCCTTGTCCTATCACTGCAGTCCCTAATGAGGAGTCCCTCCCCAGCATCCCTATAGGCCCCCTTCAGATATTGGAAGGCTGCTATGAGGTCTCCATGCAGCCTTCTCTTCTCCAGGCTGAACAGCCCCAACTTTCTCATCCTATCTTCATACACTGAACTTTTTGTACCAGGTAACTGTGCCAGCTATGACAGTGACCACAGACCAAACCTGAGCTGTCATCCACACTGCTTGACAGTACCAGTGTGTAGCTCTGAAACCAGTTAATCAGTAGGCAGCTTCAGTAAGAAACTCTGCAGTGCAATCATTGCAGCAGTTGCCGCCTGTGTGTGACCCCATTGACTGGGTAAGCCTTTCCCACTGACTCCTAGAGCAGCCCAGGAGTCTAAAAAAGAACAAAATAAAACAGGGGGAAAAAAAAAGAGAAAAGGTATTCTTCCACACAGGGCTGCTTCCCATCAGGCAGCATCTCCACTGGGATGCTCACAGCTCACACCTTCAACAGAATGCGCTGCTGGAAGGAGACGAAGCGTTATGGAAAGGGGGAGCATTCAGCACTCCCCGTGCTGCTCCATCCCAGGGAAGGGATATCTGTGTCAGTAGGCCCTGCTTATCCTTTAACCTGCAAACAGCACCATGGAGCTGGGGAGCTGCTCTCGGGCATCTTCCCATCAGACCATTTTTAGCAGAAACCTGTGGCTTACTCATGCGTCTCTCTTGGTTCTCGAACCCTTGTGACTTTATGCGAAAGCAGTTGTGAGCCGGAATGAATCCTCCTGATGGGAAATAGGGTAGCCTCTGTAAATTAGATAATGTTATTTACCAGTATGTTCTCCTTTGGTTCTGCTTGGAGCTGCCCCAACTGACTGTTTGCTATGACAATCTAATTATAACTTAGTTTGGCCACCAGCACCAGCTGCCTTCGGTTTCTTTTATCTGGTTGAACTGGGCAAGCAAAAGTTAGGTGCTCCAGAGCCTGCTCCCTGCGTGAAACTGCGGGAATTCAGACATGTATTAGAAAGGCCTTAGCTTGTCCTTTTCTCTCTTTTTTTTCCACTGGAGCCCATCCAGATGGAGCACAAACAAGGAGAGGATAAATGCAAAGTGCTCTGCCACCCCGAAAGCACGCGCTGATGTCAGCTTTCATGAACTGGCACTTTAATCATCGCATGGGGAATGTTTCTCTCTGCAGCCTCCCTTTGCATTTCTCAGCGCACCAACATTAGCATTTATGGCGAGGAAGATTTATTTTCTTTGCTGATTAAGAGAGTAGTAAATTTGGAATGCTTTCACAAGCTGCTAGACAGGGAGCCCTGGAGATCCGAAATCCTGTAGGCTCAGGCTAGGTGCGTCAAGGGCAGCAAAAGGGCAAGCTTCTTCCTTTATGTATTTCTACTTGCATTAACAGCTAAGCTGAAAAGCAAGGGGCTTGTCCAGTCAGCATACACAGAGAAGTTACTAGTATCTCCTGCCGTAAAATGCTCTGGGGAGGAAGAGCAGTATAGACATAACAGACAGATGAATTAGGGACTTCCAAAGGTCTTTTTTGAGGCATGTAAGTTAAATTCTTCAGAATTAAGCACTGCAAATTAGCATTCTCATTTTCTGTTCATGCGTCAGGCCTCAAACAAGCACCTTACACTCTTCCTCCACCCCAGCCTTCCTGGCTGGACAACAGGGAATTGGACTTTGACCCCTTCTCTCAAGAGCCGGGGGTGATGAATTCACTACACTGTGTAAGAGCATCCTGAGCTCCGTGAAGAGGAGCTCTGTGTAAGTGTCTTGCGTTTGCTTTTATCTAACTTTCTGCTGGGGTTCAGCCCAGGCTACTCCCCTGCATCTACTACTGCCTAGCTGTATTTTCCTTTACGCCCTTCACACATGAGGGAGCATGTGTGAAGCAAGAGTAGGATGCAGCCATCCTTTCCTGGCTGATAGCCATAGGTGTGCCCAGAGGTGAAATTCTCCCCCTGGCACAGTGGCCATTGTAACTCCTGAGTTGCGGCAGATCTCAGTGGGACAATTTAACTCAAGATTTGGGTCTTTATGGTGCGGGGAGATTACCTCACTCTATACATTGAGACGTGCTGGAGAGGGGGGAAAGATGACAGATAGTAATGATGCTAGCAGGCTGCTGTCAATATAGATGCAGTCAGCTGGTCCCATCAGCTGCTTTCAGTTAGACTGCCGGCTTCACAATAAAGTAGTTTCCTAATTATAGCCTTCGCTTCACTCTCTGTACTGTACAGTCCTGCGTCATCTGCTGCTGCTGCTTCCTTTACGCTTGCTGGAGCAGACTGCAGCATGGAGCTGCCTCAGCGTTAAGGCCCCACTCGCCTGTGTAATTAAAAAGCAGGATTAGGGATGGATTTGTGGCAGCTACATTCTTACTCTGTAACTCCTGCACGTTGGGGCTGTTGCTTCTTTTGAGGCCTTAGGTGGCTAAAGACTTGCAGGCATTTAAAACTCACACATCCATATATATATGTGTATATATAAATGCATATATATTTGATATCTTCTGTAGTGGTATGTTTGAAACACAAAGAGATAGGGAGCAAGCGTAAACACCTTCATTAAAGATTTAGCTAGGATACACTTCTTCTCCCAGGTCCATCTCTCACACACAAAAAGCCACATGAAAAATGCAGCTACTCCCTCCTACCATGCACTCAGCCACCATATTTTACTTTCTTATCTTTTAAGAGCAGATACTCCTTCCTCATTACCTCTCTCTCAAGAAACCTATGTTTTCTATAGTAGAGCAGCCTGCAGCTGTCGGCTCGACTCAGGCCATCACACGAGCTGTCTGCGGGAAAACCTGAGCGTTTGGGGGGTGTTTAATAATTACTTTGATGTGCTTTCTTCATTTGCCTTCTTTCAGTGGCGCTGGGTTCGTGGATTTTAAACTTTCAAGGCTGGAAGTATTTTTGACTTTTAAACAAGAGCAGCAATTTCAATGTAATTACAGAGCTGCAGGAGCAAGGGCTGTAGAAAACAGCGCCGAACGTTGTGAAATTCATGACGCAATCATCGCAGCGCTCCTGAGGTCAGTGCGCAATTTGGCTTGCTAATACTGGAACCCTGGGTTTGTTTTCCTGGTCTCTCTCAACCTGCCGTTTGCAGCCATTTTAAAACCCAAAGTTGCTCAAAATGACCACTCTGCTCCTAATCCAAGTTTTTATGTTGCCCACGGCTCGCAACAGATCTGATGGCAGAGCTCTTCCTGCAGTTCTTCCAGCATAGGCTCAGGTGGTACTCACCAGCTGCCTTCTGCTCTCCTTTATTAGCTCCCCAGGGGTGAAAGAAGCCACATCTAGTGGCCTCACTCTTTTGTCATCATAAATACATTATAAATAGGTTTTGCTGATAGATTGTGATATATTTTTTTCCAACGCACCCCTGTTGGGTATTGCTATACTGATTAGAATTGGACAGAAAACCAATAAGCGATTACAGCCAATGCAGGCCAGTGAAAAAACCCCACAGTTCCACAGAAATTCATGATTTGCAAATTTGGACAGTGGTAAAATGTTCTGGTTTCACTTTTGGGGACCTTTTAGAATAAAAGAAGTCCTTTTTCCATGTGAAATGTTTGTTTTCATGACACAAAAGCTCCACAGGCAGGTTAAAAAAAGTCCTTCTGCTTTACAATCAATCCTAAACAATTCTTTTTCAGGGTTTTGCAAAATTCAGATTTCATTTCCGTGTGAAAAAGCATTTCAAACTCAGCATTCACAGAGAGAGGTCTTGTCTTCTAGCTAGTCCTATTGGTGGCAAGTATTCTTGATAAACTGGAGCTATTTGGCTCAGAGCTGGTAACAGCAGTACTGGGTACAGTAACAGCACTGGTGATGGCAGAAGACCTGATGCAATTAAGTCATTTGCAATGTTATGGCTCTCCCCCAATATTCAAGCTCTTAAGATCAAAGGTTGCCAGAAAGTGGGTTCCAACTGCTCGGGTTCCTTCACTGAGCCCTCCCCGCTTCCATGGGATCTGTGGCAGCCAAGCCATAGCTTAGGGAGCTTAGGTGGCTTCTTGTTTGTTCTTTCTGCAGTACTAAGTAACCTCAGAAACACTTAATGACTTCATTGCAGCAAGCTGTTACTGTATAAACAGTTATTTAAAATACTGTGTCCTGAAATATCCACCTCATGGTCTGGGGAAATAGTCATATATTACTGCTCTGTGACACCGTGTAATCAAGGGGACTGCCTGGCTGGTGACAACCGTGGTGCCTTCTGGAGTCATGTGGATCTAAACAGTCATCACTAGAAAGCAGTGGAGAAGCAACCGTCAGCATTTCTGACCCTCACTGGCTCCTGCTGGGTAGCTGATCCTCCAGGATGATCTCATGCAATCATTCTAAGCCTACCGTGCCCATGTTATTGGCATTTATGTGCTGGCAACTTTTATTTCCAAGAGCTATAGCAGCTATTCAAGCAGAGCTGCAGACTAGCTGATGACTCACCCAGCTGAAGCTGGATTCAGATCTCTCCTAACCCGTTCCCAGAAATGAACGTCTGAAACCTCTGCATCCACCCTGCTGTCTGCCTCATTTGTGTTTTGTGCCTTAGGAGAGAAATCTTTGTTCCCTTCTCCTTTCCTGACTCTGTTTTTCTGGATGAAAGAAAGCACGTGGAAGAATGGGACCAAGCAGAAGTCACTCACGCTGTACGTGCAGCTGCCTGCATACCCCCGGCACCTGTTTGTCCTCCCTATTTCTGGCCCTACAAAATGCCAGGAGTTTTTCATCAAAGGTTTTTTCATCAGCTGCCTCCCGAGAGCAGCTGAGAGGGCCATCTGTCCATCCGGAGGGAGGAGAAAGCTGGGCATGGTGCTTTCCCTTGCACTGCAGGCCTCTTGCTGTTCCCTGATCTGTGGCCAGAGCTCCTTCTGAAGGTGTCCCCAGTTTCTTCTTTGATCTGGGCCACTGCATGCAGGTTGCTGCTCAAGTTCTGCTCTGAGACTTTCCATATGACACGTTGACCTACATACCTGTCCTTGCAGGTAATGGGTCGAGGCTTATCTGGCCCTCCCTTTCCAAGGGTAATAATAAAGGGGAAACCTCTAATTATGTGGTGGTCTCCACCCACCGGTCCTCCAGTGAAATGTGCTGCTCTCCTCCGTTCTTGTTTGTGTATCTTTGAATAAGAACTAGCTAACCTAAAGGATTTCCATCCACATATCTCTGTGGAGTCCGAGCATCTTCATCTGTCCACAATCTTAACTAATTGGATTTGTTTGTGGAGGAAAGCTGCCTGTGGTTTTACTTTCTAAAGAGCAGTGAAAAAAACCCAAACTAAAACAAAAAAGGTGTGTGTGGGGCGGAATAGAACCGAACTACGGCAATGAAGAAAAGCAAACTGCATCACAGCTTACACTGTTGTACAGTAGGTATAAATATTGCTTAAATATGCAGTGCAGGCTTTTGCATAAGCAAATCAGTGGCCTACATGGTGCTTAATATTCCTCTGCCCTTGTAGGTTAGTTATGCAGGGAACATTCCTGCAATGAGTCCCACTAACTTATGTCTTGTTTCAGCTTCTAGTACCATTGCTCTAGCGAAACTCAGGATGTAAAATGCTGCTTCTCTTGAGAATGGCTCATAAGTGCTACTTTACTTCTGCAGCCATCAGTGATGAATTGGTAAATGCAAATAAAAACGTGAGTAGCCAGGGAAACCCAAACTCAAGAGGTTAAATAACTCATTTTAGACTGAAGAGTCAAAATCAGGTTAACAATATATATATCCACTGGCTGCTGAGGTACTGTGCTTATCACACTGTTAGCATAGCAGTGCTGCCTGCTGCCATCCCTGTGGCCTAGACTACAGGACATCTGCTACAGCTGCATAAGTTATGTTCAGATGACCAAAAAGCCAGTGATTTGCCCAAGAAACTTGCACCCCTGCAAGCACTCTCACACTGCCTGAAGTGCCATCGCATCAGGAATGAAGAATGCTGCTCATGGCTCATTTAGCAGGGTCTGTAGTTCACATACGTTTTGTGTTTGGTGCTTCAGACTTCCTCCGGGCTGGAGGCAAGCAGAGGGAGCTCAGCTGTGCCCAATTATGGTCAGAGACACATGGAGGGTAGAGCTTAAAAGCAGTACAAGAGGTCAGATGTTCCCTGTGGCTTGGAGATGGGGCTGTGTCTCTGTGCTTTATTCTGCTTTATTTATCTATTTTACCATTCCTGAAGTTTTCGGAGACTGATTCCAGCTTATTCTGCATTAGTTCTGTACTAATGTTGCTCCACTGAGTCTTGATTTTATGAAGGTAAGGGTACTGTGAGGCCTGCTCACTGTAAAACAGGTCAATCTGGGCTTACTTCCTACTGCTTTTGTCCATCTCTGTGATGGGCATCAGAGGAAGGGACTGAGCCTGAGAGTAAGCCAAGCCCTGCTGAGCATCGGAGGCTACTTGAATCCATGAGATTTAGGTGAGGGCTATAATGATATCATTTTTTTACGAGCTTTTTTTAGGAGTATGGAAGAACACTGGTCTTTAAAAGAATCTCAGTTTAATGCATTTAGGACCTCTGTGATTGATGGTGTCTATAAATACCATTTAAGTATAAGGATATTTAACATGCCATTTTCAGCAGGCTGTGAGCCAGGCTCGCTGCCTTGCTCCTACAGCAGTTTCCCTTGGCTGCAAATGGATGCTCTGGGTGACATGTCCTTGGCGCTGGGGGGGGGGGGGGTCCTCAATGCCACCCTCCTTGATTTTGGCAAAGGGGCTATCCCTGGGAAGAGAGGCACACGGGGCTATCAGGGATTGCATCAGGGGATTACTGTGCTTGGAGAATAACCTCAGGGTCCCCAAGAGGTGGGTCAGCATGGGGCAATGCCCGTTTCCTCACAGGAAGAGGAGGAACTGACCCAGAGGGCAGCACAAGGCAGATGGGGCAAATGGCTCCAGGCAAATAGTTACGGGAAGCACAAAACAGGGCAGGGGGTGGGAAGAGCTGAATTCTTCCCTTCTGTCCTCCTGCACCCGTTTCTCAGACATATCTGTGGTGTTATTTCTAAGATGAATGCTTTTTCTGGGGGGGCAGGGGAAACATTTTCTAGGAATCTGATTGTGTGTTTCTATATTTAAGGAGTGAAGATTATCCTTTTTTGATGCTAAAGTAGGAAAAAGGTGGTTTACTGTGTTAACATTTGCAAGTACTTATCATAATCTAGCGATTAAAGTACTCTTTTACTGGCACACTTGGAAATCGCACATTGCCGCTGCAGAATGGCTCCTGTGGCATTCTGCCAATTAACCTTTGCAGGCTTTGATCTTGGTTTGACTTCAGAAGTTCAGGCTGCTCCCCAGCTTGTTTGGTTGTTGTTGTTAACAAAACACTTGCTGTCTGAACTAAACAGCGCGTAGCATACGTGCTTCAGGTCCCTGAGCACATGCAATATTGATGTCTTGTGGATCATAGAAAAAGCCTGACTCATTAGTGAAAAGCTGCTAAATAAACATCCTCAGAGAAAGCAAACAAACTTGGCCATTATGAAGGCTATTCTTCAGCCTGATCTGTGCTAGCAGATGCATAGGAAATGTGTGTTTAGTGAACTGGTGAGGAGAGGGGAACCCTGTTATGTTCATCTACTCTGCCTCCTGTCCTGCCTTTCCTGGGTACTGGGAGCAGAGCTGTGGGACAGACAGTGAGGATGGAGCTTGCAGGGAATATTCCTGCCTAGAATCTGGCAACAAGCAGCCAGCAAGCATAGACTTTCTGCAAAGCACTGCAGCCGCAATTGCTGCTGCATGCGTGAGTCCATCCTCGTTCCTCCTGGGTTCACATCCAAGACCTGCCTTTGGCTTACCCCCTCTCTCGTCTTCATGTTGAAGTGTACAGTGTATGGTATTTACCTTTCCCCCTCCCTCCCATATGCGGTCAAGGGCTATAAACACTGGTTGAGGCCAAAAATAGTTTAAGATAAAAACCGTACCACGAGCATTGAGTATTCTTAAATAGGTTAGACATAGGTTTTGCAAGCCACATGACATTTATTATTTATAACTAATGAATATGTGACAGTCGAGAAATATGGAAGAGAATTTGCTCTCTGTGTCCAGGGTCTCTCAGTTCACATGAGTCAGTCTCAGTCTGAAGTCTAAAAAAGGTCACTTTGCAATCTGTAAGTAGATTTAAAGCCTTCATGGGCCTTAAAGCATCAGGTTTAGCCAGCAGGGAAAAAAGTCTCCTGGAGCAAGGCAGCTCCACCAGCAGAGAGCTGGAAACTGGGAAGAGCTGATAAGTCTGCCATCTGCTCTTGAGGCAGGTAAAGGATGAAGAGCAGGTGGTTTTCTAGAGGCAGAGCATGTGTCTGATTTGTCACAGCTTCAGCTAATAATTCTCACATTTATCCATTCCAGACTCTTCTCCAAATGACCAAATGCAAAACTTGACATCGCCTTGTCAAGATATGTGAAACAGTCAGAATGGTGAGTGCTCCTACCTCCAAAGAGCATTGTATTCTCTTGTTTGCTGTCTGTTCTGTCACTGTGGCTTACATGCCCCACCAGTAAGCCACCAGCACCTGTCTTCTGCTGCTTCTCACTAGACCCACACCAGCCAAAAACCTGACACAGAATTAGAACAGTTGTTTAAATTCAGGTTTTCTTTCCATCCAAACCTCCAATACCCACCCATGAAGGAAGGTGAGAGCCTAGCTGTCTCCAAGTCACTGCTGACCATGATAGAAACGTGCTCAGAAGCTGGTCCCCGCTTATCCAACATAACTACTTTTGCTCCATCGCTTCCTAGTACTTAGTTTTCCCTCAAGTGGAGTTTCCCCCCATGCTGCCTTACACACATGAGTAAATCTGGGACAAAACCCACCTTGCCACCTCCCTCCTGACTGCCTATCCTTCCTCTGAATGCCTCATCAGGTTGCAAAGCTGGTGCCACGTGTCAGCACTGGACTGTGACTAATGTTAATTTTCTTGCTCAAGAGTATACTTGTCTTATTGCCTAACTTCAGCCTTCCTGCCATCTTCTTCACTTCCTATTCTCCCATTTATTTTGTGCATCCATTCCAAGCGATTAGCTCTTAGAAATAGGAATCGCTAGTCTGGTTTCCTCCGGAAATTAGGTGATCATGCTCTGTATGCCCTCAGATAACTGTTGAATACACCAGCTGATTTAATTTGGCTGATGGAGAGTGGGCTCAAAGCTGACTGGATTACTGAAGTCTTGTGCAAGCAGGCAGCCAGCTGGAGCAGAGAGAAGCCCTGAAGTCACACGGCAGAAAGAAAGGTAGCAGGTGAACTTATATCTTAGTAGATACCGAACAATTCATGATGGAGATACTCTAGTTAATTGTCGAAAAAAGCACCTCAGATTGTACCCGTGAATAACCACAAGAAAAAGAACCCATAAGGAACATGGACGCTTCCAGTGCTTGTTGAATTACTTGCTTTTTTTATGTTGTTTGTGTTGTGAGTGGGACAACAGCTTTACAACCCTGAGGAGGGCTTTTTGTGTGTCGCTACAGACCAGAGAAAAAAATAACAGTAATAATAGTGATAAAGGCTGAATGTACTAATGAATGTTTCCTATCCATGAAGCTATTTTCAGGGCAGCACCTTTCTGTAAGTCTGCTGGCTTTGGCACTTTTCCATAGTTTTCTCTCCAGTCTTGTAAAAGTCTTGTTTGATCTTAATACACTAATTTTGTGTCTGTTTAATTCCAAATGGTGGCACAACAGGGCTCAAAAGGATATTTGGGCCTTTCTTGTTCCTGCTAGGAATGAAAGGCAACTCTGGTGCTGTATCACCAGGGTCCATCAAACTGACTAGTGCAGTTGGGGTTCAGCCGTCTTCTCAGGCTGTTCACTGTCCTGGTCTGTGACTCTCGGGAGATCTAATCACCAAAGGTTCATCTGACATCTGCAGGGCACAGAATCTTAGCCCAGCATGTTGGGGGTTTTGCCAGCAGCTTATCCTCAGCCCTTGCCCACCCCATTCCTCTTCCAGGGACAACCTTATATGTAGCCAGATGACATGTAGGTATATGTAAGCTCCAAGAAATCAAGTGGCTTGCAAATGGCAGGTGGCAGATCTAAACTTAGCTCAAGGTTTCCAGCTCCTGACTGGTTACGAAGGTGATAAGTACAGTACGAAAATCAGCGTCAAGTTTTGCGTGGTGACATGTTCCTGCCCAGAAGTGGACAAAAAGGAGGATTTAACCATAGACAAGTTCTGGGCTTTTTTCTGCAAAAAAAAGGCACTTTCCACTGTAAGGCAATTTCAAAAAAAACCCCAAACTAAAGCCATAAAAAGGCTTGAGCAGCAGTCTAGCTGCCATGTTTCATGAGGTAGTACCGTGTTCCAGAGGTAAACATCAATGCTTAGCTTACAGATTGTCTCGACACCTGGAAGGCTGTTATAGAGAAAGGTTTAATAATTAATTGCTATTTCTTTGAGACAGTGCACCCAGGATCTCTTATTGAGCATACTGGACACCAGATAAAGGAGGCATAGGCAACAGAGACAAAAGCATTAGAAAAGGTAAAAAGGCTGAGATCTCAAATAACATTCTTCCTCATGTCATGGTGGCAATGGAGCTATACTCACCTGATCCTCAAAGGAGGATTGTTCTCCCTGGAGAAGGTTCAGAGTCCTTGAGGTCAAAATACTTATATTCCAAAGCTGCTTTTAAATAAATGACTCTCATATGGCTGATGGCGGACAAGATGGGAGCAGATCAATTCCTTGATGCTACTATGTTGGGCTTATACCATGTCACCCTGAACAGAAGGGGATATAGAGGGGTTGTATTATAATCAGGAAAATATTGTACCTGGAAATTATGCTGAAAGGTTCCTACAGGATGTTTTCTGTATGTACTATCTATTTTTCTCATCTACATTTTGCATTATGTTTTTCTATGAAAGCTATAAGCCTAATGAAATTAAATGCTACAATGAAGTGAGTAACAAGAAGATATTATTCTGCTGGGCTCTCTAGTGACCATGACCCAAACCATAAACATGGGCCATATTCTGGCAGTGGAGGAGCACTAGCATCAATTTCTGTCTGTGCCTAAGGCACTTTTCCATGACAGTTGCCACCACTTAACACTCCTGGGGGCCTGTGTGTTATGACCGAGGCACCAAGAAAAAAGGTAGTGTCTGTGTGCGCACATGTACTGGGGATGAAGATAGAGAGCTGGGTGAAGGAGGTGGTAGGCAGGAGGGGAGGCAAGGCCAGGCCTGGGGTACGCAAAACCAAAAGCAGACTTAAGTTGGATTGGGAAAATGGTGTATTTCAAGGTGCAGTGGGCAAAAGCATCAGATATGCATGTAGGGGAGGAAAGACCCCAAACATACAAACTCCATCTTTCTCTAAGGCTTATATTTCTTAAATCACTGCAAACACATAGGGGATTTCAGCCATAGGGATATTAATGAAGCACAGTCTTAATTCACACCAGAGTGTGGGTACAAGCACCGTGAGCAAACATCATCTGCTAAAAGGGTTGAATAGATACATAGCAGCTGACGGCGCAGAGCTGCACATTCTGGTAGCAGTGCTGCTTTGCGAACTTCACTACTTAATCTAATCTAATCTTAGACTACTAATCTTAGCATAAAAGCTTACTTGGCCAAATATGTATGTTTACCATTGTGAATAGTCTGATCTTAATGTAATCAATGAAATGAGCAAAATTATGAACACACTTAAGATATCCACAAGGACAAGACTAACTGCTGGTACCTGCTGTGCCATGAGTTTAGCCACATGTGTGTTTCATCATTGAGTAAAACCCAATGACATCCTGGGCAGGCCACAAAGCCTGTTTTCCTGATGTTTTTTATAGCTGAATTGGATCTCGATTTCAGTGAGACAGATAATGTTCTTTGGTAAACATGCCAGCTCAGATGGTTTTAAACAATGTGTTTCTTTATGGATTGTAGCGGGGTCTCTTCTTTGATAAGCACAGTGCAGAAACTGAAATACTAATATTGTATCTGGGTAGCTAAATTACTTTTACAGATGGGTCTGATGCTCTTGGGCACATTTTCCCAGTGCTACTGTTAAAGGAAGGAACTCCTGAGCTGGAAGAGGGTTTTAATAGAGGAAATTACTTGGGATGGCACTAGTTTCTATAAGATAGCAGTCACTGAGGAAAGGCTCTGTTGGCAAGCTTCCTCTTAGTTTATGGCCAGATCCTCAACATATAAGCTATACTAGGCCCACTGAAGTTACTTTGGTACTAGCTGAATTTCTTCTCTTGCACTTTATAATAATTTTTGGCAGCTTTCATCTGTTAATCTGCCATGCAAAACCAGCCTAGGCTGAAGCACAGCATTTATCAACCATGTCTGTAAATCTCCGTAAGACATTTGAACTAATTCATTCTCTCTGGCACAGAGACTTTAGAACACATGATGGCAACTTGTATGTGAAGAACCAGTAGGAGCACCAGTGAGGTCTGTTTGGGGAGATGAAGGAGCTGCTCTCTTGATTGTGAAAAGCAGCAAATAACTTCTGTGACTCCACAATGTCTGGGGTTTTAAGCAAGTGCTGGGACATGCAATTGTGATACCACAACTGGCTTGTAAAGATTGAACTCGTTTCAATTTTGGTTCCATCTCTGATGAAGCAGCTTTTTCTTATCTCCTTCTTAACCATGATTGCTGGCACTCTTGCCAACCACTACTGCTCCACCACTGGTGATAACATTCGGCATTTTCAGAGTACTTTACATAATTCCAGTGTTGGAAAAACATTAGCTCATTAAAACTTCCAGTATTTCTGCAATAAGAGCAGTCATTCTTCAGTTTAAGGGCAGGAATAAGGGAAGATGAGGAGGTTAAGTGATCTAACCATAGCAAATTAGTGGCAAAGTTAGGATGGTGTCATTGACTTCTGCATATCCTCTAAAGAGTCCTGAAAATTATATTCTTTATTCACTCAGCTGAATAGCCTTGGGCTTTCTCTTACAACACTGGTGTGGATTTAAATCTAATGGGTAATGGGATTCCAAGTTTCTAGCATTGACCTTTGCTTTTTTTCTTCAAAACTCTTTGACACTAGTTGGAAAAAAACTTAAGGCTGTTGAGTTTTCATGGAGTAGTAAAATCCATATCACAAGGAGTTATGGTGCTCCTGCACTTCACTATTTATAAAGCATGCCATTGCCTCATGGAGCAAAGGGAGAAGCTGCTCAGCGGTGTGGCCACTTCCCCATTGAGTCACACAGTGTGCGCGCTGTGCCAAGTAGCGCTAACAGCAGAAGGGGAGTACAGTCCTTCTGGGTTCTGGCAAACCTATCCTTGTAAACAGAGCTTCATGGATGGTTAGGACAAACCACCCTTGCGTTCACTCATGGCTCTGCTCACGAGCCTAAGAACTTTCCTTATCTCTTGCGTTTTCACTTGGGTCCTTGCAATAGCTGTAGTGGTGGGAGGCTTAAGGTCTCTGCCTTAAGGCGCGGAGCAATTGCATGCCCTGATGTGTTTTGAGAGTTATTCCCGCCTTCCATGCAAGATCATGGCTTGGTATCATGTTTCTTTGGGTGGTGGCTTATTCATAGGTGCTAAACTCAAAGCAAATGCTGGATTGGGTTTTCTGTGTTGTCACTCACATGACAGCAGCCATTGACATGCAATTTTGCATCTCCCTTATCGAGATCACAAGTTGTCAGAGTAGACTGCTCCTTGCATTCCAGAACAACTGCAAACTACAACAAAAAAAAACCCAAAACTCAAAAGTGTGGTCCCACTTCCAAATCAGTACCACCTTTCGCAGCTCCGCATCCTGACGTCGTCTGTGAAACATGAATTTTCAAGTTTTGATTACCACTCCAAGTTCATTTATATTTTGCATCAAGGCCTGTGCAATGATTCACTTTTTACTCCATTTGCTGCTGATAAGAATGGATCATCTTTAGAATTTGATTACCTCCGTGGAGTTTTCTACAAGCTGGAAATTTCGTGATTAATTTTATTGGGACAATCAATTATAAAGGAAGGACTATGTTATTCTTCAACAATGCTTCTTCTAGAGATGACAGAGTAATAAATTACAGGCATGCAGCAAATTCCTAAATGTAATCAGTTGACTCGTTGTACTGGGTGGATGGAATAAGAGCAGTGCTGATGGGTTCAGTCACTCAAGTCTCATGGAAGCTTTATCACTGCCTTAAGTCAGCATTGAGTGATCTGCTTTTGATAGATGGTTGCACCTAAAAGCTCACATTGAAAAAAGCTTCTTTTGATGAGGTCAGCTACTCTCTGTGTTGCTGACAAAAATCTCTCCTCACGTATCTTATTTTAGGGTTTGTCCCATAGTAGGATTTGCCTTGCTGGATTAAGCCATAAGTCGCTTAATGTCTGAGGCTTCAAAACAAGTGAGGAAAAAGAAAGAAGGAAAAAAAAGATAGCACAAGAAGTCCCATATCATAGAATGCAGGAGATTTAGATTAGACTTTAGGAAGAAATTCTTCACTATGAGAGTGATGAGACACTGGCACAGGGTGCCCACAGAAGCTGTGGCTGCCCCTTCCCTGGCAGTGTTCAAGGCCAGGCTGGCCGGGGCTTGAAGCAACCTGGTCTAGCAGAAGGTGTTCCTGCCCAGTAGCAGGGGGATTGGAACTAGGTGAGCTTTAAGATCGCTTCCAGCCCAAACCATTCTATGATCTATACTGAACTTCTGCCTATGTTGTACAATTTAACCTGGTAATTCCTGTACGGGACCAAACAACCTGTGACTGAAGAAGTGTGTCTTCTTAGGAACATCATTAATCCCAATTTAATCATTTCACATCACTGAGAATTCTGAAAAAAAATCTTTGGAAAGCCATTCACCCGACTTTCCTAAATGTAACCAGGAGATAATTAATGTGCCCAAGGTGGTGCTAGGAGTTGCCAACGAAGGCCATGGCACAAAACCAGGTGAGTGAGCTCTCAGCCCATGCTGTCAATGTAAGAAATCCTTCCCCTCCAACATCCCTAGGATGTTCTCAATCCAATTGAAGTACACAATTTGTCTTTCCAAAACCACTGACTGGTAGTTTCATCAAGTGCCCCTGTATGTAATGCTCTACTGTGTGGTCTGTTGCTGTTTTGGACTGCATTTGAAGGGGAAAAGATGCTCCTCAGAAAACCCACAGTCAATATAAGACTAAGGGTTCAGAAACACTGGAATATTTTTGTACTCTTATCTGTATGAGGAACAATTAAAAAGCTGAGCTGCAGTCTTTAACGGGAGGCATTCTGGACCTGAGAAGGCAGAGGACGTGGCTGCTAGCTTCTAGGTGAGACTCCCCAACTTCCACTATCTATACTGTTCACCGAGTTAACCAACATAAGGCGTACTGAAAACGCAGATGAGAAAAACAAAACCAAAACAACAAGAACACAAAACCACCCAAAACACCAAACACAAAAAACCCACCCGAGATCTTAGCGCTCTTGCTCTTATTCAGGCAAATTTCCACTAATTATTATGCAAAGGCAGCATAATTTAGCTCACCATCCCTGCTTTTTAAGCAAACATGTAAACACAGGCAGTGCACACACTCCTCTGTCCTTTTAGGGACCATAATGTGTTCTTAAGAATTTGGGCCACGGGTTTTGAAGAGAAAATCTGCTTAGTGGCCCAGAGATTTATAAAGCTGCTAGAAAGCATAGAGAGAGCTATGGCACAACAGATGTGCAGACACAGTTAGGAGGAGCTGTTGCAGACATGAGAATCATTTGTCGCTGACCTGCGTTCCCCTGTTTAGCTGACCCACTTGCAGTATGCCCTTTGTAGGGTATTTGCAGTTGTGTGGTTTTGTTTTTCTGGCCATGTCCTAGAAAATCCTACTTTAAGTGTGTTGTCATTGGGGAGGGAAGGAATCCTGTTCCCTTGGGGCTTGTCGGGGCTGGATGGATTTATTCTCAAGTCCAGGTTCGAGGTAACAAGGGTTACAGAGTGGAGGTCTTTGATACCAAAGCCAATAAGAAAAGGAAGGGGGAAGGAAAGTAAGAAGGAATAATTGAAGTCCTGATATATGTATTATAGTCTTAGTCTGAGGACCACTGAGCTGGAGCTTCCCCGAAGCCCTGCTGGTGAGGTTTCCTTGGCAGGGCTACTGAAGCAGCCATCCCATTACAGTTGTGGGCACCCAGTTTTGCTGAGACTTGAGCAACTTTGGTGTCTAAAGATAGGTACAGTATTTTAGTACTGGTTAATTCTGTAGGGGAAAAAAATAAACAACCCAAAACTTAATTCGGGATTTTGGTCTGGAATAGTCCACCATTTAATATACATGGGCAGGGTTCTTCAATATTTTAACCTCACTGTTTGCCACATTGAAATGCCTGTTTCTTTATCTTCAGATCAATAATCCTGGCACAGTCTCTTAACAATCTTGAGTGTTTGCTGCAGAGAAACAACTTCTGAGTCATTCTTCCTCCTTGTTTGCTTCTTTGTGGTTACTCATCAGGTTAAATCAGGAGAGAAAAACTTTTTTTTTCCTTACTGAAAGTTGAATGGGCTTTGATGAGCCGTCAATATAATGCTCTCAAAGTACTAGGGGTGAGCACCTATGTGGGCAAGAGACTGTGAGGCTGTAAGCCTCCTTTGGATTAATAGTGATAATAATATAGTCATCACTACTCAAAAAGTAAACATTCTTAAAAGTGAGCCATCATACAAAATCCATGTATTCCTATAAAATAACACTAAATCAGTCACATCAGGTTCCAGAAAATGTTTTGCGTCAGTGACAGCTTCCAGGGAAAATAAGGAACTCATTGTATTCCTGTGATCATAATTCTTGCATAAAGGAGCAAGCAATTTATTGTTTTGTAAATCTGTCTGTGTAACAGCAGTGAAAACCTATGTTTGGAGGAACACAGCTTCTAAAGGCCTAAAAAGATGAGCTGGCATGCTAGTTCTGACAAGGGAAGAATATTAGTTCTTTACTGTGAGGGTGGTGCAGGCACTGGAATGTGTTGCCCAGGGAAGTTGTGAATGCTCCATCGCTGGTGGTGTCCAAGGCCGGGTTGGACAGAGCCTTTGGTGCCATGGTTTAGCGGGAGGTGTCCCTGCCCATGGCAGGGGGTTGGAACTGGATAATCTTAAGGTCCCTTCCAGTCCTAACTATTCTATGATTCTATAATTAGCCCTTCTTTGGAAATAGACCAAATGATAAAGTTTTGTTGTTGTTCCATCTGAAGAAGCAAAATATGTCACAAAGACTGTGAAGCAAGTATGTTTAAAAATTCAACCAACTGCAAACGTATTATAGGGTTTGATCCAAAGCGCACTGAAGTCCATGGAGAGGAATGGTTTCTCAAACACAATATGAATGGGAGAGAAGGAAAAACAGTGGAGAGCATCAGGAAAACAAGAACAAAGGAAAAAAAACCAGAATGAAGTGACAGGCTAGAGAGAATTCTGTCACTATCCATCCCCCTCTTTTATCCCCACTTTGTTTCCCCTGGGGCCTGCCCCTCTATCACTCTCCTCACAGGACTGCAAGCTCTTCACTCATGTTGTGCTGCAAAATCCTTCCTTTTTCCTCCTCATTGTGGATTCAGTCATGGCTCAGAAACAGAAACTGCCGACCACAGCATCTTTCTCCAGGGGTTCAGAACTAATCTTAACACGATCTGTTGGCACCGAAGAAATTAACTTCTTTTGAATGGGACTGGATAAAAAGCATTAATGTGAATGCTTATCTGATAAAGTACCTATTTTGGTTTTGGAATTATCCTTCAAGCCTTTGCGTGTTCTTGATTTGCCTTTCTTCCAAGCTGAAATTCAACCCAGGCAAAATTTACTTTCTTCTCCATTCTGATCATCAAACTTTTACTTGAGTGAGCTTTCTTCCTTGAAGCCCAAGTCTGCTCTGTGTTTCAGGCAATTTAATTCGCAGCTCCAGTTGAAAGCACCAGATCTTTTTAAATTACACAGAGCACGTACTTGGTCCACATGTGAAGCCAGAGTCACTAATGAGCATGGAATTGCTCATTGATGAGGTGGCTGTTCACAAGAGAAAATGCTGTTTGGAAAAGTTGCATGTTACTTGAATAAATCCCCCATCAGGAGGCCAAGCTGCTGGAAAAGTAGGATAGTCAGCAATAGAGAAGCTTCTAGGAGGTGTGATCAGGCACGTTATTTAACACTGAAGCCAGAAGATCAGTAAGGTCCCGCACCTCACCCCAAATAAATATTTCTTTGCTGAAAAAATACCATGTAAATTATGAGAAACTCTTTATCACTGTGGCTAGGATGAGATGCTTTGCGGGTTTATTTTATATGCTTTATGTGTTAAAGGCTCTAGACAGGTGAAAAGATGTGTACTACCACATCAATATAAAATAGTAATTATATTGTAATTATATATTTTATATATATAATATATATTATATATAATACATATAGTAATTATTACTAATTAATAGTAATGCAGAGATGGAAAAGCATCTTGATTAAGGATACCAAAGGCAAATCTGGGGCTGCTTACCATGCTGACTTGTGCTGTTCAGGCTGATCACAGCGCAGACCATAAGCCAGCCTTGAGCCGTGAGGCGCATCAGGTCTGTTATCATCCCATGCCCTCCATGTGGAGGTCCAAATATGCTGTTTGCACAGGCTCTTCTCCCAGCTTGTCTTTGGGTGCCCCACAGCACTGCAAACACCCCTGTGCTTCTGCCAGCTGCTTGCTTCAGATGTGTGCTGCAAGCAGAGAGCTTGGCCAGCAGCCCCAGTCATGCGGGTTTCATGTCCCATCTGCTCATGCACAATGGAGCAGACCCGAACCACTGGGGCATTACAGCATCCAGAAATTAAGGGCAGGGAAACATGGAGTTCTCTTCATGTTTGGATGAGTCTGGGTTCTTTAAATCTGCTGTTCAGGCATTCAGTAAACATTCATAAAGCCCACACTCTCCAAATTATTTACTATTACTTTTCAATTATAGTAATCCCCTGTTGCTTTGTCATATGGGAAATAAACCACTGCTTTGACTAACTAAATCTCAAATCAGGTTGGAGAAGGTTTTAATTAGTTAATTTCATTAATCACAGTCTGTTGGTAAGGTTCAATGTACCGTGGAGCAATAGAAATGGTTCCTATTACACAATAAGGCTGCAACTGTGCTTCTTCAGGATTGTTAATAAAGGTGTTCTCTGTGTGTCTTGTGATGCGTAAGGACAGGCGTAGTTTTTCTTAGGTTTTTGTCTTAGAGTTTAATGCCATTAATATATACCATTTGCTGGGGACACATACCTTACACAAGCAGGAGAACGGGTTATGTGGTTAATGGAGGCAAGTTACAGGTTTGCAGTGAAATGGGAATTCAGTGAGTACTGAGTTACATCCTGTTCGTATCTACCAAAGATTGTGAAGGCCAGAAATATCAGAATTGGAGACTGGGTTAATGAATGCATGCACCAAAAGAATAAAAAATAAGAGAAAGAAAAAAATTAAAAGTACTTTTTCAGCAAAGAAATCCCATAAAGCACTTAAAATAAAATCTAAACCTATGTGTTTTGCTCCTGTGTGCTGTAAAATTAATGTGGAGGCTTAAAATCTGATATAGTAAGAGGGGAAAAAAATCCAATGAATTTGAGAAGTATATTTTCTACTTTTATAAGGTGGAACAACCTAGAGCAGTCATATTTAATAAATATATGTAGTGCTCATAAAACTCTTCAGGCTGACATCAATGTATGTAAACCCTGTTGTGCTGACTCTCCTGCAGCATAAGTGATGGCAATTACTCTGAAAGCAATGACCCAAACTCTGGCAACTTGGACTGGCTGCAGGTCTGCCTGTACTCATTTTTCATACGGTAGGTACAGATTGGGCAATAGCGAGACGGGCTGCCCATGCAGGGCAATTGCTTCTCCACCCTGATCAAAAGGGATTATTCCCAGATCAGAGTTGAAAGAGTTGATTAACCTCATACATTGTTCAGTCTTGGGTCCTTGTATAGTGGTCAGCAGTTCATGAAAAGCCTGAGTGGGAAGCACCACCACCTTTCCTCCCCCTGGCTGCCAGGTAGCAGCAACTTTGTCACTACTCACCTGGTCTAGGCTCATGCCATGGCTTGGGGGTAAAGGATACACAAGCACCAACCAGTCTTTCGAATTGCCTAGTTCCCACTTCTTCACCTAAATTATACTTTTTTAAGGCTATTTACCAAAATTACACAAAGTATTCTTCGAAGAAGAAAGTTCCTGCTTTTCACGGGCATCATTCTTTATGCCCTCTCTTGGAAAATTGCAGCTGCATTATATAACTGCTATGGGTGTTATTTATTATTATCTCTCCTGGGAAATCAGTTGGTGTTGCAGAGGATAACAACAAACAGTTGGAGCAAAGAGGAGATGATGTTCTCCTGTGGTGATATTGATGACACTGATAGATGGTAAATTGATGGTCAGGGAAAACTTTACTGTTAGCCTAGCAGGATTGACCTTAAACAGCTATGTAGGCTTATACATATTCTGATGTCAGACTGACACCAAAGCGAAAGCAATGGGTGCAGTACACATGTAGGTTGAGTGCCAGCGTTAAAATTGCATTTGCATCCTCATTTGTTTCCAGAAAAATGCTCTTGGGTCTTCTTGCTTGAGTTGTGAAGCAGCAATTTTGTTGTTTTAATATGAGCCTCTGTGGCCTGAAGTGGAATAGCAGCAGCTAGTCCTTTACTGGTTTTGTAAACAAAAAGCAATATGATGATATACCAAAGTGTCTGCAAACCTCAGCCACTGCATCTACTGTGTATCCCATGATTGAAAGCACATGGCAAGGCTCCACTGCAGGCCTGGTCCCTGGTTTGTCCTTTAAGTTTATCCTTTTCGTAGCTTCCAGTGTCAGTTGCAGTGATCTCTCAAAGGACTATTTTCCTGTAAAGCCCTACAGAGGTCACAGTAACATGACAAACTCTGCCAGGGACTGTAAAAACACATCATGACCAATGGTACCTAAATGGGATGAGGCGCAAACCCTATCTGTGGCAAGGAAGTATCCCCTGGTATTTTCTGTAATAAGGGTACATTGCCCTAATTTAATTCCAGCTTGGATAATTATATTGTCTAGTCACATTTGCTAATGGTATCAACAGGACATAACGTTCTTCATCTACTGCTTTGGCTGTTGCTAACAAACTGTTCAGCTACCACACTGTTAGCTAGTACTTAGAGCATCATCATGGACATTCTCAAAATCTGTAAAATAGGCAGAGCTGATTGAGTAGGTCCACATCACACTGCAGAATTAGTTGTATCTCGGAGATAAATGAGGTTTCTTCTTTATTTAGTATAGGCCTGAATCTGCTTCCCCTGAATTTGGTAACAAACTGTGAATGATTCCTGGATAAACCTGGTTCCAGTGCTTCATTAGAGGATGAACTTTGGATCTGCAGTGAGTGATACTTGTACTGTATCTGTAAGATAGTAATGTTTCTCCATGTGATCTCACAAGTAACCTTCTCTGACTTCTTCAGGTCCTCGCCTTGCCAATAATAAAAACTTGTGCCACTGTTTTCTGAAGGGCGGCATTTGCATTTCTGAGGAAACCTAGCAACGCTCATGTGAAAGAAAAACAATTAAAATGCAGCAGACTATTAGAAACGCAAGACTGAATTACAGTCTGCTGGGGAAAACTAATCTGAGTGCTCCTAATGACATCCTTTAGAAAGTGATACTTGGCTAAGAAGACATATTAGTGTCATTTGTATTGATAATCTAGTATGTTAATGCTTGTAAATACTTTAAACGATCCCAAAATTTTAGGGAGTCTGTATTTAGAGATCCAGCCGGGTATCCATCAAAGTGGCAGGCATTTCTTTCTCATTGGTATCTTAGATATGTTTACAGTTCATGGTATCAAATATGAAAAGCCTAAAAGGAAAAATTACTCTTAGTACATTTAACTGAGATGACAACCAAAGTACTGTACATTGGAAGAAATGTGTCAGTAAAGCTAGTGAAAAATAAGCTGAAATAGAACAAATTTCACCCTGGCCCTATTAATATATGATATAGTTTAAGGCAAGTTAGAGTGTCCCTGTTCAACCACAGCTATGCAAAAACCAAATTAGATTATACCACGCTGGATACACGGTTAGCTAATATGATCCTGAATGGGACTTTACTTTGGCTCTGCTGACTATTTAGTTGTGGTCAGCATATTCTGACAAATCTACCTTGGTTTTCCACAACCGTATTAAAGCACAGTACTATCTGTCTGGGCAGACAAGGTTTAAGATTTCAGTTTGCACTTGAAGGCTTTATGCTGTGTAGGGTGATTTATATGACATAACTACTTCAACAAAAGTCCTAGCGTAGACACAATTATACCAGCAAAAAATGGTGGGTTTGATGTTATGGCTTATATTGCCTGCCAAACTGGAATGCATTTTGCAGGCAAAAAGCACTCCAATTATGTAGGAGGAGTTTACTGGTGTAACTACACCAGCATGACAAAACTTCCAAGTGTAAACAGGAGCTGAGTGCTTATTTAAGTCAGTATGTCTCCTAATCACCTAACAAAGTATAATTTGTCTTCCAAAGCCTCCCCTTCCCCAGCCACACACTGGGTCTGACTCTCGCCCAGTTCAGAAGTCAGCAGCAGGACACTCATTGGAGAGGGAGGATCAGGCCTTCCCCTTAAGAGAGACTGCACTGATGTGATTCACCCACTAGCAGAGGGTGGTGTAATGAGAAAAGCAATGTCCTGGAAAGTATAAAAACAAGCGAAAAATTAGTCCTTGTCCTACTTTTACTGGCACATTCGTATGACTTCTCTCACGCTTCCTCACGTAACTTGTGCCAGCTCTAACCCCTTTACTAATCAGTGTATGGGTGCCGCTGGGACAAAAGGATTTAAGGAAACAGTGAGATACTAACTGGGCACCAGGTACGCCATGCTCTGCACAGAGCAGCTTCTCCTTCAGTGTGATGCTGTGCGAGGAAGCCTTACCAACTTTAGTTGTTAATAGCTTGGCTCATTCTTCCACCTCACAGCACAGACGTACCTAGTAAGGCTGAGCAGAAGGTCAAATGTAAAGGATTACAGCAGCTAGGCAGTACTACACCTGCCCATTCTACTTCTACTGCTGCCATTGCTATGTTAATGAACTCTGAATTCACCCCTTCCACTCTCCCCCCAGCCCCAAAAAATCCAAGTCAGACATGGCAAAACATTTTGGTTTTCTATTTTGTACTTTCTCTTGTATTTGGGTTGAAAGGGGAGGAGGAAGGAGGGAGAAAACTGTAAGATCATGTTCCAGAAATATTTTGGAAATCCACAGGCTTAATGAGAGAAAAGAACTAAATGCATGAATGTTGTCACTAGCAAGTTATCTGAAGCCTGGAAGGGAAAATGCTTTTAAAATCTTTAAAGTAAATGATGATGCAAAGACACAGATAGTCAACACTTGAGGCAAAAGGCGTTTAATTAGAGTGGGAAAAGTCTTTGTTCTAAGTAATTAAAAGTAAAATTCCAGTATAGATGACAGAAATCCAAACTCCTTAAATATTTGACAGCTTTAAAGAGAAATCTGCAAGGATTCAGAGACAAACCCACACAAGGAGAGGCAGAGGATGAGGCTGGATTGCCTGCTTATGCAGGTCTACCGAGGTGTTGCAAGGGCTGAGAAGTAGGTCCCTGCCCATGTGGGGTAATTGAAAGCACTCGAGGCAGGTGTTCAGACACCCCCTGCAACCAAGGAGTAAAACAAGGATCTTCCAAAGAGTGATGAAAAATCCCACATGCTTTAACCTTCACGGTTTTCAGTCCAAGAAAGATACACCTTTTGACAGTGTCCTCTCACGTATGTATAAATTCAATAAATCAATTTCAGGAAAATCCCAGGGAGCTGCAGTGAGTTAGTCTGTAGGTAGTACTATGCAGAGGGATACAGAGAGCCATTTAGGCTCATGGGGTCCAATCCCCCCAGCTCAGAACAGGGACAGCTTAAGTCAGATACCCATCACCTCGCTGAACTCTTGTCCTGCTCAGGAGGCTGGGGGGCTTGCTCCTTTTGCATGCTGGTTATCACCTCCTCTCCTTAGCTAAATATTTAGCAGGAGGACTTTTTAAAACAAAGCAGTGGTGGTGATGGCCAATTTTGTAGAATGACCTATCAGCTAAAGGGTACACCCAGGAAATGGGATTTGGGCTCAAGATATATGATGCTCCCCAGGGCACGCTGTTATCCTCAACTGATGGCATGGTCTAAGAGGGAAATGTTTCCTCCTGCTAGTAAAGATAACCTGTAGGCATTTGGCTGCCAGAGTCGTGGGGCTTAGGCAAGAGGTCAGGGCAATGTGCCATGCAGTAGGGCACCTAAACTTTGGTCCTTACTCTCAGAGCTGTCACTGGATTTTATATTAGATGGCATCTTCTTTATACAGGACACAAATAATCCTGGTATCAGAGACAAGCAATACAGACAAGGGAACAATATGTTCATGGAACCTCATGAAACAGAGATGTTGAGGTATCAGCACTGCCCAGGCTGAGCTACCCCTGAACATGCTTAGAAATAGGACTGCAAGAACATGGAGGATGTAATGAATTTGAGATTTACCGACCAAAGACTTCGCTCAGAGGCTGCTGATAGGGGGACTGTGGACATCACAGTTTTGGAATCTGGCATTTCCAGAAGGAATTACTTATGACTGAGGCACCTACCTATTTTTGGAGGTCTAACTGTAACTATATACACACTGAAGTGACTGCTTTACATGACAAAAAGTTTTAGATGATAAATCTGCATCTCCTAGATGAAAGAAAACTGGTAAAATCCCTCAGTGCGCTGCCAGCTGAATATATTCTTTTTTCTCTTTTGTTTGTTCCAGGTACAGCAAAGCCAGGTATTAGTAGTATAATCTTTCAATTCCAATTGTTTCCAGTAAAAACCATACTTCACAACAAAGTTTGCTGTATGAGAGACATGAATAAGCTTTGAATAATTTGCATTCTACTACAACTTTAATAGCATTTTCCAGTTTAGTGCTTTCTCCCTTCTCTGTAATGGTTGCCATTATAAGTTTATAAGAAAATTTCCCAACAAGAGGATTTCGTACCGCCCAAAGCTTTCCTACGGAGACACTCATTGATATTAGCAACCATTTTTGGAATTACGACACAATTATACAGCTACCAAGTGTCATGCATTTCTCTTCACGAACAAGCTCACTGACATTCACTGAAATTTATTGACTGAATTTATGCATATATGAGAAGACACTGTCAAAAGGTGTATCTTTTCTGAGCTCTGTCCAAGACTGAAAGCCTTTAAGATTACAGTCCAACTTTTGACGAGCATATACAAACAGACTCATGATCATCTGCACAAAAGCCTATACCATTTCCTAGCTAACATACTTTAAAAGGGCTTGCACAAGTGGAAGTGTGATTGCATAGGATTATGCAGAGCAAGCTAATAGTTTAAAGCAGGTCTCAAAGGCATGGAAAATACACGTATTATTACCGGGAATCTTTCCTTTCTGGCGGAATAGGAGAGAAAACAGAAGAGCTAATTTACAGTTTAGCAAGCAGAAAGTAAGCTTGCTGCTGTCAGAATAAAAAGACAAAAGGTATGTTTCTAACATGTACTGTGTACAGGCAGAAGTGTCCCACCCCTGCTATGTTAAACACAAGCAAGGCCCTTGGGGAAAGTAAGGTCTTTTTGTTGGTTTGTTGTTTGGTGGTCTGGTTGGGTTTTTTTCCAACGACATCAGCACTCTCTTTTCCTATCTTTCTATATGTACCTCAGTATTTTCTTGTTCCCTGATTCAGACAGCTCCAGGCTCAGTATTTTGGTTTCTGGGGGTCTCATTCAATGACCTGACTGCCTCTGCCCTAGGTACAGGCCTTCTGGAGGATCCCTACAGGGGCAGGGGACCGTAGTGCCTGTCATCCTTTTGGCTTTGGGCCTCACACAAAATGCAGCTTTGTCCTTTTGCTCTGCCTCTGTGAAAGTCATGGAAGTGTTTATAAAAAAGTGTTTTCTCTTTCACTTGTGATAGAGCCTCAGTAGCTGAGCTGAAATTGCCTGGATGTTCTAAACTTATAAGCATCATCCCACCAGAGATGTGCTCTTGAATGTTAAATTTAGGCTAATTGGAGGCATATCCTTTAATTTAGCAAGCTGAGGTTACTAATACAGATCAAGAGCTAAAAATTAACAGTGGAGCTGATGTATGCTAAATGCCTAAGTGATATCTTAACCTATAATTATACAAGTTCTGTTAATAGTGAATAATTCAAATCTTCAGGGATTTCAATAGTCTAATGGGCTGTAGTTATTCCTAATTTACATTATGGTTGCTAGGTTTCATTAAAATGAGAAAAAGGCTGTATAGTGTAGCAAAAGAAAATTGATGTTTGAAGTTATCACCCAGAAACCAAAATATGAAATTTAAATTAGAAGGTGTCCAAGCAACACAATGACACCAAAGCCGAGCACTGATAATGAAAGTAGGAAGAGAGGGAGTTTGCAGAGAATATTAAAGGAAGACAGCACTACTAGCAACGTGCTCCGTAACTACGATACCTTAAACTCTGCACTACTGTCACATGCAAGGAGCCCAAAACATATCACAAACCTCATTAAGCCTCACAACATTCTTCTGAATTATTTAAATGTTGTTATCACTGATTTACAGATGGCAGGCTGAGGCACAGAAAGCTTATCTGAAGTTCTACAATGACTCAGTAGCATGCAAGAGGAGCAGCTCAGGGCTGCAGCCTCTCCTCTAGCCTTCTGCCAAGTACAGCTACACCACACCATTGCCCTGGGAGGCTCTTCAGCCAGTCCCCCTCCCTGGTTTGCTGCTGCTACTTTTGTCCTCATACAACGGTCATCAGTCTTCTCAGCTGAGCTGAGACACGCTGGGAGATGTGCTGTACACCCGGTCACTCAGAGCAACGTGGGTTAAAGCTAGTGCTTTCCGGAGAGCCAGAGGGGGTTGTTATTCATCTGAACCACTGTAGACACCCGGCTTGCAGTGCAATCCCACAAACACAACAGCATGACTGCAGGGATGGCAAGTCACAGCGGGGAGGGACAGCGGGAGCTTGCAGAGAACACCTTCAACTGGTGTTGAGACCACCAAGAAAGTGTTGTGTAGCCAGCTCTGGTCACACGTGTTTCCACAGACTTGGGTATGCGTTGGGGGGGCCACAGTATGCATCCCCTAGACTCCATGTACAACAGCTAATGGCCTCCTCTTAGCCAAGCCCACCTAGACTTTCAGAGTAAGTCTGGGATTTGCTGACTTGGGGCTTAAACCTGTCAGTGTGACCCATCATTACTACTCCACAGTCATGTGGTCTCTCCCAGCTCCTACTCTTCTGAGCCATAATGTATGCAGATGAACCATTTTTGGAACAACGAGGATAAATTAGATTACATGATAGGTAATAAAAATACCACATAAGTTAATAGAGATGAGCAGCATGTGTTTTCTTGACTTGTATCAAATTGCATCTGACATGTTTTGGTATCTAAATTTGACTTTAAATTTCCTTTCAATTCTTCTGGAGTATACTTCAAATACAGAGAGTATCTGCTTCTTATGAGCAGACTAACAACAAAAATGTTCTTCTGTACCTAAAGATCAGCAATTTCTTGAATGTTTTGTTAGTGATTCATGTTACTTTCTCTAAATTCAGGCTCAAATTCCCCACATTTCAGGTTTGCAATCTAAGTGAAGTGTCTGAATGTCTCTCAAAAGGCAGAGAATACTGTAGGGTGGGTTTGCTTGCTTGTTTTAATTTAAACACCTTGAAGTCTTGTAGTCTGAATGCTAGTGAATGCCCCAGGAGATGAAGAGTTATAACTAAATAGTTCTTTCCTTATAAAATAACAAGTTCCCAACAGCTCCTTTTTATTCTTTTCCGAATCAAAGTACCCTCTTACATCTCACTCTGAAATACATGTATCCATTTTGCAAGATATTGCTACATATCCCTAATTTACATAAGAAGCAACAGCCAAACTCCATGTACATTGTGTTAGTTGTTATTATTACTATTATGTAATTGCATAATGGAGAAATAGCAAATTCAAACTCTTAAAGTGCTGATAACGAAGTGCATTAAATTATAGCATTGCCTCCACTGCAGGGGAGGTGTGCTCAGTGGCACACCCTCTGTCTTGCAGACGATAGGATAAGCCAGAGCACAACACGGCTTCTCTCTTGGAAACTGAAGGAGACACCCAAGACCCAAGGAGACTTCTTCAGACTTCCACTTGTGTCCCGCAACCAGGATGTGCTTCAGGGCTCATGGGTGTAGGACTTCAGGGCAGAACCTAGAGAGTCACAGTAAATACGCATTTCACTAAGTGATCCAGGAAACTGATGTGCTCTTGTGGGCAGGTTTGCTCTGAAATTACAAGTAAAAAGAAATCCTTCCCAAGCCTATTTTTACATACAGCAGATGATGACGATTCAGCAGGGTTGGATTTGGCTCAGGAGCATGTGCTGCAGTCGTCAGTGACCACAGGGCCTAAAGTCCTCATAGCCTTGCTCTGCAAGCTGTGAGTAGCCTTGAACAAACCACATCAGCCTCCTAGCAGTTCAACAAAACAGTGTACCTATCAGAATTGCATAGGTTAATTACTGAGTGACTGAAAACCACTTTCAGACTGGTAGAAAATAGATGCCTTGTTACTACAGAGTTATGTTAAGCAATAACAACACAAATCAATAAAAATCACCAAATAAGCACCTTCAGACACTTAACTCCCATTGCAAGTGCCATTAGCAAGCAGTCTGAGGGCTGTTCACAAATCTCTTCATGTGTATTATAAATTCCCCATAGAGCACTCAGATGCCCCAGCAATGGCAGTGCATGTTGCATACACCACAATCCTGCCCCTGTGCTATTAACAGTAATGGTTTCACGTTTAAAAATTGTGTCCTGGGAATACGGCTGAGGACACAGCACACTAAAGATGCGCTAACAAGTAAAGAGACATGTGGATGGTCCGAGCACGCAGGAGACCAGACTGTGACCCGCTACATAACCCAGAGGAACTAACTTACCTTGTTATCTTTACCATAATCCTCTGTGAGAAATGTGTATCAAAATTCAATTACTTCATGGACTGCTATGCAGTCTGATTAATAATATTTAGACAGCACTTGGAGATCCCAGATAAAGGTTGCTGGGGTTTTTTTGTCAGCCTATTATTACCAAAACCTTCTTAACTTTCATTTCTTGTGTTGGGTCCCTGAGTTTAAAGGAGTTCTTTCTAACGCTCTGCACACATTTTGTGAAACTCTGGCTGCTGGTGTCAAATGCCAGCATATTCACAAGGCATAAACCATCTGGTTTTGCTGAAACTAAATATTCCCGTGTTTACTTAGGAAAATTGGTGCAGATACTTTCAGTTCTCGCAGCTGTTCCTTCCTGGGAAACAGGAGAAGAACATTTTTCTTTCCAAAGCAGAGAAATAGTAAGCTTGATTGACATTCCCAAACTGCAGATCCCGCAGGCCCAAATTATTTGCCTTGTTTTGCCTCAGAAGTCCTTCCCCCTTCCTCGCTTTGGGAATAACGCCACAGCAGGAGAGGCTGCCAGGGGAACTGAGATTGTATCATATGTTAATAAATATAATTTTAATAAACCCAAAACCTCCTCATGTTTTCAAATAGTTCTGAAACAGAGAGATGAAGTAACCTGTGATACCTACCACTGGGTACGCCTCACCTTGTCCTTGTTTTGCATGCAGCTCCCAGGAGGCTCTCTCTTGCCTTCAAGGCAGGGCTTATCTTGTCCAGGCTCTCCAGACTAGCTGGAAGCTATCAGGATAGGGCCAGGGTAGCTGCTCTTTTCAAAATAAGACTTTCAAGTCACACTTACGGTGTTGAAATTTATTCTGCTTTTCTTTCTGAATTATTTCAGTACTGGTTCTTGACATCAACAATTTGTTTTCTTTTTCTCAATATCAGAGAAAATAAGGGAACATTTAGACCTGCCCTTTTAAGTATGCATAAAAAGCAATGATCACATAAATGCATTCACAGAAATTGAAGGTCAGTCTCAATCTACGAAAGAATCTTGTTCTTCAAAAAATAATATTACCAAAGCTTTGATGGTTATAGCAGACGTATTTGTGTATCAACCAAACATCTCATAATGTGTTTCACATATTTGTTATGTCTCTTCACATGTGTTATTATTCCCATTTTATAAATGTATTAAAACCAAGAGCTCACCAAAGCTGCCCAGGTAATGACGAGCGAATGTATGACAAGAATCTGAGGAGGCTGAATCTGACTTACCTATTAGCTCTTTGAAGTGGAAAGAGTAAGTGTAAAATGTATGCAGAATATTTACAGCATGATACCTTAATAATATCCTGCCTCTGTGATCAGATTAATAATTAACTATTTCCACAAACTGTAGTAGCTACATTGAGAGAGATGGACCAGCTCTACTGCTGAATGACTGAGGCATTCAGTCAATACAGATCCAGACTCAAATGCCTGCCCCAGTGGATATTTAATTATCTATACAAAGTGTTGCAATTCCAAACAGTGGTGCCAAGAGACCAGCCTTGGATTCAGCAGTTCACAGAAGCGTTTTTCACATCCTAGGTACGTTCCTCCAAACCCGAACCACTGGCTAGTTTGGGACTCACCTCCTCCTTCTCTAATTTCTCCAGGAAGTTGAGAAAGCTCAGTGTAGAAGAGGAATTACTTATATTTACTTAAAACCCAAACGAAACTTAAAAGGATATAACAAAATGTACTATTTACCCAGCTTTAGTGTAAATACTGAGAAACAAAAAGGCATCATAAAGTTCCATGGAATGGACTCTCTTTGGTTGCCTGCACCTGTCTCTGAATCTAAAATCTGAGGGACAAAATAGCGATAATTTATCTGCAGTCTTTGTATACTTTGAGATTACCTCCACACAGGTAATTTAGCCATTTCTGACTAAAGAAACAGGACCTGTGAATATTTGCTGAACACTCTATCTTAAGAAAATACATTGCTGATTTGGATCACTAACTTCTGTTTCAAGTCAGAAACTGAAAAAGGCTGCTGAGGAGGCAGCAGTGGTTCAGCCAGAGCCACCCAGGGAGAATATGCTCCTAATTACATGCTGGAAGACTAACCACATGTCTCCTCCCAACTTTCTCCTTCCATCCACATAACACCTGCAGCCAGCCTTGAGTTACAGTTAGAAAGGGGATAGAGTACATTAGAAATGAGCTACAGTAATGGCATAACCCTGTAAAATACTGCCGTGCACTGTCTAGCAGGTACCTGATGACAGACCTAGGATGGCAACATAGCTGGGGCCATGATTGTTGAAAATCACAATGATATAGTAAATAAAAGTATGCAGTCCACTAACTTTAAAAGCACAGAGAGTAGCAGAAATGTTGGCTGAACCAAAATAAGGTTACTAGGGAAGAGTAGGAAACATCAGAGATGCTAAGAGCATGCTCTGTAGCTGAGGAAGCAGCTGTCTCAAATTCGCAGCAGCAGACTAAGAACTCACGTCTATGAGCCACAGTTTAGGGAATGGCATTAACATATAATTTTTTGCCACCTTCTTTGGAAATTAATGTTCTTTAAATCTTACAAAGTCATCGGAAGGGCAATGCAAATTAAAGGACACTGTGAGATAGCATGCAGATAAGGAAAGTTCACACACAGGGTATTTCAGGTAAATGACACCAAGACCCAGTAGGGGAAATCAGAAGCAAAGCCGTATTAAGGGACATAAGAGGAGATTACGAAAGAACTGAAAGGAAGTTTAGAAAGGAGAACATTATTAACGAGAATTTGCCACAAGCATCAGTGACATGCAGCTCATGCTGTGACTTGAATCACCAGTTAGGCATCTTTACTCTGTATCTGTATAATGGTATAATGCCAAAAATTACTGAACATCTTCCCCTTGATCAAAGAAAATACATTCAGTCCACATTAACTATTTTTTTCTGAAACACAGAAGACAATGGGCCTCATCCTCTGATCTTTTAGTTCTATTTACTGTACTGGGATTACGCCAACGTAAACTGTGGGACTGAGGGAGAAACTCACGTACCCATTTTCCCTGCTCAAGCTACAATGCAAGGGGGAGACAGACACACAATACACTTTAGAGGGTTAGGCAGCACAGTGTGGTGACCATCCTCCCATTTGACAATCCACGTCCAGCTGAGGCATGACTGTCACCCAGCTACGTTTCCCACTACCAGGCCAATGGAGGAGGGAATGCATGCTTCGGTGTGCGAGCTGGGATGCAGCTGTGATGGGAACCAGAGGTACCCCATGGGGTGTCATACTTCTGATGCTGAGGACAGCACAAGGGGCTTTTCTCACCGTGTGACTCCCGCGTGATGCTATCCATCAGAAAACTGAGAGAACGCAGTAGTGAAATGGAGCAGAAAGCAAGCTTCATGTGCTCACCAGAGATCCTCAATAATGTAGTGACACAAGTTATACAGGTCAATGTGGGTTCAGATGTGATGTGGTAATATAAAATCAGGCACCGGCACAGAATCAACAGGGAAAGAAGTGAGATATTTTTTGCAGCTTGCTCTGTTTCATGGCATCTCTGCTTACTGAATTGTTTTGCTGTTATGATACACTGCTGAATTGTTTCAGGAACATGCTGCCATGCCTAGTAAAAGCAGTTGTCACTGAATTATGTTTTGCTCAGTGTACCAGGAAGTTTACTGTCTCCTGGAGTTTTAGAAGACATATTGTATCTTTATGCCACAATGAAAGATAAGTTCATATCCCCATTTTGTTGCAGTCAATGCAGAATGTTCTGTGATAAGAGTGTCATTATGTCTGAACCTGATGTTGCGACGGCTTTAAAATAACCTTCAGGGCAGTTCGTCTGTGTGAAATGAAACTGGGACGATTCCTAAAAGCTCAAGAGGGACTGCGGATTTATTAGTTTTGTCCGCAATGAAGTAGTTGGGATAAAGAAGATGCTTTTAAAAGCTGAATAATTATTTTCTCTAGTTTCCTAAAAAAAAAAAAAAAAAAAAAAAGTTAAGATTAATTTTATTTAGATCTTCACTGCCAGCAGAATTTGAAAAATAAGAAAGGATAGCTCTGTGTGCTTTCAGTGAGTGAGTTGCAGTTACATTTCCATATAACTGCCTGCAAATAGAGACAAAAAAAAATCCATTTTCTTTTCTGGTTTCTTCTTTCAGTGTATCAAGTGAAACTTTAGTGTGCAGGTATTTCAAAAGACTTTAACTGACTGCCTGGACACCTAGCATGATCTGATGCCTATCCATTGCCCACCTTGTTCCAATTCACAGACTCATAGAATGATAGAATCAGGCTGTAAAAGACCATTTAAGTTGACCAAGCTCAACCATTACCTCGGGACTATCAATCCCACCACTAAACCATGTCAGTAAGGGCAAACTGATCCTCCCTCCTGGTTGCCCCTCCTGACCTCCAGCCACAGCCACCCCTCATCTGCCCCCTCATAGTGGCCCACACTACAGAACTGCTGCTCCTACCCATCATGGCTGCCCCTCCTCTCCCCTCATGATTTTCACTCATGGTTGCCCCTCCTCTCGTATCATGATCTTCCCTCATAGCTGCCCCTGCTCTTCCCTCATTATCATCCCTCATGGCTGCCCCACTCTTTCCTCACAATAACCCCTGACCCCTCATGGCCACCTCTCCTGTCCTCTCATGATCATCCCTCAAGATCATGCTATCCCCTCATGATCTTCCTTCACAACTGCTGCACCCTGCCACTCAGGGCCACCCCTGCTCTCCCCTCATGGTCTTCCCTCATGGTTGCCTCTCCTCTCTCCTCACGATTTTCACTCGTGGCCACCCCTGCTCTCCTACTATGATCTTCCTTCATGGCTGCCCCTGCTCTTCCTTCACAATGACCCCTCAGCCCTTATGGCTGCCTCTCCTGTCCCCTCATGATCCCCCCTCATGGTTGCCCCTGCTCTCCCCTCATGGTCTTCTCCCATGGCTGCCGTTCCTCGCCCCTCATGATTTTCACTCATGGCTGACCCTGCTGTCCCCTCGTGATCCCCCCTCATGGCTGTCCCTCCCCTCCTCTCAGGATCCCCCTCATGATTGCCCCTGCACTCCTCTCATGATCTTTCCTCAAGGTCACCCCTGCTTTCCTCTCATGATCTTCCCTCATGACCTCCCCACGTCTCTGCTCATGATGTCCCCTCATGGCCGACCCTGCTCTCCCCTCAGTACCCCCCATCATGGCTGTTCCTTCTCTCCTCTCATGATCTTCCTTCATGGCCACTCCTGCTCTCCCATGATCCCCTCCTTATGGCTGCCCCTCCTCTCTCCTCAGGATCCCCCCTCATGATCGCCCCTTTTCTCCCCTCATTATCTTCCCTCATGGCTGCCCTTGTTCTCCCCTCACGATCTCCCCTCATGGCTGCCCCTTCTCTCCCATTACTATCTTCCCTAATGGGGAAGGGGGGGTCCTGCTCTCCTCTCACGATGCCCCCTCATGGTTGCCCCTCCTCTCCCTTCACGATTTTCAGTCATGGCTGCCCCTGCCCTTCCCTCAGGTTCCCCTCTCATGGCTGCCTCTCCTCCCTTCATAATTCCCCCTCGTGGTTGCCCCTGTTCTCCCATCATGATCTTTCTTCATGGCTGCCCCTGCTGTCCCCTCGCAATCTTCCCTCATGACCACCCGTTTTTGCCCCTCACGATCCCCTCATAAGGCAGCCCCTGCTCTGGCCTCATGATCCCCCCTCATGGCCACCCCTGCTGTCCCCTCATGATCTTTCCTCACAGCTGCACCTCCTGTCCCGTCACGATTTTCAGTCATGGCTGCCCCTGCACTCCCCTCATGATCCCCCCTCATGGCTGCCCCTCCTCTCCTTTCATGATCCCCCCCCTTCATGGTTGACCCTGGGCTCCCTTCATGATCTTTCATCATGGCCGCCCCACTCTCCCCTCATGATCCCCTCTCATTGAGGCTGTTCAGCCTGGAGAAGAGAAGGCTGCAGTGGAGACCTCACAGCAGCCTTCCAGTACCTGAAGGGGGCCTATAGGGATGCTGGGGAGAGGACTCTTCGTGAGGGACTGTAGTGATAGGACAAGGGGTAATGGGTTCAAGCTTAAACAGGGGAAGTTTAGATTGGATATGAGGAAGAAATTCTTTACTGTGAGGGCAGTGAGGCACTGGAATGGGTTGCCCAGGGAAGTTGTGAATGCTCCATCGCTGGCAGCGTTCAAGGCCAGGTTGGACAGAGCCTTGGGTGGCATGGTTTAGTGTGAGGTGTCCCTGCCCACTGGCAGGGGGGTTGAAACTAGATAATATTAAGGTCCTTTCCAACCCGAACTATTCTATGATTCTATGATTGTCCCTGCTCTCTCCTCATTATCTTCCTCCATGGCCACCCCTTCTCTCTCTCTCCTCATGATCTTTACTCACAGCTACCCCTGCTCTCCTCTCATGTTCCTGCATGGTTGCCCCTGCTCTCCCTTATGATCCCCCCTCATGGCTGCCCCTCGTCTTCCCCCACAATCCCCTCTCATGGTTGCCACCTGCTCTCCCCTCACGATTTTCACTCATGGCCTCCCCTGCTCTCCCCTCATGATTTTCAGTCATAGCCAACCCTGCTCTCCTACTATTATCCTCCTTCACAGCCACCCCCGCTCTCCCCTCATGACCACCCCATGTTTCCGCTCACGATTTTCACTCATGGCAGCCCCTGCTCTCCCCTCACGATCCCCATCATGGTTTCCCCTGTTCTCCCCTCATGATCTTCCCTCATGGCAGCCCCTGCTCGCCCCTCATGATCCCACCTCATGGCTGCCACTCCTCTGCCACCACGATCCCCTCTCATCATTGCCCCTGCTCTCCCTTCATGATTTGCACTCGAGGCAGCTCATTCTCTCCCCTCATGGCCACCCCTCCTCTCCCTTCATGATCCCCCCTCATGGCCACCCCTGCCTTCCCCTCATGTTGTTCCTTCATGGCTGCCCCTCCTCTCCCCTCACAATTTCCAGTCATGGCTGACACTGCTCTCCTACCATGATACTCTTTCATGGCCACCCCTGCTCTCCCCTCATGATTGCCCCGCGTCTCCGCTCATGATGTCCCCTCATGGCCGCCCCTGCTCTCCTCTCACAATTCCCTCTCATGGCTGGCCCTCCTCTCCCCCCACGATCCCACCTCATGGTAGCCCCTGCTCTCCCCTCAAGATTTTCACTCATGACCGCCCCTGTTCTCCCCTCATGATCTTCCTTCATGGCCGCCCCTGCTCTACCCTCACAATCCTCCTGCATGGCTGCCCCTGTTCTCCCTTCATGATCTTTCCTCATGGCCACTTCTGCTCTCCCCTCACGATTCCCCCTCATTGAGGCTGTTCAGCCTGGAGAAGGCCACAGGGAGACCTCACAGCAGCCTTCCACTATCTGAAAGGGGCTATAGGGATGCTGGGGAGGGACTCTTCTTTAGGGGCTGTAGAGATAGCACAAGGGGTAATGGGTTCAAACTGAAACAGGGGAAGTTTAGATTGGATATGAGGAAGAATTTCTTTACTGTAAGGGTGGTGAGGCACTGGAATGTGTTGCCCAGAGAAGTTGTGAATGCTCCATCGCTGGCGGTGTTCAAGGCCGGGTTGGACAGAGCCTTGGGTGACATAGTTTAGTGTGCAAGGTGTCCCTGCCCATGGCAGGGGGGTTGGCACTGGATGATCTTAAGGTCCTTTCCAACCCGAACTATTCTATGATTCTATGATTGCGCCTGCTTGCCCTTCATTATCTTCCCTCATGGCCACCTGTGCTCTCCCCTCACAATCCCCCCTCATGGCCTGCCCAGTCTCTCCCCTCACGATGTCCCCTCATTGGGGCTGTTCAGCCTGGAGAAGAGACAGCTGCGTGAACACCTCGTAGCAGCCTTCCAGTATCTGAAGGGGGGCTATAGGGATGCTGGGGAGGGACTCTTATTAAGAACTGCAGTGACAGAATATGGGGTAATGGGTTAAAACTTAAATAGGGGAAGTTTAGACTGGATATGAGGAAGAAATTCTTTCCTGTAAGGGTGGTGAGGCACTGGAATGGGTTGCCCAGGGAAGTTGTGAATGCTCCATCGCTGGCAGTATTCAAGGCCAGGTTGGGCAGCGCTTTGGGTGACACAGTTTGGTGTGAGGTGTCCCTGTTGAACTAGATGATCTTAAGGTCTTTTCCAACCCTAACTATTCTATGAGTCTATGAATGCCCCTCCTCTCCCCTCATGATCCCCCCATTATGGCCACTCCTCGTCCTCCCCCACAATCCCCCCTCATGGCTGCCCCTCCTCTCCCCCCACGATCCCCCCATCATGGTTGCCCCTGCTTTCCCCTCATGATTTTCACTCGTGGCCGCCCCTTCTGTCCCCTTATAATCTTCCTTCATGGCCGCCCTTGCTCTCTCCTCACGATCGTCCTTCATGGCCGCCCCTGCTCTCTTCTCATGATCCCCCCTCATGGCTGCTCCGCCTCTCCCCTCACGATCCCCCCTCGTGGTGGCCCCTGCTTTCCCCTCACGGTTTTCACTCATGGGCGACCCTGCTCTCCCCTCACGATTTTCAGTCATTGCCGACCCTGCTCTCCCATCATGATCTCTCATGGCCACCCCTGCCCTCCCCTCACAATCCCCCCTCATGGCTGCCCCTCCTCTCCCCTCAGGATCCTCCCTTATGGCCGCCCCTCCTCTCCCCTCATAATCTTCCCTTATGGCCGCCCCTTCTCTCCCTTCATGATCTTTCCTCATGGCCTCCCCTCCTCTCCCCTCACTGATCTTCCCTCATGGCTGTCCCCTCATGATCCCTCCTCACGGCCGCCCCTCCTCTCCTCTCAGGATCCCCCCCTCATGGCTGCCCCTGCTCCCCTCATGATCTTCCCTCATGGCCACCCTGTCTCCCCTCAATCTCCTTTCACCCCCCATATTAGCCCCACTCCCCCTCCCACCAACCGATGTCCCTGACTGCTTTTTTCTTTTTTTTTTTTTTTCTTTTTCTTTTTTTCTTTTTCTCATTTTCTCCTCATCAAGAGATTAAAAAAAAGGGTTTGAAATCATTTAAGGTGATGGGATTTCACTGGCTTGTACAGACCAATGGAAAACCTCACAAGTTCGAGCTCAGAGAGAAGTTTCTACACCGACATCTCCATTTAGGCATAAAAGGCATAAACAAGCTGCCTTGTTTTTGTGTTTTTTTTCTTTCTAGAACATCTGAGCTTTGCTGTTTTGTCTACATGTATTTGTCTGCTGTCCCAGTTCACAGTTTTCACCACCTCCATTTTAAAGCAGTTCTCTGTCCCTCCGAGGCAAGCAGCCGCTGACAGAAGTATGCAAACGAACGCGTCTTTAGAGAGCTCATCTGAAAAGAAGTTTCAGAAATCACCAAAAAGTGTTCCTAGCACGTCCAGCTGCATGGAAACATAAACCACACGGGTTGGGAGCTTCGTCGGACAGCTGTGTTAGACGGCTATGAAAAGCACTTGTCATTCCGGTTCTGACAGGTCTTCTCAAGAAACTGAGCTTTCACAGGCAGTTTCGGCACCAGAAGGGTGACACACAGGTTACACGCCGCCTACTAGGACTTATTTCTGTGCCTTTTGTCCCCAATTGACGGCTGACAAAGTAACCTCTTCCTAAGCTAATGCTGCCGCTTTCCTTGCAGCAGCAGAACGTGGCGCACCATGAGAAGTGCCGAGAATGCCCCCAGACACGACGAAGTCCTCGGAGCCGCTTTCCCAGCTACAGGACAGCCGGCAGCTGTACCCAGCCCTCAGGACCGGCCACTGCAGGCAGCGCGACAGGAAAGGCTTCATGGCGCTGCGCTCCGCGGGAGCTGAGGGGCTGACCCTGACTCATAGGAAGGACAGGACAGGACAGGACAGGACAGGACAGGACAGGACAGGACAGGACAGAACAGGACACCCCGGCCCGGGCCGGGGCAGCTCGCTCCTGAAGGCTTCCAGCCCGTCCCGCCGAGCCCCCCAGACCTGCGGGGCAGAAGCGCGGGAGGTAGGGTGACACTCTACGCATGCGCCCCGAAGCCCGCCAGCACCGCCGACGCCTGCGCCGTGCTGAGCGCGCGGGGCGGCGGAGCGGCGGCCGGGGTGAGGGGGCGCATGCGCTGTGGCGGCCTCTGAGTCGGGGAGGAGGCGCGGGGAGGAGGGGTGGCCGCTTCCCCCCATTTAGCTGTGAGGGAGCGGGTGCGGCGCTTTCGGCCGCCAGCGCGGGAGAAGGCGGGCGGGCGGCCGCAGGGGACTGTCGGAGGGGGGTGGGGGGAGCCACTGCAGCTGCGGCCACCGCTCCCTGCTCCTCCTCCTCCTCCGTAAAGCGCCCTCCACCCCGCCCTCTCCCCGCCCGGGACCGAGTCTTGTGGCCACAAAATGGCGGATGGGGAGCTGAACGTGGACAGCCTCATCACCCGGCTGCTGGAAGGTGAGTGAGGCGCCGGCAGCCCCGTCTGTCTGCATGCCCCACGCCGCGCCGTGGAGAGGGAGAGCGCGCCGCTGCCTTCCCCCGGGCTCCCCGCGGGAGCCGGGGCTGCCGGCGGGGCGGGAGGACGCGGGTGGGGCGGGCACGACCCGCGCTGCGGCTGGGGGAGCAGCGGCACCGTGTTCTCCACGCCGCCGGGTCCGGGGTGGCAGGCGGGAGGGTGGCGGCGAGGATCGGCGGTGCTTGGGCTGGGCCTTGCGGGGCCCCTCGGAGGGAGGAGGGGCGCATTCAAGCGTCCTGTCGTCGCTGGTGTGTGCGGGGGTCTCTCCCCCCCCGTCTAGGTGTAGTGGTTGCCTTCCTATTTAAACGATAAAGCGGCTGGGTTCCCTTCTTCCCTTTCCACCCTGCTGCAGCTGCCTGGCTGAGGGGCGAGCTAAAGAAACCTCGCTAGCTGAGCTATGGGGGGCATTATCTCTTCCTCCGATTGGGTTAGTCGCAGCCCTCCGTGTTTAAAATTGTTGTCTCGAGCTGCGTTATGTATGGAGCTGTATGTACGTGAGCGTCAGTGGAAGCAGAGGGTTTTAGTGCACTGGCATTCCTCTGCCTGCCTACGGGGCAGTCTCTAAAAGTGGCTTTAATGGATGGCAGATAAAAGCTATGAAGGATTTCGTGTGTATTAAATAGTGAGCCTTTCCTTTAAGGAGAAAACTTACTCCTTGCTTTCGCAGAAGGTGAGGAGATACTGATAACATTTTCTTTTCAAGTTATGTCTTGAATGCATAGTCTTTTTAGGCCCCTTCTCCCATTAATCTTTAGTTCACATTCAGCAAATACCTGGCATGTTGGAGATGAGAGTGCATGCGTGGGTATGCACTGTTCACTTACTCAGTTGCTGTACTCCTTGAATAGTTGGATCACTTTGCAGAAGGCTTAGAGAAGGGAATTCATGGAGTACGTACAGTTCTGGATGTGAAACAAGTTTTGTAAGTCTGAAAGTTTTGTTCAGCGGTGTTGCTAACAAAGCAGAATTTTTAGGGCTTTGAAGATTTTTTACTTTTTTTTTTTAGTAGCTGCTCTCTGTTCTTTTTAGAAAATTATGAACAATGAAACCAATGTTTTAGAGCACGTAAAAGCTTTGGGCAGTTGTGCTCATGTTTGTGATTTAAGGTATGTAGTTTAGTATGGTATGAAGAAACCTGCAGGTATCATCAGCTGAAGTTTATCTTTGATCACTAATGCAGATAAAACTCCCCTTTTCTGGATGTTGAAACCCAGATTAGTAGTTAGGTTTTTAAGACCAACTAAATAATAACCTAGTAAATGTTGACTTCATAATGCAGGCTTTTTGGGGGACATCATCTGTGTGTGTAGCAGTGGGCTTTTGAGAGACACTTTAAAAAACATTTGAAAGTTACTTTTTGCTCATTGGTGTAGTTACTTAAATACAGATTGCTTCAAGAGGAGGGCTTCTGCACTGTTTTGGTATGCAGCCTGTTGGATTGTTCTGCTGGGTATTATCTTACATATCACTCTGCTTATCTTTTCTTTTTTAAACTAGGACTTTTGAAATGTGTGTTCCATACCTTTTGTATACCCCCTGAACACTTGTGTTGCAACTTTGTAGCTTTTGGGGTTATGTTTGAGTGCTCAGAGCAATCTGATCTGCGCTTTGAATTCCATAGTACTTTTAAGCTCTAGGGATATCTGTGTGCAACTTCTGAACCAAACTTTGCTTATAATTTTTCATCTCTTGTTTCTAAGTCTGTTTCTTCCTCTGAGCAGAGATTAGGAAGTTTCTTGAAGGAAATTGAATATTTTTCTCTGCTTGTCAGCTACTAACAGTAGTAGGAGTGTGTATCTTGTATCTGAAAGGGAATAGATTCTTACAGGTTTTATTTGTGGGGAAGAAAAACCTAACCCAACCACAAACCAACAAAAAACAGCTATGAAAAGAATGCTTTGTGTGTGAATTATTTTTTGCTTTCCATTTGCTTTCAGTTGTTCTGTTAGCATACAGTATTTTAAGCTGTGGTTCAAATAGCAGTGTTTCACAATGAAGGGGTTTTTTTTGTACAATTGGCAGCTCCCATTCTGGAGCTCATGCTGTTGCTTAGCTGACCTGTTCTGGTAAAGTGAGTATGAATGCCTCCCCATGCTGCTTGCACACAAAAATTGCTATTGACTCTCATCTCTGGAGCAATTAGTTTAGAGCAAGTTTTTTGGGTCCATTATCCGCGGTTCAACTTTGACTTGAAGGATATGGGAACTTGGCTTTTGAGCTGTGAAAATGCACTTTGAAATAAAAAGACACCTTTATGAGATGTCATGCAGTACATATTTAGGCCTTTTGGTTATTTTAAGTGAAATGGATGGCTTTAACTTTGAAAAGCAGTTTGCAATTGTGTCTGTGGTGGCTGCTGCACCTACATTTGAAAGGGTAGCAAATACATATCAAAAGCCACAGCATCAGGAAACTTCCCTGCTGTTGCTGGGTTGCTGGCTGGTGGCACCTGTTTCTAGGCTGTGATATTAGCTGCCCTGAGTTCTTGCTCATACTTAATTAGGTTATTCTAACTGGTTTTACCTTTATTGCTTGAGACTACGTTTTTTTGGGGGGTGTTGGGTTATATGACACATTAACTCACCTTTTGATTGAAATTACCTCAGATCATCTTACCCTCCATCTGGTGGTTTTGTTTTTCGTTCAGGGCTTTTTCTTTTTTAATTCTGCAGTAGCATTATGAGGTGGCTCGTATCCAGGCTGCTTGGGGAAATTCATTAGGAAGATGTCCCCAGCCCTCAACACATGTACGTGTAGTCTTATCCTGAACTAATTTTAGTGATATTTTGAGCACTGGAAGCCAGTGATTAACTCTTGAGTTAAACTGGGGATAGTTTTCAGGAAGGCTCTACTATAATGCAGTGCATGGGGATAGTCTTCCAGGGCATTAGCTTTTAATGTCCATGTTCTTTTGCATATACCAATTTCTTACCCTCTTTATTCATTGGTTAAGTGATGAATTTAGGAGTGATAAGAGCAACATTTTGAACTGATTTTGTCTTGCAATATAAATAGCACTTGGTAGCTAGCTAGTGAGGCCTTGTAAGCTCTCTTTGGAGGGAAGTAAAGCTAAAAGTGTATACTGTATGCATAATGTCTAAACTTAGCAATGCTTTCTTTTATTTCTTCTATCTCCAGATTTCCATGCTTTTTTCCTTACTAGAAAAGTGAGGGAGATGCGAGTGCTCTTAGATGTAACCTGACTGATCTTGGAGATACTTCGAGCTTTATTATAAGATTTCTGTCCATAAATCACTCATAAGTGAATCTGCAAAGATTTGCAGGTCATGTAAACACAAAATTCCATAGCTTCGCTAAAACATTTTGGGCTGAGATGTGACCATGACAGCGAATAAGCCAAATTAGTTGTCAGACTGTTTCCTTCTTGTACTGGCATGCAGAACTGGACTTATGGGTCAGTTAGTTGTGCTATGTTACACAAATAATAGCCTCATTTTTGCTTCAGTGTGCAGACTTTTTTTTGTGTTGGCTTTTTTTGGGGGGTGGGGGTTGGGTTGTTGGTTTGGTTTTTTGTTGTTTTTTTTTTTTCCTTCCTACCTTCCCAGCTATGCCATCTGGTGGATGGACTTTTCCCAGTCCATTCTAGCTGTGGACAGCATAGGAATACACACATACATGAAACTCATGAGTGCAGCAGATGTGAAATATGGTCACCTATTCCAGCCCCACCTCCCACCGAAGAGCAGGGACGCCTTCAACCAGATACGGTTGCTCAGAGACCCATCCAACCTGACCATGAATTTTTCTAGGGTTGGGGCATCCATCACCTCTCTGGGCAGCCTGTTCCAGTGTTTCACCACCCTCATAGTGAAAAATTTCTTCCTTACATCTAGTCTAAATCTCCCCTCTTCTAGGTTAATACCATTACCCCTTGTCCTGTTGCAGCAGGCCCTACTAAACAGTCTGTCCCAGTCTTTCTTATAAGCCCTCTTTAAGTATTCATAGGTCTCAATAATGTCTCCTGGGAGCCTCCTCTTCAGGATGAGCAGTTTCTCTTCTTTCAACACAATTTTTAGTTTCTGCAGCTGAAATTGCTGCTTCTGTTGTGTTGTGTTTTGCCCCATGCAGGTTCATCATGATCCCTTGGTGGGAAATCCCCTTAAATTTGCAGAAATGGTGAGCTAAATGTATACACGAGTTTTACATGTAAGCCAGGCTCTAAGCCAATTTAAACTTTGGTGATGTGTGGAAAAGCTCCCTCTATATCAAAGCAAGGATGCTGGAATAGGTGTGACCTTACTTGTAAAGAGTGCTGTGATGATGCTAAGTAAGGCTGCCATATTTTTATCTGAGTGTTGGGCTTCCTGTTTCTTTGCTGTTTGTGTCTCTTAAAATTTCTGGATGTAAGGCAGCCCACTGGACTAGACTTCCTGCACCTTCAAATATGTAGGCATCTGTCTTGTTAAGCACTAAGGAGTTTACAGTATGAAAGAGAGGATGTTCTTGGAGAAACCCAGACATACAGCGGCCTTAAATACAAGCTGTATTTCTGTGAAGAGTATATAGCTGTACAAAAAACCTTACCTTGCTTAGGCAAGAAACTTTGCTTGCCTAAATCTAGCTAACATATTTAAAATTAACTATTTAAATCCATTTGATAGAACTTAATGTGGATCTGCTCTAAAACAAAATTATTTTTGGTGATGCTGGGAGGTCTTATCAGTTCTGACAGTACTGATCCGCCAAGAAAGCTGTGAAATGCTTATCCAAGATGAGAGTTGTCAAACTTTCAGTAGACATGGAGAATGGTTGTTGCTTCAGTGTTCATCTTGGTGTGATTTTTTTTTTTTGATTGTCTTAAAAGCTGGTTCTGTAGTGTTCTTGTGTCATTAGATGTCTTCAAAGAAAGCTGTGACCTGAACTTTCTTCTGATTTCAGAGGTCTTTTGGGTTGTGGTAAAGATAGAAATCTGAATATTATTCAATTTTCAAATGGATTTTAGATTTTAAATGCTTATGAAACCATTGAGATTTTTCTCACCAATTTTAAATGCTGTAGAGCCAGTGGCCTGATTTATTATGGCAAATAATGGATTTCTTGTTTGTTTAGTATCTTAATTAAAATATCCAGCCAGCCTGTTTGTGTGGTATGATAAAGTAGTAGTGCTTGCAGTTCCACAGGCTCCATAACTGATAACTGAAGAAAGGCAGTTGTAGAGAAGGAAAATAAACCTTAATGATCTGTTGTGAAACAGCATAAGGAATCCATGGAGGTGAACCTTGAATAAACAAGGATTATTACCTGGTTTGGTGTGAAATCACTGTATAGTTTTCTATTAGAAAAATAAACAGGGAGAACTTATTTAGGAGGTTCTTGCAAATAATGTGTTTTTTAAATAGTCTTTAGAGAGAGGAAAAAAATAGGCATTTTTCATCTGTTTCTAGGGGAGCAGGTATTGTATTAAGCAGGGAGAAGGGATAGAAAGAAGAATGATGTTTGGTTTGGGGTTTGTACAGCAGTGCAGATATCAGCCAGTTCATCTTCAGGTTTATAAGTGCATGACGAATAGTTGGCTTGAAAAATGGCTGGGAAGGCCAAGAGCCCAGTGTTGGGTGGTGTGTGCTGGTGTTTCTTTATTCTAACTCTTTTGACACTTGAAGGCTACATGATTCAGTAACTGTTTCATTTAGGTATTACACAGCACCTTTGTTGCTTGAGTCATTCAGTGTTTTGCTCAGGGTACAGCTAAACTGTAAAGGGAGGAAAAAACCCTGACCTTTTTATTTAACGTAGAAAGGGAGATTTTTAATACTTGATAGTTGCAGTTAAATGTTCATTAGAGGCCACCAAATGTAGGTATGTCACTTCTTGGAAAAGGAAGCAAACCCCACCACCATATATGGTTTAGAACTGCAAAGTCAAGCCTGCTGTGTTTGGCTAGTACTGCGAAGTAAGGTCAGATGCTGTACTTGGTGAAGGAAGCAGGGCCTGGTGTATAGCAGATCTACAGTTAACTACAACCTGGGGTGCATCTAATGTATCTGGTTCATGATTTAAACATGGAAAGGAACACGTTTACTGCCTTCTCTTCCTATTGTATGATTAGTCTTAGTACATCTTAGTTTCACAGCACCATCTGCTGCAGTTTGTTTTTTTGTTTGTTTGTTTTAACACCAAGTTTGATATAAAGCTTTTGTCTGTATATCCTGAATAACCATATTGGTTAAATACCCTGAGACATTAAGGAGATGCGAAAGTCATGTTTAACCCTAGCTTTTTGTATTACAACTGAAGTAACCTATCTCCTGGGCACTTCTCAGGAGTTAAGTAACTTTGTAATTTGTCTCTGTCTTCCTTGAATTTTAGAGATTTCATTAGCACTGCTTTAAAGGAAAAGGAAGTCAAACTTGGAGGAATAAGCTGAAATTCTTTGTTCCATGAGACTTTTATGCTAGTTTAGCCTTCTAAGTGGACTAGAACAGGAATTGCTACTGTTTCGTGTAATACTTCATAGTGAGAGACTTCTACCTTATACGTGGCTAGTTGTGTGAGTTTTAGGCCCAAGTGTAATTAATTAAATAGTAAATAGAGACCAATAAAAAGCTATTAGGGTTACACCTTTTGCTTTCAGAAAGGAGTAACTTGTGATTTTGTCCTTTAGCCTTGAATTCAGCAATTCTTGGAACTGTGCATGGTACAGAATGGCTGAGACCCATCATTTGGTTTATGGACCACTGGTGTAAGGAAGCAGGTCCACAGAAAGCAAATACAGTAGGTGAAGGTGGTGTAGGGACATGTAGGTGTTTTCATGGGCTTGTTTGGGTATCCCCTGAAGCAACTTCGCATATTAGTTTCTAGTGAGGCTCCTTCTCCATGATTGTTAATTCTGCTGGGTAGTATATGTATATATTTTAAGAATGTAAATTCAGGTTTGGGTAGAAGAGCATCAGTTCATTGTTTGGTACTATTCCTGGTTAGAAATTAAAGGCTTGGACGGTCTCTTACTCTGCAGTGAATTTGTATTTATATACTGCTAAAATGAATTCACAAGCAATTGCTGTGTTCTTCAGCAAAATACCTAATATCAAGGACATCCAGCGAAGGCAGATTTGTTAAGATTTTAATATTACTATGATACATAAGCACAGTTCTTCAGCAAAAACCTCCCTAGAAGGCTGATTCTTCTATTTTTAGTGGAAAATTTGAGCAAAGTACCATAGGAAAGGTACACGGCTTTCCTGTGTGCACCATGTAGAGGAGCTGCATGTTCAGCAATAGGCTTTTGTGGAATTGAGCAAAGCTGTGGCAGGGCTTCATTTATATTATTGTTGTCTGCTAAAATAACACATGAATGAGAGTCATTTTATGATCAGTTCTGTTACACCAATTCTGAAACTTTGAAAAATTGTGTTGCTGGCTTAACTCAGTGTTTTGCTGTAAGATAGGGAGAACTGCTTCTGGATGACAGCTGAACAATTTAAATTACAAAGTATTTTGAGTACACCAAATACTTCTACTCAAAGTTTTGCTTTCCAAAATGAAAGGCGCTTTTAAAATCCGATGTAGAATTCCTGACTGAAAGCCATGAAAATATGTAACTTGGATTTTAAAAATGCTGAGAGCAGCTAACTTCAGAACGTTCTTTCCAAAAACAGTGTAAGGACTGTTTGTTTGTTTCCAAGTCATAGGTAATGCCCTCTTTGGCTTCCAAATCCATTCTGCCCCTACTATTGAGAAACTGTTCAGGATTCATCAAGTACTCCAAAGTACTTCGAAGCACAAGAAATAAGTAGTTAAATGTCGGAGTTGTTAATCACCAATCATTAAACATTCCACAGAATATCAGGGGGTGTGTTAGCTTGTGGGATTTGCTTATGTGCAATTTGTAAAATTGCATGCTTGCAGTCTTGTGTTGTAGTTTGGGGTTTTTTTTTAGATATACTCTGGCAAAATAGATGTCTAAAGCTGTAATTTCTAAAGTAAGCTTGGCTGGAACTACAGTGAAAAGAAGCAGAACCAGCTGCTTATTCCTTCACTAGTCCTAGCATAAGTTCACAGTGGATGTATTATCCAGCTTGGGGAACTATCTAGATTGGTTTGCTGTGTCCTTGTACTAGAAAGAGAAGATCAGTTCATGGATGCAGTTTACTGTGTGGCCGCATAAATGCGTACGTCTGCAAAACAGCAGAATGTAGGAAAAGGAGACTACTTCTTAGCAGTAATGCTAGCCCCATGTTTTTGAGACTTAGAAGTCTGTTTGGATTTTAATGTTACGCTAAAGTTTTGTCCAGTAATCAGGACAAGTGTGGTATTGGGGAACACAGGATAAATGCTTAGGGCAGCTGTGTGTACCACAGCTGACTCAGTAATTGAAGAAACTTCTGTCAGTGATGCCACAAAATAAGGAGCTTGGTTACTTGGAGTGAGATGCACAGCAGAAACAAGTGTGACAGAATAGATTAAATATATTTTCTCCAGTTCATGAAAGGATATGGCAAAAAGTGATGCTCGCAGAACTTGCAACAGCCAGTTCTTGACCCACTTCACTTACTGTTACTTATTTTCTTTCTCTCTGGTACTGCCTTACATAATCTGCTACTCTCTGGCATGAATTTGGAGGGATTAAAAAAATATGGTTATTTTTGCTCAATTTTTTCTTTGCTGCCACTGCAACTCACGTTTTGGATTACTAATTGCTGTTAATGGATTTGCTAATGTTGTTTATTAAAGGTTGTGTAAATGCAGACACCATTTTAATATCTATTAGAGCAGTGTTTAGGTTACTGTGGGCTCTGTTGTGCTAAAATAGCCTGATAGTACAGTGCATAAGGTTGCTTTTAATTCTCTTTATTCCCTGCTATGCCACTCTGCTTTAAGCTCCTTGCAGCAAAGGCTTGTTGTGGCATAGCACTATGCATGTAGGAGTGGGTATTACAACAGGAATTGCTGTCCCTACTGAAGACCATTATGTAAATCAAAGCTTGTTTAGAGTATCTGTATCTTAAAGAGAATTAATTTACATTTGATGTTGAGATGCCATTTCTGCTCAGGGTAAATGGCAGTTATTGAAAATGATGTTTTTTCCCAGTGCTGTTAAAGGCTTGCAGAGAGTTACAGATGTTACAACGCATGCAGCTATGGCTTGCATGTTTTAAGAATGATTAGCTGTAGGAATTCATACATGAGTCTGAGAAACATCACGTATGCTCTTGATCCCATTCTCATAGCTTTCTCTTAAATCTGTTCTTGGCATACAAAAAACTAAATGTAATGAGAGATGTTCTTGTGTACAATCCATACAGTGCCCAGCTGATTCAAGGAAACTGGAGCAAAATTCTTGTGGTGGTGTAAGTGTAAGCTGGGGAAAGATGTGCTTAGTCTTGCTTGTGTATTTGTGCCGCAGCTGTGGCACACCTGTTCCGTGTGACTACTGGGGAACCTTTCAGTGCCTTTTAAATCCAGTAAAGTTCTGAGGCTTCCAGGGTCATGGTAGCTTCTCATTTTTCCAACATGTAGTGCCCTTGGTGGTCAGGGATTGTGAGGAAGAAAAACTTTTTTCTCGTATCACTGATGATTATTCCTCATGAAACCGCAGTACTACTTCATATGTAACTGAGCTCACATGTTTGCTGTGTGGAGCTGCTGACTCTTCAGATGGAGGGTGCCTTTGCAAAGTTGCAGTGGCCCACATTTGTATCCTACTTCTCAAGGGCTGGAAGTAACTGCAGTCATTAGGTGTCTGTTATCTTCAGAGCGTGATGTGCTTGCCATAATTGTAGAAACTTCCTTATCTGGAGAATCCAGAGTGTGGTAACCAGTTACTGTCCTGTTTGTTGGTTTGTCTGTTAAGGGCTTGCAGTATTTAAGGCTGTACTGCAAAAGGAAGAGAAGAAACATCTAGATGGTGGATATATGGACTATGGCAGTTAATTTTGAAGTCAGGAGCTGCATGTTCACTGTGCCTTTTAATGCAAAAATCCAGCCTCAATCCTATAAAGTAAGTTTTCCAAGTTTAAACCTCCATGTGAGTTTCAGAGTGAGCTAAAGGCTGGTGTTCTGAGAAATATTGATTAAATCAAAGTTATTTTAAGTGTTATCAGTGCTGTCCTTGAACTATTGTCTCAATCTTAGGCTTTGTGCTTGGTCTGGTGCTGCTTACAATAGCATTGATATTGTGTATGGAGGGCTCTCGTGGGTTTGAGCTCTGGAACTACAGGTGGATGAGTGGATGTAAAAAGCATGCAGTTATGTCACTTCTTGGTTTTCATCTGTGTGAAATGGCTTCATTCTGATGTTGTGAAACATGATGGTAGTTAAATACAGAGGAGGATTTAGTTGCATATCAAAACAGGCTAAAAGAAGTCGGTTTGTAGAGGAAAAATGGGACTGAAAAGCTAGCTGTGCTGCATGCTGCTTCGGTGTGACCTTGATTTAATTGTTTCAGAATTATAGCTGCTATGATATTTAGACTCTTCACTTTCAGGTGGGAGTTCTATTACGCATAGCGACAGTTTATTGTGTCTGTCAAAATGAGTTTCTGGTTTCTGAAAGGGATCATTATAAGGTACAGGAATGCAAATGTTTTAAAAGGTGATTGGAGTGTTTTGGTACCTCACAAATTGGATAGCCAGTCCTGTGCAAAGCTGCAGGCCTGAGAAACTACTTTTTTAAACTAATAATCCCCATGGGGCTGAAGATGTATCTATAATCTTGGTAGATGTTTGAGATGTGATGAAAGCCTGTAGGCATCTCTTGTTTTCGATTCACCTTGATGGTGTCTGTCTGCCTTTGTGTTCTTCTAACAAGTAAGCCAACATCTTAATGCCTGAAAAACACCAACAAAAGTGTAACTAAAAAGCTGTTTAGCTGTTTGCTTTCTCAAGTGTAGTTGAAATCTTAATTAGCAAAAGGAATGTGACTTACCATATGGTAAATATCACCTGGTACTGATTCAGAGTTTCACTTATAGAAGTCCTCTGCCACAGCCTTATTCTTGTGGGATTCTAATGAGCAAAGATTTCCAGTGTACACTCGCAGCAGGCAGACTATCCCTCCTGCAATTTTGGCACTCAGACTGGCTGTCCCAGGATCTAGTTTCACATCTTTTCCGTGATTGTGAAAACCATTCTTCATTTCAGCCTCTTCACATGTTCCTGTGGCTGCTTCTCAACCTTCGTTTAACAAGTATGTCTGGTGTTTATTAATAAATGAAAATGCATAGCACAGTGTTGGAATAATCAGATGTGCAGTTACACTGGGAGAAGTATGCAGTGATAACCGGAGCAGAGCTTTTTGAGTTTAACACTTAGGACTGTAGTACAGGGTGACCTAGGACAAAAAGTTTCCCCTCATACCCTTTTTTTTCCCGTTACATAATGTAGTTAATGATACTGATCTCCTCTCTAAAGTGTGTTTTCTGGAATCTTAAGTGAAAATAAAAAGGGGGTTATATTAATTTAAAAAAAAAAAGTTGCAAATTTACTTTTTTGTTTTGGAGAGGAGAAACCAGGAACTTGCTTTATGTGTGAAGAACTAGTTTTTGATAGTCTGTTCACAGATCTATCTTATTAGACTTCCCACTGTTGCAGGTAAAATTTTTTAGTAGTAGTGTTACTATGTTTGCATTTGTGAAAGCATTTGGATTTGAACTTCTAAAGTTCTGTACCAGCTTCTTTGTAGGTACTGCTCTGATTTAATGCTTCCATCTAAAGCAGATGGCAGAACAGGATGTTCACCTGTTATAGGCACTGATACATTCTGGCTTATTCGTTTGAGCTCCGAAGTTTGGTTTATGCTGAGATATGAGACTGAACCGGATCAGCCAAAGTGCAGATGAATTTGTTCTCTTTTGCTGTCTCATTAAAGACACATTAAAGCCTCTGTCAGAGGCATCATATAGGTATTTGTTGAAAGAAGCAGCTGCAGGTAAACTTGCCAGAAGGTGTTGGTTGGAGTGCAATGAAATGTGAATGCTTTTGAAAACTTAGTGCTAAATATAGGTCTGAGTACCTGACTTATTGGTTTAGCAGTTCAATTTAATTCTAATTAGAATGTCTTTGGACATAAAGGTTACAGTAACTCAAGAGCCATTACATATGAATGAAGGTTTCATCAGACTTTCATAGTTTTTAGTGGGATGTTTCTAATATGGCAATTGCAGCTACCCAAAGTGTATACATGCCAGTGTTTTTTCTTTGTATTTAGCTAGCCCTGTTGAACTCAGCAGCCCTAAAGAAGTTCATCTTGGGCTAATGTAAAAGTGCTTTCAAGATTTTGAGTCTTCGGATTTTTTTGCCCATTATGAATATTCTGGCATAATGGGGTTGTTAATTTAAACACATTTTGAAGTTGCTTTTATCCAAATATGGACAAAAGCAAGGCTTAAGTGGCTCTCTTCTGAGAACCTAATTTAACAGGAATGCATAGTGACCTTAAAGCACAGGTTACAGTTGCACAGAGATTAACTTTAGAATTCTTTGGAATACATAATTCCAACACAATTGGTAAATACGCTGGAGTGGGCTGCTGGCTTTTTGACAAGTACAAATTTTAAATACAGCTCATCTGCACTTACCTATTGCTATGTGATAGTTATCTTCAATTGTTAACCTTCTCATTTCAGTACGAGGATGTCGCCCTGGGAAGATTGTTCAGATGACCGAAGCAGAAGTTCGGGGTTTGTGCATAAAGTCACGGGAAATATTTCTTAGCCAGCCTATTCTCCTGGAACTAGAGGCACCTCTGAAAATATGTGGTATGTAAACTTTGTATCTATGTGGTTTATGTAGGTATATTAATCTAGTTACATGCTAAGGGTTGGAAGGATACTGAAAGGCAAGTGACCTTGACCTGGGTAATACTGATTAGAGTGAGGGCTTCACAATCTTAAATGTAATTTTGAATTTAGATTGGATTAAGTCAAGAAAAAGCAGCTAACAGTTGGTAGGTTACTGATGCTATTTAGGAGCAAGTTCCATCAGTGGCAAGAGCTGCTTGTGCCCTCACCTACTGCAGATTTTGCAACCTCTCCCTTGTACACTTCCCTAGGGTCTGCTTGCACAGTAGCTGCTACTCTTTTAATGACTATTTCAAAAAACAATTAGCTGCTTAAACAAACCCCAAATATTTAGCATTGCAGTTGCTCTTTTCAAAGTGTAAGCAAAATAAAGATCTTTACATGTTGTGCAATTAAATGCTTAAAAAATAGTTTTGAAGAAAGCATTGTTAGTCTTTCAGTTGAAAAATAAAACTGGATGTAGCATATTAGTTTTAGCTACCATGTAGTAAACTCCTTTAGCTTTACAGGAAATTGTAACAAATACCATTCTTACTGTGAAATATGGATAAAACGTGTGTTCTTTACCTTTCTAAGCATTTCTAAGATGCTAGACTTCTTCAAAAGTACACTGCTGTTAATAGATACACAGGCTTAAAAGTGTTACAGAAGTATTGTAAATCTGGCTGGTAATCATCTTTATTAGCAGCAGACAGTCTTAGAAAGCATAAAATTTCTTGAATTAGGCTTCGTAAAGTGTCATAGTATTAAAATTAAAGCAGTCTTTGCCATTATTGCTAACATGCTGAAAGATGGATTAGCTTCTTCCCAGGCTTGCTTCTGGCAGACCTAATGTAGCAATGTTTCTTACATTAAGAGAGGATATTAACCAATTTTAAAAAAAAACAAAACAACCCCCCACACACTAATGGCAGCCATTTTTAAATGACTAATTGCTTAGTAGGGCGGGAAGATAAAACCAGACCAGCTTGCCTAATTTCACAGAGTTGAAGGTAAAATCTAGCTTTGCCACATTGTGTTTATGCTACACTGAAAAGACTACAGTAGTCTCATCGTATTCCTAGATAAAGAAGAAAAAAATCAGGTATTTAGATTGCACATAAGTCAAAATGTAATTAGCCTCCTTCGAAGTTTATCATTTGTTTAAATTGAGACAGTTGAAAGGACTGTTAGGTGCGCAATAATAGTGTAGCAAATGCATGTTAAAGAAGGCATTTGTTGCGTTTAAGTTGGATTCTGAGCACAGTGATAGCACCAGGAAGTGTCAGGTGCATCTAAATTTAATATTAGAGCATTTGTCAATGATGTGTTTAGATAAAAGTAAAAGGAAGATGATCGCTTTCACCAGAAGCAAAATATGCAGCTGTACTGCTTTGAAGTACTATTTTAGTGTGTTCAGGCAGTGCCTGAGGAACCATTATAGGTTTGCCTTGTCTTGTAATCAAGTCAGTTCAAAATAAGCTTTTACATCTTGAATGGCTGTGTTTCACTGTAAGATGAAAGTAAACGTCCATTTTAAAATAGGTGTGGTTTTTACTGAAAGGCTTTGGCTCTGGTGGATTTCAGTGCAACTTGTGCCCATATGAAGCTGTATTTTAAAATGACAGGTGCCTTGAATGGAATAGTAAATGCTTTGCTCTATTTACAAAATTATTTCTCTAAAATGTTCCTTTTCTCTTTAAGTGTTTTGGTCCCTCTGGCTTGTGTGCAGCTGAAAAGTTCTAGACAATGAAAGCAATCATGATATTCTTTGTGTAATATGTTTACTTGGTAGTTAATTCTGGTGGTGGTAAAGTCCAGGGCGCGTATTGATAGTTCTGGAGTGTTAGACTCAGTGTAGCAATGAGGAGTTATCAATGTTTTCTTTTGGCTGTGACCTGGAGATTTCTAAATACCAATTAGAACAGGAATCATTCTTGTTGCAACTTACATGAACATTATTTTAGCCAGTGAAACTTAAGGTTGTGTCTGGAATTGAGTAGCAGGTAATGTTAACCATTATTAGAAGAAAATTGGGAAGGGATTCCTAAGTGAGAAGTAGTTAATGGAAGAATGCTGCCTAAAGGGAAAGTACTGCATTTCTCATGGGAGAGTAAAGAGGAGTAGAGCTGTATACTCTTCTTGCCATTGTATGCTTTAAGACTTGAACTGAAGAGCGTAAGGGTTTGGGAACCTTTTTTTCTCATGGAAAAAGTTTTAGGGAGGGGTGTATGTTGGGATTTTTGGGTTTTTAAGGCCACAGTAGTTCACATTCTACTGGAGAACAGCTGAGCTTAACAGAGTCAGGATTTTGCCACTGAACAAGCAGCAGAAGTGCTTAGTGTAATGGACCAAGAGGTGGTAAATTTAAATAGCATACAACCTGTACTGAAGGCTTCTTGCATAGCTTTTTTGCATTCAGTCACTTTTCTGATGGTCTCTACGGTCAGCTGGAATACTTCACATGTGTTCTGCAAGTTACTGTAGAGCAGCAGCTTTGGTATCTTCTTGGACCTTACAGTCAGCTCACAGTTAACTTTGGCTAGTCTGATATGCTGTGGTGTCGTAATTACAACAGAAAGCTTTTTCATTGTAAGCCTGTTAAATTTGGAAACTGGCAGTATGCTGAGGAACATGACAGTTATTTTTCCTAATATGGAATACCTGCAGGGATGAATATCTTGTAAGGGAATTGGTCTTGAAGTCTCTGTATTGTTTTTATATGAATAATTGCATCAAAGGAGGAGTTAGCCCAAATGCTGGGGGATGGGGAATCTTAGTTACAGCAGTGTTATGGGAGGACAAGTAGTCCTTTGAGGAAGGGGTGCTCTGCCAGCACAATGTTGTTTCTCACCAGCCTACCTGGATTCTTTACTGATCTGGTTTTGCAGTAAATAATGTGACTTTTTTTTTTTTTCTTCTTAATGCATTGGCTTCTTGGCCATGTAGCTGCTTCATTAGAGGTTGTCTTTCTGACCTTGTTTTAATTTGAACAAATTAGAGCTTGGTTAGAAAGCTTATGCTTAATTATGAAGACTTCTGTAGCTTTTGGTTTTCAGATTTGCTTCCTAACTAAGATAGAAATTCTGCAAATTCGGTGGGCTGTTAACATTTAGGGAGTACTTTATAATCTTAGCATGGCTCTCATTTTTCTGATACCTGTTGCCTATATACAAAAGTCTGTTTTTAAAATATTTATGCTTTTTTTTTAACATCAGTTAATAAAAAGTGGTTAGCTGACTTAAGTTCTTGATTTGTGTACTCTTTATGTTGTTGCACTAACCCTTGGTAAACAATGGTTTTTTTGTTCAGGTGATATTCATGGTCAGTATACAGACTTGCTTCGATTATTTGAATATGGAGGATTCCCACCAGAAGCTAATTATCTTTTCCTTGGAGATTACGTAGACAGAGGGAAACAGTCTCTGGAAACAATTTGCTTATTACTGGCATATAAAATTAAGTACCCGGAAAACTTCTTTCTCTTAAGAGGAAATCATGAGTGTGCTAGCATCAATCGGATCTATGGATTCTATGATGAATGTAAGCAAAACTTATTTCTTTTGAAACACTGTATGAGACTAATAATTGTGTTTTGGAGACACTTCTAGTAGTGGCTCTTGTATTGCAAGGATTTCAATGTTCTATGAACGTGCTTTGAAACTTTCTAAAAGTACATTTCAAACAAAGGTTAAAGTCTCTCTAGAGAATTATTTGTTCTTCTGTTGTCCTTCAAATGCTGTTGCAGGAGATTGAAACTTAAGTACAGTAACAAAAATATAAGCCTTGTGAAGACAGTTTGCTAATATTTTTGTTCAGGTCATGATACACATTGCAGGATGGCTTTGAGGAAACAGCCTTCTCTTCCTAATGTCAGGCTCTGTTTTTGTAGGCAAGCGGAGATTTAACATTAAGCTGTGGAAGACCTTCACAGACTGTTTTAACTGCCTGCCTATTGCAGCCATTGTGGATGAGAAGATCTTCTGTTGTCATGGAGGTAAGCTGATGACTGCTTTTAAAGGCTGTGTCTAACCTGATCTTTGAGTTAATGCTATACCAAATGGAGTGTGGATGTGCATACCTGATATTTAGCTGGAGATGTTTAGCATTGTATTGTTCTGTAAAGGTCACTGTTATGCCTTGTGATTTTCTGTGCACCGGGCAGCAGAGGTGTCATTCTTACCTGATATAGCCTTCTGCCTTGGGGCAGGTACATCTGTAAGTATTCCCATCAATACACTGAAATCTGGAATTATTGTCTAATTTGCCAAGTCACTTACTGTTAGCATCTAATGGTGCCATTTTAGCTAACGTTGGCATCCCTGGCAGTGAAGTGAAATAACCTTCACAAGTAACTCCAGCTTCTATGGCCTTGGCTTCTTCAGCTGGTTTCACAAGGTGTTGGTGGAAGGGACCTGTAAGGTCACATTGTCTTTGAGCAGCAGGTTTGACTGACATTTGTTAACAGTCATAGCAGTTCAACCAAGACTATCTGAAACCTTTGCTGTTGAAAAACCTATGTTCTGTGGGCACCTGTCCCAGTGCTGCCCTGTTCTTGTAGTGAAATAACTGTTTGGGATCTGCTCAAAGCTTGTAATTTTTCTGAATATTGGAACTTAACTGAGTGCCCATGTTCGTAGAAGGGAATTCCCCATGTTTTTACAGGCAGTGATGCTTACAGGTTTCCAGGACCTTTCAGGGCCAAACAATTGACAAGAATCTCAAATTGTAGTAGGAACCATCCTGCCTTTTGCAGCTGGCTTTGCAACTACTGCATTAACAAGCAACTTGATGCCTTGCAGTGAGTGATCAGAGGTGGTCTGATAGGTGTCATGCCTGCATTGTCAGTGAGATAATTAGAGCTCACTGGAAGTTGGGAGCTCTGTGGCAACTTTTAGTTCTGACATCTCCACTTGGAATTGGAAGTAGTGTGCTCCCAAAATTCCTGAGGCTCTTGTAGAGTTTGTGAGGTAGTCTTGATGGCTGCCATCCTGCCAAAATCCTGTAAAAATGATCCTGACTTTTCTTGCATCTTGTACTGAAAGCTTCTGCCTTCAGTGCTTGCTAGCATAAGCTGTCAGTCTTAATGCATAATATGCTCTGAGGTATTGTCATGTCCCTGTAAATACAGAACTAATGCATTGGTAGACAGTTGAGTCTAGGTGCTTGTCTCCAGGTAGGAATGACATGTTAAAGTACTTGTATTCTCACAGGTCATCTTTTCATCTCGGTCTTAATCACTGGTGTCTTGTTGTTGTTGTTGTCTTTTTGGTTTTGGGGTTCTTTTGTTTGGGTTTTGGGTTTTTTTTGCTGGTTTGGTTTTTGGTGTTTTGTTTTTTTTTTTTTTTTCTTTTTTTAAGAACCGGTACCTAACTTATCAGCTATCTCTCATGATTTTAAGAATATGAGATACAATGTTGCTTCTGCACTGAGTTAGCAAATCATCAGTGGCTAAAACTGTAATAATTTTGCTTTCAAAAAAGCTGGTGAAGGAATTATTCTTTTACTAGTATTATACTTATTGAATTTTATTTAGGGAGCAGTAGAGAATGAATGATAAAATACTGTGATGTTTCAGACAAACCATTAAGCTTAGGTGGATGGTAGAAGGTTACCAAGGAAGCTTAGCAGGTAGAATGCTATGTTGTATGATGTTCTGTAACAAAATTGTTTGTTTTGTATGTATATGTACTTGAGACCTGAGTTGTGAGCCAGAAGTCTAGAAAGCTAATTTTCAAGAAAAAAAGTAAAGCTTTGTTATAAATGTATTGGGGCTATTGACCTCTTGTGTAAGCAAGTAGGAAAACGTCTATTTTGTGCATAGTATGCTTTAAGGATCCTCTTATGAAAAGCAATATTTTGTTGCTTTATTGAACGCTAATTGTCCCTTCAACTTGTATAGGCTTCATCTGTAACTAAAATTACTATCACTCGCAACCACTCTGCGGCTGTGAAATGAAGTGATAAAATTACTAAATGTGCTGTGTGCTCCTAATAAATGGAAGTGGACATGCAGCGCACAAATCAGTTTTGCCCTTTTTCCGCTCTTTTCCAATCCTATCCAAACTGCATTCCAGATCCCATGAAGTCATGGACGGTCAACGCCTTTTCATGATGTTACTACTATAATAAACACTGAGGCAGCAACACAAACCATGCAAGTCTGCTGGAGGTTGAAGCTAGCATGTAGATATAAGGTAGGTGCCTTTTTTACTATATTGCGCATTTTTGCATAGTTTATTTTAAAAATATTGTCCTCTGGGATATATAATAAAACTTTGCAAAACCGCATAACATAGTAAAACAAAAGGCACCTAACTTACCCCAGTAGGCTTAAATACAGCTTAAAATACTGAATCAGGTGGTTTTGCCTAGACCTTTCTGGGCATCTGTTCTTTTGAGTTCTCTGTCTCACAGTATAAGTCAGACCTTTCTCTCCTGTCTCCAAATGGTCATGCTGCTGAAAGGATATTTTTCATTGTACCCCTCCCATCACCTCCCTCTCTCTTCCCTGTCTTTATATGTTGCTCATACAAGTTATGTTTTGACCTTCTCTGAAGTCTGTCCTCTCAGCTTCTGACTTTGCTCCTTATCTTACTTCATTAAAGCTTATTCTATAACCATTAGCTACTTCTCCTGTTTGCTCTGCTTTATATTCCATACAATATTGTCCTCTTACCTATGATACCACTCTGTAGTTCAGATCTAATCTTTAGAGACCTTGTTATTGCTTTCAAGTTTTATAAACTAAGTCCATGTTGCAGTGTCATGTTTATGGAATACACTGGTCATATCATGTTGGATTTAAGCTCTGAGATGGGAGTCACGTTCAGTAGAATACTGGATTTATGTAATATTTTCAAGCTCTGGAATTCTGTTCTTGCGACATTAATGATGGTGAAATGTCTGTTGAAGGTTAAGTCTACGTGACAATTTTATGCAGCATCCGAGAAGACCTTCTGCATTACACTATAAAAACAAGTAGCCATCACTTTTACCAATTCCACTTGATCAGGGAGCAGTTGAAATCTAGAGCCTGGGTTTGCCGGGTCTGTCAGGAGTAATGACAGTTCATTTTCTGTTTTCCCTTAGGGAAGGTGTGCTCTTACACTTAAAGAAGATAGTATACTGAAAGATACTTTTTCTGTGCTTGTCTTGTCACATGATGACAGTTAACTTAATTCAATTGTGTAATTTCCAGTTTTCTTTCAGTACACAGTAGATTGCAGCAATGACTGTAGCAGCAGCAGCTTGACAGTGAGCTTTAGCAGCCTATGTTTGCGTTCTTATTTCCTTCATTTAATGCTGATCATCTACAGCTTGTGTCTGTGTAAGTCTGAATATGAGACGAGCTATTTCTTTTTGTGCAAGGGAAGTTAGGAAGATGTTTGGGAGAAGACAACCTCCTGGATAGTTACAGAAAGGCCTACAAACATGCAGTTTTGTGGGGTTTTGCTATTTTGCAGTGATGTAAAATAGCACAAAAAATAACAAGCTGCAGAGTTGAGATGTGGTTGTAATAATGCACTTTCTTTTAAAGAATTCCACGTTTTGTGTGCAGGCTGAAACACAGATGTAACCTCATGGAAGGTCACAAGCTGGTTGCTTACTTCACTAAGATAGTCTATTACTATCTCGGGGGGTGATGCTCAGTAGAATCAGAGTAGAATCCACATGCGTTAATGCTAATGTACTCTGTACGTAAATGGATCAGATCTGGGGAAGTGGTAGGCTGGTCAGAATTTAAAGCTGATTGTCTACTTGAATTTATATTACTATCCCTGTATTGTTGTGTGAATAGATTGACTGAATCTCCTTTGTCATGCTATTTGATGTAAGATTTGTGCCATCCTTCACAACCTCAAGGTAATATTGTGAAGACAGGTTTAACAAGCTAACGAGGATAAAGGCTTTTATTGTAAGACTGCTTCAACAGCAACAACAGAAATTTCAAATCTTAATACTTGGGAAAAAAGTTCAAGTCTCTTTAGCAAATGCATTGGAGTCATTGTTCCTGTAACACATACATCACCACTGTGTGAACTCTGATGCCAGCTGAAATTATTCTACACAGTGACTCATTCCAATGGCAGATATTTTCTATGATGGTCAAAGTTCTGGACTGAGTATGTATATGATTTGTTATATGAAATATGTTTCATCACAAATTAGGCCCTCATGCTCTATTTCCAAATTTGCAGCTTTTTTCATTTGGTTATTTTGGCCTAGTAATTTAAGTCACTTTAATTTGGCCTTTATTTGAGAACATGTTAAGGTGCTAGAGCATCTTGTGGGCTGTCTTTCATGCCTGTATGCCTCAAGTAGAAAAGTCTGGAGTGCTTAAACTCTTTGGAGGGTGACTTTGGAGTCCCATGCTTTGGCTGTAATTACATGTCAATATAGCAAAACTATGCAGAAAGAGCTGTGTCTTTTTGATAAATGATTTTTTTTTTTTTGAGTAATCGAGGTCCTACAGTTTTATAAATGACTAAGCAGCTGAACTATAGTAAAGAATCGCCACCTCTGTGCTCCCTAGCTGTTGTAGTTGCGCAGTCTAGTATTCACTTACAGCATCCAGTGACTGCTGCTCAGCTGAATCAACTGAAGGGATTTTCCTTTAGCTTTTATAAAGTAAGGTGGTTGTAAAGAATGTTATCTGCACTCGTTATAATTGTGTTAAATAATGAGCATGCTATTCTTCAGTGATTATTTCTAGTAAGCTGTTTGAAAGATTATTCTTAACTGTAGAGTTCTGTGCTTTGTGGCTAAAAGCATTGTAGGAAAATGGTTAAAACCCCTTGCTAATTTCATTTGTGTTATTCTCTGTCCTTCTGTTCAGGAACTTAAATGTCTTATAGCAAACTGTCTTTTATTTCTATTACAGTGGAAACAATGGATGCTGTATGACTCTGAACCTCTAATTGTATGTTCTCTGGAACTGTTTTTACAGGTAAAATATGTAGATAAGTCACTTGTTTTCTTGTACTTACAGGTCTGTCTCCAGATCTCCAGTCAATGGAACAGATCCGGAGAATTATGAGACCTACAGATGTTCCTGACACAGGTGAGCTACATGGAATTTACTGTAAATGGGTCTTAATGATGAAACAGGTTCAGTCAATTTCTCTAAAGGCAATGTGGTGACTTAAGGCAAACTCTGTTCCCAGTACAGTATTCCTTGACGTCTGTGTAGGGCATGGGTCTTCTTCCTCATAATGGCTGAGTTATCTGATCTGTTAGAGGCTATTGCTCATGTTGTCATAGCAAAGTAGGATACGTTATCCAAGTTTGGATATGTTATCCACAACTTTGCCTTAAAACAAACTCCAGAAACTTAAAGCAAGGTCAAATGAAACTAAACAGCTAGGCTTTTTTTTCTTGCCTTAGTTAGGCTCACCCAAACTTTTTAGTCTGTCAAAGAACCTAATTATTCAAAGCTTGCTGAGTGTTACTTACAAGTATTCAGGCTTCTCTCTACTTGGGGCATGTCTCCTTCCTCTATAAATGTGAAAAGTATAGCTCCTAAATCACCACAGATGAGTTTTCAATTGCCAGTGCTTTCTGTGTAATATTCTTCTGAATGGTTTAATTAATCTTCCTCAATATCCCCTCTATTCCTGATTTTGTTACTGGTGGATTGGAAAGACTGACAGGCTATAAAATTGAATGGTTTTTGAAGTACTGATTTCAACAGTGGTCTGAAATTAACTTTCAGAGGAGATACCCCATCTAAATGTTTTTTTGAAGCACAAACTACAATTAGAGTTGAGCCTTGGAATAGAATAATTCTACTTCCTGTAAAGTTCCTCAGTACTGATGCATAGGAGTAACTCAGACTATATTTATGTATCTACTGTCTGTGTTAAACAGCAACATTTCTGTTGAAGATGATATATACACACTTGACACTGAGAAGCATTACTAGAGTAGTGAATGAGTGTGACTGTAGTATAAATTACTACATTGTTCTTTTATGCTACTTGTGCATTAAATGCATAACCAAGTAAATGTCAGTACAAATGAGTCAGTCTTTATGAGAGCTCTCAGAAGAGGTACCTTCTGTTCAACAGGCTAATACTACTGCCTGAGCCACCCCCACTTCAGGAATGCCCTTGCAGAATGTAGTTCTGGTTTCCATGGACACTCTACTAAAATCATATGTATTCTTAGTACCTCCTAAAAATAAGTGCAGAGATTAAAACAAAGAAAAGAAAATAAAAGTAAAAAAAAAGGGGGTTTTGATCCATGGAGTGGTTTGCAGGTTTAATTCTGCTTTCGGAAGCAATAGCTGGATACTTATTAGCAGGTAAAATGAAATGTCCCCTCAGAGACATGTGTGCATATAGTATAGTGGCATAGAAGGTCTTGGCCTTTTTGGACCTATTTAAGGCAGCTGATACTACAGATTGAAGTAAGTCTTATGGGAAAATGAAAAATAAACTGAAGTGGTCTCACTTCTGTGATAGTTTCAAGTCCTTAAAAGCTGTCATGTCACTTGGTGAATGTGCTTGTTGATGCAGAAATTCTTGGTAGGTGCTTGTGTGGCTTGTGCTGCAAAGATTATTTTGATACCTTATTCTAGTCTGACGTAAGAAACCCAACCTTTTCAACTTCAGTTTAAATACTTCTTCTTTTGGTGGCATTTTTATGGAATTTTGAAGCTGTTCGCTCAAATCTGATTCAGTATTCCAACTTAAATCACTTGCCTTTGTTAACTGTTAAGTATTTGCATTTTGTGAGGCCGAGGTTTAAATCATGTTTTGGTCAGTGTTGCCAACCATTTTCCTATTAGGAAACTAACTCCCTCTTTTGTGTAATCTTGAATGTCTGGTATCAGCTGTGTTGTGGTATGCTCCTGGTCAGCCTAAGCTATTGCAATGGTGTTGTGTGTTAAAATATAAACCTACTTGAGCAGCATAGTTTAGTTTAGACAAACCTATTGCAGCATTCTGCTACACCGCTGCTGAAGATTATAGGATAGGTTTCTCTGTTCCTGTTTGTATCCCTAAAGGTGATTTGATTTGGGGGAAGAATTAGAAGAGGAAGTGCTTCCTAAGTAGCTAAGACAAGCAGCTTCTGTCAGTTGTTGGAAATTCTTGATAAATCATTGGGGATTGCAGTGTAACTGTTCTGTTTTGAAAAACATGTTGTTCAATATAGAACTGAATTTCAGTAAAGTAAGTTTTTTGTCATATGCTCTCTGTGTTCAGTAGTTTATTTCTAGATATTTTATGTAAAATGCAGTTTTTATTTGCTCTGTTCTTTGTCTTCTGAAAGGAAATCTTAGGAAGTCTTAGCCTCTGCTAGAGAGGAGCTGTGACAGGCACCATAGACCATTTTGATAGCTGTATGTAAATGCAAAATGGTCTAGTTGCACAATAGGTTTCAGATATTAGTTTTGCTTCATTGCAACTTGTTAGTTAAGAAATAGTGTCTTAAGCATTTTGTTTAGCAAATAACCAGATGTAATTGTAAATCAAATCTTCTTGATGCCAGATAAAGGAGCCTGTTGTCATCTTTCACATTATGAAACAATGCTCTGAAGTATTTAAATGCCTGTGGGATAGTCATCGCAGGCAAAGAATTTAATGAAAACTATGAAATACGTTTTGAATGTTTTTTGGTTTGCATTGTAGTTGAATTGGCCTGGTTCTTTCTCGTGTGAAAACGCTTTGAAAGTTCTATGTATAAATGCATTGGAGTTGATACAGAGAATTTTTTTTAGTACCCAGTTTTAACTCCAGATTTAGCTGACCTTGTATTCACAGCAGAAAAAAGATCTTGACCAGTGCTAAAATAGCAGAGGGGTTTATTGTTCCAGTTTAGATTCCAGGCTGATTGGCATGGGGCTTTTAGAAAAGTCAACAGTATTCCAAGCAGACTGAAAGTGTTATCAGAATTCTGCCATGTTATATTTTGAGTAAGTCTTGTCAGGTTCTTGTGTGGTAAGCAAGGGAAGAATCAAATCTGTTCCGTGTTCAGAAGCTTGCGACACAAATTTATTTGATGTATTTGTGACTGGCCTTGCTTGACATAGGATTTTAAAATATACTGCAGCTTCCAAAATAAGCTTTCTTGGTGAGCTGTGAAGTTGATGGCTGCCCTCTAAAGTGAACCCACTGCAGTACTTCTAAACTCCTCAAATACTCACTATAAACATGCTGGGTATTACAATTAAATACTATTTCAAAGAGCTATCTTTCAAGTTACTGTCAATGGTGAGATGAGGAAAAAAATCTCCAGGCTTATGCAGTTCATATCTTTTGTCTGAGTTGCAGCTTAAGTGTTGCTGAATTTGTTGCCAAGGCGTATTTGCTTTAGGAGAGCTGCTCTGGTAAATACAATAAAACTATTTCATACTATAGCATGATACCTCCTAAGATGACCATCCTCACTTGTATTATCTTTCAAAGGCTTGCTGTGTGACCTACTGTGGTCTGACCCAGACAAAGATGTGCAAGGCTGGGGTGAAAATGATCGTGGGGTCTCTTTTACTTTTGGTGCTGATGTGGTCAGTAAATTTCTGAATCGTCACGATCTGGATTTGATCTGTCGAGCTCACCAGGTATGAATTATACTGCTGTTGCTTCTTAAAACCTCTCCTTCTAGATTTTCCTGTGTCTGCTGTTTTTCAGTATCATGTATTTGAAACTTCTTCATTGTGTTACTTCTAGGAAAAAATATTTTTCTCATAAAGAGGACTATAATCCTGTGTCCTTCTATTGATTTATATTGAACCGTTTAATGTCAGTGAAGTAAAATTGCTAACACTAGATTTTCACAGTGATGTCTGGTTTTTGTATTGTATGTTCACTGTTTAGTGTTATATCTGAATGTTAGAGGTAAAGTCCCATGTTTAAAGTGGCAAAGTGAATTTGAGATTTACACTGAAGTTTCAGGGTTGTCCATTTCAGTAGTAGCCAGTTCTCTGGTAGCTGTGGCTTAAACTATCTGCTTCACTTCATGGAAGTATTAAATGTGTTTTGAATGTATCTACAAACAAGTCTGTACATAAAACATTTCACCATTACCTTCATTTTGGTTTCTCTGTTTAGAATGCTTTGGCATATATTTTTTGAATTACTAAAATGTGCAGAAAGCAAGGTTATTTTTGGCATCATCAATATTTAAGTGTGCTTTTTTGCTGTTTTTATTAAGTTACTTTAAGCAAGTGTCCTAGTTAGGTGGACACCAGGTTTCAATTTCCTGTATAACATTTCAGTGTCATTATTTAGTCAATTTCGAAAGCTCTCTCCTTTTTATTCTGTGTCACTTAGACTTGGGTATACTATTGGAACCCTTGAATATTTCTCCTTGCAATTCTAATGCTAAAAAACATTTAAGATTAGTCAGTGTATGGAATAGATATTAAGATTAACTGCTGATCGAGATCGGTAGCAATTTCTTGTATTCCTGTAGTCACTTCAGCTCTTCATATAAGGAGTATGACATCCTTTAAAGTACCATGGTGAATTGACTGGACCAAAGTGAGCAGTTGATGCACTAGTTTCAGTACATTATTAAAGTGATGCTTCTATTTTGGGGAAGAGAGAGCATCCTTAGCTGATAATCCTGGCACTATTTTAAAGGTGAATTATGCTCTTAGAGAAAACATGGCAGAACCACTATGCTTTTAGAGCATCAAAATTCCAAAAGAGCTTACATTTGAGATTTTTGTAGTCAACATCCAGTATAAGTAAAACTCAACTATTACAGTTGCAATGAAGTTGGTATCCACACCATGTGTGTTCTGAACTAATAGGTCAGACATTCAAATTCTGTGTATAAGCCATAAAATGCTGTGAGTCTTTGAAATGGCAATGCATAATCAGACTTAAGGTATGAAATACTGAACAAACTGGCGCATAGTTAACACTGTAAGTGTCAGGCAGGTTAAAGTACCTGATTTGACCTTCAGTGTCCAAATAAGACAAAATGACTGAAATGCCAAGACATACAATAGCTTTTTTTGTTGAGTTTTTGCCATCTCCTTAATATAAATCCTATTTGCCTCATGACTGGCTTTTTTTCTTCAAAATAGATCTCTTCTTTTTTAATATGAGCTGTATTGATTTCTGTGGTGTTGACAGGTGGTTGAAGATGGATATGAATTCTTTGCTAAACGGCAGTTGGTCACGCTATTCTCAGCTCCAAATTATTGTGGAGAGTTTGACAATGCAGGGGGCATGATGAGTGTGGATGAAACTCTGATGTGTTCCTTTCAGGTATGATGCATTTGTACAGTAAATATTGTGTTAGGTGTTGGACTGTATGGACTGAGTCAGCTTGTTGTGTTTATGGTTAGTCTAGAGTAACATGAGCTACAAAGAGGACTGCACAGCAGTCCATGATTAAAACTGCAAACCAACTGTTCTCCAGAGAACTGTGTGTGATTTGTTGTTTTCCAAACTCCTGCATATTGAGTTACTCCCTCTATTTGGATGCTAATTCAAGAATTTAATTGGGTGATTCTTTTTAGTCACACCTAGTGATTAGGCGACCTAATTATGCAGACTAATGGACTAGTGGGGCCCTTTTAATGTGGTTATTCTGATCAGGTTTTAATCTGTATTCTTTCCTGGACATGTTTTCAGCCCCTTTTCTTTCCCTTTCTTACCCCAATGTAGTGGTAGAACTAGAAGTATTTAGAAGTAGTATTTCTGTTGTATGTAGGATTAAGAAATTTGTAGGCTTGTGATGTAATTTTCTCCCCATCCATGTTCCTGCTGAATGAAATTTCATGTTGGCTTAACAGTATTTGAAATGTTCCTAGTTGTCACTGACTCAAAAGAACTCTTTTATTTTCTCCAAGATATTGAAACCGTCTGAAAAGAAAGCCAAGTACCAGTATGGGGGACTGAATTCTGGGCGTCCAGTCACTCCACCTCGCACAGCTAATCCACCGAAGAAGAGGTGAAGAAAGGAATAATGTAGAAACACCATCAGATCTGTCAAGGACAAAACTCCATATTACAGTATATAATGTGTGCACTGTAAAACCATCCAGCCATTTGACACCCTTTATGATGTCACACGTTTAACTTAAAGAGACGGGTAAAGGATCTTTATTAATTTTTTTTCTAGTAGAAAGATGTGCAACACTGTATTGTAACAAGTATAGCTCCAAGTTCTAATATCCAGCATAGAGTTAAAAAAAAATACTAGGAAAAAACTATTACAACTTCATATTCACATTTACCACGGTTTTTAAAGTTGACCAACATCCCAGTTAAAACTTGATGTAATAGTTAAACCAGATGAGAGCATGATGTTCCATTTGTGTAATGTGGTCTTATTGTTGCTTGATTGCTTTTACTTTGGTTATTTTGTAGCTAGAATGATGCAAATATGGTATCTAGTCTTATTTCCTGGCTCTCTCTTTGAAATTGAAATAAAGAAGGGCTGTTTAGAACAGCCATTGATCTGTTATCCTCCCCATAGTTCCTTCTTGTTCATAATAATGCTGCCCAAATGTGTGCCCCATTACACTGCAAAGTTTCTAGTATGGTAGTGATTAAAAGGCAAATTAAGTCCAAAAAGCCCAGGCTGGACAGCTTGACAGCCAGCATAAATTGAGACAGAAACCCCTGTCTTGACTTTTTAACTTAAACTGCCACACAATGAAATTGTGCACTACACTTTTAAATTATTGACGTTACACTGTGCTATGGCACTTCATTTAACTTAGTTAGGACAAAAATGGTATTGACTATTAGTTGGTAACTTGATTATGTGGTACCTTGGCTTTAGTTTTATTAGCATGAAACACCTTTGGCATGCTTAGCTTCCAGGTAACTCCTTACCTGCATCAAAGTTCATCTTACATAGTTCCACAGAACATGAAGATCCTTATTTGCTAAGCCTTTGAAAGCTGACATTCTTTTTCATAAGAGGGTGTGTTTAAATGGATGTTCGTCAACGGACAGTAGGCTAGCTGACAAGTGGTGAGCTGCAAATGCTGTAGGAATGTTCAACATGATTATAAGGCTTATGTCACTAAAGATTATCCTTTGGATTTTCATGATCAAGTTTCATATACTATTGTATAGACTTCTGCTTTGTAGTGTACTATAGTAGCAATAATTTCTGTACATGATCAAGAGTTATGCAGTATTTCTTTTCAGTTCTCTCCTTTCTCAAAAGAGTTAACATTGGCAAATGACAAGATACAGAGAAGATAGAAAATTTATAGTAAGATATATGAAAGGCACAGAATTGTGATGCTTTAGGATGCAATACTTATTGGACATAACTACAAAAGCTTTTACTGAATATTGTCAAATTTGTAAGATTCTTTGGGGGAAGGCTTCAGATTTATACCATTCTAAATGTGCATCAGTAGATGTAAAACTCTTCAGTATTGTCTTTGAAAATGTTAAATTGAGGATTCTGGTAACTTACGTTTTATGAACTGGCACATTATATAATGCAAGAGATATATTGATTTCTGACACGGTGAGCAAGTTCTTTAAAATGGATTTAAGTCTCTTTTCTAATTCCATTTTGTTTTAAATGCATATTTTAAATGTAGGTTTTTTCATTTAGTAAAAGTTGTCTAATTCATTTGAATGAAGTCTGACTGGTTATTTTAACATACCTTACTGTTCCTCAAGAAGTGTGGAGTTTCATATTAAAAAAAACACAAAACAAAACGAAACAAACCCAAACTTACAGCATATATATTTTATTGATTTATATTGGATTGGTCTGTGGTTTTGAACAGTGGTTTAATTTACCTCACCTTCAAGCAAGCACCAGAGTTTCAGTACATAAAACGGAGAAGTAGATTCCTTCTGGTATTGCTCAGAGACATTTGTTATTGAAGGTCAGTGATGAGAGTTGTGTAAGTGAGAATACCATCAGTTTGTGACAAGGTAATTGATGAAATGAATTCTGTAAACCTTGACAGGCTAACTTCCTGCTCTGAGTCACTGCTCACTTGAGATTTGGTTTTACAGGTTTTGAAAATGCTGGGGTTTACCAAGTGCAAGCCTCTATTATAAGAAGCATCATGTTAACTAAGTATCCGGATTAACACTTTTCCATTTTTCCTTAGTTTCTGGAACAGTGTCCTCTCTATTGTGAATGTCCAGGTGTAAAATTGTTTGTTATGTGAGTACCTAACATGCTTGCTTGTGTTACAGATGCTGTGTCAAAAGGAAAATAAAGTCTTCAGGCCTTCCTGTGTGTCCTAAAGAAATAGAAAGTTTTTAGTTTATTTTATAGTACTGGAAAGCCAGATCTGATGGTGGTATTCTGAAGAATTGCTGGGTTTATATAGCAGCAATCACTTGCAAAGGATTTGAGCGCTGTTTCGACTTCTGGGGAGTTGGGATGTCTCCTAACATCCATCATCATATTGGGGGGAATAATGGTTTAGTAATGTTACCACTATAGATATATACTATATAGATATATAGATATTGCATACTGAAAGTAAACCAGGAGGATCAGCTACATAACAGAACTCTCCATACCATTTTAGCTGATGTTTACCATGTTAATTGAGATCTTCAGTATTTTTACTATTTGTCCATTCTGGAAGAGGTAAAAAATGGAACCTGAATCCAATTGTACTCAGATAAAATTAACTCCTCCTGTGGAAATCACTAGTGGTTTAATTGCTAACAGTATTCCCTCTGTGTAAGTATCTTGTCCATACAAGCCTAAAATGCCACTACATAGCACAGTGTTAGTGTGCTGGGAAGTTACAGGAGGATTCTCAAATGAGCTGTTATACCATTTGAGGGATATTTTTGTATGTTCTCCCCCTACCCCTTTGAGGGTAGTATTTCTGATTTCATAGCAGAGTACAATATGGCATACAGCCTCTTGCCTTGTTCCTTTTTGGTTGGCAGGCATTTTGTGATTCTAAAACACTTGAGAAATACGTGCTTTTAATCTGATGGAAAATATTGTCCCAAAAAGTGCTTCTTGGGGTTTTTTTTGTGTTGATTCATAGGGGATTCTTGCTTTTACATGTTTTTTTTTTTTGGAGTGTTTTTTGTACGCTTCTTAGTGGTTAATGATTTCTCTTCATGGAATATTCATAATTGTTTGATGCTTTAAAGAAGAAGATGTTTCATATAGTTGTGGTGGTTATGCTGCTCTAATATCTTGAACGCTTTTTCTTTTAGGTAGTGTTTGTACTGATCTGACCTAGTTCCAAAAAATGCTGTAGAAATAGACTTACTGAAAACACTGATGGTCTTACACTAGTGGTTTTCGTTCAGTTAGCAACGTTTGGACGCACAGAAGTACATGTGGCTGCTGGAGTTTGAGTTCATCTTTTTGCATCTAGTTCACTATGATTAAATGCAAGGGTGCAACTGTTAGGTGTCACCAAGCTTCACTATCCTGTTATGATGACCGTTTTTGTGTTTGTACTGTATCCTGTGTTCAGAGAGGAACAAATAGGTATGTATAACATGGATTGTAGTATCCTATTGCAGTACATTGCTGTGTACTTGGCTGGGAAACTCTGATGGAAATTCTTCTGGTCTATGGAACGAAGTTGGTTTTGTTGTTAATAGCCTTCATCCTTTTTGTAAGATTGCTTGAAGATAAAGATCCTCTTTGCTGAGTTTCTGCCAAAAGATGATAGAAGTAGGAGCTGATGAACGGCAACATATCTTTTATATGAAGAAATGTTCCTGTCTGGCTTATCTTTTGGTAAGCCCAAGAGGATATTGCCATCAAACTGTGGAAGCTGTTAGATTAAATGACTGGAGTTGTATATGATTAGTTTGGGATTGGCAGACATTTTTTGCTGTGTAGTAATGAAAACAGAAGAGACACTACTGCTGTCTAACATGGTTGAACTGAAGGTGATCTGTTTTGTGTAGCTGGAATTTTCAGAATCTGTAGATGACAAATATCCCATGTTTCACCTTTGGTGTGAAGCTCAAATGTTAACGGAAAAGGGTGCCTACTTTGAGAAGGCTCATGTAGATGACAGCTGTTAAAAACCTAGCTTTTAAGCAGATTCTGAATTTGTTCCTGGTAAACTGTCTGTGGTTGTATCAGTGGCTGGTGTTTCTGGAACTTTCCTTGCTGTCATGTTTGTTGGAGAAGACACTTTATACAAACCTAGCAGGTAGCGTTACAGCTAAGCAGAGAGCAGAAGCAAAGTGATACTGTCAATATTGTATTGCTTTTGAACTTGCTTGAGTTGTAACTTGATGCATGATTGGCATCTGCCTGCTTTGTAATGTACATGAGGATGAAAGTGAATATTTGGCTTCAGATTAACTGGTGAAAAGGCAAGGGCGAGAGAATGTCTCCTTATGCTGACGCAGAGATGACTGCAGTGCAGTCGGATGTCTCCATCCCTGAGTCCACATGGGCTAATAATGTGCTTTAAAGAGCATTGTGTTAATCAAAACAGAATTGTGATGTTCCCGTACACAAGTCCTTCTTGTCAGTAAGGAGGCTTAGGATATTTAGGCATAGCCCTGGATGTCTTTTTCCTCTGTTGTCATCTGTTTGCTTCTGCTAATTACCAGTAGCAGCTTTCAAAATCACTCTCAGTGCAGCTGCATACTTTTTTTCCACCTGGATCATACATTGATCTTGCTTTGTTCCAAGGTTTGAGCAGGGTTTTGATGACAGCATCTAACAAGATGGCTGCGTGCAGCTCATGGGCTAATAACGAAGCATTCTTCTCATTGCATGTCTCATGATTCAAGCTGAAGGAACCTCAGGCCATGTTGAACTGAACACGGGAATACCATATGACAGTAAGTCAGTGTTGGGACAGTAAGTAAATTACTAAGATAAGATGCAAGTTTGGGAACTGTATGATGTTACGGGTCTGCCAGGTTCTCATTCATGGATTTCTGGACCTGGTAGTGCCTGAGTATCTTCCTTGTAGAACCCTCAAGTTGTTGGGAAACCAGCGAAGGTGTCTAGTCATTTGTGTATCTTAGAGTGCCTTGTCAAAATAAATAATAATGATCTCAACGTGTTACTTGGTAATAAGGACAAAATTTATTGGTTCCTGGTGTCCTGTTTTTGAACTCATTTAATCTCTGCACCTGTATTCCAAGAAATAAGAATGCAAAACCAATTCAAAATAGCTGTTTGCCACAAGCCCTTGCCAATATGTGGCTGTAGTAATCTTTTCCAAGGAAAACTCCTCCTGCTTCTTGAAACAGTCTGAACAGGTGGAGCTTTAAACAGTGTACACTCACTGCATGTGGCCTAGTCCAGCCCTTTTCTCATGTTCTTCTGCTGCTTTAGGTAATAATCTGCAGCTCAAGCTGCCTGTTCAGCCTACTGCAGGCTTAGTCCTAGAAGCAAGCGTTATCAGGAACAGGTGCTAACCAGGTCCAGCTGCTAATACAGATTGGCAAAAGCTATTCTGTATGTTCAAGTGGAGATGTAAGCTCTATGTTTAAAGGTGAGAAAAGCTCACAGTCAGAGATCTAGAAACAAGCACCATTTGGAAAATCATCTTTAAATAGGGTGGACATGCCCAGATGTTAAGTTTCAGTGTTTTAACTTAACCTGAGGTACTGTTAAGTGGACAAAGTAAGTCAAATAGGCAAGATAACAGTTATTCTACTCCTACAGATAGCTGATATTCAAGAATAGTGTATTTCAGAGAGCAAAATCATTAAATTACTGGGTTTTCCCTTGGTAGAGAGTTGTCTGCTTCTGTTGCTCTGAAGGGTTTGAATCTTCAGGCTGCAAGAGAGAATGGTGTAGATGGATCCAATTATTGAGAAGGTTTAGCCATGAAAAACTGGTATCTTGTGAACAAACTGTTGCAGCTCGTGTCATGAAGCTGAGGAGCACACAACATTGATGAATGCAGTGAAAAACCTTGGCGAGTAAACATATTCCAATGTATTTTTTGTATCCATTGCTTTGAAGTCTCAACAAACATACTGCTATGTAAACGGTATTTCACATTGCTGTCTCTGGCTCCTTCCTAGCAGCATTTGTACAGCTCTTCATGTAAATCCCTCATTGTCTTGGTGAATTTCCGGTCATGTATACATCAGTAATTTTCCACGAGCTACCACCCAGTATTTTATGTTTGTATTTCAGGCTGGTATTCCTGAGTAGCTTCTTGCACTTTGCACAGATAGAACATGTATCATTCTGTGAAATGCTGGGAGAGGGAGCGTGTTACAAAAACTGCATATTAATGGACATCTTAACTGCACCTTAATTGCATCTAGCTTCCAGGGGGCTGGATGGGAGGCTGTAAGACTTAATGCCCCATTCTGTGGAAGTAGTGATGGAGAACAAGCACCTTATTTAATTCTTTCCTACTCAAGGCTCTTACCTAAAGGTACAACAACAAACAACTGAATACTAGTCTTAGAAGCTTTTGCCTTGCCTTTAACCACCTAGAATAGTAAGAAGATAGACCAAGGAAAATAGTGTATCTTGTATATACTAATGCTATGCAAGAATTTAACATGAGTGCTTAAGGAAAAACACCCAATCCAATTGTCTTTCTTCATATTCGAATCTATCTGGCATCTGATGCCATCTAGTGGTAGAAGGCCAATGGGTGGAAGCTGTTACTTGGCATGTTTACCCTGCCCTTGTCTGATGTGGAAACCTTATCATTTGATCAGTGCTGAAATGTATTCATGCTTCCTAATAACTCAGATCATGCTGCATTATAAATAGGCTTACCTCAATTAAACGTACAAATTTATTTCCCTTAAATTTGGCAGACTTCTTGAGGCCTCTTAAAACTATATGAAGATTGTGAAGGAAAAAGAGTCAGAGCTGCCATGAAAAGCATAAGAAAGTTGGGGTTTGTCTTAGGCAAAGGTGTCCAGGTTTCTTTCCCACTCTGGAGTCTTGTTTTCCTAAGTCTAAATAAGTAAGGTGGGATTCTTTGTATAAATTTCCAGTGATTGGAGGTTGAGTGGTAGAAAATGTGTAAGAAGTATGTTTAGGTCTGGTATAAACCAGTATAACTATGTAGAGGGAAAAAAGTGGTTCTGGCTTAGGTGTGGAGAGCTAATTGGGAAATGCTATCAGAATGGAGCTGGTATTAAATTTCACTACCTTATCTATCCAAATATTATATAATGTGTTGCTTTTAGTTAAGCAGTTCTTACTCTGCTCCACCTATGGGCTTGGTATCACATTCTTATCCTGTTGAAAACACCCATAGAGTTTAAACCTGATTTGAGGGAATCATTTGATACTTAGCCAGCTTCCACTAGTCTAAAATGAATTGCTCTTGAAAAGTTGTATCTACACTAGTGTGTTAGTTTGGAGCAATTACATGGTTTTGAATTGAGTCCTGCTGATTGTGCTTATGTACCTGGTTTGGATGGCAGAGCCCATACTGCTGGATGCAGATTGGATGTTTTGGTTTTGTTTCACACAAAAGAAATTTGTTCCTAGTGTATGTCCATGGTGTCAACGATCCAAACTACTTTGTGGGCCATGCCACTGTGAAGCCTCCCAGCACGGATGGGTGACACGTGAGTGCACTGATAGAATGAAATCAAAATGAGAAGAGCTTATGTGACGCTGAAGTGCTTCCCATGCTGCATAAAGTCAAACCGGCATCTGCACTTCTGACCTTGTCTGTCAAGAGTCGCTGCATTCTGTTATCCTACTGTTCCACAGTCTACCCGACGTTTTTCTCTGTATCTTTTCCATTCTTTGTCGTACTTTCCCTTGCTCTGATTTTACTTTCTTTTTTTATTGTCTCTTTTCTGACTAATATTTCTACCCAATGGTGGCAGGGTCTCCTGGGCTTCTCAGATGATCCAATATGGTGACACCTTAGGCTGCAACAAGATACTCATTTTCCATCTGTCATGAGAGGGCTGAAATCTTTGGTGGCTGGATGACTTAGCAGCAGCAGGAGGAGGCTGTGCACCTCAGCAGTCACAGACTAGCAGAACACTAGCAATTGGGATGTGTGTACAGTTCAAGAAGGCAAAAGAAGACAACTGAAGACAAGGGCAACAACCATATCTTGAGGCAATACAGCCTCATCCCCTCCATAAATGCTGTAAGGTTAAGGATACCACACACAACTCTAGACAGTGGTGCTGGTTGAGGGGTCAGTTTACTTGGAATAGAATGCAGTTACTTGCTGACTGCAGTAATGTGCTTTCCTTTCCACATTCCGGCAAGCCTGAAAGGTTTTGTGGCTGCCCTTCCTTAGGCCCAGGGAGCAGCGGTATGAAGCTTGTCCTGGGGGAGATGCCTTGTATCCCTGTGTGGTCCCTTCAGGATCAGAGGCTTGGATGTCAGGTACAGAGCTGCTATTTCAGCAGGCAATCTGCAGTCATGGATTGGTGCCCCCAGGGTGGCAGCAGAGAACGGATGTGTTGTCCTGCTTGCTGGCATGATTTTGTTCCAAATATATAGCAGTCTAGGGGGAGGCAGACAAGCATGTGTCACAGGAGTTTCAGGTGGCTGGCTATGAAGGGCAGGCCACGTTGGAAGGTGTGCTGATCACCATTGTGGCCTGAGGGAAAAGTGAGAAGGGAATAGAGAAGGAAAAGCTTGGAGACAGCCATGGTCAGAGTTACCTAGGACTTGTAGCTGACCTGAGAGCAGTTCTTGGGCAGCCTGCATGCCAGACTTACTAAAGCTCAGGAAGAGACTGGGAAGGTGGTGGGGAGACCAGTATCTTCAGGAGACATTTGGTTTCTCTCCAGAGTTCCCACATTACTCTCTTTGGTAGTGACTCACAGGCCAAGTGCAGGAAAAAAAGGAAAGCAAAGGAAAGCAGCATTCACTCACCTCTGATCTTCAGGTACCCTCTCTACATGTAGGTGAGCATGAGGTGATGTGGCATGGAAGCAGACTCCGTATAGAGCGCTTACTAATGCTCTAGTGGCCACACTCTTAAGTTTGATCTGTTAGTCCCTAGAGGGCCATGTTGAACTCCTAAGAGAATTTTGTACTGGCCCACTCATTCCTATCTTTCTGTATCCCTGAAGTTCCAAGTCCACTGGCTCCCCCAGGGCCCTGTTCACCCATACAGGGATTATGGGCCACCTCTTGGGGAATAAATGCAATTTGTATGCTTTTGTTGAGCCATTCCAGTTCAATTCAGGTGTTTTAACCACTCAGATTACTTCTGTGGCTTCCTAGGGTGCAGACTGAACCATGTGTTAAAGCTGGAAGGGTGTGATAACTGAAAAAGGTGCTTCAGCAAAGTCTAGGCTCAGAATAAACGAATGCCTTCAGCTTTCTGCTATATTATTGGGTCAGACATCTGCAATGGGATGAATAGCATGTATCTGGTTTCACCTCTTGTAGTAGTATCTGGTAGCTGAGAAAAAACAGTGGTTTATGCCCTCAGGGCTCTGCGCTGTTGACCTGAGGCTGTGAGGCAGGCTGGGAGAAAATGGGAGAAGCTCAGGTTTGTGGTGATAGGATTGAGCATACCTTTTTGGGCACCTCTGGGAATCATGCAAGAGCTTGACTGTCATGCACTTATACTTGTTAGGCATCAGTTAGTTCCCCTACAGTGCTGCATGTTTAATTTTTAGCAGGTAATAGAGACATTTTAATGGCTTCTGTATCTCCTTTAAAAATAAATACAATTCAGAGCTGAAGTTTGTGTTTTTCAGTTATCAAAATGGCCAGGAGGGGGCATGAGTGTACCACAGAGAAGCGTTTGAGCCTCAAACCGGCGCGTAGAGACGAGTGCCCGCGTAGTCCCTTGCCCTTGCCCGTGCAAGGCTTTGTTAGGTGGCTAAGTGCAGTATTTTTGTGTAACTTATCTAGACCACAAACTGATTGTTTGCGGGTAGTTATGGGCAGATTATTTTTGATTGTGATTGCATGTGGTAATTTTTGTACACAACTACTTGAACAGTGTTTGTGGTGTTACCTGTTTATGTACACGGGGGGTTTTAGAAGTCACAGATCTCCTCAGTCACTGGTTTTAGTGTCCTAGTCTTCAAACTGAAGAAAACTGGGGTGGATGAAGCTTATAATATTAATGCTTTATAGATAAGAAATGTCAGCTCTATGCTGCAAATATAATGCTTTCCTAATATGTATTTTTTTGTTTTTATTATTATTTATTTTTTGATTTATTAATATTTATTTCCTATTCATGGTAGTCTGTAATCCACAAGTATCCAAGCAATACATCTGCCTAACAATCTTTTGAAGTAGATAAGTATGATGGTAGAAAGCAAAAATATCAAAGGACTTCTTGACAATAGAGTGGTTGTGAGGACTAGAGTGATGATGTGAGAGTTCCTGTAGGCCTGCAGTCCGGGTTAGATTCCTTACCTGAAGACATTAATTACATGTCCTGTGTGCAATACTGACAGCACTAGCCACCGTTTCCTGATAAAGGGTTCTGTTTTACTCTGGAACTTTTCCAAAGCTTTAGTTCTTCCTCAGTCTTTTGATTTTTTTAATTCTCTACTTTAACATTTTCAAAGAATGAGCAATAAGAAAAAATGTTTTCTCCACCCGTATCAGAGGCATTGCTTTGTTGTCATATTTTTGCTGACCCACAGATAACACTTCTAAGCAGTAGCTGAAAAAGACACTGCAATCCCTCCTTCACAGTGGTGGTGTCATACTGACAGTATGTAGTGGGCTGCTGCAGGACAGTAGCACTGACCTACTGCAGGGTTAATGTGCAGTGTTATTGTTGGCTGCTCATCTTCCTATGCTGATTGCTACTACTTGTCAACCTCTTCTGTTTATACTTTGAACTGATGCCTGCAGTTCTTCTAATCAGCTCAAAGGAGGAAGAAACTGTACCATTGTGAGACAAAGAAAAAAATCATGGTGCTTGCTCTTCTTTATTGATAGCACTTACCAGAGGATGACCTGTGCTATGCTGGGATGATTTAGTATCCTGCAGTGATCTTGCCTGTGCTTTTGATAGATAGTTTCTACTAAGGCTGGGGATGAAAGCATCTGTGCATTCCTCCTGCTGGAGCCATTTGTTAGTGTTCTGCTGCTGCTTGTAGCTGTGGAAGATTCAATGTCAGCATTTTGTCAATGAGGTAAGAGTTGGATTTCTAGAACTTCACGAGATGCTTCTCGCTGTTCCTCTAAACAAACTTCAAGCGACTGTGATTTTCTAAAACCCAGGTTTGCTTTTACTTCGCATACATCCCTATTTCTTAGGAAAGCAGCATGTATACTTGAATTAAATGACATTAACCTGTGGTATTAAGTCATCTGTCCATGTGAGAGATAGCACACATTGCCCTGTACAACGTAGAAGCAAAACAAGGGCTTCTAGGTGGAGAACTGGAGAATGATACACATGCTTTGAAAAAGGCATCTAGGCTATACTGGAAACAGCACAAAATTCCGTTCTGAAGCCACATTTGGAAGTCAATTGTTTTCCTAAGTTTCCCTATAGGAAAAACAAAAGTGGTGTGCTGCTGTTGGTGCTTACCTCTTGTTTCAGTCAGGCTGACTTCTTTTGTAGTAAGGAAATTGTCCACACATGGCTTTAACCTCAATATTTCCATTCTGGGAGTACTAAGTGTTGCAGGCCTGGTGAGAAATAAGCTGCTTCTGTAGTTCCTTACCCACTTATGGTGGTCTTTACTTTTATGTATCCACTTTCTCCAGCCTGAAAATCTGCCTTTATTATGTCTGCTCGATGTTTGTTAGTTCGTGGCCTCTGCTGACATCCCTTCTTAGGGGTAGGCGTGTGTATGTGTGTTATAGATACATTTGATAATGTATCTCCTGACTCCTTTCTTTGGAGTGGAAAGTCGGGGTTGCCAGTTTGAGAGCTGGTCACCCCCGAGTCCCACGAGATACCCAAGCTCATTAAAAACGAAGTTACATGCAGCAGTTTATTTGCCATAGCATAAGGTAAAGGTAACTTACCCTGCTGAGGTGTTCGCATGTCCTGTGCTGCTTTCGCAAGTGTTTTACTGGTATCCAGGCTACCTGTGTTAAGGCTGTTCAGCTGGAGGTGGTTATGATTGGGAATACTGTTTTATAAGTAGTACAACTCTCAGAACAACCCCAGAAACAAACATATCTTTGAAATGCATGATGCTGCTGGCCAAGAGAGTAAACAAAGTGGCCTGTCATAAGGAGAGAGAGAGATATGCCTTTACTCACTTGAATTTGAGCTGAAATAATTTAGGCAAATGGCATGTAGAAGTTTCTGTTGCTGCCTAAAAGGAATTCTTCAGCTGAGTTCTGTAATCTGTAGCACAGATATTGGAAGAATTTGTGTAAGGTCTCTTACTCTGTTCTCCGCAAAGAAAGACTTCATCTGGCCAAATGCTGACCTGTTAACAATTAGTATTTCCCAAGAATTCAGTGTCTTTCAGTGTTGTTCACTTACATAATAACATCTGGACAGCAAGAACATGGCTGTTTTCAGTGGCAGGTCATCTGTATATCAAAACCTCTTTTCTTCCTCAGAGGATGATTTTCTTAAGAACTATGGAGATGCTGCAGGGAAAACATTGTTCCACAAAACTAAACACCTATTTAGGTGTTTTAGCCTACGTACCCTGAACCTCGGGTGTTTCTAAACCTCCTTGACTTCCTCTTTCGAAGACTTGAACTCTTCAGATGTTACCACTTCATGCTTCTGTCGTAGCAGTTTGCAACCCATTTATGATGTGGGATAACGCAGGACCGTCTGGTTTTTGTTTGGTTTGGGTTTTTTCTTTAAGAACCCTAAACTGTTATGGATTAGAGCATTAGCTGCAGTCATGCACTATCTGTTGTTGCCTCTTGGGCACACAGGCATGTTCCTGAATATCCCGTGTCAATATCGCATGTAGGATAGGTAGAGAGATTTAACTAGTTGTTTACACAGTGTCAGTGCATTGATTGTATTTTTTTTAAAGCAAGTTGTATATTTCCCTGTATCCCATGCTGCTCCAAGTCAAGCCATTACTGTTATAGCAGATACTTCAGTGAAAAATCTGTAATTTGTCAGGCAAATGTTCACTGATTTCAAATTCATAAAACTTTCATGTAGGTACAGAATATAGCTGTACCCACAACCTATATATTTCTGTAGCTGTTGACTTCATTGGAATGCTATTTCACTAATAAGAACAAACATTGTTCCATAAAAAGCAAGAAGCTTATGTTGATCCCTGTAATTACTTTTTGAGCAGATGGAACATACATGTCCAGCTCATTTCTGCAGCCCCAGGCACAGCAGTCTTGCAGTTATGAGGAATCAGTCTCACTTCCATAAAATGGAATGACAGTAAAGATAAATCATGAACTCTTCTTGATCCCTCCCACACAGCAAGAGTACTGTTGAGGGGACATGGAAAGCCTTGAAGAAGTAGCTAAACAGAAATGAATGCTGCATAAAACACCCTGGGCACTGAAAAATGCTCATTTTCTGTGTCAACCATTCCCAGTTAGAAGCCTTTGGTGCTGCAATGGTCGCATTTTGAGGCAGGCCAGCCTAGTGAGTCAGCTTTCTGGACAGAATCCTGCATGGATCATTAACAAAAAAAGCCCAGGAGGGCAAAGGTTTGTTCTCACACTGTATGAAAGCCATTTATTTGGGCTCATGGTTTATCTACTTCAGCACGGAATCAACCTTTTATTGAACATAAGTCTCACTTGAAGCCTTGCCTGATGATTAATATCTGCAAACTGTCTATTGTTGGATCCCAACACAAAGCCTGTTAGGTCATGTATTAATTGAAGCATGATAAACAACTGTGTTTCTCATGGATAATAGCAAGAAAGGAACAGTTCAAAGGACTATGATTGCTAATTTGGAACAAAACTAAAAGATAAGACCTGGATTCCTTTCTTTTGGCTTGCACTTTATCATCAGGATTTCTGAAAGCAGCTGGAACTTCTGCTAATGAGAAAGAGGGTCTGGCTGGCTTCAGCTGAGATGTGTGCTGCACTGCCTGTGCCATCTGAGCCCTCATCCCCTGAGGAAGAGTTCCACCCTGGGGGGGGCACACGGTGGCTGTGCCTCCTGTCCTTCTCCTGGTTCTGCCAGAGCAGAACCCAACTCTCCATGGGAGTCCAGGAGATGATGCCCAGAACCTTTGCACTGTTTCATTACCCTGGCAACAGCACCTTCTTTTCTGAGCTGCTTCTCTCCCACAGGTACTGTTGCAAACCCTAGGACTGCAGCTACCTCTTTGCTCTTATTGCCTTCCAGTGGTCCAGCTTTCCACTGATGCAAACCAGAAAGAGGTAAGGCATAATATTACTAGTGAAAAGGTCAGTGTCCTCTTGCATATATTCACCTTCTATTGATTTTTGGTGACAAGGCATACCCAAAAGAACTAATACAATATAACCATGAAATAAGAAACTAACCTTACTAGTTGGTTCCTGTAACAGATTTTCCTAGTACATAAACCTCTTCAGTTCAAGTTCTCACTTCAATCTGGTTGTCTTGGGTATTCTGCCAAGTATTCACAAAAGAACACCTGTAGCAAATCTAGATAAAAGAAATCCTTTGCCCTCTCATTCTTAGTGTAACTCTCTGTGCATTGCAATATCTTCTGCAGTGTGGAAAGGGTAGATACAGATGTTGTCTTTAAATGGCTTTTTGAATCTGTGAAAGTATGTCAAGGTTTGTGCTAAAAGTAATGCAGCAGCTGTATGATAGCAGTTGGTCCCATTCTCTGGTCCCCTCTAGTTTACTCATGTGAACATGTCTGCGAGTCCTGCAAGACTAACAAATACATCCAGAAGGAAGGTACGCAATGTGATCTATGCAACCTGTTTAGTCATAAACTGCCTTTGAGTTACAGCTTGAATGAAGCCCTTGCAATGGCTCGGCTCATTGTAGTCACCCTGTTCTGCAGCTAATGACCGTACAAGCTGAATTCTAGGAAAGTGGCCCCAAAGCCTAAGCCTATCACAGACCTAAGAAATTGAATTCTCACACAAGCAGGCAACTCTCTTGTTGAGCCAATGCTGTAAGGAAGAGGAAGAACCTTAAGATAAACCTTCAAGTTGCTGAGCTGTCCCAGGGGAGATACTTTCTCATGCTGAAGATGACTTTAATGATACTGCTTCCTTGCTCCCTGTGATGCTTCTAGTAGAGAGCAGATCTGATTCATCTGCCTTTCACTCATCACAGTATTGGGACTTTACAGTACTTCAACAATTATAGCCTTTTCCACATACGGACTTTGCTTTTGCAGAGTCTGCAGACAATAGTAGCTATCAGTTAAGATGAATTTGTTTAATCAGACCAGCTTGTGGGAGAGGACAGGCCTTTCCTTTTACATGGATAATTAACCTCTATGAAATAATATCTATGCCAAGAGGAATAGTACATAATTTAGGATTTGGAATGCTTTGCTGTCTATGTATTCTTTTCTAGTGGGTAAAACAGACCTTACAGAAAAGCTTTGTGCAAACGTGAGAATTAACTGGAGATGAAAGAGAAAGCAGAACCATTCTATCATTTCACATGGTACTACTGTCCTGTGACTTGAGTACTGCTTTAAAAGCCAATAGGTCTTGCTCAGGTTAGGGTTCAGTTGAATTTTTGCATTGTCTCTTGGTAGTTTTTCATTATTGAAAAGCAGTATAGAATACTAGTAGAAATTAGCTTTTCAGATCAATTTATTGAATTTATGTTCTTCAGGTATATAAGGTAGAAGGAAGCTTTTACATGGATTAGCAGTCCTTAATCCTTTTAAACACCGATTCAGTGGAGTACTGAAGTGTTTACTTAAAATTAAGCACAGTAGTAGTTCCCTTTCAATCATTAGTACTATTTGCATACTGAACTTTACAGAAGTGTTCAAGCAGTTACCCAGATCAGGACCATAAACAGGGACTCTAACATGGCAGCAAAGTGCATTAATGCCAGCTCTAATCTTTCTTTAACTGTTTTACGCCTTTTTCCTGTTAGTGCATGCTTGCTCCAGTCAGTCACTTGACATATACCTGGCTGATAGTTTCTTGAGAAGCTTCCTGGTCCCTTAGGGTTTAGCAAAGCAGTGTTACATCACATGCTTCGCGTGCCTTTTTTTATTGAAAGAAAAAAACCCAAACTGTCTTTTTTCCAGTGTTCTTTGACCTCAGCAAAACTATATGGTTGCAAATGGAAACAATGTGGCTTTTGACCTATTTCATCTCCCAAGTATTGCCGTCGGCTTTAATGTCACGTACGTACTGTGACAGAGGTGTGGTAGGCTTTTCCGTCTTGTGTATCACTAGCTAAGAGTCAACCTCAAGCAGGAACTGGAGTTTCTCCAAAGCTTACAACGCCTGTGTGCTATAGATGAGAGTCCCCAGCTCTTTCCACTACATTCTAAATATTTCTGATCTCACGTTCGTGCAGTTGCCTGCAGGCTCTGTTCTGCAGTTTCTTCCTAGGGTTCCCCATAACTCAAATGCCTCATTAGTTACCGGTTGTCCTTTGCATGAAAGTTGAATGCAGCCTTAAGAAGATAAAAGTGAATGCCTCAGGCCATTTGAGAGCTGTAGTTGTGTCATCCTTTCTTTGAGGGCTTAGCAACTCATATAGGAAATGTGATCTAAAGTTCAGGGAGGGTGGTGGAAAGGTGAGGAATCTTGTTAGCCTTGTATGAGAGTGCAGATATGTGCAGGTGTGGATTTATCTATAAGTCAGTACCTTGTCCATGCATAATCCATGTATTGCAGCCTTGACCATAGAATTCTTATCTTCCTTAAGTATAGCTGCTTGCAGAGGTATTGAAAAGGCTCTAAGAAGGAAATTACAGGCAAGAGTAAAAGCTGATGTCCCAAACTGTTCATAGAAGAGGCTTTGAAATCCGCTGGAGTGATTTGAATGACAAATTTGTCTTCCTTCTAATGAGAAGTACTCATATATCTAAGTGGCGCTGAGAATCTCAGCCTCTATTTATATTTATGTGTACTGTTTCTATGTGTGACTTACATATGCAGTCTTTCACACATGCATGTTGCCAAGCTAAAATTGCCATGTTACAATAGTGTTCCCAGCACTGTAGTGTCTGTCTTTATTTTGGGGAGGGGGAAGAGTCAAACTACATAGTTGCATCTTATTTACTGACCCTGAATAGATTATATTTTCTATATGAAGTGATTTTGTTTGCTTGAAGGCAAGCAAAGAAACCATATATCTTATCCAGAGTCAGTAAATTTAGTCTTGTTGGTGTCTAAGTAGTAAAGGGAGAGAATACAGAAGAAAATGAATGGAAGAAAGCTTTATTCAAGTCTTGCTATATAAGCCTGTAGCTCTGTAAAAGACTCCAGAAGTTACAAAGCTTTAAAGGAACATGAAGAACTACTGGAAAAGAGCTGAAAGGAATTTTCTATATAGGGATCAGCATGTGAATAGACATCAGTATTACACAGTGACCAGCATGATTCTTTTATCTATAACCTAAGTGATATTGATATCTGATTTTAAGATGGATTAGACCTACTCAGTAGGATGTTGCATCTGGACAACCTAACTGCTATGCTGCTAGAAAAGTGTGGTAGGTTTCTGGTGCTGCAGTGATTGTGCAATGCGAAAGAGGCTCCAGGAAGCTTCACTGGGGCATTTTATGGGGGAGACTTACCAGTAATTTAGTGCAGTCTGAGTCGACATCTGGTAAGTCCTAGAGCAGAAGAAAAAACAAAAGATGTTGCAGTCAAGGCTGTGATGATATATCCATTAGAACTGCAAACTATGAGCACGTAATCCAAAATACATAGCCTCATAAGCAAAATATACAAGCAGAAGTGATCAGCCTATGGTCTGTTTTCTATGTGTGTACAAGAAGTATGTATCCACTTCAAGAATTAAAAGAAGCAGCAAGAAATCAATGCCTACTGTTTCTAGCTGCCTCATTCCACTTTACCATAGTTTCAATACAGCCTGAGTGCAATGCCTGGCGTGCACAGTAGGCTATCGTGCTTGGTGCTTCCTTCACGGAAGTTCTATGAAGATGTTACAGCAGAGGGCAGTAGGAACCTACCTCTGTGTAAAGCTGTTGTGTACCACAAGCTTGTAAGCTTTTCTTCCCACTCCTCTTCCCTGCTTTAATGCTATTCAAGGGCCAGATAAAGCATATAGAGGGGAGCTGCTGTCACGGCTGTTGTCGTTGCACTTGTCACAGCGAATTCAAGGTCTGTGTTTGTAGATCTCTTTCTAGTCAGTGAACTGATTCTCTAGATTTGATGTATGCTGCGAAGAATCCAGGCCCAAGCTGATGGCAGAAACTGGGCAATTTTTATCTCTATTTAGAATCCTGTAACAGTTGGTGGAAGGGAAGTGATGTGACAAACGATACAGCTCATCCTCAGGCATGTTTCCTGCTAGCTGTTGAAGTATCTTAATCTTCTCCTGGAAGGCTGTTCCTTAATTTCCCAGTACAATATATAGGGTCTGAAAACCAGAGCCTTTAAAAGTGTGTGCATTTAGAGAAGGAAAAGCTGATGCTGCAAGGCTGCTTGAGCTGGGAACCTTGTAGATCCATACAGCATGATGATGTCAACAGATCCCTTCTGCACATCTCTTCTCTTTAGTCTTCACTCACCCTCAGCATCTTCTGCATTCACTCGGGTTAGGTTGCCACTGCCTCCTGTCAGTTCAAGTTAGTGTTCGAGCACTGCAAGCCACCTCAGTAGGTTTGGGATTTCCCTCCTATCCTGTTTTTACTTCCAGAAGGGGGGACCTGCTCGTACACCCTCTTCTCGGGCTCAGTGGGTTTGTGTCTCAGCATCAGGCGCAGTCATCTCTGAGCGCGGTGCCAGTTCACAGCCGAGATCAGCAGAGGCTTTGAACTTGCTCCCTCCTTTAATTGGAAGTAGCCAGGTCTGATGAGCTTCCCAACAACATTGCAAAGCTCAGCTTTCCCCCACCCCCAGCTTTTCTCCAGGCGTGTGAGAGTGTAGGTGTGCGGGAAGGAGGGAGTTGCCATTGTGAAGAATTGTTCAGGAGAGTGGGGGATTTACTCATTTCCTGGTTTACTGGTGAGGATCTGCCTTATGCATCGCTACACCTAGGGTGTATTTTTAACTTTTCCCTGGTAACTATAGCGTACGTGCAGATGGACTTACTGAAAGACAGATTAAACATACTACGGATTACACAGGCTATGCATAGGGATGCTAGGAATGTGCCTGGCTGTAGAAGTTCCTAGCTCGTGCAGTCATTCATATTTTTTTAACTGAGACATTACTAGATGGTCTGGTTTCTATTTTGTCTTTGTTTGCCTATAGGCTTGTAAAGGATAGGTTGAAATCAAGACTCACAGTAGAGAAATTCATTCAGTGGGCTGTTTCGGAGGCCAGATCAGTCCCATCTTAAAGGACAAAGTCTGCTCCCTGCATGGTTTTTCAGAGCTGTCCAAGGGTGGAAAATACAAGCAATGAGAGGTGAGCTGTGGCTTCCAAAGATCCCCTATATTGTTCTGTCTCTATAACTCAGATTAAGGCCACACCAGACAAAGTCCCCTTTTGGGTAGACAACTGTCTCATAAGGATAAGCAGCAGGAATGGAGCCAGGGAAATGAGTTATTAAAATCTGCTGCTTTGGTAAAGTCTGCGGCTTGTCACATCATAGCATTGTCATAACTCTAGTGTTGTGTTATTGTAACTATTGCATCTGCGTTCAGGTGAGCCCTTTGTGCCATGCTCTTGTGCCGCAGGGGACCAGAGAATACGAACTTTTGCCTGCTTCTGAGAGCTGTGCCCAGGATGCGCTGATACAGGAAACATCCGCTAGGTACCGCCTGGGGAACACGCACATCTCAAAGCTAAATAGCCCTGAAAAATTCCTTTTAGAAACTGGTTTCAGTATGCATAACCGTAAAGATTGCCTTTACAAAACTATACCAAAAAAGCCTCAACGCCCCCTCCCCCCCAAAGAAAAAGAGACCAAAACAACCCAAAACCCAATCTCAGACTGGCCAAGAAAAAAATCAGTGAGATGATTATAGCAGAGGAGATTAGTTAATGGTTTTTCCCCTAAAATATAATCATGTGGATAGATAAACATGTATAGAAAATACATTTAAGTCCAAATTTCAGTGCTTATACCTGAAGTGACAGCCAACAGAGTAAAACAGAGCCGTGCAGTTTTAAGAAATCCATAAGTAGGCGCTTTCTGGTGTATTATCACAGATTCACCATGAAACGTGAAGAATGCAGCTTGAAAGGAACGTCTGTTCTCAGCCCAGCCTCTTGGGCAGATGGGTGTCCAAAGGCTGTTTTCTGTGGACATCAGAAGACTGAATGATTCGTCGTGTAAAATGTCCCGGGATGACAAAGACAAAAAGCAGAGCTGGGAAGAGAAGCTTTGCATTTAATTTGAACTCACTGTTTGTCGGTGCAGATCCTTGGTGTGAGCACTTGCACTGGCTCTGTTCATCTCATTCTGGAGGAGACCACATTCACTGAAACTCTGGGGGAAAACTTACATTACTCTTATCTAGTTCAGAGCCCTGCATATGCTGTGTGGTCCCAGCGAGGTAACTCCTTTCCTATCAAGTCATGCTGCAATGGTACCTTGCTTATGTTTAATTACACGCTGCTTATTAACTGAAAATGGTGAAAATAATCATCTGTTCGCAGGACAGGAGCAAAGCTACAGGAGCAAAGCTACAGGAGCAAAGCTACAGGAGCAAAGCTACAGGAGCAAAGCTACAGGAGCAAAGCTACAGGAGCAAAACTGGAAGTTTTCGAGCAAACAGGTTTGGTGTTGGAAGTTGCTGGTTGAGTAAACTGGAAGCATTTCACCTACTCATTCTGATTACAATTTCAAGGGAATCTTTTGAACCTTCCTTTTTGAGTGTGACAAACCAACAACTTCTCATTCCAACTCTTAATTTCAGATGTTGTACACGATGTCTGTTGTACAAAGCACTTTGAAAGGCAATTACAGTGTTTTATTTTGCTTTCTTATTGTTATTGTTTCTAATTATAAAGTAAATTTGAACGTTCTGGCATCTTCCAGAGATGTCAGAAAAAAAGCTTCCAGGAAAGCTTGTTTTGAAGCCAGTAGTGCCTGAGGTAGGTCAGCACCTTACAGAGTCGGGTGAAGGAGGGAGATTGCAGTAGTTAAGAGAAACAAATATTTACATTGAAGCTGTGTAGCCTGTTTAACGTTGGTCAGGCTTTAATGGATGGCTGCTTTCATGCGCCTACCTGTAGTTGAATCTGAACCTGGGGGCTGTTAGAAATGTTAAAATCCGAGTGCAGGGTCTTGGGACTCCGTCATCCTTGGATTTTCCCACATTATGGAAGTTTTGAGGTTTGATCAGCTCTCACTGGTAGGGAAATGTAAGTCAAAGAGTTCAAAAAAGACAGGATTGATGTAAACACAAAGAAAAGACCTTGACAGCAGTAAAGCACCCAAATGTTGAGGACCAGATAATATGATAGTGTTAGCTTCATTATACGTGCTTAGAATACAGTAACCTAGAGGAAATACTCCTGTTGTATAGAAGTGCTACATTACCTGATAGGTCTTCTGGTTTCCAGTGTCTGAGATCCACAGTCAGCCCTCTTCAGAGTTGCAGGTGATGAAAGAGGAAGGGAAAAGCAGAAGTGGTTACTCTTGAGCACAAACTGAGAGGAATTTGGGTTCTGTATCTGCCTGCTTCATTGTCTGGGGGCTAAACAGCTAAGCAGTCAACTGGGTGCCCTAGTTCATTCTCTGGTATGCTCCTAGCAAGTGCTGAACTGCCCATAAAGAGATCAGACTATAATGTTCCCAGCTGGATTTGTGATGGCATGATTCTGGCAGTGCCCATAAGGAAAAACATCGAGGCAGTGATTTGTCACGCCGGTCACTTAACCATCCTTAATAAGAAGCTTCAAGCACATGATTAAGAAAGAAGAAAGTAGCAGTACAATTGCTTCTTTATATTCCACAGATGTTTCCCAAAGTAGTAAATTCTTAAGACCTACACTATGAGCTAATCCTCCCTGGAGTAACACCCTCTGCTATCGCAGAAGAGTTACGATTATGACTATTGCATGAAGGCACAGATGTGCCAGGGATCAAGGGTTCATTGTTTCAAGGTGCGCAGCGTATAGAGCAAGAGGGGCCACCTGATGGTAATAGATTCAACCTAGAGGGAAAGACAGACAGAGGGAAGCACTGCAGTGTGCCCAAGTCATGTATTATCTCAATGGCCTTTGCTTAGCAGGCCTTACTCTGAAACACAGCGTTCTCTTTGCCCTGCTTTCAAATTCTTAAAAAATCCTTTTAGAAGAAATTAGGCAGAGGTTAATAGTAGCTTTACTTTGAAATCTGCTTATGCTTTACACAACATAAAAGCCTGCCTGTCTAGGTTAGATGTCTGCTTAGTTCTGTGCCACCTCTAACGAGTAAGACTCAGTCTTAAACAACAGGTCAACTGAATTCCAGTTAATCCATCTCTTTCAACTCACAGAAAAAAGTGGGGCGGGGAGGATGGAGTCTGTGCAGTTCAGAATGGCACTCAAATAGTGAGCTTATCATGTAGTTTCAAAGGTAAATTTAGGTAAGTTTAGCCTGTTCATCCACAGTCTCTACTTTGGGATTGAGTACAGCTCACTGGGAGCACTACTGTGGCCAGCAAACAGCATCTGGCAGATCTTGAAGCAGGTTACAAGGAACACTTCAGCTCTTCCAGTGAGTGCAGCCAGCCACGATGATACGTATAGATGATTCCTGGTGTTGGGGTGTTTTTTCCCCACAGCCCTTCTTTCGACATCTGGGAAAGCCTCCGTGGATTTGAGACCTGCACTGTAGCTGGAGATGACTCAGCCTGGGTTTTGCCAGCATGCAGTTCTGCTGGCCGCGCTTGCATGCTGCTCTGACGCTGAGGTAAAGCCTCCTACTCCTCCGAGATCAAATGGGGTGCCAAGCTAACACAGTCAGAGAGGATTTGGTGACACAAATACCTCTTTTAGTGCTCTCTGGGTCCCTTGGCACAGCACCACATCATGTATGTATGTGTCTGCAGTCCAAAACGTATTAGTTGTATAGCTGCCAAACTGCATGATGTTGTCAAACCTTTATCTCTCCGTCTTCACTTGTAGTTCTCTTTTGTTATTGTTGCTTTTCAGATTTGTCTCTGCTCTTAGAGGAGTATCTGCAGCTTTGTTTCATGTGGAGAAAATGCTAGTTTGAATTCTTCCTGCTCAAGAAAGATCTGAAGTATCACTGAGTCGAGGGCTTTCTAACCTGAATTCAGTAGACTTCAGGTGAGGTCCTATATTTGCTTGTGTTGTGTTTTCTTTCTATTTTACCCACACTTATATTACTTCCTCTTGTATTATTTCATGGCCCTTGGTAACACTTGAGAAAAGTTCCAGTTTAATACTGTACATGACTGCCATTAATGTGCCAATGACTCTGTCTTCTGTATGACTGAGGATGCTGAGAAAGATGCCTGGAGACATCACCCTCTTAATATTTCATGTTTATTCTTGCTCTGTTTACAGTGTTTAGGGAGATCTTATTTTGCATGACCTGGCTTGTATCTGAGACGATTTGAATCGATTTTGAGAGGAAGCTCTGTGTAAATTATCTTCTATAATCTAACCCTGTATCTGATGCTTCCTTTTTGTTTGTGGTGATGTCTAAAATGAAACCAACAGCAGCAATATCAGCAACAGAAATTAAGCAAAGATTTGTGCTTTGGAGACCCAAGCAGTAGATCGTTCTTACTTCTCATATGCCTGTCGTTCATTTTCTTTTGCCTCTTGGAATTTGTTCCTTCTCTTTTTATTGGCAATAGATGCTGTCATTACTGCCACAGAGCAGAGCTCAGCGATTTTTCAAGGATGCTTTGCTATATTGCATTTTCTGTCCCAAGATGGAAGTCAAATGTGTTGGCAGAAATTTAGCAGAACCCAAGAGACACTTCCTCATGAAGAAATAAGCTGCAGCCAGACAGCTTAGCAAGGATGGCGGTAGCTGTGGCGGAGTTCAGTGCTCAGTGGGCAGCGGGAACCACTCACTGCCTTTCTTTGTGGTTTCCATAGGTGCTGTACTTCCCAGTCGCCTGCACACGATTCAGCATTTGTCCATATGAGGTATCTGGTATCTAAGTGCAGTGGGATGGCCATGGCTGGCAGCCAGACTCCCACCAGCTGCTCGCGCACTCCCCCTCCTCAACAGGAAGAGGAGAGATGGAGAAGAACAGGAATGAGAAAGCTTTAGATTAGACATTAGGCAGAAGATCTTCCCTGTGAGGGTGCTGAGGCGCTGGCACAGGGTGCCCAGAGAAGCTGTGGCTGCCCCATCCCTGGCAGCGTTCAAAGCCAGGTTCAAGGTTGGATGGGGCTTGGAGCAAGCTGCTCTAGTGGAAGGTGTCCCTGCCCATGGAAGGGGATTGGAACTGGATGAGCTTTAAGGTCCCTTCCAACCCAAACCATTCTGTGATTCTATGATTATATATGTTGAGATGAAGACAGAGAGATCGCTTCCAATTACCGTCACAGGCAAAACAGGCTAGACTTGGGGAAAACTGATATATTGCCAATTACTATATACATATTTAATTACTGATTTGGGTATTGGAAAGCAAAAAGGCAAACACTAATTAGTGTAGTAAATGCTCCATACCTGGCAGTGTTCAGGGCCAGGTTGGACAGAGCCTTGGGCAACATGGTCTAGGGTGGAGTGTCCATGCCCATGGCAGGGGGGTTGGAGCTAGGTGATCTTAAGGTCCTTTCCCAACACAAACCATTCTATGTTTCTATGAACACTAAAACACCTACAGGAAACAACTTTCCTTCCCTTCCCCCTTTCCTAGGCTCAACTTTACTCCTCTACTCCCAACTCTCTTCCCCTCTCCTTGTTTTCACCACAGCTTATGTATGACCAGTCCCTTCATCAAGGCAATGGGGTTGTGGCTTATGGTTGGCACTTAGCAGTTCCTCTCTGCTGCTTCCCTCTTGTCACACACTTCTACTCTGATGCAAGTCCTCCCCAGTGAATGGATGCAGCGAATGTCACTTTCCCAAATCATCAACTAATAGAGGATTCAGTACTCCAAACACCATGGGATGGCCACAGTTTCCCTGCTGCTGGGTCAGGTCTCCTACGTGTAGTGGCACTGCACCCCATGTCGGATGCCATGCAGAGCAGTAGCATCAGGAGGATACCCCACGATGCCCAGTGACTGGGGAGCCTGCACTGGCCCTTGTCTCAGTGTCCATGGTCGAGTGTGAAGGTGCTCAGCACTTTCCAGGATTAAGCTATCAATAATAAACCATTTTAAATATCTCAAAAGCAGCGCTGTGATGACAACCCAAGTAATTAATTGCATTACTTTTAATAGACCCTTCATATACTGCCAAGTCAGTGACATCTGTTGCAGTATGGAAATACCTTCAGGGAGGAACATTTTTAACAGGGTGATACCTCAAAAGGCAGGCCATAGATAGGCTGGAAATGGCTATGCAGGGGATGAAATGCTTTAACAGACTGTGAGCTTTCCTGCTTATTGCTCAGCCGAAAAAATGACCATTCATACATTTACTGGTGGATGACTTAATTAGGACCTACTTTGAAAAGCACAAATCCTGTCTGCCTAAGATGCACTCTACACTTCTTGGAGAGGGCCAGGTTCTCTTGCACCTTATTTCTGCTTTGTATCAGTATTACTATCGATCATCTTAGCATAGTTATCTTTGGTACCCTATGATGAATCAAATCCAGGGAAGACTTCATCCTCAGCTGATGCAAACAGGCTTGCCCGGAACAATTAAGTGCACTAATTAACAGTAGCAGAGTACGTGGAGTTGGAGTTTTCATACAAACACAAATTCACTTGCTGCTCTGGTTCTCTTGGGGGAAAATGAAGAAGATGTTATTAAAATAGGGCTTGTTTATTGACCTTCTCTAATTTCTGTGTTCATAAAATAATCTTGTTTATTAAGGAGTCATCTTTAGCTGAGATGCACTGTGTTCCCTGAAACACTTTGTGAAGAATTCATGAATCGAAGCTGGACAAACTGAATACCAGGGAATTCATTTCAGAGGATATGATCTCATAATCTCACTAAATATTCATCTCTGGAGATGGATAGATTTTGGCCAGCGGCTGCAACCCTGGAGATAAGTGCATCCATAAATTCAAAGGAAATGGAACCTTTATAATGGAGATATTTCCTATTACATTTTCATGCTTGTGTCAAGACTCAGGGTTTGGATTAAAGGCCAGGCCTTTTCCTTGTTTTAGTGCTTGTACCTGGCCCACTCCTATTCAGTAGAGTTGATGTGGAAATAAGCAGTGACTTAACTTTATGATCCTGCTCCAGTGAATCTCAGGAGGACTGTCAGAAATGCAGCTTCCTAGGGTTTCTCTTCAAGCCTTCATGACTCTCTCTGCATCACAAACTGTGCTGCAGTGGCAGTGCAGATATAGTGGAGTCGGCTTTAACGTCTCAAAGTAGTGGAATTGAAGTCTTTTTCTGGAGACAGACAGTGAGCAGCCCCTTTGCTCTGTGCAATGGTGAATCACAGGTCCTACAGTGCTCCAGACATGGACGGAGGGACAGTGTGCTATGTCAGATGGAATTTTCTTGTTGTTAAAATCATCGCCACATAGGCGGCTTTTCCATTATTTCCAAAAGCAGCATGGAAGCAGGGGAGGGTTGTTCAGTGTGGTTGTTATCTCTGTGGCATGGAAATAGAGAGCTGGCAACAGCGTTTCAGTGACTGAAAATCTCCAAGGTAATTTCCAAGATTCACTGATAGCTTACATGGAAATTGGGCAAATAATTTTACAGAAGAGCATTTCCCAGTTAATTCCTCTTCTCTGTATTCTGTTTCCTCAGTAAATGTCTGTTTTATTGCCAGAATTTGGTTATTTGGCTGCATTGTCTGTACAATCTTCCTTTACACATTATGCGCCTAAATTGCAGAGATTTCCAAAGGGCTCGTGATTTCCCCTGATATTAGCTAAACCTGCTGGAGTTCAATAGCTGAAAAAGAAGGCTTCCTATGTTTCCTTTAAAGCAGCAAGTGAAAAACCTAGCCTCCGGTGTTTAAATACAGAGCCAAAGCTACGTCACGTCAGCTCTGATGCAGTTAAGCATTTAGGAAGGTGAGTAGGCAATGTCACCGCTTGGATTCCTCGGGGCTGTTTAAACATGTTTGCTTTGCTGAGCTGCAGCCAATGTCCCAGAAGCTCGGGTGAAATGAGTGCTTCAGTGCCTGATGGGCCAAACCACGTAAGTTCAGCATCGTGTCATACAGTGTGCTGGACCCTTCAGAGGAACAGGGGCTCAACCTTCGTGCTGCTTTATTTACCTTGGATGAAGAGAGCAGATGTCAGCTCACATGAGAAGGCAAACGGATTGGCTAGGAAATACAGGACATCCATAGGGATTAGGCCTGAAGATCTGATAGGGAGGACTCTGTGAATGAAGGTCCTTTAAAAGGGTCTGAAAGCCTTAAGCTGGGATTGTGGGTAGAAGTTCTGGGAAGAGACACTGGGGAATAGCGTGAAGTTGAGAGGTGCAGAACCTGATGCTTTTTGTAATGATGGTGCCTGAGGTCTGCTATGGGTGCGGGTTGCATAATGCTGCTCCCAAGGAAGCTGATGCTGGTTTCCTTGCCAGGAAGGGGGAAAAGGGATGAAGGAAGGAAAATCGAAGCTTGAAGATTGACTGTTTTGTTCGGGTTTTGTTCTCTTGCTTTGACTTTGGTTCTTGAAGCTGTAGATCAACATCAAGTCACCTCAGCTGGGTCATCACCCTGTGATGAGAGAATCTGATATCAATGAGCCTATGGCTAAACCAAATAATGCCCTGCTTGAGGATAACTTGTCTCAACCCAGTGCAGCAGTAATAGGCTATTATTTTACTAAGTCCAGTAGATACAGACCTTGTTCTGCACTCATTGCCACATGAGCAATCCCACCACGTAACGTATCCAAAGTTATGAAAAGCTGAGTGGGAACAAAAGTACTTTTATGATGAAACAGTCCCTTTGAAATGCTGATCCTCTGCTGAGGTGTTCTGTGCACTGCAAATTGCAACTGATTTCCAGAACTGGGAGAAGGAAGAACAGCGACAGAAGGTGCTGCAAGGAGGCCTGTGCCAGGCACTGAATGTCAGTGTTCTCATTCATGGGCACACCATGAGTGAGAAGTGTTGCCTGAGATTACAGGATGAGATTCAGTAGGTATTAATAAAAGAAAAATAGATAGTTAAACCCCTTTTTCCATGCGTTTTCACCTGATACAAGCTTTATCATATGAGCCCAGTATTTTTTTTGCATGTTGTAGCTGAAATGCTGTAATTGTCCTTAGAGCAGATTAATGGGTGAAGAACAACAAAGGTGAGAAGTGAGAAGGCTATTGGTGTGTCTGTCAGAGGTTAGCAAGGGTTAGACTCTATGAGAGCAGCCAGCACAGAGTTGATTGATAAGAAGACCGTCTTCTCCTTTGCCTTCTGCCTGATTGCCCACTGGGTTAGCTGAATATGCTTAAAGGTTTTTGGTGCTGGTCACCAATTTGTTGAGCCTGACAAGTACTTCCCCATCGTGGTTGTGGAAGACTGAAGATACAGAGCTCTTGTGTGAGCTGCAGGCATGATTTCAATGAATGTTTCCATTTATTTCCACTTTGGCAGCTGTGGGCCTATGGGTTGTTCTGTAACTTATGCAATGGACCCGAGTATTAAAGTCCCTCCTGAGAAAAATGCACCCAGTAAAAAGTAGTTTTTAGTAGAACTGCACAAGCTGGTTTTTGTAAGGGCTTATTTCAGCGCCCGCTGGAATCCATAGAAACGTTTCAACTGACTTTGGTGACTACTGATGAGATGAAGTAGGCTGTTTCATGGAAAACCTGGAGGAGAATGGTGATGATGCTATATTAAGACTGTGAACAAAAGCCATTACTCTCACTGGCAGCAGTAAATGGGGGGAACAATTTTTTTTCTTAGCCTTTCTTGCAGAGAAAGGATATAAAGGCTAGGAAGAAAGAAAGGCCCCAGAGCAAAGAGAAACATGAGAATGAGTCAGAGCTTTCAGCAGGACCTGACTCTGGCTGGGGTTTTCATCTCTGTGCACAAAATAGCGCACAGAACAACTGGTGAAATCAAGACTGATACACAGAATAACTGCAGTGGGTGAATTTGGTATGTGTGATGGCTTCATTTTTCGATACGCGGAATAATGACGAACTTCCAAAGAAGCACAGTCAAGCTTGTTTCAGTACCAAGTACTCTGTGGGAGTCGCAGCACTGATTAAGTTGTAGCCTGTGGATTTCAAGGGCCCGTTTTCAAGTGTGGCAGTGAGAGCTGTCGATAATGAGGTTAAACTGCACATGGAAAATAGGTGATTTGAGGAAGCTGAACTACAGTGCTGCTTCCTGCACCATGATCTGTGCCCTGCTCAAAGGTCAGCTGGAATAAGCAGACCTAAGAGAAAAGCAGCAAGTGAAAGGCAGTTTTTCCTTGCTCTGATATAGAGCAGGAGAGCAAACTTTGCCCTCTTCCCTTCAGTTTTTCCACAGTGGCACTGCTTTGGCAAGGAAGGTACATAGAACTCTGTTGGGTTTTATTGGTAACATGTGAGGTTTTATTGTTGGGGCTTGCTGGTGTGGATTCTCTCTGTGCAGCGAGCTCCACATCTTTCCAGAGCCACCGTGAAGTCAGGAAGCTCTATACAAGTGTGGAGGTGTCCCATGCAGAGATCTCTGTCACTGCAGGGTTTTAGACACTGTGTACACGTAGGGATTATTTGCTGCACAACAAGAAGGTCTGTGTTTGAATGCCTTTCAACAAAGACCTTAAAAAAAAATGCCCTCAACTTTAATTGAAGAGGTAATTGCTGAGAAGAATGGGGCTATGCTACTGCTTAGTATGCTTAGTACTGCTTCTATGACTACTGCTTTTCTTGTGTGTTGCCTACTTAGTTGGCTTATCTCCAAAATCAGCTGATGCAGAGATAAATCTGCATTTTTGGAGAAAGCCATAGGTAATCCAAGTCATATTCTTGGTTATGCATTCCCACTCCACTCAAATTCCTTTCTGAAGTGACGAACACACAAGGAATTTGAATACACTGTGGAGGAATAAATGCTGCAGTAATTTAGAAGGGGGAAGAAAACCCACGAGGCATGCTGAGCTGCTGTTTTCCAACTTGCGAGTTAAGAGTTTAACTTCTCTTCTGAAGCTCTTGTGTTGGTTTCCTCTCTTCCATTCCTATCTCTGCCTGTTGACGGATGAAATGAGCCCTGGTGAAGAGTAGTCTATGCCTTTAAGTCCTATGCTATGTGTTGAAACCGGTCTTAGTTTCTGCTAATGACTTTGTGCCAAGTGCCTCCCGTGCGAATTTCATTCATTAAGAAAATACAGCTTTGTTTTTCCGTTTGCTGTATATTAAGTTTGGGTAATGCTCGGTCCCAACTACCATTTAGCTCGAAGAAAAGTTTTGTTTCTCATTAACGCCCACAACTTAATGAGTGTTTGTGAGTATATCATCTTTTATTTCCTCTTCAGCTTCATTTTAGCCCACCCGTATTAGATGACTTTGCAATTTCCCATGTTGAGTTCTTGTTGTTCTACAAAACGCTGTGGTGTATATGTGCGGCATAGGAGGATGGTGTTGGCAGGCGCAGTCTCATGGGCAAAAAAAAACCAATTCCCTGCCTTTCTGTTTAACCATTATGATGTTTTCAGACAGATCTCTACGTATTTTGTCTAGATTTTCCCTTGAGTAACTTTTATAGGCAGTAAAGAAAGTCCTTGTTCATACCAGGATCAATTCTGAGAGGCAGAAAATTCCAGGTGGGTGCTGGGGGGATCTCTGCCATTAGTGAGCCAAGGACACTGCTCAGAAGTACACAACGCCATGTCAATAGTCAAATATTGTTTCAGTTTCTTCGTAATTGTCTACTCCAGAAGCCACTTCCCAACAGCTGAAGGTCAAAAAAGTGGAATGCAGTTCTCAGCCAAGACCCAAACTGAGAGAAACCAAAGGGTCTTTTGCGCAGGAAATGTGAATTACTGCATGTTTCCTTCCCTAAGTGCCAATAATTATCTCTACGACCCCAGTTGCATGACCCCTTGTGGGATGATATAATTAGTTCTTTCCAGCCAACCCGAGGAGACGCTATCGCCTTCTGGATATGTAGGTAGGCAGGCCTCGGGCAGGCAGACAAAACCTGGCTTTCAGAATTCACATTAGCAGCCTGCTCATCTGCAGAAGCTGGGTTTTTTTCTGAAGCACGTTTTGAAACGCCTCATTACAGTAAATGTAGGGCTCTAATTGTGGTGCTGAGCTGATAGTCCTGGAAACCAAAGCTCCCAGCTTACCCTAGCATGGGGCAAGTAGCAGAAGTGGGTGCTTCCCCATCCTGGTCCCATCCCAAGAGGGGAGAAGAACATAGCTGCATCCCTGTTCCCAGCGGGTGCTAGTAATAGAGTATTGACTCACTGCCACTCAAATATCTCACATACCGATGTTGCCCCTAACCTAAAGTGTATTGCCTCTGCATTAATTGAAATGTAGCTTTCAGCAGCCCTTATAAATGTGCTCAACTGCAGTGTGAAAGCATTTGTTTCCAGTGCAGATCCTGATAACTAGTGAGATTCAGGAGCGGTGACTGACCTTTGATCATCGGCTTTCAGCTTGGCTTGCTGCCTTGCTGGGAGGAGGAAGGGAAAGTTCTTCCTTATAAAAGCCAACTTCATGTCAGTGTCTCCTGTTAACATTTAGTTTGTTTAGCTAAAACCACGCAGCTCCTAAGCTCTCTTTGTACTGCATTGCCTGGCTCCTTTTCCCAGTGATACTCATAGCTCAGAGGTTATGTCTGTCTCCATATTTAAGCTGCATGAGACTTCCATTTTGATGGCTATTGCAGCTGCTGCGTGTCCAAGTTTGCCTGTCTCCTAGCTTTCCCCTCATTTCACCTCAAAAACTGCCTTGGGGTTTTCCTTAAGGCTGCTAAAGTCAGCTTCACCTCTTCCTTGGAACCTCCTTAGCCCTGCTGTTTAGGACAAAGCCTCTTCTTGGATGCTGCCCAAGCCCTGCTCCGGCTGTCCTCCCCTGAGGGCTGGGAAGATGCGAGCGAGCAGACCTGTGTGCTTTTGCAGTCCCCGCACTTCCGACAGCACCAGGGCTGTGGCGCTTGCAGCTCCTTCAGGATTCGTTCCCATCCATCCTGCCCCGGAGCTTTTTCTGACTGTTCTTCATGGCAGAGGGTCAACTGACACCTGTTCAAATCCAGGTTTTGGGTTGCCGTCTGCTATGTGACCTGGTTCCTCCTGTGACTTGGGAGTAATTCATGCAACCCGAGCTTGGCTCTCCATGCTTTCCTCTGAAATTACTCTCATTTACCCTCACCACAATAAACCCCTTTAGCCCATGTCGCTGGTAATGTAGTTCACTATTAGCGGGAACAATAGCAGATGGGTACCTTTGGCTTCCACCGCACCCAAAAAGAAAACGAACAACCGAAGTCACTGGTAAGGCAAGCTTAAAAAAGGAAATGCAGGAAGGGGAGCAAAGGGGTCACACTGTTTAAGAGAAACGAAAACTGAACACGCAAAACAAAAGCATCCCAGGGTGAAAGCTAAATCTGCAATGGCAGCTGCCCACTTCGAACTGTGTTTTTTCATGGTGCACTGCACCACTACAGCATAGGTTAAATAACTACAGCGTAAGGTCAATGGCCCATTCAGGAGTGTGCTAATTCCACAGGATGCCATTGTTTGCAGGCAAGACTTAATGGAAATGGCTCTTGTTGGTATCTAGTCTTCTAAACAAATTGTAGATAACTTTGATTTGCCTTGTTTCTGGCAATTTTCTTGCTGGAAAATTAGTCTCATCTTTAAATACTAATAGTGTGTTATAGCGTGCTGTTATTTCTGTTGGTGTTCTCCTCCTCTGCTTTACTTTCATGTTTTCTGGTGTTTGACAAGGTCCATAACAAGTAGATGTGCAGAAAAGGCGGAAGGAGTAAATCTGTGAGTGGGTTGAACTCAGTTCTGGGACAAGTTTAGCAATGTAACCACTTTCCATTTTAGCAAATATTTTTGCTACCACCATTAACGGTGTGTTTTGAACCTGCTATGTTGTAACAGGCCACAAGCCACTTTGGATTTGCCCCAGCCATGGATTCTTTGGAAATCTGCGTTGGTGTCTCCAGTTTTTCATATACTGCTGTGATTTCCTAGAGAGCATCAAGTTTTGATCTGGTGTGAACTGATAGAATTCTACGGGCTTTAGCACTGATGCTTAATTTTTATAGTAGCATACTTAAGGGATGATTTGCATTGTACTTATGAGAAAAGGTTTGTAAAGGCTACCTGCCTGGGAAACGCACTGCCTTTGTGCTCTTCTGGATTCCAAAACCTGCCTTGGTTGTAAGTATTCCCATTAACAATCTGCATTAGGAAACAGTTAGAGCAAGCATCTCCACCGCATTCCTCTTGTTACCCCTGGAGGCTTGATGTGCCACAGCAATAGCCAGTGAGCTGTGAATCCAGGAGGGCCTGATTCTCAAAAAGAGGACAATTGAAGGAGGAGATTCCAGTTCTGGATTTAGAGGCATGTAAGTAATAGGTCAGTTTGTCTGCCAGAATCTGAACGCCATATTTGTGTATTCTGGTGAATTCGTGTTTTAAATTTGGGCTGACACTAACATTGCTTAGTAGCCTACAACGTTCCTTTACTTGGGCTGAAACCTAGCCATGTGGCATCCTTGCCTGAGTTTTTACATGGAGGCTGGGGTACTGGCCTGGGTTTTGATGGCTTAAGTTATGGTGCGGCTGTGGGCTAAGAATCTGTTCTTTTTCAGTAGGAAGCACGTTTCAAAAGTCTGCAGCAAAAGAGCATTTAACAAGCCTGTGCTGGAATAGGCACCAACAGATTGTAAACTGCAAAGTGCAGTGTAATTGAATCTGATCTCTGGCTTTTACAGACTGTCGTAATTGGAAATTGCCTTTCTTTTAAATATGTGCCATTCTTAGGATGGCTCCTTCTTGAAATTGTGATCTGATAATTTTTAAAGACATCATAAGGTGAAGGAAGTAGTATATAGTCCCCTTGGTACTAGTGGAGAGTGGTGAAGTGGAGACTTTAGGATGCTTCCTGCTGTGTCATTGGTATTAAACTAAGTCCTACACAGTAATTAACAGCTTAGCAAATATGAACTCAGTCCTCGAATAGCTACGGCCTGGAGCCCAAATATCAGTGCCCTGCTGCAGGTCAAAGCAGATGACCTACAGAAGGGCTGAGTGGAAGCAGTCCTGGTTTGCACTTGGCATCGGGATGCAGAGCATGGCCAGCCCTGCAGGAATGCCTCCCAGCAGCTCCACGCCGTTCTGGATGGACTCTTCACACTTCTTTACTTGCAGCTTTCCTCTGAACACCGTCAGTGGGTAAGCAGAACCCCCCCATCCCCGCAGGGAGTCTGAACGTTGTTTCTTTAGCCATAAAAATACTGTGATTTCCCTAATTTTTTATTCCTTTATGTCTAAAGGTAAGATTTGAACTGAAGGAAACAAAGTAAAGCAGATGAAATCTGAACACTGTCTTTTGTAATGTTGTAGACTTACCGGTTAGGGGACAACACTCTCCTCCTATGTCCCTTCACTGTCTCAAATATATTGTTTTATTACTTCTAATTTTTAAATGCAATGACAGATACGTATTTTTTTTTTTTGGCCTTGATACTGATTAAAGATTGTGCAGAAAGCCACAAAGAGATTTGAGGCCTGGGATCTTTAATGAAGAGCTCTAGTGGAGAGCATATTTAGCTTTATCAGGAAGAAGGTTAAGAGTTGATTTGCTTAACATAAAGTACCCTCATGGTGAGACACTAGTGGTCACCAAGAGATGACTGAATGGCTCAAGAGAATGTCTGGAGACCGGTGAAGTACATCTCAGCCATCTGGAACCTGAGGCTAAGCAAGCTCACATTAGATATTTGGCTTATACTTTGAAAGGGTGCTACATTGCTGAGAAAAACCTCCTAGGGAGCGATTGTTCATATCCTCTTCTTTAAGACAAGACTGAATAACTTTTCAGAAGCCAGGTACCTACTTAAATGGAGAGTTATTTGGTTCTACATGGGGTTACTGAGTTGAAATTAAGAAGGTGGTGATACATCAGAGCTTAGAAAGACTGATTGTAATGGACCATTCTTGTTTTAAACTCTCTGATCATAACAGACCGATTTCTCACCTGCATGTGCCAGATGAGTAGGTACCAAAACTGGGTCTAGGTCTAAGCCAACAGCCATGACTTCTAGAAAGTTCAGGATTTGATGGCGAGTAGGAACTTGTGTGGACCTTTCCCCACGTCTACCTACCTTTTCTGAGAGGGAAAGAAACATTCACTCTTAGACAATGCTGGCTTGTCCTTGTTATCCTTGTTGGTTGGAAGGGGACATACCACCACTTCTCCTGTTGTTGTGCACAGCGAGTAATAGGAATTATCCTGATGATCAGGTGTTTGGAGGGTCATTATGGAAGAGGCAGACCAGCACCTACAGTCCCAAAGGCTGAGTCTCTTTTGTAGTGTCCAAGTAGCTCAAAGCTACTCTCCACCTGCTCTGTCTGCCAGTCAAGACGACCGTGTTCTCAACTTTCCGTTCCATGGGCAGGGAACTACATGAGAATTTGGACTGTGAAGACAATTATTACCTGCAACTGCACTGCTGCCAAGATGTGATTACAAGTTGGGTTTCAGTTTCGCGCTTCTGATTCGCTGTAACTATTTGGACTGGCTGTGGCATTTTGCTCAATGTTTCTCCTTCATGAAATCCATCCGCTGGTATCTTCTTACTTAAAAAACATATTTTGCATGCAAGTTCCCCAAATAGCCAATGCTTTCCCAACTCCCACCTTTTTAAGGAAAACCAGCTTGAATAGCCATGTGTCCTGAGCGGCGGTGTTTGGGAGAGTGGGCATGTATTACTACGATCCTAGGGAAGGAGATGGGATTAGGTACATATTGCCCATTGCTTGCATTATTTCAGCTGGAGCTTGGTGTGCAGACCTCTAGCAGTTGGATGACTTAACTGAGGCACCTGAAATGAGAAACCACTTCTAATAGGCACTGTATAAATAACATTAGTATGAGGGATTAAAGGAAGAGCACTGAAGGAATTTAAGGGCATGGGGTTGATGATTCTCCTTATGACGCTCCTTCGAACCTGTGACCAAATCCCACTGTTTACCCTGCAGTATTACTTACTCTGCTGTGCCAAGGCAGTTGTCCATTTTGGAAGAGGTAACAGTTTCGCATATGTACCATATTTGAAGAATGATTGATTGGCTTCAAGGAATCAGAGCCTTAGTTTCACCTAGGTAATTTTGCGAGCTAATAAATACTCTTAGCACTAACATCTTAACGACTACTCAAATATCACTTTTCCATGCTAATGTCAGGGCTGGGATCCTCTCTTCTCCGGTAAATGTAGAAGTGGCCTTGTTTCTCTTTCTAGGGCATGACATGCTGCCTGCACATTTCTGCCTCTGCGTTCACCGTCAGGCTTCACCCAGGAGGTACTGACAAATGATTTAATTTTGTGTTTTGAAGGTTCCCTCCAGCCATATAGAATAGGTTCTGTTTGAAAGTGGTTTTCTTAATTTTTGTGTTAGCATTTAAGCCATACATTTGTGCCAAATGCATTTGGATAAAACATACCTCTCATGCAACTTCTGTGTTAAGAACCTTAAACCAGGTCTGTTTAACAACTGTTCAATGAACATGTTCTCTGCTCCTCCTGTGGTAGTGCAGTGTTGTAGTGTTTCTGCAAGCAGCTGGGACCTGAGAAGTGGTTAGCAATGTGTGGAACACAAGTCAGGGGCTCTGCTGTGAATTCCTCTATGAATCTGTTATGTGATCCTGAGGAAGTCGTGTTGCCTGTCCATTCCTGCCTCTTCCCTGTGTCTCATCTGCTGACAGTACTCTACTTAACATGTTTCCTTTGAAAGGTAGTAAATATAGCATTTTAGGGTCCAAAACTGTAAATTCTTCAACTCATTTTATACTGATACCATTCCAGCGGGATTAAATAAGACATATAAAGAAGAATTTGGTCTTTACCTGTTGGTACCACACATCCTGAATGGGACTTACAAAGGTATTATCTCCTGCACAAACAACCCACAGACATAAACCCTCACGCTTAACAGTGTGGTTTTGAAAACCCAGCTCACTCTGTGGAGGCACTGTGTTAAATGCATCTTGTTCAACAGTACCGAGCACATTCCAGTTGACAACTGCAAATTCCCATGAGAACATAAGATGTTGCTTCTTACAGAGAAAACTCACCGCAGAACTCCCACATCCAATGCTGATAACAGACACTGAAGTTTCTCTTCGGGAGCCACTGACCAGTTCTGCTTAGCGAGGTGAATTGAAAGGACTGTTTATTTATAGCTTCCACTTACCTGCATGGCAGGAGGCAATGGTTTCATTTTGACTGACCACAGCATCCACCTTGTCCTGCAAAGCAGTAATTGTTTGAGTTGATAAAGTTTCTCTCAAAGAATTACACAGTGTGCAGCTTCAAATATCATGTTGAGTGATTTAGAAAGACGCAAGTTTGCTTTCCCTCAAGTTTAATTACAAAAACCATTTAAAGGCTTAGACCTCCCCAAGCACAGTCTTTCCTAATAACTTGTAAAGATTCTGCTCAGTATCTATGCACTATATATGCGTGTGTATATACATATATATTTACATAAAGTGTTAATGCAAAACCCTATCTTCATTGCGTAATGTGACACGAAATGTAGTCACCAGCATACACGTATGACAGCAGGCTGTGCAGTGGAGGCAATGTACTGATAGCTGCCTTAGCTTTCCCTGTAAATCTGAGGTGGCATGCACCATGTAAGCCTATATCAGATAATCTATGCAGGCTCTACCACAGAAAACGCCAAAAGCTTCATCTACAGAATGTAATTTACAGAGATTTCCATGGGGAAGGAAGCATCTAAATAGCTTAGGAGCTCAGGAAGCACATACATGGCAATTCTGAGATTTTTAAATGGTGCTGTACTTGCTTCCTTTTGAAAACATGGCTGGATGATGCCTGTGCCTGTCTTTGGCAAACCACTATTCTGTTGAGCATTGCTGAGCATCCGGATGAGATCCAAAAGCAGAGCTCCCACTTCACTAGGCTCTGCCATGCTGCAGCCGGTGATGGATTCTTCTGGCTGTGATACCTTCCGTTTTCTGATCGATGCTGTTCTACTGAGCAAAAAGAAATACAATATTCATTCGGGAGGAAGAGAGAAAGCAAGGAGCTATGTCTCTGTTTCTCAATGATGGGAGCATGCAGGCAGGAATGCAGACACCTGGATTTTGGTCTCCTTTTCAATATGCTACGCATGACCCAGCATCTAACGGAGAAAAGGAAATCTCTTTTCAGAGACCAGATGCTGTATTTAGAACTTAGCATCAAGTCCTATTTCTGTGCCAAGCAGCTCCTGCCTAGCTGAAGAAGCTATCTCGCTACTCCCACCTGTGGATCTTGTAGTGTGAAAATAGGTACAGATTTCTTTTAATGGTCTCTTTAAATGAAGAAGCCATCTGCTGGGTCTCCTAGAAAGATTTTGATAGGTCAAATGTAATTTTCCATGTAGGATTTGGCCAAGACATATAAACTACTGTCTGCAAAGTAGTGAAAGCTTTTGGGGCTTTAAAATGACCATTAAGTAGTATGTATAAACCTCCATTTTTGTCTCGGATAAGTATCTGTGCATGCTGCTGCTATTACTTAGCAGCACTGCTGAGCACTGCCTCAGAAATGATACTGTTTGCATCACCTCAAGTCAGCAGATTAGAGGAGAAGGAAAGCAAAGCTTCCTCTGTTTTCTGCAGCTCATATACTATAACCATTACAAGGATAAAATAAAGGTAGGGGACAGGAAGGTGTCAGCATTAAGTGTAGCTGTAAGCCTAAAGGCTGGACCCTGCTTCATTGCACAGCGTCTTAACCTTGCTCTGCCCTTCTACCCGACAACAGCCGCTTTGTTTCCTTTCACTAACAGTCAGACATCACAAATTCCTCCCCTCTAAAGCCATTAAAACAGAACCAGCACCACCCCGAGTGGTTTCAGAACTGATTTAGATGCTGGAGTCTGCTGCAAAGCCAAAAATAACTCCCCGTTTCTTTCTCCTTCATTGGTGAAAGTAGGAGCGAAAGTGGCCAATGACAGAGACACAAATCCCCCGTAGGCATCAGAGACAAATCTATTTCGTGGCAGGAAAGAAAAAATAATGCTCTTGAAAAATGTTTCTTTGCTCAGGCCAACAGACAGAAGTGCTGCATGCGATTCTGCTGAACCCATGGTATCACTTGAATGGCTCATGGCCTGCATAAAATGCATTACATAATTATACTTTTAAACACTGTCCCCAGCTGTGCTGATGCACATTAAAGCTGTGTTTACAATGGACTCTGCACATGTAATTATTTTGTGGCACTAGCTCTGTGCATTTCCTTGATAGATGCTCCATGGTGCATAAAATTGTAGCTTTTATCCTAGATTCTTGAATATATTCTTTGGCTGTGTCAGCTTTAAATACCCTGTTGTCCTCACATGGGTGAACAGGACTGATGCCTGGAAGGGCTAAATTATAGCATCTGAGGGAACACCTTTAAGTCCTCTGGGAGCATCAGAGGGGGAACATGATGAGTGTTGAAGTCGAGGCACCTGGGTCACAGGAAGCACAGAGTGGCAGAGCTGGCTGCTCATCAGAATGGAGCAATGGCTCCACTCCTCTTTGGCCTGCACATGTTCATCCTGGCCTAATTAACACCGTATTGACCCAGCTGCTTTGCAGCCCAGGGAAGCGAGGTAATGCTTTATGCCTGTCTGAGGGAGGAGGCAAAGGGGCTGTGGTGCAGAGACAAATAGGACGTGGCTCGGACTGTCAGGATCAAAGAACAGCTTTGATTTATCTTCCATTCCTTTTGCATACAGCGAGCAAGCTCCAGGCATTTCACTGTGAGCTCGCTCTCATCTGTTCTCCATCCAGTCGTGGAATACCTAACATTTCTTTATGCTAGCACAGTGCTTGATGTGTAGGACCCAGCAAAGAGGACAGTGGGATATTTATCTTAGATGTGTTCCAGTATTCGTGTGTATTAATATCACTGTGAAAACCTACATGCTGGAGGGATTTGTACATAACACAGTCCAAGAGTTTTGCCTGCCTGCCAAGCAATAGCGTTTGGAAATAAATAAAGACAGAAAGAAATACAATATCCTGAACAACAGCTTCGAAATGATGGAAAAGCAGCATCATGGGTAGCTACCTGGGTTTTTTCTATACTGTTGCTGCAGAGAACTGACTTTTATTGTCAGTAAGCAAAATGGTTTGGCATTTTACCACTCATCCCTGGCTGGACTTAGAGAGGAGACTCCACAAAGGAAATGCGGATTTTGTTGTGAGCCAGTTTTTAATGGCAGGTGTTTGGTTGGAAGTCAGGACTGCTTTCTGGTAGCAGCTTGAATGCTGTTGTTATCATTCCTTGCCCTTTTCAGTCCTGTGCTTGGTCGTGGGAGCTGGAAGCTTACGTTTCCCAAAGGGCAGTTGCACCATGTAAAGTAGTAATTGGTCTAATGCCAACAGTGACTGAATTATTCCAGAGTAAATGGCCTGACTGTTGGTAAACCAAGTTTTCCACCCTCACAAGAATCTAGTCTTCTCCCACCATGGAAACTGCTCAGCTATGTATGTCCTTAACATTCCCTTTGCTTGGCATGTGAAGTTTACATACCAGCTTCTGGGCTGTTGATCCATTTTGCACCAAAGGGTCAGGCAATGGAAGAGCAATCTTGGGAGTGGAAAAAATGTGGAACTGCAAAAGTTCATTGCACGTTCGCTTGCATAGTCTGCCTTTCAGATAAACCACATCCCTGCAAGTGTACTGGGACTTGAAAGAGTCCTTGGGTAACTTGCACAGAAGCTGAACCACCAGAGAGGGGCTACTTCAGAAAAGCAAGCCGACGAAGGTACCAGAAGCAGTGAAGAGGAAACACTCCGGGAGTAAGCACCCCACTGTATTGTTCAGATACTTGTCCACTATGTTTCTGTTTCTATGACAAGCAGTTATTTTATTAGAGATAATGTGGCTTCTACATAGGAAAAAAGGTACTTTTCTCACTAGGTGAGACATACTTCTTACTCACATATGCATTATTTTCTAAAAGGGCTTATTTCCTTCTACTCCCTTACCGTAGAGAGCCCTGATGAAAGTCTATCAGCCATCCAGGCCAAAATACTGTTTCTCAGATATGTGATGATCTTATACAAATCGGCGTAATTCCATGTGCTTTAATAGAGCTATGACTTCAGCCGGTGGAGGATCTGACTGCTCAGTATTTTATGTGATATAGATAAAGCCCAAAATCTGTGATCAGAGAATATTCCTAGGTATAACATGCTTGCATCATTACTGCTCTCCATTAGCTGCAGTCCCTTGCTGCAGCCACTTGTGCAAGACTTCTGTTTGTCTTTACAGCACAGGGAGATGAGAGTTGCTGTCTTTTGCAAAATGCTAGTGGTGCATACAGCCTAGAGTAAGAATCCTCAGTCAAGTTAGTACAAATTCTGCAGTTCAGCAGGAACAAAACAGTCCTCTTAAGGCTACTGTTTGAACCCTGACCTTTGCCTTTTTGTGTCTCTAAGTCACCAGAAGCTGCTGTTTCCAAAGCAAAATAATGCTTTGAGCAGTCAAAGCTCAATGCAAATGACGTCGTGGCTATAGGGGTTGAGGCATCGTCTTTGTTGCAGTAGGTCCCTCTTGGAAATACTCAATAAAGATAGAAAGGAATGAGACCTATTTTACAGATTTTTTTATTTTGAGCTCTATAATTCCATTCGTGCTGTATTATTATCTGTGAGAAGCTTTTTCTTTTTTAATTCCATAAAGCTCTATCACCAGTATTATCTGAGCAGCTAAGTACAAAGATTATGTAAGTTGCACATAATAGGATGTCTGTAAAACTTTGCTGCTTACAGCCTTGCAAATGTCTACATTGCTCGTCTGCAGTGACTCAGCTGAAGATCTCCCACATGATCAAGGAGAATGCGTGGTGAGGTGGGATTTCCATCCCATCCATCTGATGGAGTGCAGCATGGTCCTCAGGTACGGCCTCAGCTCCTGCCTTGCTCTCCTCCCATGGCCCTGGATTTCTCTGGGCAATCTTTAACCGCTGATCAGCAGATGCTGGCTGTAGTTCCTGTCCCGCATTTCAGGTCTGTCCTTCTGGAAATGTTTACTTCTGTTCTCAAAGCCATCCACCTTTCTGCACAGCAGGAGAATTCTCCTGTTGTACCAGATAGCAACCTCAATATATCCTTTCACAGTCTGCTTCTTCTAGAGGGTATTTTTGGCTCATAAGTGATGCTTTAAGAATAATCAATCCTACCGGTACTATTTTTATGATACGGTGCATTACTAAACATATGGCCAAGCACAGGATGTGCAGCTACATGGCAAGGTTTACTGCCCAGTGGGATGAGAAGTATGTATTTTGGATAGGTGTGCATTGAGGACAAAAAGTATTCAACTTCAAAGCTTAGGAGCTTTATGCCTTCTCCTGGTTCTTCCTTGGTTTTGAATAAGGTTCAGCATCATCTCCCTTAGAATCTCACTGCAATAATGTGGGCTCAGAGCAGCTGTTTTTACTCTGCCTTGCTTATGGCAGTGAGGAGATAAAATGCAGAGGAGTAAATTCTGCCTGGCTGCTGTAGGTTGCATCACACCAGCACTGGTAGCTCTCTGAGAAGTGTTGCTGATAGCCAGATTTTATCTTGGTAGGGGTAAGAGCTCATGAAATGAGATGGCTCAAGGAATGACTAATGAAAGCTTGAGGATGAAACTTCCGTCTAAGCCATGTCAGCCGTGACCAGAAATTAACATCAGGGGGTTATTTGACAGTCTAGGGTGAGCGAGGAGGTGCCCCAATTCCAGCTTGTTTTAGGGATGTCTTCGGTGTAAAATCCACTAACTCAGTTTGTATCAATGAATGTCGGTAGGGGAAACCACAAATGGTGATGTGGCACGGTGGTGAACTACGCTGCTACCCCTCAAGTGGCTTTTCGGGTTTAGAGCCGGGCCATTTAATGAGGCAGATGATATTGCTGTTCCTTCATGTTTTTCTCTTTGGTGGATAAATCATTCCAGTCAGATGTATACACACAGCTGTGTTTTGTGTGTTCACGCAGAAACGCAGACTCCAGCTCTCTCAGGAGCAGTCCCAGCTACTCAGCGGGGACTACATTATCAATACGGGCATCATAATATTTCAGTGGGCCTCCTGTGTAAATGTCATGGGCAGTCCCCCTGCATGACTCTGGTTTACTCCTCTACCAAAATATCCCCCTTGGTCGCAGGCCCTGAAATTTACAATGCTTTACAGGTATCTTTGCTCTGTTTTTCATGGCACCAGTAGATCCTGTGCAATCCCAAATCATTAATTATGGGCTTAAGTCAATGAGGAGGTTTCACCTCCTGTATTGACTTAGTAGCGCTCAATAAAATTACCTACTTCTTGTGCCAATGATCACGTCCTGCTTTCTGTAAATCAACGTCCAATTTCCCCATTTCTGCCATAAAGCCTTATTTCCCCCGAGGAAGAACAAACTCCACCTTTTGGGCAGGGTTGCAAACGAGGCAGGACGTGCTCAAGGTGCAGGGGGTAGGAAAGGGATGTTTGCCAGTTTTCCTCTGGGCAGCCGGGAGACAAGGTGGGAATCATGGCTCAGATAATGATTTTCTGGGTGGCCTTTTGTAAGCTCTTTCATGCTTCCACCTCATTTTGCTGAAACCTAAAATGGAGTTCAAAATCATCACTTCTCTAACACCTCCCCCTCCCCACACACACACAGAGTTGTGAGCTTTCATGTTTATCTCGGAGGCTTTGAACAGCATCATACATCCAGGGAGTGTCTATGGGCATGCAGACCCCAGAATGAGCCTTATAAGATCATCGGTAAAGAAAATGGCATTTATATTAATCGTAAATTTGGGATTGGAACCGAATATGTGGTTAAGAAACCTGCAAAACAAGCTTTTTTTCACTGACTTGAGCTGCTTTACAGTTCTGTTTGTGTACGTGGAAGTGATGTGCAGTCTTTTCAAATGAGTCACAGGACTGGAAGAACAAAAATATTTGATGGTAACATATAGCAGCAAAACAATTACTCTTTTCATTCTGACAAGCATGATAACCAGAATAGCAAGTTAGAGCTAGAGGTCTAGGCTGGTAGTTTCTTTCCATGTATCAGGGAGTTTAGATATGCTTGCCAGGCAGTGAAGCAGAACTGAAATGTCATAACAATAAAAAGATAACACTGGATCAAACAATAAAATCAAGCATGTCCATTAGGATACAACTCTTTACACTTAGGAAGGCTCTCCTGCTCGGTGAGTCCATGCAGTATGCTCATACACTGCAGCCCTGTCTGGCAGCTTCCTGTACCTTTATCCAGAGGAGACTCCTTTCCACCCTGCTTGCTGCATTGCACCACTGATTTAGTGAAGACATCATCCTCATAAGGATGCTCTTCTAACTCACCTCTGAAATCCGCTTGCTTCTCTCCTCTGACAATTAGGTTTAAATGTGCTGCAGCAATGTACTCATCCTTAGCAGGCTCTTTCAGTGAAAAAATGCATTAGCAAATTCCTTATTAGATAATCTATCAAATGAGGTCATACATAATTTTAGCAGTCTCATCTTGATTTATAGCATGATCGCAGCAAATTGTGCATACAAAACCCAGCATGCTGGCCATCAAAGTCAGGTATTCTTTACTCTCCTAAGATTTCCAGGCCGGCTCAGTGGCCTAGTGGAAACATCCCCATTGCTTGCCCCTCAGACTCATCCCTCACCCCTTATTAGGACCGATGAGAGTCTGAGGCAATAGTCTAAATCCTTGCTTCATGCTTCCTAACAATAATTCCTAATGGTGTTTATTCTGGAAGGTTTTCCATGCCTCCCCTTAAGTAACCCAGAGGCTCCCTAAAAGGGTAAGCTTTGATATGGGGAAACTGGGTCTGCAGAGTGCTGATCTGCTCCCTGCCTCCCTTCTGTGTTCCCAAGGGAATGCAAAGCTAGTTGGAGTGAATCATCAGGCAGCGCTGCGAAGGGCTGCATCAGAGCCTGCTTCCCGGTCCAGGCTGCCTGGGCCAGCAGAGGCTTGGTGTCCTGCACCCACAGGCACTGGAGGAGGCAGCGCTCCGTCTCCTACAGCCATCTGCACTGGGAAGCTGTGCCACCTGCCTCGCTACAAGCAGAAGCGATGGATTTCAGGGAAAACGGGAGGGAGCTTCAGGAACAAATGCTGCTTCTGAACTGCACTTTGCTCCCACTGCTCACTGCACCCAGCAGCTAGCCCCCGCGCTGCAAGTGAATTGCTCATGGGATCTAGAAGGGACATGATTCCTATCCCCCAGCTGCAAATGCCATTTCCTCCACGGAGATTTATCTCTAACTACCACAGGGGGAGCTGCAATAAATTATCAAGTCTCGCTATTCTCTTCACCTGCTCTCACCTCACATTGGTATTCCTAGGGTTTGAGCTGGGCGAAGTGGTGAGAGTACATGTCATCTGCATGTCTCTGAGTAAGTCATGTCTCTCACACCGAACTTACGGCCAAACCCTGTTCACAGAGAACAAAGTGGGATGGAGCAAGATGTGCTCCTGATCTGTGAAACAAAAACTAAGTGAAAATCCGAATAGAATTCTCTAGGGAATAGAAGATCGTAGAGGCCTAACTATTGCTGCACGACAGCTTCTTGAAACACTTCATACCAAGGCCTCCATGTTGTCTGTGCAGGAATATTCCTAGAGTGAGAGGCTGGCAGAAATCAAAGTCTTTGACCAAAATGAATACGCGAAGGGCATGCTTGCAGCGGATGGCACCGCTCTTTTACACGCCCTAAGGTAATTTTGCCTAATCCTACTGAATATTTGTGTGTGCATATCTGTGATGAGTAATATCTATTGTATCCTCAGTTGACAAGCTGCGTGTGGCACATTGCAGGAGGGCTTGGGGAAAGAAATTAATGACCCAGACTAAGAGTAGAGTATAGGACTTCCCTACAGAGTCCATCAGGCTAAAGAGCAGTTGCGCCTCCTCCCCAGAGCAGTACCAACACTGGCCTGGGGTCCCTCTTCTCTCCTCTCCTTTCACCCCCGCCGGGAGTGGCTGAAGATGCAGCACAGAGGATGATGGCGAGAAGGGGGTTATTTCTTTGGGGTACAAACACAGGGTGAAAATTGGATGAGCAAAGAAGCTCCGGGGTCATGCCAGCCCTGCCGTGATGGAGAGGGGGAGAGCTGGCGCGCTTGCTGCAGAAGGGGTGCAATGCCCCCATGTGCCTGGGGATGTGTGCTCAGGGAGGGCGGGGGGCTCTGCAGACACCCCTGCGGACCCTGCAGCACCACCATGCACAGGGCAGCCTCTCACTTGAGTCTGCGCTGCAGGAGGGCAGTGGAGGGGGCACAGCCGCATCTCCCCACTTTTCCTCCACAGGAGCCCTGGGGACCGCCTCTTGCGCTCCACGGGGTGATGGGGGCCCCCCCAGCAGCAAACAGCCCCGGGTTGGCCGCTCCTTCTCTAGACCTGCCTCTGCAGAGGTGCTCGCAGCCATTGGCACGGGCGCTGCGGAGCCGGTTGCCTGGCAGCAGCAACGCGTCCTCTTCCCCACGACAAACATCGTCTCCATCGACCCAGACCACCTCCTGCTTCAGACGTCTGCCCGAGCTGGAGAGCGAGGCTCGGCTCCTCTCCCACGGCTCGCTGCAAGGAGCGGAGAGCGCCCCGTCCCATCCCCGGGGCGATGCAGGGACCCTCGCACTAAGCGGCTGCACCGCCGGTGAATCCATCCAATTGCACTGTAAAGCAAAACGCTGCTGCGCTGGGCAATTCAGCCCGGGTTAGCACGAAGAGCACAAGCCCCCTTAAAGAAGCACATGCTAATTAGAGTGCATGAAAGCTTTGCTTTCTGCAAAGCTGTCAGAGGGAAAGCGCTGGTGAAGCTAAGCCCGAGGTCTGCCTGCCTGTGCCTGGGTCTTCAGCTCCTGCGGAGAACACGCTAAAGCGTTTGATGTGCCAAAAGAAGGCGAAGTGTTGTATCTGAGAGCTTCAGGGTCCCTGCGGCTTGTAAGACATGTGCAGCATGTTTATCTGCTCCCAGCTTGGCACTCAGCCTCCAAGCACACCGCTGCATCCTGCCGCTGTGCTGTAGTAACTCAGACGCTGAATATCGCAGCAATCACGGGATTATGAGTTTGAGAGACATAAAAATTACCAACTTCAGAGATATCCATCTTTCTGTAAAGAAAGAGAACCATTACGAGTCAGGCACATTACCCACCAGCAGCCTACTGAAGAGAGCTGTCTTCCGCAGGGAGGTGGAGGACGGGAGGATGCCTGATGAATGCAGCAAGGGCGAGGGCACGGAAGGGGAAAGCTAACGACATGCAACCACAGAGCGGCTGTGGTCAGCATGTCATAGTGCCAGTGCTGCGCAGGGAGCACACGGGAGAAGGATACAGTGCACTCTGCCCAGGGGGCTGCGGTGTATTTCAGGGATGCGGATTTGGCCAGGTCTGAGGGAAGTGCAAAGGGAGTGCTGAAGTGAGCTCCACACCACCACAGCTGAATGCTGCGCTGCGAGGTAGGGTGGGTATCCTATGCCAGGGTGCAGTTACTTGTAGAGACATAGTATTATGAGACCCCCTCTTCCCGTCTGCAGGAAGGCTGAAATCAGTGTGGCCTATCAGTTGTTTTCTCAGTCTACTTCCAAACAGCAGATTTGTCCCAAGAAGGCTCAAGCTACCTGGAAGCAGGCTCACTGGGTGCAGAGGCAGCTCTCTGTCCTGACCGTGATTGCTTCACATGATGTGGGAATGAGCATCACACACCCTTACGGAGCTGCAGCTCCATCCCCTGCAACGTGAGCATCAGCCCTCCCCACGTAGGGTGGTGGCAGTGGCTCAGGGGATCCAAAGACATCCGACAGGGAGGTATGTAGCAGCTTGCCCACTTCCAGGTGAGGAAGGAGATCTATGGCGGGTGCTATGGCACAGTGGGCAGGGGTAGAGATGTGAGGTTGGGAGTAGGGTGGGGAGGAAGGGCTGCTATTTAATTGCCAGCCCCGGTTCTATCAGCAATACGAGGACAAGCTGTTGCTGGTGTGGAAGGCAGCAGATGCCTAATTGGGAGATTCTCCCTTGCAAGAGCAAAATGATAAGCTGTTTTTAACATCTTCGCCTAGAGCCGAGTGCTAGCTTCAGATAGTACCCAGATACCCTGTGCAGAGGCACTTGGTGCCAGGAATGTGCTCCAGCGATAATCAGGAGAAAACTGTGCTTGAAGTGACATTTAAAAAATCATTATTATGGCCCATTGCTGTTAGTCACACATCCCGAAAGCTGATCTGGCTAACAGAGCTTTCCAAAGCATCTTCTACCCAACATATCCCTGGGAAACGATGCCATCATTGTGTCACCCCGTCTCACCTTGTAACCATCAGCGCAGTCTATGTACACACACCATTTCCCCCCTCTTTTTGGGGGAAAATAATTCTGCCTTCTGATTTTTCTCATGCTGCTTCAGCTGGTCTCATGCAAATCCTTGTCTCAGCCGCTTGCTAGAGAGCACAGACCTCTCCTTCCCAGAGACAGCTACGAAGCATCGCTGTCTCACCTCTTCTTGTGTGGAGCCCTGGCAACAGCAGCACCACTGTGAAGGTCTGAGATGCCCCCTCACAGCTCAGTGCCCTGCAGGCTAGAGGCAGCAGAGCTCGCCTGTGTCACACTAATATCAGGTGCTTGAAACCTTATATTGAAGGTGCCGGGTTGTTCCTGGTGACTCATGGCATGTGCATTTTGTCAGCTCCAGCTCTGCTCTGACAACAGGGGAGAGGGCAGAGTGTCTCTGAGCTGGGTCAGGTTTTCAGAGAGAACGCTGGAAAGGACTTCAGTAGGAGAGAAAACTTTGCTTAGCCCCTGAATCTGCTTATTGTTACTTATCAGTAAGTGCAAAACCCAGGGCATGAATCAGCTTGGTCTGCAATCAAGTGAATGCTCCACTTGAGGATAACAGCCCTTTTCTTGTTGATGTTGGTTTTGCAGGCCACTAGATCTATTTTTAAGGCTTTTTGCCTGCGGAGTATACGTGTGCTGTCTCTTTGTGCTGGTCTTTTAACTTCATTGTGTTTTGGGGTTTTTTTGGTAGTAAAAGGGCTGTAACGGGTTATCTGAAAGCTTTGTCTCCTAAAGTGTTAAAATGTACCGAATCTTTCAATCTACCTTCCCTTTGCTGTCCATCTTCAGAAGACTCTTACCCATGCAGTAGATGTCTATGCTGCAGCAGTCTGCCCTCCTTCCCCTCCTCTCCTTTATTTCGCCATTATGCTAGAAGTCTCCTGCTAAAAATCCCAGCTGTGACACACCAGCCCATCTCTCTCAAATCCCACTGATATCATGTGGGATTTGCCCCCAGCCTCCAATTAAATCTCCGTATCTCCTCCCTTCAAGGCCCTCTGTAATGTTATTTTACCTTCAGTTTTGTTCTTCCCCTCCTCCTCCTGCCTGTATTTTCCCAGTCATCCCTCCTTTCTGCTCATTTTATCTTGTTCCTGGGTGGTTCAGTCTTGCTCTTCACACTTCTCTGACCCCTCAACCTATCTCCCATTTTCTATCAGCCAAATGGTTTTCCTCTTGTTCTGTCAACGCCACCTTAAATCCCCATCTTTTTCTTCCTCGCTAGCACTAACACCTCACGTGCACTTACGCAGTCACCTGAGCTGCTGTCCTATGTGGTTTTCCCGGAGCGCTTGTTCTTCACACCAGGAATTTGTGGCTCTCCTACAGCGCACGTCCCACAGATACAAACACACAAGGGTCTTTCGAAGAGCAGCCGTCGCTGGTGCGTAACCATTCATTGTTAATCCTGTTGCTTATATGACACACAGAAAACTTTCTCGAGCCGGGTAATACAAGGAATCTTTTCTATGTTGATGCGAAGGCACACTTTGGACACTTTATCTAGGTATATACATAAAAATTCACCTTATTTAAACTTATAAAGACTTAAACTTTGTATGGGCATCAAAGCCATTCGAGGTGCGTAAATAAGATGCGGGCCATTAGAACTGGTTTTGGGTGTCACTTGGCTGTACTGCCTTGCACTACCACATCATCACCGGCTGCATTCAAGTTGCCTTTAACATCTTTACATTCCTGCCCATGACAAACAATAGGGACTAGCTCCCATAGAGCAGAGGAAATATAGCAGCAAGTGCTTCACATCCATTTCTCAACTGTCATCAAATAGCTTTTATTCATGGCATAGCACAAGTGTCAGCCAACTGGCAAGGGCAGCCTATATTAAAAATGCTGGGGATTATTCATGTCAACAGACACAAGGGAGCTTCTCTCAGCCAGTGGATCGGCACTAGCAGTGGTATGGAAACGCAGCAGGTTCTCCAGAGTAATCTCAAATCTGAATAACTTCAGAAGGAGGCCAACAGCAGGCTGTCGCTTCCAAGTGCAATTAAAAACGTCGCGTAGCGCAATTAGGCACGAGATGGGATAGGTGAGGGTTTAAGTGTGTGGATGGCTGGAAAAGGCGGCGCCATAAGGACGTATGAAGAAAGACTGAGATGGTATCCTTTGTAAAAAGCTGAGATTGGAGGCGGTCCGCAGGTTGTGAGCTGGTGGTGGCTCCTCAAGTTTTGCTTCTCATTACATGAGTAGCTGATAGGCCCTCGGCCTGCTTGACTGCAGGCATTTACAGCGCTATTTGGAATACGGTTTCCGTTGGCCGTGTGACTTGTCATTCATGGACAAGGTGCAATTTAGAAACAGATTCATTCTTTCTCCTTTGAAATGATTGAATATATATACATATATCCCTGTTTAACTAAAAATATCTTATTAAATTTGTGAGAATATTAATAGAAAAAAATGAAAAGATGGACACAAGCAGTACCTTAAAAACATCAGGTAAATATCACAGAAAATGATGGAGGTTTCAGATGTCCCAGGTTAACTGTTAGGGGCAATTCCCCAACCACTTATTTCAATCCCATCAACCTCATAGCAGCCTTCCAGTATCTGAAGGGGGCCTATAGGGATGCTGGTGAGGAGGGACTCTTCATGAGGGACTGTAGTGATAGGACAAGGGGTAATGGGTTCAAACTTAAACAGGGGAAGTTTAGATTGGATATGAGGAAGAATTTCTTTACTGTAAGGGTGGTGAGGCACTGGAATGTGTTGCCCAGGGAAGTTGTGAATGCTCCATCGCTGGTGGTGTTCAAGGCCAGGTTGGACAGAGCCTTGGGTGCCATGGTTTAGTGTGAGGTGTCCCTGTCCCTGGCAGGGGGGCTGGAAGTAGATGATCTTAAGGTCCTTTCCAACCCGAACCATTCTATGATTCTATGATTTCAGTATTTCAGTATTTGCAGAAGTCAGTTATATTCCCTCATCTTACATTTTTAAATTGCTGGTTTTAAAACATATGGCCTGCTTCTTTTCCCCCTCAATTCTTTTCAGCTAGCTTAATCCTCTGAACTTGGTGATGTTATGCGGATATAAAATCAGGAGCAATTTCAGTGGAAAATAAAAAATGAAGGCTCATGCAAGTTATCATGAATAAGGTGACCCGATCTGCTCTGACACAGATCTATGTTCCACTTATGCTCTGGAAAACTTTGGATACTATATTTTCATCAAAGCCTAATTTCTGTACAAATGTGTGATGCAGAAGAAACCCAGCCAGCAAAACCCTAGGATGTATCCCATGGCATCTCCATGACAACATATAGATGCACAGTCTGCTATATACATCATTATCAGGAGACTAACTGCTCCTAGATTTTTCCCACGTCGAGCTGAAAGGCAGGCGACCAACAGGGTAGCTGGCTGCAGAGGATGTTGCTGGGATTTAAATGTGGAAATGACACTCTGCGATTCACACAGGGTAAACCGGAGGCAAACGCAGCAGCCTTGCTGAAGAGGTGAGCCTTATGCTACTGCTTCCTTTGCTGAGGCTGCTTGGTCAAGTAAAGGAATGGGCACTGGCAGGCCTCCACTGAGTCTGAAAAGTCACGCGGAGGATCTTCGCAGGGTTCTTAAAGCCTTCCCGAAAGGCTGTTAGTGCAACCCTGAGATAAGAACGGAAGGTAATTCGGGTTAATGAGTTATCCTGAGAGGTTTTGTTCTTCCTGCACGTGTAGAAGGAAAGGGAAAGTGATCCTGTCCTCTCTCCCCAGTGGAGAACTCTGAACTCTGTGGCAAGAGGTTCACTATCCATTCCCCAGCAGTGTGTCGGAAACCAGGGTCAGCAGGCCAGGCCCGTGGCACATGCAGCCAAGGCTTCTTCCAGGTGGACATTCCATTTCTCACAGGCAAAGGATCAGACTAGGACCAAGGAAAGTATCTGGCTATTCACAGTGTGTGTGTGTGTGTGTGCGGTTATCTCACCCTTCATAATCCCCAGTGTTTATTGCACTGGATTTAATTGTTCCGTCAGTTTCATGTTAAATCAAACCATTAATGTTGCTGTGTAGTTTATTTCCTTCCTGGAGCAGCTGGGAGCAAGACCTTGGTTCGATGAGCAGTCTCGTGGGGTCAGGAGAGTGGCTCTTCCCTTCGGGCTGCTCTGCAGAAGGACCGACCCCATACATCTGCAAATGCAGTGCCAGGGCTGCCTTAGCTCCTGTGTGGACACTGGACTTTCAGAAGCACGATAAGGATGCAGAGGCTGGGATAGCTGAACAGCGATAGATTCAGCAAATCCCCGCTCCTGGCTCTCTTCCTAACCTGTCCCTTCCTGAGCCCACCCCAGCATGGTGTGGTTTACATGACTTCATTGAAGGGTGAGCGGTGCCCGGGCGCACGCGCGGCCGCTCTGCAAAGCAGCTGAAGTGCTGTAATTTCATACTCCAGCTGACGGTGCAGGAACATGTTCATCTGCCTATCCCCCAGCGTAGACACGGTCCTGACTGCTCTGGGTGCAGTCCCTGGAGCTGAGTTAGTGTTTGCAGGGGTTAGGAAGCGTTACTACTGTAAACAGGGCTGTGTGCTTAACGGCCCAAGTAAAGCAAGGCTGGCCTTTCTGTACTTGTTCCTCACTTCTGGACTGGGGAAGTCATTGTCTGCACTCCAGCACCCTTCTAAGGCACCCTACCTCCACTCTGCTGCTCTGCTTTCCTGTCTGAGAAACGGAGATAACAATATTGACCCTCTTAGGAGAGCACACTCTCATTTATTTTATGAGATGTGCTACATAAAAACAGATTGTTAGGCTTCGGTCAGCTATAAAACATCCTCAGCTTAACAGTGGGGCACGGTATGTTACCAGCCATAAAAAAGAATCCTACACTGATCTTTAGCATTTAGGGATAGACCTTTGTTCCGCTTAGTTACTTACAATCTTTGGACTGGTGTGGCCTGGCTTTGGTATTTATTCTGCTGCTCTCTGTGTGTGTATGTACTGTGCATGTATGGTTGACTTCTGCTTCTATTAGAGTCAAAGGTCACTTGGTATAGCTTAATATACAGATGCCAGTTGGCATCAGCAGAGAGACTGGCCTGGGATCTGCCATTCAGCACATTTCTTCTGAAGTATAAGGGACATTAGCCTGCTAACAGATAAGAAATTGAGTAAGAAACCACTGAACCAAAAAGGACAAAAAGAAGGACTATGATCCCCAAGAAATAATGTGCATTCAATATATATTTTATGAATGTTTAATGCTGGCAGCCAGAGCTCCTCCATTTGTTGCAGGTAGCCTTTTCCTTTACCGTGATAACATGTATTTCCCTCGATGAGCTTCTGAAGAAGAGAAGTTCCCTTTCTCTCCATAGTGCCGATGAAAGCTTTGTCTCCAGCCTGGACAGCACAGTGGAAAGGCAGCAGTGTTGAGGAGTGCCCAAGTTCATGGCAGATGGCATCTTGGCATGATGGAACCCAGGAGTTTTAGGTAGATTTCTACCTAACAGCATTTCCATTGCAGCGTCTAGCTACGTATGTCAGGAAGACATAGACAGACAAAAAGCAATAATACCAGTTCAAAGTCAAGATAATAGCAGAAGCAGCAAAGTGAAGCCCCAGATAGCTCTCCATGGCCTAGTACCTCTTGTTCTGAAGAGCAGTGTCTGGAAATGACAGCAGGGGTTACAAAGTAGGGAGGCATGGCCCTGGGCTGGGCCTTGGCTCTCTGTCCACCATCTGGCAGAAGTGGTAGGACAGCATTTACGACAAGGATGATTGAGTTTCAGGTGTTTCTGAAGGGATTCAGTATATCCTGTGGGCCCGGGCCGACATTCCTGATGGATGCCAACCATTCACATAAGAACAGAATAATTAACCATTCTTTCACTTACAGATAACTGAAACAATTGGAGCTGGGCAGGGTCCCCATAAGGTGCTCTGGGAATATGAACAAAGCAGCAGAGTGACTTAGCTAGGGGCTGATCTACCCACTAAGGTAGAGATCAACTTGAAGGCAGCAATTTCCTTGGGAGTAGAAGAGAGACAGAAAAGAGGACTGAGGGCCAAGAGGGCTCCAGGTGTATCTGGAGGAACCCCCAGCAGTGTGACCCCAAACAAAAGCTGAGAGAGGGATTTTGGGCATAGTACTTCCAAGCAAAAGACCCTTGAGATTGCAAACAAAACTTCCCACTTCTTGTTTGGCCTTTGTGTTAAGAGCTCAAGGACAAAGGGCTTTGTACATTCAGTGAAAAGTGATAATCAAGAGCATTGATGTAAGGAATTACCCGACTCCATCAGCATTCTCATCTCAATGGAACCAACCCAAAATAACTCTGCCCCAAACTGATTGGGACTGTGTAACTGATATAGGCTGCAAATAATATTGGTCTATATATTTCTTTAGAAAAAGTTGTTCTTATTTTAAAGACTTTGGTAATAAATACATGCGAGAGTTGAAGGCAGCGAAGAGTTGGATAGGTTATTATTCTCCAATCAACTCAATTTTTAAGCCTTACTTAAAGAATGCTAATTTTAAATGAGATATTCTTCTGATCATTTCTACAATTGAGGGATGTAAATTCACATTCATAATGAATGCTTTTTTTTTAATATATTTGATTGCAGTAATCCAAATGATCCTATTTGATATCAAGAACAGAGCCGGTGTCTATTTTTTGATAACTGCTTTGCATAGCACACTCCATACAGTTAACATTTTTGGAGACTGATTTTCAAAGACACAGCTTTCGGTAGGACAGTCCTGGTGGCTGGAACAGGCTCCTCCTGCAGACACAGCTGAAAGTCACAAATCCCAGGTTCTTTGCATCTTGTCCTAGGAATCCTTTACTGCACTGTTCTAACCTCAAGCATCACCTGTTCGGACTCCAAAGATAAAGTTATGCTTGTTTTACCCGTCTCCTGTTTTTAGCTTTCTTCTCCTGTTGTCAAAGCCAGCAGGTCTTATTCAGGTTTCCAGTCTTCCTATCCAGTTGTAGCTCTTCCAGCCTGAAAATAACCTTCTTCAGTCTTGTGAGGTACATTTAATTGGTTGCCCACCCTCAAGGCGATGAGTTTAAAACCCCACAGTCTTCGGAAAATGAAATGAAAACTTCAGTTCTCAGGACTGTGCATGTGAAAATCCTGGGAGAACAATTTTGGAGGGTGTTTGACCAATGCAATTCTGCATGAGAGAAATCCTTGGAACAGTTTAGCTTTTGTATGGTAATTTTATGCACTGAGAGTCAATGAGATCATGTGAGAAACGCTATTTGTTTCCATGCACAAGTAATCATCATTATCAACATTACAGAACAGGGAAGAAGACAAAAAGCAGATATTGTACATACGTTGGTGATAATGGGTTGATCATAACCAGAATGTCTAACGTGTTCCATATGGTAAGATGTAAGTATTTCAGTTGAGCAGAGGTTTAGGTCATATGTCGTTTTCTTAAGACTTATAAAAAGATCAAGAACCAGATTTGCAGGAAAGCAGCAGAACTGAGTGTTGTGCAGATGAGAAGCAACACTCTCCCCTGTGACATCTTCAGGCATCCTGAGCTGAGAGTTACAGCTAGCCAGGTGCCAAATGGATTTGCAGGGCAACTGTGTACCTGCTATCCACTGAAGTGCTTTATTGTTCATTATTATGATTCAGATACTACGCTGCCTGCACTTTGTAGATACTGAGAGAACTTCAAGAGGGACGTAGTTAGAATTTCTCAGTGTAAGACCAGGAGCCAAACGTTTCACCTTTAACAGGCTTGCTTCATGGCTTTAGACAAAACACCCACTCTCCCTTCATTCTCTCTGTAAACGAGGGCTAGGATTTGTGTCTCCTGGGATGCTGTGAGATTAATTTTTTCTTGTGTGCATAAACTGTTTTGAAGGTGGAAAGGTCCAAGTCTCATTTCACAACAGGCTTGCAATTACAGTGCAAATGGAGCAGACCCCATCTCTCCTCAGAAAGGGACAAACAGCTTGGAACTCTGCAAGTACTCTAGCCAGCTAGAACAAATATGATTTTGCAGTCCATTGATTTCCATTCACGATGCCAAGTTTTATTTGATTTATGTCTTTTTTTTTAATATCTATGTGCCATAACACCAACTTCCTTGTTTTGTTTTCCTTTTTAAATGAAGTGTCACTGACACGTGGTCCTCCAGCCTACAGATATTTTGGATGAGACAAAGGATCAGCAGGCAAAAAAACAGGGCCATTTAGGACAGTGTTGACGATGAAGCCCAGATTGTTTTCTCCTGATGTGTGAGAGCTTAGGATTTCTGAGCATGCCGGACTACTATGCAGCTGCATGGACTATGTAGAGGGTCCCACACATACACAGTTAGAGGCAGAGTTAAACGTCTGCATCCTAGGTGTTGTTCAATGACTCTTAACAAATAGTGGCAGCAAACGCAAGAATGGTACTTGGGAAAAGATCTGTCCTCCACTGTGACTCTCCCTGCATTCCCCTAGCACTGCGTGGTGCCCAGCACAATGCTGCAGGCATCAAGCCAAAATCATCCTCGTGCTGAAAGGCTGATGCTGGGAGTGGATCCTGGCTTGGGGTCCTTGCCATAGAGCCTGCTTTTGGGCTGTTTCACCCACTGGACATGCACTCTTCCAGCTTCCCTTTAACTAGTGTATGGGTCACTGTCACTGGCCATGATTAAATAGCGCCTGCCACTACTGAATGAGTGGAGAGGTCTCAGGCTGATAATAGAAAATATGCACAATACCAATAGGGGTTGCAAAGAGAATGTGACCTATTGGTGATCAAATATGGGGAAACTTGCACTGTCATTGCTCACACTGACTGGTGCTTATGGGTAAATGGAAGATTGGGCTGTCAGGCTGTCAGCTTCAATGAGCCCTAACTTCCCTCTGAAAGGGAGAGGGCCATTTTCCTAACAATGGCCCCAGCTCTTTCAGTTACAGCCAGTCAAGTCCAATGACATCAAAAATTAATCTGGCACAGAACCTGGGCTGCCCGAGTACATTTTATAACTAACAGCTTATCAAATCCTTTGGACCCGATGACAACCGCTCCTTTGTGGTCACATCAGTCAGTCACTTTAACCCAGATTCTTGATCAATTCAAAGGAAAGGAAACGGTGCTTCAGAGAGCTGACTACTGCAAAATGAAGAGAAGGAAGGCAGGGCTGAACCTCATCGCAAAGCATCGCACCATACGGTCAGGAGAACGCGCAAGGAGCCTTAGATGACCTTGCAGCATAGGCTGTGTTGCTGTTTTGTGTATGGTTTCTGTGCAGGGCAGACCTCGAATCATCCCACATCTAGTCTTTGGGCTCGCAGTTCAGAGCCTTGGACATACCAGCATTTATATTCCTTCTGTAACAGAATTTCTGTCTGTATAACAGCATTTTCTAACACTGCGGAAGCAGGCAAACTTTGGAAATCATCCTTCCCAGCTGGAGCATGAAAAGGCAGGTCCAAAGCATTGGTCTATTCCAGTTGTTGCCTGACCACAGCCTCCTATAATTTGTCAGGCAGATGCCACCTTCAGAGGGACTCTGTGTCAGGCAGCTCCTGCCTGCATCTTCTCTAGTACCCAGAACTGGCATGATGCTTTAATCCACCTCTGATTTCTGCCTACTGAATGTGTAAGGCAAAACCAACTCTTAAGATGGTTAACAGAGGGCTGAGCATAGAGGCATAGCACATTAACAAAACCACTACGATTAGCTCGGGGGGTGTGTGGGGGGGAGAAATGACAAAAATGAGAAGAATTTTACCCTTTTCTGCACAAGACTAGAGTCAGTGAGAAAAAAGTATAACTTGACCTTAAATTATTCACAGGAAGCAAGGAAATATAATATAGGCTAAAGAAAAATTCTTCCTAATAACTGGAACCAAAAGCCAAAGCACATTAACATATGAGGACTGGAAGATTCAGAGAAATAGCTGGAAGGGAATTGCATGCCTATAGTCTTGGAGGAGAATGTAGGATCTCAATTTAGTAATATACCTGGTGCGCCTCAGGAAAGGGATAGTTTGCCGCTGTACTGGCACCACTTCTGACCTTCTGTGCAGAATAAATGGCTCAAGGAAGAGGAGAGGAATAAAAAGAGGCTTTTAAAATGTTCGCAGGAATTCTGCCATGGAGATTTGCTTTCCCCAGAAGCTGTTTCTGAGTGGGCTGGAGTGGGAGAAAGGACTGGGAGCCCAGCGTGATCGTTCTCCCTTGCAGAGTCAGTTATTCAGTGATGATTAGAGGCATACCCTACCCCAGCTACGGAAAACAGTGTACTTCAGGGGGTTTTCTTTGAGAGATCAGCATGCATGCTTTCGGGTGTCTCCCCAGTCCTTGGAAACCTGCTAAGAGCCTTTGGTATTTCCAAGGTTGGATACAAGTATCTGAGTCTAAGCTGTTTATTTTTAAGAACAAAAAGGTCAGCAAATAGAGAGAAAATAGCCCCCAACATGTTCCTGAAGGATGTGTCAGGGAACTCATGATGTCATGCAACAAGGTACTTCTGTGGCAATGGAGTGCAAAATCCAAACGCATTGCTAACGCTCAAAAGCGATCACCGGGAGGCTTGATAATCTCGTGCCTGTCCCAGCGAGTGTTTGAACACGTGTGTGTGAGCCCACATGCATAGGCCATCTTAGCTGCTGGTTCCCTTTGGGGCAGCTTCAGCTGCGAGGACAAAGGTAAAATAAGCTCAGGGATGGGAAGCCCCTCTCAATCCTTGGTATTTTCATTACAGGAGTTTGCAGTATAGTAGTCAATGCAGCAGTTATTCTGCAAACGGAGAGCTGTGGTCTAGTGCTGTCAGTCTCACACCCACTGCTCGTGAACACCTACATTGCCTTTAAAAATAAAATTGTGAGAGCTCTGAATACAAATGTGCGAAAGTTTTACTATTTAAAGGGAGCTTCTGGAGAAACTATGTCAAACAGGCAGCTCTTTCTAAAACGCCACTGGCACCCAGGATTACTCATTCTGCAGCCACTGCTTTCCGTGGCCAGCCAGTACATGGATGAAGCTCTCATCAAGCATGGGGCAACCCCTTCTCCAAACCGCCCCGCCTCCTGCCATGCTCCGCTCCACTACTGCTTAGGCAAAAGCGTTTCCCAAAGTTGGGAAAGGACTGGGAATCACATGTGTTTCCAGCTGGCAACCTCAGCGGTTGCCCTGAGTGATCAAAGCTGGTGGCCTGGGGGTGAGCAGCGGGAGGTGGGGGAAGCATGCTCCCTGCCTCCAAGTGATGCTCCAGAAAAGGAGAAGCAGCAGGAGGGAAGGCGCTGTCAGCAAATACCACCCACCCTGGCAGCAGAGCCTTCTGAAGCTCTGCTACCTTCAGACAAGTGTGGTTGTGGAGTATCGTATGTTGTGAGCGTTGTGGAGGTGCAGGGTGAGCAGAGGGAGGGCAGGATGATGGAGGATGACAGTGCAGGCACTATGCTGGGTCTGTAGTAGCCTGTTCGGAGGTTCAGGTGTAGCCTCAGTGGTCCCTCCTCTCAGCGTATGTTGGCCAGTTTTAGAGGGCATTCTCGCAGTTCTCTGCTTGCTGAAGAAGTGAGATGCCTTCTCCTTCGGCGTTACGGTTATTTAAGAGGTAAGCAGGGTGTTTGGACAGGAACGAAGGCATCAATGCGTTCAGGGATTCATGTGATCAGCTTTGGCAGGTAACCCGCTGGTATGAATGGGCTGTTCACCCAGTTGCAAGGCATTAAATATTTCTGTTCTCACTCACATCAGCTCCAAGCTGTAGTCAGAAAACACCATTAGCTGCTTACATCAAGACATGAAGCCAAATCCTAGCTCCATAAAACTCACATTGATTTCAGCAGCAACAGAAATCAGTCTCCCAGACAGCGGTCAAGAGGAAGGAGTTAGATGGCAGCTTGCAATCACCTAACAGGGCAAGTTTAAGTTAAATTCACTCAAGTTTAGGGACATACTGAAATTCTGTGTGAATGTGCATATGGCACTGAAGCACGGCAGTTATGGCACTTGGAGACCTAATGCTGGTAGACGCTGAAAGTGATTTCCAAACCTTCCTGCAAATACAAATGACTATGTTGGAAGCTGAGGGACATGAACATCCTGGCTCCCAGCTGTGTATGACTGACAGTGTCTTGTCTATCTCATAGCGTTTAGCACGGATACTCAGCTTGCTTAATTACTCAACCAGAGTATGAAATGGTGTCTCAGAATTCTTTATTACAATATATATTTTCCAGTAATTACCTCGCTTGTCCTCTCATAGTAGTGGGGGTAGAAAACCTCCCCTCAAGTATTTCCTGCCTGTAAGAGTGCACGCGTCTTAGTAACAGATTTTGTCCTTTAGCCTTTTCTTGTTTACAGTTGCATTTAGACTGGTATCAAGCAAATGTGCAGATCTCTGTGAGTGCTCTTGAATGTACATTTTCCCCTTATATTTAAGGAAACGCATGACAACTGTTTTTATTTCCTATTTGCTTTTCATTTCTCTTTAATTCCCCATTGTGACCACTTCTTAAACACAATTTCAGACTCCCTCCATTCTGCAGACATACGAAATAAGTTACCTTTTGTTCTGTCCTGGCCCTAGATTTTGTATTCATCATTGATCTGAACTCTTCCCTCTTAGGCTGCAGAAGAAAACCTACAGTTCAGAGTCCCGTCTGCTCTCCTGTGCTAATTCAAATCTTAGATTTATCATAATCTCCAACAGTAAATACTGTATCCATTTTTAGAGAATGATCCAATCTGCTTGTATTTCCTGATCTTTCTTCTCATTCCTTTGTTATGATATGCTTTTTGCCTCTTAATTGTTTCCATATGAAACGGCCTCAGTCAAAGTGGTTGCAATGAATAACGTCCATTTCAGAACGTCAGCATTTTGGTCACAGCAGATAACCACGAGCTGGTTACTCCCTGCATGCAGTAGAACTCCTTAAGGACAAGTCATAAGTTCTGCAGTCTTGTTAAGGGAAAAACAGTAAAGACCAAATATCACAGACAAAAGGCAACTTAGTAAATGTGATTTCACATCCCAAGCCAATAATCTTGATCCCATTTTTGATTTCTGCACAGCCATTAAATTTTACTTTCAGTATAGCTGAATAGTATTAGGAATTAACTTGGCTTCTCTCCCATGGACTGTGTTTAAAATGTCTTTTGTCAAATAACTTCAGGGGGGAGGGGGTCTCCCTTTTATGTTTTCAGTACTGAGGCTGCTTTATTGAAGCATAAATCTGGGCCCCTTCAAGGCAGAAAGCTCTGCTGGTTCTGCTGCATTTCCACAGCTCAGTAAAGGGCTGGATGCACTTATCTGAGAGGTGTGAAGGAGCATCCTGGAAGAGATGGAAGCTAAATATATTCTGCTACAAGAATTCTTCCATTCCTCTCTCCACCCCCAGATCCCAGAGACTACAATGGCTTATGCAGGGTTTTACATATGCAGCTAATGGTGGAGGGAGGAGAATTCCCACGGATAAAGAGCTTTAGCCCAGTACCAGCAGAGCACACAGCCTGAAATGATGCTGGGGTGGGTTTTGAGGGAAAGCACTCCCATCACTGCTTCCAAAGAAAGGTCCTGACACAGTTATTTCAGGAAAGGATCCCTGGCTATAAGGAGATCCTTCCCTACAGCTTCAATATAGACACCCGGACAAGGTGGAGAGGGGATGGGATTTCATTTAGACCCCCTGTGCTTAGTGTTTCCTTTTGCTTAGCTCTATGGGCTTCCCAGTTTGGGGAGTTTATTTTGTTTCCAAATACCCTCTGACACCAGCTAGCTGCGTGCATTGCATGGCCTGAAAGTCTTCAGTGCTGTTCCCAGTCCTCCTGAGCCCAGGTGCCTGTGAGAGCATCACCTTCTTCATGTTTAAGAAGCCCAACTCCATAGAAGCACAAAAGAGCAAACAAGACTTTGCTCTCATTTGGCCCTGATCTTACGCTTATATCATTCCACTAATTTCATTTGCATGAGAACAGAAACAGATCCCCAGTCTCCTGGTAGAAATCATTTCACAGGGCTGTTATCCAAACCAGAAGCCCGAGCAGGAGTCTACTTCACATGCACAAACCACAGCAGCGGAAGTGACAATGCAAAGTTGGTCGTTTTAGTCCCACTCTGCATTTTTATGCACATGTATGTACGTTGTATGTAGTGGGATGGGGCAGAGGAGAACAACAGCTGAGCAGCACCCCCCCCCCTTCCGCACCTAGTAAGTTGTCTAGCTGGCTGCTTTTTATCTCCAGGTGCACAAAAGGAAATGAAAACCATTAGAAGGGATACCTCAGAGCTGTAAATGCTGAGGGGAAGAGATTACTAATGGTTTGACAGGTTTGTAAGTGAATTACTTATTTATGTAGCTCAATAGATTTAATATTAATCACAGATGAAAGGCACGAACACGCTTTGCAAACACACGCGTTGCCTTCTCATCTACTTGAGAACGGGTCAAGTTAAAATTGCTTCTGGTCCGGCCACAGATAATTGAGAAGGGAGAGCTGAAACGAGGAACAAATGAAAGCAAACCAAATCGCTTTTAGAAGTTTCAAAGGAGCATGCTGTTGGGAGTGCTGTAAAAGATAACACCAAAGAGCCAGCTAAAAATCGTGGCTCAAGCTCATCTTTTTGCAAGCAATCATAAATCAGCAGCTTTGTGCCCGTCTGGGGGCACCGGACAAGCGAAAAAAGGTTGACCTCATCATCATGTGAAGTTTCCTATTCCTGTCCTAAGTTGTCATTGGTAAAAGCAGGCAGCAAGAATTCCAGTTGTAAACAGTGATGTGCTGCCAATGTCTCAGCAAGGGTAGCCCACATTTTTTCCTCTCCGCCGCTGTAACGCAGCTTGTACGTAAGGGACTCAGTGACTGCAGAGGAGAAGGCTGCAGAGGAGAAGGCTGTGGACCACCCCATCCTTCATTTGCTTCTCTGGTGAAACATCAATGCCCTTTCTTAGGTATAACTAAAAAGGGAGACTGCTGTGATTGGGAAAATCGACTTTGAGAGTCACAGGGTCTTGTTTCTGCGCAACTGCTCACAAATAGGAGCAAGAAGCCCTTCTCCTCTCTTGCACTCATTCCAACCTCATAGCTTAAAGACACATCTGCAGGTCCTGCACCCTCCTGATGCATTCTCACAGCTCGTAGCCCTTGTCTGGATCAGTCTTCCTGGGAGAGAGCAGGACTCCTGCTTTTTGGGTAGCTGACCAAGGACCTTATGGGTGGCATTGCAGCCCTACAGCAAGAAGGTATTCCTGAAACATAGGGTGAAATCCAGTTCACCCAACTGCTGTCCGTTAGACACTGCTGCAGAGCTGAAGGACCTGATGCAGCAGAACAGCTAGTTTCCTTCCAACGTATCTGGCAAAGGCGGCAGGTATGTGCTTCAGCATGCAGCTCCCTCCCTCACTTGTAGGACAGCTCCCTCAAATTTAGTCTGAAAAACACAGGTATTAGTGACTGGCTATCTCATTACTTGCCTGACAGTCCTCCTTGGCTCAAAAATGTCTTCAGAATATAGAGTCAGAGAACAGTTTGGGCTGGAGGGGACCTTAAAGCTCATCCAGTTCCAGCCCCCTGCCATGGGCACGGACACCTTCCACTAGAGCAGGTTGCTCCAAGCCCATCCAACCTGGCCTTGAACACTGCCAGGGATGGGGCAGCCACAGCTCCTCTGGGCACCCTGTGCCATGCGCCTCAGCACCCTCATTGTGAAGTATACCACCCTTCCTCACCCACCCCACTCCCCTCAGCCCAGTCAACATTGTTATTTAAACAACCAAAGGATCTTTTCTAAACAATTGGAAAAAACTGTGCTTGGAACACTGTCCTAATACCTATTGCCAAAAATAACTAAAACTGCTGTGGTCTCAGGGACACAAACGATGCATTCTGAAATAGGACTAAATGTTTATTTACATGAGAGAGCATGCTAGCTCTAGTCTACTGAGAAAATAATGGGCATTAAACCCTACGCAGCATACAGTCCACTGAATAAAAAGTAGATTATGTTTTAAAATGAGATCTGTGGTTTACTGATCTACTGCAGTTTTTAAGCAAAACAACTCAATCTGAGGCTTAGCAAAAGAATAACTATTTTGGTGACAATTTATTTCTTTTGATTTTAAAATTCTGTGAGGGCTTACTTAAAATGTAATGAAAGATAAAGAGAGGGGACGATAAATTACAGCAAGAGCGAAGGTGATGGTTTATTGTGTCTCATCGAAAAGCGTCAATCTGAAGGCGGCTTGTCAGCTTCTTCACTTGGTCTTCTCTGTGTCACTCAACCAACACAGGGAGGCTTTAGTATGGTCCTACCCTGCCATTGGTGGCTTTCCTCCGAAGGCAGAGGATGTCCACAGAGGTAAGAAAGCTGCCCTGCTCCCTGTCCTACCTCCATCGCTCAGCGAGGAGCGAGCGGTTTATAGAGGCAAAGAGATGCGGCCTGAGCAGAGCAGGGTTGTGATACTTGACTGCTGGAGCAGCTAGCACTAATTTGAGCAGCCCAAAGGTCACGACTATTTATGCAGATAAAAGGTCAATGGCAAGCTGGCAAGTGGCTGCGGGCTATCTTGGTACGCACGTCACCCAGAGCACCGGTACAGGCTTCTGATTCACAGTTTGTCTTTCTCCGTGAACTTTCAGGCCAAGCTTTGGCTGGGAAGAAAAATCTCTGCCCTGGGAGTTGACACACTTAGGAGCCAGATGCAGTTCTTGTGGCTTCGGGCTCATCCGTAGCTAAATCAAACCTTTGAATCATTATTTATAAAAGACAGCCAAATTCTGAACTGTTTGCTCAGTATTTAGTCAGCCCTTATGTGGATGAACTCCTCTGAAAGCATGCCTGGGTACAGATAGAGGAAAAAGTGAATAAGATGCTCAGGATGTCACCCACTGAAAGAAAGCCTGTGAAATGCCTACTGACCTCAACAGAGGTGGGGCTCTTCAGCTGGCAGTATGTAGACAAAGACCACTTTAAGCGCTCAGGACCTTACAGCACAAGACTAAATGACGTGATTTATACTTCCAGAGCAGTTTTGCTTTAGGCGAGACAATGTCTATTTGGCTGAAAAAAAGGAAGTAGATATATTACGTTTAGTTGAGTGTCCAGTCAGATTCTATATTATACATGAAATCTGATAGTTGGTAAGGGCTTCATCCTTTGCTGTCATTAGAAAACTTCAAACTGTATTTTAACCTCGAGTTCCTGCAGCTGTCTGTCTACCTGCTCTCATTTTAAGCAAACTCCTTTTGCCTTCTGCGATAAATCAGTCCCATATGCCCTGGTTCCCAACAGGAAGTATGCAAAATATTTTGTGGCATTTCATTCCCCCCCACCCCAAAAAAAAGATAATGGGAAGGCACCATTACATTGCTTTGTTTGTCATCTCAGAGGTATTTGGCACTGTGCCCTAATTAAGGTTGCAGCAGTAACTCTATTATAAGCACTGCTTTGCCTCCCCCAGTAATTTTTTAATAGGAGTTTGCGGTTATTCTGTTACGTTTGTTTGCTAATAAAGAAAAAATACATTAGGATGGAAACTTCCCATGTAGAAAGCCACCAAAACCAACTGTCTTTAGACTTGGAAAAGCACATTTCTCTTCTAGCCACCTCTTCCCACCAAAAGGGAGAATTGCCAAGTTCTTCCTTGACCACTGTCTTCCTAGACCTCCACAGATGGGGAAGTTTAAACAGTTGTCTGGATGCATTTTGTCAACTTTATTCATCCCATTATACTTCACTCTATATTTCGCGGCCTTGGCTTTGGGCAAACTGAAACCAACGCATAACAATGACATAGTCTGGTGGGTGAATAAGCATATTGTGTATGGGGTTTCCCACTGAGAATAGCAAAATTCTAAGCACTGCACATTCGCCAGTACTTTCTTGGTCATGTGGTGGTTCTCACGGATGAAGGCTTGTGGCCCATATGTGGAAGTGCAAGCGACTCTTGAAGACTTTCTCTTTCTCTTACAGCTCATCAAAGGAAGGAGAAGGCTTTGCAGAATCTGAAGACACTGGAATACATTCTGCAGCTTCCTGGACTTTATGCTACTTCTTGTGAGTGTTACATTATTATTTGCAGTTCCTGGAAAACAGGACTGTACTACAGATGATGACCGTGGGATTTGTGTTACCTTGGAGCAAACATGGTTTTCATGCTTTCCCTCCCATTGAGGTCTTTTAAAACATGAAACACAGAAAAAACAAGAGTTTGCTCATAATTACTGTTGAGGGCCATCAGTTCTTGTACTTCAAGAACACAGTTTAGAAAAGAGATCTCCTACTGCCCCTGCCCAGTCTGCCTTCTCATCTTCCAGAATGAGTGATACAAACACCCAGAACTATGGTTTCCTCACAGGACTCCAGAAAATACTGCAAATTTATGGACAGTGTTCTATCAGAAACCTTCTTAAAACGGAAGCAGTTGTTTATCTCTTAAAACAAAACAAGACAAACCACAAAAACAACCAAAGAAAAGACTGAGAATCCCACTGACTTCCTACTCTCAATCCTAGGCTAGAGCCCATGATTAGACCTCGGGTTTTCCTCCAGCCTCTCTCAGTTTCATGTGAGTGCACCTATCTAATCTTTAGGACTCTCCCATCTTGTTTCATTTTTGTGAATGGTCACAATGAAGCTAAAGACTCAGCTTTAGGTCACCTGAATCAGCTTTACTACATCTAGCCTTGAGCACGGGAGCCACGTAATCCCCACAATAGAGCTCTGTATCCACTAACTCCAAACCTGAACGGCTTCTTGAGTGGGTCTGGCAGTTTGTATTAAGCACCAAACTGCTAGAGCTGCTTTGTCAGCCCTATCCAAGTTTCTTAAATGCCAATTTGGATATGCCTGCATCCCGTTCAGCAAAGACACAGCTATGCAATGTAATATTCTGAAAGCATTGCATGCAGTCCTTTCTACCTGGGACTCGGACTACATAGTGCTCTTGTCTGTGCACTTCCTACAGGAAAGAAACCAAAGCAACGGGAGATATACCCTGTCCTATTCCATAAGGAAAGAAGTGCCATCCCAGTGATTTACAGGCACTACACGTTATGTAGTCCAGACGTGAGTGCTTCAGGGATAAGGCACAAAGCACAGGGCAAGGCTTTCAACACGTAAGGAAAAGACGCAGCTATTCCCACAACCATGTTTGTCTTAGAGAAACAACCAACAAACCTATATATTTTCCTCACTGCTGCTGCCATCCAGGTGAGGTGAGGGTAGCTGGATGAGCAGCCATCCCAATTCCTCCCAGTTCGCAGCATTCTGGGTTGTTTATAGATGCTCTCAGGATACCACATACACGGATGTCTCATTTAGCACCTTAAAATTTTGCACACAGCAAAGTTTTTCCTTTCCTGAGGGCTGAGTGGGCCGTCCAAGTACATTTGGGTGGCTGAATATTGATCTACACCCTAGTTTTATCCCCATAAGTTGGAATTGGGGGTAAAGGACTTTCTCAGGGTGACAGGTTCCCTATTACAGACAAAGCTGAGAAAAATTAGACCCTTACGCAAAACCCAGCTCTGAGCTATTTCCCTTCTGTATGTAGCACTTAGTTAAACGCTAAGTTTCAGTACTTGCTGTAAGTAGAGAACTTTTTCCTTCTTGCCTCAGAAATTCACTTACAAAATTTGCAATTAATTTCTAATTAGGTTGTTCAAATTATTACGATAATCTACACAGAAATGACATAGCAAAACTTGAGGAGGCAGCTATAGCTATAGTATAGCTATACCATCGCAGAGCACGCTGTATACATCAATCCATATGATCCACTGAGGTATTATTAAAACAGTAGGATAAACTGAATTTACACAGCATTAAATATACCACATACAGTAACTCTGAAAATTGCTGGCATATACAGCTTGTCTTGTAACTCACTGCTTTTCTCACTTGTTGTCCCAATCCTGAAACTGGACTTTTAGAAGGCTATATTTCTGAGAGGCTGGGGGGAGCACAGCGCACAAACATTGACATATCTGTTACATTACATACCTGAGAGAGAAATTATCACGTTAAAAAGTCCGAGTTGGCAGAGCTATACTGGACCACTGTGACAAAGAACTTACAGTCAATCCACATTATTGCTCTGTTAAAGGTGTCAGAGTTGCAGCCCACAGCTGCAGGTGGTCATTTGATGTATTTCTCTGCCTCCCATGACATATGCAGGCTGCAGAGAGTGTCAGCTAGGCTGCTGGAAAGCAATCCTGCCTCTCTATGCCACTCAGAGAGGACCCTGGCCTCGATATACCTGAGAAGCTGCCATTTACCCACACCTGGGATTGCTGACAACCTGTTTGTGAGAGGGGTGAATTCCCCCCTCTCCCATTAATTTCACTGGGGTGTTCACTTTAATGCTTAGTAATGCCGCTGTAAGTGTTGGTGTAATTTCACTGGTAGTGTAATTGCAAGTTAACTTCGTGGCTGATCTCTTCAACAGATGGAAGCAGGGTGGGGGTGGTGATGAAACCCACAGGAAATGGGTGCTGCTGGAGGAAAATGCAGATGGAAAAAAGGAGACACATAAGAACAGGGAAAGGGGAGAGAAGAAGCTCAAGGAACCAGGGGGCATGAGAAACAGAGGATGTATGAGAAACAGAGGAGAGAGGATGCTCTGAATGACCACTTCTATCTTAAGAGAAAGCGGAATATAATTAAAAAGAGTATGGAGAATTTAATGTATTACAGAAACCCAATACTTTAATTGATATATACAGAAACAAACAATACGGTGGTCAAACTCTCCGGGACCTGAAATTCTTGCATTGAAGTCCCTGCCCCTTGCCAAACCCATAGGCCATAATTATGGAGCCTACATTTTATTTATGCTGTGGGCCTCACTTCCTACAGCCCCTGTGCTTCTGAGACAGGCAGTGACAAACTCCAGGTACAGGACTCAGGCAGAACACACTGTTTCAGTACAGCCCTTCCACATGATTTCCATCAAATCTCTCAGGACCTGCCTCACAGAAACGTTTCTCTACCTCATTCAACCAATTCCTTGAACCTTGGCACCTGAGCAACCCAGGTTGTAAAGCTCTCTGCGATGCTGTGAGGATAAAGGATGGGCGCCAAGGAAAGGGCACATGTGGGTGTTCTGTTGCCAGGACCCAAGCAAACGTCTCCACAGGAGACGCTTTTGCTCCCCACAGGTGCACCAGCACTCTGCTCCACTCCAGATTGGAGGGTGCGACATGCATGCACCCTGAGCGGTGCTATGCTGCTTTTATCCCAAATGTAGAGCAGGTGACACATTTTTTTTGGTCAAGAACTCGTCTGCAGTGATTCACACTTCTGGAACTGTAAAGAAGTTGGGATCATCAGAGCAATCCTTAAAACTGAACTGATGGGGAGGAGTAAAACTGCTTGAAGCCATCTTGATGCCTCATTGATCTGCACCGAGCACAGCCTGGCCTTAGGTGGGGATTTGCTCCTAGCTCATATCGCAGAGAGACGAGGAGGCGTGCACAGCAATAACCTTGGCATTTATTGCTTTCTCTGAAATGTATTTTGTTCATTTAGGTATATATTACACATTGAAAACATGTTATCAGAGTTTAAAAGACAATAATTTAGATGTGCTTAATTTGTGGTCTACAAATACACTTAAGCAGAGCAGAGGCCTGAAAACCTAATGTGTCATGAAACAGTAACTGCAGATTTTGAGGCTTAAGGCCCAATTTAAGTACATGGTGTTGTTTTCTGCATTCCCTATGGCCACAGAGTGAGGTAGAGAAGAGGCACTGGGCTTGATAAAGGGGTCTCTGATTATTTCAAGGAATAGACAGGCCTTGTTCTGTCTCTTTTTCCTTTGTTCCTGAATTTGGTGGACACAAGATTACCTCAACGCAGAGAGCAGGCCTGACAATTTCAATTCATATGCAGAGGGAAGAAGTCACAGGCTTCTCGTTAGGAGTTTGTGTGTGCCAGTCCCCTACCGAGCACATCCTATTTACATGGCCTACAAACCAAAAAGGCTGTGAATAGCAGAGATGAGTGAAACCTCCTTAGGGTGCAGCGAGAGCCATTGCTCTAGTTTGTCTAGCGGTGAGTAGATAGGTATAAAATACTGTTGAAGTACTATATAAATATCAACCAAGTGATTCTTGCAGTAGATATGGAAGCAGGTGATTTTCATTGTAACCTTACAGCTAATTTGTACTCCAACGTGGGCCAGAAAACTCAGACCTGGGCCCCCCAAGTTTAATAATGTATTTACAGTCCCAAAGTAAGCGTTGTGGGTTTCAGAGAGGACAGGTAGGCCTGCTTCCACTGAACTCAGCAGCAATCGCAGCTCTCCGCTCCATTATCTGTTGGTTTTCTGCACACTGTATGCCTTGGAAAATACATTTGTGAGTTTGGAAATGTTGTGTGGAGCCATTGCCCAAATCCATCCTGGAGAAACCCCTGGTGAGACACATTTGGGCAAACGTGATTTCGGCTCGGAGTCACTGTCCATCTGCCCCCGGGCACAAGCCCAGCCTATGCGTGGCTCCCCACAGAGAATCTGCTCTATTAAACAACGCTACCAACGACGATGCATCTCCGGCCTGCGCCTCGAGGGGGGAGCGCTCCCGGCACGCGCTGGACGCGGACCGGGTCTCATTTGTAACCCTGCGGGTGAAGCTTTGCCGAAGCGCAGCGTTCTGCCGCCGCGCTCTCGGCGCTTCGTTCCTCAGGCGCGCTCCGGCCAGCACCGAACGCACCCAGGGCGGCTGCGGAAGGAGGGGACGGAGGAAGGAGGCAGATGGAAGGGGGGAGCCCGCCCTGCTCCCCCCTTTCCCTCCCCAGGCCCGCTGCGGCGGCCGCCGCTCCTCAGGCGCTCTGCCCGCCCGGCACAGGCGGCGGCGGCGCCCCACGGGCCGCGCCGGGCCCCGCGCACTGCGGGCGGGGGGAACAGTAACCGCTTCGCAGCGCAGACTGTGCATGTCCAAGTGACGCATTGCAGGTACGAATCCACCAATCAGCGTCCCTCCTTCTGGAGGCTCTGCACGCATCGGTTTTTTTTTCTAAGATCCTCTTCCGCCTCAAAAAATAGTCCCTCAGCCAGAGCTCCCTGGCACATCCCCCCCACTCTCCCTCCATTTTACAAGCGCAGCCCCCCCCTTTCCCTCACATTGCCCCTTTCTGAGCTGTGTCTGGGGGTTTGGGGGCAGAAAAGGGACTCGCTCGGGGTACGGTGGGGGTCGTGCCCAGATGAGCGCGAACAGCCGGGACTTCTTTCTCAGCTCCGTTCGCCGCCAGGGAAAAGAGGAGGGGGGAGGGAGCGGCGCGGAGCGATCCGGGCGGGCTGTGAGGAGGTTTATGAGGCACTGCTGGCGGGCAGGCTGGGCTCAGTGTGAGGCGAGCCGTTGAGCGGGCTGGTCGCTCGTGCGCCCCGTGCAGCCGTTAGCTTCCACCACACCCCACAGCCAGGCCGGGCCACCATGGTGAGTCCCTAGGCATGGGGGCGCGGTAGGGCTTTGCGGGTGCTGGTTCTGGAGCTCTGTGTGTGGGGCAGGGGGATGCGAGTGCTTGTGGCTGAAGGGTGGGGGGAAGGAGAGGGGTAAGTGCTTCTGTCGGTGTGGGGCGAGGTTGCCTGTATAATGGGGGGGGGGGGGTAGGGGTGAAGGAGTCCGTCGCTTGCGGCCGTTGGGCTAAACCCTGCAGTGCGAGCGGGCTGGGGCGGAGGGTCCCGCTCGGAAGCGCCGTGTGCGTTGGAGGAAGCGGTGGTGGTGGTGGTGGCCGGGTCCCGCCCGGGTCCGTTTCCCGCCCAGGGCCGTTGGTGCGGATTCAAAATTCAAACTGCCACTCGGTCCGAGCGCCATGACGCTTTGTCGGGGCGTGTGTCGGTTGAGGGGCGGGGGGGAGCGGCAGATAACGGTTCCTCCGGGGAGGAGATCCGCGAGGGGGGAAGAAGCCTGCCACGATGGCACTAGCTCCGCTTTCTTATCGCTTCCTCTTCCCCCCTTTCTCTCCCCTGGCACGCCGGCGTGTGCGGCTGAATGGGGCTGGGGAGCCAGCGGCGCGGCAACGGCTGCTGCGAGCGCCTAAGATGTCTGGCTCGCTAGCGAGGTGTGTTGCGCCTGGTAATAATGCAATGCGGAGCCCTGCAGCTTCTGAGCAGCATGATGATGAGGGGCAGGCTGCCTCACTGCACCATCTCCCTCCTTGCTCGACCTGTTGTCGGCTCACGTTGGAGCCGCTTTCCCCTGCCGATTTCATGATAATGCCTTGGTGTCGGTGGCTCTGTTGAACAAGGAATTATGGGGTTTTTTTTACCAGTTTTGGTTTCCCGTTTTGAGCATTGCGGTGGACATTTTCTTGGTCAAGCACAGTTTATTTTTGCTAGCAATACGTTTATTTAGGATTTTAAACAAGTGTCGAAATAAAATACGTTTTGTGGAATTGGAGAGTTGTTTCAAATTTGGTCTAATGGATATGAGTTTAGTGGGTTTTTTAATTAAAACATGTGGATAATGAAACACGTACAAAAAGGAGCAGTTCTGTTGCGAAAGCAACACCAGTGACCCATTACTTAATCTCTGCATTAAGAGAAGATTCAGTAGAGTGGAATTGCTTTTTCATTCATTACATGGGAATGTATGTATGCTTTAAAAGAGTCAGATCACTGTCAACTTGCTGCGTGTAATATGAACGATGGGAGCTTAGAAATTACGTATATCTAAGTGCTCTCTCTGGGTAAAGAAATGAGGTGAACAGAATCCATTGTTTTGCTTGAATTGTAAACCTGTATAGCAAACTGTAAAGGAAAAAAAAAAGTGAATCTAGCAGCAGAAGGCTCTTACTGCATGTAATCATCATCTGTGCAGAACCAAAAATGGAGTATCTTCAAGCAAGGTCTATATAAAAAATGGGTGTGTCCAGGAGACAGTGTCACTTTGACTGTGGTTATAGTTCATCCGAGCAGACCAGACTGGCTAAACCTGTGAATATATGTTGTCCAATACTGCCCATGCTAGATAAAGTAGGATGATTTGCTCCCAGATTAAGCTAACCTACTATTTTAGCCCTTATATGCTAGTCTGTCTAGTTCTTTCTTCGGTTAATCTTGGAAGAACAGAACTCTCCATTCAGCTCAAACACCTGTGAAGTGTACAGAAATGCCGTGTTTTGGAGGGAGGCAGTGTTGTTTGATCTGTGATGTGCTGATAGCTCTCTATCAGGCAGTGTTAGTCAGCTCTCCTGAGGATCTTTCAGACCGATTACAGCATAGCAGCTACGACTGTAATGGAACACTACCTCTAGAGGCTGCATGTGCCGCTGAAACTGCTGCAGCACAACAGCTCCCCTTCTTTCCTAGCTGGCTAAGATTCTTTGTCAGGCCCTCTACACAATCCGGGGGTGGGGGGATGGGAGCCACTGCAGTGAAAATGAAAGTGCTGCAATATGAAATGGAGAATGCCGTGTCAAAGCTGTGATGGGTTTCCTGCCTTCACCAGAAGAGGTTTTCGGGTGGATCTTGGCTGTAGTAAGGGGCATGTAAAAACTCCGGCATAGGGCACATTCCAGTTATGATCTAACCGTTTGTTTCTGAAGTTGGTTGCATCACTGGAGTTGTGCATACTGCCACATGTGTGGTGCATGAGTGTTTAGCTTAAGACAAGTTCTTAGTTCTGGACAAAGAACTCCAAGTGTCCCCCCTAGGAAGTCCCCAGTAGCCTGGATCTGTGCTGTTAGCCCTCCACCTGAGTGTCATAGGAGGGAGTGATCTGGCAGCCTTGCTGGCTCCGCCTTTTACTGCTGTTGCGCAGCAGTCCCTGCAGAGCCTAGCGCTGCAGAGTACAGATGGTGTTTGTTCAACCTTGCCCCACCTCCTAGCTTATCTTTCAGCTGCCCTATACCTGTGGCTTCTAATAAGCAGTGTGTTCTCAAGCACTGTACCTCTTTAAAGGTAGTGACTAAGCTTAACTGAATTTATGGTTAGTGGCTATAGGATGTTTTAAGTTGCTGGAAGTTAGAGAGGAAGAGTTCAGGAACACCTAACATCTTAAACACTGCTTAATGTCCTGTCTTTATATAAAACAGTATGTGACTCAACTTGGTAACTCATAAGTATTGACCTAAGTAAACTTGGTTCTTGCTACTTAAATCTGATCTACAGCTTTCTGTGGATATAAATAGCCTACAAAAATGTAGCACATCATTCTCTTCACTCAAGCAATAAAAATGTAAATAACATGCAAAGGTATGAGTGAGTCTGTGCTAATGATACACTCCAGATGAGCAAAAATCTGCTAGGCTTCTGTTAAGTGCCCTGCAGAATGCTTCCATCTCAGATTAATGTTGAGTTGGTGATGTTCTCAGTGCTGATGCTACTGCCCTGGACTATCTCAGATTTTTTTTTTTTTTTAAACCAGTATTGAACCTGTGTGGGAATACTTTCTACAGCTACTGAAATTTGGACTGTAATTGGGACTCCACTATAGAGTGGAGTCCATACCTGCAAATATCCATTGGCTGCTCTTTTAAGAAGTTACTCAGTACTGTGGTCTTGATTCTTAGGTGAGCCATGAACAGTCTGAGAAATCCCTGATCATAGCCTTTACCTTGGGCTGTTGCTGAACTGCATGCATGGGATTATGCAAGAGTAGGTTAGCTCTTGTATGGTTTCTTGAGCAGCTTGGTTCACTTCTATTGCAGGAAGAGTAACCAGGAGCTGATAATGTTTAAGTTGGTATACAATATAGAAATGTAATTCAAATTGTAAAAAAAGCAGGTGGTGTATATACATTTTCTGAATTATTTCATTGGAAGATGGCTAATGTATATGGAGACCTTGGTGGGCACAGCTAATAACTGAAAACATTTCTAGCTGTCAATATTGAAGTAATCCTAAGAAGGTGTTTCTTGAAGTGATCAGAATAGGAATAAAACTAAAAAAGTGGTGGTGCACTTTGGCAGCAAATGTGTATTTTCTGTATGTTTTTAAGTGGTTGGTTTTGACTCTTCCATGGAGTACTATGGGATAAAGAGCTCAAGGAGCTTCCTTGGAGAATATCTATGTCCTGGTTACTGCAACTGAGCTGAAGCTATCCAGAATTTGAAGAATCTGCTGACTTGAAAGCCTAGGGAAAATAATTTTTACAGTTCTCAAACGCCTGTGTTCTCTTTTAAAAGTGAAGTTCATCTTGGGTTTGGCCTTGAAGACTGAGGGTTGTTTGGTTTTTATTGCTGTCAAATCCTGTTGATTTAAAACTTTTCAGTGATGAAGCAAAATGAGGTATAAACAAGGAGGTAACTAATCAATAAAGCAATTGCATGTCTTGCACCACTGAAGCTTTCTCTAGTGACCCTGTAAACTAGCTGATGCTACTTTAGTCAGTAGACAATGCTCTGAAGAAAGTCTAGACATTCATATGACAAATGCATTGAAATTACCAGTTTGGGCTGAAGCTGCTGATACTGATTATATTGTCTGTTTTTTTTTTTTTGTCAGATCTTGGACATGAAGCTTATGTTAATCAAGGGATGATTTAATTTTAAAGAAGAGTACATTTTTCTAATTATGGCCTTTTAACTTAAGAGAGTAGTCAGCCTTGATTTTGGGATTTAGGAGTTACTGTCACATTACTTAATACTAAACACTTTTAGTCTAAAAATGAGGTTCGCCAAAGTACAACTACCACTAGGCTGCTGTGTTAATGAGTTTAAAACCTGGGACTTGGTGCCTTGAGTTTGCTTGTGTTGCTGGGTGCACATGGTAATCCATTATTTGAGTGTATGAGATACTGCAGGGTCAGGAAATGAGGACAGGCTGCCAGTTCTTGGCAAGTGAGCATGACTTTTGAGCTGTGCTCATTAGAGCTATTTCAGAATGCTAGAGATAAGTCCTGAAGAGCAGCTACCATATTCAGAATTCTGTGCCTTATTTTGCCTTGAACTTTTGCTACAACTATAATGATATTCTCTTTCCTTGCAGGCTGATCAACTGACAGAAGAGCAGATTGCAGGTGAGGTTTTTATATGCTGTGTTGCTGCTCCTACTTGACCTGGCACATCTCTTAATCCAGTGACAGTCTGTGTTACACAAGATATTTAGCTTTCTTAGGAACTGAGGAAGTATTGTGGAATATTTCCATTTGTCTCAAGTTTTAAAGGCTTATCTACTGCAAAAGCACCATGGATTCAATGAATCTGAAGATTTGTTTTCTAAATTAGTTACACATCCTCACAGATCTACTAGCTAGTAGAGTTGAGGGGACTCTGTAGTTGTTTCCTTGTGGGGCTTTTTATGTGTGGGTTGTTTCCCCCTCTACCCCCAATGACTGCAGAATTGTCCAGAGTGCAAACTGAAAGGGGTGGGGAGGAGTCTCTGGTGAAGACTTGGAATCTGGAGTGCTCTTCTAGCAGATGGCAAAAATAATTTACTTTGTGGTCTCCTGTCAGCAGACATGTTTCAGTGTGGTGGTTTTTGATAACAGCAGAGACTGGCTTCTTAATAGTCCATATTTGGAACTGCACTGTGTGCTTGGATGCGAGTGTTCTGTGCACTGTTCTAATGGTCTGGCACTTGATTTGAAATGCCTGAATAAATATGCATATCTTGCATCTTAGTATTTTCCCCTTAACAATCATTTATGTGCACTGACAACTGTCTGCTAGTGGCTAAAATTTGATCATTGTCTCCTACTCATGCAGGCTGCACAAACTAGTATCTGTCACTGCTCTCTGAAGACTGATCTCAACTTTAATAATTGATGTGACTTAAAGCTGGTAATGCAGAATTAGACCTTGCCATGGACATTAAAAAACTTCAGGGTTTTTGACCTGACAAGCTCATAGTGTTAATACTAGAAAGTCTTCGTGTGCATAACTGTCATGTGAAATGATTTTAGAGGGTGTTAGGGTTCTGCTAATCTAGTAGTACTAGGTCAAGCATACAAATAACAACCTCTAAGAGGTAGTGTTATTTAACTATGGTGTAACTCTTGAAGACACTGTATTAAACAGAAGTGTCATAATGAGCTAGTTTGTTTTCAACATAATTGCCAAATTTGAAGTGTAAGAGCATTCTTTAGCTTTTAGACTTCAGAAGCTTGTTTTAATTCATAGGAGACTTATTATGGTTTTGTGGAAAGGTGGTTGGTCTATTTACTTGTTGCCATGGTACTGTCTTATGAGTAAACACAAGCCAAATCTAGTTTAACTCAAGATATTTTTTTTTTTTGTGGAAGTGGCCTACATATCTTAAGGGGTTTGTGATCAGTTTAGTTAGAGCAGGCTTTATCAACTGTCAGTGCTGTCTTTTCAGTAATGGTTCATTGTTTCAGTTTGCAACTGTAGAAGCTTTATTAGTTGATGTAGCTGATTATGGACTATAAACAGGAAGCTTATTAACACCACCTTGGGATTAGTGCAAATGTTAGCTATTCAGTAATGATGGTACATTTTTCAGAGCCAAAAATTAGTATTAATGAGCTTGTCATACTGGAGTAGAGGGTTTTCATCTGTGTGAAAAGAGTGTGACTTTATATCCAGTGTAGAATGGCCTGCCACTTTCAGTTTGACTAGTATTTCATTGAAGCAAATGTGTCAGCAGGTAAACCATAAGCCCCTGATATGACGACAAACTGGTCTGTTGGAGAACCACCCTGAGTACTGCTTAGAAGGGTTGCAGGTGGCCAAGCAGTCTGCTTAGTTCAGCTGTTGGAAGGCCAGTGTCCTGTATGGGAAAACAGTCATAGGTACAGATTGTGTTTTACAGAGACTGGGGTTTTATAAGCTTGAGCCCCCTTACCATTCCATTTCAACTTAGCTGAAGATACCTAGCTTTTGAATGAAAGGTGGGTGCTGCTAGGTAGAGACAGTATTTGTTTTCTTAAATAATAAACCAAAGTAATAAAAGCAGCTGCTTCTGTGCTTGAAACAACTTTTGAAGCACTAGAATTACTTCTAAGATTCCAGATGTTCTTACATCCTTTGGAATTCATTGGTCATACAGGACAGAAGCTCCTTGCCTTTATATAGGTACGGATGAAAGATTTCCCAGGTTTTGTTCATATGAAAGACTGGTTTTGAAAGCTAGTGTCTGTGCTAGCTGCAACCTCATGCAGTAAGAATTAGAGTTGCCAAGTCGAATGGGTATCCCTTTGGTTAAGTGTTGTATTAAAAAAGCTATATAGGTCAGAACCACTTGATGTGGGTGGTTGTGGGGGTGTGACTGTAAAGATGCTTTGTTCCAGAGCATCTGGTTTAGTGAGCTATTACTTCCCTTAGATCTCAAAGGTCTAATGGGCACTGAACAAGTAGGCCTATGTATGGAGTTTTTTCTGTCTTAGTGTGTTGTGGTTCTCAGTTGGGAATCTAACCACAGGAGTGACTTAGAATTTATTTCATAGTAGAAATAGTCATGTTCAAGTGTTGAGTTTCTGGTAGCTGTGAAGAAAACAATTGACATTCTCCTATAAAAGTTCCAGACGTAGCTGGCTAAACTGTAATAGGGTGGGAATGGTAGTTCTGATTCAATGAACATATTAGGTCACTGAAGACTGCCACTTCATCTGGAAAGGTGATGTGGTGCAGACATGCCTCAGAAGCTATTGTTAAATAGAACATTTTGAGCTAGGGTGTTAGAGGTCACATTCTATTGGACCAGCCTTTCTTTTGCAGAGCCTGGAAGTAGTCTTTTTCTCAGTGCAGTGCTATTCTCAGAAGGAAGGCTGAAGCTTTGTAGGCTGGCCTGGAGATGAGTGTCTTCTGCCAGCACTGTCCTTGGGTTTCTGGCAGGTTAGCCTTATCTGGGATACAAGAGAATTTTCTTTTGCAGCTTGCTATGGAGGAGTGTTGAATAGAGGGAGGATTTGCTTTAAATGCTGCATGGAGTGATAAGATGTTTAGGTGTGGGAGGTGTGACTTATAATCTTATGTTGCAGAAGCCAGAACCGAGTTGCTCACTAAGCTTCAGTATTTCATAACTGCCTTCAGTGGTCATTGCTGTAAATCCTCCAAAGCTATGCTAGGTTGTTATAATCTAAACTCTATCTGCATAGGTTGTTACTCCTTTGATCTGATTACTGGAGGTAGTTCCTAGATGTAGTTAAAGAGGTATACTAATTGCGTTCATAACTCAATTCAGCATTTCAAATAGAAGTATGCTGTTGGTCTTTGACTTGCTTTACTGTCTTTATGGTTATTTCTCAGCCTAATGCATCTTTGAGAAGTGAGGAGTTGTCCTTTGAGTGTTTCATCTCAAATGTTCAGGATATACTGCTGCGCGGCCCACATTGTAGAAAGCAAGCCTTTGGATTTTGCATAAAAATTGCTGCTTTTTCTAAGCAGTGTCATTGCAATACTGTGAAGTCTTTGTGTTAGTGACAGTTGATCTTAAAGTACGATGAAGTGGTTAACAGCTAAACATTTAGAATTGCACTTCAGTATCTGGCTCTTGATAAAGACTCAGTGCTCCCTTTGTGAGGTCCTTCTTCTGTGATAGACTACAAACTTCTCTACTAGGCTTGACCTAAAAGCCTTTTCCTCCTTGGTGTAAAGCTTTACTCCTGGTAAACCTATTTGTTGACTGAGGTAACTGAAACTAATCCTAAAGACTGTTTGGAAGCTACTGTAGGCACAGTTTATAGCTGCCTGATCGTGTAAGCCTGTTTCTGCTTTGTGATGATACAATACTGGCTTGAAACTGTTTAATCTGGTCCTGTGGTAGCCTTGCTCTCATTCTTATGTGCTAAACAGTGGGAGTTGGCTTTTGGAACGCTTCAGGCTGTTAGATGCAGAAGAGTGTTTTTTTCCTGGATGGGACTCAACCATGGCTCTGGTATTATAGCTGCATTCATGAACTATAAAAAGCCTATTTTTGCAGTTGCGTTTTAACACTTGCCAGCTTGTGCTCACCTCGAGTGTTTCAGAGTATGAAATGGATGAAGTAGGACTTCATGCAGTTCATGTGAAAACACAGCTTTTACTGTGACTAATCCTGGTCTGGGAAACCCACCACCTGGAAAACTGGCTGCTTGGAAATTTGAAAAATTAATTCTTAGAAGTATTTTTGATGCAGGAGCACCCTTGAGCTAACAAATTATCTGAGATCATGCCTCTGGAGAACTTGAAAGCTGTAAAAGGATCTGAACTGTACAAGAGAACAGCTATGTTTTTCATGTTTAACTTTTATATGAGCTACTACAGTCCAGTGAGCTAGTTTAAGATCTGTGGCCAAAGACAAACAGATGGCATGGATTAAAACCAACTCCCATTTTTGGACTGGACAATTAAACATGTTATGCTTGTATTAATATTGCTGGCTACAGTACAGCCATTATAGGGGGTTAAGAGGTAGCACGGAAATGCAGTTAAGCAGTCCTACAACAGTTTTTTGACTAGTTCCGTGAAGGCTGTTTCAGGATACAGTAGGACTGATGTAATTTTCTAAGCAGCCTTTCAGAAACTAAGATGCCAGTGGCTTTCCTCCTTGATCAACTGACTGGAGTTCTGTACATACAGAGACTGAAAAACTGTAGAAGTCCATTGAGAGAGAAGGCTGGAGGAAGTTCCTTTTTAGCTAGCTATAGCCAAATGTTAATACCTATGGTGCAGGTCCTACAGCTTTGTGTAGTATATGTTATTAAGGTTTCAAGCCCAGCAGAACAGAGTTAAAATGAGAATTTGGTTTTAGTTGGGTCTGATTATAGCTTTTCCCATTTATTTATCTTTATTAGTAATAGAAGTGCTAGTGACCTGTAGCAGTTGCATTTTAAGTACTACTTTTCAGCTTTCTCAAAGTAATCTCATGTTTTCTTGTGAGACAAACGGTTCCTACCAAGGGTAGTGGGAGGTGTCCCTGCCCATGGCAGGGGGGTTAGAATAGATGATCTTCAGGTCCTTTCCAACCCGAATTATTCTATGACTGTGTGAATCATTCTAGTTGTAGATGGCTATTCCTTTCAGCTTTGTATTAGGGATCCTTGTTTGAGGTGGATCTGAGTGCTTGTGAAATGGATGAACTTCAGTTTTCCTTAGGTCAAAGTTTGGTTGATTAGATTGGCAGGTTATTTTCCAGATGCTGGTGCTTCCATATTGGCATTACAATTAAACCAGACTGGGCAGTATATTGAGATTTTCCTGAAGAGAATGATACCAAGTTCTGTAATTTACAACAGTAAGCAGCAGTGGATTCTTACATGGTTAAATAAACTCAGCCTTTCAAAGCTGAAGGGGTTAACTCCTTTTTGTTGTTCTTGTACAGAATTCAAAGAAGCTTTTTCACTATTTGACAAGGATGGTGATGGTACTATAACTACAAAGGAGTTGGGGACAGTGATGAGATCGCTTGGTCAGAACCCCACAGAAGCAGAGCTACAGGACATGATCAATGAAGTAGATGCTGATGGTAAGATTTTACTAATAAATAATGCAGCAAAGTGTCTAAAACTTCTTTTTATTAACAAAGTAACTATCTTGCAGGCAATGGCACAATTGACTTTCCAGAGTTTCTGACAATGATGGCAAGAAAAATGAAGGATACAGATAGTGAAGAAGAAATTAGAGAAGCTTTCCGTGTGTTTGACAAGGTACTAAAATGTTTACCTTAAATATTTTTATGAAGACTCGGCGAGTTCTAATGAGCTTCCTCACTGAACTGAGAGGTATCTGCAATCCTGTGATCTAGAACCTCTAGGTTATCTAAAAACCCTAAAATTTAAGTCTACTGTGGTGCTGCCCCTGAAAGTCAAAAGAGCTGTTGTGATAGTGGGTGATACTATTAAGCAGTCACCTGCTATGATACTAAAATACTTTTACAAGGATGGCAGGAAAAATTGTTTAAATATTTTTAAAATGGTACTCTTTCACAATATTAATACTTCAATATCCACTGTCCCAACTGGGATGTTATACGTAAAAGTGGTTTCTGAAGGCCTCGTGGCTTTGTGCTGTTTGCCATGAATCAGGTGAATAAGAAGTAGCCTGTGTTGTGAGAAATGGTGCTGGAACCAGTCAGTCACGTGACTGAATAGGCATCTGTTACCTAAAAAGGCTGCAGAAGGTGCCAATTGCTTTGTCAGTGATGTAAAAATGCCTTGGATAGGACAGCCAGAGTAGAATGTGCTGGATAAGTTGTTTTTAAAATGTGTTTTTTAGACTTACAATCCTGAAAAATACTGAAGGCATGTTTACAGCTTTCATTTGCTTTGTGCAGGTGCTAGTGTCTAAAGCTCTGTTAACTCCTTAACTTCCAACTTGCTCTGCAATATTCTTAACTTATAGTTAAGTTGCTAGGCCGTAGGCAAGTCTATTCCAGTCTTCCTTTTCTCCTCCCAGGATGGCAATGGTTACATTAGTGCTGCAGAGCTCCGTCATGTGATGACAAATCTTGGAGAGAAGCTAACAGATGAAGAAGTTGATGAAATGATTAGGGAAGCAGACATTGATGGTGATGGTCAAGTAAACTATGAAGGTAAGGAGCTGTTAACATACTCTTTTTGCGTAGCACTTTCCATACCAGCGATTGTTGATGTTGATAGCCACACCAAATTTAAACAGGGCAATGTTCAGATGAGATCTTCTCAACACACAGTGTTCCTTTAAGCTAATGTCTTTTAGTTGGTACATTTTGTACCTCTAAATAGCTTTAAGCTTGAGTGCATTAATACCTTTGTGCCAAAGGCAAAAAATTCAGCTGTGCTGTGTGAGAAATAACTTTCTAAATCTAATGATGTCGAATGACCATTAGAATAAGGAAGCTAGCTGAGACGTTCATGTACTGTTCACTAATGAACATTGTTCTGAATGTAGGAAGTCACTCACTTTTCATTAATGCTCTTAAAATTGCCAATTCAAAAGGGAAGGCTCCTAAAATACACAGAAATTTCAAGACCTTTAGAAGACTTTTTAAATGATTTCACGCAGATTGGCTGCAGCATTCGCTTGTTTTCATTTCGTCCTTTCTTCCTGTCATTGAAACTTGAAGTCATGCAAGCAGGAGGAGTTCTGTTAGACAATTACTTGCAGCTCAGAAGGACTAAGCTTGGTTTCATTTTAACTTTCTGAACATTTTACAGTGCTTTTAGCTAATGCATTTACTGTTCCTGAGGGGTAGGTGTGGCTTCCTTTTAAGGCCTTTCTGGTTGTCGCCTCAGGATAAGCATTCATCTGCAAGTGAAAGGCATTTTTATGAACAAGGCTGCTGCCTCATAGCTCTACTTGCAGATAGACTGTTCAGAGGCTGGTACTAGAGAGGGTAGACATCCCTCTTCTTCCCTATTGCTCTTTTGAAACTTGAGCAACCAGTTAACTCCTCTTAGATTTACGGTTTCTTTCTGTTATTGTGCCTGAAATTATGGTTCCACAATATAAGTGAAAAATCCTGTTTTGTGGTCTCTAACTTCCATTTTGCTGTGAATAAACAATGATTCAGTTGCTTAAAGCTGGCCAGGTGAGATAGTAACACTTGTGCTATTCTGCTTTGAAAAACACAAAAATTGAAGCCTCCGCGGTGTCTTGGTTGTACACCTACTTAACTGATGGACGCTTCAGCCCAATTTCTGCTGATCTTAGTCGTTCTTGGGTATCTTTTCCTTGTCTGTAAGTCAGTGGGCAGGAGGACCCTGTAAAATTTCATTTTTGGAAGTAAGACAGTTCTCCAGTTTGCTGAGGGATCAGCTCTTGATAAAAGTAGAGGCATTTTGCCGTTAAAAATAGGAGGAGTTTAAGATGTCATTGGTAGATAAGGGGACTGCCTTGAAGATGCTCTTTTGAATATAACTGAAAGTGTTAGCACTAGTAAGTCAGGTCACTTCTCAGATCTTGCAGTTCAGATTTTTCTCTGAATAACTCATGCAATTCTTTCCTTTTGCAGAGTTTGTACAAATGATGACAGCGAAGTGAAGACGTTGTACAGAATGTGTTAAATTTCTTGTACAAAATTGTTTATTTGCCTTTTCTCTGTTTGTAACTTATCTGTAAAAGGTTTTTCCCTTACTGTCAAAAGAATATGCATGTATAGTAATTAGAAGGCCATTCCTCCATGTTTTTCTCCTTTACTCTCTTACTGTCATTGTTCTGATTTTTGGAAAATTGATCTAAGTAACAAATGTTGCATGTGGCTTACTCTGGATATTTAAGCCCTTCTGCACATCCGAAGTTAGATGGAGTTGGTTAACTGAGGGAACATCTGGGTTATCTGTTTTTAAAAAAAAGTAGCTTTCTTTAGGAGATGTAGGTATGACTAGTGTTACAAGTTACATAAAGTAAGCTAGGGTTTACCATGCATTAGCAATTCCTTAGTTAAAGCGACATGCTGGTTCTATTTCTCCAATGTATGTAAAGGAGCTTATTCCGCTTTCTGTGATGGAGGATAAGGACTCTTGCAGCTAACTGCAGGATAAAACCATGTGAATAGTATATATACATGTGGCTAATGCACTGTAAAAATCGTTCTCCTAGCTTGCTTCACAGTAACTTGTTTGTGGCCATACCTGTAACATGTTGTTGAAATGTGGAGTCTTAACGTTGTGGACGATTGACAGTCAACAATATGAAACTTAAGTTGCACTAATGCAAAACGGGTGATTTATCCAGGTACTCGTACACAAGTTTTTTTTGTACTGCTGGTCCTGTACCAGAAAACATTTTCTCCTCTTGTTACTATGCTTTTTAAACTTTGTTTAGCCACTTATTTTAAAAAAATCTGCTTCTGGCACGATTTGCCTCAAATCCATTCCAAGTTGTATATTTGTTTTCCAATAAAAAAATTACAATTTACCCATACTGTTTCAATGTATCCTTGAATTATTTACAGGAATTGTTCAATACCGTTGCTGCTCTGTGTTTCAGTATGTAGCAGTTTGGTTTGCTTATGCAAATGATTGGCTGTCTTAAAATAGCTTGGAAGGTGAAAACTTAGTCCTTAAACTCTGGCCCTTAATAGTATTGTTGACTTGAAGAAGCTTTCTTACTAGTAGTTTAAAATGTATTTTACAGTCTTGTGTGGAGCTCGGTGCTTCAATAAACTTACCGTAGTGACTGGCTATGCCCACTATCTGTAGACATTGTGAACTGGATGTTGACCTAGTTCAATAGTTGACCTAAAATTAAAATTCCTTGTTCAGACAACTAAACCTGTTTGCTTTCTTTTAATTATTTTGGAGTTTATTCCCTGTCAGCTGCTACATGGGGGTAACTTAGTCTCACACCTGGACTTTACTGAAACTGTCATGTCTGAGTGGCTGTTCAGGATGCAGTCAGCTCAAAGTACAGAAGGAAAATGTTCTCTTACTAATCAGCTAATGTGCATGATTGTGATTCTAGCACTGATTTTTGTCAAGGTTTGTTTTCTTTTTAAGTGGAAAACAAGCCTGGGTTTGACCAAGGACAAATCCATGACCCAAAAGAATGCCAGAGGCTGTTTGTGCCCCTTGCCTCTACTCCTGGCAAGAGCTGACTGGTGGTGCATAGGCAGCTATATGGTTATCTTGTCTGGGGATTCTGGTTGCCTTTAAATAAAGTGTTGGCTCCTGCAATCTGGTCACCCTCACTGGTCCCAGTAGAGCAGTTACCTAATGCTTTAGAACTGTTTTAATAATCTCTGAGATATTTATAATTACAGTGAAGATGTAAAACTAGGACAGCTGATGAACCTGAATTCAGAAACACTTGATCAAATGCTTGCAGTCATTAATCTCAAAGCTGTGTTTGAGTTGCTGGGATCAGAATTCCTTAGAATTGTTGCTCGTGCACTGGCACTCTGATTCAGGAAGCTTACACAGTCTAAATATTCTGGCATTTAGGGTCTGTCTTTTACAAAATGAGTGACCAGACAAACATTTGCTGTCCAGTCTTCATCCTGTGCCATAGGAACTAGTGGACAAGACATAGGTGCTTAAACCGGCACAGAATGAGAATTTTGTAGAACCATCAGAAGAACCATGTGGAATCCTGAATTGCAGGAGCATTGGTAGTCTCATTTTTAGAGGTAAGTAACGCAGACAAGGATCTGACAAGAATCTGTATTTACCAGTCTTGTGCCTTGAGTTTCAGTAGGGTGGGAATTGCACATACACCCAGAGTCTTCTGCTCCAACTCAGTGTGCACATGGAAGCATCTGACTAGTGCAGAAAGGAGAAGGAGGTCTTCTCTGCAATGGAAGACTGCCTTAGGCTGAAATAATTGCCTTTCATAAAAGGGATGAGTGAAGAATGGGTGACAAGGCCACTTTTACTGCATTTCAGCTGTTCACTGGTGAGAGTAGTCACAGAAAAAGCTGCTGGGTTTGTTTAGTGTGTGATGCTGTTAATTAAATGAAATGCCTGATGTCTAGGTTGATACTGAAATCCTGTAACTTTGTTTACGTAATGTTTAACTGCAGAATGACACTTTCAGTATCATTCCAGTACTTCCAGTACTTCCTGCTGATGGAAGAATGTCTCTTGAGGGACAGTTGGTGAAGCAGTGTGGTGGAAGTTAATTACACCAGTCACTAAACTTGAACCTTTTGACTGAGGTGCACTTGTAAGTGCATTTGCTATTGTGAAATAGGTAATCCTTGGGTCACTCTGAGTATGTAGGAGTACTTTATAATTGTAAGTTAGAGCTTCTAGTAGCTTGCTAAGATACAATCTCTCATTGTGTCTGTTAAATATGGTGCAAGTTCTAATTCTGTGCAATAATAGTAAGAACAAATAGTACAACACTGGAGTAAAACACCTGGTGGTGCTGTTTTATTCTAAAATTGGGGGTCAGGTGGGAGATGTTATTGCTGAGGATTGCTGTTACCTTAACTTATAGGCTTAGGGGGAGATCTCATCAGTGTGTACAAAACCCTGATGGGAAGGAATGAAGACAGAGTCAGATTCATCTCGGTGGTGCCCACTGGGAGGATGAGGCAATGGGCACATTAGAAACATGATGTTCTGTTTGGACAGGAGGGAAGACTTTTTTACTATGAGGGTGTTCAAGCACAGGTTGTAGAGCCTATGCAGATCCAGAACCCAGCTGAGGAAGTGCTGGGCAAGTGGCTTTAGATGGCCCTGCTTGGGCAGGCAGTTGGACTAAGTGATCTCAAGAGGTCTCTTCTGACCTAACTGATCTGTGAAATGAGAGCATCCCTGCCAGCTTCTAGGCATGCCACGGTGTGCAACTCTATCTTCATGTGGTGGTCCTTCCCAGTGAAGGAAGATATGTAAGGCTACATGCAGTCTCATAAAGTATGTCTCTTAACTTCCCCTACTAGTGTTGGATGTCGCCAAGCAGGATTATAGAAGATGCTGTGTACCTCAAGGCTGTGAGCTGTGTGGAAAATAATACTCCCCTAATCATTTGTAACTGTGGAATTTTGGTGGGGAGTATATCACTGGATGAGGAATAGTGGCTGGGTGGCCCATTTCAGAAACTGGTTGGTAACATCCTGGACAGTGAGCAGCAAAATGACTGTGTTCTTATATTTATGTATAACACTTGTTATATGACTATACTGTGTTTCTTGGACAGAAACAGTCCAGTTAAGAGAGAAGCTGTATTGAACTGTTTTACTGTTATGTAGGTAAGAGAAGCTTCCATAGTTCAGGATTGTCATTGCTGGCCATTTCCAGTGAGGGTGGGTGAAAACACTAGGGAGGCTTCAAGAATTCTCCTTGATACACTGAGTTTAAAGCCAGCTTTTCTATTGAAGTCTTCATGTTGTGGATACTGCAGAAAGTTTTATTCTAATTCAGAGCCGGTCTGTGAAGGAATAGACTTTTCAGTTAAAAATAGTTAGTTTAGCAAAGAACTCCTGTAAAAATGCATCTTGAAAAGCGATCTCCCCCACAAGTCCAAGTGAGAAAAGTAGGTATTTGAGATGACCATGTGTATGAATACACTAGGGTTTTGTGGTTTAAGTATAAAAGTAGCTCATGTTCAGCTGAAAGGGACAACACTGAAAAACTTGGCTACTGCATAACCAATCTATGCTTAACACGACTTTGAAAAGGGATAGATTCTTCATTCAGAGGAAACTGATTTGGGAGCTTGTTGGAGTAAGTGTATTTTTATATCAACATTTCCTTAGTCACCTTTTTCCTTACTTAACACCTACCTACACAGGCTTAACTCTTCTCACACTGCATCCACTCCAGTGTCTGGTTTTGCAAGACGTTCCTTCCTAAGAACAGTCAGTTTGTCAGGTATGTTTACTCTGGTTTTGAAGAATTGAGTCTGATATCTGTGTATTCATAGCTAAAAAAATAATGGATGTTTAGGGACTTAAACTACGTTTACGAAGAAAAAAGTAAATATTGGGGTGGGGATGGGGACCTTAATTTTCTGGTTGTCTCTAAAAGCAAGTCTGATGCCAAGTGGCAGTTTTGACTTGAAATTGATGCCTAGCTGCTCCTTATTAAAATACTTCCCAGGTCTTTTTTTAATATGGAGTATGGAGAAGATGGCATTCATTTCAGTGTCTCTAAACTTTTGAGTCCTGAGGTACTGTTTGAGAAATTGCAGACAGATGTAGTCCAACTGGAATTACCTTAAGGTGAGATTCATCAAAAGATGCGGAAGATATGGTAAGGGTCATTTAATGGGAGCAGCCTAAAGACGGGGCATATTCACTGCAAAACTCTGGTTGGATAATACAATGCAGAAACTCCTACACTTCATAACACTATGCAAAGTTTCAATAGGCTATGGAAGAATGGCTCTGCATTTTACTGGGTGCTTTTTGTGTATCAGAATCTGAGAATGGTTTGGGTTGGAAGGGACTTTAAGGATCCAGTTCCAACCCCTCAGGAAAGAAAAGGGACAGGAGAAAGGATGAAAGAATATGAATCAGGAGAATAATGTGGGAGGAAAAGATGAGTTTGATGTAAACATCTAATAATTGAAGCAAGACCAAGCCTGATGCTGTTCCTGGAATAATGCTGAGTCCCTAGGGCTGGAGCCCCTGCCTTGCTCCTGCAGGTTGGTCTCAAATGGTAACTGTTTGCTGATGGGTTTCTAGTGCCCCTGCACAGCTGGGATAGAGTAGATTGTTCCAACTGCATGATTCTAATTTTGCAGCAGAAGACCTTTGGACAGGTATGTATGTGCTTGGAAGTTAGAATTCCATATTAATAAACCAGTACTTCTATTAGTAGTAATGGACACCTTGATCAGCCAACAACAGTGGTTCTCCCTTAGCACCCCTCTCGTAGCCATTGAGATAGCCACCATCTTGTGCTGGTGGCTGGCTCTTTTCATGACAAGGCAACCTGACAGGTACTCCTCTTCCTTCTGGGTCTGACAAGCCCCAAGTTCAGATCAGTTGCCGCATGTATCATTGCAGTAGTGTGTCCCTGGTCCTGGGGTACCTTCTTAAGAGGCACAGGCTTTCTGGCAGTCAGAAAAATGCCACTAATGGTCCTTGAGGGAAGGGATTTCTTCTAGCTTTCTGCATTGGCAAGATTGTAGAGAAGCTGTTTGTTTCTGGAGGGAGAGCCTTTGTACTTGCTCTTCAACTCAACTAAATGAGTTCTTTCACATAGCTATGATAACTAATCTTGAAATAAAAGGCAAAAATAGATTATCTCTTTCCCTGCCTCCAGTCTGTTATTAACTGTGAAGCATTAAGTGATTGGTAACCCCGGGCAGGCTGTGGGGTTTCTCAGTTCCCTCTCTTTCTAAAGTGTTCTAAAGCATCTGCCTACCATAAACGTATTTTTCTCCTAAATATCCACAGTCTTTCTAATATCAACTAAACTTTGAAAGGCTTTGAAAGACCTCTGATGCTCCCTATGTCTAAAGTGTCATTGCTCTTTTGTTGCTTCCAAATCATTCACACGGAACAGGAAGATCCTAATTCAAGGTCTACTCTAAAGGTCTGTGGTCAGTCTAGTCTTTGCATTGATTCAAAAGGCCTTGAATATGCTTAAAAGTAAAGCTGCTTAATGGATTAGGATGTGTGAAAACTTCCAATAACTTGGAGTTGATTCACAAAGCAGTGTAATGTTAGATGATTTTTTTCTCCTTTAAGTTGGTAGAATTAGGATGGACTTGAGTGTTTTCACCTCTCAGATAGTAGGCATTTTTCCATGCAATTGATACTGGCATTTACATGTTACATTTGAAAAGGCTGCCAGGACAGTACTAGGGCATTGTCTTCTGTTGCCTTTCCCTATGAGGAAGCCATCCCACCAGGTAGGCTGACAGGCAAGTTTGCAAGATCACCTGAAAACAAGAGCAAATGAACACTTTGAGCAATTCTTGCTGTTTTAATCCTTTGTTATTCTACCAGTAGGGCAAGTTCTCTTCATGTTTTGAAATGGGCTGTGATGCCCAGGTTAAACAGGTAGGGAAGTTAAGCCTCTCTGCAAGTACTTCCATTCTCTTCCACTCATACGATCCTATCTGGATTTCCGCAGGCAGTGGCTTCCCTAAAACCTTTTAAAATCCTTCTGTGGTTCTTTACTGGGTTTGGAAGAAATGCTACCAAAAAATCTCCTTTACTTCTGGCAGCTTTTTCTTTCCCTTGAATTTGCTTATGTTTTACCCTTCCCTAAGGAAGCATTAGCTATGGAGACATACCTCTTATCCTGAAGAGATCTCCAAGTGGTCCAAGCTGGAGGTCCCTCCCAGAATGGCCCAAACTGCTGTGCTGTCGATTCATCATTTATCTGGCATAAATTGCATTTGAGGGTGGTTTTATTGCCAAGGTTCTGATAAATTCTCTTTGGCTACTAAAGAGAGGTATAAAATACTTGGTTTATTAGAAAGTAATCTTCACTATGAAAGCAATGAAATCGGGAAATCATTATGGGGGCAGAAGGTTTCATGTTCATGGTCCTTGCTTTCTCGGCTGCTTCTATCTAAAGTCTGCCTGCCAGGTTAGCAGTTAAAAAGAAAACGTCAGTCATTTGCTTGTGAAGCAGATTGGAAGCATCTACATCAATCCCAAAACCTTATTCCTCATCTGCATCTGAGAGAAAAGCACCTCCTGGCAATCTGTGAAGTGTAGGCATGCTGCTATTGAGGTAACTTGCTGAATAGTCTTAAGGAAGCTGGTGGTTTTCAGAGAACATCTGATGCAATTGCATTTTATATCGGAAGCATGGGGAAAGTGCATCCAATATTCAAATGTATGTGTGTGTTTGTTCAGCCCTCACCCAGCCTTCTCCTCTGCACCTAGCCAAAGTAGGATGCTTTCACCAAAAGCGCTGATCGTTATATCCGTTCAATGTTGGCACAGTAGGATGAAAGGAGTTGTATAAATGGTTATCTGCCACTTCAGCTGCACTTTGTTTCCTCAAAGGGGAGAGGCAGAGACCCTACCTTGCCAATGATGCTGAAAGGCAAAATTTCCCTGCTAGTGTACCTGTGGGGAATGCTCTCAAACCTTTCCGGACAAGAGGCTTCTCTTCGCCTGTAAACATGTCCTTAGCTCAGGATGGATTAGCTATTTCAATGATCTTCATCAGAATCTCCTCTCTCCTGTTTCTAGCAATTTCACTGGTGAAATACTGGTCTGTGCTTTCATCATTGACTTAACTTTCAATTAAAATAAGGACAAACTGAAATGAGAGTTTACGTTTCCAATATGCCTGCAGAGAATAAACCGCACAAGGAACTCAACTTACATGCTTAAGCAGCCAGTGCTAATACGAGGTAGTTATGTAGTGTGAGATTTTCCTTGAGAAACCTGGCTCAGCTGAGTGAAGCCCACCCGCAGTTTTAAAGGAGAAGGGAGAGCATCTATCTAAACCAAAAGTTAGCATCTTGCAACCAAGTGCTTCTGTGTACTTTCTTCCTACTTTTGTGTATTTGATTTGTATTTGTATTTGAAAAATAACATGCCTAAAACACCATGAAGAAATACCAGCACCTGATGTTTTAAAGACAAGGTGTTTCTTGATTATGTAGGAGAGAGAAACAATAGCTGCGACTCGCTTTCAGAATGTAAGTGGGCGAAGGCTCTAGGGATCGCTGTTCTGAGGTAATACATGACCTGTATTGTCTGCTTCACCTGAGCTTTAAAATATGTTCCTCCAGGTTATTTTGCTTCTGTGTTTTCACAATGTTAATGTATAGGAAGTATATGCTTCCGTTCCCCTCAGGCAGAATTTATTAGTGTAGTCAAAGACCCACATTTTCACGTACTTGTCCCTCTGAGAACTCACTTGGAGTGTTGTGTGCAGTTCTGGTGTCCTCAACATAAAAAGGATGTGGAACTCTTGGAACAAGTCCAGAGGAGGGCCATGAGGATGATCAGGGGACTGGAGTACCTCCCGTATGGAGATAGGCTGAGAAAGTTGGGGCTGTTCAGCCTGGAGAAGAGAAGGCTGCGTGGAGACCTCAGAGCAGCTTCCAGTATCTGAAAGGGGGCTATAGGGATGCTGGGGAGGGATGCTTCATGAGGGACTGTGGTGATAGGACAAGGGGTAACAGGTTCAAACTTAAACGGGAAGTTTAGATTGGGTATGAGGAAGGAGTTCTTTGCTGTGATGGTGGTGAGGCACTGGAATGTGTTGCCCAGGGAAGTTGTGAATGCTCCATTGCTGGCGGTGTTCAAGGCCAGATTGGACAGAGCCTTGGGTGGCATGGTTTAGTGTGAGGTGTCCCTGCCCATGGCAGGGGGGTTTGAACTGGATGATCTTAAGGTCCTTTCCAACCCGAACTATTCTATGATTTCCTTAGTTCTTACCACCAGTCTCCCCTTCGCGGATGCAAGCAATCCCAATATAAACATGCATATTCAACTTCTGAGTTTTTCTGTAAAAAGCATTGCTGCTGCTGCTGCTCCTTTCTCATCTTCCTCTTATTTTGCTGTTCAAAACACAAAGCATGTAGGTTCAATTGAACTCCAGCAGTTCTGAACTGGTTTGGTCCACAGTCGTCCTTGTGAGTTAATTTCCTCTTGCTAACAAACAGAGCTGCTCTGATCTGCTCAAAAGTTGGGTTCTCTGTATCTTGCTGGGCAGTACTTTTGTCCTGAATCTCTGGGCTTGAGACAGCATGGGGAACAGGAGGCTGTGTTTAGTATGATAGGGACCCAGCAACAAAGCTTTGCACCTCTTGAACGGAGTTTTTACCTCTTCAGGGAAGCTTAGAAGGCTGTTCAGGGCACCTGTGGAGAGCATTGGAATATGGCCCATGTAAACCTGTTGCCAGGCAGAAAACAGCTCTAGTTTAGATGCTTAATACTGCTCATGATACATGTATGTTATAATTCACTCATGGGGAGGGCCCATCTTCTCTGCTCCAAAAGCAGGTCCTAGCCAGGAGACCCTGTTCCAGACTTGCTCTTTGGCACAGGAACCTCAGTGATGTGAGGATGAGAAGTGGCACATGAACTTTAAACCATTCAGTCAAGCTACCCTGCAGAAATGAGCATGACTGTCTCAAGCTCAAGTTAACTTAGTGAAGAGGCTTCCGGATTGTGCCACCTGTATCTTTTTTTTTCCTTATGAATGTATTTTTTAATCCTATTTTTTCCCAAACATCCTCCACTATTCAGAGCATTTCCGTGAGATTATTCAATTGTAACTGACACTGCGGAGCAGTGTTGGAGCCTCAGGTTTATGGGGAGCTGTGCTTGAACATGATCAGAACCTTGGACGATACCTGCGCAAAACAATGTGCCATACTTGTAAGGCAGGTTCTACCTTCAGCTCCACTGTATTGTTCTCTGTGGTGTGGGAGTCTGAGAAGAATCCACAGCTTGAAGGTCCTCTCATCCTCCCGTCTGTGCTGACTTTTCCTTCCAGGATATCAACTCTACAGCAGGATGCTAAGTCCTCAGCTCTCTCTCGGCTCCCGGGTTTGCATGTAAGTAAATGAGATGAAAATTACATGATAGAAAAACTGATTTATGTATCCCAACATTGAAGCACACCTGTGACTACCATTTATAATGCTTCAAGCAAAGGCCACTGAAGTCTCCTATTCATTTCAGTGGTATCTGGACCAAGCCCTCTGTTGATATCTTGTTCATCTGTGGGGTAGGTCCCGATACGGCATATTTTCATGGATATGCTTAGTTCTATCCCCGTTTAATGAAGCATTGAAGTGTGTGATTAACGTCAGTAAGATGTTGGGGCCTGTGCTGAAAGTCAAGCATGAGCATAGCTGCATTTGCACTAGAGGCTATCCCCATTCAGTGTCTGGAAAGAAAAAAGGCTGGCTGCTTATGCAGACACACAGTGCTGGTAGATATCGTTGTGGTTACAGATCTTTCAGGCTAAAATCCAGCCAGTTTGAGGAAAAAATAACCCACTCTGGCTTGTTTGTGAGCAGTCATGTAAGCAGGTCCTCCATTTTACAGTAAATTCAGTTATGCTGCCTGAGGACATTCATAATGAAAAACAGCTATTTTTGAAGTTAAAAACTGATGGAAACTATTGAAATAAAAACCCAACCCAGAAAGAGTGACCCCAGTGCCTCAACTCCCCATGATTTCATGTTTCTCAAAGTCCAAGCAGTTTGTTTTGGTCTGCTCTCCGGAGGTCCTCAAAAATGTACTTCATTCCAGTAAGTACTATGCAAATGAATATCTCCACTAATAAAATATGCATGGCCATCTGAAATGCAAAGCGTACATAAACTGCCATGTGTTTTCGAGGCACAGGAGCTGGATGTATGGCCTGAGCACGTGTGAAATAGAATCATAGAACAGTTAGGGTTGGAAAGGACCTTAAGATCATCAAGTTCTAACACCCCTGCCATGGGCAGGGACACCTCACACTAAACCATGCCACCCAAGGCTCTGTCCAACCCAGCCTTGAACACTGCCAGGGATGGAGCATTCACAATACTTCAAATCAGTTTAGTGCTCTGGATAGCAGTTCAGCTGGGGGGATGAGGGGCTGCCTTGCTTGAGCAGACTCACACTGATAGACCAGAGATACTGAAAACCGCGGTCCAGTGAATCTCTGTGCTGCCTTAAGGAGTTACTTCCCCCAGCTATTGGCTGATGGTTTTGTCTTGGAGGTTCCTCCCTTCCATGGCGAAACTAGCAGAACAGAATGTGTGCCCAGCTCAGGTGCTTTATTGCTGCAGTTCTTATCTATTGCTTATTGCACCTTACTTTAAACGGCAGGTGAAGCAAAATTCAAACTAAAACCAATAGACTTTGCACTGAAGCTGTTGAGGCACTGGCTATGTTATCTTTTTACTTCACTGCGAGTATTATATGGGGGTAGCAATGCTATTGCAGAAAGGCACAATATGCTCCTCTGTTACCACACTATCAACAGTAGCTTCATCTAAACCAGTGCCTAAGATCCTGTTACCCTCATGACCATTTATTCCTACGCCTGTGGCCTGTGTACTCTGTAGCACACCAGCCTGTAAGCAGTTTGTGAAGACCTGTATTGCAGGAATTGTCTTTTTCATGGCAACGAGACTGCTGCTGGAAGGAAGGTGGCACATCTGGTCATGGTCACAGGATTTTGGCCAAGATGTCTTCAGAGGGTTACTGAACCACTTCAGCTTTCTCTTTGTGACTAGTCAATCTTGAAGGCCCTGTATGGTACGCATAGTGAATAGCAATATATATTGCTGCTATTGCCAACCATCCTCTAAAAAATAGACAAGATGAAAAGCATTTATTTTAATTCCCTTGTAAGGATTTAAAAGAACTAAGAGTATCTGCCAGATCTAGAAGGAGTTGTATTTTGGTGGTGTGGCTAAGGCAGATTTAGATTGTAGATGAGCCAAAGTATGAACATTTCGGTGGCTGAAAACAGGACTGAGTGGATTGGATGCATAGTATGGCTGTGTGGTAGAAAAATGATTTGTAAAATTCCTTTCTTGCTTCAATTACAATTCCATAGAGTTAAAAATGCCTTCAGCCCTTTCAGTATTGAGGCTGATCCCAGTTGCTTCCGTAGTAGCGTGACTTCTGTAGCCTCTGCAGTACAATTCCTGATTTACTGCAAGATGCCAAACTCGAGGCCGCGGCAGCTCCGTTTTACCATCACTCAAAATATTCTGGATGTTGTTCATGAAAGTGCCAGCTGTTGTTGCACAGGCAATACCAACCCTTGTAACTCTGAGCTAGCTACGCTTCCCATCTGAAGAGCCCTCTAGTCACACAGCTTGCGGTGGAACAACAAAAAAGCCAGTTCGATGTATCCTCACTGAGGACTGCTCAAGACTCTGCCACTGGACTGTTACAGAAGGGGCAATCTCTGAGTCGCTGAGATGAAAAAGCTGTTTTCCCAGACCGAATGTGCTGAATTGGAAATGGGAGTGTTACTGCAGTCTAGTTCTTCTGGCAGAACTAGACAACGGGCCATGCTGAGCAGCTGGGAAACAGTTAAGCCTCCAATCAGTACCACACTCCACAAACTGAACATCTGTCATGGCCTGAGTATGGCACCTTAAGGGCATCCCTCCATGATCTTCTGTGGGAAAGCTTGGGTTTTCTCTGCCCACATCCCAAGCAGGTGCAGGCTCCAGGCTGGAGAGAAGCCGAGCAGCTGTGTTAGGGTGGCGATAAGCATGAGTTAATGCTCCCAGCCTCCCAGCAGGATTACTGGATCAGGTTTGGCACTCTGCTGATGAGGACTACGCTCCTGGCTCCAAGTGGCTCATGTCCGGGAGACACGGCTCAGCGGAACCAGTGTGCAACAGGTAGGATCTGTGGGAGAGACAGCCAAAATATTGCCTGACCCAAGCGTTTCACCTCCCACACCCCAGCCTGCTGTGGACTGTAAATCTGATTCCCAAGTACTTAATTCCCCTCATTCTCTTGGTAAGGTTGATAAGCACCTATCTCAGCGTTATGGATGGCAGCATTTGCTTTTACTTTGAGGTATGGCATTAGTAAGCGTTACAACACCCAACATGGACAAGGCTCTGAGTGTATCTGTGTGTTATTTTGGATCTTCCCTAATGAGCATCATTTGATTTTTTAAATCATATTTTATTAGGAAGTGTGTTTAGGGGTCTATTAATCTAGCTGACACCCAAGCCTATCTGCGCAGCAATTGGTTACAACACCACTAAACCTGGTGCTTTAATTATGGAATGCCAGCTCTTGCTCCTCTGTTGTGAAGCGCATGCAGAGTCATTGCTGGTTTCTATTTTTGCATGAAAATGATTCACAATGTAGAATGTACCGTACTACAAAAGGGATGGAAGAAAATAGTTCCATGATACATGTTGAGAGACAGAAGCAATGGCTTGCTGCTGTGATTCACGCTCGTACTGCCCAGGCATTCCAAAAATGGCTTTCTTCACAATTAGCCACAAAATCTGTAAACCATAAAAGGAAAACCATTGGTCTAACAGCAAGGGATTCTGGCTGGCTGCTTGAACTGAAGGAAGGTGATAATTCACAGGGCAGGTGAAATGTCAAAACGTACTGGACATCTTCTCCTGATTAACCTCCTAACCCAGCTGCCCAAACTGGCAGTCTTTGTTTTTCAACTGAAGAGACTTACTGTGCGTCAAAGATCAATATGGTCTGACGAGAACCAATCACTGATACTTATTGATAGCTTAATTAAGGCATCAGCACCCTGTGCGCAGCCACTTGTTGAGGACGAGGGCACCTCAAGGGTGGCTGAACTGCAGCCCTGCTCCTCCGGCGAGTTGAGGGGCTGCTGCCCACATATTCCCCATGGAACAGGCTTGGCAGAAAGAAGGCAGTGAGTAGGCTGAGCCCTGGCAGATCGCTCTTCCCCCCGCACAAGTGAAAAGCGAAAACAACACTGTGGCGAGCACTCAGCTGGATGTCAGCTGAAAGAGGAAGACGTGGGTGTTGCTTCCCTCAACGTCTGCGTTTTGGGACCCCCTCGAGCTTGGTATAATCGGGTACGTCTCAAGGACAGCGTGCCCCTTCCAAGGCGTTTTATGAGACCTGAGGATCTGCTGTCTGTGACTAGAAGCTTGGAGGTGGGGTGAACTCCAGCTACAGCAGACAATGACCTTTGTATAATTTATAAGCAGAATATGTATTAACACATGCCTCCAGAGAGCCTTTGACAGATATTTGGGAATGGCTCCAGGAAAATACATATGCACAAATATAAGTACAGAAGCTCCTGCTGGAAAAGGCAATTTATTACAGCTGCTAATGTACTTTTTTAAAACCAGAACCAGCAGCGATAATGCTTGTGTACGTTTTGCCCTCTGATTGTCAGGAATTCATGCCTAACTCAGCCATGGTCTTGCCTGTATTGCTCACTGTAGGCAGGTCTTCTTCCGTTTTGGGGCTGAATCTGTTTGCTGATCAACAGCCTCAGGGTACTGGTAATTTATAGATCGCTAATAGAAACGAGCAAAGTTGGGGTTTTTATCCTGTGAAACAAATTATTTATGCTTTATCTGCCACATTTATAGTTTCAGAAGGAAAGGGATCTTTAAGAAGTAAGATAAACATCAGCACAGTTCCTCAGTGTTTAGTGGAAAGTATAGCAAAGGACTGTTTCAATACAAATTGTCACGGGACAGACTTTGTCAGTTCAGTAAATACTAACCTTTGATTTGAAAATCCTTCAGGATCTCATTAACTGTTCCATGCCAGGTGGCCTGTTGTTGTAGAAGAGCCTTCTAAGCAAAGAGCAGCCCTTCCATGAGTTATACCTCCTGCTATTATACAGTAATCTGCAACTGTAACACCCTTTAGAGCAGCACTTACAGCCTTGGAATTGCAGCCTGAATCTGGCGTGCTCTATTGACAGACCAGCTCTGCTTGGCTGCTGCTTTGGAGAACAGCTTTACATTTGCTGTTTATCTTGCTGCGTGACTGTTCGGTGCCAAAGCATTCTTGTTTGACCTCAAGCTAACCGCTAGTTATAAATGTCACCCACGCTCAGGTTTTTGATCATATACCCTAAGTGCTCTCATAAGCAACTGCTCCCCTCTGAAATTTCATCACTATAATGATGAAACAATCTGATGCGCTCCTGCAGTGCCACTGTCAGTGGGGACTACCTTTTCAGTATCACAAATGTGCATTAGCATCCTGTGAATGGCTTAAAACACAGTTACAGTCAGGAAAAGGGTTCTGTACGAGCAATGTCTCTGTACTCTAGATTCAATTCTGGATTATAAACATAGCAGAATATACACAAGTCCTACTTTCAGGATGTGTTTTTTATCCTGGTATTAACTGTCAGGAGAAAGCTCTATGCTATTAAAAGTCTCATGTCTATTGCTAAGTGTCAGCTTCCCCACATGTAAGAATATCTTTTTTTGTCACTTCCGTATTTCCAGCATTCACTGCGGTTTCAACATTCAAAGCGGTTTTAATAGTGATGATCCTGGAGACCTGTGACTGTCAGGATTAAAGGCTCCTGCTTTGTTGGTTTTTTGGGGTTGCTTTGGTTTTGAGGTTTTCTTCACTGCAGTCCTGAGCATAACAGAAAATGCCTTTCCCATCAATCACCTTTGCTTAACTAATCATCCCTAAGTCAAATTTGCTAAGCTTACAAATAAGGGCCTCATCTTTTGTTAGCTGTTACTCAAGGAAGCCACAGCAGTTCTTGATTTAACTCAGTGAAAAGATCATAGCCCTCCAAAACCCATTTGGTTGTGCTTTTTCCCTTCCCCACTGTCAATTACTGAAAGCCTAACCAGGTCTCTGAAGCTGCCTTGTTTCAGGACAGCCTTGCAGTTGATGATGAGAGTCAGAACCAGCGTGATTCCAGAGGTGCAGGCTGACACCATCCAGAAGGCTACCGACTTCATCTTCTACCTTCAGCACCCTCTTCCCTTCTCCATAGTTATGACAGGTTATAGCTGTCACACTTGTGAGGTTTCTGCCTCAAGCACTTCTGCAAAGCTTTGAAGCTTGTCTTTACTAGCGCTCAGTCACTGCAGTGTTTGTTTCACCCCTTGAGTGGTACATTGGCTTGTTGTGGTTTATGTCTGTGACTGTCTTCCTCCAGTAGCTCTGCTGCTTACTTTCTGCATCACACCAGACACTTGAGTTCAGCAGGCAGCCCTTCTTGCTCTTCCTCATTCCAAAAGCAGGAAGCAATTTGTCTCCCCCCGGCCTTGCCTGACCAATTGGTCTTTACACAAATTATTTCAGAACCATTCCCACATGGCATAACAACATCCAGACAAATGGATTTGTTTATATTTCCCTCTGACCAGAATATGTGACTCTGCCAAATGTATCTAGAAATGTCTCTTGCAGCATAGGAGCGCCGTAGCAAACCCGGCCACTTCTCTGGGCGGCTGCTGCGAACCTGTTTCCGTCGGCGGCTATTGGGAGTGGTATTAAAATGCTTGTACCTTGTTTCTTATATCTCTTTTACAGCATACTTCATAGTTGATGTGAACCATCAGCAATTGAATCCTTGTCCTAGGATAATAACCCGTCAATGGAGCGGTTGTAGAATGGGAATGGCAGTGTTTGTAACGACAGAGTGCGGCATGTGCTGGCTAGCTTGTAGGCTGGCACATGCTTTACCTACTACCACAGCCAGCTGAGGTCAAAATGCTTCAAGAGCCAAGAGAGATCTATTAATATAATTTTAAATACTGTGGCTAACATCCAGGTAAGGAGAGCCTCAAAAAGGTATCTTTAAAGAAGCAATATGGTTTATTTCCCATCTATGTTATGAAATCTAATAATCTGCTTTTATGGGTAGTCCTTTGAATGGTCACAGAGTCAGTATCACTGTGGTCTCTCTGCTGTGCAAGTAATGGTAACTGTGCATGAGAGATCTGCCAAAGCTCTGGTCTGTTTTGGAGAGCTGAATTTCAGAATGCTGTTCATTCATAAACCTTCTCTTCTTTGTTGTCTGCCACCTGCATGATGCTTTTCTCATATTGCTTTTTCTTTTATCCTCTTCTCTGTCTTGTCCGTAATATTGTTCTTTGCTTGCTACTCATTTTTGTTTCAAACATACCAACTTTGGTTTTTCTGATCACTTATTCTGAATAATAGACATGAGAAAAATTATGACACAAAAGCTAGGGAAAATGCAGCTGAAGTTTAGGAAAGCAATCTGGTAAGCTTGCTTCTTGTAATTATTTATTGTATTTTGTATTTACTGTTTGTCATAAAGTTGGTCTTTAGGCTATGGGAATCTGAGCTTTCCATCCTTAATCATAGAATCCTAGAACAGTTAGGGTTGGAAAGGACCTTAAGATCATCCAGTTCAAACCCCCCTGCCAGTGGGCAGGGACACCTCACACTAAACCATGCCACCCAAGGCTCTGTCCAACCTGGCCTTGAATACCGCCAGCGATAGAGCATTCACATCTTCCCTGGGCAACACATTCCAGTGCCTCACCACCCTTACAGGAAAGAATTTCCTCCTTATATCCAGTCTAAACTTCCCCTGTTTAAGTTTGAACCCGTTACCCCTTGTCCTATCAATCACTACAGTCCCTCATGAAGAGTCCCTCCCCAGCATCCCTATAGCCCCCTTCAGATACTGGAAGGCTGCTCTGAGGTCTCCACGCAGCCTTCTCTTCTCCAGGCTGAATCAGCCCCAACTTTCTCATCTATCTTCATACAGAGGTGCTCCAGTCCCCTGATCATCCTCGTGGCCTCTTCTGGGCTTGGTCCAACAGTTCCATGTCCTTTTGATGTCGAGGACACCAGAACTGCACACAATACTCCAAGTGAGGTCTCAGGAGAGCAGAGCAGAGGGGCAGGATCACCTCCCTCGACCTGCTGGTCACGCTCCTTGTGATGCAGCCCACGATACGGTTGGCCTTCTGGGCTGCGAGCGCACACTGCAGCCGGCTCATGTGCATTTTCTCATCGATCAACACCCCCAAGTCCTTCTCCGCAGGGCTGCTCTGAATGTCTTCCCTGCCCAACCTGGAGCTGTGTCTGGGATTGCTCTGACCCTAGGTGTAGGACCTTGCGCATAGTAGTATGATAGTAGTATCTGATGGCACATTCAGATACTCAAACTGATGAAGGCTATCTCTTTGCTGGGCTGCAAAGGAAAGACATCATGTAATTTTTTTACTGTGCAACTCGTGACATATTAGATTTAAATGGATATTATGTGGCTCGCGAATTGACCTTAAATCCTCTACATGCTGTCAATGAGCATTTTCTTAACAGCTGATCTTTCCTTCAGTTAATTACTTATCAAATGTCAAAATGTGATGGCTGAGAGAAATATCCTGTTACCGGCACAGGCCTGAACTTCACAATTATTGTCTGCAGACAAACAAAAAGAAGCACTACATGAAAAAACATGAGCTGTTCTGACTGCACAAAAGCTTCGTTTTTATGCCTGACTAAACCTGACAATCAAAAATAAGGGAGGGGAGCAGGGAGAATTAATCAATGTACGTTACGCTACCCAATGCATATGAACAGGCTCAGGCAGGACCACAGCTGTTAAAGACCAAGTTGGGTGGTTTGTGGTGGGTCTTGTTTTGTTAGTCATTTTTTTTTCTGGAGACAAATACGAAAGCCTTTTATGGAAGATTATAACTCAAAATTGGCTAGTGGAAGTTCCTGAGGTTTTTTTAGTTGAGTGTTCCAAAATCCACTTGGTTTGTACAGAAAAATGTATGTTTTCATTCAAGATGGGAGTCATAACCTAAAACTTCTGGAGAAGCAGGCACAGCTGTTATAATTGATCACTATTACCTACATCTGCTATGGCTATAAAGTTGTTACTTGGTTTTGGTTTGGAACAGGATTGAGGATTGAGTAGCCTACTTGAAAAATGTAGGCTCCAGATCTCTTCCCAGTAAAAGAATGATTACATGGCTATTAGAAAGAAACATTGAAATACAGAGAAAGTGCATTACGGAATATGCTAGGGCTATTTTCAGTGTTTTTCTCCCCACAGAGTTGTGATATATTTTCTTAATGGCTGAGATCAACTACTAAATTTAACTAGGAATGCCTTTTCTGGATTGCTTTTGATTGCTTTGACTGCAGAAATCTCAAGTTTGGCCTTAAAAATTAGATGGGAATGTGTAGACAAATGTTTGAGTTGCGGAGTAGTTTACTGTCTGTGTCTACAAGCAAGTGATAAGGATAGGACTTCAGTTTCATGTCAGGAGGAACTCTCCTAAATATGGCTCCTAGTTAGTTCTCTGCCAACCCTGGAACTGGTTGCCCAGGGAAGTTGTGAATGCTCCATCAGCTGGTGGTGTTCAAGGCCAGGTTGGACAGAGCCTTGGGTGGTATAGTTTAGTGTGAGGTGTCCCTGCCCATGGCAGGGGGGTTGGAACTGGATGATCTTAAGGTCCTTTCCAACCCGAAACTATTCTATGATTCTAAGTAACAGGAGATGCTGAGATAATGGGAAAGTTTTATACCAGCATCTATCAAGGCAAATCAGAAATAAACTTTTTAATGTGACCAAAAGAAAAAGTGAGGCCAGAATCTGTTATACATGCAAAAGTACTTCAGCTCAACAGGATGGGTCTATGTTTATTTTATACCCTGCATTTCTTTCTGTGAATGAAGAGCAGGGATCAGAGTATCTCAAGAATGGAGTACCTGTTTGTAGCTCTGCTGTGGAAAAGGTAGATCTCATTTGGGCATTAAAAGCCCACAGGTTAAACAATCCTAAAGAAAGGAGCAGAAGAACCTCACTGAGCCCTGCAGCAGCTCTGGCTGTTTGATGAACAAAGGCAGGAGGGCTGCGGTAAAAACTGATGACAGGCAGCGTTTTGCTCTGAGGATGGGAAAAGTATGCGCCAGCATTTCCTTGCTCTGGGACTGTGCTAACTCACAAAACGTGAGGATAAGTCCCTGGAGAGGGAGAAGCAAGGAAGTAACATAAAAATGGTCTATAGCCCCACCAGTCATTCACAAGACCCAGGGGGGAAACTGAGGTAAAGGTTTATTGTCCGCAGTGCTGTGAGCAGTTCTGTTTTCCTTTGATTCTCTATGAAAACAAGAGCTTATTTATCAGTCTTTTGTCAGGCCTGTCCCCTCAATCAAACTCCTTTACTTGCTGGAGGGAAGTACGGCCTGTCTTGGGAGCCCAGGGAAGACATTTTCTTTCCCAGTGCCCATGAGCGAGTGTTGCAACTGGTAACAAAGGAAATCTTCCTCCTTTTTGTTGCTAATTATACCTAAGAAAACGGTTTCATTTACTGTTTATAAGTAACAAGTTATTCTGTGCAATCTGAACGCAGTCTAAACAGTGATGAAATGTTTAGATATTAATTGGTGGTGATGCACCAGCAGATAAAGGAGTTCTCAGCTTCTTGTTTACATTACAGCATCCATATGTAATGCCTGATAATGTATTTGCTGTGACACTGGCATGCTTGTCTGCATCAGTTAAAATGACTGTTAATTTATAGTCAACTGAGATTGAAATACTGTTCCATGGCATTGAATTATTCACAACAAGAAATGTTCCATGAATCAATCTAAGAGACTAAAGGACAGGTTTTAGAGGGGAAAAAAGGGTATTTAGGTACCTAGAGATGCTAATGATGTTCTTTGGCTTTTTTTTAAATCCTGGCATGCAGTGAGCTACTCACTGCTGAAGTTTCTTCCAAATACCCACTTATTCTGAAACCAGTACTCATAAGAAGTTTCTTCCTTGGGCACTAGTTTCCTTTAAAGTGCTTGCATCAGTAAAAAGCTATAAGTGGTACGGAGGGCTCAACAATTATGATATTCTTTTAAAGAGCTAGTTGGAAATTAGAGACTTCTGAACTAAGAAATAACTACCTCCTTTTCCTTCTGGAAATGATCATTTGGCATGCGTGCTGCAGAATGCTTTTCCTCGGTTACATGCTCATTCTACGAGCTGCACTGAGGATGTGATGGATGTGCAGCCCTCTGTAAAGCCAGGAAACTGAATGCATGAAGCAAAAACTCTACCAGCGTCTGTGCTCATTCTTTACTGCTTGATTGGGGCCAGTCTTGCAGTTTCTCAGAGCTATTAGGCGCACTGTTTATTTAAAAAGATGAGATGGCAACAAACAAACTTTCAGTGTGTTGAGATGATTCACATCGCAGCTACTAGTGCTCAAAATAGTGAGCTGCATATGCCAAAGAATACAATTGGAGGGCATTTACCTAACTCCAAATGGCTTTTGCTGTTGATGGGCAACGTGAGGTCCGTGATTCACCCACCACGCTTACTCACTGTGGCTGATAACTGGAGGAGCTTCCCACGGAAGCAGATGTGTAATGTTGACTTTAATAGATCTTTGCCCAAGCCTACCCTTTTCCATGACGTGAGGGCTATCTCCTTGCATCTCTGCCTCATGATAACCCTGATGGCTTCATTGTGAATGAAACACGGGATATTATGAAAGCCTGACTCCACCAAAGGTAGTGGTGAAATACACATTAAGTGCAGTGAGGATATCACCTGCTGAGCTCTGGCAACTGAGAGATGAAGATCATGGCACCAGTGTCTTCTTGCGTCCTCACTCAGTGAACAGGGTGAAATAATAGTACCATAGAATCATAGAATAGTTTGGGTTCGAAAGGACCTTAATATCATCCAGTTCCAACCCCCTGCCATGGGCAGGGACACCTCACACTAAACCATGCCACCCAAGGCTCTGTCCAATCTGGCCTTGAACACCACCAGCAATGGAGCATTCACAGCTTCCTTGGGCAACCCATTCCAGTGCCTCACCACCCTTACAGGAAAGAATTTCTTCCTCATATTCAATCTAAACTTCCCCTGTTTCAGTTTGAACCCATTACCCCTTGTCCTATCACTACAGCCCCTAATGAAGAGTCCCTCCCCAGCATCCCTGTAGGCCCCCTTCAGATACTGGAAGGCTGTTGTGAGGTCTCCATGCAGCTTCTCTTCTCCAGGCTGAGCAGCCCCAACTTTCTCATCCGGACTTCATACGGAAATGCTTGCCAGCCAAGCTGATACCAGTCTTGAATGCAGGGGTTTCTTCTTTATGTCTTTGAGTCTCAGGTGCTTTCTATTGGCTTACACAACCTGTCTCTTTTATACCTCAGGCTGAATCCTGCTTTCAACCAAGTATTTCCACCAAGTCAGTGGGAGCTCCAATCCCTGCTTCCAATCCAGCAGGATAGGGTTATGAAAGCAAATCTTGCAACCGCTGCAGTGAGACATGCAGAAGAAGTGCCAAGTTCTGCCTAGCATCCCTGACAGTCAGGGAGGCTGTGTATGCCCCTTGGGAGGGCTTACATCAATTTGGCAGAGCAGAACACCCGACGCAGGATTCCTGCTGCAGCTCATGTATAAGATAGGCCTCGCAGTGCTGTGACTCAGCTGGTTTTAGTTGTGGCAGAGCTGTAAATATCTGGGCTACCAGGCAGGAGCTACGTGAGGAGCTCTGAGCTCGGCCGGCTTAGGAACCTGAAGCTGCCACTGTGTTCCGGCACATAAGCCCCTGTGTAAATTTGACTCAGATTTTACTCCCAGCTGGGGTTGTTCAGCCCCTCTGTGAATGAATCCACCCTATTTGGGCAGCCAGGATGGGTTTAGAGGACTAATAACAGACCCCTCAGGTTAGGAAACTTTGACCTCAAGTTTTATTTAGGATGTGGGACTTTAATGGAAATTGCTGCACAGAGTGTGTGTGGGTGTGTGTGGGGAAATGCAACATCTGGTCTGGTTTTATAGCTTCTTGTCTAATGCATGGTGGCAAATCCATTTAACTAAGCCATGCAGAAACATCATCACTTCTGCATAATTATAAATCTGTTGCATATCATTTTGGTTTTTGAAAATGAATATGGATAAACAGGCTTACCTCTAATCTATATTGATCTCTATCAAGTGATGAGCAGATGATGAACTTAAACCATCCGCTTCTATGCCATTCCCCATGCATTTCCCATCTGTACAGACATGGAAAGATGTTTGCTGTAACTAAGACTCAAACACTTCAAGTAAACGATTATTGTAGTAAGTTTAAAAACAAAAAGACCAAAACCAAGAGTAAAGCCCAAAATCACACATGAGAAAACGTTGTTCCGTGCTGCCAAGGTCATTTGATGTCAGAATACGGATGAAATATGGTTGTCATTTTGAATAATGGGTTGTGTTCTTCCTTTTAGCAAAATGCATGAAGGTGAGCATACTGCTTAACATCGGTGTGCTTCGGTTTCCTCCTAAATGGGGGCAATAGCTCTCTAAAACAGATCTGAGAACCCTTTAAAGGCAACTGGCTTGTTTTTGTCCTGGTACCATGTTAGTCAGAAGAAACAATCACTAATTGCCTGGTCCATCACTAAATCGGGAAAGACACAACTAGAGGGCTGGAGAAGTGATAAATTCAAACGCGCTGTTATGAGAGAGACAAAAAGGCAAATGACACCCATCATAAACTGCAAAGGCTAAACCTTATTTCCTCAGGGGAAGATCCTTGCTGGCTTAGGTTTATGAATATCTTGAAATGGTACCTTGAAATTTCTGCCTCCAGGAAAGCATTTAGGGGATGAAGAACCCCTCATTAGGATAATGGAATTTATTTCCAGAGCAGTATGTGACCTGGTTGGCACTTGTGATTCCTATAATCCATAACTCACATCTGCCTAGATTTGGGGAAAAAAATATCTGTATTTCATCTTTCTCCTCATTATCACTCTTCTGATGTAAATTCTACATAAAGTTATCTGAACAGCAAGCAACTTAACGCCATGACCATAGGGATATACATCCAGAGATGATAAAACTCAGTGACAATGGGCTTAGGACTACTTAGCCAATTGCAAGAAGGAAATATGAACAAGGGCGAGACTGTTTTCAGTTTACCCAAGTGTAGGAACAATGAAGACCTCCTTATCAGCTATGTCTTGAATTCTCACCGGTGTCATGACATGCAGGCTAGCCCTGGGGCCAATTAGCATGTGCTGTACCCCGCACCTCTGAATGGCCCTTTGTTTGATGAATGTTATTTAGAAAACTACAAAATGCAACACCATGATTCCCTCTCCAGGGACAAGAATCATTGCAGCACATGCATTTCTTCCTTTGAGAAGGAAATATATGCACAGCTTTGCTTTCTTCTTAATTTCTGAAGCTGCAGGAGATCATTATCTTATTTCAATGTCCTATTCCAATTACATTCTGTTTTATAATCCTATAAAATTCAAGCTAACTTGAAAAATCCTTATATACCTATATAGACCTAGGAGTGTTATATGTATAAGGCTTTGCACATTTAAAGCCAAACAGTTTAAAAAGAAATCCAATGTTATTTATTTGTGCTTGCTTACTTGCATTACTTTTCAGCTTGGATAATGACAATTAGATGGTTTATGGTTATTTCACATTGAATTTCACTCCAGGCTCCCTGTGCACAGCTCTTCAGTGGATCAGTGGTTGCAAATCCTGTGGGGAGAAAGTTTATTTCTCTGTTGGAAGACAGAGTTTCTTTTTGGAATTCTTTTAATTGTTGCTGCCTTCTGATCAGCCCTGGGTTTTTTCACGGACTCATTAACATGTTGGCCCTGACACTGTAATAGATGCCTTGGCAAACTCTGGATCTGGCTTGCAAATCCTTGTGATGCCAAAGAATTAAATCCCACGCCGAGTTCCGGGAGTGAGGAATGAGTAAAAGAACATAAGTTTAAAAATATAAGTAACTGAAGTAAGGGTTTGTGCTTACTGAGTTATCCAAGAGCCCAGGAATCCCAAACCGGTGCATTATTCGTGTACAGAGTGACCTGCTGTGCTCCCTTGGCACATAACGCGCCACGATCCGGTCACAAGTTCTGCCACAGGGGTGCCAAACGGGTGCTTGCTCCTTAAAATTTGTACACTCATATCCTGGATCTCAAACTTAGCCCTTGATTTTGCAGAGATTGATGCCTGCACTTGGGCAACACATTTCTTCCCTTGGTGTTCTGGCTTCCCTACCCATCTGGAGGGATAACAACACAATTTCTCACCTGGGATAACCGAGGAGGTGGTTGGGAGCAAGTGCAAACAAAGAGGGACTTACAGGCCATGAGTTTCAGGAGAAGGAAAAGTATTCAGGGAAGGGGGGAAGCAACTGAAAAGTTCCTTTACAAAAACCAAGCATCCCTGTGGCAGGACAAGTCAAGATAAACCTCATGACAAGGAACTGTGAAAGTTAATCAGAAAAGAAGGCTCTAAAGGTAAGGGGATGTTGTTGTTGATAGAAGAAGGTGCAAACACTGGAAGTTTTATTTTCTAGCCCGATTTTAGGATTATTTTAGGTCAAAGTATAATTCAAAGCATTGACTTCAGTGGGAATATTTGTGCTCAGAGAGATGTGTGTGTTACATATCTGTTGAGGAAGGGGGTCTGGCAAGAGTGGGGCTCTCTGTGCTGGGCAATGTTGCTAAAGAGCTCTTAATTCTGTTTTTGCTCCTTCTCCAATGCTTACAATTGCTTATAGCTTCCTGAATCTTCATGTACAGAGCTGAGTTCTTCCAGATGGTTTCCTTCTGAAACTGGTTTCATGCATGCGGGCTCGAGGGGAAACCAGTTCAGCCATTTAAAATCAGGAATGGCCTTTCTTTCCGCATGCTGCCTCTAGATATTTCAGAAATGCTTTCTAACCCAAGTTGTTTTCAATTAGAGGTCAGCCTTGCAAGGTGTAAGGACCCTCTTTCCTGAGGCTTATAGGACTGAACACGTCATGGAGATGTGAAGTTCTCCTTTTTTAGCTACCTTTTGGTTTTCACTCGTTTTCTTGAAGTAGTCCTAAAAGTCCATAATGCATTTTTCGTAAGATGATGCAGCGCACTGTGCTCCCACTTAGGTGAAGTAATTATCTGGGCAAGTGAAATTACCTGGGCCAAGCTTCCTAAACCAGGATATATAAACTCCCAATGTATTTAAATCAGCACCATTGCTTTTACTGAAATTTAAAAATGTTACATCTATGTATTTCTTCTCTACGCGAGGCTGAGCAGAGTCTTGGAAAACCTTGCATTAACAGAGAGGGATTGGTAGGACAGGGTATGTCTTTGCTGATGGCAAGCAAAAGAAAGCAAGACCTTCCCAGAAGTGTTCTATTTATGTGGTTCCTGGTGATCATAGAATCGTAGAACACTTCGGGTTGGAAAGGACCTTAAGATCACCCAGTTCCAACCCCTTGCCATGGGCAGGGACACCTCACACTAAACCATGTCATCCAAGGCTCTGTCCAACCCGACCTTGAACACCGCCAGTGATGGAGCATTCACAACTTCTCTGGGCAACACATTCCAGTGCCTCACCACCCTTACAGGAAAGAACTTCTTCCTCATATCCAATCTAAACTTCCCCTGTTTAAGTTTGAACCCGTTACCCCTTGTGCTATCACTACAGTCCCTAATGAAGAGTCCCTCCCCAGCATCCTTATAGGCCCCCTTCAGATACTGGAAGGCTGCTGTGAGGTCTCCGCGCAGCCTTCTCTGATCCTCAGGCAGGAAAAGCTTTTCACAAAGTGCTGTGGCTGTGGCTCACTCAGGAGATGCTGAACTGCTTTTGAGAGGCTGCAAAAAGTTCTGCTCTTCATTTGGTGGTCGAATCTATCTGGTGGCTCTGGTGTCCCTGTGTATGACTGCCTCATCTGCTGACTGGTGCTATCGGTGCCTGTGCCTGTACTGGTGTCCTATGCTAGGAAAGTGTCTGGCTGCTGAGATAATATCCCTTCTTGTCTCAGCTGATGCTTTGCATCCTTCTTTTCTCTTAGCAGTGGTGAAAATGGCCCATATCAGGCTGGTACTCCAGTGAAATGGCAAGAAAAGAAACTCGGATGCTGCAGTGTGGTGTGTCCTTGGTGGTGAGATGCCCCTGGGAGCAGAAAGGTGAGTGTGGCACCAGGGGTTGCGCTGTGAACAACCATGGCATCACAGAAACGCCTCTCCCTTATTTCAAGTCTCTATCGCAGCTTTCCTAAATCTTCTTACCCCTGAAGTTCCTCTTGGCTGGTGTGGTGCTTTCCACCCAGCCACGAGTGGAGGTGGGTCCCCCTGAGACACCCAAGGGGAAAAGAATGTTGTTGTGTGTTGTTTCATTTCCTTATGGAAAGACACGGCAGGAGGGTGGAGCAGATGGGTGTACCTGCCTCAAAGGAGAGTAAGGACAGTAGCGGGGTAAGGAGAGTAGGGGCATAAGGACAGGAGGGGTGGGAGAGTTTATGAACCCTTATCAGGCTTCATAAACCTCTCTTATTGAGACACATCAAAGCAGAAAGCTTTAATATCTTCTGGTATTTCTTGCTACAGGAAGATGTCAGAGGAGTTGAGGGATCCCTGAGCAGACTTGTCCCCAGTATCGGGTGGGACTGGTAAATGCTCCTGTCCCTGGGATGAACGATGTCTTTACAGCCTGTGGAGTATCTGCAGTGGTGTTATTGGTTCTGGCAATCAGTAACTAAGGATATGAGACGGAGTGGTTTACTGCACTTAAGCACATGGGAGCCTTTTTAGACGCTGAAAATAATGTGGTTTAGAGCATATCAACCGGTTCTGCCTGCGCCCTGCTTGCCAGGTTCGCAGCACAGTGTTCCTAAAGGGGCAAGGGAAGACACTTGCTGGGCTCTACATGCTTCCTGGCGGTTCTGTGTCAGTATTAAGGGAACACAACTTGTATTTCAGCCCCCCATTCTCTGTTGGCAAGCTCAGGCGTTATCTGCTTCGGTTCTAAACACTGGGAGAAAGGCTCCTGTGGCTTTACAGCTCTTAGCCCAGAGGGAATCCAACCTCGGATCAGACTTTGGACTTTCTTGAAATCTGAATAGCTCTAAAGGTTGCTGCTCCTGTGGAGGTTGGGAGCAACGTGCACCCAAAGGCAGGGGAGAGCTTAGGCAGCCATATCCTTCTGTGTTGTGAGCCCTTATAGCATGCAGGTGGCTTGACTCCAACCACAGTTTATGTTGATCCCTGTAAGTAGTAGATTGCTCTGTGCTCCATCTGAATGCCTGGGACGAAGTGTATGTAGCAGAGCCTGACTACACCCACATGGCCTTCTAGGCAGATAAATTATACATCTTTCCTTAGCATCAGGAAGTGCAAAGGTCTCTTGATGTGCTTTTACTGCACCGTGTCAGATCTGCCAACCAAGCTGCTGGTAGGACAGGTCAGTCCGGGGAAACTTGTGCTCCTCATGCTAGTCCAGGAAAGGCATGGAGTCCAAATGGTGCAGCCAGCCTGATCCTTTCCTTGCTTGCAGCAGTATTAGCTAGGTGAGGCCTCACTGTGTTCCACTGCCAGAGGGGAGAGGAGAACCAAGCATACACTCCCTGCCTGGTGCTTAGTGCAGCATCCAGCAGCCCACTGCCGTCCTTTCTCCCAAGTGTCCTTGTGATTGACGTAGTTTTCTAGGAGAGGTCCTAAGTAAGATCCCAGTTCTGAAGCCCTCCAACCACCCCGCTTGCCCCAGTGTGGAGAAGTCAATAGCTTGCATGCTCGTGCCCTACCACCGACACTTCAGCTACTGTCCACCAAAGACAGCTCTTGACTTGTGTCAGGTTCAGGGCTAGCCTTTGCTCTCAGGTTACTGTGAAAGGATCTGATTTAATGAGTCTCTGAGAGGCGGTTACACTGTCCTCTCCTTTCTGAACGGAAGGAAAAGGCTGACGAATAACTCAACCCTGCAACCTGATCTGGTGTTTGCCACCCATTGTGTTTCTGCTGGTGTAACCCTGGGGTTCCCCTTCGAGTAGGTGACGTGGTTCTTCTGTTACCTTATCTCCCCTTCGAAAGAAAACCTCGTGGTCTGTGATACTGGAATTTCCTCTGTGTAGTGGAAAACATCCTTTAATGGGTTTAAAATAAACAGGTATTTATATGAAACAGTTGAGCTCAGTAGAAATGGTGCCTGTGAACACGATACATTCAACCTCCTTGTGCCGCTGTTTGTCCTGAACGTGACTCCCATTGTACTGGTGCAGCTGCGTGGTAGGTAGCAGGGGACGCATGGCTGAGTTTTCTTTATAGATGCTTTCAAATATTTATCTGCAGGAAATAATGGCAGAGCTGTTCCCTCTTGTCGTCAGAATTTCACAAAGGGTTTTAATCCCCCATGCTCCTGTTTACAGAGCCCTGACAAAAATGGGTTGGCCCAGCTGGCACAGGACCATCTCCCTTTCTTCTCCTCTGCCCCCAGCAGGGATGTACTCTTAGAGTAGCAGCATACCAGGAAGGTATCTGTGTTTCGGAAACTCAGTTGAATCTGCTTTTCTGGACTACAGAGTACAATCAATGAGATCTAACAAGGGCTCCTGCTCTTTCTCCTCTTCTTTTCTGTGTTCCTCCATTCCCCCCTTTAACTGATGAGAAAGTGAGTGAAGCTGGAGGATGTGCAATTCTGAGTCCAATGTGAGATGTAGGTGCCCAGCGCGCACCAGAACTGAGCGCTGACTTCACCCTTGCCAGCATCGCCACTGATGTGAGCACGCCTTAAGATAATACGGACCAAACTGCTGCAACTGCTCACAATTTAAAAAGGGTCTCAAAAGAATCGTTCAAAACCTAGATTAAAACCTTAAAAGCTGCTGCCAATCTGATATATTGCTCAGTTTTAAATCAGCGCCGAGATACCGTTTACAATAGGGCTGTCCACAGGGACTACCTTAACATGCTGTCTGCCTGTTGCTGTTTACTGCTTCATATTTCATCCAGTCTGAAGGTCTTCTCTTCCTTTGCTGTAGCTCTGACCATGCATTAAGTGTTTTATTGTGTCTTAGGAAGTACCAGGCGCTGCAGCAGCCGGAGCATCAGTGTGCCTGGCCTTTGAGACAATGATGGTGTGACAGGCTATGTGCTAACAAAGATAAGGATCCGGTAGTGTTGCCTTCTGCCTCCCCAGGCCCTCAGGGTGATGATGTAAGCTCTTAGAACATTGAAAAATATAGCTCAGCAATCATTGTGAAACGAGGAGAAACCCTCACGTTGAACAACCTGCCGCCCCGCTTCTCACTCTGCCCTTCTTGCAAGGTGCTGCGATGCCGGTACACAGGGGACAGGGTGTGAGCAGCGAAACACAGCAATGCGCGTACTGCTGCGTTGTGATATGCCACACACGCGCCCCTGTTTTCATAGAGCATGTGAGAGGAGAGGCTGCAGCTTCCTTACCTGCATGCCTGCACACCAAAGCTGGGCGTTTCACAGCTGCCGCCCACCCTGTACTCAATGCACTTCGCCCCTGCTCCAGGCAGGATCACCGACTCATAGAACAGTTTGGGTTGTAAGGGACCTTCAAAAGCCATCGAGTCCAACACCCTGCAATGGGCAGGGACATCTTCAACTCGATCGGGTTGCCCAGAACCACATCCAGCCTGGCTTTGAATGTCTCCAGGGATGGCGCATCCACCACCTCTCTGGGCAACCTGTGCCAGTGCTTTACCACCCTCATTGTAAGGAATTCCTTCCTCACATCCAGCCTGAATCTCCCCTCTTTTAGTTTAAAACCATCACCTCTCATACTATTGCAACAGGCTCTGCTGAAAAGTCTTTCCCTACCGTTAGGAAGCTGATTTTCCTCCCCTGAGCCCAGACACGAAGTGAAATGAATCTCTTCTCTTTCGTAACAGAAACTCTGCGAAGGAAATGATCCTTTAGCTGCAGAGAGCCACCGTGATCTCTTCACAGGACACAATCGCCATACAGATGAGTGTTACATTCGCATGGTGGCTTACAGGGGTAAAGCACTGACGACTGGAAGGGAAGCAATTCCTCTGTAATGTAACTGAGAGCGTACCCTTGGACTGCAGGCTGCAATCCGGTTTGAGGCACAATGCCGGTGTTAAGCTTTGCCCTTTCAACTGCTTGATAGAACAGGCGGGTTGGTAGATATCAAGATGATATCTAAAGCCATGTTTAAGATGGTGTGGGGTTTTTTTTCCACAACAGGGCTCTTCATTAGTATGTGCACACGTAGCAGCGTGTCAGGGGAACACCTAATGCTTGCTGGATAAACATGTACATTGCTCCTTTCCATGTGGGAGGAACAACCACAGAGCTGCAGCGCACCGAATCCTGCTGGGTGCTCTTCCCTCTGCAACCTACTTGGTATGCAAAGATACCTTCCTGCAGTGAAAAGGCTTTGATTCACCCAGGTCGAGATCGCTTTGTTAGCACTGCAAAAACGCTTAGGGCCTGTACAGCTGATTGATAACCTCCTGCTCAGTTTGATCACCTGCCACATGTGTGATCCTAGCAGAGATAATGTGGAAAGGTGTGTTTATTGCTTTGCACTCAGCAGATATGGATATGCCAGTCAGTTTCACAAACATGTCCTTGGTTAAAGGCCGTTGCTAAGCAATAGTTTAAGATAAGGAATACATACAAATCCCCACATGCTCAGTTTTGGGTCTAGAGGCACTTGTAGGAGTGAGGTTTAGCAACATCCTGCTCTTGTCCAGAGCACCCAAAAGAAATGTTAATCCTTGTTAGACTGAGAACAGTATTAAATTGCAAGGTTCTGCCATATGTTCCCCCTCCTGCAGCCAGCTGCAGGGCAGAATAAGCAAGTCAGAGGAGTAACCAGCTGTATTCCTCATCCGAGGTGACGAGGTACAGAGAAAGGACAGCTCCTTCTACCTGTGCCTTTATTCACGGCACACTTTTGCACGGGGAGGGAGACGGAGCCTTTCACTTTTTATCCCTCTTTCTGCTTCTGCGCATGCCATTTGTATGGCCCTGGTAGCTAGAAGATACCTCGGTAGCATGTCTGCCACCCACACTGACTTGCGCCCATCAGCCGGTGAGTCGCCTCACAAGCAGAGGGGAGCTCTCCAGTGGTGGTTCTCTGCTGCTCATGCCTCATGGGTCTCATCACAGACTTGGCCTGATTTTTACCTTAAATTGAACCTACTCCATTCTCCACCCGCCCTATAGCTTGAAGTCATGCGGTTTCCACTTGTGCCCCCTGGGCAGTTTTCTCTGCTTTCCAGCCTGCCTTTGGAGGATCCATGCAAGGCTGCAAGGGCAGGAGGCGATCCCCATCCCTGCACCTCAGCAGAAGCCTCGTGGAGAGCCTTCTTGTTTTCTGCTCTCCCATTTTCCCAGTGCATGTGAGGGAAAAGCTAGTAGCTGCAGGAGCTTGGCAGCAGCGGTGGGCTCGAGCTGAACTGACACGTTGGGTGCAAATGGAGTCATGAAGTATATGTGGCAGTGTGATGCATATTAAAGTGATTTGCAGGGTAATGTTTCCCTGACTATATTCTTAGTAACAGAAAGCAGCGATCTTCCCACCTTAGCTGCAGGCACGTTGCAACGCCCACCGAAGAGGCTGTCGGAAGCTGGATGCAGTGCTGGCTCCCCAAGACCTCAAAGCCTGGGTTTACAGAGGCTTTACATGGCCAGCCTGTGCCCTGCAACTCTGCTCTGTGCTGTAAACCCACAAGCGAGCACATGCTGTCTCCTGCTCCTGGCTCTCAGCGGCATGTATAAAAACATGCCCAAGGAATGACTGAGCTCCCTCAGGAATAAGGAAGGACCAGCCTAGCTAAAATGAGAGGAGAAAGTTTTATATCCATGCAGTTACGAACTCTTTATTTGGGAAAGCAGACTGCTTGCCTGGTGCTTCTCGGACCTTTGGCATAATACTAAAATGACCTTCGCACAAACCTTCTCCAGCTTCTTCCCAGAGGAGAAGACAGAAGTTTTAGTTTTAGTTCTCTTTCCATTGGCTCCTGCTTCAGAGCAGGGGCTTAAAAACTGGGCTGCAGCTGCCCTCTCTAGTGAGGCCACAACTGAAGCCACTGCATATTAGCTGGGGGGATGTTAACCCCTTAGTCTGCAGGGAGGGTCACTAAAGCACCAGCTGGCAAGAGCTCTAGGAGCTTCCCAAAAGCATGTCCCTGAAGCAAGCAAGGGGTCTTCCTTCTCTCCTGCTCTTTCCAGGCCTGAGAGCTCTGAAGCTCTGGCCATGGGATTGCGTTCTCCTCTCTCCCAGTGTGCTAGCGCAGAAGGTGCGTGTTGGGGTGGGAGGAACTGGGAAGAAGGAAAAGCGTCTCTTCTGGTATATCTGCATGGTTTCCCCAAAGCCTGCTGCCAAACACTGGCAGCATAATCTTCTGCCTGTGGCCTTGCTTTGCGAGCTTCCCTTCCACAGAATCACAGCGTGGTTGAGGTCTGAATGTGCATCTGGAAACCGCTCGGTCTAACCCTGCTCACCAGGAAGGGGGCAACCAGAGAAGGATGCTGTCTGATGGGATTTTGTGTATTTCCGTGGGTGCCCATTCCTCAGCCTCTATGGGGAACCCGCTCCTGTGCTTGACCACTCTCACCAAAATGAGTTAGTTTTCATGGAATTGCAGTGGAATTTCACGGAATTTCAATGGAATTTCCGGTATTTCACTACTGCCATCAAATCCTCATCTGAGCCAGGCCAGGAGTTCCTGCTGTCAGGTATCTGCTCAGAGAAGGAAGGATTGTCTTCCTTCATGAGCTGTTTCTGGGATGCTACATCTGTTCCCATGTCAACCAGCTACTCTCATCTCTTCCAAGCCGAAGGAAGTGGCATTATCTCCTCTTGGTTTCCAATAGGTTTGAAAGTCTGCTGAGATGTTTCTTACATGTGTATGAAGTCATAAGTGCAAAGCCTAATTTGAAACACAAGCTCATCTACTTAGTATGTACTTTACAGTCTCCAGTGATGGTGTTCTGGACCACCTCCGTGCTTTGCTGCTGATGTGAATGAAAGTATCTTGAGGCTGTGTCCTACCTTTTCTGTAAGTAACTTCTAACTTGATAAGAATATTGTTATCATACGGCCTCTAAAGCCCAAACCCTCAAATACCTGGGCTGCTGTAGCAAACATGGCGAGAGCTTTCCTGTGTATTGTCCTTGGAGGGTTTGATCGTGGAGGTTACTTTTGTTATACCAAATTTGACTAAATACATCTCCAATTTTCCTGTCTCTACATCAAATGGTCCACGTTCAGGAGCCTAGAATGACATCTGCTGCCAGTCATGTTAACTGAGAGGAGCACAAGACACTGAAGCGTCTAGCTTCTCATCACTTACGGGATGGATAAAAGTATCTGTTGTACTGACTAGTCCATCAAATATGAATGATGCAGATAGGGTGGCTCTTTACACGCAGCCATCTATTTCAGCTAAATTGAGAACACACACAGGGGAGTGTTTCAGCTTTGTGGATAGAAAACACTGGAGATGTTTTTTGTTGCACCTTTTCCTTTCACCGGTGACAATTAGTGCTCAGGGGTGCCCAGGCTGCAGCTGGGAGAGGATGAGCTCTGCCTCTGGGATGAAGATCAGGATGTTGTTAGTTAGACAACCAAATCTCCTGAAACCAAAGATGAGGTGCTTGTCTCCCTTTATCATTCTAATTTTACCCGAATACTCATCTCTTTTGTACGGTGTTAACATAAGCATTTACAAAGCCCGTCCCTCTGGAGGATGACAGCAATTGTTTTGCTTAATGTTTAATGGCTTCCTCTCCCTCCGGACTCTGTGCCAGTGCATATTGTAATGAACAAGCTCTGGAAGAATATTATAGTCTCACTTCATCTATTAGGACACTTTACATGGAAATCTATTTTGCACCGCCATGAGTTATATAAACACACAAATTAAAGATACATACGCAATAACTGCTTGCAGAGAGCATTGTCTGCAGCAAACTCATTAGGCGAACGAATTACTCTGTAGAAAATCACTTAACCTTTGTGGATTTCCTGGTACTGTGTTTATTAATGCCCTGGCTTTGTTTTGAAGTAATTTCTCTGTGTTATCTGAAAACATGCTCCAGGTTCGAAAATTAATGTACAGCATTAAGGGTTCCTCTGGACATACTAATTATAGAGAACGCAGAATGAGAGGTCTCATTCTGCTTTCCTGCATCCGTGCATAGAAGAGTCCAGATGTGTCTCCCTGTGCAAAGACTTTGGAATCGGAGCCAAATGATACAGGGCTAAACTCCTTCAGAGAAGGGAAAGAAAAAAGGGCTTTGGTTTCCACGGTTGATTACAGGCAGAAAGCTTCGCTGAATAGCCTTTCTCAGGGGTTGTCCACCGGGCTCAGTGGATAATGTTTTGCTTTGGAAAATATTTCTCCAACAGCAAATGGAGCTGAGGGGAAAATAGCAGACTAGCTTTCTGGCAATGGTCTACTCTGGTTGGAAAAACAATGCTCAACATGCACATGCTTCTGTCGGGAAGGCTGCTAGCAGGAATACGGCGACTCTAGTGATTTTGCAAGTAGTAAAAACAGGATGCATCAGGAATAGCACGCTTGGGACAGAGTAACCCACGCAGAAATACTGCCGCAGGAAGCAGTGTGTGTGCAGAGACCTGCGCCGGGTAGATATTTTCAGTGGCAAAGCATCACTGAAGCTGTGCATGGCATTTTTGCAATAACTAAAGATAGTGATTAGTCACTGAAAACGTGAAGTGACCTCGGTAACCCTCATTCTGACTCGCCCTGTGCCAAGACGGCCTGTTCTGTTTGTTGGGAGAGCTGTAACTGGGGAACTCGGGAGAAGCTGTTGCAGATGCATGTCGGGGTGACTCACTCACCATCCTGCTGCCGACTGCATGGGTGTATGGGACTATGCAATGAAGGCAATGGAAAAACCCGGTTCGGTAGGTTTCAGGTCTGTAGCCTTATTTCAGGGACAAAGTAATGGAAATGAAAGCAGACAGCGACTCTGATGGGTACTGGAGCAGGCTGACATTACTTAAATCTGTTGTATTCGGGATTTGTGGGGTTTGATTTTGCTGCTGTGGGACAGAGTTGCTTCTACATTTGCTGGAAAAGTACACATTGCTGTATGCATGCTATGTCATGCTTGTGTCTTCTATAGCTGTAATTATAGCCCTGCAGAGCAAGTCAGCAGAGAGCAAAGGTTATTGACTTCCACTGATATGTTCCAGGTGACACCAATACAAATAGAATAAAACCTTGGCCTTAAGAGGAAAGCTTCAGTGAAAGGCTGCATGGAATAATTAAACCTATCGTACAAGCCATATCATCCTGAAATGAATTGACAAGCAGTATTAACCTGTCTGAAACCCCTTACAGGTCTGAAGCCCTGGCACTGACTGAAAAGGCTGGCATGGGATGGGATGGGGAAGAGTGGTTCTGAGGACAAACATGCTCTAGCTGGCAGCATACCTGAGTCTTGTCATTGCTTAACGATAGAGTAAGAAAAATTAAATCCAACTTTTGCTGCTTCTGCAGATCAGCATCATCTACTGCTTTCTCCCTTGCATGTTGTGAATTTGGTATGGAATAGTTGTGGCAGGGAAAGGAGGGCTCGATACAGGGGGGGTTTGCAGATACTCCCTGGGAAGTAAGTAGAAGACCTAGAAGGGAGCAGGAGGAGGAATCAATGTGGTGGAGAGAGAAGGATCTGAATTCCTGCAATCTTTGTGCTCTGGTATTTTACTTCCACCTTAGAAAAGGAACAGCTTGTAAGAAACTGCTAATTTAGATAGGTTATGGCTCAACAGACTTCACCCTCTTATGAAATAAGTGAACAGTCTTATTTATTGCGGGAGGTTACAAGATAACCCTGCATATTGGGATTGCAAGATTTCTCAGGAGCAAATCAAAGCGTTTCACGCATGGGCTGAACAACTGAAGTGTCTGGTCTGTAAAAGCTCCTGATCCAAACGCCGTAATTTGCAAAGACAGGTGAAGCAAGGTTACTTATTTCTGGTGGAGACTTACAAGCACATGGCTTGTGTTTGGATTTTCCTCCTTGGAGAGGAAAGGAAAAGATGGTACTAAAAGTAGATTAGTGGTGTATTGCACTGTTTTGTGAGAACGGCCAATGAATTTTAGAACTGTTCTTTCTAGTGAAACCAAAACAGATCTGATTTCGAAACCAACTTCATTGCCCTGGAGCTGTATTACAATGGTCTCTAAGCTGAAACTAGAAAATAGCTTTGTATATCTGATCAGCATTATGTGATCACAAGTGAGTATTTCCTAACTACAACTGTGGAATCCAACTCTTAAACAGAAAATACTTCCTGGACACTGAACATCTCTTTGTACTTTAGGTTTTGCATCATGCAGTTACAGGACCCACTGTACACTCATGAACATTTCTATTTTCATAGTAGATTGGTAACAACGTCTTTCTCCCATGTGGGATGATTGGAAGCACGGCTGCTTAGTTAGCATTTTAGCCTTCCTGCCAATAGTTATTAGCATCAGGGAAAATGTACATACATGGATGCAAGTGAGTGGACAGACTCAAATCCATTGATTAAACGTTCAGAGAGAAAAGTTGAAGATGTTTTTCAACGCTGTAAGAAAGACAGCCTAACTGTCTCAAACTGAAGTGAAGTCTCTAACTTAATAGCGAATGGTGAGCCCACAGCGATGAATCCTCTGACTGCTCTTTTGCAAAACATGGATGCTCCTTGTTTTAACAGAAGTTTTATTTTGGGGGGGTTGTTTTTTCTGAAAGCTCTTCAACATGCACACATTCTCATCTCCCACTTCGCTCTCCTAAATGCAATCATCTCTGTGCACGATTGACCTAAGTGATCACTATGGTTTCCAATTCAATTCAGGTCCCCAAAGAGATCTTTTAATTAAGAAGCTCTAATAGAATCTCAGAGAAAACTTCTAAGTCCCCAGTCTTCAGGCTGTGAGCTACAGATCCCAGGAGTGTCTATGGCCAACTAGTACGGGACCCTTTCCTTTTGGAAAGGTCATATCCTATGCAGAAGTTTGGGTTAGTAAATCTCACAGATGTAGACATCCCATGGAAAATTCCTATGGATCACATAAGGCTGCAAAGCTCTGTAGCAGGCGGCTGCTGGGCAGCGAGTAGTGACTGAGGGAGGGTGAGTTGCAAGCAGGAGCACACGGACATGTCTTGGTGGAAAGCTCTATCTGCAGTTGGTGTAAGGTACTTGCCTGGCTCCCACCACCACAGCGCAGGGGAGCTCAGCCCGTGTTGTAGTGCTGCAACTGCAGGGCTTTGCTGGTGCTTTGCTATTTGGTAGCAAGACCCAAAATGTTTAAGAACTGATTTTTACCTGGAGTGTGTCTGAGCCCGCCACAGACTTTAATCCACCATCACCTGAACTGCAGATGTGTACATGGGTGGGATTTCAAAAGTACCTGGTGTTCGTCTGTAATCATTGAGTCATGGAATGGTTTGGGCCGAGACCTTAGAGCTCATCCAGTTCCAACCCCAATGCCATAGGCAGGGACACCTTCCACTGGAGCAGGGTGCTCCAAGCCCCTGCGTCCAACCTGGCCTTGAACACTGCCAGGGATGGGGCAGCCACAGCTTCTCTGGGCACCCTGTGCCAGCGCCTCAGCACCCTCAGAGTAGAGAATCCTTTCCTAATGTCTAGTCTAAACCTACCTTCTTTCAGCTGAAACCCATTCCCCTTGTCCTAGTCACTACAAGTCCTTGTAAAGGTCCCTCTCCAGACTTCCTGTAGGCCCCATTTAGGCACTGGAGCTGCTCGGTCTCCCCCGAGCATTCTCTTCTCCAGGCTGAGCCAGCCCAGCTCTCCCAGTGGGACAGCCCCACTGTGTGTGTACACGTGTGTGCAGAGCAGCATGTGCTGGTGTTCACCCAACAGCTCGTACTCATCTCCAGGAAACAATCTGCGCTTGCTGGACTGCAGATGCAGTATTTGGTTAAGTCTTGCGCAGAAGCACTTGAGAATGCTTTCACACTGGGACCTCCAGCATTAGCCATGTGTGAGAACAAAAAGTGGGACTGGAAAACATTGCTAAACCTTTTCGAGTATGGTATTTGCTGGAAAGCAAAGTTCCAGAAAACTGGAGCCACTCATAAACTTGAGATAACTCCGGTGAATGGTTCTTGGCTGGAAGACAAGAAGGAAAATTTAAATGTTCCGTGTAGATTGTTTCAGGATTAAACATCTTGAATTTTTGTTTCAAAATGCTCTCCCTTCTGGCAATCCTCTCATATAAATCTGAGTTATTGAAGATACGACTTGAGGACTCCTGTCAGAACAGTGTTTTTGTTTAATTGGGAAGTTTTGAAGCTCTTTATTTAGTAGAAAATGTCTGAAGTTTCCCTTTGGAATGTAGCTTGAAACAAGTTCTCTCTTTTTTTCAGCTTATTGCGTAGCTCCTGAACAGAAAGCACTTCGCAAGTAACCATGAGGAGACGACGGGAAAACAGAAGAAATACATAACTCAAAGCTTTGGTTGTGATAAGTCACCCCCTTGACACAGCAGCCCTCCGAGATCAGACCCGGACCACACGTGCAGAAGCCCCTGTACGTTTCTGTACCTTGCAGTTGCACCAAGGCATGTCTAATGTGAGCCACTGTAGATTTACAGAAGTCGTATGTACTGCATCAATTAATAAGTGGAAACTTCCCTTAGCCCCACAGAAGAAACCTGACAAGGGGGTGTTGACGGAGGACCGCACCATGCTGTGACCACAGTGTGGCGGTCACTGGTGGGAAGCAGACGGTGGGAAGAAGCAAAACCCGAGCCACGGTAATTTAACCAGATCTGCACAGAAAACCACCCCTCTCTTGGCTCGACTGCAGACGTGGTTTTCCATCTGGTGAAAAATGGGGAAGAGCTCCCTCGCTATCCTCTGAGAAACACTTCAACATCCTCCCAGGAGGGGTAAGAGCAGCATCATTATAAGTGGGAAATGAATTGCTCTCTTGCTGGATTTCACAGCATCCTGTTTTGGGAACCCGAGACACCATCTCACGTTTCTGTTTGTTGTCAAGCTAGAAGAAGAGACTCCAAGGCTGCAAAGCCTCTGGTGAGGCAGTGGTTCGTTTGCTAATTGTCTCTGCCAGACAATGCCATTTACACTGAGCACGAAATCACCTCTAACCTCCACTGACCAGAAAATCATTATATCCTTGAACTTCCCATCCTCCGGAAACAGGACCCTGCATTGCAAACAGGGGCTGCGTGTGTCAGCTCCTCTGACAGCTCAACAAAACACCATGGACTGCTTGTTGCTGGTTAACGTGCAGACACCCCTGTTTCCAGACCTAATGACGGTATCATAAGCAACTCCATTACGAAAAAGCTGTCTGACTTGTCATACATAACGTAATGAATCTTCTGCTCCAAGAACGGCGCTGTCCTTTGGGAGCTGATGGGAACTGGGCGCAGGATTGGCATCACTGTAAGCACACTGTGGAAGGGTCTGGGCCCCCTGCTCTCAGGCTGGTTTGGGGGCTCTGATTGTGGCACGGGGCAGAGGCAGCATTCAGGTCCAGAGAGGGCTTTGCAGTCAGGAGACTGGAGAGGGGCTGTTCCATGTTTGCTCTTCCTGTCACGGATTGGGGTTTTTCATATGTTTCTGTCAAAAGCTGGTGAAGCTGGGCTTTGCCTCTCTGAGAGCTTTTCAGGAGAGAAAATGTCTCCTATTGTACAGTCTTCATTGCTCATTTGCTTTTTTAGGACATGTTACAATGCTTGCCATTATGACTGTATAAATTTGAGATGCTCTGTCTGCCTGCTTCTCTTCCTCCATCAGCCAGATAATTACATCAGTTCTAAATGGGATCAGATGTGAAAATGGCATTCAGTGGAATGACCTGCAAGGCTTCTGTCCTCCATAATTTAATACCTTCTTAACTTGGGAGCACGGAGGAAACCTTTGGATCTTGCTCTTCAGCTGGGGATGTTTCTGGCTGTGATATGCTGCTCTTTGTTTTGGAGACAACACAGCAGAGGACACTGGCTTGACAGCCACAGCTCAATTAAATGCCACAGTGACTGCTAATGGCTACAGAATAAGCCAGTGATACCTAGGTCTGATTTCCTAACACCAGTCTTTAAAGGTTACGTGTGTGTTTCTGTGTTTCAAAGACTGGTTCAGGCACATCTGACTGGGATGTGACACCTCTGGAGGGATGTGGCTAAAGACAGACAACGTCAGCACTGCTGCTTTGGCGACTCCACGAAAGCCTGACAGCCAGAGCCTGTGATGGAAGTGAGCATCTGGGCAGAACCAATGCTTCTCAGCACTTCCCTTACTGTTTATGGGCTTGCTAAATAGCTGGGAATCACATGAGGCAGGAATATACTGTGACTGTCTGAGTTGGTTTTACCCATTTTGCAGCACGAAGACAGAAGTGGAGGTATGAATAAATTATTAAGAATTATATAGCATATATATTATTAAAAATATTATTCTTAATGGCCTTTCAAGAATATCACATTAGGATTACCACTGAAATATTACTTGGGTCTCTGCAAGGGAAGAAGTGATTCTGAATTGAGTGGAGTACCCTAATGATCTGGTGCTCCTTCCAGCAAAAAAGAGGGGTAAAAAGGCTTATTTTCCTCCCATTTAAATGGAAAGGGAATATTAAACCTCTGTGCGATGCAGAGAGGATGGCAGGCAGCGTACCATTAGGATGGAAGCAAAGATGAGTGGTCTCCCTCAGTGGGGACTCAGCAATGAGGTTCTCCAGTTTTCATTGGGATTCAGTGGTATTCCTCCACTTGGGCTCCTGCACAGCTGGGGCAGTGGCAGCCTTCCCCCTCCCTCCTCCCCCACCCCCACGCCCCAGAAACCCCACACCACTGTTTCACTTCTCTGTATCATGGGAAAGGGGTGAAAAGTCAGAGCTAGTATTTTGTTCGCTTGAATTTCCAGTTTTGAGGGCTTTGTCCTAACAGCCGAAGGGCTTAATTCTGCTACTGCTGCAGCAGACCCTCGTTCTGCTTGAGTTACACTGAACGCACTCGTACACTAGTCACAGTTAAGACGAACTTCTCTTCAGAAGTCCTCTCCTCAGTCTCACTTGAGTATGAAACTGAGGGGCCGGCTTTTTAAGGAGGCCCTCTTGAAGCTTGCCCAGAAGATTAACGTGTAAGTGCAAAAAATGCTCTGGAGGCTCTTCAATGGGCGCGTTTTATTTCCCGATAACCACAGGAACACTGTTCGCAGCAAAAAAGATGATTAACGGCGTTGTGGCCAAAAGAAGGTGAGTCCCTAAATCTGACGGCATAGTATTTGCCTATTACCTCCATGTTAGAGTTTCTCACACTACCTTTGTTTATTTTTACTGGAAGAAGCACAAGAAAAGCATGATGCTCGCTTGAATCTCCACAAATCCAAACATTTGAAGCTACACTGCTCCTCTTTCCTGGCTCTGTTCCTCTCTGAAAGCACGCTGCTTGCATGCTCACTCTCCTTTTTCCCATGAACTACAGGGTGTAGGCCAAAATACCCTTTGCTACTGGTAACTTGCTAGGCACACTAGGTCCCAGTTAATACAACAAATGGTCATTTCATAGTGCTTGAAGTATCTGTGGCATGAATATATTAAAAGTCCTGAAATTGGCAGGAAATACGAGGAGCATTTTTTTGTTTTCCACAGGGTCGATTTTATTCATCTGCTGGAAACTTCTTACAATGACAAAAAAAGTGAAGTTACATGGAAAACCGATTCCAACTGGATTAACAGTATTCAAGTGGCAGGTAGGTAACACTTGGATGTGCAATGCTGAGCACTTCTCTGTGTACCAGCTTGGGGAGGTTCTGGCTCCTATCATCACAGGCTGCATCAGTGTGGTGTCACGTCCCTATCAGTGGTTTCAGCTCCAGACTGGCGTGCGTTTCTGTGGGGAAATGAGCTGGACCTTTTAGCATCCGGTTCCTTGGGAACCTGCCTTGGTTTGCTGGAGCTGAAGGCGTGAGCCAGGTCATGAAAGGCAAAGCTGGAGGAACCATCATCTTGGCAGCTGCTGGGTCAGTGGTTCTTCCTCCTGCCAACATCACCAAACCAATGGGTGTTTCAGCTTCTCATTTCTAACAAAACAACTCTCTAGCTGGCCATGCACTGCCACCCTACAGCACTGAGCCACAGCTTCACTGCAGGGAGACCATCACCCGGAGCCAGGCCTAGGGAACAGGCAGGGGCTTGTTAAGCCAGCTCGAGTGAGGGGGTGCTGGTGGGCACTGCAGTTGTCCCTTTGGGCATAAAGCAGCTCTCCTTAGCCACCTATGGCAGAGGCATCTCAGCTACACGTGCTCCTTGCACCACTGTCAAATATGCCTGTAATACAATTCGGTCAGAGGCAGTTACTGCTGCAGCACGGTGGCTCTGGCAAGCCTTGCTCTTCTAGCCTGAACTGTAACTATCAGATCTCTGTTGGTTTGGCTGGAAAAAGATCATGGCAGTGATGCCTTCTCACTAAAAAGGGCCAGTTTCCCACTCTACTGTCATTAAAACGAAATATAAACTAGGCAAAGCCTGTCTTCACCAAGACTCTCCGAAAATGGAACGTTTTTGGGGATAAAATAACTGTAATTCTAACTGCAGCAGTCAGTGCTGTGCCTACTTTGGTACCCAGCCAGTGAATTTTAAAGTAAACACCCTCCAGGCCTGTTCTCCATTTGGATTTATTAGTCATTACCAAGAAAAGATAATTAGCACTTCTGAAGCATTGTGATATTCAGTAGCATGAACTGTTTCCCATAGAAACGGACCGGGGTACTTATGCAGCACAGGAATATGGCAGCTCCCTTGTACTCCCTGTACAGAACGAGTACACTGGTGGGCAGATCCTCAGCTGGAGGAAATGCTCATACTACCAACAGCTCCAGTGGAGCTAATGACAGTTTATATGGGGTAAGGCAGGGAGGGGAGTTGCTCCCTGGCCTCATAGGCTTCTCTTTCTGTACCCTGGAGGCAGAGCCATTTTGGTTACAACAGGCAAACCTTCTTGCTGGTCAAAGGCAACAGCAAACGCTATTCCTCTACTGCACAACAGGAAAATAGAAAGTGATTATTTTTCTTTTGTGTGCACAAGAAAGAAAATAGCCTTCGTGGTGGAACAAGAGGAACCTGGGTGTAAAGCAGCATCCTTAAGGCAACGATGCCTTTTTTCTCTTCCTCTTTCTAAACTGAGAAAACTCTGCTGGACTCAAGTCAGTGCTAAAACTTGCAGAACTGGTATGTCACTTATTGTTCTCCTTGCTTCCATTACTTACAATCATTTGTAGTAATCATGTGAGCGACAGGATGTAAATCCTACGTTCTTCATCTCAAACCCTGAGCATTAAACATGCCAGGCTCCCGGCTATACAAAGCAGCATTACCCACTGAGTTCAAGGAAGTAGGTCTTTAGATTTATTAGTGCTGCTGTTTAAACAAATAGTACAATGCATAGGCTTGTCCAAAGTGGTCGTCCTTGTTTTTCTCTAACTGGAAGCATGACCAAAATAAGTGCCGAATAACAGAGGTAGCACGTAAGCTTGGGAAGGCCTTTGTTTTGGTGAGCACTGACAACAAATGTAGCTAGAGGGTCTACCCTGAAATACCTGCAAGTCTGCAACAGCCATTCTCTTGCACTGTACAGAGCAGTTTAGGCCAACGTTAACACCTCTCCAGCCAACAGGTACTTTGTATCCTCTGGGAAGCATGCAGCAAATCTTGTGGTTGAGTACAGTATGGATCCAAAATACTTTGTCTGCAATGGACGTAAGGGCTGTGATGTGCTGTGCCAGTAAAAGGGTACCTTACCCATGTTATTCCTATTGATGCTGATGGCATTTACTAGCGTGAGTCTCCCTTGCCACACCTGAGACAGGGGCTCTTAGGACTGCAATTCCAAAGCCAGTAATGCGCTTTAATACACACAAAACCCATGGGACCACCCTGCCAACATCCGACCGGCTGATGCACTCAAAGTACTTGTGCATGTCTGCACCTCTCATAGCAGGACGACTGCTGTGGCAAGTCCGACTTATCGCCAAGGTGAAGCTTGCCTGACGGCAACAAACGTCATGGGCTGCTGGTTGTTTACCAGCTACACTTGCAGAAGTAAACGGGTCTGGGAGTGTTTGCTTTTCAGCTGCTGCTGGGAAACAGGCACCCTCCTGCCAGGTCACAGGCCAGCTACGTTACAGACCTCGTAACGCGGTTCCTTGGTCGCAGAGGTGGATGCATAGCTGGTACTCAAATAGCTCTCTGGATGCATAGCTTGTACTCAAATAGCTGTTCAGTACACAGAAGTTGCTATGGCAGTGCTTTGCAGACATATGGTGCACAAGGAAGCAGTGATGTCAGACCACACTGACTTTTTGTGTCTTACACAGAAGGCTTGCTCCCACCCCGGGAACCACAACAAATATCGGAATATCTATATATTTACATATATCTACTTAAGTCATTGTCAGACTGCATCTCACTGTGAGCTGGGTTTAAAACACCTGGGTAACGATTTTCAAACTATGTCAACAGCAACATCTCTCCTTGCCCCTTTGCCACCTGCAGTGCAGAGCAAGCCGACCTCATGGCATCCTGCACAGTAAAATGGGTCTCTGCTGCGTCTTTCTGTCTTCATGAAACTCATTTAATTCTGATACTTTTAACACATCCTTCCCTCTCTGCTGCTGGTGCTACTGCAAAGGAGAAATGTGGCCAGTAACACTGTCTCCTTGGAAACCTGCCTCTGGCCTAAAAAGACCGATTTGGTGCCTATGTGACACTGGGAAACCAGAGTCCCAGAAAGGGCTGAGCACCTTTCATGGCGGTGCTGCTTTCACTCCAGACCCCTCAGCAGACAGACAAATCAGCTGGGCTACTGCAATGCTAAAACTTGCAGAGGAGGTTCAGTTGGGAAAATTCAATGGGAAAAATGCAAGATACTGGACAGGGAGCGCAAGAGGCTGCTGGGAGCAGCCCGAGGGCAGCACGAGGCACTCACCTCGCCATTAGCCCACAGATTTCCCAGTAACTGTAAACAACGCTGACTTCAAGTCTGCTGCCAGAGCCTCGGGCTCTTTAAGAAATAACCCCATCTCATTTATTGCCTGAGGATATTCTTATCTCCGGAATGAACCAGTTGTGGATTACAATACTGGGCAGAATCGTAGTACAAAGTGTGTTCTAGTGCAAACCTACTTATGAAGTAGTCACAAATCTTCTTAGGACAGAAATGGGCACAGAGCCCCAACCTTTTGTGTAGAAAAGTGCCTGCAGCTCCTTTCTGCACCATCTTCATCTTGGGACTGGTCTGGCTCTTCCGTGCCGTGGCACATAGAGCTCTACCTCGGTGCCAAGGCCCCGAGGAGATGGGGCACAGCTAAGGAGCAGCTTTGCAGGGGGTATGCCAGCTGTGGCCCTGGCCATGCCAGCATGGGGAGGCTGCATGGATTAGGAGCACTTCACTCCTACATCTGATACAATAAGCAAAATAATGCTGCCCTGCTGAAGGCTCAACTCCTTACCTCCAATGTGAGATTTCTACAGACAATCCAAAGATTGGGTATTAAGGAACAAGTAAGTCATCCATACACGCACTGCCTTCAGCATAATTTCCCTTAAAAGACTGCTGCCGTCTTTTGTATCATGAAAAGATGGATATGAAAATGTTTTGTGCCAGGAATGGTAATGCAGTAGAGCACAGAGTTCAGTTGCAATACACTGGTAATCACTATATTCCTCACTAAAAGTGATGCAATAGGTGATTAATCAGCACAAAGCTCAGAATTCATAACTAGCTATTCCACGTAAGGCCTTTCAATACATATGTAAGTGGAGATACATACAGGTTTTTAATACAGTTCAAGCGTGAATTGATTTGGTCTTTGGTCTTTCTGCTTTTGTGAATCATACTGCAATAGCAGCTTTCGAGAAAAAGAAAGTACTTTTAATTTCAATTGGTCTAGGCAAGAGCCACACTAAATATAGTGAGCATATGCAGCATATAAAAGCAAGGCAGGAGAAAGGATTATCAAAATAACTGGAATAGTTTTGGAAGTGGCATATACTGTAAGTCTATATGGTTTAATTGTCACTCCTATCCCTGTCAGAGCTATGTGGGGGCAGCCACATGTTGAAGCACAACTTGGTCGAGTTGGTGCATTTACTCCTGTTTAAAGCTGGTCTGGGCTTTAATTAAAGCCTGGGGCGGGGGGAGGGGAGGGGGGGCCTCGGTGTTTATAATGAAAATTGAAAGGTGCAAGTGCTTTGAACAGCTGTACTCTAGCATGAGCTTTCCACAGTCACCTTGAACCAACACTCTGAAATAAGCCTCGCTATTAACTTGAACACGAGATTCGCCAGGCACCTGCGAAGAGCAAAGGCATCCTCTATTTCTGCCTGCTGCAAATTCTTCTGCAGTTAGGCTTGTCTCAGCTAAGCGAGGAGACCTGAGCTCCATCCTGGAATTCTTTTGCCCGGTTCCAGGTTACAATGGCACTTTTCTGTTGGGCTTTTTCTTTGTTTATTTGTTTGGTTTCGCTGTCTGTCCATGAACGAAGGTGTTTAGTTGCTGAGCAAAGCTTCAGAGCTCCCTGGGTATGACAGTGAAGGGGATGACAGGACTGCTGGATTCGAGGTCCAGAGCGGTGAGGAAGCACTCGATGGCTGCTTCATTTTTCCCCTGAGCTTGCAAGACCTCTCCAAGGCTGTTCCAGGCCCTGTGACTGGTGGTCTGGATCCGGATGGCATCTCTGAGGACTTTCTGGGCCAGGTCCCTCCGCTCGAGTCTGCTCAGCACCAGGCCCTGTCAACAAACAAGTGATGAGCAGTTAATGACACAAAACGGGAAAATGGAGTGCCCCAAGTCCTACCAAGCTGGGCTATGTATGAGTGCAGGCACAGAAGCCCTCTGATGAGGGATCTCCACCTACTTCTGCATAAGAAGAGCAATCAGCTGTTAAGTTCTGTGGTTTTTTATTGCAATGTGTAATTTAAAAACCAATTATGAATTAGTTCTTTTTTCCAAACACAGAGACTGATCCAGCTCAGAAGTGCTCCTGCTGTGTGTTACCGTGACAGCGTATACTGGTGCTATGCAGAGAAAAGGCTACAGGCCCTTGAAGCCTCCCTCTCTCCTTAAGGACCTTACACTGGATTCTAATCCCCAGGAAAATATACGCAGGTTCAGTTACACCCAGTATCTAAACTAACTCTTGCACATCTGGAACATCCAGCTGAGGTCCAGTCTCTCAGCTCCTACATCCTGACCATATAGACAGACCCTTCTTCTTAACAAATGGGGCTAGAGGGATGCAGCTCCCTTCCACGCTTCTAGGGGCAGGCTGTATGGAACAGCATGGGGCCCTCTGTCCTCCTGCACTCCAATGTAGATCCTAAAGCAGTGTGGGGGAGCAGAAGGATGGAGGAACCTTGTTTAAAAAGCTGTCCTTAGGGTAAGAAAAGACATGAGTGGGTGTAACCATCTGGAAGGAACAGGAGGAGGAGGATGAAAGAAGTGGTAGGAAGAACATGTTTTCCTATAGGGCTCGCATGGATGTGTCTGAACCCACAACACATCTAATGAGCCAGGCTCCCTTTTGATTCTACAGCAGTCAACCACACCGAGCCCAGATGGTCATGTGGGCTTTGCAGGCCACAATGCATCAGTGGCATTTTTCTGCTTCCTCCTGAAGGTGCGCGCACCGGGATGAAGCTCCCACCACTTCCATCCAGTGTGGCCTGTGGAAGAAGCAGCCAACGCGTTCAAGTTGCCTGCCAAGAGCTGCATGGCCCCTGCCTGCACTCACCCGTGGAAACAGCGGAAGGCGAGGTGATTGCCTGGCTTCGTGGTTTTCCTGGCACTATGTGGCATGTGGATGCATATATATGTGAAGAAAAGCTTCATCTTTAGTGTGTCTACTTGCCCTTAGTTGATATGAAAAGCCACAAGAAACCTGAAATCTCTCGCAATGAGAACCCAAGTGAATTTCTGACCACAGAACGGTGCTGCTTTTGGAAGTAGTGAAGATTTTTCCTTTGTTTTGTTTCGTTTCGTTTGTTTTTCCAAAAGTGCCATTAGATGCAGGGCGCATCAGCATGACTAAGACCCTATCATGACATGACTAGCCAGTTCTAGTACTCACACGTACCGAAGCACGTTACTTTGCCTGAGAGAAACAATAAGAAATGTCAATTTAATGAAGTATCAGCAGTACTGTGAGAAGTTTCATTGCCTTTTTCTTGCCTGTAACCTTGACCTGAATAATCGACTCGGTATGAAATCTGATCACCTAGAGGTGCAGTGAGGATGTATTTTCTTTAGGCTTCTCTTCCCTGCTGGAGAATGGTGAGGCAATGGGGCCTGATCTCGCCCCGGTGAGCAGGCAGAGGTGGCACAGAGGCACCCCGACGGGACAGGCTGGTTCCTCTGGAGGCAGCTGCAGGCACATCACGACAAACTGTGAGGAATTTGTGCAATTATAACCTGAGTCACCCGCCCGACAGGGATAATGAGGCACAGAAAGGGCAGGTAGTGCGGCCACAGCAGATCTGCTGCTGCGACAAGAATAGACAGGAGCTACCTCAGCTCAAGTGAGTCCTCGACCACAAAGCCACTCTTCCTGTTGCGCTGACCCGGCAGAGCCAATCGTGCTCTCTGGTGGCCGGGGACCCACCGCTGTCCTCATCCTGACACTAAGCAGCATCAAGCCTCTCGATGCTCCGGAGGGCTGCCGGCTGCAGAGGCATAGGGCCCATGGAGCCTATGCAGCTGCTGCCTGTCATCCCGCTCCGACAAGGAGAGGAATTCCCTTCCCGGCTGACATCTCGCGCCTCCCAACAATGCTGCAATGAAATCCACCTCATCGTAAACCGCTCGTGCAGCAAAGCTCCCTTGTCTGCCCCAGCGCCCTTGCTGGGCAAGGACCGGAGCCTGGCGTGGCTTCCCCACTGTGGAGCTGCTCCATTGATTATGCCTGTGCTTGACGTCCTTTGCAGCACTGTGAGGAGGCTGTATACAAACCCAGGTACTGTGTTCACCTGGGGAGATGCCGAAGCTGATGCCCACCAGGAAGTGCAGCACAAGTGAACATTCGCTCCTTGGTATTCAGTGCTTCCAAGCATCCTGGTTTAGCTGAAAAAAAATCTTCAGGGTGCTCCCAGGATCCCCACAGCTTCCCAGGGACGCTGCAATATTCTGTATGAGTGAAAAACTACGTTTATAGGGAGAAACGCAGGAGGAGGCATTTGCTAAAGGAGGCAAAGGTTTCCTGCCTTCTCCTTACCTACGTGCACCACTTCTAGTGCCAAAGGCTGCCTGGGTCCATAGCCCTTCTCAGGGGTGCTCACCATCCTGCTTCCCTCTTCCGACCAGGAACAGCCCTGTGTCTCCCTCTTGCCCACACGCCTGGATTTCCATGTGCTGTGGACAGAAGACCATGGTCTTCGGGCCTCAGCCCGAGTGGAGGTTGGGGTGTTGCCAACCTGGGCTCCAACCCAGACCCTGCCAATGCTCCCGAACCCCAACACTGGAGACCTACTCCTTTGCCCAGAGCGAGCCGTGACAGATGGTGTCAGCCTTCCCAGTGAGGCTTAACTGAACCGGCAGAAATGCGCTGCTGTGTGTTTAAGGGACAGGTTGAACATCATTAATTCTGCGTGCGGGAAAGCCTGCTTCCTTTGAGTTTCCTCTCCCCGCTCCTCCCCACCCTGCTCCTTCAAACCGCAAGCGTGTTCTGAGGGCTGGAGGCTGCACGGGCCCCAAGCCTCACGAAGACGCAGCACTGAGCACTTCAGCTATTGGCTTCCCTGAGGTATTTGCACTTGAGAGCTTCTCCTTGCTACTGAATTTCTTATTTCCCCATGGAGTCTGGCTTGCTATAAACAATGCCTGCATGTTGTTGCTATGTAGGTCCAGCTGGAATCTGCCTACAGTGCAAAGGAAAAACATTATATATAAATTCAGAAAGCCACCCACTGACAGGCAATTTGCATTTTTATCTGGAAGACTTTTATTTTATCCTGAAGATTTTTTCTAATGAAAGTTCAGTTCCTGAGTTTCTATGGAAACTCATCTGCTTGGTGGGCACGCATATCACAAAGTCAGATCTCAGGAAGATAAGCAATTAGGATAAATACAAGCAGGAATGTGATTAAGGGTTTCATCCTCTTATTCCTGAAGATGGAGGGTGGGGCTGGGTTTTGCTGCCTTTCCTTGGATCGTATTTGTGTTTTTGCCAAACTAATGCCGAAACCCTTACACAAGGTAGCCTGGCTCCTCTGCCACCTCCTGGCTAGCACTGGCACTTCTGGTTTTGCCTGCTTATTTTCCTCCCAAAGATGATGAACACCCCTAAGTCAGGTCTTTGTCAGTGCTGGTACTGAGTCAGGTACAGAGCAATGAAGGCAGGCTTCTTTTTAAACTCAAGCATATTATTAATAGTACAAAACCCCAAACCAAACTGAAAGGCGTGTGGGAATCATTCTGCTTTTGATTTCCTGTGTGCAGCACATTGCTGGGGCTCACACCAGCGCTAGGCACACACAGGCACTTCATGTGCTGCATGTTGTACTAGCATGCAAGTAATGGTAGCATTAGTGTAACTGTATTGTGCTTGGATGCTAACTCAACCACTCACTCACTGAGGTGACTTACACAAAGGTAGCCTGATTAATTTTCCTCTTTAGGTCGGAAGACATCAGATGATGTAACCAAGAGGCACGGGAGTGAAGCCAGGCTACGAGCCAGACTGCAGAAGGCAGCGCTGAAACCATCAGGAGAAACTCATTTGGAGGTGATGGTCTGCCGCACAGTGAAGCTGGTACAGTCCAGTGGCGCATGAAGGCAGAGAGCAAATTTGGTTTGCTGATTTAGGGTGCCTTATGCTGGCAGCTGGACTCCTGAATACATTGGTTTTAATTTCAGGGACAGGGGACGCTTTTCCAAAGGTATTTTTGACCGTGTCCATATGCGAAAGAAACAAAACCTAAACCACTTCTAGAGAGACACTGGGTTGGACTCCCTTGCCTTAAGTGATGTGGTACTTAGTTAGTAACTGATACTTGAACGGGGCTAGTTTTGGTTTAGGAGAGGCATAATTCAACTAAAGTTAGATGAGCAAAAAAGTGACTTGTTTTCCATTTCCACTAACAAAGAAAGTGGACATAAGCCCCACTCAAAGTCCCGCTTCAGAAGGTCATGAAATTTCTGATCTGTGCCTTTATTTCCTTAAGAGTTTGACAAAACCTCCATAAGGGTTCTTAGCAAAAAAAAATTCCCAGACAAAAGAGTTCAGAAAAGTTATTATGGAAGCCTCACGGACAAGCTGCAGTTTATTTATAGTAACGGAAGTCAAAACTTCCTTTGCAAATGTTTAGTTCAAGCACCTGATGAGCTTCAGGGCGCTTATCCTGAGTCTTCACGCCCCTGCCTCCTTCCACTGAGGTGGCACAGATTTACTCTTCTTTCTTCTGCTGCTTGTATTGGAAAGAGATTTCCAGAAAGACATTCTATGTCATTCCTGGGAGATTGCTTTTTGTTCTGTTTGCATGGTCATCTCATTCTTGGGGAGGACGTACAGATAGAACAGACTCTGTCCTTCACAAACTGATTTTAATCATTACTTTAAAAGAGATTTCTTTCTTTCTTTGCACTCTGATGTCTCTGATGTTTGTCTCAACTGCGCAAAGCATTTTTGCCCATTATTGTCCAAATACCCCAAGACATTTCCAGCAGAAATTAGACTTTGCAGACTTGCTGTTGGGCTTCTGCTAGTGCATTATTTAATTCATTTCAAGGTAAACCGGGTATCCTTACTGCTACTCTAAGATGTAATACGGACATGTCACCAGTGGTTAGTAGGAGGGCAGCCAGCAGCTGGCAAGATCAGGGCATGCTGCAGAAAAGTACTCGCTCAGAACTGTGCTAATTCAGCAGAATGCTACAAAAAGCCTTTCAAGATGCGTTTGGCACTTGGTGATAACAGTCTCATGTAACAAAAATCCACACTGCTACAGGGCAACATACGCTTCTGTAATTATTTAGCAATCAGAGTAAGTTGTAAGCAAAATCTGCTGCATAAACCATGAAATGTATCCGAGTCTTTTTGGACAATGGCAAAGATTAACCCTGGAAATCCTAAGTCTCCTAGGATAAAGAGAGACATGTAACCAGCCGATTTCTCTGTGATTCTTCCCCTCTACATTCATGACCTTTGCATTTCGGAGGAGCCAGTACTTTTTTAAGCTGTTGTCGAGCAGTGCAGTGAGTTTTGGTTGTGCTGCCACTCAGCTACATACATCATCCACTTTGCTGATTCAGTCCAGGCTGTGGCAAACCCGAGCTATACATCTGAGCTCTGTCTTCTGAGAATGCACTGCAGAAATGCACAGAGCAGTCAGGGTCTGTGAGCCAAACACTCCGCATTAGAGACCCTATCCTAATTTCCTGGCCTAACAAAGGGTGACTGGATCCACTTCTGGAGGAAAGCTTGCCTTTCAGTGTTTCTGCCGCCTCTTTTGTTCAGAGCAGCTTTTCCTTTTCTTCCTTCCTCCTCTCCATCTCCTCCACCGAAGCTGCTGCATCCCCTGTCAGTCAGTGACGCTTGAGTGCTGCATTCGATAGAGCAGAGGAGGAGAAGGAGAAGGGAGGAGAGGGAAGGCAGGCAGGGCCACTGCAAAACGGAGCATAAGGAAAAATGAAGGAACAGCACTGGGGGGGGGGAACTGGCAAGTGCTGGGGAAAGCAAACACCTGAGTTTGCATCAGGATTTGTAGTGCTTGTGCACTGCCTGTGGGTTTCAACTCATAGATACAACGCAGAGATTTCAGCTCTGCTACTGCAGGATTCAAAGGCAGCCTAGCAGCAGAGCGCTGCTTAAACTTCACTGCAGCATCTCCGCGTGCTACAGATGAGTGTGAGGTATGAGAAGAAATGAGACTGTAAGGAGGTATCAGGAGAGGCAGACTAGCTGAGCACGAAGGCAGAGATGTCTTAAACCCTCCACAGACCTGGGCATGCAGATATGCTTTACTAACCATAACCAAGGTAGTTTTGGCAGGGAGAGAAGAAGAGGCAAAAGAAAGCGAAGATTAGAAGGTGAAGTCCTGAACAGAAGAATATTCCCTTCCCTGGCTTGTCAATGTGTTTTTCAAGGCAGTGTGTAATTGCAAAGGCACCCTCACACCCAGGCCCCACTGGGGGGCCAAGGCAAGCCCCCCTGCAGAAGGGAAGCGCTGTGCCATATTGCGTGCTGCCCTCTGCCCATGCTTGCTGTCTCCTTTTGAGTTCATCAAATGTTAGCAGGGATGTTCATACCATGTTTGAACCTTAAATGGGATAAAACATTTATTGACATAAAAAGCAAACCCTAAGGCAGCATTTCAAACCTGGAGGCTCTGATGTCTTCACAGGGAGGCTCATACAAGCCTGGAGAGAATGAGTTTTTCTGCCTTGTTGGAGTGTCGACACTTAAGCTTTATTCAAAGCAGACTTGTTTGCTGCATGCTGAATATTCTCTAGATAGCTCTTCCTTTTCTGAGACCTACATGGAGATTAAGCAGCAAGCAAGGAAATCGAACAGGATGCCTCGAACACAGGTTTGAGACTAACTAAATGCAGTATTTGTTTCGCACTCTCTTTTCCTAGGGAAGGAGAGATTTCTCCCAGCCCTGATCTCAGCAGTTGTCATAGTAATGCTGCAGTAGAGCGCACAGTAGCTTCAACTAGGACTCAGGCTTACAGTGTCGTCTGTACGAAACAGACGTCAAGAGAAGGTCCCAAACGAACAATAAAGAGTAAATTAGAATATATCATTTATAAGTTAAGGCCTCAATTCTGTTGTGCACTGTACCTGCTTTCCTGGCAGAAAGCCTGGTCGAAATTAGTGAGATTCAGCCTAGATACATGCAAGTATTTCAAATTACTTGCAGAACTGAGGCAGATCAGCATCAGCAGTGACAGAAAAGAGATACAGAATGCTGAAAACCAGCGGGTAACCTTCTGGCTAAAGCACTTGACTAGAAAGTGGTTGCTGTGCTTCACTGGCTGCTAATGCATTTCACATTGAATAATCTGCCATTGCTCAGGAACAATTCAGAGAGCAGGAACAGAGTCAAGGGACAAACTCTGGGAGGCAGAAGTCCTGGGTTTAAGTGTTCTCAGGCTAAAGAGGGTTGAGAATTAGCCTCTCATGTGCCCAGAGGGTGCATGCTTCTAGCAACTTCCAGTAAATATTTGTAAGAAGTTAGGGCATCCCCATCACCCCCAGGGGCAGAAACAGCTCTTTCTCCGCCTCTATTTTGATAGTAAGCAGGTGCCTGTGCTCTGTTGCACATAACAGGATGTTGCTGCATATAGCAGGGGGATGCCTAGGCTTAAGACTTTGACACCCAATTAATCTGAGCGCCCACAGTGTGCTGCGGCTGATGAGCAAGGGATTTCTGACTGCTAGGTTTCCTCCAGTGCCAATGCTGGATCTTTCCCCAGTTTTTAATGCTTTGAAACAAAGGAGGGGCTGACATGCACACTTCCCATGTGTGTTATCTCCCCCTCTCTGAACGTGCGAGCCACGAACAGGTTCTCCGAGACAGCAGCTTGAGGATCTCCATGAACTGCAGTCCTACAGAACTGATGGCCGGAGCAGGCACCGCATTTAGCGCATCCCAGAGGAGGGGTGCAGTGAAGCTGGGGCTGACAGCAGCACACTGAATGCCAGTGGAGACTGCAGCAGATGTCTTCTGAAAGGAGAGCCGAGATATGTAAAAAATCTTAATTTGCTTACTTTTCCACTCCTGGCAGCCTCTGGGATAGCATGTGATTAATGACATCCTCCGCACAGCTACAGCCGCAGCCTCCGAGTGCAGCATCACGGCTGGGCTCTACGCTCGCAGAGCTGCTGGGAAACACAGCATGAGCTGGGCAGGACTGCGCTGCTGCGGGTCCAGCCAGTGCCTCTGCTTCTGCGCCGGTGCCTCCGACCCCACAAGGAGCACGTTTCCTTACTGCCTCTTCATGCAAAGCCTGTCATAAATCATGAACCTCCGTGCACAAAGAGGTTTTGCTGGGTTACAGATGGCATTTTCTGTTACATGCCCAAAAGAGAATGAATGAGGAAACTCACTGAGAAGATAAATAATTAAAGACTTCTGATAAATACTGCACATGACATGAGTGTAAATGGAAGCTCCACCGACATTGGAGAGCTGTGATGTTTACATGTTTCCCATTTGTTTGGCAAGAAGGGACTTGTCCTTCCTTCCCTTGACTGTGGCCAGCTCACGGTATTGGGATAGCTTGTCGAAAACCTGGAAGACTTGTTCGTTCCCACCCCTCTGTTTGTGCAGCTGTGTCTTATGTACCAGAAGGCAACATATTCTGTTACTGTGCTACACACTACTTTTTATTACTATAGTCTATCACTCTGTCCTGTCTCTGGTGCAATAACAGGCAGCTTAAACAGCGCAGAATTTAAACTAATTATAATAGGTTTCCTTGCTTGTGAAAGACTGTTTGAAGGTTGAAGTATGAAGGGGACAGTGATTCGACCCCTTCTCCCAGGTCCCTGAGCACTTTCTGAAGCACCATTTATGAGTTCAGCTGTGGACCAACCTCACAACTACAATTTCTAGGCTTTAATTTAATCTCAGAGCAAAGCACAGCATAAGGACAATACTGATTAGTAGAGCTGCAGCGGTATCTCGAGGGCTGTGGATGGAAACCACAACTAAAGCTAGTCATCTTCTGGAAGATCAGGCTGAAGCTCAGTAGAGGGGCATCTGCTGCAGGGAGAGATCAGGCCAAGGGCAATGTCTTGAGGCCTGGATGCAAGTTTTATTCCGCAGAGATGACTGAACCATCCCAGGAACTCGAGGGGTTTAAGAAATGTGTCAGGTTCTTCTCTTGGAAGGTGTTACGCACGCTTTAGAGCAGAGATCAGAGACGAGCTGGGGAGCTCTGTCTTTCAGGAATTTATTTTGGTTTCTAAAGTTACGTAAACAGAGCCTGAATAATGTGGTAATGAGCACCGCAGGGACACGGAGAATAACTTACCACAACAGAGGAGCGCAAATGACTGGCGCATATAAACAGGATATACAGATTCCCTGGAAACCGGGATAATCCACCTCTGATAAGCACAGCACCAGTCCTGCCACTAATGGACTGAAATCTCTGCGCTGCACAGTGGATCAGATTTGCCTCTTCGAGTGACCTCAAACACCACAGCAGGTCCGGACTCCTGCTTGTGAGGGAAATGCGCAGTTCCCCCAGGAGAGGAAACAGGCACTCATAGTGCCTAAGTCATGGCTTCAGGGTCAGAGAACCACTTATCACCTTGTTTGGATGGCTCCCCTGTCTCATCTGGACGGAGGAAGGAAGCCTGGCAATCGCAGAGGAAGACAGCAGGCAACAGACCTGCAGAACAGCCCTGTGGGCTCCTAATTGGTGCTCAGGAGCTGCGATCTTGGATGCACAGTCAGGGATTTGCTCCATTGCTGGGCTACTCAAGCCACCAGCTAACTAGTGGATTTGCAGGGAAGATGGTTCTGCAGCAAACAGAAATGAGGAGAACAAAGTGTCTGCAATTCTTTGAACAGTGATGAGCTGACACGCTAACTTATTAATGTGAGCATCCAAAATGCTCATTTCTCCTATGGGAGCCAGTGACTACAGCCAAAGACAAGTTCTCTCCCTCAAGCTCAGCTGCTTCAACACAGAAAAATTGAGTTAAGAGGCTGCTCTAAGGACTGCTTTTCCCCAAGGAGAGCTGGGAGCAGTTATTTTGGGATATCTGAAGCGCAGGAACATTCTTGGGATTCTGCAATGAGCCTCAGAGTTGGGAAAACAGAATCTGCTAACCAGCCATGGTTTGGAAAGAGGCCCCCAATCATCTCCAAAAGCTAAACGTTGCTTTACCATTGTCATTTACCAGTGTTACCTACCACTGGTGAAGCTGCAAAAGGTACATGCCACAGAGGCGTAATAGCCTTTATAATAGAACTCCTCTTAGGGTCAGATAGAATTCGTTTTGATCACTCTCTCCTCCCAGCCCATAACCTATCTGGGACTTGCAGAGTACCACTGTGGTCCTGACTGGCAGAAAGCAGCTGCCCTGATTACAGTCAGCGCTACCGGGGATGCTTCCTGCAACTGCAGCCTCCTGCACGAGGAGTGTGTGATCACTTGACGGGGAATTCCAGTGGAGAGCACCGTCCCACAGAAGGCTGTGCTGATGGTCCACCGGCAAGTGCTGCGCTGCTGACGTGCCATTTCGGGGAGGAGGTGTAACTCGCTATGTCACCCTGCAGAGCAGGCTGAAAATAGGACTGCACTCACTGTGCCATGTGGCTCAGTGGTATGTCAGGACATGTATTTTTAGGAAATTCCTCCTTTGGGCAGAAAGGGTGAAGTGCTTGGCCTGGTTTGCAGTCTGCTGGCTTTGCCCACATCTTTCGTACTAGTGTGGGAGCATGCTAGCCACCAGTCTGCAGATGCCCTTAGTGCCTGCACACAGTGCAAATCCTAGTCACCTATTCATCGGGGTGGTTGTGGAAGGGTAAAATACAGCTGGTCTGCTGCTGTGCTTTTCTTTCAAAGCATGCATGCTTGCTGTCTGGTGCTGGTGCTTTTTAGAGAGGGAACTGACCTCCAACAGAGGAGGGATGGAGAAAAAAAATCAGGAAGATCAATGTCTTGGGAAGAATATGGTCTCTGGGGAGCAGCAATAAAAATGTACCTTGCAGAATGAATGTGAGGGGAACAGGGAACTCGGAGAAGATTGCTCATGCAGAGAAGAAAGAGAGAAAGAAGGAAAAACAGACAGTAAGTAGGGGATTTAAATAAGCTTCTGGAGAGGCAAAAAGGGGCCTGACTAGGTAAGGTATCCGTTGGGTGCACCATTATGACAAAATGCCATGCGTCTCCATGTTACTGACGCATAGACAGTGCTGTGACTGGTCCGACCCCAGGAGAAGGACGAGGTAAGGCAGTGCTGAACTCGGAATCAAATTCTTCTCTGGCAGACACTTGCTGGCTTCCTCTTTCCCCCAGAACATCATTCCGATCAGGCAGCATGCGTTCAGCTCCAGCATCTGGGTTTTGATTTTCTGGCAGCTGCACAAGATCTCTGCTATTAAATCCCACCTGCCAGTCTCATGTCTGCTCCCACAGACCTTTGCCTGTTAGCAAATGCTTCAAAATCCCACTGCCAGGCACAGCACATCATTCTGCCATCCTGCCTCGGGCAAAAACCCTTATGCAAGGACTCCTTTTAACTTCAGTGGGCTGCAGGAGGGAAGGCTAGAGGAGAGGCCTCTGGATAACAGGCAGAAATGTTAATTTAGGTCATGGCTTGCACTGCATTCTTTTCAGCGCTAATGTAAACCAGCTATTTTTCCCCTGAATTATGTGAATAGTACTATTTTGTCTGTGACATTTTAAGCTCTCTTTCGAAACATGTTCCTTGCTGTAGCTGTGCAGTAAAAGAATTTGTGAACTTTGTTCATCAATTTGTGCCCATGTGAAGCTGTTTTTCCCTTCTTTACAAATTCTTCCTTTCATTTCTATTGCTTCTTAGCAGTCCCAGCAAAGCAATGCCACCAATATGACATGTGCACAGTGCACCTCACTTCATTGTTGGAACAGCATTAGTAACCCAAATGCTGAAATACAGCTTGCTCATCTTATCCTGGATAAGAGAACTATCCATAGAAATAACTGCAATGTTAATTCTGTATGGGGAGAAAGGAGTCAAACTTCCACAATAACCTAAGCAATAAGGCTGCCCTTTTGGTGCAAGGACAGTATCTCTTGGAGATGGTCTAAGCTACTTGATTATGGTATCCCTAAAAATGCAAACAAAAGAGACAATCAGTGCTTTTTTTGCTGTGGACATCTGTCAGCAGAGAAGCAACTGCTAATTGTCATGTAATAACTACAGCAGACTGCTTCCATAGCGGTCATCTTTCTGGAAGTCAAGCATGACAAAAACTGTTACTTGTCCAAGCACCAAGATCTGGCTGCATTTCTGTAACTGTTTAAAAAGTGATACGATGCTCTTCTATAGGCGGATACTTGAGATCGAATTGTTTAGCCAAATTATAGCAGTCAGCGATCATTTTTGTTGGCATGTGATTAAGGTATTTAGCTTTATACTCTAATATTTGCATTTTAGTTCTAGAACTGTATGTATACACTGAGGAAAGGCGCTGATACTCTCGTATAAATACAAGCACATGGGATTTGTACAGAACTGGTTTGGCAGCAGAAATACCTTGTTGCACTTCACCATTCAGAGATGTCCTTGCTCCTGCAGCAGCACTGCAGGAGCTGTCAGGTTGGCAGGTACATGGCTTTACATGAGCTCTGAACAATGTTAAAGCAGTACAGTGCTGCCTAAAGCCATGTGCAAGGAGGAATAGCTAATTCTCTTTATGAAAGGATTGTCTCTAGGTGGTCTGCCATCTACTGAAACCATACATGTGATTTCTTAAGGCATCTGCATACCTCCTTTACAGTCACAGGATAATCAGCCCATCACTTAATTGAAGAGAATGGAGAAATAGTTGCAACCTTTCCTGAGACAACACATCAGGAGGTGACTTCTAAGGACTAGGAACTCAGCTTTGAACCAACCAAAAACTTCTGTAACCTCTTGTTTAGATGGCACCAGAGCCGCCTGCACTACAGAGCAGTTATTTTGCTGACTTGCAGTTGTTTGGCAGGAGCCTAATGATGGATACTGCATTTGGAGGAGGGAAAAATGAATTTTCTTTAGAACTGCCAGAGGAAAAATACCGGATCATCAGGAAAGAGGATAAAAACAATCTCTGATGATTTTCAGTAAACAGTGAAAAAGCCTCAACTGCCTCAATGTAATGAACTGGGTAACTGCTGCAGTCTCACAGAGACATACACATAATATGTGTATATTATATATACAGAATATATATTATATTATATATATATTATATATTATATATTATATATACAGAATATATAATATATAAAAAAATACAGCTCAGGGCTGCCCACAGACCTAGGCAAAGAAAAAGAAGTTCAAATTAAATCACAAACATTATGAGTCTTTTTAATCCATATGGAGTGAAGAGGATATTTACGGAGCAGTACAACCCCTTGCATTGCACCCATTCCCAAGTCTAGCAAAGCCCTTTCACATCAGCGAAGTTGGGCTGCCTTTGTGCTAGGAGGAACAGCCGTGGGTATGGTTAAATGAACCAGCCTGCATAGGTGAGATGCCAAGGCAGGCAGCAATGTGGAGAAGACCCACCGTGTAGCAGCATGACATGAATCCTGTGCTCCTGTGTCTGGGGAGCAGTGGAGAAGGCAAGGGAAGGAGATGAGCACCTTCAGCTGCACTTGTATCAAAGCCTCACCAAAACACAGGCTCCAGCAGCATTCCCTGACGGGGGTGATCTCCTTGTAAAACGTTTACACTTCCAGCAGGATGTTTCTAATTAAACTCAATTGGTTTGCACACCTGCTGGCAGTGACTGCTCTGCACCTCGTCTCCCCCTCCTCCTGGAGCACAAAGAAGATGTGACAGCCTATGCTACCACATAGCACTGTGTTCCTTTTGTGCACTGACACTAATGGGGAAAATGGATGGCAACAGCGTGCTTTGTGTTTGCTGCTGTTCTAGGAAGTGCTTTCTTTTCTTCTCTTTTTTGTTCCTCTCCCCAGAGCATGAGTGCTCAGGTTTTACAGCCCTTTTTTCAAGAGTGGGGGACTGACAGGGCTTTGTGTAGTTTCCAGACTGCAAGGGCATCATGATCGATGCTGATAATGAACCCCTCAGGACTGAGGAAAGTACCCATACAGATCCCGACTAGGATGGATGGGGAAAGGATGGGACTGAAGCATGCTATGGTTAGTAGTGCAAGGCAGAACAGCCAGCCGTCCCTTACAAAACAGTTCTTAGCCTGTCTTACAAGCATAGCCTGACTTGAATGTTTTAAGAAGGGGTTTTATTGATACTGGGTTATCTTGTCTGAGGTATTTATGGGTTTGCCGAGAAAGGTCTCAGACAAGCAGACCTTCAGAGAACGCTGTTGAATTGTGTGGATGGCCAGCATGACTTCTGGTTTGTGACTACTGTCCTAGGCTCCCTTTCTGCATCTTTAGGGAGCCAGCACTTGTCAATGAGATGTAAGTCATGCCTTAAAAGAATGCCTGAATGTATTTGCCTTGTTGCACTGCGGCATTGCCCTGCTGTGCAATGAGAAAAATGCATTCCCTGTGCTGTGGCAGCAGGTCAGCATCCCAAATGTTCTCCCCTGCAACGAGCTCACTGGGTCAGAATAATTCTGTTTTGGATTGTACAGGACAGTCTCCCGGGTAACACGCTTCACAGCAAATGCTTGGGGGGAACACGCCCTTGAATGCAAGGCAGTCAATGAGATTTATAATTACTGTGTTTTATAACCCTGCTCATTCAGGCAGGGGAGGATACTGCTAAGGAGATCTCAAACAAGAGGAACGATACGTTTGCAGCTACATGAATAGTAGTTGTTAATATGAGCTGAAACCTGGGTGGCAGAAAACACTTTTTTGCCCACTGCGCTGTCCGGTGTAACACAAACAACGCACGGACTAGTTTTAACCCAAGCAGGGCATAAACCCAGTGACTTCAGCTCCCCTTTCCCGGAGAAGGGGATGTGAAATCCACTCTGTATCACCAAAATCTTCTGATTGCATTAAGCAAGGTCTTGGCTGAAGGCCAGATCCCAGCTGTCCTTGTAGTGATAATGACCGCGCTCCCTCGGGGTGCTGAGCATGGGCAGAATCCAGCTGCATTCGCACACGCATAAATTGAGAGAACGCGGCGTTAATGCCTGTGGGATGACAGCCCGAACCTATGGATGTCTCATCAACAGCCAGCTCCAAGCAGAGTGTGTTTGATTTGCAAAAGAGCCCGGAGGTAAAAGAAACCCCAACATCTCCCGGTACAGTTTATCTGATGCTTCGTTTTTGAGTGTCCTTGATGCATAACAGCATGCTATCATCTCTAAAGATTAAAACCAATCCCTTCTTATTGCTCCGCTGGGTATTTCCAAAGAAATTCATGCATAGATGAAAACAAATAAATACAGTGCCCGATGGCCCTGCAGAGATCTTTGGCCTCTGGTTTCAGGTAGTCTAGAGACAATTTAAAACAAGCACGGACCTCTTAAATCCTTGGCTACAGCCCCAGTGAGGACGCGTTGGAAAGACTTCAGTAGCTTTAATGGGGTGAGGCTGGTAGAGGATTGTCATCATCATCTCCATTTTGTGATTTTTAAGGCATACATTAACTAGGATCTGGAGTTTACCACGTGCAGTACTGGATTTTCATTGTTTTTTAAACTGGAGCTTCAAGTTAAATAACACCACCTTTGTTCAGGCTTGGTTTAAACAAAAATTCAAAGTACCTAGGCTGGTTTTCATGATGTAAGGTCTAGGGGTTTTGATGGACTAAAGCCCAAGTGGAAAAAGCCACCCTCCAATCATCAGTGCAGGACTGGGGCCCAAAATGACAGAATTAAATACAGCATAATCCGAGAGAGCCTCAGGCACTGACGAAGGAACAGTTCAGCTCGCTTCACTTAACATGTCTTTTGCTTTTACCCACTTGGCTTTATTGTTCAGAGGATCTGGCCCAGCACAAGAGTGAAATCCCTCCCCCAGCCCTAGTTCTGCTTCCAGCCTTTGCTGCTGGCTAGCTCTGACGGGCAGCTGCAGGAGTTCCTTACCAAGACATCTATGTGACACTGCTGCACTTAGATAAAGTCTGAAAATAGGCTTTTTTCTTCACTCCTGCTTAGGCACTAGCTTTTGCTCAGACTGAAAAACACTCTGCAAAGGTATACCTGAGGGTCTGGTTTTTAAGGGCTGGGCAAACTGATTCACAACATCACTTGCAAGGGAAAATAACTACAGAGAGAACTAACACAGGATGCAAATATTGATTTAGGGGTGCTGGCGGAATGGAGGATAACAGAGATAATGTCGAATACAAAACCATGCTCTGTGGCTGATAAACAGCACCACAATGCAACGCACTGCAATCCGTAGGAAGGGAAGGAAGCCACAGCAGGTCACGTTCAGACTGTACCTGCTGCACAGTTTCATTCTGCTTTTAAAAGATCTCTCTTTCATTTTAAAATTAACTTATACCTGCTCTGCACTGCCCACTGGCTTTACTGCAGTGGAAGTTTGCTTGCTCTCCAGCCCGTAGGCTGGCAGGGTGTTGAAACTGGCCCTCAAGGTTTCAGACAGCAATAGCCAAAAAAATCCTCCCATGGCCCCTCTCACCCTCTTGAAGGCATTAAACTTATTTTAACTGCTTATTAAATACTTCGTCCTTGTTAACCTTGGCCTTCCCCTATCCTTTGTTGTGGGGCCAGGGCTGCTGGCCACAACTACTGTTAGTCAGTTACCTCTGTATAGTATAAGAGCACTTGCAGCAGCACTACAGTATTGCAGGATATGCTGTCACACATACCTATCAGCCATCATAACTCCTTTTAATATGAAAGATTTCACCTTTCACCATTAGCTCTGTAGTATCTGAGCAAGGAATGTCTTTGCTGAAGGCACCTCTCTTCTAATAGGAGATGCAGAGAAGCAGTCCCTCTGGTTCTTCTCAAACTGCGACAACTGACCACTGAGATGGAAAAAGTTTGCAAGTCATCTAGTTCAAAGTATGCAAAAATAGCAGGGCTGCACTTCCAACCAGGCTGCTTCTCCGCCCCTGTTTGATGCCAGCTTGTGAGGGTGAAACTGAGCAGTGCAAGAGTATCGAGATTTAACCCATTTACAGAATTTCAGTTGTATGAAGCTGATTTGAAAGGATTTGTGCTACATGTATATATCATGACTTGTCATAGCAGCCTGCACTGACTCTACACTATGTGAGCATTCTTATCCTAGAGTCTAGCTACATTGATAAAATCACTTAGTACAGCTGACCAAGGTAAAAATAGATTTACAAAAACCAGGCTGCCCTTTGGTTCATGGATCTCGCTTATAAGCCATTTTTACTTTGTGATGCTGCTATTTTCGATGCTGCTATTTTGTATTTGCTGGTTTGGGAAAACTGATATTAAACAATGGGTTACTTCCAAACCATTTCCTTTGATTGTTCTTCATTCACTATCCAAAGTAAGAGTTTAGTTAAAATGGTATATGCCTCCAGTCTGATCTGCTGTTGTCAGCCACCAAATAATAGAGGATTTCTCAGAGAATGCACAATCGATGAGCTGAGAAAGTCTTCTGCAGAAATACGAAATGAACTGCTTACCTCAAATACTAGCACAATCATTTATCGTAAGTGAAAAGCAGTTCTGAGCTTTCAAGATTGCTTGTTTGACCTATTTGTGGTATTCTAGGAACAACAGCAAGGAATCCTCAAGTGAGGGTTTCTGCTCCTGAAGCCTGGAAATCTCGAGGGCCTGTGGGTTTTATTTACTTTTCTTGCTCTCAAGGCAAGACACTTTCAGGCAAACAGGATAGCAAATGGTCCGTGGACCCGGTGCTGAAGATACTGCAGGCAATTTTGCTCTTAATATGCATCATATGCGTGCAAAATCTCTTACTCTCACTGCAGCGACAGGGAGAAACTGTTATCTGCTGTACTGCAGAAGTCTGTCCTGAACAATCCTCATGTATATAATCTCAGTTTAGAAAAGACTTAAATGCTGTGGGGTCTGGCTGTACGTTAACAAGTCTATAAGCTCACCTACAACATCAAGCTTTGAGCTCACAAGGGGATCATACAGGACGTTAGAAATGCTTTGCTGTGGTATTTGTTCATTTTTTCCTAGCTTCATTTGCCTCTATTAGTCACTCCTGTGCTCTGCGGAGCAAGTGACAGCCTCAGAGAGAAAACACCACTGCTTGCCAACCGGGCACAAAATTCACTACAACTAGAAGTTCAGAAACTCTATAGATTTTTAGACGTGAGGGAATAATACTGCTCTCTTATTAAAAACCACACAATCCCATAAAAGTGCCAAACCTGCTCGCTGTTAACCACTTTGGGAAACGCTGCCCAGGGGAGTATTTACTTCAGGATGAAGCCAAACTTTCTCCTTGTTTAAAAAATATAAATCACAAGCTCAGAGCTGCTTCAGAATTTATTTTAAATGCAATTAATAGTTCATCCTTCACTACCAATTAGGTTGGCGGGGCCGGTATGTTGTGTGTAAATGTGCTGAACGAGTGACGTTAAGGAAGGAGAGGCAGTGGGGTAGCCCTGTATGTTAGGAAGTGTTTTGATTGCATAGGGCTTAATGATGGTGACAATAGGGTTGAGTGTTTATGGGTAAGAATCAGGGGGAAGGCCAACAAGTCAGGTAGCATGGTGTTAGTCTGTTACAGACCAGGGTGAAAAGGAAGATGAAATATTCTATAAGCAGCTGAGAGAAGTCTGACAGCCACAGAACCGTAGAATACCAGGTTGAAAGGGACCTCAAGGATCACCCGGTCCAACCTTTCTTGGCAAAACATGACCCAGAACAGATGTCCCAGCAGCCTGCCCAGCAGAATCTTTAATGTGTCCAGTGCTGGGGAGTCCATCTACATTATTCCTATGGCTGATTGCTCTCACTGTGAAAAATTTTCCTCTGGTGTCCAAGTAGGATCTCCCCAGGAGTCACTTGCACGCATTACCCCTTGTCTTCTCCATTGCTAGCCCATGTTCTTGTGGGTGACTTCAGCATACAGACACACGAGAGCCAAAGCATGCATGGTGGATTCCCTCTGGGTCTCCGTGCTGTGATTGCATGGTAAGGTTTTGGTAGCAGATGGGCTACAGGGGCAGCCAACGTCAACCTACCACATTCTCCATTTTGAGTATCCAGCATCCTTCCCTACTCACTTCAGGATCATTAACTGCTTACAAACAAGGCTTCACTCTTTCAACAAATTAGACTCCTCCTGCCCCAGCCTGGTTAGTTCTGCAAGGAAAGTCCTCTCTAGCACACAGGTCTTTATTTTCTTACTCCACCTTACCCTGGGCACAGCTCACTTACCAAACAGTGCGGGAGACCTGTCCCATTTCCAAAGCACCAGACCCCAACCAGAAGAGATTGCTCAGCGCGCGCAGGGGATGCTCCTTCCATCCAGGGCTTCATAACAAAATCTGAGCCTGCTAAAACCAGCTGACACGACGCTTCTTGTAAATCTGAGTACACAAATGTGTGTGTACACACAGACACACGCATTTACTTCCCTGCTGTAGGCCACAGAGAATGCCAGAACCATTCCAGTAGCTTGGCTGTTTAACGAACACTGAAAGCGTAAAATCACAGGTCACATCATGGTGCCTCCTACCAAGGTGTCTTACTTCAACAGCTTCTCAATGACTACTGATGTCCCAACAGGCCTAACTTATTCACATTTCTCTGCTTTTGCTCGTGTTGTCTTGGACAATACCATTCCCTGCTGTCTACAGTGCGCAAAATAGGTCAGAACACTGTGGCTTTCTGCATAAAGGGCACTGTGGGTTACTAAAAAATTCAGTGTTGATACCAAAATGTCAGCATAACACAGAGATGGCAGCTCTCTATTTTATTTAAGCACTGACCAAACAATCTTTTACTTACTCTTGGCTGTAAAAGTCTTACTTGCTGTTAGTGATCATTATGTGTGATTTGTCTCTAGCCCTTAATGACTCAGGTCTTTCTTGCCATGTCAGTCTCCCCAGTCTCCCTGGAGCTTTAAGAGGAACTTCCTTTGCTGAACAGCGACATCCTGTACCTGGGATGGAATGACCCCATGCAACTGTACAGGCTGGATGCCAACTGGGGAGAAGCAGCTCAGCAGGGATCCTATGCAGCACTGAGGATAAGCCTTCGTACTGCACTGCATTAGGTAATGCATCTCAGCAGACTGAAAGCAATTATTTCCTGCCATTTGGCATAGATCTGGAGTGCTGTCACCAGTTGCGAGTTCTGCAGTGCCAGAAAGATGATGATACACTGGAGAAAGGCATGTGGAGGGCCACTGACATGGCTGGGGGAACCATGATATGAAGAGTCTGAGATGAGCATTTATTCAGCCTTTCCCTCTCCAGGCTGAGAAGGTATCCAAGTGCCATCTTCAGCTACCTAAGAGATAACTGCAAAAGATGGCACCAAACTTTTCTCAGAGGTCCTCGGTTGTAACAGATTAAAGCACAGCAAGGGAAATTCTGGTTGTTAGCTATCAAGAAAACAATCTTCACAAGGAGAGGTGGAGCATCAGAACTCAGGCACAGAGAGATGCTGGAATATTCATCCTTGGAAATGAATGTCCAGCAATGTCAAAGCTCAGCTGGACATAGTCCCGAAGCAACCTGCTCTATATTTGAAACTGGCCCCTCTGCGAGCAGGAGGTGGGACCAGATAACCTCCAGAGAAAGGTCGTTTCTCACCTACATTCTTCTGTGATTCTAATGTGCCTCATGACATGTGCGCTAAGATATTAAGCTCACTTAATATATCATCACTGGTGTCAGGTGTCATCAACACTCTCATCAGTGGGAACACTGCCGAGCTGACTCAAATACTGTACATCTTGTCTAAGTGCAATTAAAAAGGCACATGGCAGCTTCTGTGTATCTCAATTAGCCTGGTACCATGCATGCTGCCATTCAAAATTAGCTGACTTGGAGGCCTGTTCCCCACTCAATTCAGGGATTATATCAAGCTTGCCTGGTCTGTTGTAAAACTCACTCAGGCTCACAAAGTAACACCTTCCTTCAGAGTCACATTAACTGCAATTTGTATTTTAGAGGAATCAAAGCAAAGCTCACACACTACCAATCTAATGAATCAAACCCTATAAGATTAATGTTCCTCAGTAAAGCAGCAAACCTCACATAGAGCTCCACAGACCTGCCTCCCCTCTTATTGCTCTGCTTTTAGGATGTAAGAGGAGCAGCAGGCAGTGATGTCTCTCCCACACTGGCATCTATCATTGTACTGTTAAGTGCTAGCTCCTGTCACCCCCGTAATCCTGTTTGGGAAGCTCTGCTACAGCATTTATGTTCTTATCTTTGTTTAGACAATGCTGGCAAATAAAAGCATAAGCAAATAATCTCCACTATACAGCTTGGCACTGCTGAGATGCTGCCATTTGTGTTCCAGTTGATTTTTGTTTGCAGTCTCTTCTGCCAGTGACAATCTTGGAAAGCAGACGCAGCCCGGTAAGTGACGCAACTGTAAAACTGATGCTTTCATGAGCCTACTCTTTGTATTAAAATGAATGCTGAACAGGTGAACACAAGCAATAAGGGAACAGGGCTAAATGTGAAAACATCAGTGCAGTAATTTCTCTGGAACAAGTCAGTGTAATTTCATCTCATCTTATTTCCCGCCTTAGGCCATGTACTAGGGGAGATACTCAGCTGCCTCATGTGATTAATTTAAAGAAGTATGAGATCTATACAAACACAGGCACCCACTTTAATTGCACAGTCTCCCTATACGCCCAGGGGAAGAACAGAGGTAGACTCTCCACAGAGAGAGAAGAGCAGGAGCCTAAGAGAAGGAGCTCTGCACCAACCTTGGAGAAGTCCCTTTCTCTGGGCAACATATGAAGAGAGTGACCAACTCATCTACCTAAGCTAAAGGCTGACAACCAGGCAACATGGACCTTCACCTATGACTTAAAAGGACTTAAAACGGAACTGCCACCTCAGACTCTCAAAAGCAAATAGGAAGTATAAAAGCCCGTTGTTTTGGTCATTTCTTACAAAGCCAATGGCTATTAGGTAAGGCATGACAGAAAAATCACTACCCACCCAACTTCCAAAACCGCTAGTAACCAGGACCGATTTAGGCAAACAATTATATCTGACAAAGCCAGTGAATGGCATGACTCCAGAGAGCAACTGCAAGACAGAGATGCTCGAGCCTGTTTCTGATTAAGCAGCTCCCCGTTGGTATGCTGCGCCCAATGACTGTCTCCAATCTCTCTTTGGACAAGCAGAGCAATGCCCTTCATGATGGAAGGAAGGCTCAGCTAACTACACTGGTCATAAATCTCCCCACTGAAAGGTGATTAGCCTGAAAATCCCCTGTTGTTCTGTCAGGAAGCCATACAGGAAAGGTGCAAATCCATTAAATTACAACTTGCAGATATGTATCTAAGGAGAAAACCTGGCATTTGGTGATATATGGGAACTACCGCATTACACCTTCAGACAGCTTATATGAGTATCTGTCCAAATTAACATTCTTGCCATCTGATTCTCATTAGACTCACTCAACTGTTCTGTTAATCTTGTATTTTCCCCCCCAAGGGATTAACAGTGATTTTTTTGTCTTGTGCACTCACAGGATGGTCATACTGTTTCCTACAGGGCAGATTCATTCAATCAGGAGCTATGCTATTAAACCTGACTTGACGTTACTGTCAATAGAGCTGAGCTGCCACAATGCTGCTTATTTTTAGGCGAATTTCAATGCAACTCTCCTGTGAGTCCATCATTCCCCTCCGTGATACACACAAGTCACTTGACAACACATTAAAAATATATATATAGAAAGTTGGAGGTCAGGGCTGTGTTCCAGGGAAGCCTTAACAACATTCAAACTCCACCTCTAATTTAAAGAATAATAAAGCTAAAACCAATTACAGAATGCTTCTGGGAAGAGGAGTTCTTCAACAGAAAAAGCAAACACGAAGGCAGGACAGCAGGTGGGCCTGTAAGACGTTATTAAGGGGACACTGGGTTTCAGGTCACAAGTAAGGACAGTATGAATTCAGTTACTGGTAGTCTGGGGAAGGCAGACTGCATGCCTGCATGGGCAGTCACCCTTTTGGGTTTGCTTAAATCCTGCTTACAGGGACCTTTGGGGCTGCCCCCTCCCTCCCTGGTAAACAGATCAAGCTCCACCATCATAGGGGTCAGACTGTTTCTCCCACATTTCATCCTGGAAGGCTGCTCCAGAACCTGTCTGCACTAATGGCCAGGAACCCTCTTCAATCTCCAGCACCAATTTATAGCAGATAAAGTTCCACCCTTTAGTTGAGGCAGCTTTTCTCTCCCCATAGCATTCACTATTAGTTTCCAGACATACCTGCAGAAACCAAATGTATCCCTTCCCAGGGTTTTGCTACCCTGACATGTCAGGCTCTCTCCTGCCCACCCCTGCCCCAAACATAGGCAGTTTGGGTTTTTTCCTCTGCTTTGTTTCCACCTGGGAATTCTCTCTTGAGCACTTCCGGCAGCATTACCAGCACTAAACAGCTCATTGGTAAGAGCGGAGCTTTACAGAAGCATGAGAAAGGACAAGAGGAAAGGGGCAAGAGGAGTGTTTTCAACACGTAAAAAATGCACGAGTTTTGATGTCACAAAGAACAAACAGGAAGCCTATATTAAGTTCCTGCCCCAGGAGTCGAATTTTCCGAAGGGCTGAGGAGTTCCTCCCGATTTCTTGGTCCCGGATTGATTGTGCTGTTGTTTTCAGGCACTCCTTCAACACCACTGGAACAAGCTTCTGACCTAAGTGCACTTTCAGATTCTTTGTAGTGAATTTTACCTTTCTTGGATAAAATAGCAAATAAATAGCATCAAAAGAGCCTTCTGGGGCAAATCAAGCTTAGGCTCATCTCCTGCAAAAATCTACAAGGCAGAGAGAGATGGAAAAGGAAGAAACAACCTGCTGAATGGCTAATGGTAGAGAAAAGAAGTGATTTTAACAGTCTCTGAGGCATCAATGCTTTACCTTGGTATCTTAAAGCAAGCAGCAGTCTTTGCTGTCTCTTCTATGTCCCTTCCAAGTCTTTCCCCTCCCCTTCTCCCTTATACTCTGTATACCTATAGATCACCATTTGCCTGCACTGGAGAAATGCAGTGCACTGAGTAGACAAAAACTGAGAAAATTTGTTAGCAGCCTATAGGGATTTCCCCACATCAAGGTGAAACTTATGGGGTGGGCTGAACCGTTTAAGCATTCTGCAGTATCAGAGTAGTCCAAAAATACCCTGCTGCAGACTAGGGCTTAGCAAATTCATCCTTCCAGTGTTTTCTTGTACACTCCATATTAGGTAGACCTAAGAGAGTCCCAGAGACTGTTGCCCTCCCGGCTGCATCACGGAACACGTCACTGCTCTTCCTTTGGGTTGCTAGAATCTCCCGTTGACTGTCACTATTACTTAATTAAGAAAGAAGGGGAAAAAAAGGCACTTTGTTCAAGGTTGCTCCGTTTTTGGAAAGGCTTGTAATGCCTGTCCTGCTCCAATGCTTTTCCTACCCTCAGGTCTGTCATGTCTCTCCTGAAAATCCAACCCCCTTCTCACCAGGGGAAGCTGCAGAACTGCACTGGTACAAAGACGTTCTGCTCGCGCTGAATTTGCAGAGCAGAAGGATATATTCACTGTCAGAGAAAGGAAGCTCCCTCCCTCCCTTCCTCTCCCCCCCTGCAAAAAGCTATTTTTTGCAGGCGTTGTCATATCTTATTCCCAGGAAGAGGGCTGTGCTAGAAAGTCATCGGATTCACATTTGCTTCTGTTTTACTCTGTCCTTCACAGCACTGCTCTAACAATTTATCAATACAATGGAGGGCAAGGCACAACACACAGGCAAGGCAGACTACTCTAATGAAAACAAATCTTTGCTAGAGAAGAAATAGTTCCCAGATTTGCCTCCTAAATCCCACTCCCACTGCAATAATGTTTTCATCACTACTTACATTTAGGGACATAAGGGTACTCAGAGCTATAAAGCACATCATTTGTGCTGAACAGTCGCAGTACTGTGCCCAAAATAATTTGTGGTCCAAAAGCCCAAATGAATAAAGCACCATAGGAATCAAGGCATATAATTACAATAAATAAGATCTTGCGCTTACAGAGCGCCTGTCATCTCAAAGTACGTGCAGATATTAATTAAGCTCCACAAACCCCAGATGAAGTAGATTAGTAGCTTCATCCCTGTTTCACAGAGGTTTAGTGTAAAGTGTGACACATAATCACAGCTGAAAGTGCAGCAGAGCTGGCAGCGCTGCGGATGGCGGGAGCCAGGGCTCCACCTCCTCTCCAGCCCTCTTCAGTGAATTGCCTTCAATGGAAAATGACTGAGTTGCGGTTCTGCGCTCTCTGGAAGAGGAAGGACCCACCCTGTTGCACAACAGCAGCAAAGCCCTCGCCTCAAGTGTTTTGATAAATACCATGAAGCGGTGCTGGGTTTGGGAAGGGAAATCAGGAACTCGCTTTCCCCCTCCTGCATCTTGCCTTTGGGCGCTCCATCTTGCTCCTTCTAAAATGCCAAGACATCACCTCTGTGTCAGCACCCCTTATATAATCAGTCCCAGTAACATGGCTCGTGGCTTCACAGGTTTGGCGGACATGGCATACAGCATATCTTAAGTACTGTAATCTGCGATGTTGGCTTTTACCTTTCTATTTCTGTGCATCTTACTATGATATAACTCAGAAGCCACACAGACCCAGGATCACACAGACACAATGAGATTAAAAGCTATAGTATATAGTCTAAACCTTAAACATAACCCTCTCTTGAAGCAGGTTTCACATACAGAAATTATAGATAATAAACAGAAATAATCAACAAATCTGTTACCATCCAAATATATTTAATATAATGAACTTCATGTATCAACATACTTAAGGAAAACCTTAAGAACAGTGTTACCAGTAAAGCTTCAATTGTTTGTATGTTAAAGGACATGTTACATGTATGTTACAAATGCATTTTGCCATCATTATCGACTGAAATTCAAGTTCTTATGACAGCAGTTTTTCAAAGATTCCCTTTAAATGATAGCTGTGATTACGTAAAATATTTTCAGGATCACAACAGCAGTGGAACTGTTCACTTCATCAAAATTACCCAGTCCCTAATGCTGCTTATCACCTTTGCCAGAACTAGAGCAAAGGGAGAATCAAATGCAGCTAGGAAGAAACATCTCCAAAACAGGTCGCTGGTTGTGACTCTAGATACAATTATCCACCTAATTACACTCAGAACAAATGCACAGTTGTCCTAAACTACTTGGGGATGCATTTGAATTGTGATGTTCAATTCTCTGTATACAAATACAAAAAAACTGAGCAAGAAATGTCACTAGAAAATGGAAACAGAGCACAGTGTACCTATCTACAAAATAGCTAATAAATTGGATAAACTATGGACATAAAGCAGCTCCTCAGATGATAAATAACTCTTAATGTGAAAACTGTGCTCTTTTGTTCCCACATTTAAGCACAGAATGCATTCTAACTTCAGCTTTCAATGTAAAAATGCTTTTAATTAGGGTCCTAGCCACCTTACAAGACATATAGACGATGGAGGTATAATGATTTACCCATGCTGAGAATCTGCCCCATGATTTATATGATTACTTCGTGGCAGCATGAAACAAATCCCCAAGGAAGTAATGCATGCCATCCTTGAAAATATTAAGCAATCAAGCTATGTTTTTATTATGTGAATGGATGCCTTTGAAAACAAGGATGCATGCACCATACTGTGAGGTAAAATGAAATAAATGAACAGAAATAATTCATTTCCATGTTCTATTCAGGGGAAACTGTAGTCCTCAAATTATCCTGATGCTACCAAATGAGAGTCTGGAGACAATAGGTTGACTCTTCTACGAAAATGAACATGAAATTGCATTCTAAGTACACAATGAAGGCCAAATTAAACAGTCCAGGACTCTTTGTAAAGGCTCGTTCTTTTTACTCAGCCCTTGCATCCAACTAAACAATTAAGAGCAGTAGATTTAAACAGATCATCATATAGTTTTTAAACACTCAAATCTAATCAAAAGGACAAAAGGAACATCATAAAAAACCCTTCCCTCAGTCAAGCTCTTCAGCTTCTAGCACTACCAGCAGAGAGAAATCTGTGTTCCTCAGCTAAAAGGATGTCTTTAGCAAGCAGAATGAAGAATATATGTCAAAGACTAGAGCTGCAGGCTTCTTGTCCAGTGTTGTATTCAGACTGAGACACTGACATCTCTGCAAGGACCCAAGACAACACTGCTATACTGCTCCTTGATATTATAAATCACAGTGCAGTTGAATCAGAGGTGCTGACCATTCAGAAAATCATATAGACCCTGCAGGCATGAGAAGATGGAAACAGCTATGATAATGAGATCAAGTTAACACAGGAGATTTCAAATAGAATGCTGTATTTGTATGAAAATGTATATAGGTAATAATTATACGAGTAGAAGACCATGGCACAGTGAGAGGTTTTTTAATACTGAGACTACAACACTACCTTTGAAGCTAAGCTAGTTTATTCTGGAGGCATTATTTGCTCTAGTCTTCTCATCTTAATAAGAACTGTTAGACGTTCAGAGAGAGGCAACAGCAATAATGAAAGGAACGGGACTGGTTTGGTGATAGATATCTATAAAATCAGTAATGGAAGGGGAACTGATTAAGAATCAGTGATGTGTTGTATCTTCCAGAATAAGACCTAGGTGCATCAGTTTGGCTGAGGAAAAGCTGCATCCAGAACATATAAAATCTGGCAGCTCTTTGTACAACAGAAAGCAGACCTGTGGGTTTCCTTGTCGAAGGGTACTGTCAATGCTGAAAGACAACAGGCTCAAGGCAAGTTCATGAAGGAGAAATCCACTGTGAATTATTAAGCAAGTAGAACCTGCATCTCCTTCAGGACTGTCCCTGGGCTAAGTCATAACCTCAGAAGTACCACATATGCCTGCTCTCACTTTGCGGGTATGACTGGATGGAAAGCAGCTTTGCAGAGAAGGCCCTGGTGGGCAACAAGCTGGCCATGAGCCAGCAATGTGCCCTTGCTGCAAAGGCAGCTAATGGCATCCTGGACTGCACTGAGGAAGAGCGCTGCCACAGGTCTGGGGGAGGTGATCCTTCCTCTTTACTCTGTACTGGTGAGGCCACACCTGGAGTGCTGTGTCTGGTTCTGGGCTCCTCAGGAGGAGGAGGACATGGACTTACTGGAGAGAGTCCAGCAAAGGGCCACTGAGATCATTAAAGGGCTGGAGCATCTGTCACAGAAGGAGAAGCTGAGACAGCTGGGACTGTTAATGTAGAATAGAAGTCTCAGGTGGGACCTTATCAATATGGTTAAATATCTGATGGTAAGGCGTGAAGAAGATGGAACCAGACTGTCTTGTGACTGGATGCACACAAACTGAAACAGAAAAAATTCCATTTCAACATGAGGTTAAGCTTTGTTTATTGTAAGGGTGATCAAACACTGGAGGAAGTTGCCCAGAGAGGTTGTGGAGTCTCCATCCTTGGAGATATTCAAACTTCACCTGGACACAGTCCCGGTACCCTGCTTCAGCTGAACCTGCTCGAGCAGTGGGCTGGATTACATGATCTCCCAAGATCCTTCACAACCTCCACCATTCCATGACTCTGCTATGTGGCTGATACCTCCCAAACTGCATTTACCATAGGAGCTTCTTCAAAAATATCACCAGGCCGTCTTGGGGAAAGGCCAAAATCTACAAATCTCAGAAGACAAGGGTCACAAAACAGCCTACAGTCAATTTGTTGGCTCAGCTGAGGTGACTTCAACCCAGATGTGTGGGAAGCTAGCTTTTCCTACTTTGGTTAGAGGTAGGACTGCACAGTATACGACTGTAAAGCCCTTCTGCATGGCTGCCTATCATGTTTTGCGGTGCAGACTGACTGTTCTCTCTAGGAAAAAGCAGAGCTCTCACGATTAGCACAACTGGTGTTAGCTGCATATTCTATTTAACTTGATTACAGAACAAATCAAACTCATTTTCACTAGATTATATTTGCCACACATTTCTGTGGTCACAACAGAACGCAGAACCACTTTATAAAGAATGCTTTCCAATTTAAGCTCCGGAAAAACCCACCAAACAAAGCCCAGTACACACTTCATTTTGTTTTGCTATCGAGCATAGGGATGAGGCAGTGCAGACAGCTACACGGCACTTTGATAACAACCTTATCACCTTTGCCCCGGCCTTTCAGAGAAATAAGGAACCATTACAATCTTCTACTGCAATGAGTAAGACTTAAGAATGACTCAAGCAATTTGAATTTGTTTTGATGGTATTTTTTGTTGCTTTCATTAAATCTTGCACAGTGAAGATCAGACTGCCCATTTATTTTTTTTCCCTTTAAATACATGATTCCCTTTCTTCTTCCCTGAACTAAAACATGTTGAGAACTGCTCTAACTCAACGAAGTCATATGTGAGATGCACGCTGGGCAGGAGTCTTCTGAATATCTCAGTATGTTTTCAGCTTTTTCTTGCAATATTGTGTACGGAGCTTTAGGACTCAAATCCAACATGCTGGCATTGATTTTCTCCTCCTCTGAATCAAAGAGAGAATGATACTGAATGCACTGTGGCTGGGAACTAGCAAATCTCAATTTCTCCAGCGACATACAGGTAGGCGGATTTGTTTCTTGCTTTACAAGGAGGTGTCATCTGCTCCGGCTTATGTTATATTTTCTGACTTGGTTGGGCACATGTCAGTTTTGTTATCACCATCCCAAAGCTGTGTACATCATGATGTTATATAACCAAATTTGGAACCTACTGGAAGAAGTAAGCTGCAGTGATTTTGTTTAGAAATGAGCTGTCAGAGATCAGCATCTGGCATGGCTGACTAGTCACAGTGTAAGACGAGGGGATACAGGCTACGCTCTTGTTCCTGGACCAGTGAATATACCCACTCAGTGGAATCTCCATCAGCCCCCTTAGGAGGGAGAAGGGCTCTATAATCCTTGTGAGCAGGCCCCAGAAAGGGAAAGAAGAAAAGAACAGGGCTGCTCTAATAAAGGGAGCTAAGACAGAAACAGGTTAGACAGAACGAGGAGAAATGTGGAAAATAAACCCCTAGCAAGTTGTATTTCTTAAAGAGAGCTGTGGTCTTACAGCATGCACAGTTTCTAAGGGCCAAGACAAGCTAATTGTTTCTGACAGCAGAATTGCTCAACCAAAGGAGTAGCTCCACATCCTCATCAGGAGCCCTTTGGTACATAAGAATGCTCCCACGAGCCCGCTAAACAGATTCTATTTTCCAAATGGAAACAGGACTCCTCAACAAATGTGCTTCCCTAGGTTAGGTAATTAGCCAGTAGTATTTGCTTTGTAAAGGCCATTGGTGGATTCTTAATACAGGCTTAAAGATCCTGTGGCAATGCTTAGAAGTGTAAGTGCTATTAAGAAGCAGCACAACTATGTGGTATTTTCAGTGTGCCTGTGGTCTCCTAACCACAGTATAGGACACCAAACGCCAACAGCCCTTGCAATGAAGCAGTGTGTGGTACCCACCTCATCAGATGCATTCAGTCTTGCAGTACAGTGCTGCTCTTCCATGCAGCAGCATCCTTTATATGGAAAGCACACTGATTTGACAGCTATTGTAAACACCTTACAGTCACAGTAAAACACAGCATTTTCAGCTACACAGAGAAAGAACTTGTGTTTATTATGGTGGTGACTCTACCCTGTGTAAAAGTGAAGCTATTGACACCCAATGGACTCATTCATTGCTAAATTCGTGTCCTTCATTTAAAGCCAGCAGTGCTCTTCAGGTTGGACTTTTCCAAATATAGCTTTGGCAACCCAGTTCTCAGAGCCCAGGGGAAGAGACATGACTACTTTGCTAATTGATGCTGATACACCAGAGAGAATCGGCACTGTCTACAGCAGAGTTTTCCCTTAAAGTGGCCTAGGTCGGCTGGATGGCAGTTGCACTAAATCAAACAGCAATCCTCATAACCAGACCCTCTTTCCCTAAATTATTACACATCCACAACAGTATTGCTACAGTGGGAAAACTACATACTCAAACGTTTGGGGAGACCAGCACTGAAACAGCATGTGTGAACTGAATTTCAGCCGCCTGTGTGTCTTCCATAGTTTCAAGCCACTTGGAACTAGCTGATAGTCCTGTCTGGCCTCTTGCATAATCTAAGACACAGATGTCCCTCTGGCAGGAAACTGAACATACTGTGCTCAAGAACTTGTATTTTTAATAACAGTACAGCTAGTACTTGCCTATCACATACATTTCAGAAAGGTATCGATTCTTCTGATGGCCTTGAGGAGATGCAGAATTTAACACTTGTTATATTATAACCTCAACTGCATAAACCCAGTTTTAAGGTCTTCATGGGGACACTGTCTCATTCAGTACACAGGACAAGATCACTTAGCCACTCAATGTTTTGTTTTTGCCCTTTCTGTTCGATGCATAGCCCTAAAAGCCTTGTTTACTGCACAGTATTTCAAGCTCTGTTCTGAAGGCAGAATGATTAATTTCTTTACATGCTTTTCTACAGTGCTCATCAGATGCTTTTAACTTGTTACATGCAATTTCCTAGCTTTTGGAAAAATATACAAAGGAAAGCCATTATGTGGCATCCTAGAAGTACTGCCATGATTCATATCAGCAGGGATAGACCAAACCTTTGCTATCTTAGCTAACAGGTGTAAAACGCAGGCTGCCAGCATGGCCAAGCTACAGGAGATGAGGCAGATGTTTAAGCAAGTGATTTTCACTGGTATTTAGTGGCAGCAGGATGGGAAGATTCAGAATTGTAAGGAGACTGAAGGCTATGGGGTGACTTACTCTTACAGGTTCATGCTCTTTTGAATGCCTCATAAGATCAGGCCTCTTTAACTCATCCTTTCCAACATGCCCGCCCCTCAGCTCATGTGTCTTGGCCTGTTTCCTCACTCCAATCCCATCCTTCTCACCTATCCAGCCTTATGTGGTATTACCCATCTTAATTCCTACTTATCCTTATTTCTCTTGTTTTGTTACCAAGTTTATCTTTCCTCTTCCCAACTTGCTCACAGGCTGAGCCTCTGCCCCCAACCTCTGTCTTTAACCTCTCCTCAATTTTACTTCCACGCCTTGACTAAGAGATGATGTAGCTTACTGGGGTTTGAGGGGAATGAGCATTCACAGACTCCTTAGAGACTTCAGAAATACCTATCTGCTAAGCGCATATAAAATGTGTTTTTTTAAAGGTTGTAACTTGGGTAACCTAGGAAGGATTTTCTTAGGGACAGTAAAAAGCGCATTAATACATGACAAAGATTACCTATTCCTGACAAAACCCAGAGGCACTAAAGCACAGTAAATAGGACGTCACAGAAGCCTTTAAGATCTGTTCTTTAGCTTCATTTTCAGAAACAGTTAAGCTATGTTGGGTGACATTTCCCAAAGTAAACTGGGCCAGAGCAGATGTGCATCTCTGAAATTTTTATTCCAAATGACTACAGCTTCAGAAAATTGAAATGAGAAGACAAAGTATGTGGTTCTGCCCATAAAATGAGGCAAAAACGAAAGCTATTAGTATCATGTTGGCATCTAACTTGATGGCTGCTCTGATACCAGCGACTTGTCTGAAATCATGACACTAACTGAACAAAGAATGCATTCTATCTTGCCAAGTTTTTACTGCCTGATTTTCTAGAGGTTAGGTTACAGCAACAAATATTATTGCCCCATATAAGCCTGATAGATGCATAACTCTTTCATAACCTTCTCCTGACATATGCACCAGCTATTCATTTGCCAGTTTTGCACTGAACGTTCAGGATTAAAGATATCTTGTTCCTTGCCTGTAGGTTCTACTCCTTCCTCTCAATTATAACTTCGCTTTACGTTTGTCCTGCTGTGCGCTGACACCCCTTCAGTTTTGGAGCTGCCTGCAAACCTCATCAGGACCAAATTTATTACCAGGAAATACAAATCTGCTAGCAAAGACACAAAGCACTCACACGGATATAGAATTCCTATAAAAATCACATTAGTTAAGAAAGACTTCTAAAACCCCAGAGAGGCGTAGCAAGGCTTGCAGTTAAGATGCGACATCATGATGAAGTACGATTAACTGTTCTGATTTTGTAAGATAAGTAGGTTTTGGTGTTTCACAAAGCTCCCTGTACTGTTATTATTAAGCTCTGTAAGTAAGTTTGTTTTGGGGATGATGCAACAGAAACATACTGGCTGGGTAGGAGTGTTTCCAAAAAACCCACAAAAGTGGAGTCACTGCCCCTACACAAGGCTAAGAGCTAAGCCGCAGCTTAAGACAATAACAGATTCGTTTTACTGTAAACTCACTGTTTATCTTGATTTGAGTAGACGCAAGACTCCCACCCAAGGTGTACAAACCCCACATATATCTACATTCTATAGTCACTTAATTGAGATCTTTCAAACATCAGTGTATGCTTATTTAAAATGCATAACAGTTAGTAGGAAAAGCAGCAAAGACAAACAGTGAGTTGACTTCCAAAACTATCAATAAAATATTTACTTTTGACACAAGTCCTAATTAGTTAAAAACATTTAATCCAGTCTTAAAATAGAGGTTCAAGCTACCCGGTTTATTTTTGGAGCAGTCACTTGCTCTCAGGATTAGGAAGACAATGAAACCCAGAGCAAGCATGAGCCCTCTTTCCTCTTATTACAGTTAATCAGGAACATAAATACTATAATGGAGCTGAGCCCCTGCAAACTCACCAGGCTGTGCATAATTTCCACTCCAGCTGGATTCACAGTGAGTGCTTCATCATACAATTGCCTCGCCTCCTCCAAATTGCCTTTCATCTCTTCAAGCTTCCCACGCATGTACAGTACAGCGTGAGATGTGGGGAAAAGACTAGCTGCCTCCTGGATACAAAAGCCTGCTTCTTTGAGATGCTGCTGTTCCATGAAGAGTTCAGCTAAAAAAAACCACAAACACAAAACCCAAAAAACACCCTACCATTAGTTGAAATAAGTCAGAGACCTTTCTCCACATTAACTACGTATCATCTCCTTTAAGCATATTAAGACATGAGGCCATGATGCTGCACAATGCTTACTACTATAGTTAGTGCTTACTCTCACAAGTGGATTTACTGAATGGTTCTTTTTTTAATGCTAAGAATCTATACAGCCATTCATGGAAACCTTGAGGTGGTGTCCTGACAGAGGATGGCCTCAAGGATTAGTCAATCAGGAATGTAAACAGTGCTGAACTGAGCCCTAAGGAAGCAGGGCTGGTAGCCACTTGGAGCCATCATATGTATTTCCAAATAATCTGGAGGAAAAAGAACAGAGTAAGCCATCACTGTCTGCTGAGAACTTTAAACATGTCAGAGTAATGGGATACATCTGACAGAGCTGGACATCAGATAACTTATTGAAAAGAGTATTTCCATATTTTAAAAGATTATTAAAAGTGTTTCTCTCTGCTTATTTGTCTAGTTTATGAGATAGCTGCCCCTTAGCTTTTCAGAGTCTATTAAAATCAAAAGGTTTTTATCATAGAGAATTACTTAAATCGTGTATTCGCATATTTACTTCCTCATACATATGCTACAGATAAAAGGAGAACTCTTGGAAGAAACTGCTTAGTCATTTACTTTCTTCAACTATCAGCAACTATCTTACTGGTTTTCTTAGGAAAAAAATAAGTAGCAGGCATACTGATGGGCTTGATTAAGTAAAATAATTTCTCATGTTAAACAAATTTCATATCATATCTCGTGGTTAAACATTAACACTTCTCAGGATTTGGACTAGATCATCACTGGACTAGATGATTGCTCTAGGACCCTTCCGACTGAAATAGTGAATTCTAATTCTAGATTTATTATGCATCCTATCCTTGCAAGAGGCTTCAAAAGCGATACTCAATTTTCACTGCCACACATAGCTGAAAAGAGAAACTGTTTTTAGAAATATATATATGAATGTATAGAATCACAGAATGGTTTGGGTTGGAGGGAACCTTACAGTTCATCCAGTTCCAACTCCCTGCCACGGGCAGGGACACTGTCCACTCGAGCAGGTTACTCCAAGCCCTGTCCAACCTGGCCTTGAGCACTGCCAGGGATGGGGCAGCCACAGCTTCTCTGGGCAACCTCTGCCAGTGCTCCACTACCTTCATAGTGAAGAATTTCTTCCAATAACTTCTTCCTAAGGTATACAATGTGTGTGTATATATATATATATATAAAATAATTCTCTCAATACAGCAGCCATTGCTGCTTGGTCTATAACCTGTTTGTGCTCTACATGGTATGACTGGAAAATCACAAAGTCTTTTTTCTTTTTTAGCTGATGTGGTAATGCAGTAAGTATTGACAGTTCAAGAGTCCAATTCGAAATGACTAATTCATGCTCCAGATTCAGATAAATAATTCTGGAATTAGACATAACCTTAAATGCCCTGACTTTTAAGGGTAGTGAATACTCTCAGGAAGTCTCTGTGAGGGGGGAAATTAGCCTGAAAATTCTTCTTAACAAGCTTTGAAGCTCAGCCAGTTTCAAACTGCTGTGAGACCCAAATGACTGTGGGACTTGGCTTGCTGACATGGAGCCTGCTGGGTAGAGGTGAGCAGGAGAGCATCACAAAGGCAGTCCTGCCTGAACATAGAAAGGCTCCTCCTTGGCCTGTCTGACACAAGACTGGGACCAAAAATAGCACTTCTACTGGCGCTGGAATGACAGCATGGCTGAACACCCATCCTCTTCTGAAGTGGTCCTTCTAGAAGAGCGAGACATCATCCAGAAAACAATCGAATATTTTTTAGCCATCCCTAGGTAGTGCTACAGACAAATGTCATTCTCCGAGGCCGCCAACATAAGCAAAACATTAGTTCCTTGGTGAGAGCTATACTCTTTGAGTGACTCATCGACATTTCTCTCTGGTTAATCATTACCAGATCTCAGCATGCACCCCTTCCCTTGGCTCCAAGAGGCTGAAGCTATCTCTAATAACAGAAAGCAAGGCCATGTACCTTGTCAAGCTGAGTATGTGTGCAGCTTATTCAAAAGTTTGTGGGAGGACAGTATTTTACTTGCACTTCCCAAGGAACACAGCATTTGCCTGCCAAGCGCTGCATAACAGCTGATGCTGTGCATGTGACAGTAATGAGGATGGGGATGGGCAAAATAACAATTCACAGCCTGAAGATGAACACATCATTTGCAAAGTTAGCACAAACTCAGCAGTGAAGGGGTGAAATCCTGGTACTGTGCAAAGTCGGAGAAAGTTCTGGATGATGCCATGTTAGAAGCCCTATTAGCAAATAACAGCACACTGTGACTTGTTTCATTTCAAAAAGGAATCAGGAGCAGGAGGGTTTAGATGTGGAATCATGCAGAGCCGGTGTTTCAGTGCATACAGAATGGAAAGTACTTATTTCAATGGTGCCTGTAAATCTTCTTCAGTAATAACAATTATTTAGAGGAAGTGCAGCAACACAGAATCTAAATAAGATCTACAAATTGTATTTTATGATATGGTAATGTAGCATATTAAAGTTCAGTCCATTTCTTCGCAGGCTCAGGGTCAATAAAACATGATTTAATGGTGTGGGAGGCCTAATTTGCATGAAAAAAGAATGAGAGAGGTGCCTTTGGGTTACCAAAGGAAAGGACTGCACCCACCCGGCTAAAAATAGCCATTAAAGGAAATCATTTAGGCATGCATTAAAATGTGTTTTCTGTAAGCTCATTTTTCACTTCTATTGCATATTCACTTTATTTACAGATTAACAAAAGACTCTGATGCAACACAGAATAAAAACACAGCTAGAAACACAACTCAAACCCCAAACCAAGGACTCATTAAATTTATCATGGTAATACGACAGCCACCTCAATGGTACGGAAACACCTGCCTTTGTGGTACCTGGGTTAGCAGCTTCCTGTCCACTGCATTATTCAGCACATCTCCTTATGTCGCCTAATTATGCTGTAAATAGACATCTAACCAAATTAGCAGCCTTGACGAGGAAGTTCTCTTACAGAGACGCGGCATCCAGTTCCACTCCAAAGCAGAGGGTATCTCCTCAGGCTGGCACAGATACAGAAGATATGCAATTCTTATACCGTGGAAGATTCAATGCTTCAAGGAAACCACTCATAAACCTCCAGCTGCTGGACTACATCATTCTTGGTAATGACATACTTCATATCTTTGAATCTCAAGGCCATGTTTGCAAGCTTCCTGCTCCTTCTCACTTATCACCATCTTCATAAAAACAAACAAATTTACATTCTGTTCTGAACTAAGTACCACTAAATGCTCTCCAAATGCTACTGAGCAAAGGGAGGTAATCATCCTAGATGTACCACCTCCTCTATCTATTGACTCCAAGGTCTAGCCTAGCATGCTCCATTTCTTTCTCATATCCACCTTACGCTTCCCATCTGTGCTCTCTTGCAGAACTTTCCAGCCCACTCTGTTGTTCTTCCAAACAGCTGTCAACTCCTCTTTTGGCTACAGCCTCCTTTGTCTTGACTTGCAACTAGACTTCCACTGATACACTGGTCTTAATGCTGCATCCAGACTGTGAGAGCAACATACATCTCCACTCAGGTTATCATTAGCTCCTAATATGAGCTCCTAGTTCTTCCAGCTGCTTCTGCTAGCATTTAAGCTCATCTACTGTGAAGATCCTTAATCAAGTGAGAATTGCCAGATGCCTATCATCTACTTGCTCTCCAAAAGACCAGGGACAAACACACAAACTGAGAGCACTCCCCAGAACATTGACAAAATTGTGTCTCCTACAGTCAGGCTCCTTTTATTGCCCCCAAGATTGATTATTTGACATAGCTCTGTTAAGGAGTCCACCAGAGGAGTAACAATAGTGTAATCTAATCACGTTTGCATCAAAGTGCTAGTGTGCGGAACAGGGTTGCTCGCCATCACCTTGAACATCGACTCTGTTCTCTGTTTCCTGGGTGTTTCAAAGCAGTGTCAGGAGTGATTGTGCTTGTCACCACAGAAGCTGCAACAACTGTAATCTTAGCAAAAACCCCAAATAAACCAAACTGATGTGAAATGTATTTCTGCAGTGTGAACAAGCTGAGAGTTAAAACTCCATTCCTCGTAAATCACGTTTGATGTTACCCAAGACGCAGCACTTAACTCCCACAGGCAGACTGCTCCACATCACTTGGTTGCGTGTGCCCGCCAGACCTAAAGCACTCGTCCCCTCTTGCCCACCCCAAAAATGGTACTGCATAGTGACATGGCCAGCGCAATGCAGCTGGATGCCCAGCAAGATGGTACAGCGGGGAGCAGCACTTCACACTTTAGAAAGGTGACAGCACCTGTGAGGATGTGTGGGGAGGTGATTTCTGTTCCACATCATCCGCCTCCAGGATTGTAACTTGCTTGTAACTGCAGCAGCCCTTAGCCAGCTGGAAAGACACGCTCCTCTGAGACAGCTCTGCCTTCAGCAGTGAGTACAGAACTGTTACTGTCACAAAGGGTTCTCCCCCAACACTTTACTTTCTGGCAGGTGAGGTTCAGTCACTGTTCCATGCTATGACATCACCCTGCATGCAGGAGCTTGACAATCTGTGGGTAGATTAGATGAAACATTCCTCAGGCTGTATCCTGACTGCAATAATTTCATCTGATGAAGACCTGTGAAACAGAAATGAAGAACAGGAACTGCCACGGGTTCCCATCCACCTGAGCTCAGACACTCACTCTTCTGAATGAGGCAACAGACTTACATCCTCATAGGCTATCTTTGCATGCAAACTGGTAGTTAACTGGAGTCCAGGGACCCACTTTGAGTGTCCAAGCTTCGGGTCTCGCAGGGGCTGAAACGGCCACTATCTTCTTTATTTACTAATGCAGCATGAGAGTGAAAGTTTCTGGAAGCAACACAGAACCACCACAAGCCACACTCTACACTAAATGGCACGGTCAAAACGTTATTTGAAATACTAAGGAAAAGCTGGTTCCTTTCTGTGAAGTAGGGCCTGCTCACTGGTGAGGAAACAGCTGTTTCCCAGCTGGGAGAAGCAATAAGGCCAACACTGATAAGGGTGACATAAAAATGCTTTCATTAGAAGGGCACCGTTTGGGTTTTCCTGTACCCTCTCTCAAAACATGTATTACTGGCTGTCGTCAAGGAAAGGACTCCTAAGCCTTCATATTCCAACCCAGTTAAGTATAAATTCCTATTTTCTGTCTTTGGCATGAATAAATGTCCTGATTCCTTCTTCGGGACTGTCTACACTTTATCACTTGCCCAAAATTTACTGAGAAGCTGAGGAAATATGAGTATTTGGTATCCTCTGCTGTTCTCCGGGTACCACTGGCACTGCAACAGGTTCCTCTCCATCTCTTGGCAAAGGATCCACAGGCTGCTTAACAAAGAGCATCGCTAGCTGCTGCCCGTTTCCTTCTCAAGTGAGTGTTCAGCACACACGTACATGCTTGCATGTCCCAGATTTGGAGAAATGGCATGTGCTCTTTGAAGACCGCCCATGCCAACGGATTATCAGTCCACAGCATTTCACATCCTGCTCCAGCAATGAGCAATATCCAGAAGCCTCAGGAATGGGGGAAGCAATCCAAAAATGCCCAATACTGATGTAGGGCCAAGACTCCTTTTGACTTCTTAAATTCACTGCTGATAGAAAATAAAATAAACCAAGCTGGAGAGGGTAGACTAGAACCTAGCATCTCCCCCTGAGGACATTCAGATAAAGAGATACAGGGAATTTGGTGGTCCTTAGCCAGCACCAGGAAAGCCTAGGACAGAGCGTGCTAAACCAGGATGCTTCTTAACTTCACCAGCAACACTTCAAAGTGGACCAAACCTGCTCATTTTACCATTTCCATCTCTGGTGTTAAGTGTTCCCAATCCCTCCTAGTGAGTAAACGCTGCAGTACAGCTTTATTACACAGCTATTGCTGACGAGAATAAAGGACCCTTTCCTGCTTGCTCTTGCAGGCTCCAGCTTTTCATACTGCTTTGTGTCGCTGTAGAGAGCCACAAACATCAGCAGCGCTTACGGAGCTCAACAGCTTAAAGCAGTGAAGGGGGAAGCTCTAAATATGAAATTCTAAAATTTGAAAGCATTTAAAAAAAAACAAACCCAACCAACGAACCAAAAAACCCCACCAAATAAGAAGGAAGAAAGATATCAGAATTGCTCCAACAACCAATGCTGCATCATGGGACAGTATCTGATCCCAGCTATTCTGGCAATGTCACTGAAGATGCTTCCCAGCTCTGATGAATGCCTTTAATATCAGCGCTAACAACTTGAGGGGGCTTAGGATGGCTGAAAGGGAAGGAGGAGCACGTAAGCAGGCACGTGAACACAAGCTGGGCACCTGCTGTGCAGTGCGGGACAGCCGGGGCTGAGCTTGCAGCCCGCTGGCCCTCAGACACGTCCTCCTGCAGCACAGCCCATCTCCTCCAACACGGCTTTTTCCCAGGAGCTGGCCCGTATGGAATAAAATAAATAAAGCACAAGCGTTTCGTGAAGGGAAAAAGAAACGCTCCCGCCGTCCCTAACTCGGGGCAGCAGATGTTTTTCCATTCGCTCACTGCTCTCTGCCGCACTGGCTCTCTTTGCGTTTCTCATCCACGGCATGCTCATTACAGTGTTTTTCCCTAGGGTAAACTCCAGAGAGCAGGCAGCCCACTCCGGCCCCACTGCGAGCACACGGAATAGTCACCCTAGCCATTTCCCTTTAAGTGCTCCTTTAAATTAGCCCTAGCTCTACCTGGTGAGTTTTGCAGGCTGTGCTTAGCAGGCATTTAGCCAAACTTAGATCAAATTACCAGACCTACTTTGCTGTGAGTGGCCATATTTGGTAAAGTATTGGGTTAGTCAAGAAGCTAAATAGTCAGATATAAAGCACTAGTGAAGACAAAGTGGACATTGCCGTTAAAAGTAAAGCTTACAATAATACAGCAACGGGAGCTGGGTTATTAGAACTTCTATTAAAACTGGCTTGCAGCAGTCTAAAATGCTCCATATAAATAGAGCATACTGTTATTACTGCCCGGAAATATAATCACACGTACTTCAGATAAGAAATCACTCCAGTTACCCAAAGAGCTTAAAACTATTAAAACCATTACTTTTCGGTACCGACAAGCTTTGCTCTCTGGGTCAAAAGTGATCTGATAAAGATGTTGAAAGAAGGTAAATTTTGGCCATAAATTTGAACTACTTCAAGTACATTTCCCTTTGCCAAACAGCATGACTGTATTCTCTAAACAGAAAGCAGGAGAACTGGCATGATTTTAAAAAGGAAATAAAGGGTAGAAATAGTTCCTAGGTCAGACATTCCTCTTGGTAACACAAGCAGTATTACCGCCAGTAATCTCTAGGATTCCCCCTGCAGCTCTTCCCTGCAACAAGAGGTAGGAGTTAACAAGCTTTATCAACGCCACAGAAGTTCTTTTTCTCCACTCAAAGTTGAATTCAAGCTCTCAGACATTAAAAGAAGAACAAAGAGGAGAAATGAGCCTAAGGATCGCATAAAGACCACCTCTCCTGGAGCTGCATGACCACAGCATGTGCACTGCAGCAGCCCTCCTGAGTACTCCATGAAATGAGCTGTTTCTCGGATTTGGGGCTAAGAACAACATTTAGGCTTACAGGTATTACAGCTTAATGAGGTGACCCTCTCTTAAGAAGCCACTGCATTTCAAGAGGACTGGCAGGGGGGTTATTGACAGCAGAGAGCAGACAAGCTGTATGAACAGTCTTTGCTGCAGAACCCTGGAAAACAGAATATGCCTATTAGCATTCCAAGCACGCTTGCTGTCGGGAGTGGACAGCCTCACTAGTCTTTGGGGACAGCAGACCTGGTACTCTTCCAAAGTTAATTGTGACTACCTGCAGGGAAAACAGGAAGATAGAGAAGCCTACCAAGTAATGTGCTAAGTTCCCTGCTGCAGATGGCTGTACTTGCAGCTGGTCCTACAAGAGAAGGCTGGACATAAGATTAACAGTGAGAATTCACAGTTCTATTTGGATGTGTGAAAGAGAAGAATGCTCTAAAAACTACAGATCCACCAAGTAGCTCTTTGGTCACTTACGGGAAGCTAAAAAAACACTTAACTTGCCAAAATTCACCAGGCATTGCTGCAGAGAACAAGGTGCAGCAACCATTATAGTGCAGCACATCTGGACTTAGCAGCTGCACTTCCAAAGCTGCTGCTTTAATCTTTTGTACATCACTGCACTGGTCACAAACCCAATGACGTGGTTTAAGCCCAGCACTGCACCAGCTACTAAGAAGGAGAAAAATGACTGCTACTACTGAACCCAGGACACCCAGAAAAGTTACAAATAACAACACTAAGTCTATGCCTTTGTATGCATAAGACAATCTCTTTTGTGTGTGATAAAGATACTGAACTGTGTGCACAGGGTTCACAGCCTTGCCTTCAGCCACGGTTAAAGGAAAGCCCATATTCTCAAGCATTAATTGTGAGACCTATCAGGAGCGCAGCAAGGGCTCTCCAACTCCAAGGGACGGAGGATGCTTATGCAATAGGCAGGAACTCCAATTGCAGCTGCAGGTGGAGAATGACCCTGCAAGGATTCCCCTATGCAGGCACCATCTGAGAGCTACCACCCACTAACAGGCCCTTTTGCAAGAGTATGCACTGGCTCTGTGGCCTGGCCTGGCTGCTGGAGGGCTGCAAGAAGAGCCTCACGCAGCTGTGGGATAGCTGGCTTTGTATCCCTCTTCCCAATTTAAGTGCTCCAACTCCATCAGTTGGTTGGTACCATTCGTTTTCATGCCTTGGGATATGAAGAGGCACAGGAACTGTAATGACTATAATGGAATCCAGACACGACTGCAGCCTGTGCTCTAAATTCATACCCACACACGGACACATGGCCAGCTGCGTCCTGTTAGTGTCTGAAAAGGACGGATGCTTTGTTATAAATTTGCTGTTAGTATGAGGTTAGGAAATAGTCATAATTTTATCTAAAGATTTATGATTCACGTAAAAAGGTTAAAGCGTTAATGACAACAAAACCAGCAATACACAAGTCATTTCCTAAAGGCAGATTAACATTTTTTGCCCCTTTAGAGATAGGACACTGAGGCATGAAAAAGTTAGGCAACTTGCCTAGAGTCACAAGATTACTCATTGACTGAAAAAGAACAAGTCCAAGCTAAACCTGATAGAACTCTACAGTGTACTGGTGTAGCTCTTTCATGAATATGAAGGGACTCCAGGTGCAGGTGTCAGACTGTTGAGCTAATCGCCTGTTGCTTTCCACAGCTGTTAATTTTGGGGTGAGCTGTAACGCAAAAGCGTGAGACTTCCTCAACTGTTTTTGACCACACATCTCTGTTTGTTGTTTACAAAATACCTCTGTTTTGGAAGTTATTAACTTCTTATGGGAAAGATTCTAGTCAGAGGGTCAGTGATAGCCTTTTGGACTATTCCACTCACTAAGCCTAGTGTTAGATCCAACCCACTTCAAAGAAGTCCTCTAATTATTCAGGTGCTGTGCCCTTGTCTGCAGAGTAAAGACTACCTCAAAATACCTGCATCTCTCAGGATGCAGTGACTTCCACACTGCTGCGAGAAGACAATGGGCTCATTAAGCTGCATCCATAACAATAACTGACTTCGGTAATGACATTACAAAGCAGTCGCAGTATGTATTTTCAGACTATCAATCCTGATTCAAGTACAGCTAGAAGCAAGCATGAAACAAATCAGAGATTTAAAAATGATAGGACAGAAAAGTTACAGCTTATAAGAATAAATTCTATCTAAAAGAATTAATTTACACCTTTAAGAAAGGCACTGGATTGCCACTGAAAAGTAATCGTAGTAATTCACAGCTAGAGCACAGCAAGCACTAGGTCTTTATTGCTTTTGTCTTTTCACACAGCAGCAAAAATGTCCACTGCCTACAGCTATCTGTAGGATGATGGACAACAGACATCTGACTTATCACAATAAACTCAGGGTTTTTTCTCCCCACCAGCCTCCTCTGTGGCCTTAAATCAGGAGCATAAACTGAATAAAGCAAAATGTTGCGAGGAATTTTGAAGCCCGAAGCACATCATTGAAATTTACAGACATGCAAGCCATGCAAATGTACGTGAGCACTTGCGGTTAACTTAAAAGGCTGATGCACTCCACAAGGTAGCTGCTTCTGTTCTTTAATAGTTCAGTCAAATTATAACAAAAAAGAAGGTCACGTATTTTGTACCGGAACTGAAGTCTAATTGGTAAGAAATGGCCCACAAAACCAGCTATAAAAATCTTTGCTGAGAGGTAGGGCGAGACTGCCAGGTTTTATGTGAGAATTGCCAATTGCACGGATTAGTGAAATGAGACTTTGAAAGGTTCTCCTGCATACAGAATAGCAAATTATCAGCAAGGTTCCAGTGGGCTCTGCTTTTCTGTTGTTGTAGAGACACCTCAGAAGCAATCACAGCACTCAAAGGTAATTTCAGGTGCATAGCTATAGGCCCGGCTGTGGGAGAAAAGCTGCGTCTCTTGAGAGCAAAACTGCAGGGTCAGAACATTTTCTATCAGTCCTGAAATGCTGGAATGTAAATGGCAGAATGTGCTGGGCAGCTCTGATCCTCACCAACTGTCCTACATAAAACCCTTTCATCAGTCTGGAGATCGCCTCTGGGTAGAGTTCGTTCTCACTGCTCCCTTTATGTGTTCTGCTGTAGCATCTCTGCATGAGTGTCTCAAACTGACACGCAAGTCCTTGGGAGAATCAAAGAGTCCAGGATAAAGGAGCGCAGGACTTGCTCTTTTTAAAACTTCTCACTTAAAACTCTGCAAGGTTGGAAAGTTCCCAGTCTAAATAAGATTTAATACGCGGTCTGCCCAGTGTTATTACAGGGAAGCACACTAGAAAAGAGTGAAAATAAATGTCCCTACCAGCGACCATCAGTTAATGAAAGACTACCTACCCTCTTCTTTGAATCATGTATTTCACTGATGACTCAAGTTTTCTGTGTACTATGGAAAAATAGAGGTGAGCTGAAACAATCACACTACTCCTGTATTGGTTTCTCTCTGGGGGGGGAGGGTTGTTATACCGAATCAAGTAAATGGTATTTCAAAAACCGGCCGGGATAGATAAGCAGATTTTCTGCTTGAATAAGTGCATTTCGACTACTGTTTTCAACTATTTCACTAATACTTTATCATCTCGTTCATCACCGGAGAGAAAAAGGAACTCCAGGTGGTCCAGGACTCACCAGCTTGTAGCCAGATTTGTTCAAGAGCTGTCCACAGCTGCACAGGTCCTTGCTTCATTGAGCTGCTCTGCATAGTTATTTCAGACATGGCCTGTTCCAATCTTGATGCAGCAAGGGAAGAAGCTCGCTGTGATCCTATGGAACAAACAAACAAGAACAATAATGCATTTTATACTTCTTTGGGATCTTTCACTCATTAAGGCTGCAGGTCTGGTTCTCCACTCACTGCATCAGTTTGATGCAGTAAGAACTCCATTGAATTCTGCTGTGACCAACTGGGGAGACATGTTTTATAAAAGGTTAATTTACTGACAAAACCCCACTAAATTACCCAAGGGCTGCAGCTCAAACAAGTGAATTAAGAGAGAGACAGTAATGTTATAAAGGTCTGCTTAGCATTTATCACGGAAGCAACTGTACTTTGCTCATTTGGAAAACAGAACTCTACCATCAAATATTTCCTCCAAATACTTCTTAGTAACCGGTGTTATCAGCACACCGTCACCATACAATTACAAAGCATGTTCCACTAATGTAATATCTTAGCACAGCCTCACACAGTGGCTTGGCACCATTCACACAGCACACGCATTTCAAGTGACATCAATATTGTTCTACTGGTTTAGAGGCAGTGAGGTTTTTCATTTAACCTTGGGGAGCAGAGAGCTCAGTGCTTTGACTCTATTAACCTTTAGTGTGCGCTGTAACATTTACGCAAGAATCAAGTACTTGGCGCTTGCACGTCTGGGACAAAACATCACATCAAAGCTACTCTCAGGAAGAACGCATGGGCAGAGACTACCTTCTCCAGTACAGCACGTGGGTTTATACTGGTGAGCCAGCCTCTCAGAGGGGTACCAAGAGGATGGTAATAAAACAAGAAGCTACAAAATGAGATTCCAGAGTTGGCTTCATAAAGCTTTGGGAAATAAACATTTCAATATGCATAGGTTTAATGTGACTTTCAGGTTGATCAAGCTCTTTCTCTGGAGAGCTGCTGTGACTGAAGCACTTGTGCTGATTAGCATTGCTTTTCAATCTATCCTTACAGGCTGACCCCACAGACCACGAGATCCCGTAGCCAAAATCCCACTTTCTCTTACTGCAGCCACCCTGAGGGAGCAGCAGAGCCTGGGAACAGGTACATGGAGCAGCTGGTACGGCTTTGAGCAAGGGAAGAGACAGAAGGGCAAAAACCCTGTCATGAGGCATATGCATTAAGTGCTCCCTGAGAAGGCTGGCTTCTCTGGATGCTGAGCAGGGACCCAGCCTTCTGCCAGGCGCAAGAGGAAGCACATTTCCACCCCATGCTCCTTCACAAAGGCATCTGTGTGGTGCAGGGCAGGATACAGGCTGCAGCTTTTGCCTAACCTGAGGCAGCACTGCCTGCCCCAAGAAGGTCATGGCTAGGGAGGGGACACAAGTGCAACTGGAAGCCTAAAACCGCTATGGCAAATATGTGTCCCATTATCTCACTGCTAACTAATGTCATTCATTTTAAGCAGGAGAACTTCGGAACTGCCCTGCAGTGCAGGCACATCGCACAGCTCCCCCGGAAAACGCAAATGTGCTCTTCCTAGATGCATTTCTTAGATTCTTAGGGATTTTCAAAGACATTCCTGATCTCATGTTCCAGGAGATGACAGTGCAGTAATGTAGCAATCACGGCTTTAATGGTACAGTAAAAGCCGTTCTGCTTTGTGCACAGAATTTATCATATTTAACAGATCCATCTTCAGCCTGTTTCACTGCATGGGACTCCTCCTCCTGCCCTGCCCACTCCTCTCCCCGATCCATACCTCTGGGAGAAACCTCACAGAAGCTCCCAGGAGTTCAAGTCAGACAATGGATGTTGAATAGAGGGAAAGCAGCCACCCAAAACACAGCTTCCTTGCAGTGCAGAGGCAACAAGAAAATAGCCATGCGAGCAGCCAGCGATGTTATCAGGAGCACTTTGAAGTTAGGGGCAGACCCCTGGCCTTCTGGATGGCAAACACGGAAAAAATGACATGGGCTTTGGGGACTGTGCAGTCAGCCTAACCAGATTCTTACATGAGCACTCCCGATCACGGTAGCAGGCTTTGAAAGCAACTTCCAGCACTGCATTTCTCTGCCAAGACTGCCCTCTTGCAGAGAGTCTTTCTGGAACTGTGTCAAGGACCCATGTGTAATGCTGGTGTGACTGCATCAGGTGGGCAGAAGGGCTGGTGTTTTATTCACATCGTCACAGGGCTCAGCAAAATCCTCTTTTCCTTGCAAGTCAATCCAAGGATGCTTTGACACTGGAAGGCACCTTAGTGCATTTTGGAAAAGGTTCACGCACTGCTGTGAGGCTGAACAGCCACTTAGGATCTACTAAAGCATCCTCCCCTTGCAAAGCAGGTTTTATGGGGATACTACTATGAGCTAGTTGCACTCAGATGAACATGAGTTAGCCCCTTCTCCTCTTCATTAGCCAGGTAGTTGCCAAGAGGGAGAGCCTGGCGTTTGAGGCTGATCTCGTCCAGTGGTTTGGGCTTCAGTCTGCACAGCCATAACGAAGGAACCCAAGTTACTGAGCAATTCACAGCAGAGGCTCTTCGCGTTTAACAGCCTTTGGCATTCCAGTCCTTTGATGTTTGTTTTCTTTTCCATTTCAGCTTACACAAGGAAGCAAACCACCCCACTAGGCAGAGACCATCCAATCCCTTCCCATCCCTGCCCGGCCTCAGGACAGATATGTTCCTTGACACACACGCGCCAGATGAAAAGGCTGTCTCTACCCAGCTCATACCTGCATGCTTGCTGCTGCTGTTCTTACCCATCTCTGCTGGACCGCTCACGGGAACACTCCTTAAAGCTTGTCTGCTCAAATAAACTCTGGAAGAGAAGGTCCTTGCCAAACTCGTCCTTCTGGACTGAAAGGGGCTCAGCCACAGCTCTGAACCCCAGGTGAGCAATATGGGGTGGGCTGAAGGCTGCTGGAGCCAGAAAAGACTATACCTCTAGCACCTTCTGCCTCCCAAGAGAGGAGGCAGGCACATATTGCATGGGTATCACTGACCTCAGGGTAGAAAACTGCAGGCAACATTAAAAGAAATGTCTCTGAATGTCTCATTATAAAAGACATCTTCCTAAAGAAATGTAGGTCCTTATACGCTAAAAAACCACCACAAAAGCTGTCTCGCAGAGCTTTAATGTCATGCCTCAAAATACATAAAAATGTTGGCATAAGAAGACAGCACATCAATTTGTTATTTCAGTGCCGTCTCTTCCTCTTTTTAACAGCTCCACTAGACAGAATATAAACTTCCCATTTTACAATACAGCCCTCCAAACATTTTGGAAATAGATCATAAATACAACAAGATTGGTTCTGTCGTGATGAGCTCTGTGGACAAGCCATACAAAATACGTCTGAATAATTTCAAAGCACTGTTCTAGGTTTGTTATCAGACCAAGAAGGACCAAGTTTAATACTTTGCATTTATGAAAAAACTGCTATCGAAATAGAAATGTACCTCAGTAGATTTACTAGGCTTATGTGAAACACAGAATTCCCTGGCCTAAATCACTTCAGGCAAGAGCATTATAAGAGAGGACTAAATCAGAAAGAGAATGAAATAGCAAGCAGCTGACCGATATCAGTGAATTTAGTTAGGAACATTGCTTCACTTAGGAGAAGATGAAGAAAATAAAGAGGAATTAATCTTCCTGGCAGCAAACCTAGAATTCTGGCACAGCAAATAATCTCATTGTGGTCTAAGTGAGGGAGAGGCCAGTGTCAAACCCAGCCGCAGTAATCCCCCCTTCAGTGACGAGTCTGAAGATCAGAGAGTGCCTGTGCATTGCAGTGATACTGCTGCACGCTCCCAGGGGATTTCAGGATGGAAACTGGAGCCTGTTCCAGAATGGTGCAAAAAAACCAGACCTCCCCCCTCCTTCACAGCAGCCAGCCACAGCCACAGCTCTGGGGAGGCAAAGGGCAACGGGGGATAGAGAGGTACTCTCCAATCTCACCCCCCCACTGCCTTCAAAGGGGCTCCCAACCCGGACAACAGACCCAGCTGCCTCCCTTCTGCAGATGGAGAACAGCAGCACCTAGAGCCTGCAGAGCAGCGAGCACAGACCCTTGGTGAAATCAGCCCTGCGCTAAGGCGGGTGGTAGAACTTCAGCAGCAGCCCCATCCTTACATGCACTGTGGGCGCAGCCACGTTAGCATGGAAACCTAGATTGTTGAAGTGGAGGAGGAATAAATTTCTCAGCTAAAACCAAGCTGCATTCAGTGCAAATCACTTTATGTGTGTGAAAAGCTGGCTTACAGCTTGCACTTTACATGAATTTGCTTTCTGGCAGGCAGTACCATGGCATACAGCGCTTTCTGCAGAATCACAGCTGCTCCATTGCATGTTGGTTGCTAGAACCAGGCGAAGAGCACACTGACGCAGGTACCCAACCCAGGTGCTCTCTGAGGAGGGCACTACACAAAGAGCTTAACCTGAGCTGGAACGAGGAGGAGGCAGGAGCGAGCTCTTAGAAGGGTGGCATACCAGCACATCAAACTGCTACAGGCTCTGCTGGTGACAGCCTGGTCTCAAGACCTTGCTGTGATAGTAGGTGTAGCCCAAACCTGGCCCTCTCCTTTCTTCAGACAACTACAAAGCAAGGCAAGGGATGTCCAGAAGAGTATGAGAATGCTTTTATAATGCATGAAGCACCAGCGAGACACGAAGGGGCAGGGATCAGTCCGTGCTCAGCCCCACAGTCTAGGCACCATAAGCCACTTCTGTTTCAGCAGAAGAGTGGGAATTGGATGGATAACAAAAGCAGTGTGGCAAATAATATTTTGGGGGTTGACTGCTTTCCTTGTAATGCCCAATGGCTGATGGATTCTGCAAACGACCTACAGTGTTTTCCAAATCATTTTCATGTATTTACTGAAAGTCCATTTTACTGCCCAGCATTAGGGACAATAACATAGATTCCTCAAATCTTCACGATTATCTTCAAATCATGACTATCCTAAACGATTTTGTATCACCAGGAATTGTTCACGTCATATCCACTCCCTTTTCCAGATCATTTTTAATACGCCAAACAGCACATATTTAGTATATCTTCTTCATCTGCCTGTGCTGAACTTGGCCTGTTCTCTTTAATTAAGCTGAAGACTACAGAACACTGCCATATAAACAATGAGAAAAAGGATCTATACAAAATACAGTCATCTCAGCAAAGAGTAATAAAAGGGAAATGGATTAAACAGATTAAAAGTTACACAGATACATGCCTACAGAATAAGGAAGATTATAATGTCATAAATAGAGACCCTAAGGGTTTAACACTACAAATGAAAGAGCAGGCACACCAAATAGTGTTTTGATGTTTGAATGTGAATAACCTTGCAATGCTTTTTAAACATTGGTGGGTGTAAATGGGGGTTAAACACGCATAATTTAATGCAAGTCATGTACTTAACACAGAAGAACTTGTCTTCCATCTCAGCTGTATATGCTGAGCATGTGATCAGTTTTACCAGTTCCTAATGATCACGATTAAAACTCGGACAAACCCTAATTCCCTTACCCCAAAGCATGAGACTTAAGTGTTAGGGTTTTTAAAATCAAGCTTTCGTAGTCGTCTTGTGCAATTTCTGGGTCTGTGAGGATCATTTTTTACAATAGTTCCTTCTACATCCACCAGGGTAGAAAGTTGCTTCCCCAAACCCCTCTGAGTTACAAGGCAAGTTTCTCACGTAACCATCTGATTTTGATTGAGGGTTTTAAAGGAAGCACCAAATGTCACGAGACTCATGATAAAAATCACAAGTCAGCAGCACTCTCTGAAAGCTTCCTTTCCCCTTCCTGCCAAGATTAGCTTTGATGTCTCAGTTATTTCCATCTGGCTATATCTGCTACTGTAAATGTGTATTTACCATACAATAAAGCATCACAAGGTTCATGTACAAATCCCAAAGCAAATCACCTTCTAATAAGAACTGACACGCACTCAGCTTTCCAAAACCACAAGAATAAAAGGCTTGATCAGGACAATTAAATAGGATTAAACTGGGGGTGGGGGGTGGTGTAAAAGGAGGAGGGGGAAAAAAGAACTTTATTATACAGTTCTTGCAGTATAGTGAACTCCCATCTAAAACCTTTTATGCTCATCACAGAGAGCTTTGTAAAAGAAAGCAGGAATTAATCACTGTTTTCTGCATGGGAAAGCCAGGTACAGCCAAACCACAGTGTCACATTGTGCAGCAGAGATGACCCTGGGGACAGATCCGGACCTCCTGACCACCAGCCCAGCAACATCCATGCACACAGCCTCCCAGCCCTGCCAAAGAAAATACAACATTCCTCTCTCACAAAAGCATTTAGGATGGGAAAGAACAAATCTTGTTTCCTCACCAGAATCGGTATCATGAGCATCCGGGAGCGTGAGATGCAGTCCATTATGCTTTTTGATCACTGGGGTTTCGGTGACACTACTTCCTTTCTCAGAGCCACTGTAAAGAAACAAAACCATGTTACCTGGCCACTCTTCAGCAGAGAGACAACACTCCCCTTGAAGCTGGCACTACTCTCATCTAGCTGCCACTGGACCTGAAAACTGAAGCTCTCCACTTATAGGCAATCAGCCTTCTGAATGTGTTGTTTTAACACCACCATCCTGCCCATGGAAGGAAGCTCAGAGACAGGTGCCCAGCAAGGGCTCCAAGGCACATGCCAGTATCACTTTATTTGGCTGCCGGGACTCTTTGCAAACCACTGGACGAGGAACACATTGGCAGCTAGGAGCCAGAGCAGAGGAAGCCAACCAGCAGCCCTACGCCCAAGGAGAACCACCATCCATTGTGCTTGTCTGCAGAAGGATTTGTTCACAGCCCTCCTGTGCTGATCCCTTTGAAACAGACCAATTACCACCTTCCACCCAGGTGCTAATTTCTTCATTTCAAAGGGATTATTTTCTCCTCCCCCACCCGCATTCTGTTCAAACAGAGCAGGAGGATAAAAGCCACCACGTAGCACTTCATGAAAGGAGGACTGCGTGGTCTGCTCTTCTGTCCTCACCGTAGAGGTCTTCCAGAGAGAAGCTCAAAAAAACAACCACCAAAAAAAACCCTCATGAAAAATCACTTAACACACGTCCCCTGAGCCTTCCTGTCACCACACAGTCTGCCATGGCCCCAGGATCAGATGGTGACGATACCTCCTCTCATCATCCGTTAAGGGACAAAATATCGAAAGGAAAAGGGACTGCCCTGGCTACTTTTTCTGGCACACTCCCAAGCCTGCAGCTCAGGCTTTGGACAATATTCCTCCCAGGAAACAAGCTGTCATGATCGCTGTGGATGCCCCATCTTCCAATCTGATCAGTCCTTTGCTAGGGATTGCACAGGATTCCCTTGAATTTGCATTAATTTAGCAGAAGAATTAGCCTGGGATGGCTGTTTGGTTATCACAGAAAACAATAGCAAAAGATAAACAATGTCTTGTCCTTCTCAGCTAAAAATCTAGTACTGAAAGCCACTCACTGCTGTCCATCATAGTGGTAATTACAATAGCTAATCTACATTTTACTTGGGCTTTGGGACCAAACGTTTTGGTTTGTGCTAATGGCCGCTGTATTCTTGAGCATTTGACTGCACAAATGCACTGATACCCCACTTCCAACTGTCATGTGGTGACAGATACAAAGGAAAAGTAAATCCTCTGTCCTGTACCTAGCCAGGATTAACCCAAGTGTAAGCGCCCTGGCTGGGGGCTGCTGGTGGAACCACGGGGGCATTTCTGTCTTACTGATGCACTGCACATGCAGGAAAACAGCAGCTGCACTTCAAAACATTACTCCCGTGAGGCAGTGAGGGAAGAGTGCTCTTTCTCTCTCGCTTTTTGTTGTCTCCCTTTTCATTATCATTATTAATGTATTTTATTTCCATTATTAAACTATCCTGATCTCAGGCCACAGGCTATACCTGCTTTTTGATTCTCCTCCCCATCGCACTGTGGGTAGGTGATGCACAAGCGGATGTGGGGTGCTTAGTTGCTGGCTGAAGTTAAGCCATGGCAGCTACACTTCTACCTCAAGGAGACTGGTGGACACAGTAAAACTGAGCACAGGAGAGCAGCATTCAGAGGTGGTTTGATGAGAGGACCTCAGTTAACAGGACGTACCTCACTACAGTCCACAGCATAGCCTTTTAACTGGGAAAACAAAGTGAAATCCCAGCCTGAAAACCAAGTGGACTGCATTGTGCAAAACCCCCACTCCCAATCCTTTATTTGTTATCCTGGAGAAGGGCTGGAAATGAACTACCTCTTCAAAGCTGCAGTACGAGGCCTTCAGCCAAGAAAGCTCTTCCAAGCATCACAGAAGGGACAGTAGCCAGATGATTTGCCTTCTGCATACAGCACTGGAAAGGCTGACAGTGGGACACGCTGCCACTCCACTGCCCATGTTATTAAAATGTAGTTGAGACGGTGGATAAAATGCTGACAAAAACTGAAGGAAACACTTGGTTGCGTGATACTGCAGAGGCAGCAGCAAAGACAAGAGGGGACTTGAGCATGGCCGATAAATATCTTCCTGAGGAGTAAATACTGGGCCCTGAAGGACTCTTTAGCAGAGTCATAGTAAGACTGCAGCCCTGGGAAACTTAGGCCAGACAAACGCAACCCAATGTAACTAAAGTGCAGTTTAATTGTGTAGGCGATTAGCTGCTTATTGAGCTAGTACAGGATACTGGGTCCAACGGCTCTCAACTTCACGTTAAGAAATACAGGCTTCTCTTTTTCCAGAAGCCCTAAAAAATGCCTGTGTCCGAGTCTCACTGGACAGAATTGCCCTTAAGCTCCTTTGCCAGGCCAACCCAGAATATCTGACATATTTGTTAGCTGATACTGCTGCAATTTGCTTAATACAAGGGGCTTTGTGGGTCACTGAATCCAGCCTAAAACTGCAGGTACCAAGTTCATTCTTGTTACCTTTCAAGCAGTACTTCCCAGGAGAAAATGCTTTATGACCTGTTTTTTGAGAAAGCCACAAAGTCCCACTGGGAACAGCAGTGGCATACACATTAGAGCTCCTAAAAGCAAAGGCAAAGCAACTTGTTTTCTTTAGGCTTCTATGGCCAAAGCTTATCAAAAGCCTCTAAAGCTATCACATCTTGGTTTTTTAAGTATAACAGCCAAGCACAGCTTGGGATCCAAATGAAGTCCAAATGGCTGAACTATTTGTTTGTCTGTTTTGCAATGTACTCTCTGCAGTCTCAGGCTTGCAGTCCTCCCCTGCAATCTCAAGTCATGATTGTTCACTGTGGATTTGATCAGCTTCATGAGGACTATTCATGGATATAAAGATTATTCACGTGAGAGGTACATGATTGAATCCTTAGCTAAAGAGACTACGGCCTAAGGAAATAGATGATTCCAGCCTGTAAGAGACCACTTCTCTGCTGCTATGCAATGATTTTTGTGTTTGGTCTGATGCTCATTAGCTAAACCAACAAGGAATTACTAATAATCCCTCAAGGACAACTTGTATATAGACACGCATCATTCCATACATAAACTTCTGGTGTTTGTAAAGCTTATGGAAATGCATACAGAAGCTGGGAACAATACAAGCTTCATCAGTCTGCTGTTACGACTGTTGCCATCAGACATGCTGTCCTCACACACAACCTCTACAGACATCACAGGTGAGTAATAACATTCCCAAGACAGTAGCTGCACAGTGGTATCATGACTAGGACAATATTCAAAGGGCGTGGGAAGGAAGAAAACCCAACCTGGTAATTTTCGCACTTTCTATACTGCTTTTGGAGGGGAAGCAGATGAGAGAGGGAACAAAGGGGGAACCTAGCACTACTTAAATGCAGATTTACTAAGACAAGGGAAGGGAGAAAGACTACATTCTTCACTCCTTTCCTTGCCCAGATAGCACCAGGCTGTGCAACCAGCATGCAACCACAGCACATGACAGAGTCTTGGCTATGTGCTTTTCCTTGGCTTACTCAGTTCAGGGCTGTATCACCCCCACACATTCCTGAGTGGTGCCAACTACTGCAGACTGTGAACAATAGCTGATGGATGCTCAGCAAAATCTGCCCTCTATTCTGGACATCTGAGTACGGATAGAGCTGTTTAGGCATTCAAATTAGACACTCTTTGTTCAAACTGCTGCTTCAAGCTTAAAATCTTGAGGTTTTCTTTCCTTGTTGGGGGTTTTGTTTGTCTGTTTTGTTGGTTTTTCTGGTGGGGTTTTCTGACTTTTGTTTAGTTTTTAAATCTTGGATATCAAAATCTTTTTGGTTTTTCTGGTTTTGTTTTAATCACCGCTAGAAATACTACGCGTGTGCCTGTTTAAAGTGCACTGTTTATTATCCCTTTTGCAAGATGACTATCTAGACAACTAAAGAAGACAGCTGCATCTCCATTATGAAATCTCAACTTGTTGGACAGTGGAGAAAGCCTACCTGTGCTGTAAAACATTATATACCATCTGCCACATCTGCAACATATGTCTGCACGTCACCAGAGCCTCTTCGGGTCCTTTATGTATCCATTCCAGTTTTACTTTGGTGAAGAGTAAGCTGCAAGATAAAAAATAACAACTTGTGTTTTATTGGCACCTCATAAACGTGGAGAATCCCCATTGCCCTGGCGAGATCCCGGCAGCCAACATTTTTACTGGCTTTGTATGGGCAGCAATAATAGTAAACACCGTAGCACAAAACACCGCACCCGGCTCAACTCTGATCGCCCACAAGGAGATGAGAGGATTAACAATATTTCTCAGCTGCAGTCAAATTTGAGTCACGAAGCTGGCAGGACAGTGTTAAAAGCAATGTGCTGCCAGGCTAACAAGGTGAAGCACACAGCGAACCTCATTTCATCTCACAGAGCGTTAAAAACAGAACGAAGAAAGAACTGCCATAATACGTATGCCAGACTGTTTTCTTAGTCTGGCATCTTCCCATACCACTGGCTTATCTAATAAATCTCAGACAAAAGCCCCAACACACTTAACATAGGCAGTTAATTATGTAATGTCCCACAGGAAGGAAATGCTTTTTCTTAACCCCCAGCCAGCGATCATCTTATGCCTCTAGGCAAGACAGCTGATAGCCCTTGGACATTCTTGCTCTAGGCAGAGTAGCTGCTGCTACTATTCATACACCTAGAGAACACACACTTGCACAGACCACTGGAATTCAGGAGAATTAGGTCAAGCAGAGGTTAGAAGACAGATTCGGCAGTGACACAACCTACCACTTGCTGCTAGCATGGCTTTTACCACCATCCTTCACAACACCCGTTTTAGTGCTTTTCCTAGTTGCCAAGATGATTGAATGTATTTATTTACTACCGCAAATTTACTTCTCTGCTTTAAATGTTTCAATGAAGTCCAAGACCTGCACATTTTGAATTACACATTTACGTGCATACATCACGAACAGCTGAGCGTTAAAAATCCTAAAACCAGTTTCGTGAATGTGACCTGCAGGCTCCTGAGGAATCCAAACAGGTTCAGAAAGAGACAACAGCAACTCCACAGATGATGGTAGAAAGGTCTCTGCAACTGAATAAGAGATCCTTTGCTTCCAGTAATTAGAAATCTGCAGTCAACGCTGTGGTATCTACAGTAATGTGCTAAACTGGCAGTGCCATTCTGCACTAACCAACATTAGTGGGGTTTTTCCAGGGGGTGAAGTTGCCAAAATGCAGTCCAACTGCATGAACTGCTATAGGGAAGTCTTCTCATGGCTGCTGCTACAGTTTGACTCACAGGACAAGTATTCAACTAAATTCCCCACATACAAACTTAGGCTCTTTAGAGATGCTGACCCCCTAACTGAAAGGAAATGCTCTTACTATGATTCAGGTAGCTACTTTGGGGCTAGATCCATGAACTGATCAAAAATTTTGCTGGGACAAAGAACAGAACAGTGGACACACGCTTACTAAAAACAAGCCTGAATTCAGATGAGTGGTTAGCCATGGAAGCTGGCCAGTGATGCATGCTGCTCTCTATCCCTTAGTTTAATGGGCTCATGACGGTTGTTTTAATACAACACAATCCAGAATCAATCACTTAAGAGCAAGGAATATATATCACACTGGAAAGACGGAAGGTTGTACCCTGGAGTGCAATGGTATTATAAAAGATCATGAACATGAAGTTCCTGAACAACAGTGCAGTTAAGAGGTCAAGCAACCCTTAGCATCCATATACGGAAGCACAGTCAAGTAGGAGCTGGAAGATGTGGTTAGTGCTGTTTACAGCATCAGCAAGACATTACAATCCTGCTTCTAGCTCTCGCTCTTTAATTACAAAAGATGACTAAAAATGGGATGAGGTTCAGAAAAAGGTTATGCAAGTGATCAGAAGGTTAGAAAAGCCTATTTTATCAGCAGCTTAAGAAGCTCAGTTTATTTGGTTTAACTGAGAAGCAGCAAAGAAATCACTTTGCTCCAGTCTGCAAGAACCTACATGGAGAATTATCTAATTGTGAGTCTTTGATCTAAAGGGAAAAAGAAGGCGTCAGAAACTCCAAGTATTTGCTGGAAGCTGAAAGTAGTCAAACAGAGATTTGTAAGTAAATACAGACACATAACTATCAAAGAAAATAATCTTTGAAGCAACCTCCTCGTATGCACAGTAAATTCTGTAGCCTTTAAATGCTTTTCAGCAAGACAGGATAGCATCTGGAAAGCAACGGTAATGCACAAATGGAAGATATGGGTTTGATACACAGACTCTCAAGCAAGCTTCTTTGGACCACGCTGTGCAGAGGGCTGAGGCTGCATCATCACCCTCCTTCTGGCAAGTACTCTGTTAAAAATATTCTACTGGTCCAAGAAACGACCACACTGAACAATCTATCCTGGTTTTACTATACAGAATACTATAGACCCCCCCAAATTAAAGACCACTGTAGGACCCTCCTTGCAGTGGAAGAGGTGGTGGTCAAGGAGCCCAAGGCTTAGGGAACAGTCATATTAACATCCCTCAACAACTCCACACTTTTGAATGCTGTAAGACACCATTCAATATTAATGAAATAGAAGGACATAGGAAAGAAGAACTATTAACAGTCAAACTGCTACAGGAAGGATATATTAAAGGCACTTTCTCCCTTTCATGCTACTAGGGATATATATGGCTTAGGTATCAAAGGCAATTACAATCACTACATAGTACATACAAACATTGCAGTTGAACATAAAAAAGACAAATCAAATTCTTCTCTCCATTACTCTGCTGTTTACTGCTTACAGAGAGAATATGTCAACTTCTTTGGATGAAGGTGCAATGTTCTATCTCAGGCCAGAACAACTAGTGAAACACAGGGACAAATTACATCTCACAAACCCATAATGGAGGTTTCAGCACAATATTATCACCAGCCATAAGGCGCAGGCACACAAAGGTTAACATAATTAAATCATGCAACTTTAGCAACTGTCTCTGCAGTGCAACTCTACCAGATCTCGAAGATACTACACACTGTTAGCTGTTGTGCAATTTACCTTTGGACTAGTGTGCTATTCATGTACTGATAAAATTAACCAAACTAAAAGGAAAATATAAGGGAATATAAGTGGCAAAAGGAATCAAAACCATACTGAGAGCAGAAGTAAACTATGCAATTTAACATGATAATTAAAAGGTGGAAATACAATCAGGACATCAGGCTGTATGTGCTGTTTGCTCTATGTATTTCTCAGCTTCTAATAGGTTTTCTAACAGAAAACCCAGATAAATAAAAATATAGGGAAAACACTGAAGTAGTAGCACTTATCTTGATCTTACAATTTTATTACTGAGATAGCGCCCTTGCTACAAATAAATCTAATGAGTACGGTGTCACTGCACACAACTCTTAGGGGCATAAGTAATAGTTACGTATGCTCAGGTCTCACCTTATTTTATCTTCTTAATATCATTTTACTGTACTTTTGTATGCCTGAGGTATTCAGCACAGCAGACTCTTAAACTGACCCAGCATTTAAAAATAGCCCCAAGATGATCAATATAGTCATTGGTAATTCTGTTAGCCTCTGAAAATGAAAACAGATTTGGGCTAAAGCAAACATATATATTGCTACTTCATAAGCATAAGAGAGCAAACAATTTGCAAATCATTCCCGTAACAATGGGCAAGGCACAGTAACAACAGAAAATAACCAGTGCTTACTCTGGATACCAGACTCTAAGCTCCCGCTCGGAAGAGGTTTTCTTTTATCTTGTATGTGGACAGTATGCAAAGCCTCCGATTCCCTGATGAAACATCAGGTTATTGCCACAAACACGCACAGTAACGTTAATTCTGACAAATTAAAATCTGTATACAGTTGACTTTGCTGAGATATGAAGCTCTGAAAATCCGAAGTTAGGTTTCCAAGTATCAAAATGCCAGTAGTACAAATTACTTAAATACCACTATAATATGCCACACATTGACAAAAAAGGACGGTCTAGAACTGGAACGCCTAGGAAGATTTTCAGCAGCAAGCAGGCTAATTTGACTGATTTAAGGAGGTATTCAACATCTGTCTTCATAAAGACTGATTTCAGTTGCTGATACTCACCATGTCTCAAGGCTGGCCAAACCCACCTACCGAGACCTCCTGAAAGTCTTCTAATCCTACGCGGCTAAATGCTCAGCCTTTCAGTTCTGTAATACTAATAATGAGGAAAAGAGGCAGTTCGTTTGTATCACTGACAATCTCCTGAGGTTTAATAGTTAATACTCATTATCAGAAGGTTTCCCACGCATATGGTATACCATAAATGCGTATGAGCACATCTGTGGAAGAAGTCATAAGTTGCTATGCTTAATAATAACCTATTGACTACTTTATGGATGCTCTAGGACTGTATAAAGATTTATTGACCAGTTAATTATTGGGACTTTTTCAAGTTGCTTTAGAAAGCTGCTTTAAAAAGTTTTCAGTATCAAATGTAGCCCTTTAACTACATGTTTATGCAGCACCACAATGGGATCTCTGTGCCCTACCATCTGACAAGCAATAAATAATGATAGTACTATAACAAACAATAACACAGTCCGCTCATTTCAAGGTTGAGAGACTAAATTAGGAAGAAGGAGCATTATGTAGTTATTTATCTCTATGTTCTGCCATATACTGGCTGCTTATAACATCTCCAGTTTTTCAGAGCTTGTCAGCAGCTGCTCAAAGATCTTCAAGCTTTACCAAATTGGGGCCATCACTCCCCAAAGTCATTCATTATTTACCCAGAGTTGCCTATCTACACACATAGCTGCTGGGTTATTTCGGATTTTGAATACAAAAGGAAACAAAACACCAAAATCAGCAGCAATGTGTCCCAGTTCAGAGAGACAATCTGAACGTAGCGTGAAGATACGGAACTTCTAGAACTAAGGTGCACTTCGTTTCTTTATTTTATCAAATAAGATGATGCATGTGGCTGTCTCTGTGCTTTTACAAACATTTGCCTGGAGAGAGAAACCAGAATCCCAGTCACAGCTCCACGGGTAGCAAATGCACTTTATCCAATGACTGACTGATGGCGTGTTGAAGCAGCATGCAAGTGCCACTGGACACAATGCTCACTCTCCTACCTCTCTGAATCCCAGATAAATATTGTGCAGCAGCTCCAATGAAAAGCAGGGGAATGCCACAACTTGGAAGGGCAGAAGGCCAAGGATGGGAGGCATGGATTAAAACCCCCAACATTTTGATCACTGAACTCTTGAATTAGTTTTTGCCTTTTTAAGGTAATAGATGCAAAAGGAGAGTAGAGGTGGGTACAGGACATAAACTGATCTAACAGGGCTGGAAAGAAGATGGAGGAGACAAGAACCATCGAAGTTTTGGAACGCCTCTGATATACAGAGATAACAGACAAACTTCTCAGCTTGGAAAAGAGGCTGAGACAAGAGATGACAGATTTATAAAATCATTAATAGCACGAAGAAGATCTGGAAATCAAAGCAGTCTGTGTTGTTTCAATGAAAGACGGAATATCCAATTAAGCAATCAAGAAATGGATTTAAAGTGAGCACATTAAGTGCTTTTTCATACAACACAAGTGCAAGCCCCATTGCTACAGGATGCTCTGAGTAGACACATAAATAGGTTCAGAAAGGGATTAAATTCACAGATGGCAGGCCCATCAAGGCATTAAACACAACCTAATGCAACCTCTGGCTCCAAAAGCCTCTGAACCCCTCAGCTGACAGCAGCAGGGATGACATATGAGGGGCAGGATCATCCTACTGCCACGTTTCTACATGCTTTTCCCTGTGCGTTCACCAGATGCCCTGCTGAAGCCCTTAGGTTCGATCAAGAATGGCCACGCTTACATTTTGATGCAGCAGAGACATGATTGCAGCCCATGTTCTTTTTATAACTCAGATTGTCTGGTCTTGTTTTCTCTGCCAATATGAGAGGACGGTGTATCTGGAACTGTAGTATCTTCACAGCAAATAAGCTGCTCAGTTTATCAGTTGCTGAGTTTCACTTCAGCAGTGAGTCACCCATACAAGCCAATTAGTTAATGTATAGTCTTTCGCCATAACCATTATGGTTTCATTAACCTTCCCAGAACACCTGCTAAATGCCTGAGTCACGTTATCAATAAGAAATAAAGTTGGCAAAATTGGAGAGCTACTCTTAATCTCCTGCATTTTTGTTGATAACACCAACATCAAAGTTGCTGTCTTCTCAAATAACTCAGTGCTTCTTGCAGTCTCCTGACATTTAAGGGCACATTCTCCAGTTAAAGTAATGCCAGCAACGCTGACTGCAACCTCCTTTTATAACTTCATGCTGTGCCATGTTATCTATCACTTTCCCTACAAAAATAAATTGATCATATACTTTTACAGACACACAGTCCCCCTTTTTTATGGCTCCCTGCCCATTTACCCCCCACTATGAACAAAAAATCAAAACGAGAAGCCTGGTATTATATCCAAAGAACTGTTGGCTTCATCTTCCCAGCCCAGCAAAGCTGGCAGTTGGCATCTCCTTCAGAAAAATGCCCTGCTCAGAGCCTCAGTCTTGCATGACAACAGCAATTTAACTAATGTTGCTCCACAATCTATGAACCCAACAGCACAGCACAGGGTGAGAACAGCTTCCAGAGAGGTAGTTTCTACGCTATTTAAAAGCTCGCATGAAAAGACAGTTCGCTAGGCTTAGCCTCATGACACAAAGCACCTACAAGGCTCTTGCTCATCCAGTAGGAGGGAAACGGAAAAAGATGTGACCAGAAAAGCTAAGACTGCAGCCCAACCTGTCACAGACTGCACAGCAAAACCAAAGGAGCAGCCACTGGCTCAAACCTATTCCAGCATTCAGGTCCCTCAGATTCACTTACAATACAGAGATCATCTATGAGTCAATATATGAGTCAATAATGATGTGGCCCATCCAAAAAATGCCACGTACACTGGAAGGAGGTCTTGAAACAAATACCCTTTATCTGCTAAACCCAGATAAGTCACTGGAAGGAAAAAAGACCCACAACTAATAACGCACTGAATGAAAAACCGCACTGATTTGCTGGAGGAAAAAACCCAATGCATTGAAAGTCAGTCTTGTCTTCATCCTTCTTCAGCATCAAGCCATATCTACTCATACCCAAGAAAAGAAGGCACCGAAAAAGGGTGATCAGAATTACTGTCTCCTTTCAGCTAGATCATTCACTTTGAATCCAGACCTGTGGTATTTTGCTTTTTGATGAGAACACAGAAATCAAGCAAATTGTTGGCAGAGCTGATAAAAGCCCTTCTTTCACCCTGTGTTACATAGGATCATTTGGGGGATTCACCTGAAGGGAGTGTTTACCTTTCTCCAACCCTGATGAACTGTCAGCGAAATGACATTGTGCCATCACAAATCACATGTATTTCAGTCTTTATCTGACCTGAATAAAGACAAAAATAATCTCCACAATTACAAGTTTTGTATGCAGAGTGTTTACATCAACTTTCATGCATCATTTCCCTCCATAAGAACTGTGTAGTAGACTTTTCTTTGTGACTCTCCCAAAGATGTTAAACTGAGGTTTAACTTGCAAGTGTCCCCCCTTCATTGTTTTGTGATTTGTTTTTTCTCTGACAGGTTCCAACTATGCTGAGTAGTCCCCATTGCACTGGACACTGCACGAGCGCATCTGAAAACCAGGGCCAGGCCTCAAGCATCCAAGGCTAGGAGCTGAGAGGTCTACCTCCCATTCAATGTCAATTATGAATTCAGTGGGAGTTCAGTGCAGAGCTTCTCCAGCAGATCTGAGCCCTGGCACTTAAATTCAGGCGACTCTGGTGCAGTATCTCGTTTGTGCTTGGAAACAGTCACACTGCAATGCACAAACATCAGTGCAATCTCAGAGATGTACTGGAAACCATGTCCCACTGTATTTTGCCTGCAGAAGCAGTGTGGTCAATATCGTATAGCTAGCGCTGGGGACATGGAAGAGTCATGCTCCATTTCTTGCTCTCTGATGGCCTGCCTTGGTCAAGTCATTTCAGCTCCCTGCGCTTCAATTCTAACTGCAAAGCAGCTAATGGGAATGACCTTTGCAAAGCATTCGGAAAGCTACATTCTTCAACACTGCCTTCCAACACAGCCTTTACATTTAATCTCTTGATACTGGTGCTCTCAACTTCAGAGCTATCTGTGGACAGGAAGGAAAGCAGGCTGAGTTCCTCTCGAACTAACATCACTTCTAAACCATTTTTTCACGTTGGGCCTCATTCTCCAGAATCTCATCAGCTGTGCCCCCAGGTAAATCCAGCCCTGATGAAGTAAGAATTCATTTGGAAGGGCAGAGCCGAGAACTATCATGCTGTCACAAGCACTGTAATAACTTTTGATTTACAGAAATGGAAAAGGAAACCAGGCTTAGGGTCTGTAATTGCCGAGCTGAGATCCTGCCAGACAAGAAAAGAGCATTAACAGGACTAAGCTGAAGTACTTAATATGCTGCCAATACTTCTTGTCCCCAAAGACTGCAGAACTGGATGCTTCACTTACACTTCTAACTGTTGTATTTTTCAGAAAAGCTTCTAGGATGTTCCAGGATTATCAACTTTTAGAGGGAAGGATTCCAGAATTCTGGCTAAAAAAGCAACACTGACAGCAACTTCCAAGAACACGCCTTCTGTCTGGAATGTTACCTCAGAATCCTGATTCACATATTTAAATACCTCCAAATTAACCTAGTGTCAAGGTCATAAAAAGTGATAGCATGCTCGTCTTATAGTAGTATGAATCACGCAACAAAATATAGCAAAGCAGAAGCCCCCAACAGGAGTAATAAAACATTTCCACCCAACTTGACTTATTTATGAAACCTTGCATGCTGCTGCTACTTGGAGCCAACAGTCTGAAGCTGCATCGCACCTCCACTGTACTAGTAAAGTAGAACCACAGAAATCTGGCTTTGCTATAAAACAATAGGCTCGGGGCAAAAGAAAGTTCTCTCTTTCAAATTGCATTATGCAGTGTTGTTAAACAGATCTCACTCTTGCTACCATTTTATTTTGGGGCAATATAATTTCTGCCACTTTGGCACTACTCCAGCAAAGCACTTAGAAAAGGTCTTCACCTTTAAGCATATCAGAAGTCTTGCTGAAGTCAACGAGAAGCGAATTCTTCCTCTCCTTCAAACTAAGCATGTGCTTAGGAACCTTAGTAGGTTCAGCTCTCCATGAGGAGAAGGATTAGGAATCTCTCCTAACTGCTTAACTTTGCAAAGGACAAACATGAGTAACACGTGAAGGGCCAGAGTCGGCCGATACACAGCGTTCACTGTCTGCGTGTCTCAACGGAAGTGAAAAAGACGGAAATCAATCTGCCAAACCACTGAATTTCACTACAGGATACTGGTTCCAGGGTGTATGGGGGCATGTTTCAACCTTTGCTCTGGCTGAGACAACCCACCATATACTTATGGCAGTTCAGAGGCACCGCTTTTTATAAGGTGAGCTCGTTCAGCAAGATCTGGAGGAGCAAGTTCCTATACCAGCCTAAAAAAAGATGGTGAAAGACATGCTTAAAGGTGAAAGCAGTGACAGAAGTGAAGACAGACAAAGGATCCTTCATTTCAGAAAGGAAAAAACCCCACCTGATCTTGAACAAACTTGTGACAAACAGAAAACTGCTGGCTTCACCAAGGAAAATCCTAGAGAAAGAAATGGGTATCTTGCTACTAGCAGGAATTGTATTTGTCTCAGCCTGCAAAGCAAAAGCATGATGTAATTGCAGTCTGTGTTAGCGCCAGTGCCAGCTGAACACAGCGCAGTTAGCAGCAGGAAGACACAGGAGCATAATCTTCAATGCAGAGCTAAAAATCAGCGTACAGACCCAGGTCTCTACTTCAAGAAGCAGATGTGCTGAAGACTGTGCTACAGCAGTTTCACTCAATCCTTGCCTGGCACGATTAAGTCAACCTGACAAAACCTGTGCTTACCATTTGGCTCGACAGAGCACGCTGCCTTGCAGAAATCAGACAGACAAAATTATGCTCATGTTTCTGGAGATCACTGTATTTCCTTATACAGTTCCTTTATAGTTCTGTTTCATGCTGTACAAAGCTGATTGCAGGGTCAGGACTTGTAGCCCTTAACCCCTGACAGGTTTGAGACCACACAACCTGGCTGTGGCAACAACAGCACTATTCGTCATGTTGTTACCCTCACACATGGTATGGGTTCCCCACAGATCTCGAGCTAGCCAGATGAACTGATACCGTGATAGCTCTCCTTAACCATTACACTGAGACAAAATCAAACTCAGGGTATAACAGTGAACAGCTCTGTATGTTTACAGTCATACTGAAAGGGGTCACACACTGGAAGCACAGTCCAAATGACTCTGTCTTGTAATAAATCCAGCTTCTTCAATATATGTAGAAACACTCCTGAGTTACGTGCGCTACCACTTACGCATGTCACTTTAACCTAAGTATTCTTTGTTTTCTCAGCACAAATATAATTAAACATGAACCAATTTTCTATATTTTCTCCCTAAAATATATAACAACTATACACACCAACTGCCCACTTACAGAACCCAGCTCCACAGCCTGCATCCTCGACGGCTACTCCAGGACAAGGTTTTCCTAGCAGAGAGCTGTGCCCTGTTCAGCTGAGCACTAACACAGTCCAGGATCTCGCAGGCTGTACTTTAAATGTGAAGCTTCATTTCTTCACCTCGCTGGAAATTGTAACCTCACTATTGCACGTATGACTCCAGCAAGCCCACCTTACACTGTACAAAAGGGCTGAGTCACTGCTTGTGAGTAACAAAGAAAAATCAGCAGTCTCTCAACCTGTCAGAAATACCCAGTACATTTCAATTAGAACTGCCAACAAAAACCAAAAGCCTCAAGAGAAAGGTGAGAAACACATGAATGGTTAACCCCCCACCCCAGGAATAAAGAGAGAATCCATGGCAGATTGAGCCTAAAATCAGATTAATGGATTATTCTTCTGCAGCATCTATTACACCCCAATGTGACAGATCTTCCAGATGTGCTAAGATGACACAGCGTTACAGATCCCAAGCACTGCACTTGTGATTAAAGGAAATCCTCTGGGAAAACTCGCAGTTATTACCTTTTAATAGTTGAAAAAGAGCAGCATTTGGCCTTTCAATAATAGCCTGGAAACACACCTCAGTGTAAAACTGCAAATACAACTGAAAAGCTGGATAGAATGAAGCAGGCCTGTGTGTTGAAAAACAGGTCTAATTTATGCCGTACAGTGCAGGCGACAGGATCAGCGTTTTTGGCTTCACTTTCGGGCTCTTCACCCACAGATTATTGGAAAGCTTTTTCTTTTTGAGAAACGGACCAGCACTTAGCAACCACTGACCTTTACGTGTTTTTAATGTCACAGGGCTTTTAAAAACCGAAATCTGGTCCAAAATTCCCAGCTAATAGCTGCAATGAAACAGGTAAAAGGAACTAAACAATCGTGGCCAGACAGCTGAAGGGAACTGGCTCTGCTCAGCTGAAATGAATGGATTTCCATCGTTTTAAACCAGCTGGGGACCTGGCACTTAAGACTGAAGTCAGAAAAGCTCGGGCGGGCTGTCGTCAGCTCCCCAAAAATGAGCACGCATCAGATAAACACAGAAATGAAGTGCAGGGTCGGTGCAGTTTGATCAGCCTGTACCCGCTGACTTCCTGCTTTGTCCCTTCCAATAAACTCTTCATTTGCAGAACCCTATCCTGCACGTTAGAAAGCAAAAAAGGAAAAAAAAGGAAAAAGAAAAAAAGCAAAGAAGAAAGCGTTGCTTTAAACACCCCCAGTGACTCACAGAAAAACCCCAAAACAACCCACAAACCTGTTCAGCTCTTCCAAAAGCATCCTGCCACTGAAAAGAAGTGAACGGAAGCGATGATGAATAACAAGCCCCAGCTCTTCATAGGGAAGAGATTGATACTTTCTCTTCTCCTGAGTGAAGGAGAGAAACCCCATGGGGCAGCGCCCGGCCTCTGCGGGGCTGCTGGCGCCAACTGGCACAACAGCCCTGCAGCAGAGCTCCAAGGTGCCCCAGGTCAGATCCGCATCTCCACACCTCGGAAGGGGGACAGGAGGAGGCTGGATTGAACTGCACAGCCGCCCCTGCTGACAGAACACAATGAAATCCCTGGGTTTATTCTGTTTCACGTACCCTGTTAATTCAGTGCAGAGCTCTCTGCCGAGTAAGAGATCAGAGCACACCAGGATAAATCAGAATTGCGTATTGATAATCTCTGCCTTCTCCTAAGTTAGCAGCATGTACCAGCTTTTCCTTGAAATAAGTCTGAAGGGGAGGATCAGATGTCAACCTGAAAGCATGAAAGTATAACTGTCCGTGTTTTACCATTAGGCATAAACAACACTTTGCATTCATGTTTGCCTGTACTTTCCCTTTTAAAAGGCCATTGTGCAAGCAAGCCGCAATTCAGGGAGCATGATCTCAGTTCTATTTCCTTTTCTAAGCCAAGATACGTGAAACACAGGTAGAGTGTTCCTTTCCATCCCCACCACACTGAAGGAATTATACCTGCATTACTATGTCCACACTTTTCCTGAAGTAACTTATTAAAAGGATACCAAAGTCACTGTGCAGAACTTACTCCAAGGCAGTTGAAAGCACTCAGGCTCTCTGGTGACCTGATTGGTAGTTTTGCCTCCGGAAGGCTTAACAGAGCCTGTCATTATGTATGTGATATATCCTACCATAATTAATTCCCTCAGGGAATGACATCCAGAGGAAGCACAGTTCAAATACACAGCGTGCGCCTGAAATTTGACATTTTGAATCGGATTCCCAACACCAAGATGCAGCCATGGAAGATCTGACATTTTTATTTTCTTTGACTGTAGATACATGGCATAAACTAAATCCTGTCATAAAGAGACTGGCTTAAAAACTGTTGAAAGACACAGATAAAAATCAGTGTTCTTTGTTCCTGAACAGATTTAACACATTCAAAATCCAGTAGGTGTTTAGAATCACCATGTGCCATTTAATATAAGATGAAGTAATGGCCTCCTTCAGCCTTAGTGGGAAAGACTCAGAGCTGCAAACCTTTGTCAAATAATTACCCTGTTCACCAAGCTTCAGCATAAGATGATTCCAAGCAGCAGAGAAACGGAGAGACCAGCTATGAATGCCTCAGTACACACACATACTAAGCTGTATGGTGATGAGAGCCCTTTGCAGGCATTTGTCACATCACAGGCCTGAATTACACTAATATGGAACTGCAAGAGAAAGGCAAGAGCGTATGAAAGTATCTAACGCATCTACCATATAAAAGGGTCTTTGGAGGAAAGAAACCCAGGGAGGGTGGGTAGGGATGCTGACTGGGTGAGACAGCTCCTCAAAGCTACAGCGGTGAATGGATGCTTTCACACACATAACCTGTGGTTTTGACTCAGCCATGAGCTGCTCTGTGTGGCTCAGGAAATGAGCCCAGGGAAATGAGCTTATAGAGAAGGGAAAGTTAGCGACTGACATAAAGAGCTGGCCCAGCTTACCGCTACCTCGCTTCAAGAGGCATGCATGAGTATTTCATCTGTGCAATTCCAGGACAGCGCAACTATACCCTTACTCAAGGTAACTACAGCGTTTGCTACCCAGTGCTCAAGGACATCCTGCATCAACTTGCACGAATGATTCTCTCCAACAGAAACGGCAACACAAAATCCAACACGCGGACTAAATATTACCGCAAATTCCATCCTTGAGGTCAATTTCTGTACAGAGTATTCCGGACAACAGTCAATAAACTTCTTAGGCATCTTTCTCCTGAAGGCCTTAGGTAAGTTAGTAAAAGCGCAGACATGTGAGCTGCAATGCACTTTTAGCATGAATGAGACAGAGAATGAATTAATTCGGAGAAACATCAGCTCTGCTGGAAGCAGACAGATTCCTTAACGCATCAGATTTGTGATTGCTTATGGCATGACTGACTTTTCCCCCCATCGTGTGTTTTTCTTCCACTTTGTTCCTGATTAATAAAAGGTTCTACAGTAGCCAGATCTGGCAGATTTGATACAGATGCAGTTGTTTCCATTCGGTTTCCCCCAGGCTCCTTCTCCTTCCACTCTATGCCAAGATCGCAGCTCTGTCAGGTCTCTCCAGGTATAAACTTATTTTTCAGGCAATACCTGCCATCAGTCAGCCTCAATGCAGAATTTTTAGTGTGATTCCAGTACCCAAACAGTGTCATTTCTCCACTGAAAACTGTAAATAAGAATGTAACGTGCTTGATTCACTTGAATCTGGTGAAGCCTGCTTCAGTAAACCCTGCAGATTTATGTATTCCAGATTGCTCAGAAGAGATGACAGCTTGACGTTTCCAATGGATACAAATTCCGGTATTTATATTCAGGATACAGCAAATGGACAACTGAAGCCTCAAGTACAAAAATAACACTTTTGCAAAGCCACTACATGATAACAACTGTAGCACATAAATACCCCAAGCCCATAAAAGCTATCATCTAGACAACTACTTAAGTCGTAGAACACATCATCGACTTGGTTTGCTCTGTTAACATAGCCCTGTAGGAGTTAACCCAGCAAAGACTACCCCAGGAAATGGATTAAGCCAGTGACACATTTCACCTCTCTGTGTAAGCTGTGTGCTCCCTCTTGCCAAACCAGCTAATCGCACTGACAGGGTAGCCTGGTGTGGCTTGGTACAGCTCTGCACCACTCTGAACCGCTCCATCCCCACTTAAGGTACCTCGCTTCACTGCAGGCACCACATGCAGCAGCAGACAGGAGAGGCTCTATTCACATATACCAGCCCTCCCTGCCTAAACTCTGTAGCTGTGAAACTCCCTATGTAACCATGAAAACACAGCCAGGGTGCTGCACCCATCCCTCCCTCTCCACTCCCGTGGGCTACGCGTGGGAACACATCCATGTGACACGTTTCTCTTCCGCTGCCATAAATAAAAGTTAAACTGCAACTCACCTTGTCAAATGAGTCACTCCATGGTTTATTATTGCTACTCAGGAAGCAGGCCTAAATTACAAGAGGGAAAGAAATAGCGCGACTGTTGTGTCTCCACTTGGGCCCTCAGCCAACTTTCCTTTAGTTTTGGAGCGCAGACCAGCCCCAAAGCACCTGTGACTACTTTTTATGAGCACCGTGCACTGGCAGAAGAAGGAAAGAACAACCTCAGTAGTGATTACAGCTGAGTCTTGGGTCCCTTTATCCATGGAACTGAGCTATGCAATCTGTTTTGAACACTGCCACCATCCTGCAGGGAACTGTGATCGACAGTCTTGGGAATTTTGTTCTAGAGAATCCAAAGGATGAACCCGTCTAATCCACAAGCATTAGCTTGCAGACCGCAAATCAAGAGCACAGTTACGCAGGAGACACCGTACAGAAACTGCTGTACTCTTATTAGAGTTGTGACACACCACCACGAAGTTAAATGCTCTTGGGAAAACAACACAAACTGACACTATGCAGAATGAAGCCTGAAACTTACCGCATCCATTAACCCATCCTATAACTGATTTAATAAAACACAGAGAAGGGCAAAAGTTGAGTTTTTCATTAACAACCCTAACCAGAACTGTGCAGCAAAGATAGAAAAACCAGCCAGTTCTACTAATTTTAGACCGCTTCTATTATGGGAGTAAGTGCTGTAGCTGATTTAGGGGAGTAAAAAAAAATCTTTCCAACCATCAAATGAAAGAGATGCATTTAGTTATATCCAGCCAGCTTCCCTTAACACTTCGAACTAAATTGCTTTTCTTTGGGTCTTTTAGGATTACATTTGTCCCCTTAAGATTCATCGTTTTTAATACCCATCCTATAAACGAAATGTAAATGCCATGTTTTAATTAACTGAAGATAGGAAGGAGCCTAAGTCACATTTTTACAGAACACAGGTGTTTGGGTCATTATAGTCGAGTAAACCTCCCGCTCTGGTCTCTGCATTCTGCCTCTTACAACCATCTCCCCATCTTGAACTGGCAGATTATTCTTCCAGACTTCCCAGCCTTATCTGATACACGCTATTGTTATTGCCTGTTAAAGAGCCGTTCTACTCTTCAATCACAGCTGCATTTCAGTGCTGTACAAAATGATGCCGAAACGTTTGATCCATCACAGGGCCACTGGGAGGTTCAGAGTTTCACTGCAAGGAGTCCGTGGCTGCAATGGTTTACTACAGCTACTCACCACTTAGGAAATGTGCTTTTGTAACAGAACAGCTTTGTTGTTTCCCGTCTGCTGGTGGACAAACAAGCATCTGACTGTGTAGAAAAGGGAAACTAGATTTTCTGATTGGCAGGAATGAGCCCATAAAACCAAGTAAGAGCTTGAAATGAATTTTCTCCCTTCCCTCAAGTCCAAAGACCAAATTTTGGCTTTCTCTCACTGTTTTCCCTTCTATTTTCCACACCTCCATTTCCTTGCCTGGTGCTCCAAACACTCCACCACCAAATGGCTAGAAGCCAGAGGCTGTTGCTTGAAAGAGGAAATACATGGAATGGGAGAGTCCACTCCAGGGCGGCAATGCATTTGGTTTTAGTGGAGGCTCCTAATGTGACTTTACATGTCACCCATTTGAGGGGAAGGTTACTGAACTTTAGAAAAGACAATTATTCACAGACAATAGAAGAGAAGGTCAGGGATCTCTCTAAAAACTAATGCTTTCCTAATTTATGAAGCCAGGATAAGGAAACTCACACACAGAGTGTCCAAACACCATCACAGCTTTGGGGCCAATAACTGTGTTTTTGGCTTGCTTCAGCAAATGCCATGCTTCCTTTAAAAATGTCTTCCTGCTCCCCATAAAACATGGGCTTGGCAACAGGAAAGCTCTCCACTGAAGTTTTATGAGACCTTTTTATTAATGGAATAATAATTCTTTTTTATTTAACCATGCTGCCGCTTTTAGGTTAGGATTCCTGTGAAAACTTAACAGAGGTGCGATTCCCTGGTTTCCAAGGGAGGCTGATTCCTGCAGGTCATTCCTGATTCCTGAGCCCCCCGCCTTCAACTGCACCCCCAACGTGTGCAACTTTGGTTTTGGTTAAGTTCTACCTATTACCACTTGCAGCATCCTCCATTACCTTCCTTACTCATTCTGCGATCGCTTGTTACACATGCAGATGAGCACTTAAGACACAGAAGCAGTAGGTATTTATATACTCTTCACTGAAATGCAACAAGCCGTCCCTTTCCAAGTGCTATGAAACTCCATCCTGGACTGCCAATCCTGCTGGGACTGCCAACCCCAGCACAGCACGGCTCGGCTCTGCCTGACCCCTTCAGCCTTGACTCAACCAGCTCTTCTTAGGAAACCTGCAGAAACTTCATTATCACAGTGCCAAACTTGCTTTAAATCAGCCTCTAGTTCCAAAAGTGCTCAGATTATAAAAAGCTCAACTGCAAAATTGCCATTTCTTTAGGAAAACAAGTTTAAAAAGCAGGAATATAATGAGCACGTTTCCATTTGAAAGCAAAAGGAACAAATCCTTCCACAGGTTTTAGGAAGAGAAATAAAAAATGAAACAAAAAAAACCCCCACCCCAAAAGCAAACAAATGGAAATGCCTAAATAACTTTGAAAATAGAGTAGCAGCTATTAAAATAGCACTGCACACAAAACTGATAAATAAGCATATTTCAGGGGCTGGATCAGACACTGATGTCCTGCTCATTGGAAATATTCCTTCGCTAGCTAGAAACTTTGTTTTGTTACTATAGCTACTCTCACTGCAAGTGGCCCTGACTAAGGCATGAGGCATTTGTTATATAAAACCTCGACACAACTGCAGCCTTAAACTTCAGAAAGTACCGGCTCTGCGCACAGTCCCGCTTGCAAATTCTATTCCAAGACCAACTCAAAATGCCTCACGCTGATTAAGGCGCACAGCTTAATGGCACTGTTTAAGTGCTGAACTCATAATCAACATTGTTCATGATACAGGCTAAAACTGTGAAGGAATGTAGATGGACTGAGCAAGACAAGCAGTGACTTCCTCCCTGGACAATTATGCTGTTGGCAGTGGCTGCCACATACAGGAGAAATTGGCAATTGGGTTTAATAACATTTGCTGAGAGGCCATTGAATTTGATGGGAGAAAAATGCCTGTAGCCAGTTTGAAAAGCACTGGGTAGAAAACACACATCCTGCAGAACTGTGAGGTTTGGTTTTGTTAAGTTTCATCAAACGAAGCTGATAAAAACGTAGCATCAAGAAAGAAAATAAAAGAAATACCCTCCCTTCCTTGGCCTTTAATGTATTCTGATTTCACAGGGTTTTTTCTTGTTCTTCTGGGGGATATTTTCAGCCAAACTGCTATTATGCATAATCTTGGAGAAGTGGTTTATGAGATCCCCAGTGAAAACAGGGAGATGACAGGGCTTCACTTTTTAAGGTACTCATCCGATGCTGATACTCCAGTACTATGTGCCAGTCCGACTCAGGCCATCTGCATTGTTCTCAGCTCTACTTTTTCCCCTACTTGGGTAGGGTAAAACAGTGTGGCTTTTCTTCCCTTCAGCTTGAAATCCAGGCACTAAGCTTCCTCTTAAAAGGCCAGCAGCCCAAACAGAACCTGCTCAGAAGTGATGATAAGCACTTACAAGCACCGAGATCAGAAAACCCATCTGTTTGCACACTTGTTTTCCTGCAGTAAAAGCGCTGCTTAGGTTGTGGCCAAGCCAATGACTAGCGGTTTCTTTGACCCAGGGTTATATAGTTCATTTACTGAAATGGAAGATGCAGCCATTTATGCTACATAGTTTAAGCTTTAAGCAATCTGAATGCTAGAGAAGACTCTTTCCTTTCCCTTCCTCCCTCGGCACTGACACCCTGTACTATTCTTAGCGTGCAGAAATCAGTGGTGTTAATTTCGGCGTTCACACATCAGAGGAAGCATTTAGAATTTATTCATTCATTTGTGAGAACCTGTATGTGGCTTTGTCCTTAATGATAGAGCAACACTTCTCCTTCTTAGCTGTGACATTATTTGCAACCAGTCTTACAGCTTATTAACAGCCTCGTAAGTGCTGAAGAGCAAATCTGCCCTATCCTGTAAGAAACATGATTTCCTTAAGGTGCTGTTTGGACACAGAATTGCTTCATTGGTTCTTCCCTGTACTCACAGAGACACCTAAAACCATGATTTCTCTCTCTCCCACGACTTGGCAATTAATCCCACACTAATGGCCTAGTCTATGTAGGCAAATAATGAGTACCTGCTGGAATACATAATTTGTGAGCACTGCTGCTAGCTTTTTGTGGCATGGCAACTTTACACTGTACTGTCGCTTATGCTGTGTTAGAGAAAATAAGTTATTTTTCAGCTAGGATATTGCTTATATCTAGAATTCAAGGCACGTACTGCTATAACTTGCAAAATGAGACACTGGCTCTGCCATGCGCAGGGGCCCCTTAGATGAGATCAGAAGTGGATATTGCCGTGCCTAAAATACATCTTTTGCAATAGAAGTTTGCAGGAGAACTAGGTGGAGAAATGAGCAAAGTCTAAACTAATACCTGATGTACATCCAATGATAAAAGTGTATTCCAAGGATTAGGAATGCTCTGAACTGGTGAGGCATCGGAAGAAGATATTTCATTCTTGTAAGACCAGTTTTACCTCTAGAACACCACGAATCTGTACTAGAATCCTCTGCATGCTTTCCAATGCAGCTATCACAGCTAACGAGCCGCATACAACATCCCTTCCTGCAGCTTATTTTGATTCTGTCGTTTACAATATCATCATAGGGCTTAAATAATAAAACTAACATCGCAGAAATTTAACATGTGTTTGTTTTTACACCCCCTAAGAAACACACAAACACGCACTTGGACATCACCACCCTACAGGGTCTCCCTTCCTCTTCTGCACAGGACTATGCCCCTGCTACGCAAACCTGTGTGCAGGCAGCCACCAGGGAAGCAGCAGGCAATTGCTGGTTGCCACTGAGACGGAAGCAACATAATCCCAGAGTTGCTGGTAGAGCAGGTTTCAACACCTACTGTCTTTGAAAATCACCTGGTGTAAAGGCTCCAAAGAGCACATCTATTACATTTTGGTTTTCTTTTTTCAAAGTGGACTTGAAAAATCAAACCTTTTTCCAGCTGGCATTTCCAAACTGCCAATGGGCAGCTTCTTGATTAAGGGGGGACACAGTTTATACCCCTGGCAACAAAAGATTCTCCAAGCATTTCCATCTGCTTTAACACTAGAGCAATAAACAAGAAATGGTACCCTCCAGTTTAGTTTCAAGAGAATGCTTCTGATTGAAAGATAATTTAGTATATGTACCCTGACTCCTACATGCAATTGTGTAAGAAAAAGCATTAATCCACATAAGCACTTTGGATGCAAAAAAAACCCCTCCAAATGATTAACTCTCCATACCATGGTGCACAGCTCTAAACAAGTCTTTCTATACCACAGCACTATCGAGGAGCTTCAGAAAGGCAGAGGAAGTCTCTGTGCTCTCCCTCTCAGGAGCCATTCCTTCCAGAGGCTTAGGAACAGCACAGATTAAAGCAATCCCAGGTAGATAAAGGATCCCCTGGGGTGAGATCAGCACAGCTGGCTGGCAGTGGCATGAATACCCAAAATGAACACTGGCCCCATGCCACTAACTAGCAGCTTCCTGAGGTGCACATTACTGGAGCTTTGTTTTAACCCAGTACATGGGACATGTGAGCCTTGGGGACTGCTGTGCGCATTAGCACGCACTTGGATAGTGCTGGCCAGGGAAATCTTGGACCCTTTTGCTCTCAGAGTCCCAGTCTGCTATCTAGTGCTAGTTACCACCGGTGCTTTGCCTGCTTTGCCGCAGTCACTGCAGTTTGATATGTTCAAACTAGTCAATGCCTAGCTGAAGAGCTGCTGCACAGTCCAAGGCAGCCCACGGGGCCTGAAAGGCTCATGAGCGTGAACCCAAGCAGCACAGATCCATGTCTCTATGGAGACTGCCAGAAGCAGCCCAAGGAGCTGGGATGAATCCAGCCCAGCCATATCCCCAAGAGGAGCAGCCCCAGCAGGATGGACATACCCTCTGCAACTGGTGCACCAGCTGTTTCGTACTCCCAGTGAGGATGGTCCAGCAGTCAGCATCTATCATTCTGCATCCTTAAGTGTCAGGGAGCACCCCGCTCCTGGCAGGGCCATGGATGCTGACATGGGCACCTGGGGCTGGGCAGATGCCACACGTTCCTCACCTCAAGTGCCATTTTTGCAATACAGCCTCTCCAAGCGCTTCCACTGCAATAGTCTGGGGAGGGCTGGAAAAGACTTCGAAGATGATCCTCATGCCTGTATTGTATCCCCTTGTTTCATGTTGAGTTATGTCATTCTTACTTTGTTACGCTGCATACTTAAGTATTACTGCAATTTATTAAGCCAAGCAAAAGATTTTTTTCCCCCTTTCTACCCAACAGAGCAAATACGTAATTTTTGAAGAACCAGACAAAATGATTGGTTATTGAAACTGATGGGGTGGGAGGCACAGCTTCCTCTTTCAGCCAGTAGCACAGCTCCTTGCAGCTCCCTTTGCCCACTGGCCATCTCTCCTGCTCGTCACACTGATTGCAGTGGCACGCTACAGTCTCAGCTGGGTTCAGAGAACCACTGCGTACTCTACCATCAACAGAAGGACACTGACCTTGTCCTGAGGAAATAAAAAGAAAAGCTACAGAATAATCTCAAGTCATTTCATGTGCTCAGATGGCAGATACAAATGGCCAGATTCCAGGTTGGAACTAGATGATCTTAAGGTCCTTTCCAACCCTAACTATTCTATGATTCCATGATTCTATGTTCAGGAGTCTCTTCACTCTGAATGTCAGCACAACTGCTTACAGGTACGATCTCCCTTTCAGGTGGTAGTTACCACCCTCTTGCCACTTGTCCAGCTGATAGAGGCATATGGAGCAGAGGTCACTGCACTCATTTCCTAACCTGCCAGATCCCAAGTAGTTCACATTTCCAGCCACAGCGCTCAGAAACACAATTCGACATTTACTTGCATAGTTCTGGGCTGAATTTTCTGTTGGTGTATGTAGGAACAATTCTGTTACTGACTGTGGCACTTGATGAGGCCATTTAGCTCTCAATCCTTGTGCTCACCCTTCCTCCTGATACAGTCTTAAGATAAACTTACTGCTGAGCTAGATGCAGAACAGAAAAGCTTCAAGACAAGGTGAAAATGAACAAAGGAAAGACAAAAATTATTCCTATTATCTGCTTGGCGTTGTAAAAATGTTAGCATATTGAGAAATGTACATGAACATTTTAAAAGACATGTTGGTAACACAGAACTTCCACGTCACAGCCTCTCCTTCGATTATAACATTCATCATCCTTTTTCCTTTACTAACAAAGACTAAAACATTCAGTACCATGAACACTGACTAATATCAAATACTATGACTATGCCTGTTACATACTTGGTTTGCAAGACATTTGTGTCAACAGTACACTTCTTCAGTGAGAAGTACATCTACCATCTAAGATGCAACTATTGCCAGTGCTTCTGGGACAGAGAGGAGCAAGGGCTTTCCTTGTTTTCAGAAGTGAAAAACCACATTTGTGCCTGAAAAATTACTGTATTCAGTTTCTGTTCCCTGGTGAGTTCTTCAGAAAGTCTGAACATATCCCCCCTCCCTCCTCTTTTTGAAGAGGAAAATAATAAAAACCAAAACATTTTGTACTCATCAGACAAATAAATACTCTGAGGGCCTTAGAGCAGAAGTCACTCGAGTCTGAAATTTCCAGCTGGAGAGGAAAATAAAGCCAACCCTTTCATTGAGCGATCAGAGATTTATACTCATCCGAGACACAACATGGCTCGATCACACTGTGATTTCTTGGAAAGTAATTTACTGTGCTGAAGAACAATTTGTTAAGCGTAACATCCGTGCCTCTATTTCAGGACCTGTGTTTTCCAGAAATTATTACCATCAGCAATTCTCAGTAAATGCTAATAAAGCTGACATTCTGCATGTTCAAAAATGAATTCCCAATCAAGAAATGACTCTTGATCATCCTTGCATTTGAGGGGTTTTAAAGGTCTCAGGAAATCCAGGAATGCCAGAGGAAAAAAAAAACCCATAAAAAATGACCCAACCAAACCCATCTTCCTCCATTCCTCTGGTGCCTTTGAGTGCCTCAGGAAACAATTTCAGGTTATCAGATCTGTATGTTTGACAGCAGACTTCCCACAGCCTTCACCTTCACTAGATGCACAGACATGAAAAACAGCCGAACAGGGTGTTTCGCTTTCTCCTTTGCCCATATAATGAAAAACCCCTGAAGGAGTTCAGGTCAAGAAGGCTCTAACCATGTTTTCCAGCAGAACTAACGTCTCAAGCTGCTAATAAATGGTGGTACCCTATGCAGCCCCTCGGTATCCATGTGTAGCCCCACAGCAGGAAGGGAGGGTTTAGAGCTGGGCTTCCCACACCAACCCCACCTTTCCCCCTTGGTTGTCTCCTTGATTTCCAGGCAGGAAGCATGCCTCAGGTCCTCCTTCTGATCTCAGTGACCCAGGTCTACCTTTGGAGTTCACGAAATTGCCTGGTGGGAACACTGATCCCAACTACCAAGTCCCTCCTCACACCGGGTAACCCCTACATGCATGGACTATAGCTGAACTCTAGCCCACAGAGTTCCTACTGCCAACTTGACTCTGCTGCCCAGACAATATACACATGTTGGTTTTCAATATATCCCAGCATTCAACATAGACAGTCAGGGCTCCTAAACACTTCCTTTGAATATAAAGCAGAACATCCAGCAGGTGCTTGAAAGACAGTGGCACTTAGCAGGGAGAAACGTGCATGTTGGGGGACTAATTCACTGATAGGGCAGGTATCTACGGCGCACTGAAGTGAGCCAACAGGAACCAAAAAGCATCTTCATCCAGGTGAGAAAGGACTGGCAAGAAGTTAATTGTGTAAGATAAATGTAAGTAGAAGAATACAAAATGGACATTTTGCTCTTTCCAAAAGCAGCAGTGCTGAAGGATCAGACTTTATTCCATTAAGGCCTGACTCATCAAAGAAACACAAATTTTAAAGATCAACAAATAACATAGCCAGTTATTACTGCCACAAAGCGGTTTGCAGGTTTCATTTTCCTCTGGCTTATCAGTAGTCATTAAGCCTTAAATGTCATGTCAAAGCAAGCCAGCAGCCCCAACAAATGCACAGCAGGGATACACACCAGAACATGCAAAGTCTGAGCTTACAATCCCAAACACAAATTTACTGATGCTCCCTTATGGAACTTCTCCCTTTTACACAAATAAATTTGATTAGCAACTATCTCATCGCAAATGAGCCATATTCATCAGTCAATTCCTGCATTTTGGAATTTATTCTTACATTTCTGAAGTGAAGCCTATGCATTTGCAGCACTTGTGTTACCTCTCAATGCCAAAACTAGCATCTGGAAGCACTGCTGCTCACTATAAAGGTTTTTAATGAATGGAGGCAGTAGCCATTTACTCAGGTGGCAGGAAAAAAGTTATTATGAAGTAAAATTGATCTTTCATCTGGAGGAAAGACTCAAACCATTGCCACTAAGGTTGCAAAACTGCAGAGCTGTTCGTTCTTTTCATTTCATACTAAGAAATTAAGTCTTCAATAGGTTTCCTGTGTAAGCTCTGGTTTACTCCTTTTATTCATATCCTGAATCCTGTGCTATGAGGGAATGGAATCCTCCCCAGGTACCACTGAATCCTTGCATATAATTTTAAGATTGATAAGTACACTAACACAGATCTGTTCCTGGCACAAACAGATACGAGCCAGCTAGGCAGATATTTCTTCCCACTGCATTAAGATGCTGGATAGAAGGCTTATGATGCTCATCTGCTCAATTTTTGTCTTAGATCAGACTGTGACCTTTAGAAAGGGGTGCTTATATCTGTTTCAACCTGCCAAAACAGGAATCCAATCTTGGACCTGTGTTATGATTAACCATAAAGTCAGAAGACTAGCTTAAAGCTCTCCCTTAGTATATCAGTATCATTACCTGTTCCACAGAATATAGACCTAATTATTGCAATGTACCACCAAGGTTTTTTTGTTGATATTATAAAATTATTTATAAAACCAACAAGGAATCATAACATGCCAACAAAGACAAACATTCATGGTTGCTATAGCAAAAAGCCCAATCTCAACCTTTCTAAATCTACATAAGACATCTCTTTTGTTTAAGTGAAGCATGTATTCTGAAAACAGAATACATGTTTTGCACTCTTGTACCACAGTACTGTCATATCACCTAAGTACATACTTCCATTTTCTATTGTACTTGTTATTGTCTTGGGCATCAGCACAGATATAAACACATTTGTGGGTCACTCTCACCAGCCAGTGTGTGGACACATCACTACAAGAAGTCAACCTACACGAGGTCCACCCTTAAGAGTTCTGAATATCCTATTTATAAAACTTACCTAGTATGATGAAATGCTACAGCCAAAATATTAATATATCCTTGTTTTAGATCCTCAGATCTTGCATCCGTGAGGAATTCAAGCAACACAATATCTTGAGAACCTCAACAAGTTTGATTTATCACCATGTCCGCTGACAAGATGCACCAGACTTCCTTGCTTCTTGCCTAATGATGAACTGCAATCATATAGGCAGGCTGAGCTGACTCTCTAAAGCCATACTTCTAAAGACACGTGAGGTCACCACCACTTCTGTGGTAGAACCATTCTCCAGCACGCACAATCGTATTACCTGGGAGTGAGGTGGGAGGTACAACTATCCTGACAAAAACTGTAGGAGGCCTAAGACAAAGGTTTGCAAACCATCCACTGACAGGCAAGCGACTCCTTCTTACTGACGAAGATTATAGGAAAGACGGCAGTTCTACATTATGGCTGCCAATAATATTACAGTTCTCCACTAATACCCATAAAGATATTGCTCAAAGAAGACAAGAGATGCTTATTCTCAACATACAAGAAACAGCTTGACAAGTAATGGAAAAAAAATAAATCAAACTGGAGATGCCAGTTTAATCACGAGTTTGGAGATTCTGATTTTGCACTGGGGATTTTCTGTAGTGAATGGAAGCACCTGGTAAATGGCATCGCTTATACACCACAGAATGGCTCTCCCTACAGTAAGACTGCACCAGGCTATGACAAATCTTGCCAGATGATTACTGCACACATCCTTAATGAAATTAATGTAGTAGTGAGGAAGTCAAGGACATTTGCTACCAGTAAACCACTTCTAGAAGAGGACTTTGTATTTTGAGGGCTGGCTGTAGGAAAAACACCACAAACCTTTCTGCTAAAATAACACACAATTCCCCATGCAAAATTTACTTCCTTTATTTTATTGAGGGTCTCCCAGGACATATATTTCATATTTCTTTGCCGTCTGAGCTTTCTTTGCGCAACATTTACAGTAATTGCTTTCATGATAGCAAATATCTGGGTAGAACAAAAGCATCTGCATTTGACAGCTACACTGCTCTAAAACACCAGCCCACCTGCTTCTTTTTGAGTCTTTATTTGTAGAATAGCAGCACTTTCCAAAAGTTTTCAGCTATTTCTCTTTAAAACTAGTTTTGAGACTCAAAGCAACAGAATAGTGACTTACACTTTAGGAAAGAACAGAAGGAAGTAGCTATTCACTTAAGAGTTACGAGTCCTGTACCACATGCAGAACTGATACAGATACAAAGACATGATCGTTTAATGAAACATTCACCATCACACTGAGCAGCAATTAGAAGCTGTTGTACTTACACCAGAAGAATGTACTGTTGTAACTTAAAGGGGAGATGCCCAGGAGACAAAAAACAAAGTAGCAAACAACAGAACAGGTTTTGATAAGCAGTCTGGGAGCAATTATAAAGCAATAGAGTACCCATAATATTGATAGCCTATTTCCAACCTTAGGGTAGGTACAGACCTTATCCTTCAATGCAGGGAGCTAACCAATTAGAGATAAAAGATGACCAGAGAGCAAAACAGTCCTGGTAGAGTGGGCGAGTCAGGAGGACAAAGTCAAACTTACACAAGTGAAACACGAAGGAGGAAATATTACTCCCTGAAGATAAAGGATCACATCAGACAGGCTCTGTGGTGAGTTCTGCAGGCTGCCAGACCTATGGGTCTTCTGCACGGAACACTGTGAGGGGTCAATATAGGCTTTAAAAGGGGAAATTCTTTCTTTCTAGAAAAACAACGCATTATTTTAAGATCACCTGGAGGGGAAGAGGGGTAGCTCACTAATATTATTTCTTCCAGGTAAAAAGATCTATCCCCAAAACGTAGAACACTGCCCCAAAGGATGACCTTTGAGTTTGAAAAAATGGAAGTAATCCATCTTAAGAAAGGCTTGTAATCAGCATAATTCACCTAGAGGGGAGATAGCGGATGCTATTAGGAGTCTTCTCTCCCAGATTAAGCTTAAGACAGTGCTTTGGAATATACACCAAAACTAACTGCTGATACTGCATTCACTAACTTCTTTTAAAAGCATACCAACATTGGCAGGATGTACAAGCACTGAAGTTTTATCGTGGGCAGCCTGCCCTCACAGGAGTCGGTGCTTTTTCAGGTGAAAACCCTGAAAAATACAGACGATACCTCCCATGTAAAGGTTGCCATTATTTCTATCTTTTTATATTCATGGCAAGGCAGTGTATTTCTACTGCTTCACCCCATCTTGCAATATGTCTAACATAGCTAGCTCTCATTCTTCCTCCATCCAGTCTTCCTCCATCATTGCTTGACAGCGCATCTAAGTGCTCAAATTCAGCCATTCACTGATTAATGTCACGTGTTTGTTACTATATGCTGCCTTTCAATCAGAAGTGATCTTCCCAAGTTCTTTTTTTTTTTGAACAATTTGTGCTTTTGGATATCCAGCTGTTCTTCAACATTCTTCTCCAACAGTTTGATCCAAAACACTCCGTTCATCTCTCACTGTACTCAGTGTCTAGCTTTTGTATCTCTCCCTCCCCATGCATCAAACCAACCACTGAAATGTGAAGTACGTGTTTAAGTTTAAACAACACTCCAACAAGCAGCGCTTACATTCAGGGCACTGCTATGGGGCTCATGCCAAAGGATGCTATGTGTTAGCTGAGCAATGCAGTGTATTTTTTCCAGTTATTTCAGCCATTAACCAACTACATGACATTGTGAATGATTACTTCTTTAAAACACACAACGGAAGAGTTTAATATGAAAATAAAGAAGCAGGGACAAACTCACCTTAATGACACACAGAGACCAACAAAACAGTATGAGCTGTCCACAGTTTGGCCAGCTAAGACCTTAATTTTTATGTATTTTCTTTTGTTCAGTATATACATCCAGTTAATGCTTTAATTTTTTGTCATCTACAGAGCCGTAAAGTCCCTTAATGCAGATTTCACCGTCTTTTCTCGATACATGCCATCAAACTTGGCTTCCAAAAAGAGCTGCCATTAGGAAGGAAGCCCTCAGGCACCACATTATACAGTTGCCTGGTTCATATCAATATGAATTGGGAAAAATAATCAACCCCTTCTAAATACAGCTTTCAACTCATGCAGTTGAACTTGCCTATTTACATGAAATATCCTGTAGTCATTCCACATAGTAGTAAAAGTTCCTACAATTTTTCTGTAAGCCAGTAACAACTGGGGATACATAATACCATCAGGTTTTGCTCCCTTCAAAGAGGTTTCACAAAGCACTAAAGCCCTCCTAGCACAAACTGTACTTTAGACCTCTAGAGAGCCTGAAGCAGTTGCAGATTGATGCAAACCACAGGTATAGTCCGCAGTCTTCTTGCTGCTGCCCCCTCCCACCGGATTCCTGTTCTCCTCTCTCTTCAGAAATGCTTGTTAAAATTTTCATTTCATTTTTTCCTGTCACACTCTTTCTCCATTCCCTCACTCATCACTTATTTGCTGGCTGGTTTAGAGAAAGACACGCACAGACAGGCTGGCGATAACAGCAGGCAAGAAGCCAGCCCCTACTCTTGCATCTGTGTGTACCTGTGAACAGTCTCACTGCCAACTGTGTTACGTACCACAGTGCACGCAGGGAGCTAAGAGGGGCTCTTCCAAGAGCACACACTCTAGAAAGTCTGTGTCTGGGAACAAGCATGAAACTGTGGCTTTCACTACCAGTGTTAATCATTTCTATCAGAAACAACCTGTTCTGCTACTCCCTCCTTGCAAGGTCCTTCCGCACATGAAGAATGGTGCTGATAGAAGCACAGGATATAATATTGTTTCCCACTTTGGGGCAATCAGATTATCAGACAGCATAAGGGAATCCACCCAGAAGTCCTCCAAGCTGCTTTGCACACGCTGTGTTTTGTCCTCGCCCAAAACATAAATTATCCATAAGCGCTAGAGGAAAGATCCAGGACTTGATAGACCAGTTGGTCGATCTGACATGGCAAATACTCTGCTCCTCACATAAATAACCATTTTCTTCTTCCTCTTCCTCTGTCTTATCTACCTTTGAGTGTTTGAGGTCCTCAATGAACATCTGACCTTTGACTGTAAGACATGAGCTTTTTTACTGTGCTTACTACTTTCAAACCACAAAACACAATTTAGCAGTGACTGGAGTACTTCCTGTTTCAATCATACCCGTGTTCACACCCTGAAGAGACACTGGCATCATTTTAAAAGCTTCTCCATTACTAATTCTCATTTCATTCCATTCTCAAAGATGTGCACAGACAGTCCTAGCTCCTCACATACGCAAAGTAACTAACCTCAAAAACACAGGCAGCAGAGCTATTTTAAATGGCAACATGCAGCTTAAAACCAAAAGCATTATATGCTGACATAGCACCATAGTTCTAAAAGATCCTAAAGCATTCAAGCTCGCATTTAGATAGGCTTTGTCTCACTTGGGACATTCTAGTGCTCTGGTTTAGACAATGTCCCAGTCAGCCGCTGGACAACACCTGTGGAGGATGCTCCCTCTCTCCAGAGAAAGCAGGCTGTCTAAAGACAATGCTGCATGGGTTTAAAACATCAGTTAAAGAGTTGGTCTTGAGCATCGCAACAGGATTTCCTGCAGTTTGGCTGGAAAACTCAGCCAGCATGCCATCACCACAGAGTATCGCAGTAGCTGGATATTTTTGCACAGAACAGACAAATTCATTGTTTTGAAAGGTCACGAACAGTAAATTGCAAGGAATTCAATTTATCTCCCTTGGATGGATGAAGGACTGAGTCAAACACAGAACACTGGAAACCTCTGGCTCCAAGAAGTCTGTGCTGGTTCAGACCTGCTCTTAGGCAGCCAAACCATCCTTTCAGCTACACGTTATTACAACTTGTGATTTTCAACTGGTATTTTTCCCTGTGATGTTGCAGCGAATTGCGTCGTACATGAGCATCAAAAGAATGGTCAATAAAATGAAGAATTTGTTTGTCTTTAACCAGGGAGTTTACCATATACAAAATGATTTGTGATACAGACAGACATCATCACAGATGCCTCACACTCATTTTTCCATGTGTAAAGTGACATCTGAAAAAGTAAAGGGAGATACATGGAAGAAAATGCCATCAGCACAATACAGAAAGACACACACCGGAAAAGCAAATAAGCACAAAGATTAATTTTGAAAGCCTATGAAGACAGAAAATCAAAAGAATACCCTGAGCTTCACACGTTTTAGCTTCACAGTACAGCCAGGAGAGTGGCACACCAGTAGCCCACCTGATTTAACAGAGCTAGTGAGCAGACCATTCCTGTCTGGATGTACCACATCATGCTGTAACTCTTACCTAAAGCTTTCTGGGTACTCAACCACAGCCATGTTGATAACATCCAGTGCATGCTGATAGTGCTTCTGAGCTGAAAAGAGGAGGGCCAGTAGATGAAGTGAATTCATGTCATCTCTGCACAGTTGCAGTGCTTCTTGAAGATGTTCTATAGCATCAGAAATCTGGAAAGAGATGGGGGTAGAAATAAAGAGAACACATTTCTCCTTCAGTCATATGTTATATCCCAATGGTAAGAAAAAATACAGTCATTAGAAATGATAAAGAAATCCTACTTAGGCACCTAGGAGAAAGAGTTCTGCCATCTGAACAGTTTGCCAAAATTAACAGACTGTGCTGCTTAAAGAAAAACCACACGTTCTGGAGAAAGGAGTCTGCAGCGTTACTATATCACCACCTACGAACAGGAGCAGTAGACTTGATCCAATGAACCCCCTCTTACTTTGACATGGTGCTTCTGTGCTGTGAACATCTCCACTACAACGGCCCTATTCTCAACTCCATTTCCAGGATGGGTGGTTGCTCTTCACCTGAGGGAGAGCATTACACATCTCTGGCTCATTTTGTCTCTTGTGATGGCTGTACAAAGTCTTTCAAGACTTGGATCAAGAACACAAAAATTGGAATGTTCAAGGGTAAAAGGGTTAATATAAAAGAGTCAAGTAAATAAAAGAGTCAAATGCTGTCAGAAAAAGAAATACCTTTGCTAGCATCTATGTAAAGACACACACAGCAGCAGCATGTCTTTAGAATAAAGTCTCACTTGGCAGAAAACATCTATAATGAATGCAAGTGTTATCACATGCTCTTTGTGATCTAATACCCTATTTTAGGCTATCTGTTCAGAAGGGAACTTCTTTAGCAGATTTTCTTTCCTTTGGCTACCAGTAAGTTTTCTATGGAGAGTTTTTTATAAGGTTCTCTAGTATCTGAAATTCCTGTTACTTAGGTTATTCCAGATCTGTGTTTGGCCCTGGAAGCCGTCAGAAAGCAAGACAGAAAATGAATACATTTCTTTTCCTCATCTATATTTCCCCTCCCCTTCCCTTAAGGGATGGAGAATATATTTCCTTCTTTCCTACTATGAGAACTTCCCACCTAGCAAAGCTCTGCAGACACTGGCATACCACCAGTATCAACTTCCCACCACCTCCACAGATCACTCAGAAAATCAGGCAGCACATAACTAAGGAAAGCACAATGACACTGCCTGCTGTTACAGCAGAGGTTGCTGGTTTTGCAGATGCCAGGTGTCCTTCAGGGAGCATGGTACATATGCTGTTCATGGGACAACCTAATCCTAATGTGCAAGTGACATTTCTCTCTTACTGAGCATACGCAAGCCAAGTTACTCAATTACTCTATTACTGGTGACTACACGCAAGTCTGGAGATCAGGGCAACTGCTCCAAAGACATAACCCCAAACTGGCATTTGGCCCAAAGCTTCAAAACTGCTCAATGTCCTGGCTTACATTCAGGTTGGGATATATGACTGAGTGCTCAGCATTAGTGAATTACTGCTTGTCAGTGGAGCTACTTGAACCACACATGTTATAGCCCACTGCAAAGCTAAACACATTGGCTTTAATCACTAATATTCCCTCAGCAGCTCCCTAGGACATGTTTTCTTACAACGTAAAACCACTGACAATGAAAAGACAACAGGCATGAGACTGTGGTGGGCCCAGATCTCCCCATCCATGAAGTTCTTCAGTAGGTATACCAGAGGTATATAAATTCGATCTGCTAAAATAAAGGTGCTATGAAGGCTCTGCTCAGGACTAAACCACCTTATTTTTTCTATTCTTTTGTTTCAGACCTGCACAAATAGTCATAAAGAAATTCCAAGTTTGGGGAAAAGTAAGTTCATTAGAAGAAAAAGAAAACCTACCAACCAAACAACTGGAGGGAGCTTTGAGCATACCTGTCCCAGCTGACCCTGCTTTGAGCAGGGATTGGACTGGGTGATCTCCAGAGGTCCTCGCTGAACTCCACTGTTCTGTGATTCTATTCAAAGACTTGGGAAGGTGATCCTAATTTGCTAGTATTGTAAGTATAATACTTACAAGTAGTGTCTTTACTGAGGGGCTTTGAAACTGTAAAGACACTTGACCTTACTTGCACACCCATATACAAACCAAATCACTGAGACTGCTTTATATGTGCAGCTGTCTGATGATCACACAACTGCAAGCTCATACCCCTGACAGAGGTCAGCTATCAAAGAAGCTCCCCAATTCTGTCGTAACATACGTGAAATGAAGCATCACAAAAGTCAGTTGTGGTCACCCCTGCAAACATGTGCCTGCTGAACAGGCAGTCACATACTATTGCAATAGATGCAACCTAAATTAATTTCCCCCTGTTCTGTAGAATAGGGCTTGTACTGGTAACATCTCATTTCAGTGCTTCACTGCAGCGCCATCAGAGTCGCAGGCAGTGGCTGTTTTTGAAAGTTAATCACGCGTCCCTGACACCTGATTGTTTAACTTGAGCTCAAATAGATTCCTTAGTGCTGTAACACCATTAGTAGCCTACACAGTATTGCTGCTTAGTTAGAAGCAGCAGACAACACAGAGATAAGAAAAAATAACCTTTGATATGATGAGCCTCTATTCTTTATGGGAGGCATTACACAAAATAACAACCTGCAGCAGACCAGATGCAACAAAATGCAAACTAAATTTCTACAACAATAAGAGCAAGATATTTGGCAGAAGTCAACATAAACTTCGTTTGAAGACCAGAGAGCACCAATCTATTGACAGATGCCACAGCCTCCTTATTTAAGTAACTCTGTAATATGAGAAAGATGGAAGCTGGCAGCCCAGATGGCACCCTGAAACTTCAGGGCTGTATCAGAGGTAGGCTGTCAGTTCAAATCCCCTACAAGTGCTGTGCTCAGAGTAACCTTATTTCAGCTAGGCTGCAAGTCCGAGTGGGGCCTGCAATTAGGAGATGCTACCCTTCTCCGATTCATCTTCCTGTTAATAAATATACCACACATCTTCTGCATGGCACACAGGTATATTCAGATCACACTGATTAGGAAGCAAAGATACTGCAGTAAGCCAGAAATAGCATCTTGCAGCATTACCAAAATAATGCCACAATATGGATTGCATCGGCTGCCTCTTATATAACAGGATTTATATCAATAATTCTATGTGCTTCCTTAAAAACAATGCTGGGATGTTACAACTGCACGTATAAAAAGCAAAGTGGTATGAGTGTTAAGAATAATTCCCAGCAGTAGAATTCACTAGCATATTTAGGATGGTAAATGAAACAGGATCTCATAAGAGTGGTTTTCAGGCCTTATAATTTCACAGCAGTTGAGATATAGTTCATTAACCATTAAAACTACTCCCTTCATCTCTTCTTATAACATGGAGATTGCAGATAAGAGACAGTTTTACTGACTGGGAAGAGCTTCCACTGAAAACAGACTTGCTACGGTCCACCAGGGCTTCAGGAAAGCAGGGGTGAACATATCTGTGACTGAAATTATTACCTATTTCTTACCTCAACTTGGTTTTGATCATAAGTAAAATCTAGGCCAGGACCTAGACAGAAAAGCAGAGTGTTGCTGTTCAGCAGGGGAGGAACACAGAGAAACAGACACCAGAAGTACTCACATCCAGCTGAAATAAGCACCTCTCAATACCTGCTAAACCAGAGCTCCCCTCCTGGGGCAAAGGCAAGACAGCAAACTCGCCTTCTTGAAACCAGACTAAAAACTGTGGCGAAAACAGACGAAATATTTTCTCTGGTACCTTAACCGATGTGTCTCTTATTTTTACATCCAGACACGCTGGAAGGCGGTACGTGTTTTTTGGATATTGCCACTTGAAACTTCAGGTCTGCTGGCAGCCCACAGATGAAATTGATAAGTGAGACCTCTAATTCTCAGCTGCTGGCCCCTGGCTGTCTTTCCCTTCCTATCTTCATGCAAAGAAAGGTCAAATCAAATCAAGTATTAAAATGGTACTAAACACCCATATGTTGTTTTTATGTACCCGATACTGATTTACATGGCATTCAAGGTCAAAAACAACACCACCACCCAAAGCGAGGAGAAGAGCAGCGTTTAAAATTAACAAGAGCGCTGACTCTCTACAGTCATTTCCATAGAAACCGGCCTGCTAAAAAACAAGGCGAGGCATTAAAATCAGTGAGCTTTAAAACGTTCATTCTACCTTGTTTTTGCTGATCCAAATGCCGTTACCACAGAAACAGGGGAAGCAGCCGAACCAGCCACCGGGAGCTGGGAGTTACAAGTCTCATTTGTCACTGGGCTCCGCCGGCTGCCAGGCAGGCGCTGCAGGTGGGAGAGAACCACCGCAGCAAACACTGACCCTGGCCTCGCGGCACTACAGCTTTGGGGGGAAACAGCGTCAGAGCTTCCTTACACATAGGGCATTCTACCTGCATTCTGCTGAAAACCCATCCTCAAGTGCTGTGGGGCTGACCTAGATCCCCTGAGTCACTGCAGTCCTGCCTGCGACTCCAGGGGTCTTTAAGACATAGATCCGCATGCACAGACACAAGCACGAAGCACATCATCATCATCATCATCATCTTTCATTTTGGTTGCTGGTGGTTTGCAATTGCCAGCTCTGTGAAAACCTGTTATACCCATTTATCCTCCTGTCACGTCCTCATCTCATGTCCGAGGGAAGTTGATGCCTTTCCATTTCCACTTTCCCTGGCCCTGTGCTGACAGAGACAAGTGCTGTTGGAAATATTCTAGAGTCTTCCAAGGAAGATGAATTGCTCCAGCTCTGCTTGGCACTCCACTGGTCAGCTGCCTCTCTTGCTTTGTTCCATGAAAATGCTGCTACCTATGCAAACTGATACCTAGATTTTTCAGTGCTGGGTAAGGTTACTGCATTTATTGACCTTGCCCATGGAAACAAAAAGGCCTGTTTATTGAGATTAACATTCAGGTATTACATTATAACCTACATTTGTTGGCATTGTGGCATTGCCGGATGCAAGCCCTACCTGACATTCGATAGTTAATGCAATCTATCAAAAAAAGGTATCATTTATCTTTCAATTAATCAGAAAGAATATATTAGATACTTTAAATAATTAAGGAAATTAAAAATGCATTACCAAATTATCATTAAGTAAACTGGCAAAAGGAGAGCAGGATATTTTACAGCAGTCTAAAAATAAAGATGTCTCAGGTATCTCCTCTCTCTCCAAGTACGCGTTAAAGATTTATATCTCACTAGATGGAGAAGAGCAGGAGCAGCATCGCAGGGGTCAGGCTGACACTACATAACATACTAAGATCTATCATAGCAGGGGCAACTGACAGAATATCAAGGATGAAAACGCATAGGTGAGGTAGACAAAAAGAGAAAGTGAGCTTGAGGACAAGAGACTGAATGGAAAGAACAGGAGGGAAGGGAAATGATGAAATGAGACACATGAAACAACACTGTGAAGACAGGCTTCAAATGGAGAAAAAGAAAGGGTAATGAGTTAAAATGTAGTGGACCGGTAAGAGCAAAAACAACAAAGAACCAATGACCACAAAAATCCTGACTTTAAGGATAGCAGCTGAAAAGCTGTAATGCTTTTACTCATGGCAAGAAGCACAAGAGGCAGCAGATCAGAGAGCCTCCCTAAGAGGCTAAAGCTGTGAGAGAAAGAAGGGTAGCTGGATATTTTTTAATGAAAGACCCCGAGCAAACTGCATCATAAAGCAGCCAGTAGGCAGATGAGAAAATATTAAATAAGCATTTTAATAATCCTTCCTTATCGCAGGCCTCCTCACAACACACTGCTCTCATTATGAAAGGGTTACAAAAGTGACATTATCAAGAGTGCGCTCTCCTGGAACAATGAGTTTAACCTAATGAACACACAGCTCCCCTAATTAGCTCAGGAAAGTAAGAAGTATCCAACTGTTTGACTCTGTAGTACAGACTAAGGGGAGGAAACTGCAGCAAGCAGAAAGCCTGCCAAAGAAGGAAACTGCGATGATGAAATTTCAAATCTAGCTAGAGAAGCATTTGAAAAATAGGGGCTGCTCCAATACTTTGGCTTTTAAACAGAAGGAACAGAGAAATAGAACACATCCCAATTATATAAAAAGAAGGGATAGAAAAATAAAGCCTGGCCCAAATGTTTTTCCTGAAAGGCAGTGCAGTGTATTTTCTGATCAGCTTAATTTTTATGAGTTAACACCTGCAGTAGCATTCAAATGCCAGCTAATCCCACTCGCTGCAGAGCTCCAGCACCCGTCAAAGCCTAAAGCCAAACGTGCCCAAGTATGGAATAAACCAATCCCCAGCGCAGAGAGCATGCGATCTGTGTGATACAGAACTGGGCAGTAACGGGAGAGCCTCTGGAGTGGCGGGACACAGCGTGATTCCCAGGGAACAGGAATAAACACACCTCGCTCGACCCGCACAAAGTCGCTCCAAGTGGGAACAGCGCTGCTCAGGGGTGAAGAGCTGAATGCATGCCCTAGATAAGGTCATTCCACGTGCTATAGGATTACTATTTTTAAAATAATAATAAAAATTAACGAAAATAATAATAAAAATAATAAAAAATACCTTACATAAGCGCAGTCTGACTGCTTGCTATCCATTACAACGAAGGAAGGAAGGGACCCTGCTTAGCAAGTCTGCGTCTTGTTCAACTGGACTGCCCCTCGCCCACCCTCTCATGGCTCAGCGGTTGCCAGTTATTGCACATACCTGTCTGACAAGAGCCAGCTGCAGTGACAGGTAGAGGATGATTTGGTGATCTTCCGGGGCCAACTCACGTGCTCTTTAAGGACGACCACGCAACACAAAAAGAAAAGTGACTGTTAGATTGTACTCTGCAGAGCTCCTTTGCCATGAGTCACATGCAAGCACAGAACACAACCCAGCCCTCTCCTACAGAAAACTAGTCCAGTTATGGGGGAGCACACAAAAAACTAGACAAAAAGCAGATCAATGCTGTCCTGGCTAAACCAGGCTCAAAGGAACAAGTATAAGAAACACAACTCACAGGATACTATACAACTTACATGCTCCCTCATTAAATACCACTTAATGTTATGGAACTTGGGTAACTGATATGGGTAAAGTCGCTCTTATAACAAATTGATTAAAGCATTATTTTAATTTAGGTGAGGGAGATGTCCAACTTGTTTCTTTATTGCCACTTTGCAGACAATAGGAGTGGGTTAGGTCAACACTGAAAAAGTAGTAATTGTTTCCCCTATTATTGTGACTATGAACATAGTCATAGAGGACTAAAGATCAGGAGCCCAAGATGTGAGCTCATGCTCAAACACACATCCTCCACCCAGCAGCTTCTAGTCTAATTGTTGACAGTAGACTCCTCATTTGGGAAGGGAAAACACCGAGGGAAGAACAGGATTTGATGGCAGGAGCTGAGACTGGACCAAAACCAAGGCCCTTACTTCTCAAGCTTGGACCTGTTAGATACCACCTTCCAGTCCACACCAGGCAACAGTGCTCACTGCATTGATGGTTCTGCCAGTGAAGGCTGCAGTGTCTCCAGAACCAAATGTGGAGGCCCTTGGCAAACGCTTGTGCAAGACAGGGAACAGGGATGGACAACCAGGACAGAACTGTCCCTCTCCAACTATACCAAGCATGAAACTGCAGCCTGAGCTTTCTGGTTGGTGGAGAAGCCCTTAACCAAGGAAAACATGAAGATATGCGTTTTGGGGACCTTAAATTAGGAGCAAGATAGGGCACTGGCTCATGCCACACTGGCAGCCTAGCCCAGGCACCAGCGGATTATTCCTCTTGCTGACCTACAGAGTTCATTCTAAGCTCTGCAGCACAGGGAAGTCATTTCGCATGGGAGAGACAGGGAAGAGGAAAGTTGCTTGTAGTCAACTGACATTCCTGACCTCTTTCTGGGCTGCATTCCAGGACACCAGGGAAGCCTGCACCTGCATTGCCCTGCCCAGGGTGAGTACGATTAACACCTTTATGAGGGAGAGACGACCGGCTGACAAGGCTAGTGGTTAAAAACCCCGCCAAAACTATTCCTTCGCTAGTAATAACCAAAGTAAACCAACAAAAATCAAACCCCACACCATTTTAATGGCAGCCGCCTCTCAAATGCCATCTTGGCATGGGAGCAAGAAGCTGTTGGGAGCTGACTTTTAGAACTAATGGCTGTAGAATGAATTAATTTAATAAGGACTGAATGTGTCCTGTAACTCTGCAAACGAAGGTAGCATCTGAAACAATGCCAAAGGCATCAAGATGCAATTAGTACAGGCAAGTCCTAATATCTCCATCCACTTGGGAAAAACAGAAACAACAAAAAACCCAACAAAAAGAAAACAAACAAAACAAAAACCACCAAAACCCCCCCCAAACCCATGCCCCAACCCAAACAAAACCAACCAACCAAGCAAGAGCCCCAAACCAAACAAGTCCTCCACAAGGTAGAACCCAGCTTTGCCCTAAGCTGTTGGAGCAGGATGAGCCATTGCTTTTGCAACCAGCTAGTATGAAACCTTCAGTAGCCTCACCAATACTAGGGAACAGGGGAAAGGTTCACATGGATGTATGGGACAAGAGATTAATGGAAACAAAGGGTTATTACTTTACTGCTTGGTTTCCTCAAAAGGTATAAGAAAAATATTTGATCTTCCAGCTGAAAAGGCCACTTACAAAGACGGCCACAGGCCAAACCACAGCCTGAGAGACCATACATGTACTTTAAGAACAGGTGAAAACCAAGGAAAAACAAAAGAAGAAAGAAACCAAACCCAGGCATTTAAGGTGACACTGGTAATCTGAGCAGCAGCAGAAGTATTACATTTTAGTCCAGGAGCTAGCGTGACTGAAAGGACACTCCTCATCTAAAAAGTCATTGAATAAATGGCTTTTCCAACTTTATCGTTCAGATCTCCATAGAAGACATATCCAGAACTACATCTGTGGTTTCAGCTTACTACATGCTCTTGCAACCACCGCAAAACCAGTGCTAGACAAACGTGCTGGACTCCTCCTTGCTCAGCATCAAAAAAACCAGCTAAGATCCAATAACATGTTCAACCTCCTACATTTGTACTTTGAGAGACCAGAGAGCTCAAATTTTCTTCACTTTTGTAATGTATTCATGACCACACCAAACCCAGAATTAGGTACTTCAGCCCAAAACACAGATGATATAAGCTTCCATTTAGTTGTCATCCTCAAGTCTGTAGGCATCTACATTTACAGTGTTAACTGCCCAAACACCACCTCGTGTATTTTGGGTCGTGCAACCTAGTCGTAACAGGGTGAGGAAGCTCACACCTCACCTCTCTCCCACAACAGTGCTGGCAAAAAGGGTTTTTAAGCCCAAGCAGTTTTACCTGAGGTAACCATAATTGCAGAGTTTAATCCAAAGCCATTGGATCAGAATCCCCCACAAAATACAGTGGTGAAAACCAGAGCAGTAGTGTCTGCTTTGTATCACTAGTTCTAAGGTCCCCTTTTCATCTAACAGCTCATGTAAGCGCTCAGGACACCAATCATCCTTTCCCTGTTAAGTGCACTGATGCCAGGTCATCCCATAGCAGCCTACAGCCTGATGGTGAAGGTACTTTCCCACCATGAGGGAAACCAGAGTTTAAGCCAGCTTCACACAGGAATGGAGACAAAACCAGCCTTCCACATTTGCCTGCTGGCATCATGTGAGGAAGCTGCATCCCCCAGCACTTTTTATCTCATTGCAGCTAAGGTTATTTCTGTTTAGTGGCACAACAGGTACTCTTACCTTGGATATTCAAGCAAATATTGGATTTAGCCATCAAAGGAAATGGGTTTGACAGACTACCGCTGAAAGCTACTGAACTGCTTTTAAGCTTTCAGGCAAGGAAGCCTTACACAGAAGAAAATGAAAACCAGCAATTATTCTGAATTCATCCAAAGGAATGGACAACGCAAGTATCTGCAAGATTCCCACTCACCTCTCTAAAGTCTGAAGCGCTTTCTTGTTTAATTCATCCTGAGTGTCCTTCACAGTAGCTGTAGGAGAAGATATAATGCCATTTGAGAGTTGAACTCAATGCTTCAGATTGAATAAATAGTTACACATGCACAGAGTATTTCAAACTGGGAGCATAAAACCTGTGGACATCTGGTGGTATGAGTGTTCATGGCTGGAAAACGTGCCATTTTGTTTTGAAAGCAGCATAAAACCAGTATTTTAACCTGAATTCTCAATTTCTTCTGTATTAAAGACTCTTCCAACTCCCTTGTCTGAAATGTCAAGGCATTTTTTATTTACATAAGCCAGTGAAAGGGTCTGGGAGGAGAAGGGGCCACAGCATAACTAGATATACGAAGAGCGAAAGAAGCCTTCTGCCAGGTTGGTGTATATGCTTAAAAGCAGTAACGAGCAGCACATTCTGACTCAGATACAGCCCGTCCCCACCACCATCTTCATGTAGGAGGGTGTTGCAGGTTGAAAAGGGAACACCAAGAGCCAAATTGACAGCTTTATGACAAAACCATTGACAACACACCATCTCCCTTGAGATGACAACAATCTTTTAGGCTACTTTTATGCACTCTTCTGGCGTGGCATTAGCCACTAATGCCCTCCTTGCAGTCTCTAATTGCTTGACTAAAGGATCACTTCTCAAATGTGTGAATTAATCCCTAACCAAAACCATAAAAGGAGAAGAAGAATCAAGTTCTTGTTATGCAGCATGTCATCAGATACCACGATGAAGAGCAAAGGGAAGGAAGGAATTGCTTAGAGGAGCATGGCTCCTCAGATTCAAAATATCTGGAAAGCAAGCAGTATTTTTCAGTAGTACATTGGCTGCCTTGTTCTGGTTCTTAGTTTGTAGAATTTGCATAGCAGTTGTTTCTTGCTCTGCCTATCCTGAATTTGAAAGCTACAGAGAGACAGCACAAAGAACTGATGAGGAGTTAATCCATCAGCAAACATCCACCTATGAATATATTTGACTTCATACATATTGAATATATTTGTCCGTGTAAGTTCCAGAACAGAAAGTAAGTAGTGTGTAATCAAGCAACAAACCCAGATAAGATTCAGGTAGCCTTTAGAGGAGAGAGTTGTGCTCTACAAGACGTACAAAGATTCTCTGGATTCTGCCGTACGCCAGTGAGAGAAACTTGGAAGTAATTTATTTTGCCAAAGTAGCTATAATGATCAGACCTTCTTTTATTCCTACATATTCCAAGTTCTTCAAAACACCAGGCTCGTTTGGGGGAAACAGCGATCTTCAGGATACATCATAAAGATCAAAAATTGCTTATGCCACAAAATCTACTCTAAGTAGTAAAAAATGAACAAAAATCTTGCAGTCTGAAGAATACGGAGTTTCATGCAAAATGCAGCATTTATTAGAATACACTCTCCATAACCTTAAATTGAGTATTCAGGTCCACTGCCAAATACTGGGAAAAGGTAACAGAGGAGGAAAGTTTAGAAGAAAATTAAAAGTATCAAGCCTGATTTAAACATAAAAATGCTTGAGGAGACACCGGGAAGGATTTCATCATAGCTATAAACAGTCATCCAGAAAAATATGTCAGATTCTGTTTCTCATGGAAACTACAAGACTCCTTATGTAAGCTACAAAGCAGTTCTAGAGATGCCATACAATGAGGAAGACTGAAAGGAATCTTATTACCACCACCTCCCCCCCCAAATAAACATCAAATGGAAAAGCTAGGACTTTTAGGTTCCACCTGGTAAGACATTTGACTGATGTTCAGCTTGTAGTCAGAAAGAGCACAAAATAGGTGATGGAAGTGCACTTATTGCAGCTAGTCAGCTTTACCCTTGCACTACCGGGAAATGGCATGCGAGTCCCACCTCCCACAATATGAACTGCATCTTCAGCTACAGCCAAGTCGGAAATCTGGTTGCTCACCCCTAGATTTGTGTCTGACTTGAACAAACACACTGAAATTTGTGTTTCGCAATACTGAGGACTGATGCTGCAAGTTAACCATGCTATTTAAAGGGCCTCTAGAGCTAAAGGAGATATATTAGAAAAAGGGAGGGATACATAAGAAGCAGCTTGGCCAGCAGGTTGAGGGAAGTGATTCTCCCCCTCTACAGTCCTGCATTCAGCTCTGTGCCCTCAACACAAAAGGGACTTGGACCTGTCAGAGCAAGTCCAAAGGAGATCACAAAGATGCTCAGAAGGCAGGAGCACCTCTCCTATGGAGACAGGCTGAGAACTGGGCTTGTTCAGCCTGGAGAAGAGAAGGCTCTGGGGAGACCTTAGAGCAGCCTTTCAATACTCAAGGAGACTTATAAGAAAGATGGAGAGAAGGATTTTTTTCCAGGACCTGTAGTGATAGGACAAGGGGTAATGGTTTTAAACTAAACCAGGAAAGATTTAAGGTTAGATATAAGGAAGAAATTATTTCCTGAGGGTGGCAAGATATTGGAACTGGTTGCCCAGAGATTCTGGTGGAAATGCCCTACCTCTGGAATTGTTCAAGAGGTCATCCCTGCAACCTACTTGTATTGCTGAAAAGCTCTCACTTCGAACAAAGAAAAGTTTGCATCAAGGAAAGAGAATCAGGTGGGTTCGGCTAAACTGCTAAAAGTCATGCTCCATTTTCTGAGGTTGACAGCACTATTGAATCCTTCAGCCTTTACCCAACTACACCCACCAGGAACATGGTTGTTGCAGTTCCATCACCTCAAATGCAGTATGACTTATCACTCGGATTAAAATAACCTGCAAAGCAGTCTGACCATAGTGAGGCAGAAAGCACAGGGGAGTTTAAGTTTCTGAAACTTCAGCAGTTAGTTACTCCTGTAAGACACAATACCTTTACAAATGAAACCTTAAGAGCCCAAGATTTATTGCCTAAAGCAGTCCATGCTTTTAAAGGAGGTAAAGCCTTACCAGAAGTCAACAAGATCTTTCACAACATTGTGGTACCTAAATACAAAAAATCCCTAAAGTCATGTTTGAAAACAGAGGAGGGCAAGTTCTGTGTTAGTAAGCAGATGTAGCACAGTAAGTGTGAATGCATGGAGTGAAACGCTTAATGCTGAGGATCCTTACATCAACCCTACAAACAGGGAGACAGGGGTCTACTTCTAGTCTTGTCCCACAGACTGAACACCCATTTGCAGCTACAGCATAATCAGGTCTGTTTATGTAGTGCTTTAGTTTTAGGGGAAAGAAGTCAGTTTGTGTTGTGCAAAACTGTTCCATTATGAGACTCACAAAACGTGGGGATGACGGAGAGACTGTTCAAAAATACACTTCTGATCCAAACTAAAAACACCAAAGGGTATGCATCCTTTTGCATATACCACTGGGTTTCAAATAAACATTCATTTGTGCTAAGGCGCCTAACATGGCAAGGTGGACAGTTTTAGCACCCACTTACAATTACAGATTGCATGTGATGACTGTTATCTCCAGAAGCAAAAATGATGGATTCGTTCACTAATAAGCAATGTCTAATATCGGTTTTTAACCAGTGCTGTCAGTATACTGAGTATTTATAAAATCCACAAAGACCAACAGAAGAAGTGTCCAGTTCAGCCTCTGATCTGTGGCCTTATGCTCAATATAAGTATTACACCAAAATTCTAAATGAAGATACAGCACATTCCCTCATCTCTGAAAGGATGAGGGTCTGTTAAATCTACAGGGATTTCACAAGATGTGAGGTGGTGATGTTAAATGAGAAGTGCACTTGTATTTCACAATGCATTCTCAAAGTGGTGTTTCTTCTTTAGCCTTTGTTAAATTCATCTCACCTTCCCCTGTCTTCAACAGATTCTTCACCAGACCTAAGGAAGGCAAAGGTGAAAATACAGCTGGAATTACTCAATACTGGAATTACAAGACAAAGAGAAAGGCTTGCTGTTGACACTGACCCGTTGGGAACAGGTCTGTAGGAAAGTTGGACAGCAACAGACAGACATTGTGAATGAACAAGAGATTTGTGTTTCTAAGAGCGAGGCAAAAGTGGCAATGACTTCCTCTGAGGACACACCTTTCTGATAGGTCAACGAAACTTACTTCAAGAAACATGCAATTAGACATTAAGAACAAGGAAGCCACGCACACTGCTACCTAGCAAAAGTTTCAGGAAGTCTTATTTTATCCAGGAGTAAATGTAATCATTGTGTACTTTTTATCAAAGGCTCCCACAAGTTCATTGAAGCGTCATTCAGTAGGATTCTCTCTTTGGACTCCCCTTTTTAGCAAGTGCTTTTTGCAGGTCACAAAGGAAAGGTGTTAATACATCTCCTCAGTGCCTTTGTCACATAGGAAGAGAAATATTTACTGAAAGGATGTACTAAATAAGAAAGCTTAACCTTGGATGGAAGGCATCTTGATATATTGCTGTAAGCTTTATACTGCAATTGGTCAAATATCCCTGAAACACTCAGCTGCCATTGAAAATGCTGACTCACTGAAAGTCAGCTCAAGTGGAAAGTTATGGAAATCATATATATACACAGATGTGCGACTGTGTGCCTGCATATGTCACTATGAACTGGTATAAACACAATGATAAATAAGATTGACAGAATGAGGCAGGATTACATAGGGGAAGTTGCCATCTCCCTTTCAGCATGCTCTACTCATTCTTCAACACTGTGACAAGGATGCTAATGAAAAATGTCTCGTTAGTGCAAATTTGACATTTTCTAGTAAAATGCTATCCCATATTCATGATCGTCATAAGCATGCTTTTGAAGGACTTAATCCATTTTATTCAAATACAACCTGAAACACGGAAATACACTCCTCAAATTTCCCTCAGAAAGCCCTAATGACTTAAATGCTAGAGATATGAGGAGAAGGCAGATATTCCACTGTTTCACAACATGAATCAGATGCTAACCAGGAAAATAGATCAAAGAGAGTTGCTGTGAAGACTGTTTCTTTTACACTAGAAAGGACACTTATTACAACATCTGAACTAATTGAAAACTCAAACATTTCTCTTCCAGAAGCAGAGAGTCTTCAACTCACATTTTGCTGCACCAAAGTATTTCTAGAGCCAGAGTACAGTACATGCCTCTACAACTCCATTCTTTAGAAACCCCATTCTCTCCACACAGAGGATAAACAGATAGATCATAATGGGCTAACACACAAAACCTCGAGCTCTGAAAATAGTCTCTGGGATCCTGTATAGCTTTAGGGATGGTTTAAACAAAATCTAGGCAAAATGCCCTAAAAAGCCAGGCTGTTAAGCAGAACTCAATGTTGAATGAACTTTATATATATATGCGTGTGTGTCTATATAAGTGTGTATATATATATATGAGAAAGTTCAGGCTAAAAAGGACGTATGTTTTTTGACATGAACTTTCTAGGGGAAGCTATTCTGAGACAGACAAATGAAGAAGTGAGGAGAGCTATTGTGCCTTTAGCCTCCATTCTGGAAAGCAGTTCTCAGAACAGCTGATCTGATACAGCTGGCTGAGAAAACACACTGGCATGTGCTAGAGAAGAACACAAGCCACTTCCACATACGCATACATGCCTTGCAGAATTCTGGTGTAACCTGCAAGGCCAGCATGCTTCCATGATACCATACAGTCAGCTTTATCTCAGGTTCATTTGCTGGAAGAAGCTGGTTTATTTCTATGGGACTCATTTGGCAGAGATCCCTCTGCTTGCATGTAGGCAGGACTGCCCAAATGAATATGAAATACACTAGCCCAGCCATTATCCAAAGGAAGTATGTTAGAAGGCCTTCTATCTGTGTTAGAAGTCATAAAAGAAACAAAACCTATTCTCACCTGTGAGTATGATGAATGTCAGAGCTCGAACCTAGAACTCTCCCAAAGACTAGGACTTCAAGCCCTTGTGGATGCCCAGGACCAAATCTGCAGGAGCCCATTGTCCAGTTATTCGAAACCCAAGCAAACAGCATTAATATACTTCTTACATTGAGTGTCTGTATCTAGTCAACATCCACACGTACCAGTGAGGTAGATATTTTTATCTTGTTTACTTCTCAAGCAGAGAAAGAAACGACATGACAGAGAGGTTCAATCTCTGTGGGGAATCAGTATCATGCCAGGAGCTAAAGTCAGGTATTTCTGACTCCAGTTCTTGGATTGCATTTCTTTATGTGATTTACGAGTGGGTGACAAAGATATGAAAATAGATGGAAAGTTTGACCTTTTGTTGTGTAAATAAGTGAAATAAATGTATCAGAAATATTCATGCAAAACACAGCAAGCATTGTCGACTACAGATTATCACCTCCTAAGTAATGATTTGCCTTTCTTCCTTTACCTAGAAACTTCGCTTTCATTACCACAGAAGACAGTTCCCTGAGCAACTGAACAGTCCCCACTTGTTTTGTGATATGATTATTTTTCATGTCCAGTCGGCACTAAAAGCAGATTTTCTAATAGATTTCCATTGCTTGCACTGAAGACTTTGAACAGACACTCTCCATACAACATACGCGACCAACAGGATAACTCACCATCAGTAGCTTGAAGACTGTATGTCAGGCCCAGTGCCAGGTAACCCTTTGCTAGGGACTCTCCAGCATCCTCACCCAAGTCTATCACCATTTTAGCAAAGTATTCTCCTTCTTCCAGCTGTAAAAGAGGTAGGTTAAGACTTGTAGGCATTTCCTCTGAACTTGCTTTGATAAAATTATCCTATTAAACTTACCTGTAAGTGATGTGAGAATCATTCATACAGGGGTTTTCAGTGATCACAGTAAACACTCACAGAAAACAGGATGTAGAAGGTCAGATTAGCAGACCTCGGTGAACAAGCACAGTTTTAAGAAAAGTTCTGGTTTTGTTTTAAACCCCAAAATGTTTCCATATGTTTCAGGTTAATGATGGACACTATCTTATTTTTAACTGCCTTTCAGGCCCACTTCCATCATGCAACCTTACACACAAATGTCAGACCAACTGACTACTTATATACTATCCTAGCAGTACATTCAAAGGTCTAACAAGTTTCCTCCTTCAAAGGAAGACCACCTAATTTTGCTGCACAATGTTTTTAAACCTAAGCAAATTTTAGAGTTACAAGAGTAAAACAAGAAAGTAAAACTCCATCGCAAGGAAGCTCAGCTGCTGCTCGCAGTTCTGCTGCCACAAGGAGGAGGCAGCAAATTCAGGACACACATTTTGAGCTGAAATACCACACTACTTTAGTAGATCATAGAATCATAGAATAGTTCGGGTTGGAAAGGACCTTAAGGTCATCCAGTTCCAACCCCCCTGCCATGGGCAGGGACACCTCACACTAAACCATGCCACCCAAGGCTCTGTCCGACCCAGCCTTGAACACCACCAGCGATGGAGCATTCACAGCTTCCCTGGGCAACACATTCCACTGCCTCACCACCCTTACAGGAAAGAATTTCTTCCTCATATCCAATCTAAACTCCCCTGTTTAAGTTTGAACCCGTTACCCCTTGTCCTATCACTACAGTCCCTAATGAAGAGTCCCTCCGGCAGCATCCCTATAGGCCCCCTTCAGATACTGGAAGGCTGCTCTGAGGTCTCCATGCAGCCTTCTCTACTCCAGGCTGAACAGCCCCAACTTCCTCATCCTATCTTCATATGGGAGGTGCTTCATATCATGCTGCAGTAGTCCCATTTTTCACCTTTTGCAAAGAGGAAATTTCCTTGAAAATGCATTTTGTATTACAGATTGTGATGGGAAGAGAAAGCAGTCACAACCTCTCAGTATCAGCCTCCTGAAATGATGAAATAAATAGGCTGGTCTCTACTGACTGCTCCCCCAGCCTTCCTTTCCAGCTGATCACACTGATCTGAGTCTAATGAAAACATGAAGCTTTACTGTCTTTAAAATCCAAGTTAATGATAATTTTAAACAAAAAATAATTGAATATTTTATTACAGAATAGAGTGTTCCTCATTTTTAACCTTAAACTTCTCATTAACATAGAATCATAGAATAGTTAGGGCTGGAAAGGACCTTAAGATCATCTAGTTCCAATTCCCCCGCCAGGGGCAGGGACACCTCCCACTAAACCATGCCACCCAAGGCTCTGGCCAACCCGGCCTTGAACACCGCCAGTGATGGAGCATTCACAACCCATTCTAAGTAGAAAAGACTTAAGACCTTTGTAGTTTACATATGTAGAAAGATGTAGGCTGGAGAGGTACAGGCAAAAGCTCTAAGTAATGACTGAAAGACACTGAGCCTAAAGGGATACCTCATTTCTAGTCATGATAGTCTGCAGATACTGTCAACCATACCTAGAATCATCCCTAATCAAGAACCAGGCACCATTACGCTATCCAAAAAATACTCCTTTCAGAAACTTTCATTACACAAGAGCTGACTTTCGGGGACGGGGTTGTTTCATTTTGAGGAAATACGTTTTTGTTTGAAATCCATCTGGTTTAGACACAAGAACTGCAGATGCAACTGAAATGCTCTCTTAATACTCAACTTTGTCAGACTTCAGCACCTCATAGATCCTTAACAGCTATATGAAGTCAGCAGTAATGTGCTGAAATCAAAACGTACCAGCAGATAAGTGACCTGTTAATATGCTACCTCTGAACAGAATCTACTTGAACTGATACACTACCCTGTCAACAGGCCTCCTAGTTCTATCACTTGAAGACATTCAGGTGACAACATTTACTAACAGCTTCATAAACACAGGAGCTGGTATTTATTAGATTATATCAAACATAATAAAAATCAATGTAACCATGAAGAAAGGCTGAAGAGTGCAAGCTAAGCAGCAATCTCCATGGCTTGGGTCTTCTCCTCACTTCTACAGCCCGTTGAGGTCAGTACCATTCAAACTAGATGCAGAAAAATTGTTCCCAAATTTCTGAAACCAGTGATGAGTATGTATTCTATCATCAACCTTTTCCCTGAAAGGACTATGAAAGCATTACAGTCTTGCTGACTGCCTAATCAACTGTCAATCTGGAGATTACTAATTGAAGCAGGCATACCTCCTTGGGGCATACTTAGGGCTACAAATAAATTGCAAGGACTGTCATTAACAGCATAATCCAAGGTCTACTGAACACACTAGAAACAGTCCTACTGACTTTAGCGATGCTCAGATGAGACCCTTTGAGCTCTGACTCCATCAGGAAGACTGAGAGTTGCTCTAAGAGACTTCTTAATTCTGTCAGTAGCCTTCCTTCCAGCCAGACTTCCCTGCCGCATACTGGAGCGTGTTCTGGAACAGAGCCCAGGACAATGGAAGACAAAAATGTCCTATGACTTGCCACACAAAAATTCCCCCAACAAAACTGAACAGCAACAAAGAAGAAGCCCTTCCCATGAAACAATAACTGAATTCTTCAGCTCTCAGGAACTTTCATGTAAAACCCAAAACCTCTGCAGCCAGAAAATTCAGCATGAACCTCTTTTGCCACCATAAACAGCTATATTCCCAATCTCTTTCTTCACTGTTTCTCCTCCCCACTCATGCTTTCATCTAAGAAGTCTCCATTAGATGAAGAAAAGAACTACAAAAGGAATTCTAATGACTACTGACAAGGGTAGGGGTGGGTAGAGTGTCTGAAAAAAGAGGTTAGATGAAAGGTTTGGAGTTGAAATAAAGACATTTAAAATTGGCAAGCTTTTGCTCCATTGTTTCTCTGAATGGTCACCTGATGGTGTTCCCAGTCTCTGACTGATGGCCTGTGCTGCATAAATCAGCAGCACACTATTCAGCTTTCTCACACATCAGTTACCCAGGGCCACCTGTGAGTGTCAGATTAATCTATTGCATAAAAAACTAAACCCAAAAGTTTTCAGAATGGTTGAAATAGCACTTCTAACACGGATGCTCTTGTAAACATTTATTCAAACTAAACACTAATGGCACTCTGACCAGCCACAAAGATTCTCATGAATGCAAACTTGGGTCAGCTGAAGGCTGCTTTGAAAATAAGTGGCCTTGCGAACTCCAGCACAGCTGGTTCTGTTTATGAGAGCATTTACTTTTCCTTCTTACAGCACTCAAGCACTTCCCCTGCCAGCCCTGCTGTGGTTGCCATCTGCCCCTCTTCTCCCATTCTCCTACTCTTCAATCAGTCCGGGCAAGCGTGAAGAGCCAAACCTTTCCCTCACATCGCCCACTGTCAGGTTTCAGCTCTCCAGTGCATCAGTCTTGCTGACTGCCTAGGCAACTATGAACCTGAAGCTACCAACTGAAATAGGAATACTCCCTTAGGGCATAATTTGGGCTACCAAGTAAACTGCCAGAACTACCAGGTTAAAAGTCTTGATGAAAATCCCCTCTCTATACACATTAGGGATGGACTACTAGTGAACCTGAGCTGGGATCTGCCAGTAAAGCTATGTCTGTGAGGGTCCTTAAGTGTATGAGATGTCTCCACTCTGTGCTGTAGGTGATGGGAGCAGGGGAAGGCCTCCAAATGAGGCATTGAGCCCTCTGGAGTCCCACCAGATACACACATTCCCCGCTCCTGCATGCTGCCGCATGACCTGAAGCAGCAGGAAGCTACTTCCCCTTCCTCCTCTCCCCATGTGATGCCAGGGATAGGAAGTCCTCACCCTGTTGTACAAGTTGTCAGTTCAAGGTTCTCAGAAGTGAGCAAAGAGCAGAAAGCTTATCGGGAGAATCAAGACATTCCCACTCGTACTGCACAGCCAGAGGCCAGCCTGAGTATGGAGGGAACCCAAATGGTTCCTTCACTTCAGAGAACTCCAACCTTAGATTCATAGAACAGTTTGGGTTGGAAGGGACCTTCAAAGACCACCTCGTCCAACCCTCCTGCAATGAGCAGGGACATCTTCAACTAGATCAAGCTGCCCAGAACCACATCCCGCCTGGCCTTGAATGTCTCCAGGGATGGTGCACCCATCACTTCTCAGAGCAGCTTCTGCCAGTGTTTTACCACCCTCATTGTAAAGAATTTCTTCCTCACACACAGCCTGAATGTCCCCTCTTTGAGCTTCAAACCATCACCATCCTATCCCAACAAGGCCTGCTACGCAGTCTTTCTCCATCTTTTTTATTGGCCCTTTTACTAGAAGGCTGCAGTAAGGTCTCCCCAGAGCTGTCTCTTCTCCAGGCTGAACCCCAACTCTCTCAGCCTTTCCTCACTGGAGAGCTGCTCTATCCCAGATCATTTTTGTGGCCCTTCTCTGGACCCTCTCCAATATGTCCCTGTTTCTCCTGCACTGAGGACTCTGGAGATGTCATACTTAAAGTGACACAGCACTGCATTGGAAGGGCAAGGCACATGGATTAAAACTTCATGCTGCAATTTATAGGCCCTTGCTAGTAAGCTTTAAGCCACAGGATGCTACATGTCCTTGCCCACAGCAGGCATGGCACGGCCATCACTTAGTGAGTTGGGAATGCACAGTGTACTGCTGCTACCTGGTTGCTAGCAGCTGCCACAGCATCTCCCAACACTATAGAAATCATTTATTTCATCTTTGTTTTGGGCATCAAGTGTGCTGATAGCAGCTTGAATTCAGTTTCCTTAGAATCACTACATGTTGTTCTCCCAGAAGCAAGAAAAAACAAGTCTCAGAGCCACACAGATATAGCTCTGACTTAACCATTAGTGCTCTTTTGTTCTTGTGCACACTTTGCACTGAAGAGCTGTTGGAGAGAAGGGCAGCACCACGGGTTGCAAGAGAGGCTCCCTGCCTTCAAGACCAGCATGGAAGAAAGCTCAGCAAGCAGGCATGGGGGAAAACAACCTAAAAGGAACACAGAAGTATTCTGAACTCAAGCTGTACAAACTGTCAGGAGGCACCTGGAAGCAGGAGCTAAACAACCCCTCCAGCACGCCAGAAACAGCACAGACCTGGAGAGAGACAGGCTGCCAGACTGTGAGCTGACACCAATAACACTGTAATACAGTGGAGCTGCTCCTCCCCATCACCTTTGATGCTGAAAGAACAGTTGTTAGCTCTGCAGCCGTGTTGCAGCCACCCTTGTTATTTGACCACAGGTTTTGGTGTGTGTTTGAGCCAAGCTCGGGGCACACTGACAAGGGGTAGTGAGCAGCAGATGCTGGCCCCTGGCCTGTCGCCACCCAGCTTGCGCTCAAAGAAGCTCAAGTCCTGCCCTGCTGCATCAACACCCTCCAGGGCTGTAAGTGGGAGCTACAATTCTCACCAGCGTGAATTTAGAGCAATTGAGGACAAGCAAATCCATGATGTGCTGCAGCGTGGAAACGGCACCTTACTGCGCCAAAAGGGAGGAGGCAGGAAACACATTAAGTGACACAGGACTTAAGAGGGCAAAGTTAGTGGAGCAGGGGCACCTGGAAACCAGGGAGACCGAGTGATAGGTAAGAGGCACAAATCCTACAGAAAGGGCATCTATGCAGAATTATGCATGGTATTAACCAGTTGAATCGACCTCTTATAATTTTAATTACACAGGGCATAGAGACTAGTTCAAAGAACAGAAAAAATGAATTAGGAAAAGAGAATGAGAAGAGGAAAAGTGCATAGGAAGAAAGTGGTCAATAAGGCATAGCGTAATAGAAAGGTATTGTCCCACAGCTGTTTATAGCATACAAAGCAAACCGCAGAATGGTTCGGGTTGGAAAGGACCTTAAGATCACCCCAGATCCTGTGCTTTCTATAGCTGATCTAGTCAGCATTTTCTCCAAGTGTCACTAGTGCTAAGCCCATCAACTTCGTCTGCATGTAAGCTCAGCCCCTGGCATTTAGGAATAATTTAGGGCCTTTCCTCCACTGTAGCAAGATTGATTTATCCACAAGGAAGATGTACACAAAGCAAAATTCTTCATCATTTTAGATGTCTGAAACCCTCAGAATTACCCCAATAAGAGTAGCTGTGATGTAAGCAAGAATGCCTTTTTAAAGATAGAAAAAATCTCCATTAGCCCCTTACCATTCACTGCTTTCTGAGTAGCCTCTCGCCCTAGTCATATTGGTCCTATAGAGCATCCACTCAGCCGGCAGAATAACTCCAATAATGGGACTAGATTTCATCTTTCAATGTTATTCATACTGCAGTAAGACCTAAGCATTACCATGAGACTCCAGGGCTCCTAGGTGACTGGGCAGCACATGCACTTCATTTATTATCTATAGTGACAGGGTCAACAACGGACAGAAGGAGAGAGAAGCACTCTTGGATGAAGTGGTCTGTGAACGCAATGAATGATAAGCTGTCAGCTCAGAAGCATGCAGCTCTGAACGTACATCCTCCCAACCTCCCCACACCACACACACCATGACGTATTCACCTCATGGTATGCGTTACTCACTTTTTATGACTCCAGGCATGGCCTGGCCTGGCCTGACCCCACTCTCTCCTCCTCTTCCCTGACTGATGGCATGATCTCCGTCTTCCCTGCAAAGAGCGCTCCACTGCGCACACTGGGATCTGTGACTTCAAAGAAATGAGGGAAATGTCCCACCTTGTGCTGCAGTTTTTGCCACGGAGTAAAGTCTACGCTAGCTGACAATACTGGCATCATTTGGTACTACACAAGCTCCGCACAACTACACTATTTCTGTTCTGTCAACTGGGGGGCAATGAAAATAGTAAGAACATGCCTCGTGTTTTCCTACTCTATCAGACTAAAGTCCCTTTGTCTCTATTTACAAAGTTTTCAACATGTCTCCACTGAAATCAAGGGAGTAAAAGGCTCAAGAAAACATCACAGCAGCCCTAAATGCCTTTGAATAATACTTCCTAAAATGGAGAAATTCAGTATTTAACACTTGCCTGTAGGCAGAAGTTCAGGTTCCAGTATTTTCACACCTGCCATAACAGGGTCCTGCAGAAGTATTGAAATTAACAGCACTGTACCACTGTAATATTAAAAACAACTACTCATGCTGTAACTCGGTCACTGCCAAAACAGGCAAATGAGCGTTCACAGCTGAGGCTGTGCCAGGGGAGGCTGAGTGAATGAGGAAACTGCAGCAAGCCTTTTAGTTAAGTGGAACGCTGGATTTTATAGTGGACCAAGGCAGGAAAACCTCACTATGGACATTTTCCACTGTAAGATACATCACCTTTGCTATGAAAATTTAAAACAACACTCTGAACTTTAATAGTCAAAATCTTCATAGTGCATTCTGGAAAGCTAAAAGACAAATGGCTAAACACAAACGGGCTTTGGGCTCACTTGCTAGAATCATTCACGTGTGAGTTCAGGCAACATATGTGCTGATACCCCAGCAAAATAGAAGGCTAGGCAGCATGATGCCTCAGAAGTAATTCTGAGCCCAATAAAAAGGCATTAAGACATCTGTGTTATGGGCTAGGTACAGTATAGAAGTTCCAGCTCTGCTGAAAACCTTTCGTATCTCACGAGCTTCATTAAGTACGGGTCCAACCGCATCCTGACCAGACAAGCGTGGTCTATACAGGTACACTAGTATTGGAGCTTTTCACTGTTGGGTTTTGGTTGGTTGGCTGTTGCGTTTGGCTTGCTTTGTTTGGCTGGTGTTTTTGTTTGTTCGACGGATTGGCTTTTGATGTGTGAAAGCCTGTACTTCTGAAAAAGGTAACCAAAACATCGCTTATACCATTCTGTTGTTTACTGCAGGCCCCAGGCAGAGAGCTAGTGGTTGATAGGACAGATCATCCGCTGATGTAAGCCAGCAGAGTGCCAGTAATATGCCGATGGAGTAGTTGCAACTTATATCAGGTAATTATCTGGTCATAATGCCCCAACAGAAGCTGAGGGTGTTAGTTCTTTTCCGTATCAGGCTGCTAGATGGCACAGTATGAAAGTATGCATGTTTTTATACCTCAATTTCTTCTGAGTATTTCATAGATGCATCCTGAGCATCCTCAATGTTGTAAATCACCGAATTGCAATTCATATTTTGTTTTCCCTGGTCCTAAAAGTATACTGAGACACCATGTACAAAGCCAGCAAAACAGGTAAAATGATCACTAGATTAACCTGTGCTCCTCATGACATTCTGCAATTACGCAGTTGCAGAAATGTTTTGGCTTTGTTTTCTTATAGCTGGTAACTGAAATAAGACTGAAGTACTCCTTGTCCATGGGCCATAAACAGAGTACAATACTGCACCAAAAGCACAAAGTAGACAGATGCAGGACATGTAAATTTGCTGTTTCATTTGGATAAATGGTGATCTATTTTCACCCTTTGCCTGCCTAGCCAGCAGTCAAGTACATAGGTATATTTCCTATTTGAGGAATTAATCATATTCGATATGTTCTGAAAGGAAGATGTATCTGAGTATTTGTAACTGTTAATATTTGCCCATTAGACCGTCCCTGTGCCATGTCTATCCTCCTTTCTATTTATACTGGCATTGATCAGCTTGTTCACTTCCAGTTTAAATGATTCAATTCTGATTTGATTGCCATGTAATTTAAATGCAAATAATTAGTGTAAGGATGACATTTAGAAAAACAGCTCTGCTAAGCAGGAAGGTCTTTATTAGGCACCAGAGTTTGCCAGTAACATCAGAAGCTTCCCTTTGACTGCGAGATGTGGGAACCTATCATTTCAGTTCTTTTAAAAGATGCTCTGATTTCCCTCTGACTCCCCTTAACTATAACTCTTCTATACCATCATCAAGTTTGGTATCAGGGTAGAGCCACAGAGTGAAATGAGCAGGGAGAGGAATACTTCTAATCGGGTTTTAGTTCATAAGGTTGTGCTCTAGATAACTCCAGTAAGATTACCCTCTTGTGAAATCTTGTTTGTATTTCGTACTACAGCCCAGTTCTGAGTCAGAGTCTGATGGAATAACACGGAAAAGCATTTCACACAATGAAAAAGCAGTAGGTAGAGGGGAAAAAAAAACAACCTCTAAGTGCGCAATACTCAAAATCAGCTCACTTTTCCTTTACTTGCTCTATACTTCAGGGTGAGATTGTTGCTTTATCATCTCTGCCATATATAAGAGGTCTGGAGATACCGGACTGCCCGAGAACAGAGTCAGAACTGAATTCAGTCTCACTGGTGGGGCTTTTTTTTATGCTAGCTATGCTAGGGATCCGAGGAGTTTTTAGGGAAAAGCACCAATAAGAAGGACAAATCCTGACTCTGCCCATTTCCTGGCATAGCATCATCTTCGATTCGGGTTCATAACTTAACATTCAACTCCTCATCCATCATAGTCAGCAGACTTTAATGGCACCATATGAAATTTAGTCCTCAACACTGAGAGCTGAAGAAATACCAGGGTAACACATGAAAGAAGAGGGATCCTATGCCAGGGCTCTTGATTTTAGCCTGGAGTCTCACAAGATGCAAACACTAGTTATGGCATAGATCCCATGTTCAGCAAGCAGCAAGAGACCACAGCCATCCTGAAGTCACTATCTGTGTTTAGAAGTGGTCAAAGTCAGTCAAAGCATGACTGAATGGACCATTCTACTGTTTGCCTTGTTGCCTTCTCCCAGGATCCTGAACTTTACCACCTCACAGTCAGCATTGTCAAGGCTGCCCCACACTTCACATTCCCAACCACTTCTTCCTTGTTTGTAAGCATCAGGTCCAACAGAGCATCCTCCCTCATTGGCTTCAAAGCTCCAATGCCTTCCCCTTGTTGGATGCATGTTCACAGAGCACAAAGGCAGAAGAGTAGAAGATTCATTTGCAATATGGAGATCCCACGTTTGTCTCCTATACTAAAATTCAGACTCCTAGGCAAAAACTAGCTGGATCTCAGGGGAAGATTTCCTTCATGTTTAACATGACTGTTCTGCTGGGTTGGGTTTTCTGGGGCTTCTTTTGCCTCATGGCAGAATTGCCAGGGGAAGCTGTCAGGGGCTTGCGGTACCCTGCTTTGGCTCCAAGTGAACGCAGGAATTTAGCCCATGAAGTTCATTCAGATTCAGAGCATACAGAGTAAAAATTATCAATATACTTGCTGATGGTTTAGACTGATGACAAGTTAATCTTGCTTTGAAAACCTCATCAGAGACACTAACAGAGTGTTCAAACAGCCGAAATGCCCTTTTTTCATATTGTTTTAATATCTTTGAGAATTAGGAAAAAACCTAACTTATTTACTTTACTAAAAAGATAACTTCCACTGTGAATGTTATTTTGTATCATTGAAAAGCTTTCAGCCCTCCAAATTCAGACACTGAGCTAAGGGCACAAGAGAGTTAAAATTGCTCTATATGGAGAACAGCGGTAGGTTGGGTAGTTCAGCAACGATTCCCTCAAGGCCCTCAGACCTGAAAGATTTTTCCTAGGAAAAAGTACTTCCCAGTTTTTGCTGACTCATATACAAGTTTAACCATTATAGCTTGAGCAGTATAATTCATTCAAACCCATCTATAACCAGATCTTCTTGCTGACAATAGCATAAACCAATACATCTCAATTAAGTTTAGCTGAATACCAACTGTCACCCGCTGGGGATACAGAGGATGGAGAGGCAGGGGGTAGGGTGACAACAGCAGCAAATCCAGCACCTACAGTTTTTCACCAAAATATGGGCAGATCCTTCTGGTATTTTCTTCCATGCTTTCTCACATCTTTGTTTCACTTATATTAGCAATTACAATCCTTCAGTGACTGCAGGGACACCTCGTGGTGAGGACAGGTGAAAACAGCAGGCTGTCATTCAATTAATTAAATGAAGCAGCAAAAGACTGACAGATGTTTCTGCTCCTTGGGATAATCAGAATTTCACAGGCACAGACTTCCACTCCCACTCTGCTTCTGGGGCGTACATTAACACATCCAGAACAGAAAGCACTGATACAGCACCTTCAGAAACAAAGGACTGAGTGGTCCAGCAGACCTGAACTGTCTAAGGGTCCGCTTATTATTAGTAACTTTAGTGTTCCAGGGGCTACACGAGTGGCCAATTCAACTGGACGCGCAGCTGAAGCAGCAGTTCCCAGAACGGCTGTTATGGCTTTCCCCCTTCTTCCTTTGTTTAATGTGTCAGCAAATCATATTCCAGTGACTCACTGCAAAATTTCTTGCCGGGATTTTGTTAATCTTTTATTTAAGGGCAGGCATGTGTGTATGATTTCTTACAGGGATTCCCCTTCTCCCCACTGCAACTGCAGTGTGGCACTGTCACTGCAGAACCTGGCTCCATCCGGTAAGAACTGCATCAGCTTGCTTACCCAGTGCAGCGACCCGATGCAGACCTTGGCAGCGAGAAGAGGAACGGTGGGATCCGTAGGTCGCAGCTTAGCGCACTCTTTAAGCACCGACACAGCGTATGCCGACTGGAGGAGGAGGAGGGGGAAGAGAGGAGCGGGAAATAAAAAAGGCTAATTAGACAATGCTGTTACGGAGTCCGCACAAGGTATTTCAGTGCGATGTGCAAAGCGCTAGGAAGGAAAAAAACCACGTCAGCAACAAGTTAGCAACTTTATTCCCACCTCCACACACACAGACACATGTGCGCGCACAGGCGCAGGCAAGCACACACTCTTCCCACACCCAGAGGAAACGTGCCAAAGAACCAGCCCTGGCTGTGCACTTCGCAAAGAACAGTTTTCCTCAGCTATTAATGCGCTGGTTAGCTTAACCCTGCCCTTCCGATTCACAAGCATTCTGCTGTAGTTTTCCCCTGCACACAACCACCTTCCAGTAAGCCAGAAAAGATCATAAATAGCTTAACCTCCAGTATGTTAACATTTTATGCCAACTCTATTCAGAAAGAGGTTTGTGCAGCTAAAGTAATCTGCTCTGCAGATTGTTTTGAGTCTTCTCCAGTTCCAGAACGTACGAGAATACAACTGGGATCCCACCATTCACAGGGTGGAGCAAGCAATTGCACAGCAATACGCTGTTCAGCGGGTGGTCTGACTAGCATGTGTTAGAATGAAAGCCCATGAAACTATTGCTCTTTCTGGTGCTGTTATCATGAATGATGTTTATTAAGATGAGCAGTTAACATAGCCCTTGTGCTCCACAAACACTGTTGTTTTGTACAGCATGTATTCATGGCTGAAGGTTTAAAGGAGAATGAGGGAAGCGCTGGTCTGAGATGCTAGTGAGGAGGTCTGGTCAGACAATGCGGAGGTGACAGCAGCTGCCCTGTCCAGCCCATCCCACTTGGACCACAGTTCCTTTCTGTTTCCACTCTACTCACTACTGACCCCAATCCCTCTAAGCTCTCTCATCCTTGAGCTCAAGGGGAAGTCTTCTTCTCTCAGAATGTCTCCTTGCATGCCCCATGCCCCACAAACTCTTCCCAAGACACACACTGGCCTCTCTTGCTGCGCTTCCTCTCAGATGCACATTAGATAGCCATGGCCTTTTCATATTCCAGAGCAGCAGCAGAAGCTTGCAGAGTCAAACCAACCACTATATTTACCGGGTCCGGGGCATCCTCTCCTGACCCTGACCCCCAGCGGCTCCCCTCAGAACTCTGACCAGCACAGGCAGCTCCAAGCCCTGCAGCCGCACATTGTGGCTTCATGCTCCCACTGTCCACCAAGACTTCCCCTCTTCACACACCAAAGCAATCGGCGCCTGCTACCTCCTTTCTCCACAGAACCGAAGGTCCACTTCTTGCTATGGGATTCAAAAGCCTGGATAGGAATTTGCTTGGAAGGGAGCCTGGGAAAAGGGAAAAACAGATGTACAGTAGCCCTGCCTATGCTAAGACAAAGATGGGTTTCATAACCAAAGAGGCGAGCTCTGCAGCACCAGAGAGCAAACCCTTCTGCTTGAGAAGTTTTGGGTACCTGCTGCGTAGTCTGAAGAGCCACAGTGTACCCTACATTCTCCAGCCTGCTCCCACCTACCTAAAGCATCCGGTATCATCACTGAAAGTAAGGAAATAATTGGTATTTTACAACTCCAAATGCACCGTTTGCCTAAAGCCAGAAGGAAGCCTGTCTCAGAGCAAAGATGGGAATCAATAATCCTTGTCCTGGAGCTTAACCTGTTACCTTACCTCTCTCGGAAACAAAAAGACTCGGGTAATTCAGCCCTGAGGTACAGGAGGAAACACATCAGTGCACTGTGCTGTCCTGAGATGACTAGCATTCCTCAGAATGAACCTCCCTGACACCTATTTGCTCAGAACAAGTAGTGTCTCAAGTTTTAATGGCATCTTATTCCTTTCTCTCACAGAACACTACCTGCACTGTAGGCACCTAATATTCCCAGTAGCGCTGCTGAACACATTGGAAATGCAAGCGTAACCCCGTAAGGGTCCTAGCCTGGCACATCATCTTCCTGCCTCCTGCCTATATTCCACCTCCACGGGGGTTTCCAGACAAGAGAAACCCAAAGAGCAGAGCAGGACAATATGTACCTTGCTGGTTGGCGTACCTGCAGCTGAACAGCCCCAAACCCCTGTCATCTCACCCTGCAAGCCACTGAAAAGGCCAGATGTGTAATTGACTGTACATTGCCCAGCGCCAATGCTTTCAGAAAGAGATGCAATCTGGCCCCAGCAGTGGTTTCTCAGCTCCCCATCAGCATCATGACTGGAGGGAAGGCAAGAGGCACCTGGGAGCTGTAAGAGGTGCCCCGCAGGCCAGCACAGCCAGCACTAGCACAAACCAGAGCTGCCAGAGGCCTGCCCTAATTTGGGCCACAGCTGAGCGACCTTCCAGGGTCTACACCAGGAGAAAAGTGATACAGCCTGACTCCTCGCCAGTTCCTCTCGAGCTGTGCTCCCTCCCTGTCCTGCAGCCTGTCCATTGAGCAAGGCTGGTCACCGGGACAAGCCAACCCTGCAGTCTCCAATAGCCTCAAACCACAGAGCAATCCTCATGTCTGTCCTGAGGCTGCTCAGGGGCAACCGCAAAATAGCGACTACCAACTGCTGCAAAGCAAGTCCCACCCTGTGCCTACAGCCAAACATCTCATGCGTGGAGTCACTTCACCACATGCTCTCTGGAGCTTCTAAACACGCATTTACAGGGCGAGACCACAGTTTCAGTGCTGCTTCTAAACCGTTTACAAAGTTATGTCACTCAAAAAGGAGTCATCCGATTTCCAATTGAACAGCTGGAGCAGAAGCTGCTTTAGAAACAGGGTGACACGAAGCCTTTCTCCCCTGCTGCCTTTTAAACATTCAAGAGATCTCTATAATTTCACCTTGAAAACTTTACTCAGCAGAAATTACCTACAGACAATGAAAACGTCAGCCCAGGAACGACAGGAATATCCCACTCCCACAGCGACCTTACCCCAGGGAGACTGGCATGACATACAATACCCAGGTGTTCTAAAGATACTCATCGCAGACATTAATAGGCAGGGAAGAAACATCATGCACTCAGTACTGAATACAGATGTCACTGGTTTGTAAAAATATTTAACTAGGAAGCAGCGTTTGTGTAGCATTGAACTAATCTGATAATTAAAATGTACGTATTCTTTCACTTAGCGTGGGTGGACCAGGCAGCCGAGCGCATTGTTTGTGAGATTCACTGCAAAGCAACAATAATTAGATTTACTGGTGAGGCATGTTTTGAGAAGAGCATAGCCTGAACTCCAAATGAGTGCATGCTTCCTACTCTTAATGCTGAGCTTCATAAGGGCTCGCAATTCAAGCCAGGCTTTAAGTTCTCTCTGTTGAGCTTGCTAATTGCTAGGTTGTAATGACTGCACTGCAACCAGTTCCCAAGGATTTCTGAAAGCTAGGGATTTGCCTCTGGGTCTCATTTGGCCTCTCCCTGGCAGAACTACTTTTAAGTCCTCCCAAACACACAGAGACCCGTTAAACAGACATGGTTTAAAGGAATGGCGAGCTTGCCAACAGCTCCTTTATGGGGGTTTCCGCTTTGTTTATGGGAGGCCTGATGTAGGAGTTCTCAGCCTTGCAACCCTCATCAGGTTTAAGAAGATGCATGAGCATCCTCCCTTTGTCATGACCAACAAAGCATAGAACTCAAATCTGGTTGTGGAGTGAAAACACTGCATTAATTGGTAAGTTAAGCCATCAAAACCAAAACACATACCAACAACTTTGTGGGTTTTTTGCAGTGGAGAAGGGGAAGGATAAGGCACTGCTGTTCCACATTTCAATCACAGAATGGCCTGGGTTGGAAAGAACCTTAAGATCATCCAGTTCCAACCCTGATGCCACGGGTAGGGACACCTCCTACTAGACCAAGATGCTCCAAGCCCTGCCCAACCTAGCCTTGAACACTGCTAGAAAGAGCAAACAACTTGGGCAGCCTGTTCCAGTGCCTCACCACCCTCACAATAAACAACTCCTTCCTTATAGCCAACCTAAACCCAGCAGTATCTATAGGAAGCTGGTTTTCTTTGTCAATTTTTTCCTCACTTAATCTACTTACATACAGTATTTTTCTTCTACAGAGATCAAAAACAAGCTCCACAACTATTTACAAGAAGAAAATTAGGAAAGGCAGTTTCCAGGAAGCAGCAATTAATACTGGCGAATGGCTGCTTTCAGTACAGACTACTGAAGGAGCTCTATGTACCACGTCCAATATGTGGGGGGCAATTCTCAGTATGCAGCAAGAAATCACAAAGAAACTGTGGGAAAGGAGAAGAATGGAGAGGACACCTCCCCCTAAGTAATTACAGCAGTGACACTTTTGAATCTTGTAAAGGAGCAAAATGTAAAGAAAAACTTATATCCAAATACAAAACAACTCCTGTTGCCCATTTACTAATGATAGAACAAAGCATGCAAGCATACTCCTCAAACATGCTTGCACATGAACAATACAGAAAGAAGAACAGGCTACAGTTAGTTCTTATTTTTCCAAAAGGCTCGAGGGATCTTGCCAGTCAGTTATGGTAAACACATAGATGCTGCCCAAATGCTGGTTTTCCAGCATCACTCCAGCACAATTTGCATTCTTTCCCCTCCTCTTTTCTCTCACCACACCAAAGCAACAAAAGGACATCAGAGATTAGTTTCATATTTAGAAGATAAAGAAACCACAACTGTAGGTAAAAGGAAGAAGAATTTCCAGACAGTAAATCATGCCAGGCAGACTTGACACACCATAAACAGTTGCTCATCTCCTGCAAAGGTTCCAAAAACCCTTCCTGCTTTTTTGCTTCTTCGGTAATACTTCTCAGCCAGAGGGAAAAAATGTTCCTCAAGGTGGCAGTTTTGGTAGACAACCTCATTCCCAATTCACCTGGCACTTTAGTGCATAAATGAATCTCTACAACGAGCACTGCTTTATTTCTGGCATCATCCCGTCCGAATCTTTCACTATTATGCAAGAATTAATATTCCCTGTACTCTGGGATTCACAGCAATCTAGCTAAAAATGACCTTGAACCAACAGAGAAGATGAGCCACAACTGAGAACTCTGGAATTAGTTGTTTTGGTGTTAGCTTTCACCTGAGTATCTACACTTCTGTGAATCCCTCAGCATGAACATTACTTCTCCAAGGCATTTACTTCTCCCAATGCAGGCAGCAATTCTCCCCCTTTTCTTTTACTTTCGTTGAACAGATTAGAGCATTGAAGCGAAGCAGCTTTAAATATTCACCTTTTAAAGTGCTTCTTAAATTCTAAGATCTACACGCACAAATTTGTCTTTGCTAATGTGGCAAATCTCTCACTTGACACCTTCTGTTAAGGAAGGAGAGTAGAGCCTGAAGGCAATTATAAAGCCCACCGAGGTATTCTGCTCGACAGCCAGGCACCTTCGGAAGCTTCCATTTTTTGTACTATCTACAGCACCCAGGCACACCCCCTTCTAATCTTTCCTTTGCACCAAAGGAAACCAAACTATTGAATATCCCCTGGATAGCTGACCTTTGTAACAGGAGCTTTCACCAATGAATGTTCAATACTTTAACTTTCACTCCCCAGCAATGCTATTTAAGGAGCCATCCGAGGCCTCTGCTGCTCCCAAGGTTCCTGCCTGCAATGCAATGAGAAATGTACTCTTTTTTTATGTCAGTTGCCTAGCAACCTGCCTAAGCTTTTGCAAGGAAACCAAGAGGAGGAACAGCCTAAATCATAAAATTCGTCTGCTGTTGCTGCAGAATTATGTATTAAATGTATTTATAACTTTCCTTCTAACCTTCTGGAAAGCTGTATGTTGGCAGTACAGGCATGGCTGAGTCAAACTTGAAAGCTCCTCAAAGCTGCTAGAGACATCTGCTTTTACTGCACTGTTTAAGTATGCCAAAGTATTCCTTTTCCTGGGTGCAACACAGACATGAGCAGCTCGGGCATTAGCTTGTCGTTATTTGGCTATTACCAGTATGTATCAGCAACTTGCAAAGGGCTCCAAAAAACCAGACTTCATGTCTGTGTAAGACTGGTTTCGAAACCCTAAATATGCTGCCAGCACAAGCCCTGGGCAGGGCTGCAGTATCTCGAGCCTCTGAGCAGCCAAGGGGAGCACAGAGACACTGCAAGATTGGCTCTGGTAAGAGCTGTAGCCTACTCCCCCCTAAAAACAGCTGAATGACAGATGCCAAGAAGGATGTGATTATTTCCCTTTGTGTAACACCAGACACCACCTGAAGCAGTATGTTATTAAGAAATCCATTCAGGTAGACAAGTATGACTCTTCCTTTCTCTTTGCTTTAAAGATGAACAAGCGTAAAGGGTAATAGCAGAGAAGGGCATTTTGTGTAGCCTGAAAACAGCTTTAACTGCCTGGGTTTGCGAGGTACCACACTTGGAGCTTAAATGCCCCTGCTGCCAACCCTAATGATACTGGCAATGTTGACCACTATCCCTGTGGTGTCCTCAGTATGGGCTAGCAGAGGGAGGATCAGGAACAGTGTAGCTGCTCCTAAAATGAAGCAATTAATGTCCTAAGGGCAAGCACTGCACCGATGGCGGTCTGTCAACACGGGCTGGGAGGGGCTGCACATCTGCGTTCCAGGCACCCCAGAACACTTAACCACCATGAGCAATCCCAGCACAAGGCCTGCTGAGCACAGCCCCTGACTCCAGCTCCTCCGGGCTCTCAGAGAGGCTCTTCCCAGCAGCCCCTTGGATTGCCCCTGAGCAATTCATGCACTTTTTGCTGCGCTTCATCCCCTCAATGAGTACACAGGGTGAGGGGTAACAGCACTTTATCCTCTCCTAGCAGATGCTCCAGACTTCCCTCAGTCTGGAGTGAGCTCCCCCTGACCGTATCTCTCCCTCTCCTTTCCCCTCAAGAAAGACACATCCCAAAGCTTTTAATTCACTAATCAAGTTGAGTCGTAGGTTTCGGGCAGGGGGGGGGGGGGGGCAGAAACACGAAATATGAGCATGAAAATGGGTTTATGCACTGCACAGACTAACAATAAACATCCACTGGACATAGCCCAGAAAGCCAACCGTATCCTGGGCTGCATCAAAAGGAGCATGACAAGCAGGTCAAGGGAGGTGATCCTGCCCCTCTACTCTGCTCTCCTGAGACCTCACTTGGAGCACTGTGTGCAGTTCTGGGGTCCTCAACATAAGAAGGACATGGAACTGTTGGACCAAGTCCAGAGGAGGGCCATGAGGATGATCAGGGGACTGGAGCACCTTCCGTATGAAGATAGGACGAGAAAGTTGGGGCTGTTCAGCCTGGAGAAGAGAAGGCTGCGTGGAGATCTCATAGCAGCCTTCCAGTATCTGAAGGGGGCCTATAGGGATGCTCGGAATGGATTATTCATGAGGGACTGTAGTGATAGGACAAGGGGTAACGGGTTCAAACTTAAACAGGGGAAGTTTAGATTGGATGTGAGGAAGAAATTCTTTCCTGTAAGGGTGGTGAGGCACTGGAATGGGTTGCCCAGGGAAGTTGTGAATGCTCCATCACTGGTGGTGTTCAAGGCCAGGTTGGACAGAGCCTTGGGTGGCATGGTTTAGTGTGAGATGTCCCTGCCCATGGCAGGGGGTTGGAACTGGATGACCTTAAGATCCTTTCCAACCCGAACTATTCTATGAGTCTATGATAGATCAGTATAAGACTGCTGCAAGTTGAATGGCTCAATTAGGGTATCCAGCACTTTCAGACTAAGTAGACTCAGTGTTCACAGAGTAATTTCTCAGCTATCCTTGGAGAATTTCTCCCTCACCACCTTTAGAAAAATGGCACATCACTGTCGCTAAGTACAAGTCTTGTCTCCTTGGTTGGTAGGTAGGCAGAGAGGCATCAATGCTGCCTCATATTCAAGGCACATACTGTATCAGTTACTTTCCCCTTAAGCAGTATGATTGGTAAAAAAAGAGACAATGTAGTTCTAGAAGGCTTTCTCAAGTACTGTCAATTTAAGCTGGAGTCTGATCCCACCGTGCACTTCTAAGTGTCTGCTCCAAGAGAGCTCCAGTGACACTTTGGGACACCCAGGCTGGGTCCCGTGTCAGGCTGCTAGGTGGAGAAAGGGACAGAAATTTGAACAAGGGGACATGTAACTGATCCAACTGGTCCAAGGCCAGGGAAATGCTTGCAAGTGCACAGGGACCCTATTTCACACCCCTTGTGCTTTAATACATCATCCGGACACTACGACAACTTTGCCTCCAACTTCAGATACATCAGTAGAGCTATAGCCTAGTCTGCAGAGTGCTGGCAGCCTCCACAACCCCCAGTGACAGCTCTGTAGCTAAAGCAGTAGAAGAGAGCAAGTCTGCCCCGAAACAACTGTGTCTGTCTCCACCACTGCCAAGACTACAAAGTCTTCTCCACTCTGCCAATAAGAGTTTGCCCCTTCCTTTCCCCGTTCTGCTGAACACAGGTCACTTTTTCAAACTCTCGAGACAAGCAGATGCAACCTCCTGCACTGGTTTTACTGTGGCAGCAGGACGGGGGCTCATCTCGCTGCCCGAGGACTCTGCCAGATGGCATCCGGCTATCACACCACTCGCCACTCGGATTCCAGCCTGTCTATGCATGGCAGCAGAGCCGGGGAGCCGCTATGCCCACTCAGCCTCTGGCTGTTGTCTTAACACATCGCAAAGGTTATTACCAGCAGCAGCAATTTAAAGCAGCTATGAAGAGTTCAGCATTCAGTTTTGCAGCACCACTTCAGAATAGGGATGCTGTGTTAGACCGATTTAAACCTCTCTCTTGAGTATCCAGAACTGCACTTGGTGACACAAGGCATCTCTCATTATGCCCTTGCCATTGTCTAGGCTTTTCCACCATTTCACTTAAAATCTTCTGCAAAAGCCTTTTGAATTTCAGGGTGGATTTTAACCATTTAAATAAACATGCTTATTCTGCTGATGAAACACACAGCTCACTATAAATGTATCCTCAGGAATGGGTTAAAGAACAACCAGACCACAACAGCTTTTTCATTAAGCAACCTCTTGAGAAGCACAGCAAAGTGAAATTGCTGTCACGCCATTATTTCCACTGCTTAAGTGGATAGAAGAGAGAGAGGAAGGTCATGCTTCTCTGAGCTTTTCCATTCACTGTTTTATGAAGCCCTAAGGCCTCACTTGCTCTGTAACAACTTACTGAAGTGATGTCCCTGCTTTTGTTAGGACACATGCCTTTTAGAATAACATGTAAACTCAAGCCTGTAGACAGTCATGAGCCTAGGTGGCTGGCTTGACATTCAGAACGATCACTTGTGAAACGTGGCAGTCACCATTTGGCAGTTTCCTGGCTGGCAGAAAGAGAAAACAATTTGAAATGTAACTTGATTGACTTAACCTGAAGAAGACGAACACACAAAAGTAACACCAGTCAAATGCAGTGTAGAACAGAAAGCAAGGATTTTACAGCACTTGGAAGGTCAGAGTCTGCAAACCCAAAACCGTGTTAAAAACCAGAGACCAGAGTTTGCAGCATTTGCAGGTTGATAAAACCGTTCCTGTCATACACAAGATTCACGAGCATGATTTGCTGTACTGCAGAACAAGTAACGCTGCAGGATGTGAGACTTCATTACCAAGAAATGAGATCAGGAATTGGCTGTGACCAAGACAGGTGAAAACAGATCTTTTACCTACAAAAGCTCAAGTGTACCCTGCATTCTGCAGCCCAGACGAACCACACTGTTTTCTCATCAGTTCCTTCTGCTAGACTGGAACATTTACTTTTAAATGAACTCTGTCCTGCCATCAAGCTGTGAAGCAGTATAAAAATGTATGCCACATCTCCCATTAGCAAGATGACGCATTGCAGAGTATATGACAGGAATCCTAAGGGAATACTTTGGGATTAGAAGTGAAATACTGCACAGATGGGCTTGTTGGGTAAGGGAATTCCCTCTGCCCCATATAGGGCTCAGAACATTTACAGCTTTTACATCAGTAGGCAAGATCAGGCCATTTTACCTTGTAAATATTTAAAATACAGGCACAAAGACATGGCATGCTTGAAAATCTGAAAGGATAGGACAGTTAGAGAGCTACAGATACTTGTGTTGCTCTTATTTCATCTTCTCTTAAGTATCAAATATTCAGTAACTTCTCAGGAAGGTGAACAAGTATGCAAACATGTGAGGACAGTTCTCATGCAAATTGCTACATGCTGGAGAAGAGGCCTCATCTCTCCATACTAACCTAAGATCAAACCACAGTTACTCTCTGGATACACTCACTCTCTCAACCATCAGCAGTTAAAATCTAGATTTGCTCTCTAGCAGATCACTAGAGCTATCGCATTGAATACCGTTGGGAAGCAGGTTACACAACCCGTAAACCCAATAAAGCTCCCAAACAAATCCTGTATTTATGGGAAGATACTGCACCTTTCCATCATAGCCTATCTATCCAGTCATTGTTGTTCCCAGTATTGAAGAGATCAGGTATCTGGAGGATTTGCAAAGGAACAGAGGGCACACATGTGCTAACTCCAGCTGAATGCCAAGGGGAGCTGGACCTGGCTTGTAAACCCTGCACCTGACATAGGCCAGCACATAGTATGAACAACCCTGGGACCAAGATCATTGTTTAACTATTCCACCCATAGCTTCAGGTTTCCCTATACATGATTGAGTCTAGCCACCATTTCCACACTTGGAATTGGATTCTGAAATGCTAGTACTGAACTCCTATAGGAATTTGTGAGCCTCTTTCTCATTAAACATTTCCCTTCAGCTACCTGCTGATCGAATATGCTTTGTTGAAGTTTTGATGTCTCCTTTTCATTATAACATGTCCAGATACCATCATCCTTAATTATTTTGCCTCTTAATAGGAAACATGAACTTGTGTTGCTGTAACTGGAAGCAGTCCATCTTCTTCTACCTACCATAAGACAAGATTAACCCCTGTCTCAAAGAGCTCTTGAAGACTTGTTTCTCTCTTGGACTTTTTTCTCCCCTTTAAGGCAAAAACATTCAATTCTACCACTCTTTCTACAGTCCTGCTTACTATACTTTTAGATGTCCTTACTGCTCTTTATTAGACTTTCTCTTGTTGTTCTACCATTTTATTGAGGTATAATGCATAACAACAGTCTTCCAAGATAAGGCTTTGTCTATCCTTACAGAAGTGAAGGAATCCCTTCAGACACCTTTTGAGCTTTGCTGTCACTCATATCCCACAATATGACAACTTCTTTGCAAAAGCGTGACACAGTAGATTAATTTCCCATTTCCACGCCAAAGCCATTCTTTCCAGTTCAGCTTATAGCCATAAAAAGCCAGTAGTAGTTATCACTTGGCATATGACTGGTAGTTGCTGGTCCCTGCCCAGGCCCAGATGGATTCCACTTCACGCCATGGGCATGGAACATAGGACCATATTAAGTGGTCTGCTACCACACAGCATTAATTTGCTTACACCTCCTAAAAGTGGAGAAGGAGACCCCCAGAATGAAAGGCTAAATTTTGTACCACCCACATTTCCTACAGGAAGTCCACTCTTTTAAGACTAATAAAGGGAAGTTTCCTGCTGCTTCTGCCCAGTGCTCTCAACCAGACTTCAGCCGTCTCAGTGCTTAACTGGTAACTTTGACACACACTACGCTCATTTAAAACAAAATGAAAAACCCAACAACAACCCCCCACAACACCAAACTTGCATTAAAACACACGTCCATGAAAACATTCACACATCATTTCTTTCTCTACAGTGTATTTTGCATCCAGTACTTCAAAAATATTAATCCTTGCAAGCTCTCTATAAGAAAGCATTAACATTTCCTTGATTAGATTGAGAAACCACAGCTGAAAAAGAGGCTGTCAGCTGCCCAAAGACACAGTGAGGTGATGACAGTTTTAGTCATGAGTATCTTTGTTATACTAAGCACATTTATGTCGAATCTGCAGAAAATTGACAGCTGCATAATGCTTTTCAATCCACAGCTTTATACAAATCAGTTTTCTTCTTGATAATGAGAGGCAAACACTACATGGGAAGAACAGTACTCAATCCCAAACACATACACCTGATCACAAAGCGCAACTGGAGTCTAAAAGGAGAGAACTGTCCTTCCATGTAGCTGACGGCACCTATTCCCACATCCAAACAAAGAAGGTAGATATAAACTGCCACAGGAAAACATGCCCATCCTAAGTCCCCTGGGTTGAACCTTACCTTTCCACAGGCCACCATGGACAGCGCAAGCTGGTACCAGAGGTGAAATTCATCAAACGCAAATTTCATGGCTCTCTCCAAGCACTGGGAAATAAATGTTGGGAGCAATATCAGGCTTTTTAATAATCATACATATCTTTTGTCAAAACTGCTGCTTGGCTCAGTATTTAAGTCGAGGGAAACAACCTGTTGTGGCCCAGGTGTGGTTTATTCTTTCTTATGACATTTTCCTCTTCTCAGGGAATGGGCCTAGCTAAATTCACAGCCACTTTGTTCAGGAGCCTACATAAAAGTTATTTTAATGCCTCAAACAGCTCTCTGTACATTTCTGGCCTGCGCTGCCATAGGTCTGTAGCTATTTCTACTAAATTGCCAATTAGTGAGCTCCATTTTCACCTTCCCCGACAAGTTACTGCGAAGAAGGGGTTTGCTTTCACATTCCAAAGGGAAGTTTCAGCAGAAGCCAGGAGAAAGTACCTCGGAAAGCATGACATACTGCCCTCTTCTGCCCAGTGTGATGCTGAGGAGGTCGTAGACCGCAGAAGCATCCTGGAGGCTGACAGCTCGGTCATCCTGCTGGTCTGGAGCTCGGCTGATCACTGCATCCCGGTTTGCCTGGGCACAGACACAAATGAAGCATCAGACCAGAAAAGAGCAAGAGAGAACCGACTCCTCCATTAAAGTTCCACCCACTATCCATAGCATTTTGTTTAAAACCCTCTTGAGATTTATGGCTTTCTCTTTAACTCATCCCAATGTGAGGAAGGTGTCTCCATATCACTACTTTTTATCCACATGACTCAGACTCAAGAAGACAGCTGTACCTACAGAGAGGAACTGCTGGGAAAACTTCATCTGTATTTGTTTCACAGAATTGAAGCATTAAGAAACAGAACTACCAGATCCCATTTCCTCAATAATTGGAAACCAAAGACCATCCTTAAATCATATTCCTTATTACTTCAATTGCCTGCAACTGTGATAACTGCTTCCATAGCTGACATTTTACCTTCCGGGTCTGCACTTGATTTCCTCTCAATACCACATATGTTCGTGCTTTCTTGCTACTCACGTTTTGTTTTTCAATTTGAACAGGTTGCCTTAGTAATCAGGTTTGCCTGTCATCAGTATAAAGTAATTAGAGCTCTGGGCAACACAATACCAAATAATTAAAAACTAATAATCTTGTAAGTGTTAATTTTGCATAATCTATCAGTGTATTGCTCAGCCTAGATCAAAAAGAAACATTACTTTTGACAGTCTAGCAATACAGAAGGATGTCCCAAAATAACACAGACCCAGGTTTGCCTCAAGATCCCAGCCTCTGTTTCCTGGCCACAAAGAGGGAGATTTCAATCCCAGAGTAAATGGACAAGTCCCTCTGATTTCCCAATGAAGAAGACTTCACCCCAACGGCCTAACTTCTGAGAGAGGCAGCCACGGATGCCAATGAGCCCTAGCATGAACTGACAGCACAGCCACACCACCCTGGGCTCCCCAGCTGAAAGGGGTGCCAATGTCAGACATGCAGGTCCAGACATCTAAAAGATCACAAAAATTAAAGCAGATTGCCAGCAGTTTCACCTGGGGCAAAGACAAACAAACGTTCCTCCCTGAAAGAGGAAGGTTATGAGATTTCTTTTATAGTATTTATTACTGTAACCTTGCATTGATTTCTTCCTAATTGCAGGGAGATTTTTTTCCCTAAAAAAGTTAAACATGGGAATTAAGCATTATAAATTTCCAGAATATGGAGCCCTTAAAGCCCACACATATTTCATTATGATTAAGCTGCAGCTGTTTCATCATGATATTATCTGTGTAATGCCCCAGTTCCCAGCACTCTTCATCACAGCCTCCAGCCGAGACAGCAAACACAATTACTGACAACTAACACAATCACAACCAAGATCTAAATGGGAACTGCAGTTAAAGGTAAACTGATAGGTCAGACTCAGCCTAGTGCCTGCACAAATAAACTTACACCAACTCTTATGGCACGAAGGTATTTTTCTTTTTCATGTTATTGCAAAAGACCTAATCTGTGATTTTAAAAAACATAGTTCAGAACAATAGGTTGAATGAGAGGATGAAACTAACTTGACAGAGAAAATTCTGGAACCAGAATACAGAAAGATAGCTTGTCTACCTTTCCTAGTGGAATAAATAAGAATGAAATAATTAAATAGATACTTAAGCTCTGTTTGGATTTAACCCAACACTGCTACTTTAAAAAGAGGAAAAAAAACCTAAACAGGCACTGCAGGTATATCCAGAATGGTTCTGAGATTGCTACTTCAGAGAGTTAAAGGAACGCATATACAGAACGATCCTTACTGCAAATGAATCCTCCTACGGATACACAACAGCATTAACAATCTTTTCTGCACCGGTTACACTGTTATGACAATTGTTTGTAGAAAATAACTACTGAGATAGCACCCCCATGCTCTGTAATCTCACCATCAACCTCCCATTAGAGTCAGCTATAGCCTGGTGCTTTTTTGGGTATCCATCTAGTACCACGCTATGATTTCTAAATTGATGCATTAGCACAGATAGAAAACTAAGCAGAACCGGTGAGTTCTGGCCCATTAATGTCTGCCAGCACAGAGTGGTACTAGAGGGAAGGACATGCCCAAATTCTACAATAAGCAGGAATGAGACACATTGCAAGGATGCAACATTCTAAAATTGCAGTGATACTGAACATATTGTACATATTGTACTTTACCCAAGCAGACAGCAGTTAAAAACAACATATGCATAGGTATGACTAATATTCTTTCCAAGAAGGCCATAAACCTGCTTATTTTGTTCAAGCTCTCAAATCTGAAAGCCGTAGGTCTCTGCAATCTATCACTCTCTATACTTGCATGCATAAAAGTCGCCACTGAACAAATTCATCGTCACTTCTACCCCAACAACTTTAATGCCGAACCTATTTCCAACTGCTAATTCCAGCTGCCCTCGATAAAATAATTCAAGAAGTTGCCACCTAATCACAGATATATATATAATATAAATAAAAACAAACCCACAAACCACAAAACAAAACCAAAACCAACCAACAAACCCAAAAGGTCATCACAAACTGACTGAACAACAGCAAGAACATGGAGAGCGTCTAACACAATAATGTGAGTCATCATCCCAAGGTTACTGCAGTTACATACAGGAGGGCAGGGAAGGGAATGTGAATCACTATTTCCTGAAACCCACTTAGGGGAACTGGCATGTTTCTGCAGCCTGCCTCTCCCAGGAGGAAGGGACCCAGATCACCATTAGGCAACTTTTTTGTCTGTGACTTAGTTTATGCTCTTCTAAACTTCAGTTTGGCAGTGAGAAATCCTGACAGTCATGAGTAAGTACAGGTGTAAAGTAGTTGTCAAGTTCCTGAAACATGGTATACACCAATTCTGTTGGATGGGAAAATTTTACTTACTGAAACTCACAGAGAGAAACTTCATTTTGCATTTGAGACTGTATAAATTCTAAGCCATTTACGCCAATATTTTTTCAATACCTGTGCTTCTGTTGTTTCAGACCACTAATCTTCCTGAACACATACGGAAAAGAGGTTATTTGTAGAACAATGATTTCCAAACAGCATATCAATAAATAAGCAGCAATTCCAATCTATCCTACTGCATCACCTCCTCCGGTAAGCAGCAGTAAAACATAGCTACAAACACATTTTTAACACCCCCTTTAAACTTCTTCCCTTTAAGCTGTTCCCATTGTCACACAGACATGCCTAACAGCACGCAAGCAACATGGAGAGAGATAGTGAGTCACACTATGAAGAGAACCTGTACAAGGCTGTTGCATGGGATGGAGGTCACTAATGCTACCAACGAGAGTTAGCATAACTTGCATTATACAGACCAAAATCATAGAGTCAATGCCCTTTCACTTAAGGTACTCCTAGGTAACGGAGCAACCCACAGATGCATAGCATTAGCATATTTTGTGATGTGTTCGTCACGATTAGCTATGTATGCAAGGGGCTCAGACATGACCCATCCTATCTGGGGAGAGAAAACACATCCTGCAGGCAGCCCAGACTGAGCAGCACACAGGATAGTGAACACCTTCAGCCCTCCCTTTCCACAGCCCGACTGCAGGCCACATGTGCTCAAAAGGCTCTAGCACAGGCTGGACCCCCAAGCTGACCCAGCACTCAGCTACTGTAATGTCTCTGTATCATGCTTGAAGCCCAACACAGACATTCAGTCTGAGTGGGCTCAGAACAGCTGGGGTTCAGCAGGGCTTTTTAGGTCTGGCTCCAAATCACAGCAATACAACAGCGTGGGACTTCCAGACCCATGCTGGCTATGACAGCAGGGAAGAGATCTGCCTTTCTGGAGATCTGCAATTTAACTAACAGCCCTGCTGAGCTACAGCCGGCTTGTGCATTCCTATCCGCATATGCAATACACTTACCTGAAAACTAGATAAGCCATCTATCCATGGAGGATTTGCTCTACATCAATGACTCTGATAACTACAGCTTATTTATGACATGTCTATTTCATGTAGTAAGAAGAGGAGCCACAACAAATCCCAACAGCCATTACTTCAGCAGTTATTACACATGCACTTACACTGCAGAAAATTAAATCTTACCACTGTACAAAGATGTGCTTCTTAATAAAACGCCAAGCAATCGTATGAATTACAATAGAGCATATTCCATATAGCAGCCCCTTCTCTCAGCAATTAGCTACGAAGTATCCTTTAATTGCTCACATGTCTCCCCCTGCTTTTTTCCCAAAGAAGAAAAAGAAAGCAATTAAAATCTTTAATGAGTGCTTGCTGCCTGCCCCCTAATTCATGGGCATTCTAATGTTCAACTTGTGTCTTTCCAAAATAGACATAATTGCCAGATCCACTGCAACCCATCTATACAGAACGGCAGCATGTTTTACACAGTGTACTGTGATAATGTAATTGGTGTGATTCAATACTAGCATTAAGAGAGAAAAACAAATGCTACGTGTGATAGATTGACAACAAGCCTTTGAAACCATGCAATTGATGCCCATACTGCTAAGAGCTGGGAAATATTTAGCCTGTATCCTTTGGGCCTCTATTTTGGCTGGTTTGCCTCTACTGCCAACAAAATGAATGAATTCTTTGTAATGGAAAGGCCTCATTCACATTGAAGAGGCTACAGAATTAGCACCTAAGTTATTGATGGTCTCTACACAGCACTTGTGGGTTTCCCTCCCTAACATATTCAGGGTTGACAGCAAAGCTGGTGTGAAAATGGGAAGCAGGTGAAACAAAGAGGAAACACCATACTCCAGCCACTCACAAAACCCCTCTTACAGAGATACTACAACTTGCTTTACTTAGAACCAGAACCACAGCTAATGAAGACTTAACTGCCTTGTGAACTGTGTGGCATCCTTCTCATTTACAGTAAGGAAGAGATCACAAGTTACTGGTACCGCATTCAGATGTCTCAGCAAACTTGCCCACTGTCACTGGTTATCAAATATGATGATATAGATATATCTTATCTCTCACCAGGTATATTTTGACATCTTGTACGGTAGCTGAACTAATTCTGGAAACACCACTGAAAGCAAGACATACCTCTCCAGCCCAGCTAAACCAGCCCAACAACCCTACAAAAAGGCAGGCAGAGGCAGAAAGTAAAGAAGTTCATTTGTTGATACTCTCTTCGGTAACAAAGTCGTATGTTTGCTGCCAGCAATCTGCATTCAGAGAGCTATCTTCCAAGAATTCGCATCTTCCTTGGAAGTTTGGAAACAAGACTGACTACTTCAAAGCCGCCTGCAAAAGCTCCCTCTACCCTGTCTCCAGCAACTCACATTAGAACTCTTTAGTCAAGAGACAGTTAACAGAGGTGATGTATTTCCCACTAGAAACATCCTGCCATCCATTTCTGCAGGTCCCAAACAAATAGCTTTGCCTTGCAGGCCAGTTAAAGAGACAGGTGAATTTGCTACTGTAAGTGCATGACTGTGATTTGGCAGAAACCAACAGAGCAGGCAATCCTATCCCCAGCTGCCATGGTCTAAGAGACTTCAAGAAAATACTCATGATGGTTGTCCAGCCCCTGTATCATCACTGGGCTTGGTGCCATTAAGAAAAAAAAACCCTACATAAGCAATAAAAGATTCTTCCCCTTTGCCAGCCTATTTGTTGGACAGCATTATTTTATAGATAGGAAGAGTAGAGCTAAGAGATTTTAATTATGTCTGTGCTTAAAAACACATAGGTTTAATCATACTCTGTTGAAGGCGTGCTTGCAGCCATGAGTTTGCTCTCACCAGTAAAAAGAACAGGACAAGTCCCCACTGTCTTTCTTCCCCCCTCACCATCTGTTCTGTGCTCTCAGGCTCTCCAAGGTCAAATCGCCTTCAGCGATTCAAATCAGAGATAAGATGGGGATGACGTTTCTAATCTTTTTTTTACACAGGCACAGAATTTATTATTTTTGGATACAAGGAGCTTCATTTCCAGTATGACTGAAGTGAACACAGAGCCAAAAAAATAGTAATTATATACATTTATATATATATATATACCTGTTACCTGGCTTGTTTGCTGCACCACATCAGGCAGAGCCACCAGGTGTAAGGACCAGGACTGAACAAAGGGATTTTAGATTGTACATTGGATCTCAGACTCAAGAAGGGGAGATTTTTAAGCAAAGAACTTTATAAAAAAAAAAATAAATAATCAAAAAACCCCCCCAAAAAAGCCCAAAACACAAAAAAAGCCCAAAACACAAAAAAAAAACCACCCCAAAACAAACCTCAAAAGTAAACAGAAGTAGTAATGGAAATTCTCAGTTCCACTCCTGGCTCTGAGAGACTTCTGTCTAGCTTTAAGAGGCAGTGCAGTCGACTCAGAATACTCCTGAGAATGGTTATTAAAATAAACAAAACTGCAGCTAAGGGTTAGTCCTGCCAAACCTCCCCTGCCTACGCCCTGCACCACAGAGCAGCATCTCTGATGGTGGAACCAGCGCCGTCCCCAGCGGCAACGTGATGCAGACAAATCACACCGCAGCAAGTCACTGTATGCTCTCAGTCCTCCCCACACACAGCGCCACTCGTTTGGATGGGTTAAATGCAGTAAGAGGACCAGTGGCTTAAAAACAGGCCAGTCCATTTTTCCACCATCTAATAGGAATGCATCATTCTATCACAGCCTGAGCTGGTAAAGGCTGTCACTAGCTTGCCTTCTCCTTGGTCTGAAGGAGAGCATTTTCCCCCTCTCACACACACAGTCCATCCACACCATAACTCAGGCTATGCATAAGCAATGAGAATTTAGCCAAGAGGCCATCAACAGTGGTAATCTTCAGGCTGCCTGATTTGTTTCACTCGATTCCTTCATGAGAACTCCACAGTCAACCACCGTGACTAAGCAGCAGCTGGCACGGAGGGGAGGCGCTTGCCAAACTCAACAACTGGGATGCTTCTCGCTGGTTACTGAGATGCCTTTGCTTATGAAAATAGGCTCCCGTTTTCAACGGCACAGAAGGAATACAGGAGGCAAAGATCAGGAATGCCAGGAGGAAACAGGCCCCAGGCTTTCACTGTAAGTGTTAATATACCCACTGAAGTACCTTCAAATCTATGAAAGAGGCAGCCATGTTACTTGGCCACCTGAAAAAAATTACGTACTTTGACTCAGAGGCAGAGTGAGGGAAACACTGAAGGAAACCTTAATGCCCCATTAGAAGACAGTCTCACTTCATCCCACCAGAACACACAATGCACGGTAAAGGGGTAAGAAGAAAAGCAGGGACAGCATCACAAGCCAGAAGACAGCACCACTAAGAGCCAGAGAAGGTTTTTGGAATGTAAAGTCTGGCTCACAACACCACCTGAAAGGTAATTTCTTTTCTCCATTTCCCCCTTACAGGCACAGTTCTTGTAACCCCCACAACATCTTCTGGGGAGTCACACAGATGTTACCTTCACCTTAGGAAGGAAAGACAAACAGAAAAACAGATTGAATTTCAGCTGCAATCTACCTACCATTGACCTCATTCCTCCCTGTACAGCTCAGGAGCGGGACAAAACCCCAGGTGCTCCACATGTATAGATGTATACTTCTTAAAAAAGCTACCATGTCTCCTTTTCATAGAATCACAGAATAGTTTGGGTTGGAAAGGACCTTAAGATCATCCAGTTCCAACCCCCTGCCATGGCCAGGGACACCTCCCACTAAGACCATGTCATCCAAGGCTCTGTCCAACCTGGCCTTGAGCACCACCAGTGATGGAGCATTCACAACTTCCCTGGGCAACCCATTCCAGTGCCTCACCACCCTTACAGGAAAGAACTTCTTCCTCATATCCAATCTAAACTTCCCCTGTTTAAGTTTGAACCCATTACCCCTTGTCCTATCACTACAGTCCCTAATGAAGAGTCCCTCCCCAGCATCCCTATAGGCCCCCTTCAGATACTGGAAGGCTGCTCTGAGGTCTCCACGCAGCCTTCTCTTCTCCAGGCTGAACAGCCCCAACTTTCTCAGCCTATCTCCATACAGGAGGTGCTCCAGTCCCCTGATCATCCTCGTGGCCCTCCTCTGCGCTTGTTCCAACAGTTCCATATCCATTTTATGTTGAGGACACCAGAACGGCACACAATACTCCAGGTGAGATCAACAACATTTACCACATATTTACTTTGAGGTTCTCTGATGATTTATGCTCCGCCTCACTACATCTTTGCTGTGTGTCTCCCTGATGATTCTTCTGTCCTTCCTCCTCCCCAGTTTTGCCCCCCTTGAGGCCACTTTGGAGTGGCAAAAGTCAGGAATAGGCCATGTGGAACAGCTGCCTGGCTTTAGAGTTCTGCAAAAGGTTATAATGGCATGGCTGCTCTTTTGTCTGCTTAAAAATCCGACGGGAAAAGTACCTTTCGAGTGAGTTTTGCTCTGAGAGAGCAACTGAAGTGTCAAAGAAGCTGGAGAGCTCCCAGCAAGCCAACTGAATTCATACTTGCTTCATTTTAAGGAGTTCATAACTGTAAATACTGAAAGAATGCCTAATCCAGCCAAAATCCAGGAACACCAACTATGCTGCTTACTGGCCTACAACAACATTATCATTTGCCACTAACACTCTCGCCAGGAAGGAAAATGTTTTACTCAGTCGTTAACATTATATCATTAGGAAGACCTCAACTGGAAATCTGCTGCTTGCTAACTCATTTTCCATGAGCTTCAGCAAGTTCTGAAAAACAAAACACTTCAAACAAGCAACCAACCTGTACATGAGAAAACTCATTAGCCTACAACAAAGCTGTTATGGAAAAGATGTCATAAGTTAAAGACATTTTCCCTTTCTAAGTACCATAACAGTTAAACTACAGGAAAATATTTATGGATTACAAACAGATGTAAGAATCAGATTGCTCCCTCCGTTCCTTCACTTAGGAAGGATGTTACTGCGGTCTCTAAGTGTATTTCTATATACAGTGTATTTCTATACACTCGTATTTTTGTAAAATAAAATAAAATTAAATAATATGAAATGAAATAAAATAAAATGAAATTCACAGCAAGTCAATTGCTAACACAAGAGTAAGGCTCAGATGTTCCATTTCAGAAAAACCGGAAAAACAGCTATGGTTCGCCGCACCATTCTGCTATAGGATTTTTTATTAGTAGGTGTTTTATATGCAGCAGATCAAAATACTCTGCATCTACCTCCAGATATAAAGACAACAGCACTGAAGCAAACACAAGCTTACTTCTTTAACCATGAAGTCACCATGGCCATCCAGTTCCTATCAACAGCATTTTCACGCTACTTCACCCATAACTTAGTTACAGGACCAGTTCATCATTTCACACGCTACTGAATAAAACTTTTACTCCCCTCAGCAGAACAAGATTATGGAGTCCAAGGTCCCACAAGGCCTTTCTGACTGCAAGCCCATTCCCAGAATAGGCTGGAGTGGCCGCTACTGTCACTACTCCAGACTCTTGATCCTCCTCCACTTGCAACAGCACTGACAAGCCAAGCTGACACGAGTTCTGATTTTAACAGAAGCGCATGTGGTGTTCTACAAGCCCTTGCTCCTGGAATCTTCACTTCCAACTACAAAAAGCCCTTCTAACTGCAGAAAAAGCCTTGAAAACACAAAGCAGATATAATGTAGAGGCTTAATTTAGAAAGCAATAAAACCCACAAAGTATAATAACACTCAGATGTACTTGACTTTAAAGCCAACTTAATATATTCTGGAGTGGTTCTGACTCTTCAATTTTTCCTCAAGTTTTGAAAGCAAACACTATTAGATTTCATGTTCTGAAGAAGTCTGCAGGAATGGGAAAGGACTTGAGCCAGAAGAACCAAAGAAAGCAAATTTAGAAACCAAAACAAAGTTTCCACAGTATCTCTTTTCAACTTGTCTGAAAGCTGTTTCAAAGTTCCTAAGAGGACCATTGATGCTCCAAGGTTTTCAAATCTCACTTTAAGCTACAAGTGATCACCCAGTATTTAAAGCAAAGTAACTTGCCTGACACGTTTTCAGAGAACATTCCTTACACATTTTCCATATGTTTGCATCTCTTCAGAAGAAGAAAATGATCGAAGGTTACCATGCAGTTTTCCATACAGTTGTCCTTCCTCCACCTTTTTCCCTTTCTCTTGAAGGAATTTTTAATAGGGGTTATAAATAGAAGAAATCTAATTATTTCACTGTAGTTCATTATGGATGTTTCCACATGCGACAAAACTTCCTGTACCATCAACCTCAGAAACAGCCAAAGATCACACAGGACTGAAACAGCTAAAATACTGTCCCTGCAGACTAAGGAATGCAAGCAGGATATTGTATCCTGCAAATGCCAAACAGCAGGTCCCATCATCACTCCTGCCTTTAGGCAAGGCTCTCTTCCTCTCCTGCTGATCCATAAATCCACATGGATGTTTTGAATGGAAACACCTGGCTACTGACAAGGTATCTGGATGTCAGAATCTGAATGCAGCTATAGTGAATCCGGTTGCTTCTCAATAATTCCCCAACCCCTTCACTGATGTCCCATTTAACAAAAGTGATGCCACTAAAGGAATAAATAGCGTTTCCTGCTCCGCAGCCTAATCCTTGCTTCTTGTTTATCTAGGGAAGACTCTGTAAACAAAACCAACCAGAAGACTTGACATGGAAACGCTAGGTATTCCTTTGTGCTTTTAGTATTACAAAGTCATTTTTGGCTTACCATGGATTCACTGATTAAGAGGAGAAGAAGAGCCTCTTCTACGTTGTCTTGAGGGCAGTAGGCACTGAAAGACAGAACACAGTTTTCTGAGGAAGGTCAAGAGATATCCTGTCAGCCTCCTTTCTCATTTCACAAGAGCAGCAGTAACTTGACACGTTTCATGCATAATTCATTTGCTAGGCAATACCTTCTTTCGCAGGTTCGCACAATTAAAAGCTCTGCAATGTATCCTAGATGAGCTGTACCGACCCACAAATAGGTTATTTCATTTCTTAGCAAAGACAGCTGTTAGGTCAGACTTACTTCCTTCTTGTGAAAAAAATCAAGTATTTGAGGCTTAATGCTTTATTTTTCCAGCGTGCCTTTTGATGGGAGGTTAAAAAGAACACACAGAACTACTACATGAATCAGAGACATAATCAGAAGTACCAAAGACCATCCAAACACCCTCCTTCCTCCTGCCAATAAACAGAAACAAAACAGAATGCTTACTTCTCTTCCGTGTACAGCTCGGGCCTCCGACAAAGAAGATTGCTAACGTAAGACTGATCTTCCTTGCTCATGAACTCAGGAAGAGGATCAGATAAAGGGCTCCAGTAACAGTCTTCACTGAGGGAATGGAGAAGTATTTGGGCTAGCTGTTTGGCTGCAGTCTAGAGAGCAGTGAACAGTACAGAAAAAGACACATCAATGAACTCTTCTTCAGCACAGAAGTCTCACCATTCCCCGTGTTATACCTTGGGAAGGAGATGCACCAATAACATAACATTACCACTTTTCAGAAAGCCAGAGTAGCTAAAAATGCTGCTAAACCATCTCCAGCAGTGGCAGTTCCTTCCCTCCTATGGAAGGGCCACCCTCCTGCATCTACATGGTCTTGTTGCAATGCTGTTGGGAAAAAAATACCCAACAGGCCTGACAGCAAGAGACCCTTTGGTAAATGAAGACAACTGACTGCCACACGCACCCCTGAGCCGATCTCACAAATACTAGTACATTACAGTAGGATGGCACCCAGCCTAAGAATTTTGTATGCAAGTCTCAGCCGAGAGGCTACTTTTGTACTAGGTTTAAAAGATCAACACTTTATCTGTCAATATCGCTCTTCCTGCAGCCTTCTATAGCTTCACCTTGATACTGCTTCTCTCTTTTGGTTGCAATAATGAAGGCAGGAGAGAAGAGGCTTAGGAACCTCATGTCAAGACAGCAACATCACATGCATGTTTCTGACCATTAAGTGGCCAAGGATCCTCGAACACTTGCCTTCTGGTTCACACGCATAGGTGGCAAGCTGGGCCCAAAAGCTGGCATAGCTATCTTTGGATTTTGTCCTTGTCCCCCACCCAACAAGTCTCTCATTTTTTTGCACTGTAAGGAGATGAACATGCAAGCAAGCACAGAGGCATCAAAATGGATGCTATCTTGTGTGAATTCTAAGCAGCATAGCACTCTAAGTTGTAAAGTAAACACTACACAGAACAGAGGCAGGCTGAATCCCAGTACTTGTAAATACTGTTTTGGAACTTCTCTGACTACTGCATATATATTTTATACGCAATTTATATTGTGAGATACGTTACGAGGCCACAAAGAGTAATTTTTCTTCTAAATACCAGGATAGGTACAGCTGATAAACTGAAGCATTACTCCACTTGAGGTATGGCATCTATAGGACCAAATAAATCATACTGAAGTTAAAATTCCTCTTATTGGACTCAGAAAAATAACTTAGTTTGATGAAAGGCTCTTTACTTTCATCTAACTCACCATACATTCACTGAATTAGCCCAAATCCGCAACCACAGTAGCAAGTGCTGTTTCTTAAAACACCAGAAAAGGAAGTTTCATAGAGGTACCCAGCAAATAGCAAAGTGATCTGTATTTACGATGGTGCCTCGTAGAAACACTTCCACACACAGAGCCACAGAAACCCCAAGACCTTCCATGCACCCCTACTAGCAAGTTAGAGAAAGCCGCCTGTTTCTAATTAGGCTTTTCAATGCTTTTTATAGCAAGTAACCATAAGCAAAATGGCCTAGGGCCTTGCAACATTAGCCAGTACCATTTTATCATCTCAGTGTGTAATTATTTAGTCAGTTTTACCCCAAGGAGCCAACTCTCCTATATTTTTTCCTACAGTCTTAAAGGGAAGGGAAAATTTATATGCCAGCAACAGGAAGATCTCTACTGGTTCACAGAGAAGTACAGTTTGTGATAAACCTTTCAAAAGGCAAGCATTAAATACTTTCAGTGTCTTTGATTTTAACACACAGTACAGTAGCTGTGTAAATTAGCTTCACTCTTGTTTTGAATAAAACCAAACAAACCAGAACAGGCCAAGACTCTGATTTATGTTATTACTGCCTTTGGCTAAAAAAAACCCCATCATTATGCTTGAAGAACACTGTGATCCCACAAATTAGATTTAAAAAAAACAACAAACCATGTGTTCCATGCTTGGAAAACTTGTTTAATTAAGCACGTTCCTCTCTTTGCCCTCTTGACAGCTCTTTAAAAGTAAGTGAGAATATGAAAACGCTACTTCCAGCAAAATGGAAATCCCAGCAAAACCTATTGGACTGAGCACCTTCAGATTTCCCCTTAGGAATAAATCCTCTGCGGGTGTTGTACAGCTCTTCCCAGTTGCACAGGGAGAGGAGTATTTGAGTGTCACGTTCTGTCATGGTATAGGAAGAGCAGATGGTTAAGTCTCATTTCAGCAAAATGATAAAACAGGCGAGCAAGAAAAATCCCCTGAACCTGATCTCAATCTGGAAAAGGATGCAACCATTGGAGTGTTACTATTTAAGTCCTATCTTCCCTGCATAAACTTCCACATACATCTGTAGTCTGAGTTAGGCATATAATGTGGTCCCACAGCAACGAGAAGATTCATTTCCAGAACAGAAATTCCAAAACACACAGGCCGGAGGAACCTAGGCAATCAAGCAGCCAGGATACCCTTTCTGCTTGCGCCTTCAGTTTAGCTCTGCACTTACATGTGAGTTAGACACACAATCAGTGCATCCATTGGAACCTGGCAATCCCCAAAATGCTACGCAAACCCATGCCCACCTCCCTTGCCAAACTTCCCAGGAATTACACAAAACACAAAGCTGAACCAAGCACAAAACAAGTTCAGTTGAATCAATATCAGTGCTTTTAGGGCTGAAAAATTTTCATTCATGTTCTCAAGACTCCTATTCTCCATGCTGTTGACCTTCGTCACCTCCTGAGTAACTTCAGCACAAGACCTCTTAAAGGGGAGACAGGGAAGAACCAGTTAAACATCTAAGAAGTTAAACAGGCACACAAATAACTTTTCCTATTATTTCTTTACCAAAGGCACTCACGGATAACAGAATGCAGAATGCCAACATCAACAAAACAAAACATTAAAATCACTCTGTACTGTATTGAAGGGAGTTTTACAGAAAAGAACACCAAAGCACTTGAGACTTAAATAGCACTGCTTCTTGCAAGAGCCAGAAGTACTTGATGCTTCTACATGCACACTGAGAAAGGTATGCACGCACAAACTGAAAAGCAAGCCAGAAAACAAGACACGATCACCTGAAGACAGCACTGTCAAACTAAATACATTCCTATTTCTATGAGGGCTAGAAAACACACTGAAAAATATCCCAGACCTAAAAGTTTGCCCAAGTCTGAAGGCTCAGAGGTTCCAATTGGGCAGGTCTAGGTCACTTCAAAAGAACCCAAACCAAAAGGCAGCAATCAACCAGATGAGGACAAATCCATCTTACATTTTTTGTTCTACTGCACTGCTCCATAAACAGGGAGAACCCTTACACAGCACATTATCTCACCCTCCCAGCTCCTATTACCCTTACCATTTTGAAGGTCTGCGTAGCTTTTGTTTCCACCGTCCGTAGTATTTCTCGCAGAATCCTCATTCCTTTCACAATATTTCTATGGGGAAGACAGAAAAAAGAATCATTAAAAAAAGATCCCCAAAACACACCTTGGCACACTGGAGACAAAATATTGTTACAGTTTGCCAAAGCCTGACAACAAACTTGACATTCCAAACAAACCCATGAAACAATCGCTGAGTGTGCATAGCGAGACAAGTCACTCTGAGGCACAGATAGGACAACGGCACTGAGCGAGGCAGCGACTGTAGCATGCCTACTCCAGATGGCTTCCTAAGAGAAGATCACATTCACATCTGACGAACAGAGGGGACATTTGGAAGCCTTTCATAGCTCATATTTATAAAGCAGATGCTGCTTCTTAAAAGCATCCACATTTCCTCTTCATACACACAGATTGCACTTGTTTGAATTACACTGAGCTTACGTGATGCTTTTAAATGACGATTCCTTTGAGGTGGTGCTTAAATGCCTTGTGTCTGATGGTCCAGACACATGATGAAATTACAGTGGTTTAAACAGTTTATTATCAGACAGCTTAGCTGCAGTAACTATCTGCAAGCACAGCCTGACCTGCAATAAAAGAGGGTTAGCATACTAATTGCCCAATGGTATCTTACTCATATGACTGAGCGCCAAGAGAGATTCGGAGAGGACATACTAGTTGGATACCTGCAGTCTGTAAGTTCTTCAAGGCTAAGGACATGGCCCTACCACCACAGTAACTACAAAAAGGTTCAGCTCACTTTCATTGCAGGGTGGAAGCTACCCAAAGAAATACAAGCTATCAAGAAAAGAAGCAATGCTGTACTGAAATAAAGACAACCAGATAAGCACTTGTACTGGTGCATTGGCTGACACTTCAGTTTATTCCAGAATAAACTTTGTGCACAATAAATTCCAGAATAAATTTTGTGCAGACAAAACCTAGTTCTCATAAAATAATAACAAAAAGAAGCCACACACCGTAACAACCTCTTCTGTCAATCTGATTAAATTTTGAAGGTAAGCAGGACAGACTGCGCTTGTGCCCAAGTACATACAAACCTTCTTGCACTCCAGATGCGAGCACGCATACCGTGAACACTTGGGCTACAGTAAGATGCCACCCTAAAGCTTATGGTCACCAAGTCACAGAATGCAAATGCATGTGGCCTTTCTTCCAGACAATATTCATCTCCAAATTTCAAGCTCCGAGGCAATCTGAAGATTGCCTAATTGTGGCCGATGTACCAACAAGCAACAAAGTAAGGCAAGAGCAGGAACAGTGGAGATTTGCCCCTATAGAGAAAGGCAGATACTGACTGTCTTTTTCCTTCCACTTTCTTCAAAGTAAAAGATGTGCTTTGAATTTACCAAGGGAAAAAAAAAACTCAAGGAAGTTTTTGTAAGTTAGACTTCAGTGCTTTATCAAGCTCTCCAATTTACAGGGCCAAGACATGAAGTGCTTTTCTGCGGGTCTAGGAAAGAATACACCCACAATGATGCAGTTCTGGACCTGAAACTGAGGAAAGAGGTAAAGCACATGGCAATACTTAGGCACATGACAAGTCACACCAAATCCAGCAGAATTGTTCACATACTATTTATTATCAGAGGATCAAAATCAACAAATTCCCCCATGTAAACAAAAACCCATCTGCCCAACTGCTCTGAAAACTACTGGCATTTCCTGCGCTTCCTTGGGCTCCACAAGAGGCTGGACAAAAGAGCACAAAAGAGATAGAGTGTATAACAGTTCTACATTTTCAAAAATGCATATATTCTGATTTCTTGTTAAGATAATGGTATTTGCCTTAATCAGGTGTCAATGAACTCCATTAACCAGCATCAGAAAGACTTGTGATCACTTGCAAAGCCAATTAATTCCACATTTGGCACGTACTTCAAAGATGAAAAACCAACAAAATGTGCTAAAAAGAGGCAGTTTTGTTCCCAGAGAAGTGAAGCACCATTTCAGTTCCACTTTGTAGACAAGGCCATAAACGAAGTTAAGCTCCATGGCAGAAACACCTTGCTCTGGGGGGAAGCAGAAAGGAAGAGGAAGGAATATTAACACACTGAAGTGAAAGAATAAATGGCAAATTGCCGCCCATCTGCAAACAGTCAGGGTTGAAACCATGAACCACATGACAGGTACCTGGAACACCTTCAACAGGAGGCAGCACTTCAAAACGGGCAGGACTCGCCACCTCCCAGACAGCAATTGTGTGGTCAGGTTGTCTCGGAGAGCACCTGCTCCACGCTCTGAGCTCTCCAGCTTAAACATGCAAAGCATCCATCAACAGTACAGGACCCAGGATGCGGTTTGGCAGCTTTTCTACTGTGAACTCCATTCGAACATTATTGGGCTGCGACAGGAGACAGATCGCACCTGCCAGCAGTCTGCAAACATACCTCACTAAGGGAGTTTGTCTTTCCAGTCTACTGTTCCAAGCTGGAAGGCCATCTGAGCACACATTTCATATTAAGCATACGAACTGCTCTACCCATAATGATAAGGAACTTACTGTTCCATTAATAGATGTCCTTCATATACTAAATGTGTACCTGAGGAGACTTTTTTAAATTAGGACCTGAAGAAGACAAAAAAATAAAAATATTAAAATAGAAATATGTGTACATAGATTAGTGGACGAAGATCCGAACCTAAACCCTCTGGAAATCCATTGTGAAGCCATTTGGTCTTGTCTAGATCAGAAACTTAAGCGATACTGAGTTCTGCAGGACTTGGGATAGAAGGCTATCTGGAAATCTCAGATAGTGTTGCCTCAAGCCATGGCATCGTAAGTGACCATCAAATCATGGAAATTAAATGAGTTGAAACAGTCCATAGGCCCCTATTGCACTGCTAAGATGCCAGAAAAAGAAATGAGGAAGAACAGGATGTGAAAAGCACATGGGCATTAAACTGCCTTGGTTTTAGCCACAAAAGTGCCAAAGAGGCATTAGAAAAAAGAAAGAAACGTGGTTTTGGATTCAATTACAGTTAATCTAATAAAGAGGAACACAGCAAATTGTGGGCACAAACTGTGACAAAGAGAAATGTCGGTCTGGCTTGGCATAAATATGTGTTTTGTTTGTACAAGTACCCTCTTAATACAGAGTAATTAATTACCAGTCCATGAATCAAAGCAGTCATATCATTTTATGTCATGCTGTTCAGTTAACTACAAAAAATTTTAAGATTTGAGCAAATAAATACACTGTTTTCTATACAAACTGCTGGGGAAAAATGTGAATAGTGAACCAGAGTGGACTGTGGGGACAGAGGTGTGCAAAGACAGTCCCCCAACAACATGGGCACCAGAGCATCACGTTCCTCTCCTTATTCATTAACAGTTAGCCACTAACAGATGGAAGAGACCATTGTGAGATGACTATATGGCAGTTTGCAGAGCCACCTCTCCAGAAGAAAGCATTATCTGAAGCACACAAACAGCAGCAGCACCACTGCTTCTGCCCAGCTCCTTTTGCCCAGGTTTCTAAAAAATCCACGCTCTCTCCTTACAAAGCTGTTCATGCACAGGCACAAAACACACCTGAAGAAGTAAGCCTCAGATTCTCAGACTCCTATGAAGGAAGACACAAGACGCGACCCACAAGGCACATCAGGGTTTCCTAACGGCAGCCTAACAGAAGTAGGGTACTCAAAAAAAGCCCCAACAAACCCAACACAAAACAGAAGCACGGCACTTATCTAGATCCCTCCAGCAGGCAGTAAGACTCACTCCTCCCAAATTACCAGCCGCAATGTCCTGGATAAGGTCCTAGATTGTGAGACTGAAAGGAGAAATTTCGAGAAAGACCACACATTCCTCAGAAGAGATGAACAGGCTGCAGAGACCGTCCTGCCTGCCTCTGTGCGTTAAATTCTACTGTAAAAGGACACACGTATGAAGTTACTCTTTCAAGAAGTGCCCTTGCAACAGAAGCCTACAAAATCTGAAAAGAGGGACCTGAGCACTTTAGAAAACTGATAGGAGAAGAGAAAGAATTCTGTGAGCTTTCCCTACCAGGCATTTCCATCAGGGTTTTCCAAAGTAATTTAGGTCCTCACTTGAGGGAAATCCAATTTCCAGGAAGTGCTTAAGTATCTCTTTTTCAGAAATTCATCTTCTTAAAAAGTGTCCCATCCAGAGCTTCCAAACCCAACCACATCCTCTAGAAAGCTCGGAGTTTGTTTTGCCTGTGGAACCTCACACGTACTTCAAGTGCCATTAAGAGAACAGCATGAATAAAACCATTACTTCACACTAGCTGAAGCCTGTTTGTCCTAAGAAAACACAAAGAGCATCTTGCCCAAAGCCCCCATAACAGTACAAAGTAATAATAGCTGTTTGATACTCTGAAAGGAAAGGCAGTAAGAAGTGAGCCTGACCTTCACACATGCACATCAGAGAAAATGAAAAGACCTCCTATAGTATGACATCTGCCTGCCTATATTTTGCTATTCTACATCCACAGCATCAGCGTCGCTCACTGGAAAAATAAAATACCTCTTCTTTCAGATGCAGTAAGGCAAACAACTGCAGGAAATGTGTCTTCAGCAACACAGTATTTTTAAGTAAACATCTTATTAAAGGCATCTGGGACTTCCACAGCTGCAGGAATTGCTGGTACTTACAGCTGGCAGCTCAGCGTTTGAAAGGGAGACCAGACCTTTGTTTTGTACTGTCTTCCTTCCACTCACACTGCAAGAGAAAAGGGCATCCCTGACTGTGATCTGAGACGAGCATGCCGGTTCCTCAGCAGGAACAACAGCATGACAACACCACTCACATGCCTCAGCTTTTCTACCTGGTAAGAGAAGAATAAAGCAATCACTATTTCTTCTGTACACATGAGTTGCTGGGGAAGGACATCCCACCTGATAGGACTTACCGCTGTCAGCTCGAGCATTCATCATCCAAACCTTATTTCCTACCTGTGTTTCTGGAAGCAGTAAGAACAAAAGCGTTTCTTTGAGCTGTTCAATATCAGGTGGAGACATTTATTATACTCAGGAAGCATCCTAAAAACCTTCTTCCCTCTTCCCTGCTCTTTCCTCAATATATCCCAATGCTACTTATGCCCTCTCGTGGTGGAAATCACACATTAATACCAGCTGGGGGGTGGGGGCGGCAGAGACAAGCTGCAGAGTCCCCCCAGCCTCCTTTCCCCCACACTGAACCTTTCATTTCCCTGGATGGTGTTTCTCACTTGCACTGGAGGAGGTGAGGAGCACGTGGGACTCCATTCCCATTCCTGCCACAGGAGCTCCATCACACCAACTGGGACGCTCTTTCATCAGAGACAGCTACAGAGAACATTGTGCTGCTATCGCAGCAATTTAGCTTATAAATCAAAGCGCTGCTTAATTCAAACATGTATTCTGATTCCAAAATGTTTTCCTGTATGATTTGTTTTGTTGGGGTTTTTTAGGGCTGTCATTAAAACAACATAAGAAGGAAACTAGCAAGGCCCACAGTAATAGCTAAAACAATACACTGGATATACTGAACTGATGAAGAATGCATTTTAAACGTGGCTGAATAAAATGACTATGAGTTTGATATTCAAAAGGCGCATAGGACATCAGTGCCATATGTTCTGAATGAGATTTTACTACATAGTTAATGAGTTTACTGGCAGGACCTGAGCTTTCTGTTCACCATGAGAATGGCAGAAGACTAGGAAAGTACACGCTGTGCCACAGCTGGTCAACGACCAACTCACCTGGGAGAACCACATACCCGGCCCCTACTGCCAAGATGACACTGCAACTACGCCTTACACTTAACAAGTCCGTTTCTTTACACATAAGCTTGCGGTCACCTGGGTCATGTCATGCCATTTGGGCTTGGTGTGTTTGTGAGCCTTTGGGTTAAACAAGGCCCACTTGAAGGCACCTCTCAAGGATATGCATATGAGTACAGCTTCACTGTACACACAGGCTTTTAATGAAAGAATGGGGAACAGAGGCTGTTGGCAGCTGCATTCAAAGTTACTACTGGGGGATTAAAAAACTTAGCAAAAAAGCCCTAAAAAATAGATGTATCAATTTTTCTACAGAAGAATTTAAACTTATTTTTGCTGGGATTTTCCCTCCCCCCTCATAGTTTTCTTCCTTTCAACCTCCCCTCACTTACTGCCTTTCTTCTTCAGTTTACACAGCAGGAAAAGGAGAAGTTATGAAAATGAGATAATATTTTTGGCTGGGGTGAAGGTAAAATACCCAGCCAAAATGAAATACTTTCAAACATGGTTTGCTTATAGTTTATAAAGTTAACCAGCAATATCACCCAGAGCCATGAGAAATTCAGTACCAGATTCATTGAGAACTAGTGGTATAATATGGTACAAGAACAGAACTAGGGAAAGATGGATTCTTATGAGTACTGTTTACATATATTGAAGAGACACTCTCCCTACGTGGCAATCTCTCCATCAGCTAAATACAGTTGACTATGCTTTGAAGACACTTCCTGCTTTAGGCAAGTGTGCCCTCACTGATGTTTTACTGTTGTTCTTGAGAACATTTTCCTCAGCTGAAATGCAGTGTAAGCTTGCAGATGCCACCTCCTCCTCCCCTACCAAGGCTCACTGGGAGCTGTATTTCAGAGGCATAATACATACCCTGGAGCAGCATTGTTCCCACATGAATTCTCTCTAGTAAAACCACACAGATTTGGGGTATTGATCAGGACATTTAAGACCTTAAACAAACAAATGAAAGAAACTACCCTTAAGACATCACTGAGCTCTAAACCAGGCCCTATGGCTGAACATTTTAAAACCTGCCAAAGTGTAAATTTCACTCTTTACAGTCAAACCCCCCCCATCTCCCCAGGGAGCAGAGCTGAGTCAAGACAAAAACACTGCTCTGCTCCACCCTACTGTGGGTCTGGAAAACCAAGGTTTAGCACTCTTAAGAGAGGCAGAGAAGGACAAATAGAATAGGAGAGAGGGAAGGACGCTGAAGCAACCCGAGGTGAGCCAGCTGCAAAAAAGCCACAACAGAACACATACAAAGAAATAAACCTTCATCTGCTCTGAGACAGAACATGCAACGTGATCTGTTTTTCTTAACATCTGCATCCACCTACCCCTTCTTTAAATGAGTCACGTAGGCACTCTGTAGAGCTGCTTCCAGGAAGTAGGAAAGTTCAAACTCAGAGTAAGTCACATTGCTGCCCTTGATACTCCTTGAGTGCATGTTGTTTAAGGTCTGTGAGGGAAGGAAAGAAATACCTAGGATTACAGACAGCTGTTTAACTAGTCAGCTCCTCATGAGCCAGAGACATCTTCAACAGCATAATGTGAGCTTCTGCCACCATGTTCCTCCTCAGACTACTTGAAAACTTACCTTCACCAACTAGTCAAAACCCTTTCAAAGTCAACCAAAATAAACCATGCAGTGACTTCCTGCTGCAATATGACATTTGAAACACCACCCCTTTTCCATCATTTTCCAACCTTTAATAAAATAGAAAGCTACACATTAATGCCAAGGGCTTCAGAAGTACTGCTCTAACCACAGAGATCCAGCATCTTGCACAGTTTGAGTAGGTATGTCTGTCTTAACAGAGCTTAAGTATTTATTACAAGTTAGCGAGCTACCAGGAGTTCTGATGGAAGAATCTCAGCCTTTCTTCTGTTTGTGCTCTCAAATCTTTCCTGATTTTGCTCCCTTACTGGTAACAGCTTTCATTGCTGAAAGCTGCCCTGTGTGAACTCTCCAAAGAAGGGTTTCTCACATCCAGGACTAACGGAGGCCTATGGACATCTCCCACTATTCCTGCATCCTTGTCTCTGTGCCCAAAAAATGAATGAATTGCAGTTCAAAATCCTTCCCTTCTTTGCAGACACATGCTGTTGATAAAGACATTTACAGCATCCAATACTGGCAGGAACTCATCCTTCCACAAGGGAAGGACAGTACTAATTGTAAATGAAAAGGCAATCCAACCTTTTCTGACAAAGAAACACACTGCACTATCTGTTAGCTGCCTTTCTTAATGAATTTATATATGCACCAAGCTCTTTTTATCTGTTTTTTCTTAAATTAAAACAAAACCTGCAACAGACACTCACCTTCACACCTTTGCTGCTGAGAATAGCATAAATATCTAATCAGAAGTTCAAAGGCCATTAAGCTACACAAGAACAAGCAACATGCATTGCCATCAGTGCTGCTGGTGTCAAGCATGACACGTGGCAAAGGAATGTCATGGAAGTGTATGGTGTGCTCTGTTAAGCTCAGCTAGGCAGAGCTCTAGAGATAAGGACCACTAAGCATGTACCAGCAAATCAGTGGCATGTATTACAGTTCCATGGAGGGCTCACAGTACTCATCTTACTCAGCATCCTAGCCAACCATTGACTATAAGCAGTTCCTTGCTACCAATGACCTAGGTTCCTCCAGTTTCACTCGGAGAAGGTGAAGTACTAGCAATTAAAGTGCTATGGCTGACCCAAAAAGGTTACTTGCAGCTTGTCAGGGATCTCAGTACTGTGTGTCATTTACATGGCAGGTATGATTTTGAGTTCCTTCATGCTGGTACCTGCTATGCAAAATTGTAGTGCCTGAGAGGAAACTTGAGATACAACCTGTGCCTTTCTGAAATATGTGGTGCTTTACCACAGGCAAAACTGGTTTCCAGAGCTCATTCTCAAGGAAAACAGGCAGAGACCAGATAAACTGCTGTTTTGCAACTGCTTAGACTGAGACACCTCGCTCCTTCCAACTTGTTCGTGTATCCCTTGTTGCCTACGATCACCCGGCATTTCTCCATCATTTTTGCTGTCACAACCCCAAAATTCCACCCAGACCACCAGTTAACACCCTTCTTACCCATTTCTTCTTACCTTTTCAAGCTCCTGCAAGTACACCTGGGCAATGACACACGCTGTCTCAAAACAAGCCATGACTTCCTCCTCCCTTTCACACAGTCGAGCACGTGAGGCAATCGAGTTGGTCGAGCGCTCCAGTGACAGACCTGCAAAATGGCAACACCTTCTTTAACCAGAGCCCACCAGCAGCAGTAGGGCCGTGTTATTCCTTCATTTACTATCTGACAAGAAAGCTTTTCCATAGGTGGGTTTCCCCCTTGTTTTAGTGACCTTCAGGAAAAGATGCCCCGGGGAAATATAATTCCTACACATGCAAGGCAATTTTCTCATGCTTCTCTTAACACACAGTGCCTCTGCCTGCTTCTACGGTGCCAGCTGCTTTATGAAGAAAGGATCTACAATTGCTCTGGTAGGGATGAGCAAGCAGAGAAATTAAGACCGGTATTTCTGAAGACACCTATAGACTTTGGGTTCTGAAACAGCCCTTGTGTTGAAGAAATACCCTGGCACTAGATTTGATAATTTCTAAGCATCCATTATTCCAAGTGAAGCTTGCAATAAGCAGCAGTTTGAGGGGAGAAAAAAAACAACAAACCCCAAACAAAAAACTGGGAAATGATACCAAAACAAAGTCGGAGAGTCTGAGGCCCCACTTGGAAAATCTGAGCACATGCACACTGCACATGGACACACAGCAAGCTCTCAGCAAGGCACAAGAGAGTCCTAACTACAAAATCACCCCCTTTTCCAAAGAAATTAAAAAAGTGGGATTTTTTACTACTAAAACTCTTCCTGGCACCATCATCCAACCCAACTTCCAAACAAAACCAATGTCAACTGAAGACCCACAACTACTGTCCCACAGGAAAATCCTTTAAAAAGTTATCAGATCCTTGTCTGGCACCGCACTATGGCATCCTTCATACCTCTAAATCTATGTGGAGAGGCTACACATCCACATACCCATTTTACTCTGATCCATGTAGATTCATGTGCTGCGTTGGATCTCTACAACACACGACTGCTTGGCAACTCAGGTCTTCTACACCTGGCACTGATGCCCAAGTCGCCCAAAACAGGTTGCAAGAAGTTCAGCACATGCTTCCCAGTAACAACATTCCCTAATACCAGTGAAAAACGTCTAAGATGTGACACAGAATCTGAGCGCTCCTGACAGATCCACAGAGGTCACAAAAGATGAAAGAGTTCAGCTGCCAGGACAGCCCCTCCAAGGAAGTGATTGAGACTGCTGCGGCATACGGCAAAGGGTTCTGCTCCACGTGAGGAGCCACAGCATGCACCAGGAGCCGCGCTTTCCTGGCCCTGTAATCCTGGGGGGCACGACACCTCAGCACAGCTCATTTCAGGAGTCTGACACCAAGCTGCTACGAGGCAGCAATGCGGAGCCAGGTTTCCTCGTGATGAATGATGCGGGATAAGCACTGATGCTGGAGGAGCCTGTGGTTCCTAGGCAGTCTTAGCTTTGTTTACTTCTCATGTTCAGTGTTTCTGTTTTGTCCCCTTGGTTACTCTGCTAGGACAGTTCCCCTGTCTCACATCTCACATTTTAGTCACACATGAGCAGTCAGTTCAGTGGCCTGAGAAGATGCCACACTGGTGCAAGCTCAGAAGGTGGCTTCCCACTCCTCTCTCAAGTCAAAGCGCACAGCACATTCTCTCAAGGACTTAAATCTTGGAGGAACACACGTTAATACCTTTCAACTTTGAAAATCCTGGCCAGAACAGAGCAAGATGAATGCATTTACTTCAAATTGACAGTGGGGGGGGAGAAGGGACACACAGGCACGATGACCATTTTGCTGGTTTTAACCAGCACCCATTCTGTGTTCTCTCCTTTCTACTCACATACACCTTGTACAGCATCCAACATGTATTTTTGTATTCTAGACAACCTATGAAGTCTTTGGCTTTATACCATGGGTTGCTTTGCTATTATTTCAAAGCTTCCATTTCTTGTTACTCCTGATAGTATGTAATGAAGGCGAAAAGAGTACATTGACTGTACAGCGAAAGAAACCACCTGGTGCTGAAGCTATAACAATCGGCCTACAGGTATTCTTCTTAGATTATCTGTCTCAGTTTTATCTAACTCCAAATTTCTAGTCATTGCCCTTAATTTAAAATGAATTTAACAAGTGGTGGCATTGCAGAGTCACCATTCCCTTAAGCACAAAGCGGTGCTGAGGGCCCTGAAAGAAATCCAGCACAATCCACTGATATTCATACACATGCAGCATTTAATCAAGCTGCAAGAGCCATCCTAGCACAGTCTGTATGGGGGTGGTTATCGTGGGAGATGTCACACACAGAGAACGGGCTGATAAAAAGCCACTTACATACACGATACAGCCTACTGCAAGAAGCCACTATCTCTAAGCTCGGATGTGGGGGAAGAAAGCAAGCAGCCTTTGCCAACACTAAGTACTGACAACAAACTGTTCCCATCCATGCAGTCAGAAAAACAGAGCTGGGGTTGATCGCAGACAGGGGAATGAACGTCTCCAAAAGGGGTTCTTGCCACTGCAAGTACAGAGCAATACAGTGTATTAAAACAGATTGGGAACTACAATGCACACTTCTTCCTACTTGCAAAGGGCACATGATGTGACATTAGTCATGGCTCCTTCTGCTACTGCCGTATGCACTGACCTGATGTCATCAGATTACAAGATCTCCCACAGAATCCAAACACGGCTATTCTTCCCTACCATAGAAATGCAACGAAAATGAAAATCAGAGCAAGCAGGCTCCAAACCCAGCAGACAAAGTGAAAAGCAGAACAGTAACAACAGAAGTTCTCTACTCTTGCAAGCACCAGTTCAGTTCTCACAGTGCAAAGCCCCAACAATTACAGATTTGCATAAGGTGCAGTTGGACAACACTGTTCACAAGCCCTCCAGTTCTGAGATCACAAATCCCACTAACTCCTCTCCATCCCCAAGTTATCAGCACAGAAAAACCTTCGCAGCACAACATACATTTTAGATTCAACTCTACTCCCCAAAATGTCAAAAGCCATGAAAGTGCATGTTATTTCCACACTGGGTTTAGCAAGAAACGTGTTGCTCTTGCTAAGATAGAATTAGCTTCCGAGTAAAGCATAAAGCCATATGTTTTCTTGATAGCTTGTTAAGGTAAAGGGACTTGGTTCTTTTTCACAACCAGTTACTGTGAGATAATACCAACTTACAGCTATGCTAAGATTTTCCTCATATGAATTGGGTGCCCAAGTTTAAATATATACATACATATATACATACTATAAGAACACTTCATGTAGTGAAGATGTAGATTTCTGACAGAGTATGGCCCGAGCTCAAGATTCAGAGACATGCTTCCACATTATCCTCCTAAAAGAACACACTCTTTCTACCCACTTCAGAGGCACTAACTTTCTATGTATAGAACCACTGCTTTTCTTTCCTGCATAAGGAATGAGCTTCCATTCACTTCCTCTGGTCCTCCCAAAGATTAACCTCTGGCTCTTGATTCCTTCATTATCTTTGTCCCTTCTTCTCACCTTCTAAAGCTAATCTGCATTTATGTCAGAAAAAAGCCAAACTCATAAGGTTTGTAAGAACTGTCACTGAACTTAGTCTTCCTAGAGCTGAAACGCATTGCTCGCGCTTACGGAAACACGAAAGAAGAGCTATTATGAAGGCTCATTTCCACTTTCAGCTCACTCAGCCTTTGAAAAGGGAAGACATCATATCATGTAGCTCCAATGCTCTGAGGTGATGTTATTACCAGAACTGGAACACACATGTGCACATAGACATGCACTATCAGGTTCTCAGTAAGATAAACGAGACAAAAATTCATGCTGGAAGGGATCCTAGGAGGTCCATGGTCCACATTTCTGCTTAAAGCAGGGCCAGCTGAGGGCATTATCCAGCCTGGTCTTGAAAGCCTCAGCATATAAATGGAGATTGCAAAACTGCCAGGGCGAAAATAAGGCTAAGGTGGCCACCTTCTTTTCCTCAGTTAATAAACTAGTTCACCAAACAGCAGCATTCCTCCTTTCAAGCAGGAGGAATATACCAATCCATTCATAGGTTCCCTTCATTCTCCTTTTTACACAGACTTCAGGCCTCCTCTATTGGCACAGATTTGCACAACTGGGAAACAGTGGGTTCATAGGTGCAACAATTCAGGGTCAACAGCAGCACACTACTTTCACCCACAAAGGATAGCCTGCAGCTGCTAAAACCCTATAGCCCAGGAGCATCAGAGCTACCTGGCAATCAAAGGAAGGAATGAAAGAAACACAAAAACACAGGGTTGTGTTGTGTCCTGGTGATACACTCACACTGAACACTGCTACAGCAATCTGAAGCTAAAGACAGCTCAAGGTGGAACTTGCAGTCCTATCAAAAGCATCAGCCCCAGTCTGGCAGGGGAAGGTTACAGCACCTATGCTCTTGTGCCACACAGACAGGCCACCCTGGCCAGAAGCCAGTGTGCTGCTAAGCTAAGTGCATGCAATCGTTTTACCCTAGTTATAGGAAGATAAGTAGCTTGTCTTGAGGTAAGCCGGGTGTGAACATACTGCATGGCAACTGCTGCAAGGAAACTGCTTGTGTGCACATTCTCACTCCATGGCAAATGACAGGTCATTCCGGGTAGGTGTCCCCAGGGAGGGCGCGCTCCATCTCTAGCATGTGGCCTTACTCCTAGCTCAGGAGTATGGCTGTAAAATAAAATCTATTAGCATTGAAACAAGCCTCTTTTTCAGACCAGCTCTTCAAACATCCACACGCACGCACTGACTAATCAAGTGAGCAGAATACTAACCATTTTTCAAAGGTAGAATCCAAAAGCACAACCAAACCGTTTTAGAAATGGCATTATGACCACCCTGGCCCGTCAGTTAAACTTTGAACTTAAGAGCACAGCCCTCAATCAAACTATCACATTACAATGTCTTAGAAAGCACCAAGCCAAAGAAGCAGTCAGGTTTAGGCTGACATAGGCAAGACCCAGCACTACCCGTCATTTCTGCCACAATTCACGGCAGTTTAAATAACTCACATCATGGATCTTGACACCTATCTCCGCAGCAATTAAGCCATGATTTTGCAGCAGGATTTATGTGGAATGCAAACAGAAGAAGAAGAAGAAGAAAGGCCTACAAGCCCTTGTTTCTGAACATAGAATCATAGAATAGTTAGGGTTGGAAAGGACCTTAAGATCATCCAGTTCCAACCTCCCTGCCATGGGCAGGGACACCTCACACTGAACCATGCCACCCAAGGCTCTGTCCAACCCGGCCTTGAACACCGCCAGTGATGGAGCATTCACAACTTCTCTGGGCAACACATTCCAGTGCCTCACCACCCTTACAGGAAAGAATTTCTTCCTCATATCCAATCTAAACTTCCCCTGTTTCAGTTTGAACCCGTTACCCCTTGTCCTATCACTACAGTCCCTCATGAATAATCCGTCCCCAGCATCCCCATAGGCCCCCTTCAGATACTGGAAGGCTGCCATGAGGTCTCCATGCAGCCTTCTCTTCTCCAGGCTGAACAGCCCCAACTTTCTCATCCTATCTTCATACATATTTATTCGTACTGCACCACATGAACGGTGAAGAGGAAAAATTTAGGTTTTGAAAGAAACCTGAGGAAACATCTTTCACCACTGCTTCTTATTGTACAGGATTATCATATACTTACCGCAATCTGTCATAATCTGGAGGTATTTTTCATATAAGAGTCTCAAAGGTAGAAAGGCAGAAAATTCCAGTGACCCTAAATACAATTATCTGAAGACCTTTTTGTCCATAAACTGGGAACAGAGTCTGAAAATTAAAGTAACTTGTGCAAGGTTCCTTTGAAGCTGCATCAAAGCAGAACTCAAGACCCCTACTCCCAGCCTTCCCCTAGATGCAATAAACCGATGCTAACAATGTCACTCCAATTATTTGTAAGTTTAGAACTGTACCTGGTTAGACTTGCAATTACAGCTAAAGCTGACTGTTAAAGGGGCAGCTTTCTGACTGAGTGGCTGTGAACCAGACGGTAGCAAGCACTCCATAAGATGCAACCTCAGTCACCTATCCCTGACCAACACTGTGTGGGCTCTGCATCACACTGCATATGTTACTGCGTAGCAGAAATCAGCAACCTTAATCCAAAGATGCTCATTTTCCTGAGCATATCAAGATCTGCTGCCTATCAATTGGCTGCTCTTAAGCTTCATAGCAAATCTTCGAACCTCAGGTTTAACCTGAATACGGTGGTCTCCAGACATTTTGAACATACACTCCTATGAGTAAAAACAAAACGAATTCAGGACCATGCACAACCAGCATATGTATATAGTTGCATACACACTGCTTTACAGTGTGTTTACTATATATTTATGTGTTTATTTTTGCAGAGATACCTGCTAGGTAGCATGCTACTGACAGCCATCTGTCACCACAGAAAGGCCTGCAAATTCAGAACACTTGATGCTTTGTAAAAGCAAAGAGGCATAATTCCTCTTTGACAACTCCTCTGAGCATTTTGCCAAGAGACAACCAGTGATCTTTGGTGTGATACAGAGCTTTTCCATGGTCACTCGCCATCTCATTACAAAGTATTGCAATGATTCTATTTACAAGTCAGGTTTTTATAACACTAACCCCACTCATGACATCCTACAGCCCTTTGTGCACTTCTGGGTCCCACCTTGCTGCCAAGTAGTTCTTGGTGTATTTCCTTATTGAACCAGAATACAGCAAACTCCTTAAGCTGAGACAAGTTAGAAACATTTACACTTGCGTGGAACTGTAGAGCAAACCTCGTATACACTCAGCATGTGCGCAACCAGCACCTGCAATTGTGCATGGAGAAAGGAGTGGAAGACTAACAACACTTTACTACCACAGAAACCAAATCACATTAACAAAAAGAACAGTAAGTTCATCTCCCTTTCCACTTCCCAAATTTCAGTTATTTACATTCAGTGGCCTGCAGCTAACTCTCCTCAGAAATCTGAAGTCGCTCCCATGCTGTTTCTGTGCATAGCAGATTGGGCTAAACAAAGTACTTCCAAAATGCACACAGAAATAAAGTAAACTACCTGATCCAACAGCAGAGAAGAGCTCATGGAGTACAACAGCAACGCCTAAATGCACCATGGCTGGGTGCATCTAATGCCATTCAATGCCAAGGCTGGGCTTGACAACCCTGTCACATTCAAGCCAGAAAGCACTGGCAACGAAGCATGCAATTCACCAACATGCAAGTTTCTAAGTCACCACTGTTATAACATAGGAGCTACTCCAAACTCTGCAATTTCTGTTGTGAAAACCCAGATAAGACGCACTAATGCTAGGCTCTTTTATCAAGACATCAGCCCTTACAAACTGGGGCTTTCGTCTAGCAGACAGCTACTGTGATGCCAACATGAATCAACAGCATGCTTCCTGTCCAGCTGTCAGACCTGTGAATACCAGCACTTTGAAGAGCATACCGGCTATAGAACAAAGCGTCTTTCTGATGCGGATTAACATTTAAAAGATGCAGCTTTTATCAAGCAAAAGTGAAAACAAGTTCTGCCAACAAAATGTCTCACCCTCCGTTAGTCAGTTTTAATGTTGTATTGCATCGTATATCCTTGTGGCTGGGACTCAATTCTTCCAATAGCCAGGATAGAAAACTTGTTTTACTATTTAGGCTCTGTTTAAAGGAACCCATTTCCCCACAGATCTCAATGCTCAGAAGGATGAATCTGACCCCTTTTTAGCCATCAGAGAAGGATTCCAACAAAATTTGTGCCCTGCCCCTGACAGACCCTTTGAAAAAGGCAAACGCTTTTCTTCTTCCATTGCAGTTCTACTCAGTCACGGCAGCAGCTGAGAATTTGAAAGCAGCCTCACTGAGTAGCTGCCAGTAGAAGAAACAGAATAGGAGGAAGCTACTGCAAGCCAACGAGTCATCTCAAAAACAACATACAGGTTAACACAGCTACAAGGCTAACACAGTGTCAATTATCCTCATGAAGCTCATTATCGGCCAAGAACAATATAGTTGTATGAAAAAAGTGAAAGTAAAGGTTTAGGTAATTTTTCCCCTCAATTTTCACCCAAACCCATGTTTTCCTCTTCTTAGCTTTGTGTAAAGCATAACAGTGGCTCCTCACGATCAAAAAACTTCCCTAAAGACTAGAAGAATGCTGGTGCAGTCTTTAGAAAATAGTTAGCTACCCTCCTAACACTGCAAGATGTTTAAGCACCTCAGCCATCTTTACTGCTTCCAAGGTGAGCAGGTTCCAGACAGGGGTGAACTGGGACCCCAGGGAATTCAGCAGCCTTTAAATAAACAACCCTCCTGGTATACACAGGATGATTAGGATAGAAAAGATTTAGACTTTTGAGTAAAAGCCTACAGTAAGCATGCCATGATGTCAGCTGTGCCTAAACACCACCATAATTGACGATGAAACTAATGGGGAGAGACAGAGAGTTCAGGCTCTCAAGGGTTTTCTTCTCTGCCCCTTAAAACCTACTGTCGATTTCTGCTAAATGGGTATGTGATTGCATGTTGCCCCACATCAGTCAGTAGTGGGAACAATGCAGGCACAATGAAAACTCAGCTTTTGAGAGGGAGGCTCTGCTGTGCTGGAGGGAAGGGAGGAAGAGCTGGGCTCCCCCTTTTTTCACTACTAGCAGATCTGGATATTTTCCTTATAGTCATGTGTAGTTATTTTCCATGTAATCAAGTCAGAATTATTATTCTGAACAATAATACAGAAATAGACCATCTTTATTTTGACACGTAGAACCACAACATGCTTTTACTTCTCCCCCCTCCATTAGTGCCCAGAGGGTAAATAATACTTACATGAACACGGAAAAAACACCACCAACCTTCCATTAATCCATTTCCTACACTTGTCTCAGTTGACAAGGTACATCCTTACACAGTGAGATCCCCTGACACTACCTCTGTTTTGGAATTACAGCAAAGTTTTTCTTAGAGAACTTCAGGAAGCCTTAAAAATCAGCCTGTAGAAAAGATCCCAAGCACGAAAGTATGCATAACCACAGGGAGGGGTTTTTGGCATCCATGAGGTATTCTAAGCACACATCTGGAAAAAGGATAACGCACCTTGCAAAATGTTATGCTTTCTGAAGCGAGAAGCAGGCCCAGAAAGTGCACCTACGGCCTGTTAACAGCTTTATAAAATAGGACCTGAACTAAAAATGCTTCCTGCAAAAAGAAGTTTCACTTTCGAAAGAAAATGAAATGAAATCAATTATGACCCTGCAAAGCTACATAATGCTTCCAAACTCAGTTTATCTGTACTGGAAATTGTTCATAGTGCTGATGATTCCACACAGTATGCATTCCAGTCCACTCAATAGTCTTGCTACTGTCATCTCACTTATCATAAACTACGTGGACAAAAATGTCATCCCAGAGAAGCTAAATGGAAACTCTGCTTTCAGGACTATTTAAAAGTAAGGCTGCTTCAGTTAAGCCCATAACACGCAATAAGCCATTATCATTATTTGAATGGAATATACCTTTGCACTATGGGATCAGTAGCATTTAGTTAAAGTAACTACCTTAGGATCCAACATACAAGTTTGATGAAGTACTTAAATGAGTCTTTAAAACAGAGGCACTCTCTTTCAGGGAGGACAAAATGAAACCTCCTTCTTTCAAGCTTCCTCCCTTTCAGTTCTCTCCACTAATTTAGTTCAATGATTAGGTTTTCTAAGGTGATGAACCGACAAAGCTTTGATTAAATAAAACCAATCAGGAAAGCTTATTTATCCCATTTCATTCTATACATTTAAAAAAACGCACACATGACAAGAAACTTACCAGTTTTAACACTTATCAGAAACAATGAGCAAGTGAAATTGATTTAACTGAAAAGATTTTCTAATCAAATTCTTTAAAGAAGAGGAAAAAGTAGATTTATCACAACTTAGTTTTGCAAGGAAGCTATCTTGAACTGCACATTTTATTCTCATTTCCGAAGAAACGCAGCTGAACACAAATCTCACCTAGGAAATCAATCATCACATAGAAAACCATATTAGAAAAACCACACCCAAACAAAATCAAAATGAAAGACTCCAGTGAAGTGTATTAATAAGCGGGCGATACATGCTTTGATTAGCTAGTATGAACAACTTTAATACCAGACATATGCTTACTGAATGCAAACCTACATGTTTTTAACAGTTCTGCAAACCAACAAAATAAGAATTAATGAAGTGGCACAAGCACAAAGGAAGTTTCAAGTACATTAATCACATTTTGAGGCTTCAGTTGGTCAATTTAAAATCGTGACTAAAACCAAGCAGGTAGTGTTCAAACCAGCTGAGTAAAAAGGTCAGTTGGGTTTTCTGTTCATTATCTCTGGGTGATATCACCATTTACCTTTCAGTACACCAGCAGGACCTCCAACCAGCCACTTCCAGCATTACAGGCCCAAGACACAGATTTCACATGGGGAGCAAGCAGAACAATTTACTTTCAAGCAACAGTGACCTCCTTATCATTAAAGTTTTGCAAGATACAGTAACAAAAGAAACAGGAAAACACATAAGCTCAGCAATCTGTCCTAAAAATGAACCAACTCCCCCCTAAAAAACCGTAACAAGCTGGACTGAACCCAGAACCTTGGGTGCAGGCTCCAGGCTGTTTGTCAAGCTCAGGAAAAACCTCACGTGGTGGATCCAGGGTTTTGCTTTCAGCAATAGCATTCACAGCTCTTTGGAGGGCTCTACAGACTAGTGTCTCAATCCAGCAGTTTGCCTCATGATTTTACAGCTTTTCCTGCAAGTGTCACGCTACAGATCTTAAATGTCTCTAAATGACTTAAATGGGTTTAAGAACAAAATAAAGACTGCTCTGAGACACTGAACTAACAAAGTCTCATCTCCTTGTACTTGTGTGACTTGATCGTTAGAACAAAACGCAGACTACGATCAAAGCTTCTCACAGACACAGCATCACCTTGTTCTCTTCCACGTGGACTTTTCTCTGATCTAAAAAGGCTGAGCTCACACTGCAGTCTTTTGATATAACAGTTCTCTTTTCTAAAGTTCAGAAGAAAAACAAAACGAACGAAACCAAACCAAAAAACCCCAAAAAACCAAAACCACCACCAAACAAAAACCAACCAAACACACTTTTAGCAACAAATTTAGGAAGGACTCATCTCACCCATCTTTAGACACCCACAAGTTAGTCTGCAGCCTCCTCTCGCAGTCGTGAAAGAGGAGGCTGTATTGTACAATACTGTCATACTTTACCCATGTCAGATACCATTTGAGGATGAGATGAATCGCCCCAGAACAGCCAGTTTCTGCCTGTACAGAGAGTTCAGACTGCAGCTGCACAAATTAAACCCACCCTGAGCTGAAAAAGGCCAGTAACAACACAAACATTACTGCAGGATGAACTGGTAGAAAAGGACAAACCACAGGTGTTTGTATAGAGGCATCTGAGCCGAGCTCCAAATGAAACTGGCTCCAGCCAATGAGTCAGCTTCATTTGGAGATCGGCTCAGATGCCTCTATACAAATGCCTGTAGTATGGGGAATAAACAAGAAGGATTAGAAATGTGTGCACAGCTACAGGGATATGATATCATTAGCATCACAGAAACATGGTGGGATGGCTCCTATGACTGGAGTGGTGGAATGAAAGGTTACAGGCTCATTAGGAAAGACAGGCACGGCAGACAGGGAGAGGGAGCTGCTATTTCTGTTAGGGATAGGCTGAAGAGTATGGAACTCTGGGGACAGGTGAGCAGTCAATAGAGAGTTTGTGGGTCAGGGTTAAAGGGAGAACAGCAATGGGAGACATTATTGTGGGGATCTGTTACAGACCGCCTGATTAGGAGGGCTCTGTGGACGAAGCGCTCTATAGACAGATAGGAACAGCCTCACGCTCGCAGGCCCTTGTTCTCATGGGGGACTTCAACCACCCTGATCTCTGTTGGGAGGGATGGTACTGCCCGGCACAAATGATACAGAAGGTTCCTCAACTGTGTGGAAGACAACTTCCTTCTGCAAGTAATAGAGGAGCCGACAGGGAGAGGTGCTTGACCTCGCGCTCACCAACAGGGAAGGGCTGGTTGGAAATGGGATGCTCCAGGGCAGCCTTGGGTGCAGCGATCATGAGATGGTCGAATTCGAGATCCTCAGGACAGTGAGAAGAGCGTGCAGCAAGCTCACTGCCCTGGACTTCAAGAGAGCAGACTTTGGCCTCTTCAGGAGCCTGCTTAGTAAGGTTCCATGGGATATAGCCCTAGAGGACAGGGTGGCCCAAGACTGTTGGTTGATATTCAAGCTACAAGCTCAGGAGTGTTGCATCCCAACTAGAAGGCAGTGCAGCAGGAGGGCCTCGAGACCTCCTTGGATGGATAAGGAGCTGCTGAGGAAACTTGGAGGGAAAAAATAAGGTAATAAAAGGTGGAAGCAAGGACAGGCAGCCTGGGAAGAATACAGGGATGTTGTCCGGGAAGCTAGGGACCAGATTAGGAAAGCTAAGGCCCAGGTAAAATTAAACTTGGTTAGGGAAGTTAAGGATAACAGGAAGGGATTCTATAGGTACACTGCAAATAAAAGACAGGCTAGGGACAACGCGGGCCCTCTCCAGAAGCTATCGGGAGAACTGACTACCCTGGATATGGAGAAGGCTGAGGTTCTTCATGACTTCTTTGCCTCAGTCCTCACTGGCAAATGCTCCGATCACACCACCCAAGTCTTGGAAGGCAGACACAGCGACTGTGAGAATGAAGACTTTAGGCCCACTGTAGGAGCGGATCTGGTTCAAGACCATCTTAAGAACCTGAACGTGTACAAGCCCATGGACCTGATGAAATCCATCTGTGGGTCCTGAAGGAGCTGCAAATGAAGTTGCCAAGCCACTGTCCATCATATTTGAAAAATCATGGCAGTCAGGTGAAGTTCCCAAAGACTGGAAAAAGGGAAATATAACCCCCATTTTCAAGAAGGGGAAAATGGATAAGCTGGAGAACTACAGAGCAGTCAGCCCCACCTCTGTGCCTGGCAAAACCTTGGAGCAGATTCTCCTGGAAGGCATGCTGAGGCACATGAAAAACAAGGTGCTTGGTGACAGCCAGCATGGCTTCACTAAGGAGAAATCCTGCCTGACCAATCTGGTGGCCTTCTATGATGGGGCTACGGAACTGATGGACAGGGGTAGAGCAGTTGATGTCATCTACCTGGACTTGTGCAAAGCGTTTAACACTGTCCCACATGACATCCTTGTCTCTAAGTTGGAGAGACATCAATTTGATAGGTGGACCACTCGGTGGATAAAGAACTGGCTGGATGGCCGCACGCAAAGAGTTGTGCTCAATGGCTCAATGACCAGCTGGAGACCAGTAACGAGTGGTGTCCCTCAGGGATCGGTGTTGGGACCGCTCTTGTTCAGCATCTTTGTTGGTGACATGGACGGTGGGATTGAGTGCGCCCTCAGCAAGTTTGCTGATGACACCAAGCTGCGTGGTTCGGTTGATACGTTGGAGGGAAGGAATGCCATCCAGAGGGACCTTGACACGCTTGTGAGCTGGGCTGATGCCAACCTGATGAAGTTTAACCATGACAAGTGCAAGGTCCTACAGCTGGGTTGGAGCAATACCAGGCACAGCTACAGATTGGGCAGGGAAGAGATTCAGAGCAGCCCTGTGGAGAAGGACGTGGGGGTGTTGGTCGACGAGAAAATGCACATAAGCCGGCAGTGTGTGCTTGCAGCCCAGAAAGCCAACTGTATCCTGGGCTGCATCACAAGCAGCATGACCAGCAGGTTGAGGGAGGTGATCCTGCCCCTCTACTCTGCTCTCAGGAGATCTCACTTGGAGTATTGTGTGCAGTTCTGGTGTCCTCAACATCAAAAGGACATGGAACTGTTGGACCAAGTCCAGAGGAGGCCACGAGGATGATCAGGGGACTGGAGCACCTCCTGTATGAAGACAGGCTGAGAAAGTTGGGGCTGTTCAGCCTGGAGAAGAGAAGGCTGCGTGGAGACCTCAGAGCAGCCTTTCAGTATCTGAAGGGGGCCTACAGGGATGCTGGGGAGGGACTCTTCATTAGGGACTGTAGTGAGAGGACAAGGGGTAATGGGTTAAAACTTAAACAGGAGAAGTTTAGACTGGATATAAGGAAGAAATTCTTTCCTGTAAGGGTGGTGAGGCACTGAAATGGGCTGCCCAGAGAAGCTGTGAATGCTCCATCCCTGGCAGAGTTCAAGGTCAGGCTGGACAGAGCCTTGAACAACATGGTTTAGTGCGAAGGGTCCCTACCCATGCCAGAGGGGCTGGAACTGGATGATCTTAAGATCCTTTCCAACCCAAACTATTCTATGATTCTATGATAAAAAGAGGCAGTGGGAGTATTAAAGCTTTAACTCACTAGAAAACCAGACAGATACCATTTGCAACCCTGTCATCGCTGCACAGATTTAGATAGGTGTGTATCTCCAGGCTACCCCACTCCAGATGGAGGAAGTCTAGTGCCTGGCCTGACAGATGATATGGTGGACACAGGGAGCTCCTCCACGCCAGAGTCACTGTTTTAAGCAACAGACAAAACTGCTTGCATCAGAGATTGCCCAAGTACTGTGAACTGAGCAGAGGTTTTAAGGAATTAACTTCACAGATGATGAGGAAGGAGACGAGTACAGACCAACCACCTATTAACTAACTACAGAGGCTAAAATTAGTCATAATGACAAATCAAACTGTCGTCAGAGCTCTACTCACAGAACCTCTCCTCTCTTCTCAATGCAGGGATTTAGAAACAAGTAGAAGCAGTCAGTCAAGAAACTGGAAGAGTCTTGCCCTCTGCCATTTCTCCTGTGACTTGTCAGCTGCTCAAATTCCTGCATTTGTAAAGAACCTCAATATTTACTGCTTGATACTCACCACGGGTGGAACTCTGCTGAGCAAGACAAGCAAGAAACTGTTTCCCTATCCAACTTCTGCAGTCCAATTACAAGGGTGCAGACGCACATTACTTCTTAACATAATATGAACCTATTACATGCTACGGACCTTCAGAGGAAGACCCCAGAGATTTAGCTCCATATCCAACCTTCAGTACTGCGGAGCTAAAAGGTGCTCTAAAAAAAGCAAACACTGTTTTGCTGGTTCACATTTCACTTCTATCACTGACTTCACCTGTGGAGAGAGCTCTTCTTCACAGTAAAAGTGTTAGTACCCCTGGTTTCACTTTTCTTTCTTCCATGACCTCTCCAGCATAACCCCAAGTGTTTGAGAACATACTGTCATTCTTCATGTAGGCACAACCCAGCAGTACTAGCTATACAAAACCAAGGTGGTTTCAGATTCGTACTATGAAATGACACAAAGTTCTGGTGTTTAATTCTGGATGAACAGGGATATTGTATTAAACCAACTGCTTTCTTCCATTACTGAAAAAGTGAATAAGAAATGAAATGGGGAACCTAAGTTCTGCCTTGAAATAAAGACTGGACTGTAGCTTTCCTGGATTGCTGCCTAAACAATCCCTGCAAAAATTTTACTAACAGTGATGTTCAAGAGCATCTTCAAAGAAGGTTTCGGCTTGTGTAAGCAACCAGTATCTCAACCAAAGGCAGTAATATTGTATGGATCAATAAGAAAAATCTTCAGCATAAATGAATTTAAAATGACCCAACCGTGTGCTGTTACTTGCCCTGCAGATGTAGCCTGGACAGACATGTTTTGAAATTAAAATTTAAATCCACACTTCTATTACCATGGTTACCTGCACTAATTTCTACCGTTTAAGGGCTTATTTCTCTAAGCCTGTAAGGCTCAGCACATGGCATGGGGGAACAGTGGTCCTAGCAGTGAGCACCCTCTTCAAACTCAGCTGGACAAGCTCTACTCTGCTACACTTCCCCCTGCCAGAAACTTTTACACCATACTGAGTGACTTACTATACCTTTGGTATCTTGACTAATCTGAAAATCATCATGGAGAATAAAAGCTGTAGAACAGTAACAGCACAAAGGCTGCTCTGCAATGGCAGGGGCTCCTCACGGTTTATACTCAAACACAGGGACAACACAATAGTTACATTCCATGCTAAAACACACAGGAGAAAAAATTACAGCCTGATCCTCTGAGGCAAACACCTCCACCCCCGGTACCTTCACATACAAATGAGGTAGTCAACAGCATAGAAGAGACCTCACAGGAACAGTGTTATTCCATCAGTGATCATGCATACCTTATCATTGTATTCACACCTCACCAAGGGCCTTCTGCAGTTCCCAGCGAGGACAGTGCATCTCCTTCAGACTCTGGAGTGCACCAATAGTTACTCTAAAATACACTGCTATGAATGCACTAGCAGTTACTTGCTCCTCTGCACCATGCAAGTGTTAGAGTGAGTTACAAGTAAATTAGTTCTGCTCCACAAAAGCTCGTTAATGAAGCCGATCCAACCAGTGCCACAGAAAACAAAATCAAAGCAAGCAAAGCAGCACTAACAGGTTTTTAAAAGAGCTGAATGACTGTGTGAGATCATGAAACACCCAAATTATTATCAGCAAAACTAGCAGCCTAGTCAAACAGTATTTTGGGTTCATTTGGTTTCACTCTTTTACATACCAGTTGAAGGTATCTGATCATCAGAGTTCTCATTCACCTAAATAGCTGGTGGACATGCTGAAAAGAGTAGAAAGCAGTAGATAGGTAGCAGTACTTGAGCAACATTTATAAAGGAACTGAAAGCAAATGAAGGAGAAGATTACTGATCTTTTTTCCCCCCCAAGTCAAAAAACTGACTACGGTCTTCCTTTCCCCCACTCAAAATGGAAATGCAATTTCACTACCCATAGTGGCAGCTTTTATTAGGATCTCTCAAACACTGCAATGTCCGTGGAATTACAAGGGGGAGGAGAGATTCCTGTTTGCACATACGGTCTGATACTGTGTGACATGCACTGCAAAAATATACTACCTGCTTTGAAAGCACATCTTCTGTTAGCCCAGAGTTTAAAACTTGGAAACATCATTCTTGCTTTATACACTGAAATCATAACGATTTTCAAACAGATGAACTCTTTCAAAGAGAAAGGAGAGGCCCCAATTCTGATGTGTTCTTGATTTAGATTTTCCCAAATCACAAGCTCAAGTGTGTTGCTGACTTACAATCAACAGTTAGCACCAGATTTCCAATTTTAAGCTTTTCTTTACAAGCCAGCCAAGTTTAAAAACCATGGACTAAGACTCCACAATGCCTTTAAGTTTAAACTACAAACCATACACAGTAGGATTTTCTAAAGCACACAACATTGCCCTACTTCTGCTCCAACCAAATTAGAAACCACCTTCAACTTCAATCTAAGCACAGCACATTTCCAATACACGCACATGGTCTTTTACCTTTAATAACGAAGGCCTCAGTTACCAAACGCAGCATGTACAGAGGTTCATCTTTTGTTGAGAGGTCATCAATTCCTGCTCTTGCATACATGCTGATGGCATCTCTGTAGGATCCCTCCACGTAATGAAGCTTTCCTATGATCAGCATAGCTTCTGTCATATACTTAGGCTGAAACAGAGCAGGAAAAGAAAAAGTGCTTACATGGTAAAATACCAGACAGCAAGAATGAGGCACTTCAGAACAAATTAAGCAGATTTGCAATGCTTTCCTCTCAACACCACTAGAGTAGGCCAGAGCAGGAAGGATTTAAGTGGAGATCTTAGGGCTATGCTCATGAGAATAGCAAGCAACGAAGGTCAGGCAACTACTCTGAAGCTCAGTTTGGAAACACACAGCTTGCAAGCCACCTCTCTGGTTTCATATGACCTACTCTATTGATTCACCAGCCACAGATAGCACATAAAAGCCTGGCATTGCCACAACTAGCTATATACACATCAAGAAATTCCCCAGCTTTTGAACTAGGCAGAAGGCATCACTTTTTAGTCAAGTGCTCCCCTTTCCACTGTACATTTAATTTGTACAGCAAGAAAGCACTCAAATTTCCTTATCAAAAGAATTTTCAGGCAAAGGTAGAAAAACAGAAGACATGCCTGCTATTCCTAAAATTAATCCAGTTTCTTAAGGACTGAAAACATGCATGCACATCTGTGTAACAAAAAATATTTCACTAAAATACATCTGTTCAGACCCTTTTTATGTTTCGGGAAGACTTCATACCCATACTTCTCACTTCTTTTATACATGCGGTCAACACAGGGTCAATGCTGCAGGAGCAGCCCAGTCATCGCTAACGAAGAAATAGTAATGACAATTCATGCAGCCAAACTTTACAGTGGAACCTGAAATAATTCAGTCATTCTGCCTTGCTGAGGCTAAACTATAAAGAAAGAGGGTTGGATGGATTCCTCTTCCTCCTCCCTCTCCTTTTGACTTCTGACATACATTGACTTTCAAGAAGTTAAGAACAAGCGACTCTCCCAGAAAAAGCCAGTGCACACTTGCTTCCTGAAAATTAACACGGTGAAAGTACAGCATACACATCCAAGCTAACCAGCCTGTGAGTTTCAGGACCGACAGTAACACAAGTCTAAAACAGACTGTTGTAATTCATGATCATTTTAAAACCAGTTATGCAACTGTGTGTCCAACAACACCAAGACAGCAGGAGGCAAAGTCTTAAAACACTCCTGGAGATCCACAACCGAGCTGCACCCAGTCCACAGAATAAAAACATAACTTTGTGTAACTTCTCTGGCACAGACTGAAAGTAGCCCAAGGATGCAGTCCTGAACTCACACCACAACCTGAAGTGCCTGACAGCAGCTTGCTGTATGTTTTACCTCTCACGTGGAGCTGACACAGTTCCCTCAGACCAGAAGCAGCAGTAGATCATTGAGCTGCGCTAGCCTGACAGCACCGCTATACAGCCATGCCCTACCACCCCAGGGAAGTCCTCAGTATTCATCCTGCTTCTTTCTAACAAACAAATAAACTGGATAGGTAACAAAACAAATAAACTGGATATATAATAAACAAACAAATTGGATAGGTAACAAAACAAACTGGATAGGTAACAAAACAAATAAACTGGATATATAATAAACAAATAAATTGGATAGGTAACAAAACAAACTGGATAGGTAACAAAACAAATAAACTGGATATATAATAAACAAATAAATTGGATAGGTAACAAAACAAACTGGATAGGTAACAAAACAAATAAACTGGATATATAATAAACAAACAAATTGGATAGGTAACAAAACAAACTGGATACATAACAAACAAACTGGATAGGTAACAAAACAAACTGGACAGGTAACAAAACAACTAAACTGGATACATAGTTGCAGCAGATAATTTGTTTGCATATGAAAAAGCAACCATCCCAGCAGAAGACACTGCAAAGAGGTACTGAATTACCAACAATATAGCACTGTACATACAGGGACATGAACAGGCAACACCAACACTTTGTATCAGACTAATAATCATACGAAAGAAGCATCCAGGTGGCGGGAATTACAGCAGAGCCTGCTTACTCTCAGTTTTCCTCTGCTTAAGATATTGGTCAGATGCTGTTTAGCTTCACCCAGTTTTGGCTCATTCTTCTCTGTCAGTGGAATGGAGTCCTTCAGTTTGGCAAAGTTTTCCTTCAGACATTCTTCCAGCAGAGCCTCTGCAAGTAGCATGTTCCCAAAGTCCTCTGAAAGCACATACCAACAGACAAGAAACATTGCTTAGCGTCACACTGCTGATAAATAGCATTACAAAACCAAAGCAACACACAAATAGCAACTCAAACGAGGAGATAAATTAGAACTTGCAGAAAGAAAAAAGTTCCATTAACTTCTAGCTATTCAAAACAGTACCTTTTCTGTGAGAAAATGAAATGGCATTTCCTTTTAACTTGGAAATTTTCCCTAATGAATCCTTTAATCCTCTGACAGCACAGTTGATTTTTGTTGTAACAGTGAAGAATTTTCATCACAAAACTCACTTTCAAAACTGTAAGACCACTCTTTGCAAACATTTAAGTGCATGCTCTAGATTTATAAACGCACAGGTAGGAAACACGTGCTTCAGACTACAGATAAGCCATGGATTTCACTGTAGAACAGTAACTGCACCAGGAATGTTTAAGATTTTCCTGACAGTTCACAAAAAATATAGAGAATTTCAACACATTTTACATATCCATTACTAAAGACACACAAAGGTTGATCCAGGGACATAACTAACACACCACATAAAATACTTTCTACGCTAAAGGCCATTCCTGTTCACAGTTCCAGTGTGAAGAGAAACTGCCTTAGGGAGTAGCACTGGATACAGGACGAAGCATCATGCGATGCTGCAATCATATGCCAGAAGAAAAAGTTTCATCTGCCAGTGCACTTGGAGCTCCTGCATGATGAGTCCAGTCCTGCAGTTCTTTTATTCATAAAAGTAGTACCTCAAGCAGCTGACTAGTGAGTCAACAAGGGCAAGAATCTTCATAAATCAAAGAGCCAAGCCCTACATTTCATGAATGCTTCACATTTCAAAGTCTAAAACTGTAGAATGCAGGGAACATGACAGTGTATCTACTTCCGTATTTCCAGTCCATGGGACAACTTATCCCCATGTGCTACCTGTACGTTCCATTTGGCATTAAGAATCACCTTGGAGGCGTGTTTCAGATTTCCTGGTTGAGGCAAGTTTAGTTGCGTATCAAATTAGAACCACAGCTCTTCCTGCCCAATTGCAGGTCTACGGCTAACTTGTACGAAGTACAGGTACCTGAAATGGGAAGTGTAAATACCCAAGCATATTTCTCCTCCAACCTCACATGCAATCATTTCTATACAACACTTGAAGAGCTTTCAGGTAATCACAAACTTAACGACTTACATGACACCATGTGTAATTAAGGAATCAATATACAGTCTCTCAAAGCAAATACTACTATTAAAAAAACCCCCATCCAGACACACTACTGTGTTTCTAGAAACACAAAACTGTTGCTAGTCCCTTGCTGGAAGAAAAGTTCTGTAGGAACAGCAAAACATTGCTCTTTCATAACTAGCATGTTATGATGACATTGCAGCAATTTAACAATGTTTTCACAGCAATCAGAATGTTGTTGCGCACCTTAATTACAAGTGACCAACTAACACGACCTCTTCAACTACTAATGCCCCCAAACCGCATGATGATCTCCGCACCTGGGAAGCGCTGATGAAACCTGACTAAAGTTCAGTTCAGCTGCGCTGTTCTCAACACAGAGTTTGATCTGCAGCACGTACACACTTGGAAAGCCTCGTATATAACTGCGTTTTAAGCTAACAACATCTCCCCAACCTTCAATTAACGCTAGGGCCACATGCTAGAAACACTCCTCTGAAGACATGGGTTATTCATAGAAGTAGCTCCTCCGACTTCAGCAGCAGGGACTCTTGTATGAGGATCAGGTCCTTTCACAACTTAACTGCTGTTGACTACACAGGTTTCTATATTTCTATTAGTTAGAAAGTTAGGCTGCCTCACTTCTTACAACCGATTTCATTTAAAAGGAAGCACAGTAGTGTGCTGGAACAGGGGGAAAAGACAAGAATACGTTCATTTATGAAATCTGCCTTACACGTGAAACGATGCTCGAATGGGCCCAAGCCTTTAAACAAACCAGTTCCCTCCGGAAATGGAGGGACACAAGGCAAAGGCACCCAGAACAGGGTGGTGAAGGGAGCAAGAGGGACTCGGCATCACACGCCTCGAGATGGTGAAAAGAAACAGGAAGGATTTCGGTGGGTAGCCCGCCCGCAGCGCAGCCGAGGATGCTAAACCCAAGACAGACTCCGAGCGCAGCGGCACGGCACCGAGAAAACGCTGCCTCCCTTTTCTCCCGCCGACACCCCCAAGCACTGCGGACTCGGAAGCACTGACACGAGGAAACAGCGTTATCTTCCTGAACGCGGCTTCCTGGGCTCCCGGCGGAGGGGACACCGGGCAACACCCCGCAACCCGAGCCAGCACCCCCTTGCCCTCTCCCGCAACCCTGGGACGCGGGGCAGCCGCAGCTCCCGCCCGCATGAGGCTGCCGAGCCCCGGGCGGCGGCACGCAGCGACAGCCACCTCACAGCCCGGGTGGCTGCGGTAACGCCGGCAGCCCTGCCCGCTCCCCGCCGCTTACCGGCGTCCTGCGCGCCCGCCGCCGCCTTGCGCGGGGGCCGAGCCGGCGGCAGCAGCTGCTGGGCCAGGAGCCGGAGCTGCGCCCACTGCCCCTCCGCCCGGCACCGCTCGATCTCCCCCTCCAGCTTCACGTGGGAGTGCAAGCCCCTGGCCGCCATCTTACTGCCGGGACCGCCCCGCTCCGCCCCGCCCGGCGTGCGGCGGTGCGGGGCCCGGGGATCAGGTACCCGGCGGCTCCTCCTCACCCGGGCTGCCCCGGCACCGCGGCCCGCCACGGGTGCGACCCCCAGCCGGCTGCCCGCAGGCCTCAAGCGCTGGCCCCGCCTGTGGAGCACCGGGGCTCCGCGCGGGAAGGACTTGGGGCGCTGCCTCCCGGCTAAGGCTCCCGTGAGCCGGCTGAACGCCAGACCCGTCAGTAGCGACTTCGAGCTCCCTGACGCGTGGTGAGAGGGGAAAGCGAACAGAACCACCTCCGAAGCACGGAGGGTGACGGCAGAGGGGCGCGCAGGGCTCGGCCGCTCCTTCGGGAGCGCGGTGCCCGGTGCTGGGCGGGGCGATCCCCCGGCGGCTCCGCGAGGGCTCCACGTGGAGCTCCCGGAGCGGTGCGGCCGTCCCCGCCCGGCGGAGAGGCGCAACCAATGGGCGGGCGGGTCTGGAGCGTGCGCCGGGTCAGGGGGTGAGGCCGGGAATGGTGGCCTGGCTGCGGTGCGATCCGCTCCGCTCCGCCGCGCCGACACGGGGGGGGCCCGGCCCCGCGAACCGCGGTGCGTACCCTGCCGGCGGCACCGGCACCGGCAGCGCGGCCGTGGCGGCTGTCAGGGCCTCCGGCAGCGCTCGGTGGTTGCTTGGGCGGGTGTGTGTGCTGGAGGTGGGAGACGGGACAGAGATCGCTGCTTTGCTCGGCCCCGATGGAGTGCTTTAACGAGTCGCTTGCATAGGGAGCCGGCCGCTGCAATGGCTGCAGTTACCTTTATAAAGCTGTGTGTTGTTCAGTGCAGGCTTAATAGATCCGCTAATTGCATGCAGCCCCTTTGATACCGCAAGCGGCCTTTTGCTGCCGTAGCTGTGGGGCAGGCGTGTGCGAAGCTGGCATGGTTGGTTGTCCGGAAGCTATATGAAGACACGGGCATGGCTAAAGAGTTCTCATTTGCTGCATGGAAAAGAAAGTCTTTCTCTGAAAATTACTGCGTACTTCTTTGAAATAGGGACACACGGAGGTTCTTATTGGAGCTGTTTGGTTTTCTGCTTGCTATGAAGTGCTTGAAATGAAGAAAGTTCTCTAGAACTCGGCGGGGTTATTTCTAAGCACTCAGTAAATCATGCTGAAAATAGATTGCTTTTTTCACCTGTTTTCTTTTGGGGGGGTTTAATGTTTTCCTTTTTGTAGGAGATCATGATGGCCCAAAGGATTTTTAGAATACATTTGCTGTTCTCCATTCTGGCTGCATTTGTCATCTCTGCCCTAGCTGAGGAGCACGTAGGACAGAGTCAACATGGAAATATTCGCCTGGATAAGAACTTGGTGCAAGATAAAGAGTATGTGTTCTGTGTTGTAAAAATGTAAACTTTGCTTCTTAATGATTTGCTTATCTCTTAAGTCTTGTTATGCGAGTTGAACACAAGCCTAGGGCACCCTTTTTCCCAGGATCTTGTATGACTGGCTAGAGTCAAATATGAGACGTGCTTGTTTGGTAAGTTTGTAGGGATACCAGACTTAGAAAGGTCTCTCTGGACCCTTTGGCCTTAATCATACTACAGAGATCTTTTTACATGACTCCTGCTTACCTAGATCAACATAATTTAGACAAAAATCATATTCTAAACAGGTAGAGTGAGGGGGGGTTTTCTCATGTGCTTCTTCACGCAGACAAAACAGTGGTAGCAGCAAATAAAAATCCCTAAAATTACTGTGTGTTTGACTGGGAAAGATCTTCCTCCAGTTCCTGCTCTTCAGAAGACAGCTAGAAGAGATTCTGGGCACTGCTTCAGTTGTTTTAATAACCTGCTAAATAGGCCAGAAGAAGTATAAATACCTATCTAAGGCATTAGAGGCTACTACAGCACCTGTAACAACCAACCTTTGTACCCCCTTCATCTTAGTGTAAAACAGCAGCACTCAGTTGTCCTGGTTGTCCAGGGTGCTTTTAGAGATATGATGTTTCCTGTGTACGTGACTGTCTGATCAAAGACTAAATTTGATGTAAACGGAGCATTAAATATTAACCGATGGCTGTGTTATGAGGTTTGTTTGTTTTCCTTACTAGCCACATCATGGAACATTTGGAAGGTGTTATTGAGAAACCAGAATCTGAGATGTCTCCACAAGAACTGCAGCTTCATTACTTCAAAATGCATGATTATGATGGCAATAATTTGTTAGATGGGTTAGAGCTTGCTACTGCTATATCACATGTCCACAAAGAGGTAGGTGAAATTTTGTATTGGCATGTGTATTTGGAAACAGTTCTGACTCTCTAAAAGTGGCTTACAGTAGAACAGTTATAACCCGTATTCAGTGCAGTTACAGTTTTGCCTGAAAGTTAGGTTATTTTCTCCCCGATAGCTTTGTTTTGATTTATGAATGTGCTAGCTTTATCACATCTTTTTATGGCACATGGCAGTTTTCCAGAAGTCTCCATTGTAGTTTAAGCTTCAGAGTGAGGAAGGACTGTAAAGTGAACATGATGTATCAGAAGGGGATACTTTGGTGTGCAGGGATGGGGGGAAAGAAAAAACAATCCAAAATGGGGTAATGCTCACAAGGGCTTATAGAAACAGCATGTGATGTAATGCTGTTTGAGTTTCGAAGGCTGTTGTTCTCAACTCCAAACTGTTGCTGCTGAGATTACACGAACCATAAGCGACCTCTTGCAAAAAATTAGTATTAGAAGAATTGAACATGGTCAGCCTTTGTTTTAAACATGAATTCTCTTTCCAGCTAGGAACATCTAAGGACAAGGTGGGAAGATACAATCATTAGGAAGACAAGACTAACATGCCATCTTATGCTGACTTTTTGGAAGTTACAGTTCAGGCTAGCATAGCTTCCTGTTTACACCTATGGCAAAAACCAAGTACAGAATAATGACTTGCTGTTCCATGTGTAAAGGCACATCTTTGTCTTCCCTTCGCTTGCCAGGGATGTTACTGAGAATTTTACTGACTTCGAGCTAGTGTTGGATTTTTTCACTACTCTGTGCCTGTCCAGCTCTGCATTTTGTAAGTTCTGGCACACAGGAAGATGTTTCTGTGCTGTATAGATTCTATAATGTCTATACCACACCAAGATCCAAATTAAGAATACATCTCTTTCTCAGATTATCATCCATCATTATACTCTCTGCTATTCAGCTTTTAGAACTTTTGCTTAATATATTAACTAGATACAGAGTGCTTGTTCTGAAGCCCAGAGAACTTGGACTTCATAGGCTTGCACCTGATAAAAGGTGCTTATCCTGGTATAAATGATTACATAAAACTTGGTGCCAAATTAAACACCAAATGTGAACAGCTTAACAAAAAACTAGTTGTCAGTAACCTGTCACATGTGCAGTAGACGGTAAACACTGCTAAACTGTTCAATGTGGTTTTGGTTTTTGTAGGAAGGTGGTGAGCATACCCAGGCAATGAAAGAAGAGGAGCTGATTAGTCTAATAGATGATGTCTTAAGAGATGATGACAAGAACAACGATGGATACATTGACTATGCAGAATTCGCAAAATCACTGGAATAAGGTTTTGCAGGTGGCTTGTTTCTCCTTCTAACTACATAGAAATGTGAACCAGTCTAATGTGATTCATTACTGTCCCATATCAACCTCTGTGCCGTAAGGAGACGTGGACCACTTCCAGATGAATTTATTTGTAAGTTGTATGTGTTAAGAGACTGGCTAACTCAGAGCAAGAGCCATGTTTGACTTCTTTGAATCTTGAAGCATCAACAGTACTCACGTAGGGTACCACTGGCAAACTCTTTAAGTAACTGTGTATGAATACTAAGGAGATCACATACAATCTTAAGTTTATATCTTTGTGTCATTGGGTTATATAGTACTTTCTTGCTTACATCTTCCATTTAAACTTACTATAACTGCTCAGTAAGCAAGAGAAGGTTACTGCATATAGTTGTATTTCAAGGACAAATGTTTTTACATTCCCAGTACTTACAAAGGAAATTTGCACATAAGTACGGGTGCTTGAAGCAGCAATTTTAGAGGAAAAGTGAATGTCATTTCTGTGAGGTCCACATGATACCTATGGACTTCTAACGCAGTCTTTGAACAAATCTAGTATTTCAAAATATACGTACTTCCAAGCATACCCTTCTATTTCACATATAAATATATCTATGTTTATTTCTCATCCTTCACAAATTTACTTTTTAGATCTTAATTTACTGATTTTTTTTTCTTCTACCTTCCATGGTGTTTTCTTAAGAAAAAGTGTTTTTATTACGTTTATATGTTGTATTAATGCTGTATAGCGTTTATTAGAGTAGCTTCTGCTATCTCATTTTGAAGGTCACAGAAACAGTAAACCACTTTAGTACAAGAGTTTCTGTTCAATTTGGTTTTTACAGTATTAGCCAGCAGGATAATCTAGGTGAGAAAGTCATGCTGCCTTGTTAAGGTTTAAGTTCATATTCCTTGACACTTAAATTATGGTATTAGTTTCAGGAGGTATTTCATAACTAAGAGTTTTAAGGTACCCGAGTGTTTGTGAATTAACATGCTTCTAGGAATGTTTTTGCTGTCTTGAGTCAATATTCAGTAAATCAAGCAGTGTAAGGGTATTGGGGAAGTGATGTATTGCTGTGCTATTGGCATTTGGTGACTCTAAAACATAACCAAAATCTTAAATTGCATTCAGTCATTATCCATTAATAGAGAATCTAAATGTTAGTGTATCTCTGTAATATGTATAAAGAGCTATTTTCTGTACAAAATTATTCTTATACAAGAGAAACACATTTGTAAAAGAAATTATTTCCTCTGTTTAAATGTTTGTGCAATGACTCTTAAGTGTCAGACTTTTTTCTTCTACTAATTATTTATTTTGATGCCTTTTGGGGGCCGAGTTACGCAGATTGTACAAGCAGGGTTTGTGCACTCTAGACCTAGACACACAAGGCTGGAAGTCCTAGTGAGGAACGTACTTAATCTGTTTTTAAGTCAGTCTCTGTTACTAGCAGTCATCTTAAAAACAAAAGTTCTTTCAGTTAGATTTTGTTTTAAGTATCTCTTTTCAGGGTAATGGATCTGGAATGAACGTTGAATCAGAAGAAAGCATAGAAAATGGCTGCGGGTAGGAGGGGAAAGGCTAAGCTCCTCGGCTTTGAGCACTCAAAGCAGGTTGCCTGTAGACCTGCTGAGTCTTATACGCTTATTGCGTAAGCCTCTAAGGTTTGGATTGATTTGGGATGAGAGAGCAAGACCAAGAAACTGACTTTTATGCACTTCTAAAAGTCATGGTTGTCTTATCAAATGCAGTCTGTAAACTTAGTCCAGCATCCACCTGTGGGACGCTTTCACATACAAACGCTGCATTTATATATGTATTTATTAACTGGTATCCTATGTGGCAGGACATGCACCATAGAAGCTTTATATCAGAAATGATTATGATAAAGGTAGGTAATGTTTGCCAACTATTTTAAACTTGGTTTTAAGGGTTCAGAAAAACCCTTATGTATAAATAGAAGAATTACTTACCAAGGATGGAGAGCAAAATTGTCACCTTGGATTTCATGATGCATGAAGGAAGACCAAACCAAGATTTCTTCTTTCCTGGAAAGAACAGTCCAAGAAATACCACCCAAACTGAAACCTGCATCATCTCATCTTTACTCAGCCTCTTAAACCAAATACACGTACTTAATTAAGTGTACTTAAATGGTTTAACAGCTGTCCAGGGAGCTTTCTCAGTTACTAAGTAGCACAGGGCAAAATTGCTCAGAGCAAGTGGTGAGTCAGACTTTTTATTTTTTAAGTGTAACTAATTGTGTGTTAGTTGCACCCTAAATAAACTGGTACAGGTCATATATATATATGCATATATATGTATATAGTATTTTCTATTTCATATATATGATAGAGGAAATACACCTTTACAGCTGGAGTACTCATCAACTATAAATCCATTTTAGCTTCCATAGAACAGTACTATCTCAATTTTGCAGATAAATAACGTAGCAGAAGGCTGTATCATTTACTGAAGGTCAATGACATTGCCTGGCAGAAAGAGAAAACAGGGAGAATGCTCTTGTGCATGATCTTCACCTCTTCCTAGACTATGATCCCAAAGGAGGGATTAGTTTTCTCCACTAGAGAAGAGCACCCCTGGCTCTCCATTACTGTGTACTGTGTGCCCAGTTTGAAGTATCCAGATTATCCGCTTTTATCTCGCAAAATAACTGCATAATCTAGCAGCTGAAGAAAGTACATAAACTGGTTCTGGATGTACTCCTAATCTGAGCAGGTTTTTATTAGGTAATCTGGATCATTGTATGTGAAGGAGAAAAATCAACTGCTTGCCAGTGCCAGTCAGGATGCTGTTAATGACAAGAATGACTGCCCAGCAACAGTTTTATCAGCATATCCCACAGACTTAGCTACTTTTCTTTTGGTGTTACATTAATCACCTATAACCTCAAAATGTATTAGATTCATTAAGGAATGGTTAAACACAAATCCTCATTTTGTCTGAAGTACTTTTTAATGCTACAATTCACAAGCAGAACAGGAATTCAGGAAAGATGTCATAATCAGTACAGCCACTAGATAGCGCACTGACACTGCACATTCATTCCCTGTGGTACCTAACTAACCTGGGTGTAGCTAACCTGCCTGACTACAGGCAAGGCTTGCTCCTTTGTCTTCCAACACCACATCACCAGTACGATGCCCACATTTTTACTGGTTTGCACCTGTTATAAAAATTGACTATGCCTGAGTACTTGTTACGGGTGATTTTCATGCTTAGGGAATCTAAATTGACTTGAAGGGATAGTAAAGAAACTGGCATTGTAATACTGTGGGTAAAAATAATTGTGCAGCAAGGCTTTCTAATAGGAGCACCAGGCTTGGCCTGACTTTCTTAACCCTCTCTGGTTGACCTATGAGAGGGTCCATGAGGTATCTGTGGTGGTCTCAAACATTATTGATATTAGGGGTTTTTAGGAGGACCTGAATGAAGTCTTACACGTTTTGCATTAGATGTCAGTAAGAGCTCCTGTTGCTGTTCTTACAAGGCACAGGTCCAGTGTGGTCTGAACAGCCAGTTTTTACTTAAAGTTTACTTCATCTGCACACATCCACGTTGCGTGTGATCCATTATAATAGCAGTTATTGTTGACTTACAGATGGGTTCTCTGAAGTTACACTTTTCTTCCCATTCTTCATGCTAAATTCCGAGCAGCAGCCTAAGTCTTAAAGGCTAAGACATACTGTAATTGTCGGTACCAACCTCAGCTGAGCAGCACCGGTAGGTAGAGGGCAGTGCAACACACGACTCAAAGCCTGCTGCCAGATATGACATTTGACAAGGAATCAGTACTGAACATAGAGTCAACTTCTGCCACTTGATCTGAGTGACTGACAGCACGAGACTTCAGGATGTTAAGAAACTCAGAGAACGGGTAGGGAAGCTCTCATAAGAGGCTAATTAAGTGAAAAACAAGTTATGGACAGCTGTCAGTTCCTTGAAGAAATGCTAATGAGACACTGAGTGCAACCTCTGCCATTATAGAGGAAAGTAAGGAAGTCCAGCAGAAGTCAGCTAATTCATAACCATTTAATTGACCACGAGCATAAGAGAGAGAAATCTGTAAAGTAGAGACTACCTCAGCTGGTTGAGAACCCAGCACAGCGCTCCACGAACCGGGGGGGCATGGTGCAAGCAGTTAGTAAGGATAAAGTGCACAAGATGCAACTTGCAAAACTTAACAGAAGTAAAAGAAACGTTGCAGCTAAGGTGGCAAGAGGAAAACAAAGGGAAGTTTGGACCACTACTCAAGGATCAGGGGGTACCAGCAGCAGAGGACGTTAAGGAAGCCAAAGAGCTTAATATCCTTTTTTTCCCCTCCCTTTTTCACCAATCTTTACCAAAAAGGTCAACCTGATGCAATTATTATCAGGAAAAAGGAATAACATTTCAGCCTAATGTATGCAAAACCTGCTTAGAGAGTAACCAGTTAAATTAGATGCTTTCCACTTGCCGGAGCCTGGTCAGCTTCACTCGAGGAGCCTTAAAAGAGGGTGGAATCATGGCTGCAGATATCACATAGCTTGAATTTATTTATTTAACTGACTTTTTTGCAAGGCCTTTAGCAGTATTTCCTATAATATCCTCGTGAACAGGCCAGTGAACTGTGATCGAAATGAAACTGCTGTGGGAAGGGGCAGGAGGTCAAGTCTAGTTGAATAGTTGTATCCGCGGGGTAATTCCATCGTAATCTCTCAAAATACACATGTTTTGCAAGGAATTCTGTGGGCCTTGGTCCCATATCAAGTTTTATTTGATGTTCTTCCATTGAAGGCATAGAAGATGGAATATGAAGTATGATTATTAAAGAAAGGACTGCAGAGTTTATAGATGTCAGAAGATCAGAGTTTAAAATGATATATTTAGAGGAGTCATCTGAAATTGATGGAATGCAATAGTGCAGAATACCATGTTTACACAGAAATAGCGACCTGGTTTTGCCTGTCTAGGTACCAGGCACAAGAGAAAAATCCAGGCACTACAGTGGAACAAGCTGAATATGAATGGCAAAGCCCTCACATTGGGATGCCAGAAGGGTCTTAAAGATGACTGAAAGAGTCCATGTGGGCTGATCCCCACTGTTAAAGATTCATCTGGAAGACCATGGTGCTGCTTCGCGTACTGCACTTAAGAAAGATGTGAAGTAGTTGGCAAGAGGCCAGGGGAGATCAGCAAAAGTGGATAAAGGTCCAGAAAACATAAGGGAAGATTGAAAGAAATGCAGGGATTTTTGCTGAAGAGGTAAGAACCGAGAAGAAGGAAGGTTAATAGTCTTCAACTAAAAAGCTATTGTAAAGAATAAGATACTGACATGTCCTTGATGGAAAGATTAGGAAGAATAAAACAGAGAGGCATAAACCAAACCGCTTAGGAGATATGGATTAGACATTGGTCAGAACTTCAGTATCAACAATAAGATACTGTGGCTTGGGGTGACATGATTGTAACTTGATCTTGGGATAGAAAGGTAGAGCTCATGACTTCCCTAGATCCCCCCCTTGAAAGCCTGTATCTCAGTGACTATGACTGTCAGTATCTGTGTGGACTTCTGTGGGGAGAAGTGCCTTATGATGGGTTCCACAGCTGAGAGCTGAACACAGAAACAGAACACAGGAAGCCTGTGCTCAGCTCCAGGACTCAGAGAAGTCTTCTCCAAGATCACAAACCATCCTCCTCTCTCCCTGCTGTAAGCCTTTCCTCTTCACCTTATCCTCTTTTTAATCTCTTACTGAGCCAGCTGTATGTCCTGCTGCACTCGCTATGCTCCATGGCAGAGCAGTCTGTAAAGAGCAGTCCTGTCAGGGTATGTTCATGTCAACAGCATCTAAGTGCAAAACCTTACCAAGTTCCTACTGAGCATGTTTCAAAACATGATTGTCAAGAGCCAGAAGTGAACACTTTGAACAAGGGGGAAAAAAGCGTATCTCTGACTCCAAGATAATGGCTTGCTTAGGATGCAAGTCCTAGCTCCAGAGCACAGGGACACCAAAGCTGCTTCACAAAAAGGAACAGCAAAAACACTGTTAAGAGCCTTTAAAATGACAAAGTGAGTTCCTAGCCCTGTTGTCAGCAAGTAGTCAACTGTTTTCGTTGATACTGAGAGCACAGTGTAAAAGCATCCACACTAAGTCAAGACAAAGGTTCATCTAGCCCAAGAGCTTGCTTCAAATGGTGGCCAAGAACAGATGGTGATGGAATAATAGAGAAAGCATCGTGTCATACTTCTCTCAGATACAGAGGCGGCATCAATTTGACTTCAGCAACAACAAAAACAACTGAAGTCAGGAGCTCAGAAAGATCAAGGCTTAAATGTTAAAGGCTTTCAACATCACTAACTATAAACAAGGTCTCATGGGACATGGGCAATGTCCCCTGGTCAATGGCACATGCTGTGTAGACTTTACTGTTGACGTTGCTATGCACTAAGGGAATGATGCAGTGAGCAAGTAATGATCTCAGGAGACCACATTAATGCAATGGTATAGCAGAACTATACTGCTTCCAGATGTCACATTCTTCTTAAAGTGAGAGACTCAGAAAATTGTCTAATGAATCTGCTTGCCTCTGGTTTTGGCCACACTTCAAGAACCGTCTTTAAAAATGACCCAATTATGAGAAAGCCCTAAGCACATATTTTGAAATGAATCCTCTTTGAGAAGAGAACCTTATACCTTGGAACTGATTTTGTCATAAAACCAGAAATAAGCCACAAAACATATATGCTGAAAAATAATATTGACTAAAGTCTCATCATGTGTGGCCCACAGCCATCAGAGACTGACATTGGCACAAGTCATGACACGTATGAGTTCTTTTTTTTGACCCAGGAAAGAGCACTGGAATGATTAAAATGATATTTGAACTCTGTTCCCTTTGGGAGAGGTCTCCAGGGTCTGTGCAGAAGGGACTGTAAAGGCATCTTGTTAACCTCAGCACAGATTGCATGTGAATCAGGAAACACTCAGCTGTGGGTTTTAGACAGCAGAAAATGCAGATAGGAAAAGTCTCAGGGAAGGAATATGTCTGTTTAGCATACATGCAGGGTTGTATAGAAACCTTATGTATGCCACCATAAATCTCTGAGCACATTGGCACTGACTAGTTAAGATCTCCAAAGATCACATAACGCATATACATACACACACTGAGGCAGGAACCACTTTCAGTAACCAAATAATTCTGTCACCAGACAGCCTAAAACTATTCAAAGGCACCATTTCTAGCCAAGACCAACAGATTTGAAATATTCCTTGAATCTCTAGGCAAATGAATTTTTAGGATATGACAAGCCAAAAAGCCTTTAGGAAAATCTCCAAGCAGATGATCTCATTTTTCAGCCATCATCTCTCTTAAACACCTTGACCAGTTTCCTTCAACTCCTCCAAAAAAACGTGTCCCAGAATAGGATTAAGCCTGTGAAGTCGTAGGTGTATAGGGCTAATTTTGGCAAAGGGAGGAATAGGAATAAAATCAAGTTTATAATGGAAACTTAAGGACATCTGCAGTTTACTGAATACTGTTCCGTGTGATCTATGTAATGCATGATCTTTCCATTGTAGCAAAAATATAAAGTGCTTTTATTACCACCAAGGGGAAAGACCGCTTCCTCCATATGAAGTCCTACCTATGAAACAAAAAGACCTGGCAGGTCATGCAAGCATTTTTGCTTCCTGCCTCTAAAATGTTCATTAGATCCAGATCCATTTCCTAAGGTCTGGCTGGAGGATTTGTGCAGAGTATTACACCGTATTGGCAGTGTGGAATGATGGCAATTTCTGACTGCAGATGTGTCTCTACCATAGACCTTATTAAAACTGCAGCATGGATTGACATACCCAACTAGCTGTAAATTAGGCAGCTAAGGTACTGCTGGCACCACGGCAATGCCATTGCAGAATACAGCACAACTGCAAAGCTATAAAAGCAGAGCACAGTAGATGGTCAGATATGGTTTGCAGGCCGTCCTGAACACTGTCTTCTGGGATAATGACACTAAATGGACCTAAGCTATCTAGTTTAATGGGATAGGTTTGTCAGAGCTCTAAAACATCTGAGGGCCCAGTAGTGTGGGTAGTTAAATGAAAATATGCTGGCTGATTATAAAGTCTGCATCTAGATAATTCCTAGCCAATAGCTCCTACAATTCACATTGATGCCCAGTTTGGGAATGCATAACACACACAGAGGGAGATTTTACTGAGATTTGGAAATCTTCTGGGTTGCACAATGGTTAAGGAAAGGCTCCCCTTAGGGACCTTACACAAGCCTTCCCAGATTCCTGTGGCAGTTAGAGGTCCTTTCTAGGGGCTTGTAAAGCTCACTCTGATAAAAGTATCTGTAGGGAAAGGGAAAGGGTTATACAGCCTGCAGATCAGAGAGCACATTTCCATTGCAATCGAGATGTCATCTGTGGATACTATTCCCAGAAACAGCGTGTTACTTTAGGTCTGCTAAACCCCATCTCACTCCTGACCTGCACCCATGCCACTTAGTTCTGGTCATCAAACAGCCTTCCAACACAAGCGTCTCACCCGGGGACAACTCAGGTCAGCCTGAAAGTGATTCCTGTTGACCTCTCCAGTACTGTTTTGAAATGCAGAGAAGAAAAAGCCCTGATTCAGTGGACCAAAGTAATCTAAAAGCCACCGAACTAACTCATCTCCAGGAACGAGCAACTGGAGCCTGGTGTTCGGAACAGCAGGGACATCTGAAAAACTGCTCCTGAGGATCAGGATGTGGCAGGGAACGCCTGTGAGAAATACAGCTGAACAGCAGTGGAGAAGGTAAAGGGTGAACAAAGGAGAGCTATGAATCCATCATAGATATCCAAACCTGAGATGAGCTCAAACTTCAGCCATTAATGCCATCTTCCTGAATTGTGCTCCCTAGTAGCATCTTAGTCTGCTTGAAACCACTTCTGTCAAGAACATGGGTTACAGTTTGGGACTAAATATGTGTCATGGGTTCAGCTTAAACCATGACAATATGTCAGTGGACCAAAAGACATCAGCCACTATGGAAAAGGTTAAAACTGTCAAGAATGTCTATCAAGTTGAGAGCCTTGGACGTGTAACCTCATACACTCAACTGTTTATCTGCAGCTCCAACTTCAGCATGAGCACCAATCACTGGGGAGCATCTAACTCCAGATGTTTTTCCTGCTCCCTCAAGAAATAAGAAATGTACAGTTTCTGTCCCAAAATGCGTGTGGAAGCGGCTTTTCAGTGATACATGCGAATGGAAACGCCATGACTATTCATCTAGGCATGAATACCACACACTTCAGTTGCTGGTGACAACATGGCATGGGAAATTTCAGCTCAAGCAGCTGAAGCCTGGCAAAATTATAAACAATCAGAGACAAGGCCTTCTAATGGAAACTGTTGGACAGCATTAGCTATTGGGCCACTGTCATCTTCACTGCCAGAAAGTGATTTAATCTGTCCGTTATGTGAGCACTAGGAGTGATGAATAGGTCTTTGTATTCATTCGCAGCAAATATGCACCCAAGATGACATATGATGTGGGGTTTTTTGTCCATAGTCTGCTGGATATCTAGAGAGCCATGAGTCCAGAAAGAGGGACTCCCAGGTTGCTGACTAGTGTCCTTTCTCCCCAGCTTAACTTGTCCGTTGTACCCACATGACTTAAAAGCCCCATGTCAATAAATTTGCCCAGTTTTTCCCTCAGTTTTAGCCATCCCCAATGGCCACATTTATCATCAACGTGGCACAGGGGCACAAATTCATCTTGTCCTTGGCTGCCAGCACAAAGTAGTGCAGCCACAGGGCTCCTCTGCAGAGCCATGCCACTTAGACCTGGGCAGGGCCGCACTAGCAGCTCAGAGTTTTAGGGTGACCACACTCCAAGAGGCACTCGGCTGTGCTGGCAGCACGGGGAGCAGAGCAGGGGCACAGGGCTGACCAAGCCACACGACTCCTTTGCCTGATGACTTCATTCATTATTAGTGAGTGCACTTTTCTGACTCCTTTTGTTGCTGCAGCAGCACAAAAGGACCAGAACAAGGCCAGCAACTAATACCATGTTTTTACCTGCTGTAACTGAAAGCAGAGTATGCTCTATCAAATGTTGAAATAAATACAGAAAACTTTAAACAAAGCCAGTTACAGCTGTGCCAAGCTCTGGTGGACAAAGTGGTCCGTTCTTCCCTGGCAGCTGTCTGGGCTGGAAACTGGATGGAAAGAGCAACGGGGACAAGAGTGAGGTTTACCATCTGGTCAAGGTCATTTATTGAGCTTGTCTTCTCAAATCCTTAGGAAGACAGTGGCAACTAGTCCTCAGCCAAACTCCTTCATTGCCGTAGGTAAAAATGCTCGACAATTCGAGTGAAATGAATGACTGTAAAGCTTCCAAGGATATTTCCAACTGCCAGCCCAAAACCCTCTGAAAAGTCTCGCTTTAAGATAGATTACTACATATTACCTCTACAACCCCTGCTCCCAGGACAGATACAGCTTTTGAAGTAGTCTGTATTGTAACTGGTGTGAAAAACTGGCGTCTGTCGCTGGCCACACTTCAACACATTCCATTTCATTTTGGCACTGCCCCCAAAGATTATTTCTGCTGTTCAGATGAATAGGGTCTATTTACTTTTAATCTTATTGCTGTGATCAGTTATTTCTCAGCACTTAATCCCATTGTGGACAAGGTGCTCAGACTTCGTTATCTCAGGCAGAACTTGAACATGAATGATGTTTTTCCTCTCTCTTTTCACTTATTGAGCTACCCTTAAACATACATACTCTTGACTCCTTAGGGTGAGCTCACACTCTTAAGGAGTGAGGCACAGCAGAGAAGAGATCAGTGTGAGTGACTGGGGATGGTGGTATAGGATTTGGACAGGATGGGGCATGGCTGCCGCCACCAGATTTGTGCCGGAGAATTGACGTATTATAGCCACAAAGCAAAGACCTGATTTTCTGCTGTGCTGCTGGGATGTCCTGCAGCATGATGCTACCAGTGGGCCACAAACAGAAAGTGGGGGAATCTTTCCTTTCCCCATTTTCCTGCAGGTCAGACCTAGGTTTCCGGAGAGCACATTTCCTCCATCCTCAGTGAGCAGCTGGACAGAGGGCCCCATCAATCTCTACTTTGGCGTACCATAAAGGTTTGAATGGTGGTGTCCATCACTACCAGAAAGCAAGCCATGCCCCCAGGAGCGGGTCTGTCAGGGCTGCCTCCTAATTTTTATCTTATCTTGCCATTGCAAAAGAACCTGTTGAAGTGCTGGAAAGCCACGAACTCTGACTAGGCACTTAAATCCATCTCTGTTCAATGAAATGACAGGAATGAAGGGCTTAGAGCTAAGTGTGTGCTTAAGTGCTTCACTGAAAGGCAAAAACCCTAAACAGAGGCAGTTGTCAGAGGATGGGAGATAAGGGGAGAAGGGAATGGTTCACCTGCAGTCATTACTTCTGAAGGCACAAGAAGGGGTCTACTGTACAGTGTGAGTGAAGCCAGCTGCATTTTGGAACCATCAGACCAGGGCTGAAGTTAGTCTGGCACACTACACAGGAATACCTTTTGCCATTTAAACACGACAGAGAGAGACCATGCTGTACCATAAATGCACGTCACTTCAGGTGGTTCATAGGTTCATTGAATAACCGTCAACCCAGTTAATTAGAGGGAAGGTACCATCCTCTCAGTGTGTTCTCTCCTTTCGATCAATGGCTCCCAGAAGTCATGCATGGTTTTCATAAGGCGAGATAATAAAGCTGTCAGTCATAGGAAGCCTAAGAGTGAACCACAGAGAAAATCAGCACAGTCTGAAAACAAGAAACATGTCAAACTGTAAAAACAGATTCCTTCTTTAAAAACAAACAAGGGAGTGGTTTGAACAAGCAAGCTTTGGTTTACAAGTAATCCTGTAGCCATCAACAAAATAGGAAGAAAGTATCTATTCGTGTGCTTCCCGAGTGATTTGATAGGAAACATCTGAATTACTTCTTGACATTAATTTTCCCAGTGTTATCCCTTCCTTTCCAGGCTGCACGACTTCTTCCCTGTAGACAGTTAGAGAGAACAAGGAGGAAAAAGGGAGATTGCAGGAGAGTGAAGTGGGAGAAAATCACAGAGGAACAATACATAATAGATCTGTATGATATGTCCCATATATCATATATATGTTTTGACTCTCGATAAATAGACTTACATCTTTACTTACATAAGTGACAGAGAAGACTTAGATGGTCATTTAGGTACTGGAATGTTGTTCCCTGCCACTGGGGCTCCAGGAATGCCTGAGGTGATTTCACATCCTCGCTACCTCCAGCAGTTTTGGGGTCAATCCAGCACTGCTGGTAAAGAGAGAATGTAAATTCCATTATCCAGATCCAGGTGGTGGAGTTGCTTGAGGCAGGGTGGGAACCGTTAGCCGAGAAAAACCCCAGCACCTCCATTCCTAGCAATGGGCAAGAACAGGCCGAGAGCCTCAGCAGGAGAAAGGACCACCTTGAGTAAAGCACTGTCATCCTCCCCTGCTCGCTCTTATCCCACTCTGGGACTGTCCATGACAACACTTCCCAGGGAGGGAGAGGAGGAAACCAGAGGCTATCGCTGCCTTCTCAACACAGTATTTGCCTTGGGGAGGCCGAGCCACCCGGGCTCACTCAGGTGGAATACTCTGGATGGGGCCTTCATCGACTATTTCCTTTTTTCTTTCCAGCAGAGTCAAAAAGTCGTCGTTTGGGTTGCTGGGGCTTCAGTGGGGTCATTTTTCTCCCTTTGGCTATTTGTGCCAACTGTTACTTCACGCATATGAAGCACACAACTTCCAGCCTTTCCTCACTGGTGCGGAGTAAGAGTTTGGCACATGTTGAAAACAACAAGCAGAAATTAACTTGCTCTCTCCTATCGTTAATGTCAATACCCTCCAGTAATTGCTTGGAAAGTTCGACACGTAGTCATCTTGCCGTCACCTTAATTCTCCGCATTAAGGAAGGATTATATAACAAATTAGCCTGATTTAGTCTGTCTTCCAGGGACTTACTCAGTGGTTCGCTCTTCTTTATTAAATTAGCAAAGAAGCTTTTGGCTTCCAGACATGTTACAAAATCCATCCCAAGTTCAGACCACCGGTGCTAGGGATTACTGAAGCACTCACTGCTCTGGAACCACCTCCTTGGTATTTGCAGAGCCTGGACTCCAGCTGACCCATCACACAGTGAAAACCTGGGGGTAGACACATGTAAACTGACCTTCTGACATTCACCTTCCAGCTCAGAAAAACTGATGCCCCAAATCAACGGGGTCACAGAGTCTGAAGACCCTTCCCTGTGCCCGTTTAAATATAACCCGAAGCTCAGATACGGGGTATGTGCCAATGGAGTCTCTGCTAATTTTCATTCTGGCGATGGCTTAGTGGGAAGCAGTGGTTGCAAAGCCCAGCTAGATGCCTTTTCACCAGTTGTGCAAGAACATCTCCATTGCCTTCAGTGATGGGAATGTCTGCTGACCAGAAGGGTAAGTCACAAAGACACAGAGCGTCTTATTCCTCCTCAACTGACTGTACATTGGAGAACTAATGCTTCTTTCATACAGAATTACACAGAAGGGAGTCTTCTGATTGCTAGTCATCTGAAGGCCTGATGCAATGGCCAGTGAAGCCAAAGGCTGTTTTTCTTCTGCCTTCACAGGCTTTGGACCATTGCCTCACCCCAAACACTAAACCTTTGAGTATTTCAAGCTTAGGGTGAAACCCCCTTACTTTCTGCATTCTCTGCTTTTAGCTGTAACACGTCTATGTCACCACCACAGTGCTAGATTTGATGGCAAACAGATCTGTGAATCAGTACAGAAACAATCGTGTGATCCTTTCTTTTTTTCCCTTTCCTTTCTTCAACTTCCCCCTTGAGGGTATAAACCAAATGGCTCCAGATAGGCCTTTCTCATACTCCTTGGAATTGCAACACCATGTTTTACTGTGCTGGAATGAGATAAATCTATTAACAGGGCCAACAGATAACTTCTGCTAAGACTTACAAATATTAGATACTACTGCTGGATTTTAAGCAATAATTCCTAGGCTTCCTAAAAAACCAAACCAAAACAAAGTTTCCCACCTGTTTCAAAGAAAAATGCCCGATGAAAACAAAATACACAAAAAAGAAAACTGTATTGTGATTTTTCCTAGACTAGACAGCAAGTCTGACCTCCTGCACACATCTTATTAGTCTGTGTTGCATGCCTTTGCAATTAATCCTGAATTGCTTGTGAAAGGTGCTGGCCTGAAATGCGGGGTAACTGAGCTCACCCATGTGTCTGCATTACCTTTACAGCACAGGCAGAGAAAGGGTGCCTGTCCTCACTGTTCTTGAAGCAGATGCCTGAAGAAGTCCTAAGGGACTGACTGCTGATGACGGCTCTGAGTGCTGCCCATCACTGGGGTTTTCACATTGCAGGGATGCAACTCATGGGTACCTCATTCAGCACTCCAGAGGGTGGTTAGGTGTCCCCAGCTTTTTGCTACCACTGTTGGAGGCCTCAGGTGAACCAGAGGTGGAGGAGCCTGTGCTCCACTAACAATGCATTCCCCATTCAGTAGACAAAACAGAATCTGAAGAAAACATATATATCCCCTGTTTTCAGAGTCACTGACACTTATAGCTACTGGATGGGACAAGTAAGTGTTTTGGTTAAACCTGACCTACGCTGCAGCACGCAGCTCTTGATTGGCAAGGTTTGATGTGACCACAGCGGGGCTGAAAAACCCATCCCTCTTAGTTCTGATTCCTGTCATTCTCTGCTCTATCTTTTTTTGCCCATGCAGTCGCCTCATGACCTGTTAACCCACACGGTTTGGGGAAAGCTCAGTTAAGGAAAATTCAATATAAAGCCACATTTTCTCCCAGTACTCTCATGCTCTGCCTACCACAGTTGTAAAAGAACGGTGTTTATCCAACTGCCCAAATTATCAGTGATGCTCAACTGAAGTTTCTCTTTAAAAAGCCTTTGTGAGGAGTGCTTTTCTTCTTTCCTTTTAATGAAAATCTGATTCTGTCAAATGCTTTGTTTTATTCCCAACAGCCTCTGACTTAAGAACTGCTAAACATCGCCGTGGGAGGAACACATTGCACGATGCCTCAATATTCATCAAAGTAATTAAGGTCACCCAAAGAGAAAGGTCCTAAAACTAAATTATTGAACAATTAGGTAATATTTCATCTGAAGCTGGTCACAGTAAGCAAAAACTATGTGCACACGTGCAATCGGTGATCAAAACTCCATGTACTTGTTAAGGAATGGTGGCTTACAGCAGACAGGCTGGGTAAATAAAAAGCCCTAACCCTCAAGTGACAAACCACATGGGTAACAATAGCAGTTCCTGCTGCCTTTGGGGATCTCCACATCCAGAAATGGACAGCTTTGCAGTAATTGTCCTTCCAACCATGCTATTATGTACAGTGTGAAAATAGCTTCTTTCATTAAAAATGTCTCCTGCTCTATACACCGTGCTGGTCCTGTACAAGTGAGACCCTGATAACTCAACACGAGGCAAAACAATTGGATGTTGGCAACTTCTGTAGAATATTTGTGACCTTCATTTTCGGTCCAGCAGGACGGAAATGGACAGGGTAGGATTGCATTGGCAAGCCCACATGCTTGTCAAATAATGTCAGAACTGCCCCCTCTCCCTCCCATGTAGTTACATGGGATTCCAAATACCGCAGACAACTTCTGACCTCTCTGAGCAGCGATCACTCCCAATTATGGCATTCTGCAAAGTGGAAAAACAAACAAGCAATAATAATAATAATAATATAAAATGAACAAGGAAAACTAAAGAAAACTATTTTATACAGAACTCCACACTGTTTTTCAAAGGAAGAGCCAAGTGGCTATGCATTAGGTATCTGCCTCAGAGAGATTTCCCCCCCTGCTCAAAACAACCCCAAGCAAACCACGCATTAATTATCCACTTGAATGACTTTTCTGTGATGTTTTGCTTTTAAAGATTAAAGGAGAGGAGTCAGAGCTGAAGATTGAAAAAAGGAAGAGGGAAATCCTATCCTAAAGTGTTGAAGGGCTTACTGCTCAGGGAGGGATGTATTCGGAGAGGTTTCATGGAAGTTCCTCTCGTGAATCCTGTTGACAGCTAGCAAAACTACCATCTTGTTGCAGGGCTTTTGGGCTTAGTTCTGCAGGATTGTCACAGAACACGAGAGCAATGCCTGTAGAAACAATAATAAAAACTCTAGAGTACTTAGAGTGAAACTAAAGAGAATGACAAGCAGGTTTTAAGAGCAATGTATCAGGCAGAAGATAGGAGCAGTGAAAAAATGGAAGTAGGAAATCCCTTCAAAACCATGAGGCGCCAAAAGGTTCATTCAGAAGTATCTTCTCCAAACGAAAATGTTCCTGCTGCCTCACTTCACTGACAGCCCCATTTCCACGGGGTCTGGGGTTTGATCTGGCACATCTAATTCACAGAAGCTTATAGAATTTACCTACTATCACAGCGCACAAACAATGATGTACTATGGATTTTACATGAGTATTTTACTTTTCCACAGAGGCCAATAAAGTCATGCCAGCAAAAAACTTGGCTTTACATTCCCATAAAATATTTTTCCCAAAGAACGATAGAAACTCTAATCAGACTGCATCAGACTTAATATTGTTACAAACTTCAATTAATCTATTCAGACTGAAAAGCCATACTAGCTTTTGACTGAAAGGCATGTCATTAAACTCCTGAGCTGTTTACATGTAATGCAACATGACAGGAATTTGTGCGGAGATGGGAGAAGATGAGCTGTTTGAAATTAACTATTCGGAATCCTGTCTATGGCTGTTTACAGTCTACAGTGGATCGGCAGGGCTGATCACATGGATTCATGTGGGATTTGTATGATTTCTCATATTGAGTTGTTCTTTAAGGAGCTCTTGGTAAAAACTAACCTGTGCCTTTGGGTGTTCAGGTCTAGGAAGCAAGGAAGTCTGCATCAAAATCTTTGGTTTCTAGCAAGAGTAAATAATGAATCTAAAAATAAGAAACATGTGAATTGTATTAAGTAGGACAGGTAAAAAGTAGTGTGATTCATACCTCAGATGTGAAGCACAGCACTTACCACCCCAAGTCCTTTTACCATGGGATGCTGAGACAGATGAAGCCCTGCACAATAACTGGGCAAAAAGCTGCAGCTGGGCACCACAGGGTTCCACAGGTGATCGCAGGAGATGCTGGGCAGAAAGACAGAGAGAAGACTTGCATTAGGTAAGTACAGAAGAAGACCTGCCTGGATGCCTGTACAGTGACTAGCTGGTGTTAGCTTGGATGTAGGGAGCCAAGGCAAGATCAGGACCCAGGCTCTGTGCTCGGGCCTGGGCTGTAGGCAAATATATCCTATTTAGGAATGTTCCTTAGTTGTGCAATATTCTTTTAACTCCTTAGCCCAGCCAGTCAGTTACTTAGGACGCAAGGCAGGAAGGAAATCTTCTCTCTTCAAAAGCCAGAAGGAATTAGATTGAAAACATGCACCATGGAAGTTCAGAACACAGGAAGCAACTAAAATGGATCCAAGTTTTGGTTTGTTTGTTTGTTTGTGTTAAAGCTTCATGCTCTGCAGCTCTCAGTTAACCTTTGGATCTGGGGCAGAAGCAGAAGTTCAGGAATGAGATTTTTAATGTCAGAGATTTGGGGCCAAAAATGTGTGATGTTCTTGTATGCCAATTTAGAATACCTCAAATAAATAACCTCGGGGATCAGGGGCAGGTACCCAGCATTTGCTGCCACTTTACTCTGTTTCAAACTTAGTACTTGACACATTGAGAACCCTAAAACACCAAGGCACCTTTTAAATCTTCATTTACAACCTTTTCCATGCCAGAGAAGAATATTTTTCCTCCAGAGAACCAGCTCCCCATCATCTGGGAAAGTGTGTTTGATGATGGGAAGAGGGGGAGGAAAACTCATTAGACTAATCAAGAAGGCAACTGGAAAAACTGAATTCATGCTCAAAAACTTAATATGCTCACGGAAAACCAGCTGAATGTTAGGGCTCCAAATGAGTCCATTTTGGATGAGGAAGCAATTATACCGGTGGTGTTAAAAAGACAAGTCTTGAGACAGATGTCATCATTTCTTCCACTGGCAAAGAGGTGCGGCTGAGCCGTGATGAGAGCAGTCACCCTTGGCGGGTCCCACTGCCCTGGCAAGTGTTGTCACTGCTCTCTGGCACAGAAGGATGCTGCGGTGCCTGTGCCTACCTCAGCAGCCCAGCTACCTTTCCTGCAGGTGCCTTGCTGGTCTCCAAGCTGCTGGTGGCCTGTGCCCAGTCACTTCACCGTGACATTGGACCAGCTATCAGCATGCTCAGGGGTTTGCTCAAGACACAAGCATTACTTGTCTTCACCCAAGAACCCTCATGGTGCATGGGCTGAAGGGTGACATGCTTTGCCTTATTTACTTCCATTGGTTGCTTTTAGAGAACTGGATTAGCTACTGGATTTTCTCAAGGATTTGCTACTATTTACAACTACTGACACAGAGCAGTTATTCCTCATCATCCTCAGCAAACGCGCTCCAAAGCATGTAAACATCTTTCACTGGAGATGGCTCCCACATACAGAAAAGAATACAGAAGTCTGAGAGGGAACCACAGAAAGAAACAAACCACAGAGCAAAAGTCCTGTTCATCTCTAGACTAGTTGTGCCTCAATTAAGTAATTAGATACGTAAGAGACCTGAAATGCCTCTACAAAGATAGCGAGATAACCATTCACCATGTCTCAGACACTGAAGGAAGACGGGTTCAATAAAGCCAGTGGAAAATTATTGAGAAGTGCTTTATGTGCTGTTCTTGTTTCTCCCTCTAGCTCATTCTTGCTGTGTGCCTGATCTGAGTTACAACAACCAGATCTGTAAGTATAAATATTGTGTTTCTAGCTTCATGCTTACTTTGAAGCTTGAGTCCAGAACTGAAGACCAGTGATTTTATAAAGCATGTTCAAGCTAGTCTATAGAGACACGTTTATGAGAGTCTGAACCTCTGGCAAGCATCTGCATCTGTTCTATTTACTCAGATAACACAAGAGAGGCCACACTACTAATATGCAGCATAAATGAGTTACTAAATTAGGTCATTCAGCCCAGCATTAAGACTGGTAGTGATTACATATTGGTTTATTTCATTAATGTAGGCAGTTACCTCTCTAATGGGACTCAGATGAGGATGTTCCTGCTAGTAATGGGAGAAATAATAATCTCTTTCAGTACATACCGCCTCCTCCTGTCTCACTATGTACCTGAAATGGCTGAAATCCAATGGCTTCTGAAAATGTAGCCTCTGAAATTGGGCTGTCTTAAAAACAAATAAAAAGCACATAAAAAATTCCCCTGACCAACTAGAAAAGAAAACAAAACTTGGACCATACACTGTACTGTGAAAAGCCTTCCCTCTAAACAGTTCCTTCGATGAGTATAATGATGGAAGGAAACAGTACATTGAACGAAATCTATCCCATGTTAATTGCATTGCTTTTTCCCTTAGGAGAGAGTGCGGGCTGGATGGCAGAACACTAACTGCTGGAAACTAAAATGTGCTGCAGGACTGGAATCTTGCTAGGCTCTGCTTAATGTTTAGCCTTTCACTCACGAGCTGGGATGAGATGGCAGTTCGTGTAGGAAACACCATGTCTCTGCCAGGCTGTGCATGACAGGAGTGATCAAACAGTCTGCACGCAGTGCACACACATGCACTTGTTCATGCCAAGGCAAGAAAATGTTTTTGGTGCACAAACATAGAAGCAGCGGCTGCAGCAATCTGAGGTATTGTTGTCAGTGCCTCCAACCTCCTTCCTATGCTATAGAGATGCAAAGAAAACTACATCTCCATTAAATTCTGCGTTTATAATATAACTGAAAAAGGGATTTTTGTCCAAATAGAACTGCTCCTTTGTTAGTGGCACTTTTCCGGCCAGATAATGAGAAGTCAGCTTACTCTTCGGTTATAAAAAGTTGTTATAGGTACATCATATGGTTAACACATCTACAGCTGAGCTTACTACCTGAAATTGTCACTCTCGGCTTTGAAATGCTGTGCGACATACAAGAGCCCCAGCCATACCACAGTATGAGTTTTGGGCATCGCTGACCATGTTCCCACATAAAGCAGAAAAAATACCAGAGCAGTTCCTTGATTTTTGTTTTCTAGCAGAGAATATTGATGTAAACAGTAATCCATCAACTCATGCACTGCAACCTCGTGCATTGCCGTTGCGACAAAGAACCAACAGACAGCTTTGTCCCCAGAGCGTCCCAAGAAGTGGGGTGTAGCTCAAAGCATTCACTTTGATCCATCCAGCTACCATTTGCTTGAAGCTTTTTCTCTGCATACCAAGTTTCAGCTGGGGAGCTGGAGGCTTTGAAAGTTTGGGTCAGGCCATGAATGGAAAAGGCATTTCAAGGAAAATAATCTCCTGTCCTGGTCCAAAGCATCATGAAAAGTTCAAAGGGACCATCTGCCAGTGCTGGACAGGATAAATACCAGCATTCATTAGTGGTATGAGTCAGTAAGTAATTTCTTGCCTTGCAGCGTCAAGAAGTTTGTAGCTGTCAGGCTCCCCATGAAATCTGACACACAGTCATGAAATACGCAGGATTCATCAGTGACTCCAGCCTAGACATGAGGCAGACTCACACATGATAGCCAAGGTCCTTCTATTGCCAGCTGTAAGATCTGAATCAGAATCACAGGTTAATTCAGGCTGGAAGGGACCTCTGCAGGTCATTTGGGACAACCACTTGTGCGGAGTAGGGCCTGCTGAGGTCATGTTTGTTCAGGGTCTCGTCCAGACAAGATTCGGGTAGCTCCAATGTTGTAGATCCCACAGACTCTGGGTATCAATTCCAGAGCCTGCACCACCATTCCAGTAAGGAAAAAAAAAGTCTTCCTAATAATGAATGAGAATTTCCCACATTGCAACCTGTCGCTGCATTCCCCTCAGAAGAATCTAGATTCAGCTTCGTACATGGGTTAGTTTCTCTTGCTGCCTCAAAGCCTCCTTACATTCTCCATCCTCAGGCAAACTGCTTTCTCTCTAAACCAGTCAGTGAAGATGATCAGGGTCTTCCTTGCTATCATCCTCATCCATGATTTGCAGTCTTCCTTCATCCCTCGTTGGAGCCACGCTCACTTCACTACCTTGACCAGTGAACGAGTTCAATGCTGAAACAGAGCCTTTGTCTTTTTTATTAAAGAAGCCAGCAATCAGCACGCTTTTCTGAAGCAAGTGCCCAGGACCAGCCATTTGGGTAGCAGGATACAAAGTTCCTCAAGCCAGAAGGCCCAGGCCAAACTCGATTAAGCCTTCAGCAGAAGAGGTCATGTTGTTTTCTGTACACTTTTCCCTCCAGGCATTTAAAATTCACTCCTTGCTCTCTTGCTCTCTCTGTAAACTTTTCCTCAGCCCGTGTTTCCTAGGCAGCTCATGCCAGTGGGAATAATTTCTGTAATGCCAATGTTCCTTTGTCGACTCTGCCTCATCTTAAGGCTGAAGAATATGGCCCCGTTCAAGACTGAAAGGCTATTCTGCACCACATTAGATTGAAAAGCACAAATATTCTCATATCTTCCTGTCTTCCAGCGTAACGAGACTCTTACTTATTTCCTCCCCTTATGAAAAGTATATTTAAATGCGGGAAAAGAAACACATGCCAGCAGCATGACGGAATTACAAAACATACTCTCATTCTGCTTCCAGTCATGATCAGATTTTGATGTACACAATAGGGAATGCATATGTATCATGAAGATTTATCTGCAGTGGAGTTAGGAGGATGGGGTTTGCATGGGCTGAGGTAAAAGGCTACTGCAGTAATCCACCCTGAGACTGAAGTGTCATGTCTCACAAGTTGAGGCCTAATGAAGACATCAACATACTGTGAGATAAGCAATATCTACGCAAAGCACTGCTACTAGTCACTGTATCATAGGCTTGTTCTGTATCTCTGAGCCACTAAGATTACGCTCACTCTATTGAAATTTACACAGTGACTTCTTGCTTTAAAAATAACGTTTCAGGATCTGAAAGCAGAATTTTCCTCTCCAGTTTTCAGGTCTAACCCAGCCTGTATTTTGGGCCCAGAATGGCAGGACTTACTTATTTTCTATCTTGGCATTACAAAATTGAAGTGTTTTTCTTTGTCATTTCTAGCAGCTGGGACTTGAAGGCATTGATCAATCAGATCACTATTATTGGAAGTAACCATTCTGACTGCAAGCCAAAGCCTGCATTACAGCCTTGAGGATGCTTTCGTGCAGGAAAAGCTCTGGAAAACATTTGGGTGGCTTAAGAGATTTCCACATGAATCCAGGGAATAGACATTAAGGAAACTCTTCAATCTTTTGAAAGAACATTGCTCATTTCTCCTTCTTTTCTCCTCGCAGTTCCAGCCTGTGAGGTTTCATGATCAAAGCCTCAGCTCACCCCAAACCATAAGGGGATCACCCACCACTCTACGCTGACATCAAGATCTAATTCCCCACAGAGTTTTTGGCTTGTGGCTGGATGGAGGCAGAGGGGTAAAGCAACGCTCATTCATCCCTGCAGAAACCTAGTCTGAAGTTCTTCACACTTCAGCAAAGCCTAAGGTGATTTATATGCTTTGCCAAACACTCTAAGTGCAGAGTCTTTAGACTGGAAAGAACATGGAAATCCTCAGGACCCAAAACATCCACTCACCATAGCTAACTACCGCAAAGCTCACAAAGGATCAGCGGTCACAGGCTCCATTGATGCTCTACCTGAAGGTACTTTGAAGATCTCCAGCATCTGACAGCCAGATTTTCTCAGCCTCAGCTTGGGCTGACTATAAATTCATGTGTCGACCGGGACATGTCAGGGCCCTTTGGAAAGGCCCAAGTTCCTTGCCAGGTAGGATCTGGGTAATTAATCCTTTCTGCCAGGGATTGTCACTGCAAGACCAGGAAGGACAGCGGGAAATTGCACTAAGCAAGTGCCATGGCCTTTTCAGCCTTCATGTAGCAAACTGTTGAGTCTATAGGACTCTCTATGTAGCAAACTATAGGAGGCACAGCACCCAGAAAGAGTTGAGATTATCTGCTCCAGCTCCACTTTAAAAGCAGGTAGCTCCATTCCTTCCATTTCTCTTGATGGCTCCAGATTGTCACTGGTTTGATAATTAGAAACTTTCTAATTGCTGATGTGAATGTATTCCATTTGTTTGCATGCCTTTTGCTTAAATAGGCTTTTTTTTTTTCTCCATAGTTTATGTCTCTAATGTTCTCTTAGAGAGATCTGAACTTTGACTTGAGCGGCTAATCCCAATATTCTCACCCTGCTGGATGTAGACTAGAAATACCCATTTTCCTGTGGTTTCCTTGATCCCCAATATTGATTCTGGATCCGGCTGTTTCCTTCCCTAGTTGAGACATCCCTCCAGGAAAATGATTCATGGGAGGAGGGTACACAGTGTTAGCAAAGGCCAAGGTCTTCCTGTTTCCCAGCCCCATTAGGCTGATATACTCACAGCACTCCTTCCTGGGGAGCACTGTTTCCTGCTTGGATTCTTCCTTCTTGTCTAAATAGAAGACGCATCATCCAAGTGTTGTTGCTTATTCAGGGAAAAATGCTATTACTCTTTTCATATGAAACAGATCAATATACCACAGACTTGGCAGCAACTTGGATTAGAAATTAATAGGAAAAAATAAGCAAGATGAAGAGCAAAAAAAAATCCCAAATCCCAAATTAAAAAAACCCTGCCCCAATCTTACATGTAAGCCAGCAAATATATTAAAACTTGCTTTTAACTTGTAAGTATTGGCAAGCAAAGTCAATCCTAGAGCAATCACAGACCAATAAAATAGCAGCCATAAAAAAACAGATTGGATACTGTGACATAAATTCCTGCACATCAACTTACTCAATTAATAACTGCCAGAATAATTGCAATTCATTTAGGAGTTGGAATCAAAACGTAAATCAGTCTTCAACCATGTGTTAAACAACAAATACCAATTCTAATATAGAATTGCTGAGTGCAGCATTGGTAATTGTAAGGAGTGTTGTAAATACAGATGCTTATCCCTAAGGGTTGCTTACAGTATTATGTACACATTTTTCACTAACATTTTGTCCCCAGAGGTGTCACATACCATGGTATTTATTCCCAAGGTAGCATATTACTACGTGCTTCTTTCCATGAACCTACTCGGCCTGTTGCTCCATGGACTTCTGCCAAATCATTCACCCAGCAATCACATACATGGCTAGCAGCACTCTTTTTTTGAGTCTTACCAGAAAGAGAGGGTTTTCCAGGCTGCAGCAGTGAGTTTCTGCGACAATAGAGCAGCTCTTGAGTACCACTCATTATTGTTATGACAAACTAAAACACACGCATGATTTCTGTTTGTAAACTTGTAGGGCCTTAATATGCATAGTTGTAAAGCTCAACCCCCATTAAGGGTTTTACTTACACTGCAATACTTCGTGCTCACAGTCTTGTGCCAAAAGAGAGGGAACATGCTGCTCCATGACAGACATGCAGTTTGCTTGCTTGCTTCTTCTGAGCAGCTGTGATGAGGATGAGGCAAGGGGTCATGCCCATCTCCCTCTGTTCTTTCTCCACTTGCTTATGGCAGGTATGGCATACTGCCTGCCCTACCTTCATCTCTTGCTACTCAATGTAGAGAGCCTTAATGACTTTTCTGTCCCCTTGGATAAGACTTGGGAATGATCCAGAAATTAACTTTATGAACATATTCACCTCGAGAGTAAAACCAGCTGCTTCCTCCCTCTTATTGCTATAACCAGTCAGTGCAGAACAAGACTGAGGTTTAGTGCAATTCTTGTGTCTCTGGATCTGAGGTAATTGTTCTTTAAAAAAAAGGAAGTCCCATAACATATGCAATATTCACACACCATGGGGGATTTCTTCTGCTTCACTGAGCTTTGGATCAAGCTTCATATCACTTGAAACTTCCCACGGCCTCAGACCTCATCGTTATTGGCCTCTTCTACAAGCCTGCAAGGGACTTAGGGGCTCCCCCAGCACCCTCCCAACAGGATTTCAATTACCTTATCTCTATCTTAATTCACCAGCTGATCTAATGATGTTTTGAGTGAGGCCTGTTCCACGTTTCCTCATCGATACTGCATCTCACATCTCAGCCCTAGAGATTTCTGTATTTATGTTGCCTGACATTACAGGGAGGATGGAAGGAAACTGTAAATAGTTTGCACCATTCTTGACTTATCAAGGGCTTCTGGTATGGAAAAGAGTGATGGCTGTTTTGAAATCAATTTGCAAAACAAGCTTACTTAACAGACAGCCACACCAAGTGTCAATACAATACAATATATGATATCATAGAATAGTTAGGGTTGGAAAGTACTATCATATAATTGATATACTATAAAACAGGTGGAAAATATTTTGCTTACAGTTTGTTTACATGTTACCTAATTGTGAGATTACTGTCCAGGGAAAAGCAAGAAGTGTATTTCTGTATCGTTTTCCTGACTGAAAGTACGTAGGTACATCTTCTAGCACACATCTACTATGAGTAACAATTCATGCATGCCATACAATAATCTGTACTTCAGGTAAAATCTATAGGGCACAACTGAGAGCTTGGAACACTTATTCCACCTCCTTTTTTCTTTGGGATTGTTCTGGATTATGCTATCTTGTTATTTTGCCTTTATATGATACAATTTTAAAGCATTTACTTGGACAGCTATCAAGTCTCCTTGAAGACTCCCACAGATGGAGAAGCAGATGCACTGCAACCATCTGGGGCCGCAACTAGGATTAACTTTCATGTCAATGTGCCTGTAAGAATGGACTGCATGTTAGAAATGTTTCTTCCGCTTCAGCCAATGAAAAACAAAACAAGGTTTAAAAGTGGCCTCTGGATTTGGGTGCCCAGCATAAGAAATGTTTTCTGTTGGGCATATGAAAGTCAATGATACTTCCAAAACTGTGGAAGCTGGTGGTCTCCTGTCCCTAAACCAACAGGGACGCTCCCTCCCTGCTACAGTGGTGACTGAATTGCATTCACAACTCTTACAGAAAGGCCTCTTGGTTGCCACACAGGAATTGTGTCAAATATCACAATAGCCTTTTGCAATGTCATGACCCACCTTTCCCACAGGAATGGCTATTTTTAGTATCATTAACCTGCAGGTTTTGGTTTCACTTGCTTTATCTGCTGCTTCAATTTACAAAGGAATGAAACCGAGACAGGTTCCTCAGCCAGTTGGAGAGATTGGGACGGGTAATTGCTCTTCAGCTGCCCAGGAACTTCTTTAGCTATTTCTGCCATTCTGTGTGAATGTCCAAAGACTTCTAAGATTCTCATCTATTTTTGCAAGCTTTCCTGATCCCACAAGCCAACAGCTCCATGATTCCATGAAAATAGATTTTCTTCATTGCTGGGCAGAGAGCATCTCCTACAGTAGCAGCCTGCATGCTTGTACTCCTGAACACCCCACCTGCTCACACCTCACACACATCGCCCTAGGCCTACCAGTACACCAGTTACTCTCACCATCACCAACCATATCCATTTGAGTTTTCAGCAAAGCACCAAAGGAATCTCCTTCCCTACTTCCCCCTGCCCAGTTATCACATTTGGTTGCCTTTCAGTTCTCAGGTTCATTCAGAGGAACACAAGGTCCATAGATGGGTGGTGAGGAGCCTGTGAATGAAGATAGGTTGGGTGAAGTCCAACTAATGACTATGTAGCCACAGGTGGACTGGCCCAGAGAAGACCCTTCCTAAGTGATTTTATGTACAACTTGTGCTTAGGCTGGGAATAGTGTCAGTGCTTTGAGAAATGTGAGAAATCATGTTTCTAACATATCCCTTTTTAGCCCTCTGAACTTTTCTCTTTTTCCCTCAAATCCAGTTTCAGTCAGAGATTACTCATGTGCTAGCTTGGAATGAATGCAATAGAAGGGGCCATATGGAAACAACGTAAGCTCCACAAATGTTAGTTGTGTGGTTAACAGATGAACCAAGCTGGGCAGCACAGGTGAGGTGTGGGTCTACAGATGATCCCTGGTTCCTAGAGCCTCTGTGGGAATGGTGGGACTTAGGACAGGGTTCTGTTGCTTCAGGTTGTGTCAAAGGACAAATAGACGTGAGGGCATCTTATACCTTTGCCTCAAGACCCCTTGCAAACGCTTGGCAGGAATTTGGCTCATCACCCTCAGAGCCCACATGCTATGGAAATGGTAGCAGGTGTCTTTGACGTTGAAAGTAAACTGGCATTTTGCAGCTGCCTACTCTTGTATGCCCAAAGTGCCAACGAGAAGCAAATCTTCTGTGGGGAGGAAAGGACCCCCTTCAGCCACACTGGTGTAATGCAGTGGGGTAGCAGGGCAGTGGAGTGTCTGTGTGACTGCAACTCCCTCATTGACACCACAGCCTTAGTAAGCCTGAGAGCCAGTCATCTAGCGATGCCGTTGGTGGGCATGAAGAGAACAGCGTCCTAACGTAAACTTCCCAAAACTGTGAAGATGCCTAGACTGAGGGAGAAGGAAAGAGTGGGTCTTTGGGCTGTCTCTGGCTTGAACTGGGATGAAGAACTTCAGTTGACACAAAACATAGCAGTTTGTACATGCACAGCTTCTCTTACAGAGACTCCTGCTAGAGTATCAGAGGGTGTAAAGTATCATTATCATTATACTTAGAGCACAATTTTCAGCCAGGAATGTCCAAGTGCTTTGTGGTCTTCAGCTAATTAATCTGAATTATTTCTGGGAAATAGAAAGGTCACATAGACATGGATCACTTTACCGCAGCCTTGAAGCGTAGTCACCACTGGAGCAGGGAATGTCAGCTGCATACACGCAATGGTATCTTCTCCAGTTTAAAAGGAAGTGAAGACAATCACCTCTAGATCAATTCTATAAGGAGTGTGGGAGGCCAGTAAGTTGTGTGCAAACACTCAAGCTGGACCTGGCGAGGGTAAGACTTGCTTTGTAAAGCAGCCATCGCTCTGTCAGAACAGCATTACTCGAGACTGATGGTGACCAGGGCAGCGAGGAACATCAGGGTCCATGCATTGCAAGAGCTTTGGCTTCTCTGACAACAGTTGGATCAGCCTGGAAATAAACCTGAAGGAAATAAACCTGAAGGAAATAAACCTGAAGGAAAATCCTTCATCACCCTGCCAGGCTGCTCACGCATTGGACCAAGCACTGCTTGTTCGCACTGCGCTCCTTCCCTGCCAGCACACCTATGCTCACTCTGATGGTAGGAGAAATCTCTGGTCAGCCCTTCCCTCTTTCGGGCAATATTTAAGCATGTGCTTACCTGAAAGCCAGTTACACAGCTAATTCCAATGCTTTGCATCTTGGCTCAATAATTTCTGTAACGGCGACAGATGAAGACTCACAAAGAGATTAATGAAATCAGCACTCCCTCACATGACTAACAGTGATTCCTGTTCAGACGGTGAAGAAACCCAGCAGAAAGAAACCTTCTGCACCTAAGGATCCAGGATTTGACAACTCCTACCTTAACAAGAGAGCATATGCATTGAATCCATTCACCTCAGTGACGGGGAAGGCAGAATGGAAAGTGTTAATTATTCTTTATGGGATGAATGAAACACACTGTACAATTAGCACCTTCTGTGCTCCCGCCTAATGACAGGCTTAACTTCAGAGAATTCTCTGCCTTGTCCTACGTATCACCTTTCCTCTGACATTATCTTCCTTTTCTTGGCTCTCTACATAGAATTTTAATGAGATCTTAATTGTTTTTCCATCAGCTGCAAGGATTTCAAACCCAAGTCATATGTTGGTTGTCATTCTGCAGAAGGTGGTATGAGGAGCTGTAGAGATGTTCTCTTGCTAAAAGGGAGCAGGAGGCAGCCCCCACACCTCCCACTGCATCCCAGGGAAGGGCTGTCTCTGTATTTCCATGTAGGCCTGGAGACTCCAGCTTGGTATTTCTGCAGTTACACAATGGGGACTGGAAAATCAGTCATGCAATTGACCGTCACCACCTCCCTGCAGATCCACTGGTTGCAAGGAGGTTTGTGGTGCTGGTTTCTGCTCCTGCCTCACTAGTGCTCACTTGGTGAGCAGCACAGCCCAGCCCTCAACACGACTGAAGGACTTGAAGGTCCTCAGTGAGCTGTACATCAGCCTCCTATTTTTTGTCTTTAGCCATCTAGTAGTCACCTGTAAACTCTTACTTTTTGCTTCAGCATTCAAGTCATCTTCAGTAATATAACCTATTTAAAGCATAGATTTACTTCTCTTGAACCTTTTCAAAGGTGCTTCCCAAGACATCACAGAATCTCTGAAGCATCATGGGGAAAACAGGACATTGCAAGAGCAGCTCACCATACGTACCGACCACTGGGAGCATGAAGGGTTCCTCAGATACAGGCACCCATGGTGCTGTGCTGTTATGGAAAGAGATGCTACGTGTCAGGATTACTCTTTCTGGTCATCAGACTGTGTGAAGATTAACTTATGACAGAGCAGCTGCCCTAGGGTTTGTTACAGAGCCATTTCATCAGCTGATACTGCCTGCAGGAGCCTGGCACTAGGTGTGAGTGTGCAAGCAGGAGCGCTTGCCTGGGAGCAGTGGGGTGACAGCCAGGGTGGCACCGCAGACAGCAGGCCCTGAGCACCATCGTGATTAATTAATATCTCAGGCTTCCATAGCTATTCACTGCAGGGTCCTAATATAACTTGTAATCAGTAGATGACGATAGTCTGGGGATTATGCTAGCAAACCCCAGCATTTTAGAGATGAAGAAACTGAGGCACACGTTGCCGGTCTAGAGTATGAAATCAGTGGAAAATATGAAATGCTGAGGTTGTAGAGAAAACTGCTTTCAGGGGCAGGAGGAAAAACCTCATCTTCCACCTCTTAATCCTGACAATGCTGCAGAGGCAAGCCAGCTATGTTTAGTTAATGCTTACGTAGTTTTAGTTATTCATCCATGCACTTAATATTTATTAAAATATTTCTAGCCCCATTTCAGCGCATGAAGTAAGGCAACGACAGTTTCCATGTGGCTGTCGCCTGTAATCACATCTTCCGCCCTCCCAAAATAACTCTCTGCCTTATGGGAAACAGTATGGGAGCAATACCATCTTTTATGTCATAGCTGCTGTGTGACAACTATGTGGTTTCCATCCACCTTACGCTCATTATAGACATTCACTTTTTGACAGCTAGATTCTTCCCTTTTGGGCTTTGGTGCCAATCCAAATCTCAGTAAAGTATGAGAAAACAAATTAATTAGCAGTCACTGGAGAGTCTGAATGCTGCCCTATGTGAATGCGAACTAAATACGACAAGCCTGTAATGCTTATTACGTGATTGAAGCCGGGTTTCACGTTGCAACAGCAGAGCTCCTGCACCAGGGAGCAGTGGGCCGTTCCAGCGGCTGGAAGCACGGCCAGAGCTCTGCCCTGCGTCTTTCTGCACTCTGGGTATGTCTCCCACTCCACTTAAGGATGACAATAGGAAAGTGCCTCAGGAGAGAATCAGAGCATATATACGTAGGCACTATACATTTGATCAACTGCTATAAGCAAGACAGGCCAGACATTAACATCCAAGGCTGCTAGGTAACTGTATGAAGCAAAATTCCCTTAACCAAGGACTGCTGCCCACTTTGCCATCCATAGAACCTCACAGCCATTCATACAGGGCTGTATTCTTGACCACAAATAGGAAGAAGACACGAGCAAGCTGGTGGGACCTGGGAAACTTGCTTTGCTCCCTCTTACTCGGGCTATCTTTCATTAACCATGACAAGTATTTAAATTAAAGCAAACACCGCAGATATGAGGGAATTTTCAATTCACTGACAAGAAATGCTGCCTTCAGGACCTCTTTCGTTTCCATTATAAATAGAAAGCCATAGCACTGCAAGACTAAAATCAGTGCTGACAGTCCAGCTCTTGCCTTCTTTAAAGAAGTTGCCAAAATGTGCAGAAATTTAAACATTCAGAGAGATAACACACTGCTTCCTCAGTGCACCTCATCTGTAATTTACAGATTGTTACTGCTGACATCACTCAAACGCTCCATCCTTGCTTAAAAAAATGCTTAAAGCTTTAGACAAATCATCTAATTTCCTAACGAGTCAGTAACACTCAATCGAGTGCTGCTACTGGAGCAGAACAAAGTACGTTCCTGTGGTATCATAAAAGGGGGACTGCAGAGTCCAGAACTGAAATGTAAAGATGGAGGCAGGAGCTGATGCGTTTGTCATTCCTTATATTTCTGGGTGAACTCCTCTTTCAAAGCATAGTTGTACTCCTGAGCATGGGAGGATATGCAATAGCATCAGCGCTGGCCCACACCACCAGGCGCTTTCGTCCCTCCTTCCACTCGGAAAAAAGTGATACTTCATGTAAAAAGCAAAATCCAAACAATTTCAATTTCTCTGAATGCCTTATGGCAACTGTGGTTTAGCTCATGCTCCCCATTCTCCTTTGCACACCTTACTCCCTCTCCCAGTTACGTTTCCTGGTGCCGTGCACCTTTTAACCAGAAGGAAGGATGTTCAGCGTTTTCTACATCAAAAAAGCAACCTCCTGAAAGCAGACACCGTTCACAACCAACCCCAAATTAAACTGGAAAATAGTCCCACTTAAAAAGCAAGCAAGCAAACAAAAATCCATGAGTGTCTCTGAACAAGCCCTATCTTGAGAGCAAATGACCCAGCACCGGATTGAGGGTATGATTAAGCAGTGATAACCCCAGGGGCTGGAAAGCTTCCCAAGGGATTAAAAGCTCTTCAAACACCATTCCCCCTGCAACTGAAACCAAAATTTGAACTCAGTTCTTTGGAAGTGAAACTTCAGCCTGCTCACCCCAGCGACCTCACATTAAGGCACCATGTGAAGTGCCTGCCTTTTCAGGCTAAGGCTTTCTAATCTGTGGATGGAGAGCTGCAACACGGATGGCGCCCGTATGAGGAGCTAGGAGGCCTCTGAAGGAGGCAGTTAGCAGCAAGCTGATGCCTGCTGATACCTGCACGCTGTGTGAGGGTGAAAATGCAGGTAACATGAATGGAGTGGGAGCCCACGCACATAGGAGGGGCTGTGGGCTAATGAGGCACAGGCAGCTATGGAAATGCCTTCTGGCACTGCCTGCACTGCAGGGCCATGCAGCAAGGATTCCCACCCTGGGCACCCATCACAGCTCATCCATCAGGATCCATCCCCAGGAAATGTATAGATAGTTGGTGTGTGTTTGATCACACGCAGAAGTATATCTAGCCATACGCATGTGTGTGGAGTCCCCCACTGGGAAGGAAGATGGTGCGTATGGATCTCATCACCAAATGGGATGTATAAATGCACATGTGGTTTCCATGTGCTTTCCTCCACATGACACAGAGGGTTTGTAGTCCCTGTATGGGGCTTACCTGGCTTTATGAGGAGCTGTGTAGAGCAGTTTGGGAAAGTATTTGGGATCCTCAGCTTCAGATGAAGGAAGGGAGAAAATCTCCAACAGATCTGGGGTTTTGGATAGCTGCTAGACCCATTTAAAGTAAACCACAGAAAACACACCACAAAACAGTGAATATGGCACTTTTCTTCCACGATTTCTGAAAAGGGTAATTAATGTCTTCGCTTGTGATGCAGAAAACTCTGAGACAAATCTATCCTTCAGGTCACAGGAAGTGGTGACATAGAGGCAAACAAAAATCAGCTTTCCATTCAGTTCACATCTGCGTGGCTCCCAGCGCTAGAGCCAAGAATGTATTTTTCCCCTTTAATTTTAATCATGCATGCAGAAAATGAGAACTATGCAGCACACTTTCCAAGACAGAGTGACAGACACCCTGTCTCCTCTTCCCTACCAATGGCCTTTTGGGGTCACACCATTCCTGACCGCTCAAAGAGCGCAGCTTTGCTGACACCGTACACGACTTGACAAGTAACAAGTACAAGATGGTGTAGGAATTTTCTTCTCTCTACCACCCCCTTTTTTTTTCCTTCCCCTTTTAGTTGCACTGAATCTATATAAACAAATTATATCACTGAGTTTGCCAGCAGATGAGTTTTTCCATCTGGGAATATTTCATTTAAAATCAGGGACTGGAAGCCCTTTGCAAGAGATGGGTATAACAAGCATGGACGCATCATTCTAAAATAAACTGTAAAAAAGACAAACCAAAACAAAACACAAGATAGAGGGTGAGAGAGAGGCACTGACTAAGGGACCTGCAAGGGCTTTATCACTTCTAGATGCTCTGGGCTTTCTTAGATAGAAACCAGTTGCTGTCACTCAGAAGTGACGGAAACCCTGGCTTTGCCCTGGTGTAGCTTGATGCTGGGATGAATTGGATGGGTGAAACAACTTACAATCACTTACTGATCCCTCTCCCCCCTTATTTCAAGTAAGATGCTCCTCGCAGGACCCCTCTGTGTCTCTCCAGCTTGCCAGGACCAGGCAGGGATAGCAGTTAGAGGAGGGAGGCAGTGGTTGACTCTCCCCAGGGGTTCCTCCGTGGATGCACCAGCTGCTGGGGAGAAGTAGAGCTCCACATTAGCCCCCTCGTGTCTCTTGCAAGGAGCAGAGTGACCAAATGAGCAGTCTCTGCCCTACTCAGAAGGAAAGCCCCCTTACTCCAGCACGGCAGGAGTCAGAGCTTCTCCCTGTACTGCAGGAGAAGCGTGCCCCCAACCCTCTCTCATAACGCAAATGCTTTTCTTAATCATTTCGGTATAATGAAACTTCCCGCTCAGGCGGAACATGCAAGGCCTTTCAGATGCTCTCAGAAGTTCTTCCTCAGACTGGTTGCTGCAGAATGATGCCATAAACTACAGGTAAACTCACAGGAAGCCCTTACCTCAGAGCATCCCCACCACGTGAAGCCAGGGTATAACACGACAGCAACCAGCAGTACCTATTAAGCTTCTAAAGGTAACAACTTGTATGATTTCTTATGAGTTCCCATAGTTCTTTTACTAATGCTTAAACCCACTGCAGAGTCCTTATGCATCCTTATAGGTGCAGAAGTCCCTGGGGGAATTTCAGGGGGTACTGCTTGATCCCCAGGACAGACATGGGCCACCTTGGGCTGAATGCAGAAAGGGGAATACAGAAGGTTACAAGGTCATTTACAAGCCAATAGCCATTGTTTTATCCTTTCCAACATACACTGACTAAATAATCTCAGCTTATCAGAGTTACCTCCATGCAAACACCTTACAAAGCTTTCTGTCAGGTAAACTACTAGAAAAGCTTAGCGAAAAACTGCATGCGAATTCAGTCAATGCCCTGGGGGACAGGGGAAAGGGACAGCCATTTTTTCCTAGCAATACTTTGTATGAATTCAGCTGAACAACTGCACTTTACTTTCAGTCAATATACAAGTTCTTTGCATGTTTTTGTCTGGGGGGAGCCTGAAATTGCCTAATTTTACTGATTCAACCCATCTTCCTGCCAGTCAACAAGAGCTTTCAGCCTAGACAAAGACTAAAATAAAGCATAACAAATAAAACCCAGTGGACATATAATTGTCATTTCCCAAAATGCTTCTTTCAGTCCCAGCTTCTCAGAAAACTACCCAAGCATTAAAGCTGCTGCTTCTCAGGGAAACTAATTATAACTCACCAAAAAAAAAGCAGAAAAAAAAAGAAAGGGAAAAAACGCAACCCACACGTCTAACTGAACACATAAAGGATAATTATGTCATTAAAACTAACAACGTTTCAGATGGCGAAAGAATCACAAGGCAGGAATGGCTGTGTTGGACACCATCAGGCTCCCATCAGATTGCTCACAATAAAAACGCAGCCGTCACCAGAAGAACCTAATCCAGTGATAGGGCTCAGATGTGTGCGCTGGTATTTCTGAGCCCTAGCAGAGCTGAAAGTGTCAGCAGTTCATTGTTCGCTGTCTGGACTGAATTGATTCTTTGAGCTCCTTAATGATACACAGGCGGCCAATGCTTCATCTACCAAGGCATGTTGATTGCCATCCAAGTAAGTATAAGCTTTCACATAGCTGTAAAGAAGGATCCTCCTCACACGGGCCAAGGGTCTGCTCACAAAGGCTCTATTTAATCAGCGCAGCTCCATCTTAGTGGCATGGGCACAGCAAAACAATCATCCTTTTAGGAAAAACTGAGTCCTGGAATCAAAGAAACCCAGTGGGTGCTGTGAGGAACGCAGGCAGCAGAGCGTAGGTATGCTTTTTGGCCTCAATTTATCATGAAAAAGAGTTGCTATCTCTATCAGTACAACTGCACAACCCCAAAGAAATCATAAGAGCATGTTTTCTGAATAACTTCAGTCATTCCCTAGCCTAACATGCCAACAAAGAGCTTGATAAAACAAGTTCTTCTCTGAGCAGCTGAGCTAATGAAACTCAGTTTCATACGGATTTCTGTTACATACCCCCGCAGTACCACCCAAATTAGCCCATGACAGCCCAGTTACACCTTTGGGATTACTCTGCACCCCTCAGCCCTCCTTCGTGCCACAATATTCTCAGGTTTCTTTATATTTGCATCAAAAATAGTCATGTCCCTGAAAAACTGACAGTGTGTGATACTTGCTAGGCATCCCTCCCTTGATGCCGTCACCTATTCACCACAGCAGTCTCACTTCTTTCTGTTTCCCGTCTGACACCCTGCAGTTCCCCTCTAACCCCGTACGAGTCTCCAATGACATCTCTGGCTCCTACAAACCCTTTACTTTTCCATTTCTTTGGAGTGAGCAAGAAACAGCCCCTGCTGTGGCTGCTTTAATGGTGGGGTTTGTACATTGTACGCTGGGGCAAACAGAAAGGGCAATGGCTGAATGATCACGGCTTTACCTTGAGGGGACACTAATCAAACCTCTGGAAAACTTCCACCAGTCTTCGTGAAATTCCTGAAAATGGTAATGTCTTTGGAGGCTCCCCTTTCATTCCAGATCGGCTGAAATCTGCTGACAGTTTGGAAGTTGCAGGGAGGAACCAACAGATGGACGCAGAGCCACCACAACTGCATAAGCCCCGTTTCCTTAGAAAACCAGACTAAAACCAGAAGGAAATACACTGGCCGAGAGATTTAATTAACATAAACATACAAGGGGTTTAGTCCATTAACCTTCTTACTGGTCTAACAATTGCATGAGGGGGTCAGTTGCCTTTTCTGATAGAAAATAACTCGGCGCTGCAACGTTCTGTCTGAAAAGAGTTCCTCAGACTCTGAATTCCTGAGCAAAAGATACTCTTTCCCGCTGCTTCTTGGCATTAGCCAAGAGTCGCCTCTAACAGACACACAGAAATCTCTTCAACTTGTCATGTGGGTTTTTTTCCTTCTCTCTGTTTATTCGTATTTAACTTGGAAGAGCTGCAGACTGGATAAGGATATTAAGACTCACATTTGAAACAATGCGTTATGTATTAAGGGTATAAATCAAAGCAATGATGTCAGTGGAAAGGCTCTCATCAAATTCAATCAGTTTGGAGTGCCAGTTAATAGAGCTTCAAAACTGTTGGTGAGAAAGTGTCAGAGCATCTCATGTGACTGAGGTCCTCCAGGCAGCTCAGCTGGGCCACCCTTTCTCTGCTGGAGCCAGATCCACACAGCACAATGCAGTGACTTGCAGGAATACTCACCTGAAGAAAGCCCTCCAGTAATACAGCTGATAGGGATGCTTCTAGCGTTAGTGTAGACTGTGGTACCTCTATTCTCAAAGGATACAGTCTGCAAAAGGTGTATGCCCTAATAACATGAACATTAACAAAATTCTTCCTCTGATCAAGCTCTGCTTTTGGGATTAATGTTCCTGGGTTTATCCATTCAGTCTAGGAGGTAGCTGGGATGTCTGAATGCTGCCTTGGCTTTTTAACACCTTGACCACAGATCAGATACATAGAATCATAGAATAGTTCGGGTTGGAAAGGACCTTAAGATCATCCAGTTCCAACCCCCCTGCCATGGGCAGGGACACCTCGCACTAAACTATGTCACCCAAGGCTATGTCCAACCCGGCCTTGAACACCGACAGCGATGGAGCATTCACAACTTCTCTGCGCAACCCATTCCAGTGCCTCACCACCCTTACAGTAAAGAATTTCTTCCTCATATCCAATCTAAACTTCCCCTGTTTAAGTCTTTCTTCAGTAATTCCACACAACCTTTAAGACACTCCCTTGTCCATTAAAGGACCCACTAGAGGAAGCTGTCCAAGTGAAATGGGATTTACCCAATGGAAAAAGCCAGTACAAGTCCCATCTAAAATTCACCTTAAAATGTCTTTGATAAGTGGTGAGCAGACCCACTTTGGGCAGGGGCATGAAATTAGTTCCATCTAAATATCAGAGGTGCTCATTCTATGAAATAGTGACATATCACACGCACACAGATTTAGCAGTTTTTTGTTGAACTGTTAGTAACCTATTTAGCTCCGTGATGGCAGTAGGGCTACTGAGAGACTGCACTGATAATTGCAGCAATATGCAAGGACAGCAGAAACTAAAATCACTCTAACTCATTTAAAAGTGCCTAATCTTCTGCCCAAGGAAATTAATGTCATAGAAGAAGATTATCTGAGATAGGATACTGCTGGGAGAGCTCAAATCTGTTTTGGTCCGCTGCTCTGCTCCAGGCAGGCTGCTTTTTCAGCCTATGCAGTGCAATCACACAGAGGAATTCTTGAACTTTTCATGACCCTAAAATTTGTCCCATTTTTTGGTTTTCCGGATGCAGACATCTTACAAGGACCCTGGCCTTCCACAGGGGTCTGGGCAGACACTGCAGCCCTACAGAGACTTATGGCCACCCTTGCAGCCTCACCATTCTGGGTTAGCGCTCCGACAAACGCTCCAGAAGCAGTCACCTCCTCCTTTTGCGCACCAGCACCTCCATCCATTCCCAATGTGCCAGGATGCCAGCTCGCAGTCCTCAGAGCAGTGTACTTCAAAGCTTCCTCTTTGCTGCTTCTCCTGCAAAGCATTGCCTATGGGGAATGAATGGAGAGATGCCAAGGTCAGCCCATGACTGACAGTCAACAGCATTGATTTCTCCTCCCCACTCACTCTTGTTCTGTTACAGGCAGTTTAACCTCTCCACAGATGTTCATTTCATTGACTGTTACACCTTGACATATATTTGGACTGTGAAATTTTGAGGGCAGGCCTGTCTTCTTGGCTATTTGCAGATCCTCAATGCACATAGACACTACGACAACATAAATACAAGTCAGCAGCCAAGCCAGTGACATGGGACTGCTAGGGAACGGAGTTCACATGAGATATGTGAGAAATTCAATATCTTGCAGAGACTTTTGTGATGATGAGTAAATTCAACCCCATCAAAGCCACGTTCTGCTGTAAGAATTTCAGTGGCACAGTCACCTCAGAAAATCATTTGTCTTTCTCTGATCTTTGGATGCCTTTCCCACAGAAATATGATGTAAAAACTCACACTTTATTTCCACAAACTTCTTGAGGCAGGCAGGAAGAAAACACAAACAGCTTAAGTACTTGTGCGATCTGCCGGGGGGATGAGATGAAAGAAAATCAAGAGCTAAACTTAGCTATGGAAAAGGAAACAGGCTATCGGGTGCAGAGGAACTTCTTGGGAGTTGCAAGGGCTTGGTCTTTCCAAAAGGAGAAGTGTAAGCAATTAGAAGAATAGCCATAATATTACTTATGTTTAAGGAAATGGATGAATCCTCGATTTTCTAGGTTTCAGAAACCTGGAATAAGACAGCTGTATGTTTTCAGAGCTTGTGTTTGGGTAGTTATGCACCAGAGAAAGTCGCCTGTGATACCAGAAACGCTCATTTTCCACAGGCATCAATCACAAGTATCTTCCACCTTCCTCTTTCTCAGCACATTCTCTGGGTTGTAAATAGTGAGGACAACTATTCAGGAAAAGCATGGAGATGGCAGAGAAGTTTCTGTTACAGCAAGTTGGAGTGTTTCTGGTTGTTCAGAAGGAACCTAAATCTACCTAGAAGGCACCCAGATGCTGGAAATAAAAGAGGCGTCAGTGGGCTAGAGGGGAGCCCGGTGCTCCCGGAGGTGTGCATCCCCAAAGCGCCTCGACAAAGCTCCCTAACTATTCAGCAGTCGGAAGATGCTAAAGTTAACTGAAAAGCTGAGGGAGAAGGTGGTGCAGGTGAAGAGAGACATTTGCACCTTATGCAAGCGGGCATTTCACCAGAAACCTCACCATGTTTCCCTTTGATGAATGCTCAGACCAGTTCCATGGGCAATGCCGTAAGATGAGGCAGCCTCTAACTTTAAATGACTCTTACGTCAAAATCCAGGTAATGCCAACAGCACTACAAAGCCCCTTTGAGAGCCCTCACTGAAGCAGGAATTTTCATCTCACAGGAGAGCCAGGAGCAGGAGTTCCTGAAATAACAGCCAAAAGCAGCTTCCTCATAAACAGCAGTAATATCAGAGAGTCTCCTGGACCTCAAAGAGAAACCAGTGGGCCAAGGACCCGGTCGCTGCGCTGCACCGGTCCAGGGGATGCTGCTCAGGATATGAATCATGGAAGCACGACAGTCACATCCTGTTATGAGAACGCTGTTTATTTTCCCTGCTCCTTCAGCCCTGGACCTCTCTGCTGTGCCTGCCACCAAGGCTGCCAGCTGCGGAGGTTGTAAGGTGGACACCTGTCAACAGGACCTGAGCTATAATCACTGATTCATTTCACAGCGGCTCCTGCAGCAGCCATCAGCTGGCAGCCATGCCTGGAGAGCAGCCAGGAACCTGCAGGTCAAAAACCTTTCCTGATACTGAGTGGCTGTTTGATGTCAATGGGAGTACAAAGCATGGGAAGGTTCTATTCAGCTTTGGTAACCTCTCCGTAGCCACTAGCCTTACCTAGAGGTAAATGCTTGGCCAAAACCAGCAGCTGGAACAGGCTCCCTCTCTGGTACACACCAGCTCTGACCTACTTTTGGTATGTAAAAATCAGTTGGTTGACACCAGCTCTGCCTCCAGATCAGTCCTTAAGATTCTGTGATCGACTCTGGAGCAACACACATTAATTTTACAAATGTTAATTTGTAGGTGATTTTCTGGTCAAAGACAATAGGACAGTGACAAGCACAAGTATTTAAACTACAGGACAAGGAAGAACTGCAGCCCCCAGTTGTGCTGCTCATATCATGCTCCTCAACCAAAGACTAAACGAGGAAGCCCTGGCTAATTTAAGCACAGTAGGAACGTTACCAGTGCCTTCCATAGGAGCAGAGTTTCATTGCACAGCTCTACTATATACCTGCAATTGAACATATAATACTTGAACTCCCAAGACCGTGTCCTCATTGCTGCAGGATGCTGGGACAGCAGGTATCTAAGGGATGCATGTTCCTTTGTCAAGATCTTCTTAAAAAATAGGATTAACATTTAAAAAGCTTCCCCCTTATGTAAAATTAGCCATTTAGAGCAGAAAGGCAGTGGGACTTGCACAGGCAAGCATGTTCTGTCAAAAGCAAACCTTAGGTTAATTGGCACGCACAGTAGAGCACTGAAATAAGGCCAGAGGAAATAATCGTACAAGATACCTCCCCTAAAACATATTCAGATCCAATCTTCCTGCCATGGACATAATTCTGCCTGGCCTCAGCAGGACTGAGCTCAGAGGGTGCACACCTTGCAGAGCCCTTCTTCTCCCTTTGCTGTAGAAAGCAGGATCAGCCCCAGGTCCAGGCATTCAAGGGACCTCCTGGGATGTCTGTGGCTTCTCATGGGACCCAGGGAGCTGCCAGGCAGAGAAGTGACATAGCAAAATACTACATTTGTATTAAGCCAGAATCGCCCCCATCAGACAATTCACGGGCATTTTATAGAGTGTCTTTTTGTCACTCTCGCTGTTTAGGCACCACTACTTGAAGCCTGGTTCAGCACAAACCACACAAGGCAGTCTATTACCTGAAAAGGAGCACCTGAAGATCTTTCCAAGCAGGAGAGGCTACGAGACAGGAGATCATGCCACCATCACTTGCCCCAAATTCTCCTTCCGGAGGTTCAGATACCCCAGTCCTCTGGGGACACGCTGCCCTTCCTGGGGGGAGACCACAACACGAGCTCAGCTGGTGAAACAGCGCAGTGAGGAAGTGAAACCCATGTTTATTTTACACACTCTGGAGAGAGCTCTTGACCACAGGTAGGAGTCGAGCAGCGGTTTCTAAAAGTGAGGCACTGCCCGCGTCAGGAGCACCACCTTCCCCCACGCTGTCTGCTTTCTCAGGCCAGTGAATGCTTGTAGCTCTCTGAGCAGAGCAGCTAAAGTGTTCTAGCCCTGTCTGTATCACAGTGAGAAGCCCCAGTGACTTGTGCCAGGTCATCTTCAAGTCACTGGAAGGGCTGGCCCAGGATGGCAAGAGACACTTCCCTTGCCCAGGCACTGAGCTGTTCCCAAAGCGAGGGCCATGACTCCATGTAAATACTCCATTAAGAGTACTTACAAGGCTGATTAAAGCTCAGTTTCATACAGTGCTAGCGGTACTGACCCAGTCATCCACACCCACAGGGAAACAACTGCTTGCCATCCCACTGGAAGCAGGGTTCCCTCTTCTTATAGTCTACCTGTTCATTTTTAAGCAAGGTGAAGAAGCAGGCAGAGTAATACTGCATTTCCAGCATCTACTCCTCAAAAATTGTGTTACTATAAAAAAGATCCCGAGTTACTCCCGATTTGCATCGGTATTTCCTTTGTCTCAGCAAGTGCTTTATCTAAGAGTTTGAATAGGAGAAAATTTGGTTCCCTTCATGCTGTTAAGGAATACAGTCGAATGATTTGACAGGTGAAAAAACAGTACCTCTATAAGTGGCCTTACAGGTACAACAACCTCCCTCAAAGAAATTACAAGGAGCACAGATGTTATTAGAAGCAAACAGATACAATTTTCCTATCAAAGAGCTGCAGAACTCCTCTCTGAAGCAACTGTCTGGGGCCATATGACAGCAATGTACTGATGAGCAAAATGCTCTGGTGGGGAGCAGGTAAAACAAACATTACATAAAGGATCAACATCTCCCCGCAGGAATTTATGCATGGAGGCACAAATTCTTTGCGTACCAGGCCTGTTAGGAACACCCTCTCCTTGATAACAGCTTAACGCTAAATAAACCCAAAGCCTGTAAAGCTGCTTTTCACTCTCTGGTTTGCCTCGGTGAAGTCTCATTACTCAGTTTGCACAATGTAGATGGATGGTACAGAGAAATGAGGAAATGGGAAGAAAACAGGAAAAACCTGAGATGAGAAGGGTGTTTATGGCAGCTGCCTTCATTCCCTAGGAATAAGGAAGCAGCAGCACTACAGGTGCAGCAATAACAAGGCCCCAAATCCTTTTTGCTTTTGTAGTGTGCTTCAAAAAGTTGTCATTGTCTTTAACTAACACAGGTCCAGAAAGTCCAAATAAAATCCTCCCCAAAATTACTCATCCACTTTTCGATGTCAGCTATATACTATAACTATGCTACAGTTAGTTCTTTTCACATGAGGATCTCCTTGGAAGACAGGCAAGCGTGATTACACTTGGTTATGGATCCCTGAGACCAGCGGGATGCTTCCATGCGACCCTGCTGAAAAGAATTCTTCCATGCTCCTTGGAGGGGAAGCAATCAGGGATCCTCAGTGCAGCACAAGACTTTGTCTTTATGAAGGGATTTGTCCATGAAATCCACACAGACATATGGAGACCATGCTGATTCTACAGTCAAGAGTCCTCATTCGTCACTTTCGTCTCTAATTGGAAATAATTCGCAGTAAATTATACATCCTAGACAGTTCCCCCTGTGCTTGTCACTTCAAATCAGTTCAAGCCTGTAAATAACTGACACAGATTCAGAAAAGGGCTGAACGCTACTGGGAAAGAAAGACTTACGCTACTCCAACAGGCAAGAACCACCCTCACCAGTACCAGCGGTGAGTGACAAAGATTCAGTGCCTCATCTGCTACAAACACAGATTCGACAGAAGTGTAGAAGGAGTGCATGGGGCTCAGCACAAGGTCAGGCACAACTCTAACGTCCTTCTAGGTTGTAAAACTCACTCATAACAGGGTGAGACAGAAGCAGGGCTGCAACCTCTTCTAGATGATGCAGGACAAGGCATTCTGGAATTATCCTGGAGACGGGCTGCTGCGCACCGAGCCAAAGCAGGCAAGAGCTCGATGGTACTAACTAATCCAAAAAGGAAAATATAGAAGACATAAATCAAAGATAAGTGACAGCTTTGGAAATCAGCTAGCCCATTGCATCCTGCCAGCCCCAAAAAATCTGTATCTCCTCAAACCCAGAGGAGCTGTCAAAGTCATTATTGAATAACTATGGAGAACAAAATATTGACTTCAAGTCCTTTGTGCTCATAAATCGCAGGTTTCATTTTCCAAGCTGCAACAGTTTCCTTGCTTATGTGAATGCAATACCTCAGGAAGTCTTTCCCCACCAGTTTGCTCATGCCCATGGTCATTCTGCTGGCCATACAAAGTACCCCTGTTGTATGAATTTCCTTTAGCAAAAAAAAACAACCCAGTTTTTCTCTATTATTGTGTCCATCCTCAAAAAATACAAAAATTAAAAGTCAACCAAACCAATTCTCTTCCAATTCATTTTGTTTCATTCTGGTCTCCACACTCGTTTCCGGCACAAACATACAAAATGAACAAGCTACTTAAAATCAAGGGCCACATGAACACTGGTGCAAATCTTGGGCCCAAAGGCTGAAGTATTGCTTCAGCAAAACACCTCCTGGGCTTCCGTTGCTGGTTTGAGCCACCATCTGCAGCATGAAGGTAAAAGCATTAGGAGTGGAGACTGGAACAAAATTTATCTGTGAGGAAGCACAGATGTAATCCCGCTAATGCAAACAAGTCCTCTTGTATTGATGGTAAATTTAATCCGCAATACTGATTTCATTCTCCTTGGAGGTCCAGATAACCATCTGGAATAAATCAGTCTGGTTCTTTTGACTTCAGTAGGATTATAATGCTCAAAGCTAGCGAAAGATCTCACCCAATAACTAAGGAATCTTTACTCATTTTCACTTAAAGCTGGCAAATACTGATAGTTTCAGTTTCCAACCAAAGTCAGAGGGGAGCTGAACAAAAAATACTTCTAAACAATGCAAAAAGCAAAACCAGACATTATTTCAGGTCAGCCTGCAACATTTAGTTCAAATTAAAATGAAAAGACCTAGAATTACCAATGTGAAACAAAAGTTAAAACCTTCTGGTCAAAAAACAAAACCAAACACCAGCAACCAGGAGGGGGACAACAGTACATGGATCTGAATGTTTAACAGCACGGTGCCAAAATCGAAAGGCAAAGTTTTGGTTCAAAACCACTGAAATTAATAATTTAATTTAGGAAACGAATATTTACGTTTTTTTTGAAGAACAACGGGGCCAGTTCTACTCTTTGCCATGTGTAATTCTTCAAAACCTCACTGTTTCCAGGCTCAGGATGACCTGCCCAAGAGGGTGGAAATGCTTCCTCTCAAGCAGTAGCAGCTAATCTGGGTTTTTTGTGACAATAGCAGCAAGGGATCCTCACAATCTCATTCATCTCAGCTGCTCTGCTTTCAGAGCATGTCCATTGCCTTCTTCGATCCCTTTGTATCATGAAATAATCTTGCAGCAACCTAACATTAGCAAATCTTGGACCAAAAAGAGTCCTGGTTTCCTATAGCTGAGATGTATTTGATAAAGACATGAGAGACAGACCTGTTCACATGCAACTGCATAGGAAGTTACGTGCTTAGCTGTTGCATTCATCTCCTACATCGCCAGGTGTGTCGCCAGGTACTTGCACACACCACTCTGAATGCAAACACAGGATGCAGCAGCCTTGGCACAGCAGTGCACAGCTGGCAATAAGATCATAGCTCTGTCTCCAGACAAGGTCACCTGGGGATGCAGATCCAACCAGCACCAAAACACAGACCCCTTACAGTTCAGCAGCATCAGGAATAGACCTTTATGTTTGCTGCGAGGTAAAGGATATCCAAAACCTTTTGTTAGCTGTGAGAGACCCGAACGCCTGGCTCTTACATTTGCTTCCGGCACCTGACAGAGCTAAAGTGCTGCTTCTGAGTGAGGAGACCTTTGAAAAGTACAGCTGTTGAGATCATATTCCCAATCCTGCCTACCTGTGGTGTGCCCTGCTCTCAGCTTCTGCTACCTCCCCTGTTCATGGCAAATATGGCTCACTGTACCCATCTTCTCTCCCTCCTCACGCACCTCCTTGGGTCACAACCAGATATTTCAGCTGAAAAACAGCTCCTGCTTGCTCCCCACTACCTTCCTTCCCTGCTCCTTGCCTCTATTTACTAACATCAAAAGGACAGGATGTCCCTGTACATTATAGCAAACACAGATTGTCAACATAAAAATATAACACAAACATAAAAAAAAACATAAAAAATGCATAACATAAAAAACAACTGCAATTATTTTAAATGAGATGACATTTGGATAAAACAATCTCTCACCCTGTAGAGTCTGCCATGGATTCTCTTGAAGCGTTGTGAGCTCTTGCCTCCAGGAAAACATACCCAGTGCCCAAATGAGTTTTGGCTGCTCCTTGGTATTGCTTGACAAAGGTTCCACTCCTAACCAAAATAACATCTCTTTTGGTTCATGCTGCACAGTGTGATGGTGATCAGAAGGAGGATACTCATACAAGGGACTAGTATGAGTATCCTGGACCCTGGATGTGCGTGGCCCTTAAAACCACCTGAATTCAGCAGACACGCAACCCTCAAGTGCAGCAATAGCAACTTGGCACTGCCTGTTTCTTTTCAATAGCTGAGTTTATTACCTCCGCACAGCTGGTGCCTGGGTGGTATCAGCCTTCTGGAATTCGTACTTCTTTCTAGGAACTTTGTTTTACCAGTCACAGTTTCATTTGCTCTTCAGGATCAGAAAGCGAGAACCAAGAGTGAAGTCTGCTCCAGGATCCTCCAATTGATGCTTAACATTTGACCGCTATCCTCTCTGATTTTGTTGCCAGGAGTTTAACTTCATAATGGATGTGCTTGATATTGCCTTTCCAGAGCTGTTTTCTGTCAAGGAATTTTGATCAGAGGTGATTTGTGCAGAATTCCAGTGGGAGTGATCCTGAGAAGTGCTCAATAGGGGCATAGTTGACTCTCCCAGAAGAAAAAGACCATCATTTTCAGCATGTGAGGAGAGCAAAGACAGAAGCATCAGCTTTTGGCTCTATGAGATTCTGATCTTTAGTAGAAAACAAACAAAACTTGGCATCAGCTTTGAGACATGAAAGTAATATCTACTTATTCATTAATTATATTTCATGTTAAACTAAACGGGAATCACCCCATTCAAGGACAACAGATTTGTGTTAGCTGGATAGTCAGAGCAGACCTAAAGATACCTTTCTTTTTTATGAGGTGGGGGGACTGGATTTTTTTGCTTTACCAACAAGCTTTAGAGAATGGCTCAGCCATGGCCCAAGCCATTTTATGATTATTTTCCGGTATAAAGAGACATTCCAGGTCCAAGAAGTGGGGACTGAAGGGAAAGGGAAACTGAGAGGGGGCTGTGTGCAGTTCTGGTGTTCTCAACGTAAAAAGGACATGGAACTGTTGGAACAAGTCCAGAGGAGGGCCACGAGGATAATCAGAGGACTGGAACACCTCCCGTATGAAGACAGGATGAGAAAGTTGGGGCTGTTCAGCCTGGAGAAGGCTGCGTGGAGACCTCACAGCAGCCTTCCAGTATCTGAAGGGGGCCTATAGGGATGCTGGGGAGGGACTCTTCATTACAGACTGTAGTGATAGGACAAGGGGTAACGGGTTCAAACTTAAAGAGGGGAAGTTTAGATTGGATACGAGGAAGAAATTCTTTACTGTGAGGGTGGTGAGGCACTGGAATGGGTTGCGCAGAGAAGTTGTGAATGCTCCATCGCTGGCGCTGTTCAAGGCCGGGTTGGACATAGCCCTGGATGACATGGTTTAGTGTGAGGTGTCCCTGGCCATGGCAGGGGGTTGGAACTGGATGATCTTAAGGTCCTTTCCAACCCGAACTATTCTATGGTTCTATGACTAGACCAAAGAAACGAGAAGGTTGCCATACACCAAAGCTTTCATATAGATAAACGAGTTTAAAAGCAATATAGATCCAGTGTCCATCCCAGCTCCATAAAATATGCCTGTGTTGGGAGCACTGGTTTTACTATCCAGCTTTCAGACATAAGTGCTTATTCCAGCAGAGTGCAAAGGTAACCTGGCAAATATTTGCCTGCTTGGGGAACAACATCAACCAACATGTCTGATCTCTGGGTGCATTGCACACCGTAAGACTGCAGAATCAGTCTTTATCCAAAGCACTGACCCACTTAAACTCACTGTTGAGTTGTCCAATCTTCACACATCTCAGTCTATAGTATTGCTGGTCTTTTCCTACCACGGTCTTATACTTTACTTTTCCTGTATAATAATCATATACAACTGCCTTGTATGCGTATGCAAAGGGAGACAAATGACATTTCCTTGCGGGTGCAAAATCATATATTTATAGATATATGACTTTTGATGCAGACTTTCCTTTTCCCTTTGTTTTTCCCAATATAAAGGTCCTGTGAGGAAGAGTCCCAAGGAAAATCTATAGATTTGTTATACTGACTCACCTTTACTATGCCCCCCTCCAGACTGTTCTTACATAAGGCTATATATTCATTAGCAGAACTTTTGCAAAGAAAGAAGAAAATAAGGGTTTTTTTCAGCAAACCTTCAGGCCTCAGTTTTCTCTGTTCTAGAAACACAGGTTATGGCTTCGTCAGATCTCTGATTTGATTCCCTGTGACTTCCCTGTTTTTCCAGTATTTCTTTTAGACTGCAGCACCCTCATACCACCAAACTGACCTGGGTTTTGGGCTACCACGTAATACATTTTCAAGTGAAATTGGTTCTCTTGGGGCATCATCTTCCATTTCATATTCTTGGGCATTCCATATTTACTTTCCAAAGCCCCAACAACACGTATGTCACCAAGATATATTTGTCTCCTTTGTGTCTATAAATGCTGTTGTTTGGGAAGATATTGCTAGTTTAGACCTTTGACTTGCATTGCCTTATATACAGCCGTCACCCACCAGCTGCCCAGCCTGCCTGATTTGAGGAAGCAGAGCAGACGTGCATCTGCCAACTTACTGTGAACCTGAACAAGTCCCCTGGGGGCTAAGATTCCTGCAAAAAACCTCCCCAGATCTTTTCTGCCAGGCTGTATGAATCCAACACATTTGGAACAAAATGCTAGAGCTCCTCTGCTTCCGATCAAACCTTACTGTGGAATTAAATCATCTTCACACTACTCTTAATGTGGGGTTTTTTCATCTTTTAGGTTTGAAGCCCTCGTATTTTAACAGGAGAAAACTGTGGTCCACATCACAGTTCCCTAGGCTTCAGTGGCAAAGCTTGACTACAGTGTTGGTGAGTACTACCTAAACGGCAAAAGCTAAACCAAATATACCACTTTCCCAAGAGCAGGATTTAGGATCCCATGTGACTTCAGCTACCCTTTGAAAGGTGATCAAATAAAATAACCTGCCTTGGCTTTTTATAATTATATAGTAAAACACAATGCAGCACTTTTGTCCAGTGGGAAAACAAAGAGAACACTTAAAGATGCGCTTGTTAGTGACTGGCAACTAAATTATATGTGGTGAAGTGCAATTTATATCTCACAAGGATCTGGTGTTTGTGTTTGCACCTACTTTGCTCAGTAGACAGCAATATAATATATATATTATATGTAATATATATTAAAATAAATATATATAGAATATATGTATTATATATAATAATATATATATTCTGTGCAAGCTTTTGTGTGAGGCAGCTGCCAGTGAGCTTCACATTTATTTGGAGGGAAAGTCTCTGGGATTAGGCAAAGAATTCAAGCCCCACATTTAGTTTGAACCTCAACCCTGCAGCTGGCTCCTACACCTCTGAAATATCCATCTATCATATCATATCCACCTCTTCCCAGATGAGAAGCTGTCCCAGAGAAGCTAATCACTGTCACGTTTGCTCTCAGCCAGGAGCCAATCAGGAATAACACACATCTAACTTGTTTAGACAATGATATCAAGTATCTCTGTTGATGGATTGACACCAAATATTTAGCTCTAAACAAGGAGATGCTTCAGGCAGAAATACTCAGTAAGGCCACAATTTCAGAGAGACTTTAAGCCACGATGCACAAGTGGTCCCTTCCCCAGCCCAGCAGCCATCTCTATTTCCTGCCTCTCACCTACCTTTTGCTAGTGTTGCCCCAAGCATTCCTGCAGCCTCAGTCCATAGGGTGAAAGAAGCGATCCAGTGAAAGATAACCTGACAGCAACAAAAAGCAAAGGTAAGTCTCAGCATGGATGGGTGGTCTGACCCCCCCACCACTGCACAACCCCAACAGCACATCCAAGGCCACCACGGGGAGGCGGCAGGGCAGGAGTCTGTGGGTAGGAGCCGGATTGGTTCTCATAGTGACAGCTAATGCCAGAGGAAATTGCTGGAGACCTGTGGTCACAGCTGGGGAAGGCAGGCAAAGCCCCTGGTGAGGGGTGAGACAGGAGAGCACCAGCCAGGCACAGCACATCGAGATGAATTCTCAAAGGTCCAAACATGTGCATGGCTTTTTTCCATTTAAATCTCACATGAATATCTGTGAGTTTTTCCTACTGTAAATAAGTGCTTCTGCTTGTGCTTTACCTTGGTCTTACTAAAATAACAGGGATTTCATCACAGCATGCAGATATTTCTTGCCCAAAGGATGTATCGAAGTGTAGTGAATCTGCACGCTCTAGACCACCTTCAGAAGTTCACAAGCCCTGCACGGTGTTTTCCAGAGTATCCAAGGGGTATAGGAATGTGCCCCAAAGAAGTTGCATGAGATGCTTTGAGAAATGGCATTGTGGGTCAGAAGAAGAAGTAATCTGGGCAGTGCCTGTCAGCACCCTGAGCATTGCAGAGGATTTGACATGTCAACAGTGTCTTAGGCTGAGGCAACCTGCAGCAGGAGGGATTTCAGCCTCTCAGCATCAACACATCCAGTTAAGCTGAAAGCAGAAAGAATACACCAAATATTTACTTTGAAAACTCAAATCTGACCTGCCCACAGCCAGTTTTGCACTTGCTTTTCTGTTGACACAGGAGAGTCAATATTTGCTATTCCCTGGCTCCTATGGGCTTGCCACAAACCCATATTTGCATGAAGCTCAGCACTACCAAGGTTTTTGACAGTAAGCCAGAAAATGCACCCAAAGGTTTCATAAATGAGTGGGAAACCTCTCCCCAAACTCCAAATTCTCATGGGCAATTGTTTAGAGGTCTTTGCCTCATTAAGTACTCTGTACATACAACTTTGAAGAAAAAAATGCCATATTTTAGCTCTAAATCAGCCTGAGCCACGCCATAGCTCGCGTTGAAATGAACTTCTGAAGAGAACCCCGTGACAACAATTTTGCCAAGCCAGGATCAGCTGGAGAAATGTGGATTGCATCTGCCCCATCGAACCCTGTTATTATCATTATTACTTCACAGCTCATTTTTCCTTCCCAGCGCAAGGCTCTCCAAGCACAGGAATTCGCTGAGCTTCTGGGAAGTTGCCACGCACGCTAACAAAGCTGGCATTTACCACGGCTCGGCATTGCAGCCGCTGTGTTCCTGCTCCCTGCTTCTGTCTGGAAAACACAAAGGCAGGCATGGAGGAGGCACGCACTCAATATTGCCTATTGCCACGTTTCCCCCTTCCCCAAAACCCATTCCTTGCACCTTGCCTCTTTTCCCTTGCCCACACGCTTTGGGCATGCCTACTTAAGATCACCCTCCCGGCAGCACAGGCTGGCAGTCTGCTCTCCCTCCTGCTGCCCATTTCCCACCTGCAAGCTCCGTTTCCCTGGTTGGTCTTTTCCATCCATTCCTGCACCCTGTGGCGGCAAATCCGAGTGCTGCGACTGGACCACTGCTGGCAGTCGGTGCTCGCACCAAAGGCAATGTAGCACTGTAAGAAACAGCTTTGACAAGCACCAGAAGGATCTATTCATCATGTCCTACAGTGGGCATCCCTCACAGCTACCAGCTTTTGTGCAGGTTGATATAAAAAGGAAGATTTGGAGCCCCTGTCAGCTCTGCCTTCCTGCTCAGCTGGCAAACCTGTGACATGTTAATGTGTAAGTGAACAGTCCAGCTTCTTGAAAGCTTCAGCAGCAGCTTCTTTAGTTCGTTTTTCCATTAATGAAACGTAAGGCTTTTAAAGGTCATATTATCACAGGCTCTTGGTGTTTGCAGCACATCTAATTCCACTGAGGCATTTGGTTTGGCTGTGGCTGCCCGTCACAGAGTTTGCTATTTCTTTTCTTTTCTCCTGGCAGTATTAATGAGCTAATGGCTCACCCCCATATTTCTGGTGCTTTGCATTAGCACACTTTGGAAAGAACTACATAGCTCCTAAAAGTGTTACAGAAACCTAAACCAGTCATGAAAAGAACTTACATGCTCAGAAATCAACTTCTTCTTTCTTTGCCTCCTTCTTCGATGACCCCTGAAGACAAGGCAATTCCTCCCGCTAACTAGCAACACATTGAGTTTCTTTTTTAGGCATCCAGTAGTGGGAAACAAACACCCACAAATACCATGTTCTGTTGCCCAGGCTTCACTCTTGTATTGAGAGGAAGAGTGAAGTGTGGAGAAAGATGATGTCTATTAATATAGCCAATTTTATACAAGGACTAAGGTCTACTATCGTCAAAGTAAAACCTAACTCCAAAGAGTGACTATTGCCAGCTCTTCCTTTGCATGCATTAAATGAGGAATAAGAAAAACAGATGGGGGAGGGAAGGTGTCTCCTCTCTTTCCTTCATTATGCCCCTCATTGAAGCACAATTGTTGAAGCTGCTTGAAGGCATTCTTACCCTCTTCAATTCTTCCTTACCCACAGCTGCAATAGGCTGCGTTATTGGTATGAAAGTGGAGAGACCAGCCCAAAAACCCCATGAACAAATATCTTGAGTTTCTTTCTGTTGGCAGCTCTGTGGACTTCTTCATATTTTTTTTTTTCAGTTTATTTTATACATTTACCTTAAAAATCTTGGATATACAAAATACACAGGACAGCTCTTTTCTTCCCCTTCATCAAATGTTCAAGGCCTCAGTGTTCAAGGCCAGGTTGGACGGGTCTTGGGTGACATGGTTTAGTGTGTGCTGTCCCTGCCCATGGCAGGGGTTTGGAACTCGATGATCTTAAGGTCCTTTCCAACCCTGACTATTCTATGATTCTATGATATAGCCCTGTACCAAGCAGTATTTTTTCCATCTTCTCTATCTTTAAGTATGCTTAAGTTTTTAACGGATGACCTTCATCCTCCTGTTTTCCTTTCAGTTGTGGTACGCTAAAGCTCACATATCCCCGTGGGCCAAGGTTAGAGGGTCCCACCATCCACTCTGTCAGCCAGAGGAACTATCCTAACGTCAGCTATCCTGTAAGTCAGCTCTGCATTCTCCTTTGCATGCAGCTCCTGTGGGCTACGCAATCTTCATAAAGATTCGGGAGGAGTGGGAGACTGTTGGTGTCCAAAAGTACACCAAAAAGATGACTAATGGGATCTTCAAATATTCTCAACAGGCCCATTTCCAAAACCAGATTCCTTCAGAAAATTGCACTGCTGTCACCTGCACTACTTGGCTTCTTTAAAAGCTTTAAACTTAGGAGCTCCGCCTTGGTGCAAAGAAGCTGTGATTTTTCCCTTTTTTGCCAGTCCTGTGACTGGGTCTCGCATGCTGCTGAAACAAGAAGTGAGTTTTCCAGCCCCTTTCCTTGGCATGCAGCTTACCCTCTGCTTTAAATGACATGTTATTTATTCATTCTACCTCGCTCTGCCTACATCCTTAGAGCTTACCCAAACCATGCCAAGTATTCACTAGCATCCCAGAGCATGGTAAGCACCTTATCCCTGTATAGGCTGCGTGTGTATGAATAACCTCACTGCGTGGTGTGGTTTGTGTTAGCACAGGTAGGGTAAATGTAAAACCTCACATACAAGGAAGAGCTGAGGTCCTACAGGGACATTTTCCATGGCTCCAGACAAGCCTGAGAAAGCTCTGTCTCTTGCTCAACCGAGCTTCATCACCACCACTGGGTACAATGCTCTTATTGCAAAGGCCAGAGGTGTCTCCCACAGGCTCTGCCTGCCCTGGGGCACCAAGGAGCACCTTGGAGGCAGTGCCAAGCTGAGAGTGACAGTGTGATCCACTGCCTTGCAAACGTGGCTGCCCATTGCCACCCTTCACCAATGCATTTCTGGCACCTCTGCCAGCTCTTCTTTTAGAGATGCTCCTGCCAAAAACGTTGGCACACCCTTTCCAGGCCAGGGCAGCCTCCATGCTCCAATAATCAATGGCTGTTGTCACTCTGCAGCTCCAAGGTCAGCCAGAGGGAAACTGTCATAAGCACAATGAAGAATGGGCTGGTTTTGTCCTGATAGGCATGAACAGAGCACCCAACAGCAAAACATACCTTTGGGATAGAAGGAGAATAGAGATAGAAGAGATAGAAGGTAGAGACAGAAGAGAAGGAGAGGCTGTGCAGTCTGACTGGAGTTACACACACAGCAATTCGGAACCCTAGGTAGCCCTCACTGCCACAACAGATACCACACTCCAAGGCAAATCCGACTGCATGCATCCTCACTGGAGCCCAAGATGCCCAGAACAACAGGTTTTGCCTTTTTTGAGCAAAAGAGGATCTAATGTTAATCAAGGTGTATCTCCAACCCTAAGCAAATCCATTTCAATCTATACCCCCTTCCAACAGGAAGAAAATTGATTCTAAGGACTAAAAATTGCTTTCAGACTTTAATCCTTCCTAGATTACTGTCTTTTTAAGTTTCTCTTCATCCTGAACTTAACTTTCTTATTAGTTCCTTGCATTTTCTAAGTGACTGTTGGAGAAACCGGACGAAGTAAGGTTGCTGACTACACGCACCCAATAATCCACACCTAGCAAGCCCGTTACGTAAAAAACCCCCAGTAACATTAACAGGGCCATATGTTCTTGGGGGGATTGCCCACACTCTGTGAACTTAGAGAAGCGACATGGTAGCAGGTTAAACAGTTTCAGGCTGAGGAATTCTAAGAAAGCTTACACTCATCCTGACATGCTTATGAAATGCTTAACTTACAAGCTTACAATTAACGTCAGATACACATTGCATGTCTCGGGAACGACCGACTGTCCATTTCTCACATCCACCCCTGCCTTTGCCCATTTTATAACCTGTGACCAGAAAAGATGCAGTTATAACAAACCATCTGCTGCAAAGGCAAAAGGCTAAATTGGACTTAGGGGGTGGAATTTAACACAATACTCTCGCGGCTCTGACAGTCCTTTTTGTAACACCAAAGCTGGAAAACAGTGTTCTCGGCTCTCTGATGTTCAGTTTTATCCCTCCGTAAAAAGGGATTAATAGTACTTACCTAGCCCACAGACATGTTGAGACAATTTGTCTGCCACATTTTGAAGTCCGCATCTGAGAGATGTTTTACAAGAGCAGACTATTATTAAAAGCTCAGTTCTTTTGGAAAAGCAGTTAAAAATAATAAGTTGCATTTTCAAGTGCGTTCTGTAGTCTGTTTTGGCTTTGTCACTGCTGGTCTTCCCTGAATATTTCTTGTATATTTTAGGAACTACATGGCTGCAAAATGAATGACAGCTGCCTGAGAAGTCTTCATTCAAACAATACCAAAAAGTTGGGCAGATGAAGCAGAAGGTCTTTGCCATCGCCTGCATCTTTCCTTTCTCAGCAGGTACAAACCTAGAAGGTAACAGAACGGAGCACCATAAATCACAGACCTGCATGGCATTGTCTCACTTGATGCTTACTGCAGAGAACACACATTTTTTGTTACTAACGATCTCTATTGGTGGTGAATTAACATATGTGGATTCATTAAATATGTTTTCCTTTGAATATGTGATTGTTTCACTTCCCACTCCTCAGAATACAAATGCTGCTGTGCATCATCACAGTGTGAATCAGGAGGGTACTTTCAATCTTACAGGCACATCCAGAAAACCAAAAATGGCACTAATTCTTTCTGTTGGTTCTTTCCACAAGTTAAAAACATCTCAAAACACATTTCTTTACCACACAGGGCCGGATTCTGGTCTTAGTAAAAGCGTGAAGTAAGAGCAGCTCTGCAGAATAGAAAGAAATTATTCTGTACATCCCCTAGCAGAAGTGAGGATTTTGGTCCTCTGAAGTTATTAAATATGCATGAACCTTCCTCATCATCCATCTCTTCCCTGCATTGTCCCTCCACCAGCGCAGGCCCCACTTTCTCCCACTTGATGCCCTTCCAAACCAATAGCTGCTTTTCAGCTACCACCTCTTCTCTGGCATCTTTTCACCTCATTTTCCCTGGCCAGACACACACAGTCAATTGGAGAGATCTTTACTTGATGTTAGATAACTACAGGACCTCTCTCCTCCAAAGGCAAGCTAGAAAACATAGTGGGTACACTTGCTCCTGCCCCCAGATTTCATGACTTCCAAATCATCTCATGGTACAAGCTAAAGAAACGCCTCCCAAGCAGTTGTGAGTTACTGTGTGTCTGGGGTGGATTTTACTTTTAAGTAGAAAGACAAACCATGACAATGGGCTGATGACGCAGAGCCAAGCACAGCTCTGAATTTCCTGGCTGAGCTGTTGCTACGTTGTGTCACAAATTCAGTACCTATTCAAAAAACCAAACCAAACCAAAGCAACCCAACCAACCAACCAAAACAACACCAAAACCCAAACCAAACCAATCAACCCAAAATGTCCCAAACCCCTTTTCATCACATTTTCTATAAGACTCATAGCACTTACCCTGAAGATCAGAACAGTTCCTTGGGTAAGTTTGTAATTAGAAAGCTTTACAATGTGCATTTCATTTACGTCAGAGACAAGAGCAACCCCACCAGAGCCTTTCTGGTTTGTCAACTGCTTGAATCCCTGCAAGTAGATCTCTTTCTTTTTACTAGACAAGTGACGTTAGGAATCCACTGGAAAAGCGCAGTCTCAGCCCTAGTCAATGTATTCATTTGATGCTTATGTAGCATGCCGTTAATAGTCTGGAATTACTGGATCTCAGATCCTTTCATGAACAAAAGACAAATGACATCTCCCCATCAGCACCAACATGAGACATCAAGCTTTTTAAATACTGTTATGCCCCCATCCTTCGTTTCTTAGAATATGTTAACAGTGACTGCCGTGATGCATTTAAAATTACTAAGGAAAATGATTTCTTGGCTGTCACTTTGCCAAGTTTTACTGTGAAATATGTTTTTAGAGCTCCATTATGAAACTCTAGAAGTTGGGAGCAAAGAGCAAAACTGAGCTGGGAGGGCTATTGAGCTGCAGTCACAGTCCAGCAAAGCAGTTCACTGTGGTTGCAGTTCATCTGATCCTGCTCATTTAGGGTCCAGGCAGATGTATTAGCTGAAAGACCAGGCAAAAGAATGAAGGAAGCTTTCTTAGAGACCAGTGCATCTGTGTGTGACTGCCCGTGCTTCGCAGAGGCTGCAGGCTGGGGTGAGGATTCTGAAGAGAAGCAGTTGCAATATTGTGATAGTGCTCTACGGCACAGCCATCTTCTTTCACCTTAAATTCAGTCTGCAGTAAGACACTGAGGAGTCAAAAACCATGATACCAAGTGTCCTACATGTGGTTAAGAATGTCACTGTCACTTGTGTTTCCAGGAAGGCTTCTACACGTAAGCAAAAAGCGAACTGTTTCACTGCAAAAAACATCTAAGCCACTGCTTGCCTAAACTCTACTTTGTTTAACTTCAATTTCCAAAACCAGTTTGTTGTCTCAGAATGTGATTGCCACGATACAACGAGATGCACAAGCAATTATGAAAAATTTACTGTTCCTTGCTATATATCATTGCTTCATTATTTCTCACTGTTGAACTTGGACCAACTTAGTGGAGTGCACAGATTTTCCAACAGGTAATTGACTTCAAGAGAAGGCCTGGAATAATTCTAGCTGGCTGTTACACTGGGAATGAGTCTCCTTCCATTAATTAATCACTTCGGGGGGAATTTTTCTTTCTGAATAAACTCATTATTTTTAAACATATGACATTTAGCTGTATAAATAAGCTCTAGAACTGTGATTTAAAATGTGTGCTAACTGCAGGCACAGCATGCCACAGATAGCAGAGCCTCCTCTGCATTTTCTGGAGTGACTGTATCTTCTGATTACAAAGAAATGGGTGCGGGGAAATGAACTGACTTGTGATTTCACCCACTTATTACCACAACTTGTTTACTTGCATGACTGTTGCATTTGAAGACATATGCAAGGAGACATCAGCTGTGTACCCAAAGAGGAACAAAGTGTACCCAAAGGAAAAAGAAGCATGTTCAGAAAGGACAAACCCCAGCTAAATCTGCAAAAAAGGATCTAATATATCAGTCTTTCTAACAGAGATGCTCCCTCTGGTTCAAAGGTTCTTTCATTCTAAAGCTGGCTTTCACAGTACGAAGCTTGGGCAGATGTTCTCTTCCGAATCTGCTTTTAACATCTGAGGGTATTACTACCCGTGTTTTTAACAAGAGGTTACAATCTCACAGCTAATTTTATCTCAAGTGGACTGAGATTTCTTATCAGCAGAGCCAAGTGGAAATCTGCCTCCAATGGAGAAGCTGATTTGAAAGAATAAATCCTCCTATTCAGGCAAACACTGAGTGTCTGCTAACACTTTCTGACCGCAAGCCTAGAGAAAAGCCAAAGAACATTTTTCATACAATCAGCTATTAAAACGTGGAACTTGTTCCTGTATCTAAGGGAATGGATTAGTCTTAGTGCTCATTGCCACAAAAGGTTGTGGTGGCAAGAATTCTACCCTGAGTTCCAGAGATTAAATACATTGATAGACAGTAGATCTATTGTTTGCAGGACCATGATGGTCCAGATGCTGAGGTTAGAGCCTCTGATTGCTGAAAGGATACACATTGGTGCACCTTCGCTAAGCATTCACTACTAGCTACAGTCACCTATAGGGCATTAGCCTGACCCAGTAGGGACGTTCTTGTCCTGACAGAGTTGCTCTGCACTCATTCAGCAGCACCAGTAAGTGAATACTGTCTTCAGACTCAGTCTAGACCACTTGGTTTTTGCCTTTTCTCTCTCTTTCTCCACGTTTTTCCAGTCTTCTTACAAAGGAATACTTTATACCCTAACAGTCCCCCACACCTATCCAGGCTGAATTCAACTCAGGGCAACGCTGCTCAAAAGAAACCAGTCCCTGCCACTTCTACCAAAGAAGAAATACCATCAGTCATGGCACTATTAGTACTTCATTAGAAGTCGCACAAGTACTTTCCATGCCTGCTACGCTAGCGCACGGCAGACAGCGCACATGGCTGGCAATGCATCCAGACCCTTTATTGACTAGCAGACAGGCAAAGCACTTGACCCATTGGCTGCAAGTAGGCATAAGGCCATTAAAAACAAAACCTCACTGCTTCCACAGGTACCTGAGATACACCAGAGTGTAAATTAGAACAAACGTTAACATAATTGTGCTTTTTTAGGGGTCCCATTTTAAAGCAGCATTTTTCTAGTAACACCTCTTCAATGTCTCTCCTACATCCAACTACACACGAGGTATTAAACTGGGCCCAAGCCAGTAACAACAGCGGAGCCGTCCTGCCTGGCATTCCCAGCAGTCTGCTCCATCAGTTCCCACAAGCCTATTGAGCAACACGTATAGGAAGAGAGCTGCAGCTGTAGCTCTGGCTGCACTTCACTCGGAAGGTATGCATTCATCATTCCAAAACATCCAGTGCTTTAACAAGCACTCGCTAAAAAAATGGGGAAAAAAGAGAAAGAACCCCAAATTCATTAAATTCATTTAAACTTTTTTCAAACGCTGGGGAAGCTCCAGTCTGCACAATGACTACAAAGGCAACGCATCTGACAGCCTTGCCAAGCAATTTGAATGTGTCTGTACAAGACAAAAATTCAAACCTTTCCTACTGGAGCTATCAATCAGAGTGAAGCTAAAATTACAGCTTAAGAAGCAGGTATACATGTTTCAGTGAGCAAATGAGGCAAGCAGGGCACATTATTTTTAGTTGCAGTGAGGAGGAAAAGAGTGAAAAATAGAAAGAGGAAGGAAGGAAAAATGGTGTGTCTCAGTTTGGCTCAGGCTTCTGAAGTTTTAGCTAACATTGGCAGCGTTTGGAAACGATACGTCTCCAAATGGCACTCAAGGAGTCTCTCGGATTGAACTGTTGCTGTGTGTGCAATTATATCGTAATTTGGGTTTTTTCAAAAACGAGCTAGGAAAGAGCTCATTTGATGGAACTCACCTCAAACTTGCACATTAATTGTGGACTGTTTTATTAGGTGAGCCCTATGGGGCAGAATGATCATAAAGCACTGCTTTCTCAAGCAGATGCTCACCAAAATCCAATGTATATCAACGTGCATTTTCTCCTTGACTCCAAATGCCTTTCAGCTGAACCCAAAGGGAACTTTCAACTTACTTGTGACAAAATCTGGATCAACAGTGAGCTGATTTTCTCTCTCTTACATTATGGAAACAGTCTGCCCGAACACAGCCATCATTCATCTTCCCTAATACCATACAAAAGTATGCCAGTTGCAGGATTGCTCATCGGACTCTTTAGTCCAGGCTCTTGGACTCGAAGTTAGCCAAGTTTCCATTCTCTGCATAGCATCAGCAAAACAACTTCCCATAACACTGGATGGTGGAGGAAGACATCTAATTCATCCTGCAGGTACACCCACTGAACTCATTGTTGAACGTATTAACAACAGTCACAGATAATCCTTACCTTAATTTCAGCAGGGTTATGCTTGCTGCTGTACGGTTTTCCTAAAGGCTGTTTAGCAAAAGTGCTAGCCCATACAGCTTTAACTGTGCCACTGACATACATACAGCACCACAAACACAGTCACAACAGCATTAGGAAGAAACAAGTTCCTCCCAGCACTTCTTGAAATGTAGATGACCACAACTGTGAATGCCAGAACTCTGTCCTGACCTCATCCTTTTACATATTTTGCTCCAAAATCCCAATCCTTCTACCTGGCTAAGGCATATCCATCTATGACAGCATTGAATGCAGGTCACAGGAGCTGGACATTTTTTGCTAGATTTTGATTTAAACCAGAGTTGTCCTGGAAAATTGCTAATCATAAATAATGCAAGGCTGCCTCCTCAAAAAGATGTGGCAAAAACCTTTTAGCCGAAGACAAAAGGTCACCTGTGTAATGTAAGCTCCTTTTCATAGCAAAAAAAATCATTCTTTTGCTAATACGCAGTAGGAATGGAAGAAAAAGACTCAAGGGTGCTGCTGAGTCCATTTTCAGGCGAATCCGCCAAACAAAACTGGAAGCAAAGGCTTCATGATAACAGAATTTGCTGAATGCTATTCTCATTGGTTTGATGGGGGAGGAAAAGGGGGAATATTTTTCTTTTCATAATTCTTTCCCCAGAGGAATAATTCCCCAAAGGAATTATTTAGTCGTAAATCACAGCCAGTACCTCACTGAAGACTGAAAAGAAACCAGTTGGTGGTGAAGAAGAACCAACTTTCCGGCCCCAGCAGGGAACCGAAACAAGAAGCGTTTTTCTCTTCCTATTTAGCCCATCCTGGGGTGTGACTCATTAGTGCCTTCATGCCTCATTGGGATGTTTTGGTCAGTCTTTTAAGAACAGTCTGATCCAGTTTCTGTTGTTTTCAGGGCACATGCTGCTTTTTCTTGCTGCTTCTAGCGCTCTCCTAAACGCCGCAGGTGCTTCAGGTTCAAGACTGCACTTGGGGTCAGAAAAAAGGGTCACTGAGCCAAAATGGACAGCTTTGGTGAACAACAAAACCCAGAAATGAACTCAAAACTGTTGTGAAAGTAGAAGCTGAATTTCTAAGCAGCTGCCACCCCATGGGTGCCAGCGGATCCAGCAGGGCAGGAGGGTCCTGCTGGAGAGGGTCTGGAGTATGCTTGAGCAGAGAAAAAGGCCCCAGGTTGTGTTTGCAGAACAGAAACACGGGCAGGCTGGATCACTGGTCTGACAAGAGGCAGTTTCACTGAAGTGCACTGTGTGCAGAACAGTCTGGGGATGGGACAAAGCCATTGTGTTTAACGACTTCGAAGGGGGTTTGATGGGGTTTTGACTCGGGGATTGAGAGATTTCAGCCATAGCTGGCAAGTCTCCCAGAAAAACCAAACTTGTCCAATGGGTGTTAGTATAAACAGGTCCTCTCCCCAGTCAAAGCAACCCAGCAAGCAAACAGAATGGGCAAAATAGGAAAGTTTGAGAATGAAGTCAGAGGTAGGAGCTGCTGAGGAATGGAAAAGTGACAGCTGAGAGCCAAGTAAACTGCCTAAAATAGTCAAAGGCCCCCATTATATGACTCCACCATGTAACAACTTTGACAGTGATTCTCACAGCTTCATGGGCCTTTTGTCCTGTGTCGCCTTTCTTTGTGTGCGAACAAAGCAAGTGTAAGCAGCTCCTGGTGGAGAGAAGGATAAAGAGGGGAAAGTGAGGGGCCGATTTTTGATAGAATCCTATCACCATAGAATGGTTTGGCTTGGAAGGAACCTTAAAGCTCATCCACCTTCTACTAGAGCAGCTTGCTCCAAGCCCCGTCCAACCTGGCCTTGAACACTGACAGGGATAGGGCAGCCACAGCTCCCCTGGGAAACCTGGGCCAGTATCCAGATAGAACCATAGAACAGTTAGGGTTGGAAAGGACCTTAAGGTCATCTAGTTCCAACCCCCCTGCCACGGGGTTCAGGAGCCTGGGGAGAAGCAAGAAATGTGATGGTCAGAGAAGAGAAGGGTTTGATGTGGAAGACAAAAGAGAAGGCAGAAGAAGGGCAGGCTGTTGGGCACAACAAGAGTACCCCAAGACATGCCCTTGCAAGATTCAGAGATGCTGACTGGGGGCCTCACAGCTGACAGCCTTGCTGCTGAACAGGCATTTGGAAGTGGAGCAACCCGGGAGACATCAGTGTTAGAGAGGAGCATTCCCCCGAGCGGGCCTGTGCTGACTCAAAGATCGACGCAGAGGCTGCCTTGGGATTTTCTGGTCCAGTTGAATCCTCGCGGTTGCAGGAAATTCTGTTGCTAAGCTGCTCCAGCCACAAACCTTCATAGTAGCTATTGCACACATCTCTTCTACCACATTTATCAGCCAGGAAAATTGAGATGTGGGAAACAAGCAATGCCATCCTATGCTCCACTGCGTCTTCCCCCTTAATATGGAGCATCAGCAATGACAGCTGCAGCGAAGACAGGAAAGAAAATTTGCTATTTCCACTGCAACCAAACTCATTTGTGCCCAGCAAAAATATTACCTCTGGTACCACAAAAGCAGTTTACTTGGACTCATCATAGCTGGAAATAGATCTCTCCCTCAGGAAACAAAACTACTGCAAAAGAGATGGGGGTTTTGCCTCTCTGCCTCAGCTGCATTCTTACAGTTGGATATTTTCAGGCACTCCAGAATAAGCACTGTTAAACTGATTTCTTTCCTATCATGGAGCCTGGTCCTCCGTGCTTCCTGCTCATTCCTTTTTCCAGGCTGTAACCACTTGTTTCGAATCCACCACAAACACGTCTCCATCCAGCTCAATTTTTAATATATTTTTATATGTATTTTCAGCAAAGTAGTTGGCATGTTTCCAAAGCAGAAGCCATTGTCTGCAATTTTTTGCTTGTAAGATCCTTGCACAAGCATCATAACCACATGCTCTGGAACAAGGACCTGACGTTTATCAATGGCACAGCCTTTGCATCTAAAAATCAAAAACCAATGTAAAAAATCACCCTAATTATGAGTCCTTGGAGAGGGACGAAAAAGAAACTGTAAACCCAAACCCCTCCTTTAACAGTTAACACATGCTCTATAGAAATTTCTAGAGCAAATTCATGTCCCAAAACTTCACCCATGTTTGGCGCGTTCTTGTTTTTTCTGATGCTATGAAATACACTGAAGACCCTGGGGGCTCTGTGTCCAACAGACAGCTAGATAGAAAAGAAGGAAAGAGAGAGGAAGAGATTTTGCTTATCAGAGGATCGCACTGCTCTACAAGCACACACTGCAGAAATGCACTAGGTGCAGTGTTCACTGGCCTTTACAAACACGTGTCAAACCAGTACTATGACCACAATATGAAGCAATCAACAGTGTTTCATTCTCCCTGGTCCTATGATGTATTTCCAGCATCACAGGAGTTAAACAGGCAGTGACTGAGCTGAAGACAGGGCTCAGTTGTTCAGATGTAAGACAATAGGCTACAGAGGGAGATGTGTGTGCCCTGTGATGTGGACTTGGAGAGAGTCGCAGGAAGAAAAGAACAGAAATAATAACAAACTGTGGTACTTCAGGCTTTGCAAACATTAACTGATGATATTAACTTGAAGGCAAATTCCAGATGATGACAATGTAGGTAAAGAAATGACAGCAGAAGAACATTCAGACAGCGACTGCAGAAAGGAATTTGCTCTGGAGAAAGGCTCTGTTGGCCATAAAGGGTCAACCCGTTCTGGTGCACGCCTTCAGACAGCTACTTCTGGGAATCTGCTGAGAAGCTGAGCACAGCAGTGGGAGGTTACAGGAGCCATAGGTCAGGCTCCTTTGCCAGCCACTGGCAAACAAGCAGGTTTCACATTTTGCTTTTAGAATAAGCAAAAGGTCCTGGACAAGGAGGCTGAAGAGCCTTTGAACTGCCATACTAGTACAGACAAATGACCCATTTGGTCTGCTATCCTGGGAACATCTCGCCCTGAACTCATAACCCTGTGTTAAGGGAATTTGACATCATTAATCTTGGATTAACTTCCCCCCCACCCCCAGCTGTAGAAGGAGAGTTCTGGCCTTGGTGTGCTGATGGAGTGGAAAACATCAGCAACGTTGACTTCCCATCACCAGTGGGCTCCTGTATAGCACTGGTGTTTCTTCCCATAGTAAATCTCCCTTTCTCCTTCCCTTTCCCTAACCTCTAACCTAACGGTGACCTATCTATTAGGTTAACAGTACTTCAGTAGAGTGTGCAAACTGATTAGTTGGAATACTACATTGTCAAGAGAGGCACTGTAAGGGTGGTGAGGCACTGGAAGTGAGGCCCAGGGAAGTTGTGAATGCCCCATCGCTGGTGGTGTTCAAGGCCAGGTTGGACATAGCCTTGGATGGCATGGTTTAGTGGGAGGTGCCCTTCCCATGGCAGGGGGGGTGGAACTGGATGATCTTAAGGTCCTTTCCAACCCAAACTATTCTATGATTCTATGATTCTATGTGCAAGTAAGAACGGAAGAACGGTATTGATGGGCTGATAATCCCAACGCAAACAGGAAGGAAGGAGAGATTCATGTGTAAAAATACAGTATGTTTGGAGCCAAACTCAGTAAGAGTTTCTGCTTTGGTTCACTTATTTCTTCTATGGCTTCACTGATGAAAGTCAGCTTTTTTTGCAGAGACATCTGCAAAAAGGTGTTGATACCCTGCCTATTTCATGATTGTTATGAAAGAAGGTGAAGGTGATGGAGAAGAGTCTGATAGGAACTATAGATTTAATATGGAGCATAATGGATGGAGCTATGCAATACCTGACTTGTCAGCTTGATAACTGTCCTGGGAAAATAGAGTCGGGGAAAGATTTATGTCAGGTTGACCTAAACTTATTTTCAGGTTTTCCTCCCTACCAAAATAAAAACATTAAGAATTCTGAAAAGCAGGAGAATTTCAGCCCAGGATCGAAGCCAGAAGCTGACTTCCAAACTGCTGAGCAGAGCTGCCGCACTGCCTGGCTTTGGCTTCTTGCCTAATGGACACAAGAAAGAATTTACATGGAAACCCACCACTAATACAAGTCATATTTTAAACATTTGATCAGCAATTAAAATTTGACTTCTCAAGAACTGACAACTAATTCACACTCTGCCCCAACAAAGTTGGTGTTATTGAAAACATTCTAGGCTAACAATACCAACAATGTCACCAGCACGGTTTCTGTCGTGCCAAGAGTTAGATTAAAAAGAAACCCATGCATAGCTGGGAACAAGAAGCATATGTAGGTCATTTGGACACACACAGTCGTTTGGGGGAGGTTTAGTTTGTTTTGTGATGTCTTCAATTATGAATCCACAGGAGATCGGTGCAAGTATCAAAATCATCATAACGATTTAACTTCCTAGTTGGTTCAGGCGACAATCATGACAACAAGATGCTGCCACATCCAATCTCTTTGAAGAAACCAAACAGTCATTGCATTGCTTGTCAGGCTGCAGCCTTCTTCTCCGAAACCAAATATCAGTAGAGACAAGTGAGAATGACGTGGCTGTTAGGATCATGTTTATAAGAGAACTGAACATTAAAATGAAATACGATTTTGCTTGACTAATTCAGTCTCTTGTCCTTCTACTGGGCTTTTCACTTCAAGATCAAAACCTTTTTAAAAGCATTACTAAATGAAGTCCCAGAGCACTCTAATGTGAAAGACAGCATAAAATCCTTTTCCTCGCTTCTGAAGTCAGGAAGCTCAAAGAAGACAGGCAAGTTCTAAAATTAATTTGTTTCAACTTAAGTGGCACATGGGCTAATTCCAACACGGGATAAGCACATTGTGTCATTGTGGATTATTTTGGACCAATTGATCCCTCCATGGTCTTAGAGATGACAACACAATGTGCAGTTTGGAGCTGGAAAAAGAAAGGATCTGCCTTCACATTGAATGACCTGCTCTTATGAGGAGTTTTGATTGCCTCTCCCAAGTCCTGCCAAGGGCTGAGGCCTGAACAAGGTAATGTTGATATCCTGCATATTCCCTTCCATCCCTATTTCATCATCTACTCATGTCTACCTACCCTCTTTGTACTGTGAACAATTATCCAGGCTATCGAAAACAGACTGTAGGATGGCCAATGGCCGTGCAACAAGATGAAAGCCTGCATTTGTATCTGGTAATATAGAATTCAAAATGGAGCAAGCAGAGTCTTAAGGAATTAAGCACTTTTAGGAATGTGAGTTACTGAATAAAGCTGTGATTATACCAAGCAATGCTTCTAGTCACTTCCTAGTAATAAAGATTATCTATATTAATTCTGAAGTGTGACCTGGCTTTTAAAGGATGCTCTGCACCATAAGGGCTGTGGATGGCATGCATGCACACACACCTGTTTGCACCCATGGATGTCTTCGAGCACACATATGCTTTCATGGAAATGAATGATGATGAAACAGGAGCAACACGATGTCAGTGTACAAACCAACGTCATGCCAATAGGGTGACAGCTTCACTCTGGCAAGGGGCTGTGTACGAATAGTGGTGGTTGTACACATGCACAAAGAGGCTCTTCTTTAGTAACAAAACCTGGTTTTGGTGTGACTCATTCTGTCAAGCCTATGGGGCAACACTGCTGAGGAGCTGAGCCCAGGCTCAGCTCCCAGAGCCCCATCCAAATTACAGCCAGCCATTAAAAACTCCAACAGCTTTTCTACTCTCGCACAGGTCACGAAACATATTAAGAGACAAATCAGGGAGGGAGCAGGGTGCCCTGCTTGAAAGTCTCTCTGAGATGCCTGGTGAAGGTCTGCTCTCACTCCCTCTTCTGAGCAGAGAGCATGCTTCTGGAAGCTTCAGTAAATGCAGCATCCCTGATCAGACACTGGTACCACCAGTGTTACTTGCAACTGCCACAGCCCCCCAGGCTGGATTACCCCCTATCCAGTAGTACTAAGGAGAAGAAGAATGCACAGATAGGATGCACAGGATGGGTAGAAGGATGCATAGGATGCTCACACAGGATGCTTGGAGCACTGACTTGTCCTGCCTAGTGCTGCACATCCTTGGTTGTTGTTAACCTCAGAGAGAATTGGAGGCACACTGTTGGGCCATCTTATTCTGAACATGTGCTTTACACGTTCAGCCTTTGGCCTTGTTCTACTGCCACTGAACTTTTCTTTCCTATAGGGCTGGCAGCTTTAGGAGTCTCCTGTTCTGTGGACAGCACTTGGACATCATTTACTGCTTTTACAACCTCCACCTCTGTACCATGGGCTTTCCCCCTCTCCTCATACAAACCCAGTGCTACTCTTTCATTGTTGCAGTGTGTTGAGGGGTTTCTTCTTCTCCTCTTACCTTGGTCTTTACACAGAAGATTCCTCATGATGAAAAGCAGAGTAGAGAGTGGAGCAGCACAGGCTGGTGCAATAAGGGCCCGAGGTACCAGTAACCATGAGCACTGGGAAAGTGCATGGGCTGCTTGTCACAAAAAACTTCTGTGGACATTGACACTTACCTTTATGTTGATTTCTTTAGGTCCATTTTAAGTCTGAGCTGATTTGGTCACTCCAAATCCATCTGTTGGTCAATCAAGCAAGAGCAGGAGAGTAAACCACGCTCCTCCTCTGCAAAACCAGAAAGAGCATTCCCAGTTTGTGCAAAGCAACAGAGGCAGTGGGATTCAGAGCAGGAATGTGTTACTTACACCTGGTACCCAATCGGGGAGGAGATGGTTTTATGATTTCCAGTGTCCACTTAAATACAGAGCACGCAGACTTCTCAATAAACAACAATGTTCTTTCCTGTCTAACACGCTCACCTAGAGTCAAATATATCTTTCTCATGCACGCCTCAATGTCTATTCTCCTTTTGTGCCTCACAAGATTTAAAGATACGTGCAGTTCACTGTGCACACTGTATGACAGGTGTTTGTGAGGAAAGCCAAAATGACCTCATATGCGCTAGTCCTTCCAATGAGCCCTTACACTGTGTCAGCTTGAGGTGCTGCTGTTATATGTTCTGCCAAATCACAGATGGACAGAGCACACCTGCAGTCTTAATGGGTTTGCTTCTTGAATATCTGAGGATAGCTTTGGTTCACCCAAGTCCGGTGCTTACACCTAGGATAACCTCAGGATCTTAAGCAAATGCCTATCAAAACATCTCTTCAGGTAGCCACTGATGAGTGCCAATGTACAGCAGTTCATGAGATACCTCAAAGATTCACGTAGTCACTCCAGACTTGTTATATTTCATTGAAGTAGTCCTTAGGGTCACGTACAATTTTCCTGCATGACGTATCTGAAGGACCAAGGTAAAATTTGATATTCAGAATCCTAATGAGTTAACTTCCCCCATCTGTACATTAATGGCGAGTTTGAAAAGGTCAAGGCAAGTCAGAATTTTAGGAAACAATTGCTTGAAATAGTCTCTGGGCTATTGTGTTTCACTCGTGCAAGATAACTGGGCCAGAAGCTAGATTTTTACCTGGCCTTCACATCAACATTTTTACCTGATTATCTTCCAAACAGCTGCTATGTGTTATGTATAATTTACACACACTTTGTTCCAACACAAATTCTTCCATCATTGTGAGACCATTTCTAAGTCACGTTTACTGATGTTTCAATCTGAAGTCTGTAAAACAATGTCCCAAGTGATTTACAGGAAAGGACCCAATTCTTGTTCTTTTTGTTGATGCTGTGCCCATTTCGGCTCCTGACAGGATGTCTATTACTTTAAGTCTTCAAATATTCAGTATTTGCACTAGGACTTTGAATGGAAACTGTGATACATAGCTCACTGCACAGTACATTGCGTTGATTTTGTCAGCAGTTCCTTCTAAAGCCGGGCAAAACCCTGACTGCAATATCTAAGCTCCATTTCATTGAATCTTGTAGCCCCTTTTTACTCTTGGGTTTGAATGGATTAACTCTACCTCTTGTGCAGCCTGGCATGTCTTTGGGCATCCCCAGATTAAGTCTTTCAGTTCTGTACTAAAAATGATGCAGCCTACTTTTCTTCTCAGGACTCATCCCCACTGTGTGGAACAGAATCATTTACTTTGATGACATTCTTATAGGAAATTCCCAGCCAATAAAAAGTAAAACCACAGAAGCAAGCCAATGAAAGCATAACTACCTTCATCTTTAGCCCAATAACCTCTAGACACAAAATATTAAGGAATGCCCAGTCAATGATCCCTCGGTACTGCAAAAAGGATGTCAATAAGAGTGTCATTAAGAGGATCAATAACAACCTACAGGGAAGAATGGTGTTAGTCATCACTTTGGTGAAATGTTCTCATGATTCTAAGGTTTCTAAGAAACACCTATTTTGCTGGCACTGAATAACCATGCAGAAGGCATCTGCATTATGAAAGATTTGATGGTAAGAAACCTGAAAAAAATCTCAGCTCATCACTTATCACAGGCAGGAAACATCATAACTCCAGTAGGGCAGAAGCATTTGTATAGTCCACCACATCCATCAGCTGTATATTGCTCTAGTCAGGGAAGCCTGTCCTTGCCTCTAATCCTGTTGCTATGTACAATTTATCCTGCATGGGGTCCCTTTAGCTCGTTTTTCTTGGTTTCCATCACCTTTCCTTACTTGATGAAACTAAAGCAAAGTGACAGCACATAGAAACTAAACAGCACGACTGGGCTGGACCTCCGAAGGAAATGCCCTTTTCACTTAGCTTGTTTGAAGATGCAGCCACCTGGGAAGACGCCCCTGCATCTCATCACGTGTGTCCTTGCAGATGGCACAGCCTTTGCTTTCATACAGCCCTAAGCAGGAGCCCACAGAGTGACGCTACAGGAAACGGTGTTTGTGGCTTGGCTTCCCCACAGTGTCCCACAGCACCTCACTGGTTGGGTGGCCCCCACTGTCTGTGGCACTTGGCTTTTGTGCCACTGGGACAGCGCTGCATGGCGAGGACCTCTCTGGGTGACCAGAGGCCAGGCACAATACCAGGTGGCTAATGGGAGCCAATGTCTCATTCCAGATTATGGGGTCCTCCCATATCAGACCCTGAAAGCTGCAGGGGTTGGAATTAAAAGCCCCGCTGCTCTTTGTATGTACCATATAGAAAGCTTTTAGAAGAGTTTTTGGCCAAAGTCCAGCAAATGAATCCTACAATGGCACCAGCTACTTGAGGTAGGAAAGAAACATCCCTGTGGTTACACAGCTTCCTAAATTCCCCCAGGCTGTGGCTGGGAGGAACTGTGCAGGCATTCATCTGTCCCTAACAGTTATCTCCTCACCTGCAATTATAAGCCAATTTTAGAAGCTTCTATATAAAGGCAAATGAAGAACTGAAAGAATTAAAAATCACCCCACTTACCTGTGCTGCTTAGAGCTTCCCTAAACCCCTTCACCCCTGTGGGGAAGGTAAGCCATGAGCGAGCTTCGCACACCCTTCGGAGATTTCATAAGATGTGAATGTGGAGAAGAAGAAATGCTGTTTCTCGAGTAGATCCAAGCAAGACTAGACACTTTTCTGCTGCGAATTGAGGTAGAGCTATTGATTTCAGTCAGCAGCCAACAGGCATGGGGTAAATGTTGCCACTGGTGCCCAGTCCTGACTCATCTGCCATTATTCTTCAGGCCTGCACTGAGCTGAAAATAGATGTAACAACATGGGGAAGCAACATGAGGAAAGAGGCAGCAAAATGTGACACACAATCCTGCCCATTATATTACACATTCTTACTGCTGACTTCAGAGTCAATTAACGAAGCTTTATCTGGGTGTCTGACCCCAGCAATGACCCTCCTAAGTATTAAGCACAACGCAGACCCCATTGCCCCACAGACTCCCACATACGTATATAATTGCCCTAAATTGAGCAACAGACGTTAAAAGTCCATTGGTAATTAAAACGCACATGATGCTCCACAGCCCACCGCCTCCCAGTCATGCACTGCCCACCCTGCCAACCATAAGCTTAGCTCCCAGCCCCTGATACAAGTCCCATGCTTCCACATTTTTCAGCATACTGCTCACATTAATTTTACAAGATCTCTGCATAGGTCTGAAAGTTGCTCTAAGCTTAATCACTTACAGGGCCAACAGCACATGCAGCTCGATTCTTTTATAGCTCAAAAGTGTGTTTCTGTGTTTGCCCTCTTACCCTCCTCATTTCTTTATTCGCTACAATTAAATTAATGAGTGAGACCTCCTGAATCCCAACTCTACAATTTTGACTGCAAGCCTGGGCTACACGCAGACTTCACAGGCTTGCTCTATTGTCTGGCCTTGAAGGCCAGCTCAGGGATCCAGTCTGCAACCTTGATATTGCTGCTTACCGCGTCCACTTATATCATCGATAACATCACAAATGGGAATGGCAGGAAAAAAAATACGGGAAGAAGCTGGTTCGAGACCTTTGAAGAAGCTGAAAGTACATCTCACAAGCAGTTTCTGCAGGACGAAAACCCAAGAGATTTGAACAGACATCGGGCAGCCTCTGCCAAGTAACCAAGCACTGGCAAAGTATGCACAAAGAATACCCATCTAAGCTGAATTTCACTTGTTGGTGAGTGAGGAAAGAGGGACTACGAGAAAGAGTTAAGAATTTCCTTGTCTGACTGCTGCTGACCCTCCATTAGTCACTGAAAACAGCGCAGCTTGTAATGGGATCTTGCGGCTGCCACGGCTCTAGGAAAGCCATTTTTATGAGGCTGCAGCCTGATGGCTCTGGTGAGTCACACCTCATGAAAGAATAAACGCAGATTTGAGAGCAGCCTGTGCACGGGCCCCGGGGGCCTCCCTCCCAGAGGAGCACTGCCAGCGGCTGGGAGCAGGTCCACCCTGGGCTCAGAAGACCAGCCCAGAGCTGCTGGAGGTGCTGCCGGTTCGCATGCACTTGGTGTCCGGGAGCACAAGTGGAGCCGTGTTCACAGAAAGGGGGAGGAGGGACAGAGAGGCTGTTTCTCAGCATGGACTTGGACTCATTTGCAAGCAACCAGCTCAGAGAGCACAGCTGCCATTGTAGTCATGTTTTTCTCTCCCTTACTATGGTTTACTGTGGCACCCACGCTAAACTACCCTAACACCCAGAAGAAAAGAACAAATATAAAACCCCAACCACCGCCCTGCTGCTCTCACCATCAAAACCATCTCAGAACCTCATGCTACTTGAAGGGCTTGGATAAGCAGTACAATCTACATTGAATTCATTGTAAACATCAAATGATGTGATAACTTTTACTCGTGGTGGCTCCAAGGTGAGGGCATTATCCATACCTAGAATAAATATAACTTCTTTCCTAAAAGAAATCTCTTTCTCTGCTACTTTTGTGTAGCATATATTAAAAAGATGGATTTTGGTTTTTAGAGGGACTTAATCCCATAACACCTGAAGGATGAATATGAAAGAGGCCTTAAACTATTTAACCATTATGGAAAACTTTAAATACTTCCATAGAGGTCAACTGATAGAATTCAACCAATTTCTGCTGATGACTTGAGCAGAGCAAATATCCCTCCATCTTCAAGAATGACAAGAAGGAAAATCTAATGGAATACATGTTGTTTGATCTCATCTTAGTCCCTAGGAAGGTGATGGAGAAAATCGTCCTGGAAAGCATTTCCAAATGCATGGAGAATAAGAATGCAGTTGAGAATAGTCAGCATGGATTTATGAAGGGGGAATCTTGCTTTGCCAACTAATGGCCTTCTACAGCATCAGACACTTCCTTCGTATGTCTGAACTCAGTTTGGCACTCCTTGCTCATCCAGACAGGCCTCCTGCCACTTTTGCTTCACTTCCTACACTTTGGGATGGTCCTTTCCTGAGCACTCACCTCTCCAAGATCCCTCTGCTTTCTGGGGCCATATTCCACAGGATTCTTTCAAGCAGATGTCTGAAGCGGTTACATTTTCCTCTCCTGAAACCCAGGGCTGCTGACATGCTTTTTGCCCTGCTCCCTCCCTCTTAGGGTCTTCAACTCCTCAGCCTCATGGTCGCTGCAGCCAAGGCTTCCTCCGATGTTCATGTCTCGAACCAGTTCTCCATTGTTCATACTAAGAGGTCCAGCAAAGCACTTTTGTCCCTCGCTGGACACTTGCTTGTACAGGATCATACCTTTGCTCAATACTGTTCGGTGTCAATGGATATCTCCCTGTAAATATTGTTCTGAGCTTGCAGCAGTGACAGTGAAAGCTGTTCGCACTTAGGTATGAATGCCAGGGAGACACATGCTGCATCACTTTGTTTCCTGACAGTACCAGCCTAATTCTTAAAATGAGCCTTTTGGCACAAATCACCACAATTGCACTGACAGGATATTTTATCATCACTGTTTAAAATGGGATGTTTAGTAAAAACTCTGCCCGATATGTCTTTATAATTGTTCACACTAAAAATCAAATAAAAAGTAGGTGTTAAGGCCCTGATTCAGAAAAGCACTAAAAATTCCCTTTAAAGCTCTTTTTAATACCGATCTGAGTTTGGCAAAGTACTAAAGTTAGCATGCTCAAGCCCTCTGCCTAATGTCAGGTTAATTCTCATAGGAGTCAAGATGAATGTTTGCAAATACGATTTTACAGCCTTCATTCATCTCTACAGTGAGAGACCAAATACGCTTCAAAATATCAGCTCTGCAACACTATCAACAGAAAGCAATAATTTTGCCTGCCCAGACTGAAATAGCGATCAGAGCCTTCGTTTCCAAGGATGGGTTCTCAAAGCTCCTCGAACACAAGGCATTTTTTAAGGCGCCTGAACGTGACCTCCCAAAAAACCAAAGGCAATGAAAATCACTAAATAGCTTTGAGAAGCTGTCTGTAACTTCAGAGTCGCCTCATTTTTAACTGTTGAAAATTGGAACCTCCACGTTATACTGGCACATGCTTTTACATTTTCCCTAGAAACAGATGGAATAATGTTGCTCATCCTATGCCAACACCATGTTGTTACATAGTCTTTATTAAAACTGCCTCAGGGCAAAAAACTGCATGCACAAAGGCAAGGGGTGGGGAAAGCTGGCAACTCCTCTGGACTTTCAGACTCGAGTTCTTGATCTCTCAGCCAGCTCTGTGCATCATCAAGAAATAACCATAGCAACGTGAAGGGTACAGAAGCTTGGGTGCAGTGCTGGGTACTGGATGAACCGTGTCCCCGAGACCCCTGCACTGCCCAAGGTAGCTGAGACACCCTAATATAAAGAGAGAAGAGGAGAAAGGGAATGTGTACAAAGTGAAGGAAACCAAGCGTCACAAAATAAAGAAACAGAGAGAAGTATGGGAGGAATGAGAGATTTAAAAGAAATAATAGAACTGGGGAATTAACAAGAGCTTTTCTTTAAATCCAGGAAAAAAATGTTGAAAAAAAAAAGGAAAAGGAAAATGAAAAAAGGAAAAAGAAAAAAGAAAAAAGGAATAAAGGGAAAAAGGAGAAGAAGGAAAAAAGGGAAAAAAGGAAAAAAAAAAAAGAAAAAAGGAAAACAGGAAAAAGGAAAAAAACCCCAAATTTTCCTTTCCTATCTTGCTCAGAAATTCATCCCAGTTATGACAAATGGCACGTGGAGCAGATTGGCATCTATGTGTACGCATACATGTCTTAAATACGAGCTTCTAAAACATGATCCAAAGCCATTGAATTAGAAGAAACAATTTCCATTTGGCTTTGGTAGATTTTGGACCAGGTCCCCAAACTTTGTAAATTCGGCTTTGAAAGAAGAAAGGGACAATGAAACGCCAGATCGATTCTCAGTCTGGAAAAAACTGAGCTGATTTATGGGGGGGGGGGCAAAAGAAGGGAGAGGAAGGGACAAACCAAAACCCCCACAACTTTTAATCTTCCAATCATGGAAATGCCTTCAATTAACTAACATTGATTTCCTTTGCCTATATTGAGGATTTTTATATCCCAAAAGGAAGCAGTAAAAACATTTCCATGATAACCATAAAAATCACTGGAGAGAAAATAAAGTTTTCTATTTCATTACCTTTTCTGTGAGGTAATCAATTACAAAAGAACAACAGCGCAGGTTCAATTAAGTAAATGAATGAAAAGGAATTAAAAGCCACAGGGGATCTTTATTTTACTTATGTTCAAGTAGGGTCCGACTCCAGGCCTCATTGCCTTGTTTGTACCATATAACGGGCTTTAATTTCTTGTGAAACACTCTGTCAGCATTAGCTGATCATGATTAGGAAAATGGGGTCAGAGAAAACTGAGCTACTCAAAATAGCTTTTCCCAAGCGGAACCTTCCCTCCTCTTTGCTTCTCTCCAAATGCGATTATCCTGAGCTCCCAGCACATAGCAAGATAGAAATGAACCGCTTGGCAAAACAAAGGCCCTTCCTCTGAAACAGAAGCTAACACTGAACGTTCTGTCCCAATGCAGCAAACACCATGCCCACCTTTAACCACTTACATCTTCCACTGACTTCAGGTTTAGCAGCTGCTGAAAAAAGCTCTCCGCGTGTTGCAGAACTGCAAATCCGCACTAAGTGGCGAGAGATTCGCTTAAAAAGGAAATACGATCATTTATTTTTTTTAGAACTTGAAAAAATATAACTGTGGTTTGGTCTCGGGTTTCGTATTTTGAAGTCTGAGTTCTTATTTTAGCCAAATAACTCATGACTTCATTAGTTAGCTTCACATGGGCAAAAACAAGGCTCCTGGAGACATGCGCAGCATTAAATCTGTGCAGATAGCTGAATGGAAAAATTCAGAGGAACTGGCACCTATGGGATGCTTTGCCAGTGGAAAGCAGTTTTGTGTGAATATTGGTGTCAAATATACATACATGCCAGTGCACGCATCCATGGAAATCACAGGAAATCAGGGGGTCCACTGAAGGCAACGGCAGAAGTCTGAGAGACTCCAAGGATGCCATGGTTTCATCCACAGCTGGGCTGGGACTCATCACCTCTAAGCCCCGCAGTTGCAGTCACTTGTCCCAGGCACACGTGTGTGACTGGGGTGGCACCTCGAAGGGGGACTGTCCCTCTGGCATTGTGTGAGGGATCAAAGGGACCAAATGCCTTTTGGTCTCCCCAGTCTGGTCGTGAACCCACAAGGCTCCTGCTCAGCTTCAGCAGGAAACTCTGGCATCTCCGTCCCTTCTATGGTTCACTGTCCCCCTCTGCAGCAGGGACCCTCAGGGCTCTGACCCAGCCTCCTTCCCACCCTTACAGACGCCAGCTGAGGAAGGCCTGAAGGCAGGAAAGCACCGGCACCCCTGTTATGGCAGCTGAGAGTCCACCAAGCAGTGCACTTAGCCACAGGGAGAAAAAGAGAGCCTGTCCCATCACGTTTCACGAGCAATGGGTACATCTGCGCTTTTCACCAAGAGCTGCCCCTCCAAAGGGCATGGGATGAAAAATCACTCTCAGAAATCTCTTTGCAGAAAGATAATTCCGTATTGCTCATAAATCAGGACACTCCGTTTCACTGCCAAGACATTCAAATTCATTTTCTGGGATGCTCGCTTCTCACTCCTTCAGGCTAGGTTTAATCAAGTAATCTCCCCGCAAATCCCAGCTCCCCTGCCATTTGCAGTGCAGTGGGTCTTGTTTAGAAATTCTTAGAATCGGTGCATTCCTGCTGCATGACAACCCTCCCATCTCTTCCCTTTCAAAAGCAGCAAAATGGAAATCGGTCCCTTCTCCAAGTTTATCAGAAGGGCAGCCAAGCACTGATGTTATGCAGTAAGATCTTGAACTGGGAACTAGGCAGCTATTTTAATCAGCGGGCTTATTTCACGTCTGTCAAGGGCAGTATATTTAGCACTGGACAAGCTCTTTCTTCACTGCACCCCTGATGTAAAAAAATGACCCAAGCACAGCATCGCTCAGATGGGCTCTCATGCGCTTTGCCTAACCCCTGGAACACAGAGTTTAGATGACACACCAGCTATCAACAGGGCCAGGGTTTCAAAAGTGCAAAGAAGTGTCCGTGCAATGTAGAGCCAGAGCCACCACTGCTCTTTAAGCAATCATAGCTATTTAATCACGCCTTCTGGGCACCATCAGATTATTTCAGTGAATCACTGGGGTCAAGGCACCGAAATAAAATAAGCTTTTATCACTGCTTATCCGCCCAGAGTAAAGCATATGCGAAAGTGATGTAAGTGATGATTTCTGAGTGACTGACAGTAAACAGAGGAGGAGAGCTCTCCTGCTGCACTGAGACAGAGCGTGAGCCAGACAGATCTTCTTTAAGGTACCACTTCCCAGCCACACCACCAGGCAAGCCAGCATTAGTCCCGTCCTGGGGCACCAAAACAAGCAGAAGGGTTTTGGAAAGAGCTTGCTTCCAAACTACCTGTCCTTACCACACGGCAAAGGTGAGAACAACTGGGTGGGGACCGGTCTCTGCTAAAAATCAGACTTTTGTTTAGGTGTTGAAATGGAAATGGAGCAGATGCGAAAACAGGATCCTCAGTGAGTGCTGGCAGCGCAAACGGCCTGCAGCAATGACTGGGGTTTGTCCAGTTTTAGCTAGGGCAGTACAAAAAGTCATCCCATGCCTCAATGCTTAGCTATAAACACTAAAAAAGTAGATTTAGCCACCAGAAACAAACTGCTGCTATAGCAAGCAGTTCTCTTCCTTTTTATTCAGCCATTTGTATAACAAAGGGATTCAAGATGAAGACATTATTGTCCAACGTGCTCCAACCATCTGAGTCAAAGATACCAGAGATGTTACCTCACACAACCTGCCACACACCTTGCATCACCAGCTGGAGCTGTAGGCTACAGCAGGAAGAGAAGATGCCTGTGCTACCATCGCCAAAGCTCTCTGCAGCCCTGCGCTGCCTGCAGGGACTACAGCTTGTCTGCTGCCGCTCAGGCCACAGAGCTGGCTCCAAAAGTCAAGGTAAAACAGAAGTACTTGGCACTTCATTATCTTCATCCCCTCACCGGCAGCGGGGAGCTTGGATCTGGGACCTCCTGCAGTCAAAAGTCTACAGTCTAAGAGCCTTTTAGACTTGCATCATATTCACAGCAAAGCAGGGACAGGAAGGACCACCTTCTGTGCTCATGTCAGTTGACTGCCCCTGAGAGGACTTCTCAGAATGGCTTTAGAAGAGTAGTACGAAAACACTGAAACACGATGAAATCTGGACCAGTTACCACCAGACAGGAGTCTGCAAGGACTGTGGTACACTGCCAACATCTCCGCTCTTCGGCTTTGTTAATGGAAGGGGAAAAAGCCAAGTTAGGCGTTTGTGTCCCAGATATGCCAGTGAACCAGCTGCATAGTAAGGCTGAAATGATATTACCTGTTCATACACCTCACAGCCACCGCCGCCCAGGGACTGCTCCAGACTCACCCAAAGCAGCCCTTCAGGGTGCCCCAAACTACACAGGGGCCTTGGGGGTAACCCCCAGACAGAAAACGCAGCAGAATAAAACAAACCAGCCCCACCTCACATGCCTCCTGCTCTTATCACAAGCCACCACATGCTCTGTAAGAGCTCACGACAAATCCCAAGGGAAAATGCTTCGATGACCCTCAGAAGCTTGTCGTGCTCCAGGGCGCTGAGAGCAACAAAAATCCCATCTGTCGCTGGGAGGCGAGGAGGAAATCCCATCCTGATCCAATTACCAATGCCACTGGGAGCACAACAATCCAATGTGACAGGCTGGCAAAGCACCTCTCCTGCCCTTCCCAGCGCAGTTCCATCCCCAGCCTTCTACTGAAGGGAAGCAGCAGCACTTGCCCCTTGCCATCCCTTTGCCTCACCTGCTGCAGCACGAGTTCCAGCATGGCCCTGGCTCTGGCCTGTTGGAGGTCTGCAATGCAAACCTGTACCACTTCTGCTGTTTAACATCCTCCCACTCCCCTGCTCCCTTCTTTTCCTGCACATCAGCTCCACGCCACACGCTTCTCACTTTGCAGCTCTGTCTTTCCTTTCTCTCCTTTCCCATGGCCCATCTTGTTTCCTGCCCTCTTTGCCTACACGGGCCACAGTTCTGCAGCCACAGGAGTCACCCTTCACTGCTGGATCCTCTTCGTATGAAAGTGGAACACAAAGTGACACCCACATTTCAGTGCCAGGTTTTACTGCAGCTGCAAACTACAGTTTCAAGATTAAGAACTGGTGTCCTATGTTCTTCCTCCAACACCCATCAAACCTGAAGTTATCTTTAAAACAGTATTTCACTGGGAAGAGGTATAGCACAAGCTATGGAAAATACCATTTCCTCCATTAACTGCCTGTGGAGCAACATTCTTGCCATAATCTGCCTGCAGATGTACCGTAAGTATTGAGAAAGAACTCAAGAGACTCAAAAGAACCAAGAAATAACCACTTTCTGGGGTACAGAGTCAGCTTGTTTGTACAAACCGCATGGCTCACTAAAACAGACTTGCCTCAGACTTGCCAGCCAGGCGATACGAGCTATTGATGTACGTCTGGAAAACATTTATGCTAAAAACTATGGTTGCAAAAAGAAGAGCAAGTAAGCAGCTGATCCAGCTGGCGTGCAAGTGGGGCACAATATTCACCAGCACAAACATGTTCATCAGCACTACCACCTAGTGCTTCTGGAGAACAATAGGTACCCAAGGATCTTCATGACCATCAAGCAGCTGAGTTCCCAGCAGCCTCAATGATAAATATTATTCCTGTCTCAAGTAAACCAGGAGAGGGTGTTTAACCATCTCTCATTCCACCTGACACAGCGACACCGCAGCTTTTGCCCTGACACACGCTGAGATGGGAAGTGAGACATTTAAAGCCTTTGATTTCAACTTGTATTTAAACAGAGCACACCCCAGGACCTCGTCGAACCCCTGGTGCTGGGTAAAAGAATGCACAGCAGAACCTGCAGCATTGGGAAGCAGAACAAGCGTGCATCATTATAAAGGTACGGTGCATGCTCCCTGACATCCCTCCTTTGCTTAAGCAAGCTCTGCAGGTTACTGGAGATGCACTGCTCATGAGTACTGCTGAGCTCCTATGCTCTTGGGTCTTTCCCTTCTACACAGCCACCTGTTCTCATAAAACTCAAGGAATTTAATGTTTTACTCCTGCCTTAAGAGTGGCTGAAAAGACAGACCAACGCAACATAGAATTATAGTATCATAGAATAGTCAGGGTTGGAAAGGACCTTAAGATCATCAAGTTCCAAACCCCTGCCATGGGCAGGGATGCACCTCACACTAAACCATGCCACCCAAGGCTCTGTTCAGCCTGGCCTTGAACACTGCCAGCAATGGAGCATTCGCAACTTCCCTGGGCAACACATTCCAGTGCCTCACCACCCTTACAGGAAAGAACTTCTGCCTCATATCCAATCTAAACTTCCCCTGTTTAAGTTCGAACCCGTTACCCCTTGTCCTATTACTATAGTCCCTAATGAAGAATCCCTCCCCAGCATCCTTATAGGCCCCCTTCAGATATGGGAAGACTGCTATGAGGTAGCCAGACAAACTCACGTTTCCTTGAGAAACCAGGCTAGTAACAGCCTGGTAAGGACCCATAGCCTTCCCTGGCTTTGGAATAAAATAATTACTATAGGAATTGCTGTATTAGTGCACACCTTAATGTGGTAGGAGAAACCAGCTCCCAGATCCCATATCACCATGGAAAGGTTGAAGGCAACATCTAGTGAGATCTAAATCAGCATCTGCCCTTTCCAGAAATGTCCTGACACCTGCTCTGCCAGCAGGGCATCTGTGATCCCTCACTAGCCCAGTAGACCCTAGTCACACTAGTTTTTCACTGTAGGTTTTGCAGCCCTTCAACAACCCTACATTAGACTGTTTTAAAAGGAACAGATAACTATGAGTCATACCATCAAAAGGCACGATTTGGCTCTAAGTCATAAATGCTGTGTTGAGTTCCTTGATGGGCAAGGTCTGTTAGTGTGACCCGGTTCCTTCTTGTCCCCCCTACTCCCATAACATAACAGAAAGAAAACCTCCCTAGCTACTTGATTTCATACAAATGCTACTTCTTTGTTTCAGCAGAGCTTGGCCAGCTTTGGAACCCAAGACCAGCTTTGTGCCCACCCTGCTCAGGCTTTCTAGCAATGACTTTGTTCCAGTGTGCTGTCACCCAGCCTGTGGGATAAATGGAAACTTCAGTGTTTATGAGTTTTCATTTTCAGTGCTCAGAGTATTTTCAGTGTTGACTCACAGAGTGATTTTTAAAGGAATAATTGCTTCCAGATGTCATGCATATTTTGCTCTGAAGGAATACTGCAATCTTTGTTAAGGTTACAGAGCTGGAAAGACTGTTTCCCCCTATCTGGGGGGCTCTCTTGAGAGCATTTGGGAACACTGTGTCCCATGTGGATCCTACAAATGCAGGTAAGAGCAAGACCCAAGGTCTCTGAAAAACATGCTTGGTTGGTGACACGCTTTGTAAAGCCAAAATGTTGAGTGTGTGTCAGTGATTCAAGTTTAGATTTGCCCTGTAGTGAGAACATTGTGTTGGGGCGATGCAGTAAGACCCAGTTAAAACCAGACATTCCTAGAAGACCTAGATCTTCAGTTTTATAGGAACATCCTTGGACTAGATGCAAACACACTTTGGACGATGCCAAGTCCTCTTTGACTTCCTTGTGTAAAGGATAGGAAAAGATAGAAATTCTCGAAGAAGAGGCACGGGGGGGAATAAAACATTGCCACTGGAGACACGTTCAGTCTTGGCTGGTTTTGGTTGCACTTCTTCAGTTAGCTAATTTCTGGGCTTTCTCTCTCACTCTTAAAATACGTGTGCACATATCAGAGTAAGGTAAAGAATTCATATAAAATGGTTCAAAGAGAAGGTCAGAGCACATAAAAATACAATATTTTCCCTTCTGGGAATCAGCAGTTATATTATCCAAACTTGGAGAGCATGATCTAAATTATTCCTGAGCATCTTCAAAGTTGCATCTGCTTGGGTGCTGTGCTTACAAGAGCTGCACTCTGTCACACTATGTGTTACCTAACGAAGGCTCCTGAATCCATTATCCTAAATTTCCAGTTCGAGAAGGCGTTATCTCCATTAACATAACTGCTTACTGAAAGGCAGATGTGTTCTACACATCTGGCACAACAGAAGCATGAGCAAGATTTCATGTGAGGCCTGCTAAGAGGAAACGTAGATAGGAAGAGATCACCTGCTCAGGACACGTTGGGAAAGTGTGTTTGGACATAGATCAGCTAAAACACTCATACCAAGACAAGAATGACTGATGACAACAGAGCGGTTGCAGTTTGTTAGCTTTGAAGTCCTGCAGGTTTTCTTATTTGCAAAGAAACTTTGTATTGCATCGATTAGGGTTGCTGAAAGTTGCTGGAAAATGTTGAACAGCTGAAAGTGAAATGTGGCAGCTTTGGGGGAAAAAATAACAGTTCATGGTTATCAGCCTCTTGATAACAGAGAGCTTTAGTAAGATTTACATGTACTATTTCAACCTCTTCCGCCATGAAATGATCTGTTTCCTATTTTTAGAGCTATTTTGGTTCTATGAAATACAGTAAAACCCATCCTGCACCATTGGATTGGTAAGATTTATGAAGTTGCCTGGGTTTTTTTCCATCCTGTATCAAGAAAAAAGATCAAAATTGCAAAGCACGAATGAAAAATTAAATGATCTCATTGCTCTACAACTAAGAGTGGGTGGTGTTGAAAACTACTGTCCTAATAACACAGGACAAGACTGACAGCACTAAAAAAAGGGCTAGAAAGAAAACACAGCTAGAAATAAACCATCCTCTGCATCACAGCACTGCTTAATAGGTAGGAAAATATGTTCCTATTCCCACAGAAATAGATTATACAGAACAGCATCATTTTGTGTACAACGCCTACTTCAGAATGGCCCAAGAAGCTGTAATACCTAAAATAACAACCAAGCTTGTGTCCATATTCCACAAAACTCCAAATTTCATTCTGATACTACAGCATGAGAGCAGTTATAAGGACATGCTAAAATACATTGAAGAATTCAAAGAAACACAGATTTAACTTAAAGGCTTAACTGAGTAAGTCCCAAAGACCTCCAGGATCGCTTAGGTCTGTGTTTAAGGGATTCCTTGAATAGGGCAAATTAATTTTAGTTGAAGGCATGCGAAGCTGAAGCTCTACAAGACTTACAATACTGATGGGAACGGGCTGTCGCCACCAAATCTGCACCCCGAAATGCACTTACTATCTTGCTGTCTGAACACTAAGCAATTAAAATATTAAGAGTTTGAGAGATGATATTCTAAGTATTCAATCAAAGAATTAAGGTCCTTTCCAACCCTAACTATTCTATGATTCTGCGTCGGTAGGGCCACCTGTTATCACAAGCTGCTCGGTATGTGTCTTCACATTATCTTATTTTCAACTGCCTCTAACTTTGTCAAGATATAGACTTTTTTCTAGATCAATGTCTGATACAATTACATATTTCTTTGCTATCAATGAAGATGTCTCAGTCATCACCAAGATGAGATTCCAAAGTGTACTTTTTGCCCAGGTTGAGGTTGCCCATTATTTTGTTGAATAGCCTCATTGCTTCCAAAGTAAAGCCGGGGGCTGCGATTTGCCACAAACTACCGCAGTCAGGAATGCCCATTTGGCATCCCCACAAACGTTATCCCAAACCTGATCAGGCCCTGAGCCTGGTGAAAAGTGAATCACAGGCCCAAGAAACCCTTGTCTGAAGGTGAAAGGGCTGGATTTGCTGGCATCCAGCTGCACTGGCACATTGCTCAGCTCTTCTCTGCATACAGCACAGCCACAGGCTTTGTTGCAATGTACAATACAAGGGACTGAATTTACACATCATTTAATCTCATTCTTTCAATTCTGATATTCCCTAGTGCTTGGGTGCTTCAAGTCCTTTTAAGACGAAGGACATGAAGGACACAAAGCCATCCACAAAGCCTTCATACAAAAGCACCACCAAAATGCTCCTCTAAGTACCTGCATTTCAACTAAAAGCAACACAAAACAAGGGTAATAAACAGTCCACAAAGAGGAAAAAAATCAGTTTCCTTTTCCTTTAACAGCCAAAGGAGCTACACATTAGGACAGCCCATGCTGACCATGGCCCATGCTTGTGTAACAAGCATAGGCTTCATGTTAGAGGTGCTTCCACAGGCCCCATAAGCACAAGCAGTGCCAGGACATTGCCATGGCTCATTACTGGGGATAAACACTGCTTTTACACATTTAAAATAATACTTGGTACTACTCATTTACAGCTCCACCATCAGGTGCTATTGGAAGAGGTGCTATGTAAAGACCCAATTCAAATTAACTGTTAGGCTCATTTTAAAAGTAAGGCTTCACTTTAAAACAGCACTAAGTCTTGATAGCATCCAAATCTTGCAACATGACTAATTTTAAGCAGCAGAAATCCTATGAGATCTGGTATTTAGCAAGATTTCTCATCCACATGCCTTCCAGCTTGAGAAGCAATTCAGAACCACAGCGATGGGCACGCATCCAGCTTTAAAGATACGACATGGACTAATCTCTATTTTAATCCCCCCTTCTCTCCCGCTGAGTATTTTAAAACACAAGTTTTTGGCTTTGAAATTTCTGACTTTATCACTCAAAGTCTGGAGCTGATACCTCTTGGTTCAGTTGAGAATGAAACCATTAACGACCTTACCTGGCAATTAGCTTTCCCTGCTCTCTGACTTGCGTGAAGAACAAGGCGCTGTCCTGCCCAGCCAGTGTGGATCAGCAGTGCTGGCAGCTGGTGGAGGACAGAGACTGCTGTCCCTTAGGGCCCATGTCCCTCTGGGATATCCCTTTCTCCAGCTGTGGCCTCCAGAGTCTTCTTACTGCACCGGAACATCTCAGAAACCCTCTTAACCTGTGTTTGCCCGGGTGGAAGCAGTGATTTGAGCACTGAGACCACCAGGTCAAACCATGGACATCATCGACATCCAGGCACTGGATAAAAGAACAGTGCTGACTTCTCTATGTTGGCACTCCATATTCCAGCTTGAGGCTGATGGAATACCTTTAACTACCCTTCGACACAGTGTAGTAGCAGCTTGCTTAGATTGAGTTAGGTTGCGATGGGGATTAGCTCTTTCCTATATGATGCAGGACACAACAGGACTTCAACAACCTGTCAAAGCCTCTGAGCTTTTCTGCAATGCAGTAGGCTAAGTTGCAGAGGAGCACAAGAGTCCCAAGGATGTGTCAGTGATTCAGTGCACCGAGCTCTGAGCAAACATGCCCAGTGGATGATGCATCCCAGTGATCTGACAACAACCCTGCCTGTGCAGCACCAAATTGCCCTGGATTGGCTTCCCTGGCTTATTCGTCAGCCCCCTGCAAACCAGTGGCAGGGAGAGGAGCTTGCTTTTCCTGACACCATCCCGCTGCCAAACATCAGCATCCCTCTGCATGGTGGCCCATGTGGGCAGCAGCCTGCCTCAGATTCACCCCCTGAGCAGCACCAGTTGCAGTGAAAGGTGGTGGGAGCAAGCAGGGCAGGGGTGGGAAGCAAATCTGTGACACTTGTAGAAGGCTGTGCCATCAGGAAAATAAAATAGGATGTTTCAGTTGGAAGGACCTACAGTGATCATCTGGTCCAATGGCCTGACCAAACAAACTGCCTGACATACCAAATACTAAGCAGCAGCCTTATTTCTGGTATTTCCTCCCTTTTAAGTCCCAGAACTTGCAAACAAACTTACTCAAAGTATAAGTTTGCATGAGTAATTTATTAGATTATTTGAAGTCTTTCTCAGTGCTGGAGGGTGAACATGATGTCCTTATATCTTGATGCTTATAAGTAATTCAGGACACGGCAGAGCTCTTCACTGAAAACTACTGCAGCCTTTTCCAGAGCTGGTTTCCAACCCTTTCCAGGACAGCTGCACAAGATAACGTAGAAATGAAAAGCAAATCACGCTGATCCATATTCCATGACTTGCCAGCTGCTGCCAGGGCAGAGGCATGAGTGGTCCTGGCAGGGAGGGCAGAGCCTCAGCTCTGGAGGAGCCAGGTCTGCATGGTGCTAGTGCCTGTAGCCAGGGCTCAGGAAGTACCATTTCCTATCCCAGGCAAAAGGATGCAGGGACTCACTGGTTTGGCCACTGGGAAGAAGCCTGTGGTGCGATGGGGAGGCTGCTGCACCCCAAGTTTGGGGTGGGTGAGGAAGGCACAGCATGGCCGAGCTGGAGATGCTGATACTCCACAGGCATCTCCACCCCTCTTGATAGCTAGGTGCACCCACCTCTCCCCTGCACCATGACAGCAGAGGTAACAATGGGCACTAAGGGAAGCAGTTGGCTGTGATCAAAGCAGCAAGCTGGTGGACAGCAGTTTCAACAAGCTGACTTACCAAGAAAGCCCTAGAAAGGGGCAGTGGTGAGGCCTCCGTGTCAAAAACGCCGGCTCCCCCTCTAACAGCGCAGCCACTCGCACACCTCTCCTCTTGCTTTTTCATGTGGCCTGTAGATTGATCCTTCACCTCCATCTCCTTCAAACCAAACGTGCCGAGTGAAAACGAAGGTTATCAGGAACCATTCTTTTCTCCCCCTAGAGCAAATGAGACAGCTGAGGTTACATTTCCTTTGAACACTGATGAGCCACTACCACGTGTAACGTAAAGCAGCTGGCTTGACACGTTTCCCCATGAGGAGGTGAAGCAGCAAAGCCAAGCACCGTGTGCAGGCAGGTTTACCCCCCGGGAAGTCACCGCTACCTCTGTGCTCATAGAAGCTATAGAGCTGGGTACCCCTCTTATTCACTGCTCATTTGGATGCATCCCCCAGGTCCTTCGGGTGGGTTTCCTTTAGGGTCAGAATGAACAAGCTATAGCAGCGATACTCACAGCTTCAGGCTTGGGTAGGGGTTTTCTGTGTATGCACCAAGTGTAGCAACTGGAGCTCTTAGACCAGTAGGAAAAGCATTTGCAATGTCTTTATCATCGCACCCACACACTACAAAGCCTGTCCTTGGCTGGAGGTGGGCTAGTGAGAAAAGCACAGCCCACTCTGCTTGCAGAAAGCCTTTTGCATCCCGTCGGCATCACCTAATTCCATTGATTTCAATCCTGCAAAGCTGAAATGAAAGATGGTTGTGTTGGCTCTCAGCCTGTCACAGGTAACAAGACAGTCTGTTGGGTTGCATTTGGAGCTCTCCACAAAGTAATTGCGCTGAAAGACCTCTACACTATTGCCACACCAATGGTAATTGCTTAAAGCATTAACAGAAGTGCTCTGCGCAGGACCTCAAAAAAGAAGGGAGGGGAACATACCAGAAACTACAAACTTCAACACCGTGCAAAGTGTTGGCCGGTGTATTTTATGCCTACTTGTGCCTTGACGTTACTTGTGGAGTCCATTGATTACAAAAACATGTTGAATTTTGCCTGTGATCAAACACATGATGCGGCAGCAAGCAGCGCACCTCAGGGAAATGTCACAGTTTTGGGGATGGTGAGTGGGCAGCACAGCTCTCAGCACATGAATTAACACCACCATTCTTTAAACATCCCAGCTTTCCCATTGCCTTGCCATGCTTTTTCAGTACAAACACTAGCTGTCACGATCAGCACCCCTGCTGCAACATCTCTGCCTGCATCCTCGCAGAGCATCCCCATGGCTCACTCACAAACCTAAGAGCGGGACTGTTCTTAACACTTATAGGCCAGCGGCTGAAAAGTGCCCTTTAGCCCAAGTAAAAAGCAGCATCTCACCCCAAAAGCAGCCACCAGGAACGTGCATCCAAAGGTATGCTCAGGAAGCACCTTCCGGAGGCTTTGTTGCTGCTGCGGTACCTATGGCCAGGGTCTGACAGCAAAGCCACGCACCAGCACACATTGAGACCCAAGCTGACCGCTCAGAGGAAACAACCAACCTCCAAACCATTTTGAATTGGGCAACTTAACGTAGGCCCCAGCACAGAGCAAGTTAAGGCTGGCAGGTTACAAAACCCTCACAAACCACGTTTGATATGGTCTGCTGCGACACCAGACCACAACGCGGGGCTTGAACTGCAAAGGAGGATGCTGGTAGGTGAACTCCCACAGTGACTTTCCTACTGCCTGCTGCAGCTGCACTGTCCCGAGGGAGGGAAGCGGGAGGGAAGCGGGAGGGAAGCGGAGGGAAGCGGGAGGGAAGCGGGAGGGAAGCGGGAGGGAAGCGGGATGCGCGGCCGCTCACGGCAGAGCTGCGGAAGCTCCCTCTCGCGGCTGTTCCGCGCTTCGCTGGGAGGCGGAGGGGACTCCCGGCGCTGGCACCCGGGACCCCCAGGCTGGGCAACCGCGAGCAGCCGGGATGCGGCATCATCCACGGGAGCGCCCGCGCCTGGTTTTGCCTCCCGGGGAAGCGGCCACCCCATGTCCGACCCCTTGCCCCAATTACGGCGCACGGTAACGGGGGTCTGACAACGGGGGTCTGACAACAGGGGTCTGACAACAGGGGTCTGACAACAGGGGTCTGACAACAGGGGTCTGACAACGGGGGTCTGACAACGGGGGTCTGACAACAGGGGTCTGACAACAGGGGTCTGACAGGTTCAGCGAGGAGAGCAGCCTGGAAAAGAAATCCAGCCACAAAACTCTCCCCCCCCCCAGGTTGTGAGGAGCCTGTTGGGAGAACGACCTGATCAAAACCCACGTTTTGGAAACTTACTGGGGCCGATTTAAAAGGCCAGTCCTAATTAGGGACAAGACAAGGGGAAATGGCTTTGGCTTTAACCTGCCAGAGGGGAGATTGAGATGAGCTCTCAGGCAGAAGCTCTTCCTTGTAAGGGTGCTGAGGAGCTGGCACAGGGTGCCCAGAGAAGCTGTGGCTGCCCCATCCCTGGCAGTGTTCAAGGCCAGGTTGGACGTGCTTGGAGCAACCTGGTCTAGTGGAAGGTGTTCCTGCCCATGGCAGGGGTTGGAACTGGATGAGCTTTAAGGTCCCTTCCAACACAAACCAGTCTGGGATTCTATGATTCTAACCTGGAGGAGACTTGGGACAGAGGAGCTTGAATATCCGATATCCAACAAAATCAGAAGAGGCAGGTTAAGTGGTTAAATTCTCTCCTCTTTAGCACAGCTTCCCCGTTCTAACTCACCGCCATCATCACAGCCTTGGCTCCCTGTGGCCTCTGTGCAGTAATTCCATTGTGTGCCCTGTGTTTCTGACCAGATCTCACCCACTGTAAGCTCTGCAATACGTCAGCACAGAGCAGCAAGTTCAGCCTGGAATGCCTCCAGCCCACAGACACCCAAGAAAATCTAAGGTGCCTTTGCTGTTCACACGGTTCTCTGAGGCTGTTTGACAACAGTTATCGGTGGCTATTTTTTAAATGAAAGGAGTAGTGAGAAAATAACTTTGTGGCATATTGGGCTAGCAGATTGCTCAGGCATCGTACAGTGACAATAAAGCCTTGAGGATCCTTTGACCGACATATGTAATGAATGTAGCTGTCAAACTTCTGCGCAGCAATTTCATCTTGCATTGACAAGCTATTTCACTGGCCAGGGTTTTGCATAAAAGGAGTAATTCACATTGTTGTGGTGCTGCTATTTACAGAGCCCAGAGGACGGGGGCATTGCTTCGATGTAAATATTAATATCCAAGTTTCGTTTGAAATACATAATTCTGTATGCAACATACACTATGCGCACATCTTGGTACAGGGACAGAGGCATTATTCTGCGGAGAGAAGGGGGCCTGGAGCTGCTGGGGTTGTTGTTCATTCACTGATTCATTATGTGACCTTTGAAAAGGCACTTAGTCATTCTGCAGTTTAATGTTGCTGTCTGCAGAGTGGAGAACAAAGCCCCAACGCAAACCACACTCACCGTTATCAGTCAGAGTAGCAGAGGTCTAAGAGGCAGCATAGGGTCAAGGGACTCCTCCAAGCAGCCCTCGTGTGCACGAAAGCCAGAGGCACGCCCTGGGATGGATGTGCTCTTCTGAAACAGCTGCTTCTTCCTACCAAAGCAGTGGCAGGGTCAGCTTGGGCTGCCAAGCACAGCAGCTCCTGCTTGCCCATCACCTTAACTGTGGTTATGATCAATGACCTGCCATGGAAGCACTAGCATTAGAGAAAACAGGCAGACAACAAACAAGTGGGCAAATCAGAACTTAAGGAGGAACCCCCCCCCCATATGTATATATGCATTTTATATATATAAATATATATACGCATATATATGTACATTATATATAAAAATATATATAAAAGCAAGGATTACTCTCACACCATTTGCTATGCAGTCAAGCCCACGACGGGTTGTGTATCTAAAGGTAGGGAATACAAACTCATATCCCCAGGGAAAGGTAAGCAACTCCTCAAATTGTCTGTAGAAGCTATTATTAGCCCTGCACTAACACTGACATAACCTTGAGCCCAAAGCCACAGCGTGCAAACGTTGTATCCACAAAGAGAGATATTCACAGCTCCGCAGCTCGAGTGTGCTGCGCTTATACCCTGGTACCAGTATTGTTTGAGAAGACTGTAATTATAGAAAGGACTTGCACAGCACAGACTTGGAGAGGGCACAATAATCCAGCTTGGGGGGCTGGGGTCAGTAGGCACATCGTCTTCTAAGAGTGCAACAAGCTTTGTTTGTTCAGTCATTCCTTTATTCATTTTCACTTTAAAATGCCAAGAAATTCCAGAGATGGGAACTTCTATGCCCCCCCAAAAACAGTACTGCCTGTGAAAAAGCCAGCTTGGTAAGGGGAGCATTTCACGGTCTGTTTATGCACTAAAACATATATACCTAGGAAAGAGAGCAGGAGCTCTATGTCACTGTGCCTTGGATCCTAAAAAGAGAGAAAGGAGCCAGGACAGAGCAGAGAAGAGGGAAGGAGCCTTATCCTCACTCACACCACAGCCCTGCAAGCCTTCAGCCCCAAAGATGTACCTGTATAGTGAAACATCCATGGAGGACACTCTCGCTTGACACAGAGGGGTTCTTCTGCAGATGGACTTCCAAGGTGGGAACTGAGCACCAAGGTGGCAATACATACCTATAGATTCCACATATAGATCCAGCCTTAAGCCCAGGAGCGATAAAGGTTTGGGGGATCAAGCCTGGATGGTTTAAAGGGTAGATTTAAACAGCTCAAGGTAGCTGGAAGCAGCACTCATGCTTCTGGGTTGCCACGCTCGCTAAGATGAAGGTACAGACTTCACTGGGCACATGAGCACAAGGATGTTCCTCTCTGGCTTCGAGCTGGTACTTTCTTAAAAGCAGCACTTGGTTGGAGCTGAATGGCAGTGCCACCTTCCCCCCTGCTGTCACAGTGCTCAGCCTTCCCGGTGTCAATGGCAGAAACTGGCACGTTACTTGGCTTTGCCAAATCGTAGCACTGAGAATTTGATTCCAAACAGTTCAGGCATCTGCTTGAGCCAAAATAGCTCAGCCATTTCCAGGAATATTACAAAGGGGAAAATGTACCGCTTGGCACACGTTAAATAAACGCAGACAAACTTTTCTATGAGGATCTCCAGCTTCAGAAGGGGAATTCTGAAACTTGGCAGAGAGGCAGCCTTTGAGGTAGAAAGTGTCTATCCCCATTAAAATCCACCCAACTTTGGCCAGATCACAGAACAAGTTAGAACTGCAGTTAAAGGCTCCATAAGGCCTTTAAGGCTGTTGAAGACTTGCAGTTACCTGCTCTTTCTGCTGCAGGCAAGAGGTCCCTCACCTCCCGCAAGCCTCAGGAATACAGCTCCCTTTGAGCTGTGAAGGAGGGTGGACACAGACCTATGGCAGCAAGAGGCACAACCGAAAACCAAGTTGCTAGAGGGCAAGGAAGGGACATGGGCTGGGGCCCTGGCAAAAGCAAGGAGTGCCAGAGAAGAGACCAAAAGACACAGATTTGCTTCAAAATGGACCTGCCCTTGGGAGTTAGCAGGAGCAGAGGAAAGGGAAGATGGAAAGGGATGGGGAATAGGACTGGCTAGGGATGGAGACCTGGACTAACAGAGGTGGAAGAAGCAATGCAGGCAAGAAAGTGATTTGCTTACTGCCAGCCAGCAGCAGCTTGTGCACACCCATATCCTCGGTTGGTTATGCCTGCATAACCCCTCCATGGCTGGTGATAAAGGTATGGAGGTGAGGGGAGCCTGGAGAGACCAGCATTTCCATCTGATGTCTCCATCATTTCCCAAATTTGATGGAAATTCCATGTGAAACACACCCTAACTTCCGTGACAAGTTTTTGGTTGATAAGAATTGAGGAAACCGAAAGAGGGCAGATTTAGTTTAGATAGGTGAGATCCTGGCACAGGGTGCCCAGCGCAGCTGTGGCTGCCCCATCCCTGGCAGTGTTCAAGGCCAGGCTGGATGAGGCTTGGAGCAACCTGCTCGAGGGGAAGGTGCCCCTGCCCATTGCAAAGCCAACAAAAGCAGCCATTTCCACTGGAGGCTGAAGGGACACCCAGTGCCTCTGCCCCACCGCTGCTCCTTGGGTGGTTGGTCCCCCTGAGCCCAAGTGTGGGTAGTGATACAGTAATTCCAGTACACAGAGGCACAGCTGGAAGAATTCACGTTGAGCAGACAATCTCATTGCCAACATCTAATAACGAAGGCTTGAACGTGCTGCCTCAGTAGAACTCTTTACATAAGGTTTGCATGCAGTAGGGGGAGAGTTTCTGGAAGAAATACAAATATAGGCCCTCATTCTGAGAACAGCTGCACAAACCCAGACTCCTGCATTCAGGTGCCACCTCACCGACTGCTGCAAAATCAAGGCTATTTGCTTTAAAAGCAGAGAGAACATGTCTCCAAACTGATGCGGTCGTAACTGCATTTGTTAACTATCCAGGGGGCTCTTATAGCATGGAAATATGGTCTGAGGAGTGGCAGATAAATGCTTTTGCATTTAAAAGGAGGAAATCAGTATCTGCATTGCATTTGTGGCATGAATGGGACTGTTGGCCTATGAGAAGGTGGGCTCTCGCAGGGCTCCCATTCATCTCGCACAAATAGGGGTTAAGAGGATTTACAGATCTACAATGAAAGCACTCACCCGCTTGACAACATTGCAGCATTGCAGTAGTTCCTCAGTCTTGGCTCAGGGAGAAAGAACAAAGCCAATCAACCTCCATCTGAATAAGCATGTTCAGTAGAGTTTATCTAGACCATGCTGTTCCTTCACCACAGCCCCCAGGGATTTACAGCCCAGCACGCCAAGGCACCAGTTTTAAGGCAAGCATAAAGACCTATGGAGTAAGTACCCGCAGCAGCCATAGGCATAACAACTCCACCCTTCATAGAAGGGTATCTTCCATGATGTTCAGCAGACTCTGCAGTCCTTTCCTGTGGGACCTCAGGCAGACATTCTCCACTTACAGAGGACTGGCACGTCAGCATCACCATAGAGGATGGCTTCAGTTTGTTAACTGCTGCTAGGAAAAGGATGCTCATTCCTCTTACCAAAAAACTCAAGTGGCTCCGAAGGAACAATCAAAGGAAAAGTTAACATACCTCTTAACTCCTTTCTTCAGGACACATCCACCATTCCCCTTCCTCACGCACAAAGCAGAAGCAACACCAGAACTTCAATATATATGTACACTTTGGTACTTAAATGTACTAGAAGGGTAAGGTCTGCAAATGGCACTCAACAAACACTTTCGCATTGCCAGACTGAAGTGCTTGGTTAATGGTTCACCCTAAGCGACCAGGCAGGGAATTAAGGCAAGGAATAAGAGAGCACATCCTCCTTCCACGTATTGACTGAATTAAGGAGGAAGAGCTCAATGTGGAAACAGTGAAAAGAGAAACTTCACACCCTGGAGTGCTGCAGCAAATTCTTCCCAGGAGTCGGACTGGGCTTACGCAGCAGGCATGGCTGGACCTAAGGAGTCAACCCAGCACCACGTGGACCTTGCGTTTCATTTGGCATGAGAAGAACCCGTATCCTTTATACAGTCATTGCCTCCCAAGTGGGGAAACTGAGGCATAGGAAGCCCATTTGGCTGATTTCCTGATGGGCAACTGGAGAGCCACAGGCACAGCTCCAGGCTTGCAGCGTTTGCAAACCCCATCTTTCTTCTTATGCCTCCGAAAGCTGTCTGCACGGCTAAGGCAACGTAGCTAGCCATTTTACAGAGGATTGCAAGCAAATGACACACTTGTTGTTTACATGTTTTTGCCCACGAGACAACTCCGATATGCACCGTGAAACACATGCTTTCACAGAAACCCGAGCAGGCAAACCACATAACCAGGAACAGTAAAATATCCTTCTGCTTGGAGCAGACAACTTTAACAAGGCTGTTCTAATGGGAAGAGGATTTGGTAGATATTTTAAACGTTGGCAGCCAGTGTTGCTAGACAGAGTTTTATTATATCATTCATTTTAAAGATTGCTAAACTGTAAAAGAACATCATTTCAGACCCAGCAAAGGCCAGACTAACAGCACAGAAGACTAAGATTTCCTTGTGCACTTCGGGAGACACGAGGTCAGGCCACTTTTGAGTGCAAGGTCTCCATAGTACTTATTTCTTCCCCATGCACTTGGCTGACACAGGACAACTTGAGCTATTAGAATGCTTCCACAAAGGACTGCACCAGAATGACCATGTTCCCTTTCCCTTTCAAGGGCTGCGTAAGCAGATAAGTGATTCCATGTTCGGTAAACTAAAGTTAAGATCCCCTCTGCCCATAGCCTCCTGCAAGAACGCGGCTATTCTGCTTGAGAAACTATATCCTGCTCTCCATTGTATGCGGATGGGGCTCTGTCAAAAGAGAAAGCCCAAGTCCAGCAACCTTCAAGGACTGCTGATGATCTCAAGAGTCCACAGCAAACATTTCTTTGCAGTCCCAACAGTTGGGTCACTTCTGATGAGCTATAACATTCCACATCGCCCAGGAACAGGACTGACTTTTTAACCAAAGCAGATCCAGAAGTGTCCTTATGGACCAAATATACTCAGTATCCCCTACCAAATAAAACCTCTTTCCAACTCAGAGCTTCGGTACAGATGGAAAACTATGGTCCGTGTTTCCTCAGGACTTGTGTGTCCAGTAGTGTTTGGAGCCATCGTGCAGTAAATCCGCTCAGGCTTACCAGAAAACTGGGAATCCAAGGCACACACACACACACACACACACACACACACACACACTGTGAAGCACATACTCTGCCTCCACTGAGGGCATTACCACGATTCTGGCAAGTCTTACTTCACGTACTGCCCACGGCTGCATGGTGGATATATAGAAGGCTGACCCTGCTGGAAAACGAGTCCTACCGAGTATGTACAATTCACACACATACAGTCAAGGACCTTCCAAGCATCAGATAACTCATGTAGCACCTGGACCACATTCCCAGCTCAGGCAAGGGGGATTTGACACTTCTTGGATCAAGTCCTGCATCTGTAAATTCTAATAGCTACTAATACAGACAGCAGTAGCACTACAGAGCCCTTTTTCAGACCCAACAGCTCTTTCCCCACCTCCTACATGCCTCAGCACATCAGAAAATCAGACTGAAGTGCCTGACTTCTGCCTTCAGCCAGCTGGTTTGCACAGACCTCGTGCTTTGTGACTGAGCATCTCCCCCAGCACTAGCAGTTGCCCTCCAGCATTGCTGACACGGACAGGCAGGCAGGGTGGATAGTTGCGTTGGCACCACAGTGACAGATCCCCTGGGTATCACCATGCTTCACTTAGAGGATGTCTCATGGGTGTTTTGACTTGAACATGATGCTCACCCTGTCTGCAGCAGACTGAGGGTCAGGCTGAGGTGCAAACACCTGCAGGAATTAGGCAAGAAGTATTCTGCTGCAGAAAGCAAGTCTGGTTTTGAAGTCTGCCCTAGCTACCAGTAGGAGAGAGCCTCCAATGCACAGGCAGAGGCATCACATCGCAAGCAGTCTCAGTGAAATGTGCCTATTTATGGTGGCAAGTTAAAGGTGCTATGACTCAGGTGCCTGAGCAGGGATCTCTAATAATACCTTCCAACTACATGTAATATGTAAATACGCTATGTGGGCAGGAAACGCATGGAATAAGAAGGCATTTATTATAATTATTTTAAAGGAACTTTTAAAATATTTAAGTATTTAAACTATTTACAGCACAGCAATAGCTGCTGGGAAGAGAGCTGAAAGGAGATAAACTCCTTTTCCTCAGCTTTCTTACTGGCCATTTGGCAACACAAAGTGAATTCCACTCTTCCGCCTCAGTTTCTTTACTTTTACAGCCACACCAGACAATACTGAACTGTTTAATAGACTGATTTGAGTTTTGCTGATGGAAAGGAATTTATAAAGCCTGGTGTGATTTATAGCAATGTAATAAAAGGGCATTTAAACTGTGGCTTCTTCTGACAAAGCAGACTTTCTTGGATGGTGTTCATAGCAAATTAACCTACTAGGAGAAATGCTGGAGCGACAGCAGCGAGGAGCAGATGGAAGAGGCAGGAGATGTGCATAGCTCTGCACACAGGAGGTGAGCAGCAGTGGTGGGAGACCTTATTGTGGCCTAAAAGGGGCCTATGGGACAGATAGAGAGAGCAGGGGGGTAAGACAAGGGGTAATGGTTTTAAACTAAAAGAGGGGAGATTTAGGCTGGATGCGAGGAAGAAATTGTTTACAATGAGGGTGGTAAAACACCGGCACAGGTTGCCCAGAGAGGTGGCGGATGTGCCATGCCTGGAGACACTCAAGGCCAGTCTGGATGTGGTTCTGGGCAATGTGATCTAGTTGAAGGTGTCCTTGCTCATTGCAGGGGGTTGGACTGGATGAGCTTTGGTCAATCCAACACAAGGCCTTCTACGAGTCTATGTGCCCAGCACTGGCTGAGCTACGGCTCCTTGGGACAGCCCGTTCCTCTGTCCCCAGCTCCAGCTTGGGAGCACACAGCGTAGGATATGCCCATGCAAACTCCAGGAGAACCCTCTCAAATGGCCACCACAGAGCTGCCTGACCAGAAGGGGATTTCCCAGTAATGGAGAAGAGGGTATTTAGACGTATTTCAGAGCTGTCTCTTTTAAGAGGGGTTTGAACCTAAGGATGCTTTTGGACGGTGACTCATGGTGCCCAGTGCACAGCTGGAGCAGCACTGCACATACAATTACAGCTATTAAAGTCAACCAGCTACAGAAAAATGCTGCTTCAAAGTGGGATCTGAGAAACCACAATTATTTCCCGTTCAAACTGTTGAAGAAAAATGTGGTATTCTTTGGTACCAGCACGCAGCAGTGTCTGCAGCAGCTGCATGCGTTCAACTGAAAGGGAAATGATGTGTTCTGACAAATTTAGTTCCTGATATTAACACGCTGGTGAGTACATGAAGATCCACCAGACACGAAACATACGTGTCACAGATGCAATTTTCAGGCCCTCACCATCAGGACAGGCTTTGGACCAGTGATGCAGTCATACCTATGCTGAAGAACCATTTAGCAAACCCTGGTGTCATCTGCTCCCTCCTTTCTAATGTACCGAGAGAACAAAACTCCCTGATAGAATTACCACTCAAGAGGCTTTCCAGCAAGCACACCACAGAGAAGAAAGCTTGTCTGTATGAATGGATCAGATGGAACTGACGTTTCCTCAGTCCAAGAGAGAGAATTAAGAGTGAGGAGCAACTTGATCCCATGTCCTTGGGCCAGCTAAGCTGCGGTGCTCCTTGTCCAGCTGGCAACCCCTTTAACACGTTGGGGTTTAGCAGTTGAACCGAGATGGGGAGGAATGGTCTGAAATAACAGTTGTGTGTGTATTATGTTCTCCAGTTTCCTCTGATAGCAAAACGACCTCTTTTGGAAGGATCACTACTACTTTTGCTAGCTCAAAACCACCAGAACGGGTACAGTCCGTTGAAATTTCAACAATCACGATATGAAAGAAGAGGCAGTGAATTACTTACGCTGTTTGTCTCCATGCCAGCTTCAAAAACAGACATAAATCCAAGTCAGTTCTAAATATCTCTACATTTTTAGCCATAATTATACACAGGCAGCACAGAGACACACAGGACCTCATCCAAGCGATAACACATGTAGGAGAATTACCAAGTTCCATGTTTACATGACCTGGTTTAATCACCTTCGTGAGGCTGCAGAGTCTTTCTGTTGCACGAGTGATCGCTGGGGTCAGGATCAAAACTCTTTGGAGTGTGTCCAGAGGGAGAAATTTATACAGTGAACAATTACCCATGAAGTCCCCTGCAGCTGGTTTCACTTGTTGGAAGACAGCAGGCTGAACCTGTGGCCATCTCAGTACCATAACAGTATGTGTTGAGCAAGAGGTCTTTGCTATGGCCAGGTACAACTCCTTCTGACAAGCATGCTCCAGGATGACCGTGTGTGCCATCCTAAAACAGTTCTTTTGACTGTAAATCCCCACGGATGACCTGGGAGCAATGGAGAATGCCAGAGCACAGTCCCAGCAAATTTGCTGAGGACAAAGAGTGAGCTGAGTCAACCCATAACGTGATAGCGTGACAGAGGATGAGAACACAGGCAGTGTAACAGGCTACCAAGCAGCACTGGGTTCCAAGCCAGACGTGGTAACCAAGGAATAATGGGGGCTCAAGCTTTCCTTCAGCAAATGCACAAGAAATCTCTTATTTGCACGAGTGACCTAATGCTAACATGGAACAAAGCAGAGCTGTGTTCCTGAAGGACTGTGGCCTCACAGAAAGGGACTAGGACAGCACGTCCACGCTGTGGGACACCTACGACCACCTTCCCCACATCACAGCTTCTGCACAAACAACACACAAACACACAGCTCAAGAGCTGCGACAATTTGACAGGCAGACTGGGGAGCCAGGCTGTAGGGTGCACCCCAGAAGGTAGCCCACGACCACTTCACAGCCCCATTCAGATCGGCAGTGCTGTGCAACCCAGGCCACCACTTCTAACTCTAGTTACTCATGCTCCCAAAGTAAATCAAAGCACACCCTCAAGGCTTTCCCGTAAGTCCCCATTATAAACTCATACTACTTCTCAACTCAAACAACAGCATTTAATCACTGTAGAGTAAACCAATTCAATCAACACAAAACACAAAAATCATTAAAACCTGAACCTTCAAATTCCAAATTTCTAGATCTAAAAGCCACCCATACAGAAAACTGCAAGCAACATGCTGATCCAGGTCTGGTTTGCACTGCTCATTAGGGACTGTAGTGATAGGACAAGGGGTAGTGGGTTCAAACTGAAACAGGGGAAGTTTAGATTGGATATGAGGAAGAAGTTCTTTACTGTAAGGGTGGTGAGGCACTGGAATGTGCTGCCCAGGGAAGTTGTGAATGCCCCATCCATGGCAGTGCTCAAGGCCAGGTTGGACAGAGCCTTGGGTGCCATGGTTTAGTGCGAGGTGTCCCTGGTCATGGCAGCGGGTTGGAACTGGATGATCTTAAGGTCCTTTCCAACCCGAACTGTTCTATGATTCTATGACTCCAGAATCTCATATCACTCAAAGAATCCAGGAATCCACTTTTCGCCCAGGTTCCAACACCTGAAGACCCATCACTCATGCCAAGCACATGGTAGAACTCTCTCCTACCCTGTATGCTCACCAACAACAACTGCATACTAAGTTCTGGGAGAGAAGAAGCAGGAGATATATACATATGCACAAGTGCAGTAGATTAAGCAAGCTGTAGAATGAAGATGCAGGTTTGGAAGATCATTCTGCATAGGAAAACCTAAAAAAGTTTTAAACTCCTTTTGTATATTCACTGATTAGCTCAAAAAGCTTTAAGAGAAGGCATTTGCTCTAAGTTTTCCAGCCTTTTCCTCATACATGCAAAGAGATTGGTTTGGCACAGAAAAGCATCCTCTCGAGTATGACTTCAGTAAGCTTGAAGATTTCCAGAAAATTAATTAATAAAGAAAGTGTGTGCCTGCTAAGACACATTCACTACATCCCACTTGAAATGTAACCTGCAGCCAGCTACACAACGCCCAGCAGCATGTGCTTTACTTACCTTATGTCTGGAGCCGACGTAGCATTTGTATTTCCCCCCTCATTAACGTCACTGATGAAGTGTGTGCTCATTACAGGTCACAGAAGTGTTATTCTTCAGGAGCAATGCTCATTTCCACTTGGTAGACAACCCTGCTACCCCTGAACCTGAGCAAACAACACGGTTAAGTATCCTGCAGTCCTTACAAGAGCAATGAGCAGGGTACCATTCTGGAATATACCTGGAAGACCCCATCAGAATGACCATAAGATACAACCACAGTTCCAGGTAGCCACTTTCCTTACCCAGTCCACCTGAGTTGTCCATGCTTTGGTGAGTTGTATTTTAACCACATTTGATATTTCCATCCTCTCACTTTTGTTGTGATGTCACAACCAGTTCTTTGGACTAAAACCTTTAGATAAAATAGCTGAGCCCTGGTCTCCTGCTGTGGAAGATCCCCCCCAGCGAGTTCCATGGTATCCAAACAGAAACCCAAAACACTCCTCAACATCCGAGATAAAATGGGATGATTCAAATCTCAACATCTGCAGTTCTGGAAAAGATAAAAGTAGCACAAATCAAACTCACCTCAGAAAAGCAAGTGCAAAAGGTCATTTTGTCAAGACAGAGATGGTATAGGGAGGGCATGTACTGCTCACCCTTCTCATCCATCTGACAGCCATCAGAATGGTTGCCAGAGGCTTGGTGATCTGATCTTCACAGTTTAAACATCCCCTAAGGAAAGAGGTTGCAAATATCATAGGGAGAGAAAAACTAAAGCACAATGAAAGGAAGTGTTCCTAAATCCTTAAGGTTTCCAAGTGTTGCAGGATGGAAGCAGTGTTTGAGCAGCAACAATGGCTGCAGACAAACTTTAAACTAAGAAGCTCAGACACCAAACCTCGTGCCAGAATGAAAGGGGAGCAACAGGCCCTTGGGGAAGAGAGATGACTGGACTTCAAACAGAGAATCTAATTACTTGGCTTTGGCATTCACTGCTGCTGTTAATCAGGGTATCTCCCAACACAAAAGCAAACCCAGGGTTTAACAGTGAGGACCATATGACTCAGGGACTGCAGGCAATGAATGAATGGAGCTCTGAGTGGAGATGCTGATTTGGGAATCTGTGAGCAGGTCTGAAACACGATGGTGATCGGTGCTGACTTGAACAGCGTCACTGACTAGTAAATTGTTTAGTTATTTTTGACAGAACTTCATAAATGACAAGCTATTACTGGCTCAGGTTACAACAGAAATTCTGAGACCAGACATTGTCTTGAGAAAACCGAGAGAAGCCCTTTGAAATGACCTGAAGGGAAGCATAATACTCCAGAAATTCTCCTTATACAAATTGAAGGCAGCTCAGAGTGCAAATCACTCACAGTATGGGTGCAGACACATTACCTTTCTACCCTAGAAAGAGCACAGCCTGAGGAAAGCCCTGTTCAATCACTCTTAACCAAGGCAGGTGGACAGAATCTCTTACCTTGCACATGGCAAGGAGGATGCCAAGAACTGGCCCTGTTGGGACAGACGGATTTGGTTGGGAGGCTCACCCAGGCAGGAGCCAAGCAGATTTTCTCCTGTGAACCTGAGACTCCTGGCTACAGGAGCGCACTAAAAGCTCCCTCACTATAGGGAATGAAAAGCAGGGCTGGCCACTTGAGCCGCTCTCTGTCCAGTCTGAGGTGGGGATCAACTCCTGTGCCTTGCCCTCCTTCCACCTACAACAGCTCACCCCAGGAAGCAAAGGAAGGTTGAGCCACATTCAGAGCCTCAAGACCACCTTAGGCTGTTTCATTAGGTGGTGCTGGTTCGAACAGGAGCACAAGGATTAGAAATGGAACCTTTGTTAAAAACGCCTAATCTGCCAGAAACCAGGACCAAGGGCAAGCTCTAGAGAGCACCAACGTCTATGAAGTACACAGCGCAGTAAACGGTGACCTGCTGGAAAGTGACTTCGAAGGCATCCCCCAAGAGCCGCAGCCAAGGGGTGTTCCAGGGCACCTCTCGACTTCTCTCGGCAACTGTACCTCTGAAGCTGGTGCCAGTCTGAAATTCCTGGGAGAGATACCAGACACCTGAGAAATTGAGGAGGTCTTAAAGCGACAGAGACACCCGTCTTGGAAACGGTTCCTCTGAAATTCATGCTGGAATGATTTACACGCATTTCCCCTTCTTTTCCTTTCCTGCACAGTGTAAAACATCGCGTTCAGGTGATGCCAGCATAAGGATTAAGACTCCTTGAAGTACGGAATCAAGCTGAAGCTAAAAAACGTCCAGAAAAACATAGCTGAAGCTGTGGATGCCTCTTGCAAACTCTTGGCTCACAGAATGCTTCCCGCAGGCTTTTTCCTGAACAGCATAAACACTGGCAGTACTCATCTGATGGTCAGCAGTGGCTCTGGCACATCTGGAACAGCTTAAAGCCACAGCCCTCATGCAAAGCCATGCCCACAGAGACAAGAAAGCAAATTTAAACCAGAAAGGTTTGCTAGCTCCAGCTCAACTGGAACAAAAAGGGTGAAAGTGTCCTCCAGCGAAGAGCACACAACACATGCACCAGACTGGGGAGGAGGGAAGAGGAGTACTCTCATGAACGTTGCTGGGGCACAAAACCACTTGGCTTAAACATCAGGCACCCGCATGCCCAGAGTATGAATGGTTATACAAGCAATTGCTTGAAGAAAAAGTCTGGCTTTTTTCTTCTTGGCACATACTGAAACCAAAGACAAACGGTGTATAAATAAAACAGGGCGCTTCTGTAGTACAGAATGATAACAATCTCAGCAATTCACTGGCTCATGCCAGGAAATTCGCCTCGCACACTGCTTGCAGGTTATCAGCCTTATCAGATGGGATGCAAAAACCAAAATGACAGAAGCGAGGAGACAAAAACCAGTGTCTCCAGAACACAGCCTGCAAGCAGAAAACAACGCTTTACATGGGGAAAATCCAAACTACGGCTTGACAAAGAGCTGAGTTAGGACATAAAGGGCATATGGCACTCAGTACTCACATACCCGTGTATCGTATATATTGTGTCAGTTGTCACTTCAGCAAGAACACTGAATCACAGTACTGAGGACACATACATACCTCAGCTCTACCACTTGGTGAAGGGCGTCAGACATTGCCAAATAACACAGACTAGCTCTTCTATTATGCTGCTCATCAGCAGAGCACTAAGTATTTCACAAACAGGTAAGTATCATCATTCTCCTTTCACTAAAGGGAAACCTGAGCTGGCAAAGAGCAACACGTCCAACTTACCCCACATCTAGCGAGTCTGATTCCCAAGCAGCTCTTTGTGACTTTCTTACAAAGTCCACGTCACACTCTTAAAACTGGGATGAATTTACATATTCCTCCTAATATAACAGATGAGAGCTACAACATACACTATCCTGACAGTCAGAAACACCATAAATAGCAATTTATGACAAAAAGCCCTACTGAAGGTTACAACCTTGACCTCCCAGATGCCACAGGACACCTCACGGGTGAATGAAGTGAGAACAGCCTCACGAGCAGGTCGTTCCACTGCTACTCCAACCGTACCTGAGCTAACCCATTGATTATTGGGAAGCTCACATCTGGAACCATATCGATGCTCCTTACACCACCAGCTGCTTCAGAGACCACAAACCCTTCTTACAGATTCATTTATGCCCTAGATATATAATATCTCATAGATAAAAGCAGCAGGAATGTTGCTTCAGGAATCTCTACTGTGTGGAAAACTCGTGTGTTGCTTCTCAGCATTAGGTCTGGGCAGCCAAATAAATGCTCATGTGGACAATTCAAAGCTCGAGAACCACTAGAGGTATATATTCCCTTCGGCACATCTTACACTAGTGGTAGCCAAGCACGTTCATTCTAGGGCCTCTCACATTTCCTCCATATACCTATGTATTCTATTCCAGATACCCATGTGTTTTCTGGCATCCTGCAAAGTCACAACTCAAACAGCTTTCTGAGAGAGACTCCTAAACTTGCCTCCTCTCGAGAAAGTGACATAGAAGAGACTGACTCTGGAAATCTTGGCTTCAGATCCCCTGGGCGTTTTGAAACCATTTTGAAATATTACTGTGCCTGCATCTTCCTTACCTAACCACTCAAAATACTTCATCATAGAATATTACGAACGATGATCTCTGCCCTAAGTTTAACAGAAACAGAACTTTATGTAAGTCAATTCCTGTAACTTTCGTTTATTAATCAATTATGGATTTATTTTAGCAGAGCTTAAGACAATTAACCTTCTGCATGTTCCAATGAAGCTAAAGCTACAAAGGCAATCTCTACATAAAGCAGCCAAAAGCCCACAGTTTTGTTTTCAGGGTTTTGTTTTTCTATTAGTTCACTAGTGACGAGAAATAAAGACTCCAAAAGGTGCCTAGACTGCATGTATTTTTAGGAGCAATGCTCTAGAAAACATATAATTAACAGATTCAGCCTAAAATAGTTGCACAGAGCAGCCCACAATACTATTTCAGCTTGTCACATGGCTGTTCCTGTGCCCACTACAACTCCTCACCAGCAGCATTTTGCCCAGTTTTCACTATCTACAGTCTGCACTAATTTGCTGTAGGAATTGCTCCCATAGGGCACAAAGGAGAAACTCACTCTGTTTTACAAGATGATACGTACATCTGATCCTGAAGTTTGTGCTCATGGGGGCTGTGCTCTAGAATACACCTGGTTATGTCTCAGAAACCACGTACTTGGCCCACAACTGGGGGAAAAACCCCTTGAGATTTAAGTGAAAACTTGCTAAATTAGGAATGCTGGAATTTCAGAGCGTGGCAAAACTTCTTCAGATGATAATTATCAGTCTCTGGATCTCTTCACTCAAGTGTTTTAGATGCAACAGAAATGGACCGAAATAAACATGAGTTACTGATTATTCTGATCAAACTTATCTCTGACATGCGTGACAATTAAATATTGGTGAAAATATGTATTTACAGTACAGACTCAAAATAAACTCCTGAAAATGACAACTTTTTTGCTCCCAAATAAATATAAAAAGAAAACACTCTGATAGCTTATACCCCGTTTATTAAGACAGAGCCATCTATTACTTAATACACTGGCTGGGTAGCCATAAATCACAGTCTTTTCTTACTATATTAAGATGCAAGACAGCTTGGCAACCAGATAACAAAGACAAATTAGGCAGGGTGAAGAAACATTTAAGCTGCAGTGGGTTAAAATCCATCTGAACGAGGGAGACCTGAGCCAGCACCGTTACACAAGGTGCTGGCGTGGGGCACAGCACACTTGCCAGCCAACTCCTCGAGTGCCCGGCAGACCTGCCAGGGCCCCTTCAGCTGGAATGTCGGGAAAAGGCCCGGGGACCGTCTGGGTGCTGCTTTTTTGGACACCAACCAAAGAGCGCATCACCAAAGCTACGGTTTTTCTGCGCAGGGATCGATAGGATTTTATTTCTTTTTTAAGAATGAAGGCTTTTGGTAAGAAAGTTTATAGTGCAATCTGAATTCATTTGTGCCCACAGTGTCATTATTCATTCTCTCAAAACAGCTGAAATACAACTGTGTAGGAATACCCTATCTCCAGAAAGATATTGAAAAATAGTGCTTACGCAGTTGGTGACTACATAGATTCAGTTTTAATAAATACATCCCTTCGTGCTTTCGTAAAACTGCAAGTACAAAAGCAAGAAGTGACAAAGCAGACAAGTACTTCCATGTATCCTCTAAAAGCTGTTAAAATTCTTGGGGCTCTAAAAAGCTAATATACCTTATTGCACAGGAAGCACACACCATGTTCAATGTAACGGCTGCTCAGAGAAGAGCAAAACCCAATTCTGCTTCCTCCTTGCCAACTTGCCACCGTTACAACTGCTGAGAAATCAGAGGTTACTCCAGACAAGCAAGTGCAGATCTGTTTCTGCTTGTCAGTAGTAGCTATGTGCTTCAGAAGGAGACGTGCAACATTAGCTCTATGACACATGCCCAATTACGCGTTTCTTTTTTGTATGGAAGATAGAAAAAAAGGGGTCAAGCATCAGGAGCTTCAGCTCATAAATACATAGTGTTGGCCCAAAGAAACCTAGATGATAACAGCTGTAGCTTTAATGCAAATTTACAAAGTGAACATTTATTCAGCTTGAAAAGCCGATACACAATAATTACCTTGATAATATGAGAGCTGAAGACGGTATCAGGTTAACATCCTACCGATACATAAGTTTTGTAAATTGAGTGCTTTATAAAAACAAGAAAAAGCAATGCTTCATTGAAATAACAGAATCTGCTTCTGGAATCAACTATTCTTAAGTCTGTACAGCGACATGCAAGCAAATGAAGCAGAAGCACCAGATTTCAGTCTTTAAATGACTATAAGGTTTCAGACATCAAGAGGTGCTTATTTTTTTCTTTTAAAGTCTTCATTTAAGACATGGGGGAGGGGGGGAACTTCAGTTTAGCTCACTGCAAAGCATTTACTTTACGCACCTTGCTGTGAAAACACGAAGCCTTTTCCTATCCTCAGCACCAGCATTTTCAATTGAAAAAATTATAGAAAAAAACCCAAAAAACCTAAATCTTAAAATTCTCACATCTTAAGTCAACTGCCTTTGGTACACACATCCACAGTCAAGCTAAATGATTCTTTGTACACCAATACTGCAAAAAGGGAGAGCAATGAGCACTGTTCTACCATGCTTTGTAAGAGTTAACACTTTAAATGCCAACTGATTTTATTTCAGTCTACTGCAGTTATGAACAGAAAGCCTCCTTCAGTCACAGTCAGGAGACAAGTGTTTAACACACACCAATCAACTGGCTGTAATATATAAATACAGCTTAAGTTACAAGTAAAATAGTCCCTTTATTTGGAATGTATGCCAAGCACAGACAAAGCGAGAATTTTAGAATCCCAATATATTAATCCTCACAATATTGGTGCACTCCAGGTAGCTTCAAATAAGAACATGAATGCACACATGCTTGGAGTAATCTTCTGGTGTTTTTTATATATATCGGCTAAGCAGATTCTTGCAGAATAAGGTTTGGCGCACACATGGGCATTTCACAACACTACAGGAAAATGAGACTCGGTCTCAATTTCAAATGGGAATGATTTTCAAGGACACAAATATTGTTATTTTGAAAGGAATCACAGAAGATGCACTCCATACAAAAACCAAAAAACCCCCACATGCTCCCTGCATATTCATCTCTATGGTACTCGGCAACTTCTCACTTCACAGGTCCAGTCTTACATGCAACTCTGCAGCAGAGACAAGCTTTAAAGGATTCTGCAAACATTTTGGCTAGTTGATGAAGATGAAAGTAAACCTGCTTTGCATCAGATAAATTCAGAATCTTTGCTTGCTTCTAAGTAGTGCAGAACCTTAAAGTTAAATATGGACTTAAGGATGAGAGTGATTGCTAGGATGACATCTAGAAAAGGCTTAAATTCATCTTGTCAAACATTATGGATACAGGGGTCTAAGACTGCATGCTTCTGATTTAAGGACCATCAATTTGTGAGCAACAAATCTTCCAATACACAAAATTCAAAGTACATAAATGCAAAACACAGCTTTAGAACTTACTTCTGTAAATGGAGATGAATTCTGACAAGTAATACCTGGACAAGTGTCTACTCCTTAAGAGCATTTTCAGCAGAGTTGTGCCTTCAAAGCTGATAAGGGATCCCAACCTGTAGACCCTCATGTATAGTTAAAATGCAGTACAGTTACTTCTCTCCAACTCCATGGGGATGTAAAGATCGATTTCTAGGAACATTTGGATTTAATGTCCTATTTTTTTAAACGGCAACTGTTCTACAAGCAATGATCCAGTTAGAGTAAGAAAACTCCACATGCTGTATGTCAGTGCATTCACTGATAGTTTCACTTACACAGTAGCTTTCCAATGCTAGACAGCATGTTATACGGAAATTGTAATTTCCATATGTTGGTAAACTGGTGCTGTTGCCAACCTTCAAGAATATAACGACGTGTGTATTTCTAAGGAATGAAAACATCAAGTTGTGCCAAGTATTCCAAGACCTTAATTCGCACATAGTACCCCCACATCCCCCGTTCTTTCCCAATCTGGTCAAAGATCTTTGTCAGACCTTTTGCAAAACAGTCCTACCAAGTAAGCCCTTTCTATAGCCTTTCCTGCAGAAAGGATGATCACCTCAACAGAGCATTTTACAAGACTGAGTCTCAAATACTAATCTGTCATGTAACCAAATCAGATTAGAATCATGCTACCATATTACATTGAATCCTATTGTTAAATCAGTGGTTTGTGCACATCTTTGAAGATAACATGTATAAAATATTCTAAATGAAATCAGAAGGTTAAAGTACACTCTTCAACCAGAAACCAGGAATTGCATTCTCAACATTTCAACGTTTTAGTGCCTTTAGAACTGAAAATGTACTCATTACTGCAACTCAAGTAGTCAATGCTCAAGCCTACCATAATTTAAAACATGTTTATTTTTAGCATAACCACACTAGCAAGTTATTCTGTATATTTCAGTGAAGCAAAGCTTTAAAGAAGTTGTAAAGAAATAGATCATTCCTTTTGTGTGCGCTTTAAGGGAGCACTAAATCCTCTCCATAAAGATTATTTACACAAATGCAAGAGCAAACTTTCTGAGATAAGGGTTTGGGGTTTTTATTTTTTTTTTTCACCAAAGATTTCACCACATGATAAAAAATGAAATGAACGTGTATTCCTGACCACATTGATAATGTCACAGCTAGAATCTCATCAGCTAGTTTATGACAAGGAACTGCAATGGGTGTAAACAAAAAACAGGTCCCCACATTGGGACAAAGCTTGGTTGCAAGCTGACTGCATGGTAGTAATATTGAAAGCAAGATTTAAAGTAAACTCGTCTGGAATTCAGATCCAATTGAGGGAACAGTGAGAATGACACAGTGAAGGTACACTTAGGTGCAATTTCATGCTGGTGACTTATTTTTTCCGCTTTTTATGCTTCGAGCAGATTTGAAACAGGAGTTGCATATCCAATGACACACACGATTCAAAACTTAAGTGACCATTAGCACATTTGTACATATACTTACATAAACTTGGTATTTACACACTCTAAACAAAGTTCCATTATAACAGTTTAAAGTCTTTTTAACACAGGAAAGATAAGCTACTACAAAGAATGCATAACGGGATCACAAATTTACCACAAGCATATAAACACGTTTTAAAGTGCTTTCTGGGTGCTTCAGATTAACCCCTCGCAGTATGAGCTTCCATGTAGTGCTGTTCCAGTCATTACAAAAATTACTTAAATCATTCTTCTACAGGTGCATTGTGAGTTCAAGGAAAACGACACCACTGATGTAAAGGTTTTAAGCTCTACCAACATAAACGTACACATCAAGGTCAGATGAAGTTGTCAAATACACTTTGGTTTATCATAGGTTGGGACAAATATCTGATAGAACAGAAGTTGCACCTCTCCACTCTTTTTGCTAAAAAAAAAAATACCCCAACATAAATTGACAGTATTCTTTGGTAAAAACAGGACATTTGGCCAGTTTGCGCCTACATCTGTTTATTAAAATAGTCTAAAAGTGAACAAATGCCACTGCTGTACTGTCAATTTACAGGAATAACCATTTCTTACGCAGTGGGGAGTATCAAAACATTAAGCTTAGCAGTTAACCAATATATGAAGCTGAAACACCTTCAACAACCATTAAAGGGGATCGATAAAGTTTTAGAATACTTTCTGCTTAGCATGTATCCTTTACATTACAAAAACCTGCAAAATGCTCTATGCCTCCAGACGCGTCCATTACTTTGCAGTGACTACAGAAACATTATTCATGGGCGTACACCGCCAGGTTTCTGATGAGCACGTAACAAAACCCAGGACTATGGTGCGCTGACTAACCAGTCTTCAGCTGCACAGTGTTTGTGCATTACCTACAGTAAGTACTAAGAAAAGCCTATTAAAAAATTCAGTTAACTGCTACAAGTTACATGAATATATAAAAACAGAGCAGATATACAACACTGAACATACTGTACTTTATTAGCACAAAAAGCCAGAACAAGGCACAGCAAGCAGAAAAATACATCAAGAGAAGGGTTAGTGTAGCATACAAGAATAATGTTTATTGTACTTGCAGCCAAAATGTTCCCTACCTCGCACAGGTCACTGCCATAGAGAAGTAAGTAATAACACACTGTAGCAGCTGGTAAAGAAACTAGGGAGCACTCAGAATTGGTACAAAACATGAAACAGGGGTCAGGGCATTCCAATAAAATTTTAGTGCAAATCCCAGACAGAACTATTTTCAGTTCCATCTCCAATTAAATAAGCAAACAGAACTTAGAATCTTGTTTCTAAGTGATCTGTTGAAACTATCATCAGTGCATATTACTTTAAGGTATTTTTAAAAGCACAAATGGAAAGGTATTTACAAATAAAGTGTAACAGTACCTCTGAAACCTGACATTTATTTCAGATATGTCAGATTTTGTGTTCTGGTTATAATAATTCAACCACTTGTAATTTTCTCCATAAAAATATCAGACGACTTTAAATAATTAAACATTATTCTTCTCTTCTCTATTACCTTCCATTGTCAGTTACTTGCAGTCAGGTCACCAAATTCTGGTTTAGGAAAAACCACCACCTTTTGTTTCATGGCAATAATCTAATCCCCTGTCCTTGCACTGCATCAGTAATTCACACTGGAAGGTACTTAACTGTCCAAGACAGTATTACTTTTGCTAACAATGCCACTTAAATCTCCAAGTGTTTAAAATAGTATTACAGTACTGAGCAGGTATATTCAAGTCTTAATGATTAGGAAACCTTATACACTGAGAAAAGCATGATTCATCTGCTAGCATGAAAGCACCATTAACTCTTAATGGACTGCTCGTAATGAACTGCTCTTCATGAAAGGAAAATGGTCCTAATTCTCTAGTATTTGGGAACTTGTTTGTGAGCTAAATTAGTACTTTGAGTAGCGGAGAGCTTTCAAGAAGATAATTTAAAAAAAAAATATTTCAAATATTAGCAAAAATGCTCCTCTACTAAAGCCTTTATTAGCATTACATGAATGCCCCATGGAAAATGCCTCGTAGTTTCTTCAGCCAATTACTACAGCTCTAAAAGGGAAACAAAGGATTTAGAAATTACCAAAAATATTTTCATTAGGCCTTAATGAAAAACGTGCAGAATTGTGTCTGCTTATTGTTTCCAAGAGGCATCACAACTTAGTTTGATTAACAGCAGGCAGCATCTGACAGGATACTAACACTCAGCTTAAATAGGATATTGCAGAAAAGCTAGACGTTGTCGGTGCGCTTGCTGCAGTTAAACTGTAACACACAAAAAAAAGCATACTCTAGAAGCTTATTCTGATTTCCTTTTACTTTGATTTTATAGGTTCCCGCTCCAGCCATCGCACCCTGACTTTTTGTTTATAGTGATACTCCTTTAGAAAGTCTTGCAACATTGAGGGTAGAGGAAGGTCATCAATTCCATCATACGTAGTGCACCTGCAGATTACTGCCCGGCAGATATACTGCAGACTAAAGGGGAAAGTCCTGTTCAGAGATACAGTAAGTAATGGTTCAAAGAACATGCAAGAGCTAGGGTCTTTGTAGTGTTCCAGAAGCCCTGTAACCGTGGAGGAGTGAAACACGCAGGGATCGTGGGCATCGAAACTAAAGTTGTGATTCCACTGCTCAATGCGTGCGTGTAGCGATCGGTTGTAACGACGGAAGCTCACAGAGAAGAGGTAGTCCTCTTGCGCAGAATCCCTGAGCAAAAAAGTGCCTTCGGGTTTACCCTCCAGAAGTGCTTCTGCTTCATAGCGGTCCATCACACCCCAGTAACACGGGTTACCTGTGATCTGAAGCAAGTCTGGCACAAGGCAATGGATGTAATCGATTTGAGTGTGCACTTTCCAAGCCCCCTGCCTACCGATATGGCCGTGGCCCTCTCCAGACATCTGTCGTTGCTTCTGCCTGCGTGACTGCAGACAGAGCGTTGTTGTGTCCTCTTCAGAGTCACAGTTCCCTGGAGGTGTGAGGTTTTTGTCCCCAGTCAGTTCAGTCATACCAGGGGCTAACTTTGGTCCCAGTTTATACAATGGATTAACCTGTGCTGTAGCTTCAAAAGTATGTATTTGGGCATTGGGAGGGGGATCAACCCCTTCTTCAATACTAAGTCTACGTCTCTCTCTGAGCCTGTCTTCTTCATCTTCTGTGGAAACCAAGGAAGGATCAAATGTGTCAAAAAAAGTTGAATGAGGACTCACAGGAGCTGTGTGCTGTTTAATCAGATGCCACTTCTGAGCCAGATCTGAGCCTGCAGGAAAAGGGCATTTCTCAAGCATTAGTTCAGAGAGATGGATCTTTCTTTTGTTGGAAAACAGAGGTTTGGACTGCTTGCTGTAAGTTCTCATGGGAAAACACAGCCCAACAGTGTCCTGCAGACGCTGTCGCAGAGAACGGCTACCTACTGTCCTGCTTGACACTGCATCCATATCATGGACAGAGCTCACCCCGTACCTTCTCTCCCTCCTCTGCAAACCACTTCGTGTTCTACCAATTCTTTTTTCAGTATCCAAGGAGCTCTGGGTTTTGGTAGAGCAGGAATGCTTCTTCTTCCCACCCCAAGGGGCATGCCGAGAGTAAGAGTCCCTTCGAGCAAGCCTAGCTCCCGTGGTGACACACGAGTCATTCTCTTTCTCAATGCTTATTTCAACAATCTGAGGGATTTCTGTGACACAGTTTTGGTTCCGCCTTGCTGAATTCTTTGAAGGGCTTAAACCTAATTGCAAAGCAATGTTTTCTCTCAAAGGGCTACTGGGTTGTTGTTGAGCCAAATCGGTTATCTGGATAGCTTTCTCTTTAGCAGATGAGCAACTACTGGAGTTCACAACCACATTTTCATTTTGGCTTCCACCCTCATGACTGAAGAGATTCTGGCACCTGTATTTGAAATTGTTCCACATCTTTCCCACTTTATCCATGGATTATGTTATCTAGATTCAAGAGGAGAAGAAATATTAAAATAAAAAGAGTTAAAGGAGGCTACAACTTCAGTTATCAATTAAGTTACAGGCACAAAAGGACTGGTAACTGAAAGCACTACATTTTAAGAAGTGCTCTACTGTCCATACGGTTATGTGGAAGTGTCACACACCACACCATTCTGACAGTTAGAAAAATCCCACAAGAAAATGTTTAGGAAGTGACAAACATCTTATTTACAAGCGCGCCCTCCCTATTTTTTCTGTAACATGTAGGGCTGTGTTCGATGAACAGGAAATACGTAGCCTGAAATTCTTCATTTTAGGAAGAATCTGTAAGTCACATGTAAAGTATGACTCCCCGATAAGCTTCCAATGAGCAGCAGGAAAACAAATCCTGAAAAAGCACTGTTCAAGACACTCCAAACCCTGCCAGCAGTTAGTGAAACCCAACAAGTACACTGCAAATGCCCAAATACACCATCTAGAAGCAAAAGCTCCAGCCACAGGTCAGATAAATTCCAAGCTATGACTGTTAAGATTATAAAAAATGGCACAAAAATTGAAATTTAGGGGAAAAAAAGGCATTTAGCACTCTTAGATGAGGCAATCGCCAAAGACAAGGAAAGGCAGTAAGGTATCAGCAGAACTTTAGAATTAGAAAGTCTCTCATAAATTAAAGCCATACATATGAAACACTTGAAAACAAAAAGAGGAACTGCCTGACTTTATTAAAGATATAAAAGAATGAAAGAGCCCAAGGAGCTTTACTATCTTTAGTAAGAGCGCTTAAAAAGAAACCAGCTTGCAGCAGAAACACAATGACAGTGAATCATGAAGATACAGTTAGAAGATAAAAACATTAGCAGTGTGTATTCTGTGACTACTTTAGAAACAGAGTGTGATAATTGGAACAAGACTGCCAAAAACTCAAGACTGCCCTAGGACAGAGAGAAACAGGTTAATTTTCTACTGAAAAAGTCAGGCAATGCCAAGCTAAATTAGATCTAATTAAGTTCTGAGAGAAGTACTAAACTTAAAGGACTAAAACATGCCATCTTATCTAATTGAACTCTTAATGGAAACTGCTCTGTCCTTTGGAAACATTACTTAAAGGCAACATTCCTCTGTGACTGCAATTCTTTTCTGATCACAGCTAGAAAGGGATCTGGAGCAGTGATTGAACACATTGGGTCTCATGAAATAATGTGGAGGTCTCATGAAATAATGTGGATAATAAACAAGTAAGCAATACTCTAGTGATCCAGCCTAGAAGTCCCTTAAGATAAAGCACAGCTGTAAACCCATTACTTCCTAGCAGAATCCACCGAGACTGAGGAAGAGTTAGAGGTACAGCTTACATCAGAATCATGGAAGGATAATGAACGTGAAACACCTAACTGTTACAGGAACAGAAAGGAAAAGGAGCAAATGCTTTCTTCTCCACTCACACCTCAGATAATTCAGCAAACCCAGCAAGGTATCTACATCCAACTGCATAAAGTAAAACCTTAAGACTTCAGTTGTGGATGCAGGGAGGTGGCAAGGGGAAGCAGGGAAATCAGGCCTTAACGGTCTCTGGTACAAGTTAGCTAAAACACAATGCTACTGACAATATGAACAACATCCAAGCAGTTATTAAGGAGGAAGACATTAGCGGAGAAGTGTTATACGTAAGAGATGCTGCAGAGTTCTGTGCATAGGTAAAAGTGTGTAAGCAACTGAGCAAAGAATGTCTTCCATGATTAAAAAAAAAACATGCCTAAGTTTGCGTTTTTCTGGAGTTGTCTGGACAAAGTGAGGGGACTCGGGGAGTTCCAAAAACAGCTGAGCTAACAAAGTCAGATCAGGCACAGATCTGGAGGCACCATGCAACCATGTATCCTGCCATCACAATAACCATAGCGGCTCATGGTGTCTCAGAACATCCACAGTGACCAGGAGGCAGCTTATGTTTGCTGGTTGCCAGCCTGTTGACACAGCTTATATATGGTAGACTTTTTCCCACTTGTTTAACACTGTTGGGAAGGGAGAAGGAAGAATAGAGAGTACAACACCTCCATTCTCGAGAAAATCAGGCCAGAAGCAGTACACATCTCTGCAACAATGCGTTGGAATTACTTTTCTGACCAGTCACATACTGTCCAGTGGTGTCTTTTATTCCAATACTGCTCATTATTGCTCTTCCTTTGCACTATTAGTCTAGAATGTCTTTAGACTGTCAGATGGGTGGAAAGTTCTCTACACCCGTCCAAAAAGCTTTGAGAACAAAGGAAAACCAAACCCCCACCGTACTGGCTTGGACAGACTATACTTTTCACAAGTTAAATTTAAGAGTTTAACTACTTCTTGTCATACTCAAGAGAATATAGACATCCTTCTTACCCAGAAAAGCATAGGAGTCACTGTATTTTGTCTTGAGAATATACCTCAACATGAACTTGCTGGATTCCTTCTCTGAGTTCTGGACATGATTCCTAAGAAGAGAAAAATGGCAAAATGGCATTTTTGTTAGTTGATAGAATATATTTCAATTTAGGTGTTTACAATTAGTCATTGGTATCAAAGTGATATTTTACCTGTTATATGTCAAACATATGCGTGGAACTGCCCTACTATACACTTTTAATGCAAACCAACATAAACGAAAAGCTTCATAGAACTTTATTTCATCCATTAACAACATTTGTCAAGAGTCCAGAAGAGGATCCTCAAAATGAAACTTCTGAGCCCCGAAAGTGAAGCCACAGCATCTGGATCACTGAAGCCCCAGGCACAATGGGCATACTCAGTAAAAAGGGCTTCCCTGCAGTTTGGTCACAAGTCCAAAGCCGCGGTTCCCAAGTTGTGATTGGCAGTGCTGTCAGATCACCTCATACTCCCGCTCCTCCTTGTTTCCAGCTGCTACATCACATCAAAAGGCAGCTAAAAATACACACTTTTCTAATATTACTTTTCCAGGTAAGCAACTGCTGTACTTGCCACAGGATGTTACAGGATTGTGCAGCAAGGGGCATATGAACCATGATTCTAAAAATGGGAAGGTGGAATACAAGTTCTTTATTAAAAGAATAGGTCGGCACTTCCCTAAAATAATCATCATTGTTTTTCAGAAATTCAAGAGGAGTCGAGTGATTTAATATGCTCACACCACTGTCAGGAATCTAACAGAAACAGGACACAGGAGAGTAAGCTTCTTCCCCACGCTAGAGCCAAGCCTAGGACAGCCTTAAGAGTCAACAGAAAACACTGGGAACTTATGTTAAAGCTTTACATGCAGAACAGGAAAAAAAAAATATTCAAATATGATGCATTTACTGGAGTAAAAAGAAACCAAACAGCCTATGGGGTTGAGCAATCACTAGGTCAATATTAAAAGTTACTATTCCCAGGCAGAAAATCCAGGGTAATGGCAGAAAAGTGCTGAAGTTTCCGTTCACCTCTGGAAGCACCAAAATCACTGAAACACTTCAAAAGTTAAGCCCCACTACTATTGCTATTCCACAGAAGTAACCTTTCCAGAGAGCAACAGAGTTACTACAACAAAAATTTAGTAGAGAATGGAGATTAAAGCAGAAGTAAAAGTTTGTTTGCAACTTTAACATTTGCACCATTTCTTCTCCCCCCCCCCCTTATGGTCCTAGCAAGTCTACAAACACAAGACAGTAAAACCTACTATACCTGGTTCAGAGCAAGGCTTTAATGGAGCACATAATAGTAAAGTTGCTAGAATAAGGGCTGTACAAATTTCAGTAAAGCCTTCCTTAAAACATTAGACCATCCAGGCCTCTGAAGACATACCTGCATTCCAAACAAAACCAGTAATGCTGTTTTACTGGGCACAGGTGACAGAGGGGCTGCACGCTAACCATTTTAACTCATTAAAAACACAAAAAGCACACGGAAGCTGATCTTGACATTTCATGCTTAATGAACGTTACTTTATACATCACTATTATTCCCTTGTTCTGCTCAGGAACACGAGCAGTCTGTGTACCACCTATCACATTCGCGCTGCTAGCCAGCTGACAGCCTGCTGGACAAGTTGCCTGGTGGCTCCAGGAGGCAGTGGTTGTTTTGAGAACCCAGCCCTCGCTGATGGAAAACAGTTCCTTCAATTTGGGTGACTGTGCCACTTAAAACCTCTCAATTTTGTGTAAGAATAAAACTTGAGTCATTGGTAAACTATTTAATATTCAATCTAGTAATTTTACATTGATTTAAACTAATGTGCAACAGATGTGTGGTTTCACAGATTTCTTGTGGCAGTGCTAAGGTTGACAAAATACAAGCTACTTCTGAACTGGCCCTAAAGTCATCCCAGCTTTACAAAGGAGCAATGCCAGTGGTTATTTCAGCCAAAACAGAAAATAAAGTTAATGCTACCAAAATCTACAAAGTGAATTCACCAATTTGTAGGTTGAATTCACCAATTTGTAGGTTTTCTAAGAAAAAGAAATATTCCTAAAACGATCTCTTTTCAGCTAAACATGATTTCTAGCTACTTTAAACTGGCATAAGTTACCTTAAAAAAAACCCCAACAGGTAGTAAGCACTCTACAGGGACGACAGAAGCAATGAGCAATAGTATCTTAACACCCCACCTCCATTTGTAGTAAATTTAGAGACATTCAAAGCCATGAAGTTTGCATGAGTGTAGCCTTCAAGGAGAAGCTACCAAAGCCATTTGTGTAATACCATTTAACAAAGACAACAGTTACAACCTGTCTGCAATCCCGAAGTACCACATATTAATAGATTACGGTGAAAACCCAGACCACTCTTCCAGAAGTCTCAAGAGATCTAACCAGAGCTTTCTGTCCATGACTTCCCAGAGGAAACATTCTAAGCCAGGTTTGTGTTCTGTCCTAAAGCTAATACACTTGGTTTACTCTCAGTGTTACCCAATTTAAAAATCAGTTGATATGGTAAACTACATTAAAAATATTAATTCCTAAAATGTACCATCTTCACAAAAGCTTATACACTGCATAACAAATGATACCTTACAAAACAGGTATAGTATGCTTATTTAAAAACAAGCATCTATAAGATACGTTGGTTTGGTATATTCATACGATGATAGCTTTAAAACACTGAAAGACAACGCGGAAAAAACATCAAACAAAACCAGTCAAAAACCCCAACTACCTGAAAAGGGAGTGAAACAGAGGGGAGGGAGAGAAATCACAGTCTCTGCTCTTCAAACACTGTTTAGTTCAATGGTAGCGTAAGCCTACATAAGAAAGCACGCTAACACATCCAGTGACACTGATGCACATCGCCTTGGACCACAGAGGTAGAAGTGAAAGAAATGGAAGGAGTCTATACTTCTGTTTGGATTGTTCCTTACCTTACAAGGATTCACTAAGCAATGACAAGAGACTCTGTTATTAAAGACATCTGCTTCCCTTAAGGTAAGCTTGCAGAAGAGGTTAATGCCCTATTTGCACGTTGCCAAATGCCTGCTATAGGCTACTGTTCCTAGGGATGCACTAACAAAGCTTCTCACATAAGCACTCCTCAACCTTATTCAGTCAGAATGAATAAGGCTGGCAAACACCTAGCCTTGAAAGTAACCCAACTTGAGGAAGGAAGGAAGGAAGGGAAATACTAAGGATTACAAAGCAATTTCCTCCCTTCCCATACACATTCCAGAGATAATGAATTACTACTGTACACTCGAGACAACTTTTGTTAAGAAACAAGGAATATGCTGGCTTATGTGGAACCACGCATTTTTCTGCACACGCACAAAAACGTGTTCACTGCGGACAGCTTGAACTGATTTGGAGGCTGGAAGGAAAAGGTGGCTGTTATTTTTTAACTAGTCAAGGTAAAAGGCCCAAGTGTTCACAAAAGCCTCATTAGGGCCAAGTACTACTGTTTTTTTTTCCCCTGTCAGCCTCTGATAACTTCCAAGTGCCGTTGTGTAGCGAGAAGAATCTGAAAGTCTGAACCCCCACATCAAAACTCAAACCTGCCAAGATGTAAAGGACACCAAGCTGAAGTCCGACAACACACAAAATTGGCCCAAGTCAGTAGCACAACCAAAAGAAATGGCGTCAGCCTCTTCCTGCCCACCTGTGCTGGTACAGGAGGTGGTCTGGACACCATATGGCTGCTCAGTCAACCAGCTCGAGGAACTGATCCACATTGAAATGAGTTCTCCCAAAAAGTCTTAATCATTTATTCTATCTGGTTTGACTTCTGTCTAAACATTCATGATAACTCAAGGGAGGATTGGGTGAAGAGGGACATGCAGCAGCCAGGGCAAGAATGCTTCCTTCCACTGCAGCACTGGTTAGTTCTGCTCAAGATACAAAGACCTGAAACAGCTACTTTGAAGAGAAATCTCCATTTGAAGCCTACCATGTTAATCAGCTGTGGGGCCCTGGTTGCAGAGAGAGAGATTAGGACTCTATTTAAGTTGCTGCTTTGAGCATTCGTGTTGGAAGTTCAGCCACTGAAAAATATTTACTTCAAAACTAACATGCTGAGTTGGCTGGACACGTCCTGCTAAAACAGAGGGAAAGCTACAGGTTTCAAGGACTTAAGCTGGCAGAGCATCAGCTCAAAGGAAAACAATGCTATTTTCCCATTATTCCAACCTGAAAGTAAGAAGTAATCTTCTCCCCGGCCTTCGTGCAGATTCACAATGAGCAAGGAGCAGTCTTGGCTTGGACAGCTGATGCTCTGCCTGTTTCTTTCCAAGCGGCCACACATTGGTAACTTCAGTTCAAAAGTATCGTTCCAAGGTATTTCGAACAGCGGGACATACCCTTATAGTCCCTCAACTAGGCTCTGGAGTTTGAAAAGGACAATGCCAGGACTACATGTGTTCATGTTAGATTACAAAATACTGTGCAGTTGCTATCCATTTCTTTTTTGTTCAGAAAATCTAAAATCCCTGAAACAGAAAAAGCATCAGTGGAAGAACAGAATGTGAACAACACTGACTCAAAAATAATGAGGCAGTTCTTTCAGAAGTGCTCTTTTCCCTGCACTTACACAAATATAGTGGATAATAATACAACCATCATGAACAAAGCCTGTATTTCTAATTATGAGGATCACAGAACTACACACAGCAAGCATAAGTTTTAGATATTAATACAGAAATAATGCTATACAGATCTACTGAGAACTCTACATTGTGCTAGATATCCATGGTAGAAGCTCTGCAAATTCAAGATAATGATGCATATTCATTCCAAGACACCCTCAAATCATTAAGGCAGTGTCCTGATGGCCACACATCACAACACAGTAAGCCACACAAGCAACATTAAACAGAAGCAGTTTCTTTTCAATTACCTCTACGCACCCTAAGCAGGCAACTTGTAACTTCCCCTTATCGTTTGAAAAGCTAAAAGCAAAGGCATTAAGTTGGCAGAGTAAGGTGCCCACTATGGAAGAGATCTCTGGATGACTCGCTGAAATAATGTTTCTGTACTGCTATGTTTAACTCTCCTCAAACAAAATCTGCCAATATACTCTTTTTAAACTCATGTGGGCAAAATAAATGGTTCCAGTCAGTGTTCACGTTAAGTAGGGCAGCCCTCTTGATGACCTTTGCAAAAGCTGTGAGTAGCCTGAAAAACATCATGGAGTGCTGCCCTAGCAGGGCAGAACTTGTTTCTACTTTTAAGAACTCTAATGAAGCACACTCTTCTCTATCAAGTTCTAAAACATAAATAGGTCTCAAATTGATATAAAGAGTAGTCTACCAGTTACACACATGCAATTCTTGGGAGTCCTGAGTTAAGGAAAAGCCCACTTTAACACCTAAGCCACACTAAAAGCAAAGGAAATTGGAAACAAAGTTGAAAAGATGAGTCAATCACATCCCCCCTTCCAGACTAGCTCAGTAGGAACATCCAATTTCAGATTATTTTGTAAACAGCGCATTTCATTCAGTTGCAAATTGGCTGTTTTGCAAACAAATAGTTCCTCTCTTTTGGGATCAGTTTCTACTGTTTTAACAGTCTTATTCCTACTGCTACATTTTTCAACACCTCTACAGCCTGCCTAATGCCTCCCCCTCACCATAGTGCCCTTGCCCCATGCTAGCCTAAAAGCATCTCCTTTACACACAGAGCTCTTCTCAAGCATCCAGCTATTTCCCATGCTCTCCTTCTGTCTGACCAAGCAAAAGATCATATTCTTCAATACAAACTAGCTAGCTGCCACCTCTTAAAACTGGTAACAAATCTACTTGCCTTTTACCTGTGGGGATGACCTTGCTACTATCAAGTGCTCCAGTAATGTTAGCAGTGAACAAAAAACACAGATGCTACCCATAAAACCTCAGTGTACTTTTTAACGTTCATGAGAAATGGCAAATTAATGATCTGAGCAACTCAGAGTGCAAGAGATGTTATCTTTTTTAAGTGCATGTAGCAGTATTTAGTCTTCAGGTTAACAGTGTTTAATTGCAGCTCCTAAGAACACGCAGCTTAGGCTGCTACTCTTTAGTTGTCGTGGTTCTAGGGACTTCTGTAGTTTCTGGCCCATTCCACTCAAATCTGAAGGAAGGGTGGCTTTTTTAATGTCTTGCAAATAGCTTGAGTAGCAACACTGCTTTTCCTGTGTAGTCACCATTGTTGATTCATCACTAGAGGCAGCGCTTCTCTTTGCAGCAAGATAAATGACTTGAAATGTTTAAAAACATGACACATTTCGTTGTAATTTATAGTTCAATGATATTAATGGATGACCTGTAAATCGGTCTAAATCCCTTGATGCCACTGTACTTCTAGAGAGAGATTAAACTTCAAGCTACTGAGGAGAAAATTGCTAGACCAGCCTGGTCCAGCCACAGCCATGCTCTGTATCAAGTAGAAGGTGGCCTGGGATGGATGGTAACCCCAAGCTTACATTCTTCCATGCCAGAAGTTTGGCAAGCAAACTCTATCACTACAGCACCACTGGCAATCTTAGACCAGTTTCTGTACAAAACGTGTTTCCATAGAATAGAAGCTTATTTGAATAGCTGCAGAATGAGACCAGGGGATTTAACCTGCAAAGCACTTGGTGAGCAAGGAGTTAAAATCCTGCCTAAGACTACCCCACAGCTGCTATCAGCAGTCAGGCTTGTCAAGGGAGGCTCTGGGCTGTCTTGACAAGACTAATTGGCAGCAAGCACCTGGCTCCCTAGGCTGGGCTCCGGTAGGTAAAAGAATATAAACCCTGCAAAGGAGGAGGAGAAGCAGCTGGAAGGCTTCCAGCAGGCCTAGCCTGTTTCATGTTTTCACTTTGATCCACAGGCAACTCCATCCTAAACTATACCCAGTTAGAGCTATCAGAAACGTTTTCCTCCAGCTTTCCAGCTGAAAGGGACCCACGCTTTATGGTCGTGCACCTGTGAGCTCTGCCACTGAGCGCCCACCAGGCCTTGCCGTGCGGGGTCATGCTGCAGCGCAGCCAACTGCAACACCAACACTATTATTTAATTGCAGCACAACTGGAATTTTGGTTTTCAAATGCCACCAAAAATCAGCTTAAAGGTATTACTATAACTTCAAAATTAGAGAGCAATATGCCAGAAAATCAAAACTAAGACTGCCCCGGATATTCTGTATATTGGACATAGCAAGCACATGCAGCGACAGCTGATGACACACAGCAAATTACAGTGCACCTTTGAAGAAAGGGAAGAAAGTAGAAAACCCAGACCCATTCTGGAAGCTAGCTACAAGTAAGCTGCACAAGGAACTTGAAGTGGGACTTCAGGAGTGTGAAAAGACACTTAGAACATGTTTTGACCTCTGCTAGGAACCATGATTTCAGCAAATTTGAAGCTTCCTGAAATTCCACTCTTTGGTTTTTGCAATATTAAAACTCAAGTACAACCAATTTCAAGCATTAGCCTTGCAGGTTCAGTCCCTGAGGTAGGGATTTTTTCATAGGAGTAAAGGAAAAAAATACCAGTTTGTTAGCTTGGCAGAGTTTCACATGATTGAATCAACAAGTGTCGAATTATCTATACACACACACAAGCATACATAAAATAAATGCATCAATACACTTCAGGGTTTTTTTTCCTCCAGATTTTTGTTTAAGACAGTTTAAGTATAAACACTGAAAAGAAAAAACTAAATTTCTTTAGAGCAAAGTATTCAGCTGAGGCTTTAAGCCTGTGCCAAGTTCCACATTTTAGGTGGTTTACTTTTAGCTTGCTAGTCAAGAATTCCAACGATGTACGGTAGCATGATGATTCCCACAACTTAACTGGAGAATTAGAAGTGTTAAAAGGCAATGTCAGACATAGTCTGTGTTTGAAAGACATGTCAATCAATAATCGCTAATGCAGAATTATGGTGTTTGTGAAAACTAGAGACTGCAATGGAAGCACTTGGCAGTCAAACCATTGGTGTCCCTAAGAGCCACGCAGTGCGCCACTTCGGTTTGAACTGAACACGTTATGTACACAATTGCACAATACCTTTAGCTGATAGTGATATTACACAGGACTATTACAAAGATCCATTAGCAATCTTTAAAAAGAAAAGGAGATTGTAAATTGCTAAGTTCAGAGTTACTGCTTTAACAGTAACAGAAAACTGTTTCCTAGAGCGACGGCACAGAACAGATCCAGCTCTTGGCAATACCTGCTCTCCTGCATTCTGCACCTTTACACGAACAAGGCTGATGAGTAAATTTAGAGTCTCTCTGGGTCTATACTCATGAGTGGAAGGTGTCCATGCCCGTGGCATGAGGGGCTGGAACTGGATACCCTTTAAGGTCTCTTTCAACCCAAACCATTCAATGATCCTACAATTTGAAGGAATGCTTATTCTAGCAAAGCAGCACCTGTGTGTGTTAAGTGACTGAGACCCCATAGGATGAGAACTTTCTAAGAAAAAAGGTTTTGGTAATTCCTGGATTCTGAACATCAAATAGATAAATGCTCTGCCTGTTGAGGTCATCTATCTAATACTAAAGCTGCCTCCAGATTAGGATTGTTGCACCAAGACCTAGTCATAGGCCAATAACCCACTCCTTAGCTAATGTCTATTAATGCCCATTTATCAATAGGAAAATGGCTTACCTGAAAAAAGCAACTCACTACCTGCGATATCACTCTAATAGCCCCCCACACACACAACAGCTCATGCAGTATTATGAAGTCACCAAGTACATAAGGGCTCCTATTTGATACAGGTAAATATAAGTTATACGCTGCAGGAATTAGAAAAATTGATCTTTACAACAGCAGCACCAGCTGCACAAGACTAATAAAACTCATTATCCTCTTTTGTCCTTCATCGGATGCATGAAAGCAGAGATTCAGTTGTAGGACTGGTTTAAGAGACTGTGCTTCACGCAGAAAGTTTGCGGCACCATAGGAAACTGAGAAAAGAAAGCTACATCAGATAATTACTGGATGCTGAACTTGTCACGGGGGGGTATTACAAAAAAACCACAACCCAACAACAAAACCAACCAAATCAAACGAACACAGAAAACCAAACAAACCACAAACACAAAGTGATTGATGCTATTTCACCTTTATCAGCTTGAGATCATCATTTATCATGCCCTGCTTAAAAGGAACCAAAGAGTATAGGTCTTTCTAGGTTGTATCTCATAAACAGAATTTAGCCGTAGCCAGGGAACCCTAAGGGTGATAGTCCATGATAACTAACCTACTACTGCTTTTCTGCTAATCAAAGGGATATTCCTGCCTTGCTCCCATCCCTTTGCATCACTTCCAACATGGATCTGACCTCTATTTTCACTTATGAGCTAATTAATGGAAGCATGAGGCAGACCAACAGCCTTTGCTAGGAAAAAGAAGCCAGAAGAGACAAGTGACAGCATGACTGCAGGAGAAGCTCCAGGAGAGAAAAGGAGAAAACCCATCTCTCCCAGCAGCACTGAGCTGTTAACAGTGGTTTAGCCATTTCTATAAAATCCCACTCCTTGATGTAAAACCACATTTTCCTTATACCAGGGAACGGACTTTGTTAAAAGTCATAATAAAGTCATAATTATGCAGCAAAAAGATAAAATGAAGCCTTGAGACCAAGACTCATGTAGAAAAATACTGTACGTTTCCGAGGATACAGGAGCCATACCATGATTAACAGGAAAAACTTTCAACACAGAAATACAGGAACTACTAATTTTTCAAAAAAAGGCAGTTCAACGGTTACTTCAAATACCAGACAATCCACATAAACATTTTCAAGATGACAGGGACAACCTGCTCCATAAATGACTTCAGGAAGCTATAATCCCTTAGCATCCTCCACGTCAAAATAATATTTCTACATCAAGAAGCCAATTCAAGTTTCCTCAATTTATCATTAGGAGACGTGGCAGTTTCCATATCGAGTACTGTCACGTGGAAGCCAGAAGTTCCTGATGGAAAACACACATGGTGATCATAAGAATGAGGATTCCAAATTCTCATTCATAGACAAAAACTAAGACATTTTCTGGAGACACTGATGATTAGCCACAGCTTGAGCATCCCCAAAACCATTCAAGCCGAGGGTCTGGATAACTACAAGTTATTCAGTGCAACTTCAAAATCTTCTGCTATAGACTGGCAGGTAGAGAAAGGAGGAGAAACCAAAGAACACTGTCTAGTGCTTGAGGGTATATAACATTCCAAGTTTCTGATAGCACTGGCCTCAGTGGTACATAGGCACACAGAACTAACCTGCAGGTAACTTTAAATCCATCCTGCTTCAAAGAAAAGGTCACATTTACTTCCACAACAGTTATGATAAGCAGCCAGACTAGAATATCTTTCAGCAAAACCTGTCTGTTCCCTCCTAGACTGAAAGAAGGAAAAAGAAGAAACTCCTGCTCAACCTGGTACTAACTTCTTGCGAAGTTCACGCTGCCATAGTGGGCACTGCTGCTAGTTCAGAGGAAGGACAGCAAAAAAACTTAGTAAAGGTTCCCTCACCCAACTTCAAGTGTCGACAAAATAGACATGGATTTTGCTACAGGGGAAATGCATTAAAAAAAGACGACTTTAAACTGTACAATGTCAACAGCCAAGACCATCTTTCTTATAGCTTGACCTAGCCACCTCCAAAGGAGCAGAGATATTCTGCCTACTTGGTGGACTTAAAGTCTTCTTCTCAACAACAGGAACATACCTCTGAAAACATGTTTTCCTTTTTTTGTTTTTAATTCTTTATATTTTACAATCATCGAATGCTTCCCATTATTAGATCACATTCAGTGGCTGCCTTTAGCTTCCTAGTTTGGTCTGAATTTGATAGGCCAGGTAGCTACCTAAAATAGCTCTTCAAAGCTGAAGTTGTCGTAGCAAAAACATCCAAAAAAGGTTGTATTTTGACTGTCTAATCATATAAAAAAACCAACTACACCACCACCTCATCTTATAAACTCAAGAAGTGTGGACTTTGTGTGGTACATCTGTCCTCCTTACAGAAGTACAGCCAAACATGGACCAGTTTGGAGCTCCCAGAAGAAATAAAAACCTACTTTAGATTCATTGTCTCAAAAGCCTTTCCAGATTTTATCTGTTAAAGTCTCTAAAGAATCGGATTGAGCTTTTTTGTATGACAGTCACGGCAATCAGTACTGACCAAATGTGTATACAGTACTCCTACAAAGTGATTGAGCGTGCTCCCTAAAATCCACAGTTACACATTCGTATGACGAGTGGCATCCTTGTTATAAGTAACCTATCTGTTCACATACAGGCAAAGCCAAGCTTTAGCCCAGTATGGATACCTCTAAAAATAGTCTCATCAAAGTCACTGTCAAGAGTACAGGTGCTGGTAGGAGTCTGGAGGTACTGGGAAGCTGTTGGGACAGGAAGGGAGGAGGAATGAGTGCATGATTCCAGAGCTGATATGCGTCAGGGCTGCCCCATGGAGATTTCCCGCCTGGCTTAGTGCCATATGACCCCATTCAGTCCCCTTATTAAACTGGGACAATTCTGTTCCCAGGCTCTGCACAGCTTACTGCAGTCCAGAGATGTACTTGGAAGAAAAGTCCTGCTAAGCACACGGAGTGCAGGCAGTCTCCAGGAATTCTACAAAGAAGTGTTGCAATGTCTAGATCACAAATATTCAAATTCAAAGGGAACTGGCTCAATTTTGGCAGATTTTCATGTAAAATTAAACCATTACAGCCCAGCCAGAGACCACCACTGACAAATGTCAAGTAGGTGTTCCAGTTCGGAGATGCACTACAGTATTTCAAAGAAGAAACTGACATAAAAAATGGCAGAGATTTATTATAGTTTTACTTCTGAAAACAGACAAAGCATTTTGGCTGAAAGCTTTAAATAAAATTAAACTCAAGGCAAAGAAATGGCATAAAATATTTCAGTCCAAAAGACTGGAGTTCAAAAAGTTATAAGCAACTGAATGCAACATCTCTTCAAAATTGTCTAACACCTCCTATTATCTATGGCAGAGGTGAAGGAGGAACACCAGTGGGAACAATGACTCGTGTGAACTCCCAGCGTCACTTATGCAGCAATGCACTTCGCTATAGAAGTTTACAGCTGTGAAACAAATAGGACACTTTGTCAATGACAAAGCGTCACAGCTATTCAAATTGCCCATTAAGGGTTTGCAAGCTGGTGGGTGAACAACTAGACACTGTCGGGGTTATCTGTGTAATGGCCAATGTCAGGTTCAGTGAAATGACAGAGCAGGATGATCCAGCAAGCACAAATAAAATACAAAGCTTACCTTACTAAACATTTCAGCTACTTGTCTACTCATTGAGATCATGTACCATAAACACTCTGCCATCTTCTTTTCTCCAGAAAACATTTTATGAAAGGCAAATGAGAGTGATCTTTGCAAACCTCAGAGACGTTATACTCAATTGTAAGACTTCAAAGCCTTCGTCTTGTACAATGGTACACTCCTTCCTGACAATACAGAGTAGAGGCAGTGAACTAGAAAGTGAAGCAATATGGACATATACAGTAGTCAATATTCTCTTAGTTACTGCTTAAAATAAGGGACTTCTAGGCCCACAGGAAGCAGGAACTAGAGTCCATAAGGACCAGGCAAGACCCCTCAAAGAGTCAGAAGAGGAGAAAAAGCCCACTTCAACAGTAAGAAAACACAATGACCAGGAGAGGTTTTTCTTCACTCTTACGGACATTCCATTTAACCTCCACTCATACATAAATAAAACCAGAAAGAGCTATGGCTCTTTACATCCAGTTACCATCGCTCAACTTCCGCCATGGGCAATTTGAAGCATCATAAAGCAACACTACATGCAGTCAGCCTAATTTTGGAATACCTTTCAATAGAGCTACACCTGGTCCAAAGTTACACCTTTGTCTAAATACTCAATGTTTGTTGTTGGGTTAGGTTGGGTTTTGTTTGTTTGGGTTTTTTTGCTTTGGGGTTTTGCTTGTTTTTGTGAGGTTTTTGTTTGTTTGGATTGGGTTTTTTTTGTTTGTTTCTTCATCGAATAGACTTTAAGTACTATATTATATAGTATTATATTTTATATCATAGTATATAATCTATTCTAGACTTTATAGAATAGACTTTTAGTTGGAAGGAACGGTCAATGATCATCTAGTCCATCTGCCTGACCGATTCAGGGCTGACCAAAAGTTAAAGCATGTTATTAAGTGCATTGTCCAAAAGTCTTTTAAGCAGTGACAGGCTTGCAGCATTAGCCACCTCCCTAGGAAGCCTCTTTCGGTGTTTGACCACCCTCTCAGTAAAGAAATGCTTGCTAATGCCCAGTCGAATCCCCTCCTGGCAGAACTCTGCACTGTTCCCATGCATCCTGACACTGGATAACAGGGACACAAGATCAGCACCTCCCTCTCCAGTTCTTCTCAGAAAGCTGTAGAGACCAATGAGGCCACCCCTCAGCCTCCTTTCCTCTAAACTAGACAAGCCTAAAGTCCTCCACCACTCCTCACAGGACACTCCTGCCAGCCCTTTCACCAGCTTTGTTGCCCTGTTATGGACGCAGTCAAGGACTTCACCATGTTCCTCCAACAGGCTTCTATGGGCATATGTCCCTTCTACCTGAGGAGGGGGAAGAAAGATGCAAAAGGAGCAGTAATTCCTTTAACAGCACCACGTGTTGGCACCACATAAAAGCCCTGGGATCACACACAAGTTTGGTTATCACCACCGCCAGCAGTTGTGCTGCTACAGACACGCTGCGAGCTTCAGCTCTGCAGATTACACACAGAACTTGATTTCACCTCCTCTCTCACTATACGATACATTCCGCTGCCGCTGCTCCTCACAAAGTAAGTTTAACTCTATGCTCTTTCTGTGCACTCCCATGAAACAACCAAAGTACACGAATACACAGTTCACTCCTATCTACTTACTTCTTGGATGTTTAGGATAAGTAAGCTGGCAAAGCCTCCTGAGCAGCAATTTTCTACATGCATTTATTTGAGCCCCAGGCTTAGCTCCTGCATTGAGGCATTAACTGCCTATGCTGCTTGAAATGAAGAACAATCACTTTCCATTAGAGCTAAACACATGGTTCAACTCCAAAATTAGTAAAAAGATTATAAAATACACAGACAAAGCTAAATGAGTAGGAAACAAGGATCAGAAGCACTGGATTCATCTATGCTTAAGGGATTTGCAAGTGTTGCTGTATCAGCAGGCCTACCTAGTAAGGTTTTGTAACAGAGAGGTAGCTGCGCACACTGATATTCTTTTCCCATTTGGCTTCCATCACTGTCCCAAATCAAAGTTCAGATTTTTTTCCAACAAAGCTGGATCTAACACCACCATAACTCCTGCTATGCAAACCATGGGTTTTGACAGCACAGTAATGACAGCTAAGATCAAGGCTACTTCTCCATGCCAATAACAAACTCAGCTAAGTCTGTGAAGCATTTCTCTATCACTCCTTATGGTGTTTTTGTAAAATAGAAGTATATACTGAGCATTAGGAACGTATCTCTAATAAGTCTCAAAAAAACCAATGGTCTTATGTTGTATTTATGCAATAACATATAGTTAATTAACGATACTCCAAACAAGGTTCCAGTCCCTGCACCATAAGATTCCACAACAGTAATGTGGAGACACTGACCCCTGCCAAATATCTTTATGTATATTTTTCTCTAGTTCTGATAGTTTTCCTCCAGAATTGACTTGATCAAATATAGTCACAAATTATCACCTTCCTGCTTTCATTCCAGTTAATTGGAGAGCAGGTTTTCTACATACAAACACTGGCTTGTAAACAGCCTAGCAAGCGCTGTGCCATCCATGTGAAAAGACACGCTGTACATACGTAGTATCCCGATGTAATTCCATCCAGAGGTAATTGCAAGAATTAAATTCATATTCATTGCAAATCCTGAGACAAATAAAGAGTGTTCTTTGCCATTGTGAAGACAACTTACAGTGATTAATGACAACTAAATGTCCTTCGGAAGAGAGGCATCAGCCGAATACTATCACACACTATTCAATGACTTAAGTACATCACCCTGCTGCCAGAGCGCAGCTCCTGCCTCCTCACCCCCCCTCCAGGACACCAAAGAAACGTGCATAAGCTAGCAAGGCAGAAGAGAAATTCTGTTAGTCATGTCACCCATGATGTCAGCATATTCTTAAATCAACAACTGCTGAATTACTGTCCTCTCCGAACTCAGAATGACTTGAAAAAAGACAGGGTACCACGCTGAACCCAGGACACACGCTTTAGAGGTGTCAGCCTCACTGTTGGCAGGAAGCTTGGAGGCCGTAGGCTTTAAAGATGCCTCGACATCAACTTGCTGTGAAAACTGAAGAGCTTCCACAGAACTTCTGTTTTCCAAGGAAGCTGTACCCCAAGAACTTTCTCACTAAATTAAATCAGTTTTATACTTCCATGAGCAACAGCTCACAGTAGATCTACAAATTGCCTAGGAAACAGTTTTGAAAACCTTACCAGCACCTACTCCTATGTTTGCCTTTGGCACAGAAAAGGTTTTGACTCATTTTTATGTTCAATTAATCCACAGTCACATACTACATAGACTGCTGGAAAAACTCAGCTTGCTGGAAATGGTAACTATAATTACTGACCTCTTCAAGTCAGCCAACATTAAATTGCAAAGTAGATTTTTTTGGCATTTGAGGTATAACTTTACTGGCACAAAGAAAAGCAACTCTGAGTGTAACAGAAGAAACCAAGCCCAACATTTGTGAGAACTCAAAAATTAAATACCAGCAGTGTATTTAATTTAACTACAGGAAAAACCTGGGAACAGACCCCGAACAAGGCTAGCCTCTTGCTAGATTTATATTGTGTAATAAAAAGGGCAAAACTATTCCTCTGCACATCTTTGTTGTATCAAACTTTAGTCTGTGTCAAAGCAAGCACTAATATTAAAAAAGAACATAATTTCATCAAATTTCACAGTAATGAACAAATAACAAGCCACAGCTGTATGGCATTTCATCTCCTACATGATAATAGTCTCTTTTCGCCACAATTTTCAGGTTTGCTTTACTCATTCTTCTCTGGGATTATGAGGAAAGAAAAAAAGAATCTTAGTGCCTCTGTATTTCTCAGGAAAACAGAAAACGCCACTGCAGGCATCCCATTAAGAAACTTGTGTGAAATTATACATGCCTCTCATGATGAAACTGGCAAATCAAGATTCTTTTCAGTTATGACAAGCTTTGAAGCAACTACAGGGATGACATATTCCTCAACCATGCATAGATAATAGCATGAGTATGCCATGTTAACTTTACTAGCATTGAGGAGATTTGCTTTATAGAATCACAGGATGCCTTGGGATGGAAAGGACCTTAAAGATCACCCAGTTCCCTGCCACGAGCAGGGACACCTTCCACTAGACCAGGTTGCTCTAAGCTCCGTCCAGCCTGGCCTTGAAAACTGCCAGGGATGGGGCATCATGCGGATTGAGTTCTGGTATGAAATCTATTAATCTCTCATACGTGAACTAAAGTTTAAAAAACATATTACAGAATTCATGGGCTATGTAGATCTCTTGCAGTCTTTGTTTCTACTGCTACACAGTCAAAATAAGGGAGTTATTTACATAACTGAAACAAAAGATTATTTTATAAAATGGCAATTTTTGAGCCTATAAGCAAGAACTTCCAGGACTAAGACTAAAGTCATTTGCATCTTAAGAAGCATTTAAGAAATGGATATAAACTGCAAAATCTTCAGCTTATCCATTATCATCTATGATACTCGGGGAGAGTACTTTCTACCCAAATAAATCAAATGTATTGCTGAAAACAGAGCTGTAAAGTTTCTCTGGAGCTCATTAGCAACAAGGATTTCCAAATGTCAGTTAAATATAGATAGCCTCAAAAAGACAACTGATGATACATTACTATGCTAATTTTTTCCATTCTTAAAATTCTTATCAAAACTACTTGTAAAAAAGGCAAAAAACCACTCAAAAAACCAATGCTAACAGTGATCAGCAGATACGGGGAAGGGCCAAATCAAACAATACAAAGCAGGGAGATTTTAAACTTTCAGACCACTGCAGAGCTGACCCCGAGAAGCTGCCTTCTAGACCTAGTCCTGGAAACAAGTATAAGCTTAATTAACAAAAGATCAGGTTTGCCTGAATTACATACATTTCTATGGCCCACTATAGAACAAAGTGTTTTCCTAACACCTCATGCCACACGGAATCTAAGTCCAAAACTCAATCTAAAATACAAGATGACTACTACTTTTTCAGACACAAATTACTCTGCTGGCCTGGACCTCAAGGCCCTAACCTCACTTACTCTGTTCACGACTCTTAGACAAACATCAAAATAGAAAACTTGTTCAATGTAGCGGTCACCAGTCCTCCACACAAACAACTCTGAGCTATAGATGAGTGTAATGACTTGATAGCTTTGAATTTTAGTCACATTCCCCCTGACAAAAACATCGAAAATCCTTTAACAGATGCTTCACTCCCAAAGGAGCCTGAGAGGACAAAACCATGTCATATGCACATAAGGACTAACAGTTCTACCAACAAAAATGCTAAATCCTCCAACAGATGCTTCAGACCCTAAGGAATTTGGGAGAACAAAACCATATCATCTGCACATGACAATTGACACTGGTCAACCCAGACTCGTGAGACAAAGCAGTTTTCTCCCTTCCTACAGCACAACTGTTTCAGCATTAGAACAATTAGAATTTCTGACAGGTTTCCAGATATTCTTTTTAGCTCCAGTAAAGTGAAATGGAAGATCAGCAGGTCAAGATGAAAGAATCCTTTTTATTCAAATAAGAGTCCTTTTACTTATTCAAAGTTATTTATGCAAATAAGCATGGCTGAAATAAAACGCAATGGGCAATAATAATACCTCTATAATATAGATTACCATGTAGATTTACTGAATTTGCAAACATTTTAACTGAAACATGAAAGTACCGTAAGAGAAGTTATTTTGGAATTGTCATATTGGAGGACTAATTGCTAAGCTATCTTTATAATAAAGAACAAAAGATCATTTTTACGCTTAAAGTGAGTAAATTCACAGGAATTAGAAAATCAGTATTTCTACATTTTTACCAGTGCTAACTTCCCAGAATGAAATTTTTTTCCAGAAGTCCATGTCACACATTCGCTTCTAAAAACAACTAAGTCATCATATGACCCCACCAACAACGGCAATGTTATAATCCAAGATGTGACATCATTTTGTTAATTGCCAAACCAGGCTATAAGCTAATAATGTGAGCAAATACAAACAGGAAGACAATGCACACATCCCCTCCCAGAGTCAGTACTTTGCAATTCAGGGCCCTGAACCAGAGCTCATACCTCTGCATTCTCCAGGATTAACAGAATTTTTAACCTCATAATACTAATCTAAATTATGACATATAGTTTGCCTTACATCTGTAAGTACCAGAATTCCTGTTATCAAATTTCTTGCTTCCATAAGTAAGGCATCCACATCTTCAGGACAATAGATTTGCACAACTTCTTCAGTAGATAGACCACATACATTTTTTAAGATAAAGCTGGTCTGATACCAAACCTTGAAATCCAATTTACATCCAAATTTACCCAGAATCATGACAAGCTGCATTAAGGCCTTGACCTACTCATCCCATCACATACCCCAGCCCACACCCTTACACTGACACCAGCATCCAGAGTTAGTCTCCCTCAACAAGCCCTCACCAACTAACCCAAGGGAAAAAAGAAAGGAGAACATCATGGATTAAAACAACGGATTGATTAAAAAATGAGAAACTCTGACAGATAATCTGGGGACCCCAAGAGCATAATAATACAGGTACAATTTAGGATAGGTCAGACAGACGCTTTATTAACTATGCTTGCAGTGAGAGAACATTGATAGCACCTCTCCCAGTTCTCTGTCAAGTGGTCACAAAGACCCAACTTATATGCTACTTCAGAAAAAGTTAAAAACCAATCATTTCAATGTTAACAAGACCAGGTACCCATCCCTGGGGTGCGATGGACTCCTGATGTTCCTTGCTAAACAGCCACCATTCTGAGGAGGACTCAAGCAGCAAATAACATGACAGTATGGAGAGATGTTTTGGTGGAGTGGCACAGCCACATGGTATCACCCTGGCTCACAAGTGAAGCGGTGGAAACAATCACAGACTGATAGCTTACAGCTGAAAGGAATGTTCTTTTAGTAAAGATAAGAATGAGAAGTCTGGCTAAGAGGTTAAGTAACAGCAATTTTAACACCATGACTGTTTGGCAGCTTAAGAATACACAGTTCTTTTCCTCTTCCAAGCCATAAGAAAGACCAATATATAAGAAATGAGTTATTTTCCTCTTCCAAGCCATAAGTAAGACCAATATATAAGAAATGAGATCTACAAAGCCTAAAACACTGCGACACACGAATAGAAATTTGAACATTTTGGGCAAATTTTAAATTAAAAAAAAAGGTGTCTGGGTAGAATTGCTGGTTTAAGTACTCATCCAGCACGTGCGAAGTAATAAACTGCAAATCAATTTTAAAATGCTATTTGTATATTTAATTGAATTCCACTTTCTATCCAAGTGAGGTTTAACATATGTTTAAAAAAAAAGAAGTATGTAATTCACCCTTCCCCAACAGAAATGTGAAAATGAAAGATCAAGGAAAACAAAGCATCAACTAAGCAGTATAAGTGTTTAACCAAACCTATCACACAAAGAATTCGGTCAACTCAAGATTAAAGATAATTTGCAGTCTGAAATGAATTCACTTTATCCATATGCTACTTCAAAAGAACAAGAGACCTCTTATTGCACTAGTGAAGTGATTAAAATACTTCCTTCTTCATAGAGGCCAAACGTAAAAGCTCTCCAAAAACAAAGTTTAGTAATGGGTATTTTTTCCATAAGCGAGGCAGTCAGTAAATCAGACTCTGCTGCACATGCCTTATACCGCAAAACCAACAACCTAAGGTAGAGAGGCACAGTATACAGGTAGGTATAAAAGCAGATGCACCCAAGCAGACAGAATTCAAGGCATCAGAAGCTCCGAGACACCTTGGAAATGGAAGTCTGGAGTTCAAGTTCTTTACAAGAAACAGGGTACTTGCAGGTCTGCCCTATTAAACACATTCACCCTTAGCTAGCCAAGTTCCATGAATGAAATTATGTCAAACGGGCAAAAACAATCACTACAACCTAAGATTTTGTTACTTAAGGCCAAATATTCTAAGAGATTCTCTCAATTGTAATTCATTCAACTGCAGTCCTTGAGTCCCTGCTAGCCTAATGGGAATCAGTAAAGGGTGTTAAGTGACAGCCTTTTTTATCCCAGTATTACAATTCTTAATCCTATGATTGACATTTGGGCCTTGCACAATGAGGCCCAAATGATTTCATCTGGGAGCCAGGCTGACTGTTGCATTATTATCAGGATTCATTCTGCTGAGGAGGAACAAAACTGTTAACAGATTTAGTATTGCAGAAAAACTTTTTTCAGTTGTTTCTACTGGACTTCAATTTTTAAACGCTTTCAAATTTCATCTCAGTAAATGTACTCCAACCAGAAACTGCTGAAGCACTTCCAAACGCTAAGTTTCTGTCTGTAAGAAAGTGGCGCTCACTACTGCAATACGTATTGAGATACAACAGTGTTCTAAGAATGCCCCGTGCATCTTCAACAAGAGTGAGAATATTTATTTTAAAACCTGGGGTTTATAAAGAGACCTTGTGCACTGCACTGATTTTTTTTCTTATTCCGTTGCAGCAGACAGAAAACTCCTGACCTCTTTGACTCTTCAACTAGCGTAGAGACCCCAACTTTCACAAGTAAGGACTACTGGTTTAAATACTTCAGCTGATAACAGAGTACATAATCAAGTAGCATTCAGCTAGTCAGGAACACACCGTATATGGCTATATAAAGAAAATACTTCAGAGTCCCCAAGAAGTATTACTTATCTGGGCAGCCTCCATCTCTCTCTCCTTCTTATCCCAGTCTTTCAAAGATAGGCTTTAAATGCTTTGCAGCTGTCCAACATTAAGGCTGAAGAATTCAACAACCACGACTGCGTAAAAGCACGGAGGAAAGCAACCACCATGTTATCCAGGAATTCGGGACCAGCTACAGATCTAGAAGAGGTTCCTGACTGCAAACTTCTTTAACAAAATCTGGATAAGGTCCCAAGAGCAAATAAACCTGTAAAAATATTCTTGCTTCCTTCCAGATAATTCTACAAAGGAATTTCTATCATATAAACCAAACTAACTGCATTGAATTTTAGCCAACCTCTCACAGCCAAAAATATCAACTACCACCGCTGCACACATTTTCTTACTGAGATTTTCAGGTGGTCTGCATAATCTTATACCCGTGAAGTTAGTGAGCCATTTCGTATTTCCTGAAACTAAACTGCACATTAGATGATTCACCAATTAGTGTATTCATGAAGCTTTAAAAAGCAATCAAAATCTCATTTTTGTTGAAAAATTTAAGAGATGTCCAGCTGTATGCATGGAGAGAGCATGTGGGCTTCTCTCCTTTATTTAACTTCACTAACAGCTATGTTAGCTGGTGAAAAATATTCAGTGTGTCAGAGTTAATTTATAGAGCTGACAAAGTATAAGGGCTCCAGAAGGTATAGCATACATTTACTAAATTTTAAATACAACATTTTAACTAGATATAGCTCAGAGATTAAAATAACTGTCCAACAACCAAACCACACAAATACATAGCATTGCAAGGCACTTATTTAATGGAGCAACTGCATGTTTGCTTCAAACTTATGCACAGGTTAACAGTTTTGGCAAGGTCGATAATCTTTCTGATCCCAAACCCCACACAGCAAAATACAACGGGTTTTTTAACTAGGTAGACACCTTTAGAAGACAGCGGGCACCTCAATGCAATACAGTGCATGATGAGATGGAGGGGAGGCACAGGAAATTTCTCAACACAACCAAACCTTGTGGTCTTAATGAAGCCTCTAGGCACAAATACCACAACATAGTACTAAGTGCTTATTTCCCCCTAAGGCTGAAGAAACCTACCAAACATAGCTCTTGGGCAAACTAGAGGCAAGAAATCAGGCTAAAACAGCTACTCAAGAATCATTTAACTAGCTGGCCTACTCCAATGTTTTGGAATAGGTATCAGTATTTTAGTAATTTATGGTGAAGCTTTTACATCAAAAGTTCTTTATTTTTTCCATTCTACAAAGTTAGGAATGTTCATTTTAGTAAAGAAAAAGGTATCTTGTTTAGATTTTAAATTTGTTTTTACTATGTGTAGCAGTGAATGAAACATCACCACTTTAGATCAACCTACAGTATGAAAGTTACATGGAGTCACCCGAATCCCATCTATCAAAAACAAAATATCAAGCTATTAAGCAACAGGCTATTACGGAACAAGGTGGTTTACAACTGTTAACAGAAATCATCACTATCTTTTAATTACACTAAAATGCATCTTACTTCAAGCACAATGATGTGACCAGAAAAATGCACGATATACCATCTTGAGTTATGAGTCCACCAGGGAAACACATGAATTGCCACACAGAATTCAATGAACAGTCATCCCTCCAGAACCCTGCCACAGAATGACAGGTTCCACATGTTTTAAACAAGATTAAAAATACACCCAAAACCTTTCTAACAGAATACAGTTATTTCTAATCCCTTCCATCTGCTCTCTTTCTTAGATGTACCTGCCATCATGAAAAGAGCAACGGAGGAGAAATTCTAGATAGTCCTCCAAGGACTAACCCAGCCATTTTTCCAATGCTCTCATTTGTATGAAGTCATGTCAAGCTATTGCATGCTACCCAGCTGTCTGAGTTCACTAGTTGGTTTTACTGCTAATGCAATTCTGAAATCAGAGTAGATGCAAGACATCTAAAAGACCAACTGGAACAATCCGAACACACTCAGCAGCTCAGTCCATCAGGTCCAAAAGTTTTGCTTTCTCTTTTCTGTAGTTTGCTTTGGACTGACAAAGAACGCACCCCAAAAAATATAACTAAGTCACTGTACCACACTTATTAATGCACAAAACCCACAACATAACAATTAGATATGTTCTGATGGAGACCTTACTGCTAAGGCTACGGCACTGATACCAGGTCCACTTGAATATCTTGGTTTTCAGATTGACAGCTGAACGAATTAGGAGGTTGTTAACTTGGAAGCTTGCCTTCTTCCAGTGTGTCCCTGTAGCAATCTCATTAACTGGGGATGTTCAAGGTAACAGGGGTTATGCTCAGGGCTGCATGACACCTTCAGCAGGAAGCCTTGAACAGCACATACCTGCATGTCACAAGATCCTGAGGTGTCCGAACCACACCTCAAGATTTCTATAGCTGTAACACAGTTTAACTACGAAATTGCCCTAATGTCATCTCTGCGCACATCTGTGGCCCATGTGAGACCTGAACTCAGAAGAGACCTGAGTAAGGCAAACAATATTTGGGGGCTGTGATGTACTCCACGGTCATTACCTAGTGACACGATCCCAACATCCCTTCCTGAAATGGACTTATGAAAGGACATTCCATTCTCCTTGATAATTCACTGGACTCAAGACTTCTGGCACCCATAAATTAGTCTTCATGTTGCACAAATACACTCTGCAGGGTGGAATGGGACTAAGATTTCTCTTTCATAAGAGCAGCGTGTCTTGGATTAAGAGCCCTAAACTAGAAAGTTAACCAGGTTTATAAGAAAGAAAATCAGGCTTCTATATAATCCCATGATAAAGATAAAAGCACTTCTAGAAAGGTACATTAAGACACTGATTCTGTAAAGAAGTTCACACTAAAGGGTCCAGCAACTGCGCAATCTCCTTTCGGTATTGGGTCCTAACTCATTATATTAACAAAATTAAAGTGAAACTACTCTAAAGCTACCTTTTAAATGATAATGCATTTAAGCCCTAGTAAAATATTTTCTGTGGTACCTGCAACCACAGAAGGGTCTTTTTTGCCATTCACCAAGAAGGAAACAAGAAAAAGTGCCCTGAAATGCAACTGCTCATCTTTAAGGGAATTTTAAATTTAAAAATTACACAAAAGGTGTTAAGATAAAGTAAAAACTTGAGAAAATAGAACAGGCAAATGTCTTTAAAGCATCTGAAGTATTCAAATAGCCTTGAAAATGCAATTTAGCCTTCTGCACAATGTCTAAAAGCCAGGAAAAAACCTCGCAACGTTTTCACTCTCATCTTTATATCCAGCTCACCTGTCTTCTGCAAGGGGCAGATCAATTTAAAGAGACAACCAGCCAACTTCTGTGCAAGTTTTTGGAACATGTATTTTTAAATAAGGTTACATAAATACAAGCTTTAGTAGCACTTTCCAGTCATATAATCTCCCTGCAAATAGTTGAGTTGGGCCACATCTATCCCCAAAATGTTTTCTTGTAATAGGAGTATATTGCATCACCACCGAAATTGTTACCATTTGTACGAGATAGGCCATACCTTTAACCAAACTTACAAACTATACTGCAACTAGCTTCAATGGGAAAGCATGGTGAGTGTCTTAAGAGGGTTTGCACGGCATGGTCAGGAATCGTACATCACACAGAATCACAGAATCAACCAGGCTGGAAAAGACATTCCAGATCATCAAGTACAACTCTTTCCCCAGGACTGCCAAGTCAACCACTAACCCATGTCACTAAGGACAAATGATAGCATATGGTACCCCATATGATGATGGGTCTAAAATGTATAGCTTACAATCATAGAAACATTAAGAAAACTTCAACAAGGTTTAGGAGAGACAGGAGAGGAAAAAAGAAGAGAAGCGTTCTCTAAGTATTCAGGGAATGGAAATGTAACCACTGTACATGCTGTGTTTATAAGAATACACGATCAGATGACACAAACCCGCTGAAACAAACATATCAGAGACAGAAATGTATTCCACGGGATTAAGCTACTGTGATTCTGTGCAAGCATTGAATTACAAAGTTAACAGCAGCAGAAATAACACTGCTTCTACAATTTTTTTTACTGCTTCTACAATTGCAAGAAACCATTCACAACTTTGAGTCAGGTGCATATAAAGACGACTCCAAAACTTTCACGGGCACTCACAACCCGATGCTTAACGCGCCACCCTCCACAGAAGGGGTTAACAGGCGCGTCTGTGCCCCGAAGACCCAAAGGGGCAATTTTGCCAGGGTGATTTCTACACTGACGAACACCCGTGCAAGCTCGACCGGAGGAGCCCGCCGGCCACCCCCCAGCTCCTGCACCAGCTACCGAATTAACCGGGAAGCCCAGGAGAGCGGCGGCCAGGGTCGGGGCGCCGGCACCGCACTGGGACTGGGGCAGCTTGAACCACAACCCCTTGGGGCTCCGCTGCCAACGCCAGACCCCCGCCTGGGGCTGCCTCTCTCAGGAGGGCACCGGGACCGAGCGGCGCTGCCCCCCGCCCCGGGGTGGCCTCCTCCCTCGCAGGCACCCCGGCCCGGCCAAGCCCCGCGGCGGCACTCCGCGGCCGAGCCCTCCCCCTCCCTTCCCCCGGCTCCCTCGGGCGCTGGCTGCCCGCGGCCGGGAGACAGCGGCAGCTCCCCGCCGCCCTCACGGAGCCGGAGCCGCGGCCTCGGCGGGCAGCAGCGGGGCCGGGGCTGCGGGGCGGGGAGCGGCCGCCTCTCGCCGCCGGGGGGCGAGCGGCGCAGGTCCCGTCCGCCAAAGCCCCGACCGGGAGGCACCTACCTCTGCGCCGCGGCGGGGACAGCGACGCCTCAGCGCCGTCCCGGCGGCCCCGACATCCTCCGGCGGCCCGCCCGGGCCCGCCGCCTGCCGCTCGGCGCGGACGCAGCGATCGACGGAGCCCCCTCCCCGGCCCCCCCCCCTGCGCCGAATGGAAAATAGCTCCCGGGGCCCCGGAGCGCAGGCAGCGGGAGCGACACCCCGCCAGCCAATGAGAGCGGGGCTGGCCCTCCGCACAGCCAATGGGAGCGGCAGGCGGGCTGAGGCGGGGCATCGCCCAGCCTACCGGGCCGCGGCGCCGGGACTGACCCGCTACGATGCCTGCGGCCGGCCTCCGCTGGCCACCATCTTGGAGTCGGGCGCGATGCCCAATGTGGGAAGGGGCTCTCCGGACGCCATTTTGGGTTCGGGCGCGGGGCGGGACCGCGTCAAGCGGCGGGGGCCGACGGGAGGAAGCGGCGGGGGTTCGGTGCGGGCGGTCCGCGCCGTGCCTCGGGGGGCGCGGGGTCTGCTCCCGGGTCCGAATTCAGCCGTGACGCTCGGTGTCAGAATAGGAACGGCGGTGGGGCTCCGCCAGGCCTTGGCGGGTTTGGAGGAGTGCTCGGAGCAGCCCCGGGGTGGGCTGGGTGCCTGCTAACGAGGTGGCTGGCACAGTACCTGCTGTGGAGCTGCTCCCTGGATAACGCCACCAGCTGAAGTCAAATAGCTCCTTGTAAGCAGCAGGAACTAGTGAATGCTTACAGAGACTTCTGAAGAGATGTGGGTATTGTTGAGAGTAATACCCTGTTCAAAACAGCTCCCTCTCCCTTTCCTCTCTCTGTATAATGGGGAGCTCAGCACAAGCACAGATGAAGTATGTTTGATCACATCAGACAGAGGAATCACTCCTTGCTGCGCCCGTACAAAAAGACAACTTGGCATTACAAGCAACAGAGCGTGTCTTGTCTTCCTGCATGTAGCAGCTGAACTGGGATGCTGCGGTCTGAGGGTGGATGGTTAGATAGGGAGAGGGTGGTTGGATCAGCAGGCTGGGAGGGTCAGGCTCAGTGGGCTGTGCTCTGCTGGCAGTAGGGAGTGCAGTACTGCAGGGGCCAGTTCTGTTTGACACCTTTCTCAGTGACTTGAGGATGGGAGTGCATGCTCATCGCGCTTGCAGCTAATGCCAAAGTGGGACAGTGGAAGGATGGATGGAAGGGAATTCAGCAAGTCCAGCACCTTGGAAGGAAGAGCCCTCTGCAACAGTACAGACTGGGGACTGTTCTATAGGTGGGCTGGGGAGCAGCTTTGCAGGAAAGGACGTGGGGTCTTGGTAGACAGCAGGCTGGCCAAAACCAGCGCTGTGTCCTGGCAGCAAAAGAGGCCAAGAGCGTCATGGGCTGTACCACCAGGAACACAGCCACTAGGCCAGGGAAAGTCTTCATCTGCTTCTACTCAGCCATGTGTAGCATAGTGTGTCCGGGTTTGGGTGTCCAAATGCAAGGAAAACCTCAACAGACGGTAGCAAGTTCAGTGGAGGCCACCGAGTTGTGCAGGGAAAGCTGCAGCACTTACCCTGTGAGGAGAGGCTGAGCTAACAGGCCTCATTCAGCTTGAGGAAGAGGCAGCTTCAGAATACTTCTGCATGCAGAACACAGCCTAGCATATACATTACCAGCAAAAACCTCAAAGATGAAATAATACCCCGTATAAGCAGTTCTGCACCTTGGAAGAGGATGAAAAATATAATGAAACATACATAATTGATGTTAGTTGCATTCAGAATGATACTGATGAGGCCAATGTGTGAATTTACATTTCTAGAACAGGGTAGCACTCATGAAGGATTCATGTGCACCCAGCACAGATGCAGCTAAATTGCCACTTGGCAGCCCTATGTAAACAGTGCAAGAAAGAATGAGCTCACAAGTAGTAACAACAAGCACAATAAATCCAGAGCCAGCGCAGCCAGGATCTAGTCAGTCTAACAGTTCAAGGGGGGGAAATGCAAAGTCCTGCACTTGGGGAGCAACAAACCCAGGCCCCCGTACGTGCTGGGGACTGACTGGCTGGAAAGCAGCTTTGCGAAGAAAGGCCTGAGTGTGCTGGTGCACACCGAGCTGAACACGAGCCAGCCGCGTGCCCGTGCTGCAGTGAAGGATAATGGTGTTCTGGGCTGCGTGAGGAGGAGTGTGCCAGCAGGTCAAGGGAGGCGATCCTTCCCCTCTCCTTTGCACTGGTGAGGCCCCACCTGCAGTCCTGGGTCCCGTTCTGTGGTCTCCAATGCAAGACAGAGATGGAGCTACTGGAGGGAGTCCAGCAGAGGACTGCTAAGATCACTGAGGGACTGAAGCATTTCTCCTACGAAGAGAGACTGGAAGAGCTGGGCCTGCTTAGCCTGACGAAGAGAAGTCTCAAGGGACCTCATCAATGTGTATAAATATCTGAAGGGAGGATGTGAAGAGGATGGAGCCAGGCGCTTAACAATGCTGCCCAGTGACAAGACCAAAGGAAATGGGCACAGACTGAAACACAGCAAGTTCTGCCTGAACAGCAGGAAACACTTTTTCGCAGCGAGGGTGACCAAGCACTGGAACAGGTTGCCCAGAGAGACTGTGGAGTTTCCATCCAAAAGCCATCTCAGCATGGTCCTGTGCAACCAGCTCTAGCTGATCCTGCATGATCAGGGGAGGTTGGACAAGATGACCTCCAGGGGTCACTTCCAACCTGTGCCGTTCTGTGACGCTGTAACATCACCTGAGAGTACTTATCTTTGTGCTGGCTTTGGCTGGGATAGAGTTAATTTTCTTCATAGTAGCTGGTATGGGGCTGTGTTTTGGATTTGTGTTGGAAACAGTGCTGATAACACAGGGATGTTTTCATTATTGCCGAGCAGTGCTTACACAAAGTCAAGGCCTTTTCTGCTCCTCAGCCCACCTCACCAGTGAGGATGCTGGGAGTGCACAAGGAGCTGGGAGAGGACGGGACAGCTGGCCCCAACTGACCCAAGGGATATTCCACACCATATGGCATCACGCTCAGCATGATGAAAAAGAAGGAATTTGGGTCTGTTTGGTGTAGTGGTGTTTGTTTTCCCAAGTAACTGTTCTGCATGATGGAGCCCTGCTCTCCTGGAGATGCTGAACACCTGCCTGCCGATGGGAAGCGATGAATTAATTCCTTGTTTTGCTTTGCTTGTGTGCACAGCCTTTGCTTCACCGATTAAACTCTTTAACTCAACCCGCAGGTTTTATCACTTCTACCTTTCTGATTCTCTCCCCGTCCCACCAGGGCCAGGGAGGGCAGTGAGCCAGCAGCTGTGTGGTGCTTCGTTGCCAGCTGGGGTTAAACCACAACAATCTTTTCCAAGTCAGCAGTTACCCAGTGCTGGCTCCGCTTGTATAAAATTCCCTAAGTGAGTTTTAACTTCAACTGGTAGGCTGTTTCTCTTTTCAGTTCCTTCTGTAGCAAACTGGCATTCATTTTCATGTCTAGCATGTAGTAAATATTTTTATGCTAGATACTTAGAAACTTCTCAGAAGTATAAAGTTTCAGTAACAACCCCCCAGATGTGTTCTGTCTCTCTCATAGTGCAAATCCTCTTGATGCTTCCATTTTTGTCAGGGTTGAGATTCAGCAAGTCATCTTCATCTGATGCTACTTGGGCAAAGAACTAGTAACTGAAGAGGACAATAATCTACTGCTTTGTTTTTACTAACATACGTTTCATTGGTGGGGATCTGTTGATAGGATGGAGGAAAAGAAACAAAATAGTCTGCTACTTGCTATAAGAAGAAGAAAACTTCCCAATACCAGCAGAGCTAAGGGTAACCAGAGCACAGCAGGATGGCAACTGTGCAATTGGTGGTTACCATCCCCAGGCTTCACCAGCCTGACCCAGACAGCTGTGGGATCTGGTTAGATTTTGGGAGGAAGCATTGGTGCAAGTGACCAACACTTATGCTTCAAAGCATGATGCTACTTGCTGTGGTATTCTACTCGTGTGGGTATGGACATCTTAAAGAGCTGCGTCAGTGAGATCCTGAGAAGGAAATGAGGAAATGATGGGCCATTGTGGATGCTCCAGACTATGAGGCTGCAATGAGTCCATTAAAAGAAGTCAGATCACATCCTTTCTCAGGATGTACACACACCCTTGAATGCAAAGCAAGTCTCTGGGGAATCATCTGGGCAATCTCTTCATTCGTATGGCAATTCATTTTCCCGATGGACGGCAATGATCCGTTCATTTTGAGAGGACAAGGGGACACTGAGGAAACAGGGACTGGAAGAAGGTGATCAGAGGCTGGAAACTGAGCAGGCTGCTACCTCCCACATTGGCCTGCTTTCATCTTTCAATGTTTATTTGCCAGGCACGCTGCCAGCTCCTGTGTTTGCTGCCAACAATGCAGCGCAGCACTGCTGGGCATGCCGTGCACAGTGCCCTCAGTCTGCCATTCCGGGGTGACACTGCCCACTTGCTGTGCTATCAGCCACCGTGGTTGCTTCACCAGCCCTGAGCTGCCACACTAACTGCTTTTCCCAGCCCAGCTCTGCTGGATCGTTGCTTGTCAGTATGTCCTTGACTGATCCCGGTTCTGCATGAAATAGTGCCTGCCCCTGGCAAGTTCTGCAGCTCTGACTTTATCCCACTTCCTTCTTCAGGGTTTGTCCTCTCTGTAGCCTAGAGTAATTCTGAGAAAGCAAACGCAGGCATAGACCTTAAATAAAACCTCTTAATTCCAAATGGGACTTCACAAAGTTTGACCAAGTTAGTCAAGACGTGCCTTCTCCCCTCACTCCTGGCAGCAGTATCAGTCACATACCACACCTCAGTGTTTCAGAGTTGTAGAATCAAGTTGTAGTTCAGCAAAGCAAAATAGCGTCCTTTCAGTTGTGGCGAGCATAGCAAGTAGCCTTCTCTGCAGCCCCAGCATCCCTGCCCTGTGCCCAGAAGTCTCTGTGTCTGTGAGAACCATGGTGCAGCTATAGTTGTAGGACTTCCCTGTGCTAGGGTGCTTCTTTCAGGCCATGGTGACACACAGTCAGAGGATTGCCCATTAAAGTCAGAGCAGTGTAATCATTTGATGCTATCTCCTTACTTCCAGGCTTTTTCCCTTCAGACTGGAACTAGATGAACACTCCTCTGTCCGTCAGCCAGGCAGAAGAGAAGCACTAGTGATGGAAAATCCAAGATAAAAGCAGGGCAAGAGAGCTGGAGTAAAACAATAACCGCTTTCATTATCCTGCTGATGAAATCTTGGTGTCTGCGGATAAAGCCTGTCCACAAAGGACACCTTGAAGCAAAAGGATGTTGAGCACATACTAGATAAACCACAGGACTTGGGAAGAGTGCCTTACAATAGGGACAAAGTCCTCTGCAAAGGAGAAGTGCACAGTGCTCGGGAAGGTAGAGCAAACACAACTGAGGGGTTTTGCCTTGTGTCTAAATCAACAGAAATAATCCCAACACCAGTCAGGTTTAGGATTAAGAACCCCATCAGCAAGACAGCCAATTCCATGCAGCTGAGCACCTTGAGCTACGGAGTGCTACCTTGCTTTGCCTTTCCTGACCTCTGACAGTTTCACTTGCACGTAAGATCAGGCGCAGCATGGTGATCTGGTTGTTTGCAAGCATACTCAATGTTAATTTTACAGGACAAAATGTTCCATCTTGCCCTAATGAACAGAAGGCAAATGTGCACTTAAAGATGGGAGAACCTCTGCTATCAGAAGAGAAATGCTGACCTGAATATCCAGCACACTTGCCCTGGCCAGGGACTTCCCTTTGAAGATAGACAAGGTTGCAGCGACTGAAACCAAGCCAGGGAGACATAGGCCCAAAGGTTTTTAATCTGGGCTAACTGAACATTACTACACGTTGAGGGGCATGAAATAAAGATACCCTGTGCTAATCACTGGCAGAGGGAGGGCTTGGACTCAGTTAATTGCTTTCTCCTTTGCCTTCTACCTGCCCCAGTGCAGCTGAGCTGGGAGGAAAACCTAGAAGCCTTTCTGGATTTTTCTGATGCTGAGTCATTTGGGTGGATGAAATAAGGACATCTATGATGCTCCTTTCTCCATCACTGCATACCTTGAATAAGCATTGACAACAAGGCTGAAACATCAGCTTTCTCATTCAGTTGCAGGTTCCCCACTTCACACAAGTGTTAATAGTGATTCCTCCTGCCAGGCAAAGGACAGCCAGGCTCCAGGACAGCTTCAGGCAGGTGCAGTACATACAGTGACATTCAAAAGTACTCTGACATGTCCAAGCACCACCCAAGACTCTAGGATCTTGGTCTTGATCTTTCTTTTACTGAGTAATACAAAACAACTGCTAGAACCAGTCCTGAGCCTACCCTCTTTCGCTTACATGCTTGTTCATTGCGTAGCTTCCAATCATGCCAGGAGTCCAGAAGTCTTGCAGGTGGAAGGATGGTAACAGTTGAAAGTGTTTTCCTTTGAAATGGATTTGTTATCTATTCTGGTGCTCCACTGCTATTTGTGAATTGATCATGCTTCTGTTGCCAGTAAACAGCATCTAACGTGACCTTAAAATGACAGGATCTGAAGGTTTTAAGAAGAAGGTAGATGTTTTGCAGAACATCAGCGCTTAGCATTTGCTGAAAAGCGGGTCTCTCTTTCAGGTACATCAAACTGAACACATGCAAGCAAAGAAACCCCACATCATGACTTACTCCTGACAATTTTAGCCAAGCAACACTGTTTTAGTGCTGGCTGTGGAGTCATTAATTACCATTGCATAGAATGTAATAACAAACCAGAGCTCCCCAATGAGAAAAAGCAAACCACTTCTCTTCTAGCTGTTCTTCTTTTCTCTTACAGCAATAATAAACCATATTATTATTCACTTCCAACCATGAATGTTCTCCAAAGCAGCTTGATACTAAAACCCAAATCATCTGACTGGATGGGTTTTTACAGATTGTTACAGCAGGGCAAGCCAGGAATGTTATTACAGTGGCCTGAGGCACAGTGTTACTCCATGGAAACTGAAAAACAGTTCAAAATTTAGTGTTCCAAAATTCATTTTCTCAAAGGGGATTTGTGGCACTGCTGAGATTAGAGCCATTCCTATTCAAGCAGCTATATTCTCGATGAGACCTTCATTTGTGCCTATTTTGTCTGCAGATCTGGTTTATTTCATCATGGCAGAATACTAATGTGAGCTGGCGTTCCTGTTGTCTGGACTTGTCTCACTTTACCTCCTTTCTTTAGCAGCGATGCATTTGCATAGTTTTTCAGGCTACAGCACCAGTAGGAAAAGATGAGGTTGAAACCTAGTTAAAGCCACCCAAATACATTCCAGGCTTGTATTTTTCAGTGTTCAGACCCTGTGACTGTGCTCTGCACTGCAAGATTGGCAGACTGTACCTTTGATGATGGCAGACAAGTTTTCAGCACTAATAATAGCACTTTTCATCTGCAGAAGTCACAGTCAGTTAGAAAGGGGCGAAGCAAAGTGATGTGCAACTCACATGCCCGACACCAGCATGAACAAGGTTGTGCTGTTTCATCTTTCTGAGTTTTACAGTGAAATTTAGGTGCGAACAGGTAAGGAATCAATGCAAGAGACACAGGCCAAGGTTTCTGAATACAGGTGTGAGCAACCTACAAAGCTGCTTTAAAATATCTCTTTGTTCCCCAGGTCACTTGATTGTCAGGATAATGCGAGTATAAATCGAAGCAGCTGAACAGTCCCCAGGAATACCTATGCAGGCTGTATTCTACTGTGGCAGTGCCAACCAGGAGGTGGATTGGGAGCCATTTCGGTTGGTGGCTTCGCTCTGCTTGGAGGTTCCCACCCTTGCAGCAAATGAGTTTTGAACTGGCTCTGTGTTTTCAGAGCACTGTGGTGAAGATCAGTGATGTAGGATTGAGGATTTGGATCTCTTGCTTTCATCAAGATCTGTTTATAACCAGTAATGTTCAGTCTTCGTGGCTACTAGTGTGGTTTCTGAAGGCTGACAGGCTCAACTTCAAGAGTAGAAGAAAGCATTGAAGGAGTTCATACAATGTCAGAATACCTGCATGATTTGCCTTAAATGATCTTATGTCTGAGCATGTGCATGTGTGTATGCAGAAATATATATTAGTAACCAATAGCAAGGTAGTGAAAAAGGAGAGAACCCATCTCAGGTTTTCTTAACTCTTCATCAAGAAACACAGAAAATGCAAAGTGGTTGATTTAATCGCTTTGGGTTTTGGGGGGTTGTAGGTGTCTTGGTTGGCTGGTTTTTGTTTGGCTCCGGTTGGGTTGGGTTGGGGTTTTTTTCTGTTGTTGAGGGAGAATGCAAACTGGAAAATACAACTAAAGCCGTAATTGAAGAGAGATGCACAAATAAATATTACAGGCAAATGAGAGTGAAAGGGATAGAACAGTAGTAAGTGTAGAATTCATGTGAATCCAGTATCACCTACATAAGGGTAAACCAGGTTTATCTTAAATTAGTACCTATTTCCTATGTCAGAGCTATATGGATTTACTATAGATTGTACATTAAAAGATGTTTTCCTTATAGTATCAAGACCTGAAGCTTTCTTTTCTTGAAGCAAATTCATAGAATCAAAGCGTCACGCAATGGTTGAGGTTGTTTAAGCAGGGTCAGCTAGCATAGGTGGACCAGGGCTGCGTCCAGCTGAGTTTTGGATATCTCCAAGGCTGGAGACTCCACAACCTCTCTGGCTAACCTGTGCCAGTGTTCGATCACTCCCACAGGAAAAAAGTGTCTTCTTTTGTTCAGATGGGATTTCATGTGTTTCACCTTGTGCCTATAGCCTCTTCTCCTGTCTCTGGGTGCTCCTGAGAAGAGCCAGCTTCCCTTTTCCTTATTCCCTCCCATCAGGTATTTGTACACATGGGTAGGACCACCCTGCACCTCCTTTTCTCTAGACTGAGCAGTCCCAGCTCTCCCAACCTCTCCTCCTATGAATGAGGCTCCAGTCCCTTGTGGCCCTATGCTAGCTGGACTCTCTCAGTATGTCCACATCTCTCTTGTACTAGAGAGTCCAGAACTGGACACAGCACTTCAGGTGTGGCCTCTCCAGGGATGAGCAAAGGGAAAGGATCGCCTCCCTTGCCCAGTGCTCCTCCTGAGGCAGCCCAGGATGCTGTTGGCATGCTGATTTCTGGGCACAGTGCTCCATGCCTGCATTCCCATCTGCGTGGGAGGACTGAATCAAGTGGTCCTCAGACCACTTGAGCCCAGGAGTCGAGGGTATGCCAAGCAGGTGCCCACACTAAGGCCAGCATCAGTATGGTGATGCTGTTATATGTTTATATGCTCGTACGTTCATCTAACTAAATAGTAGCTATTAGTTTTCAAAACTAGTTTTCTCAGCTTTATCTCCTAGGTCAGAACAGGATGTAACACCCTACTACCCTGCCATTGACACAAGGGAGCAGAGGTAACCAGTTTAGGTGGGATACCTCATGCTCAGGTAATAGAGCTAGCTACGAGTAAGACAACTCCCTGACCTCCTACCTCACACACCCACATACACACACACAGACGCAGTGGTTTGGCAATGTAATTAGCACTGAACCAAGCACATCTGTCGGACCCATACCTCTTCCCAAGCCTGCGGAGCTGGGCAGCGACACGCTGCTGCTGTGGCTGTACTTGCTCAAGGTAAGGCGAGGCACTGCTGCATTTACTTCGATGTCAGCCTGTGTGCTTGGGGTGACAGTGATAGCAGTGACCTTTGGGACACTGCTGTTTCCCATAGGCATACCGCACCGTTCAGGAAACTTTAGCAGTTGCTCTTCTGGACTTCAAGTGGGTCAAGTCTCTCAGGCTGCAAAATGGGCTGAACAACAAGCTGCATGCCTCATCACACCTTCACCAGAGAGTATTTCCGTCAGCGCCATTCACTGCCAACTACACAGACCACTTTTGCGTTTAGGATGGAGTCTGCTTTTAGGCCATGTCTATCAGGACCAACATCAACTCCAGGAATGTAGACATAGACATGTCTGAGAAAGCAAGCAGCAAGTTATGGTTGTTTTCAAGCCTCTTCTGAGGCAAGAGGAGGCCTCGGGGGCACATCTCAAAGTGTAAAACAGTGACCAGATTAAAGGAGATTTAAAGCACAGATTAAAGGAGCCCTTATTAGAGTACACATTAGAAGAAGTAGGACAACTAGAACATTTTCTCAGGATGCATTCAGAACCACACAGGAATCATTTCAAAGAGCAGTGGCTTATGACTAAAAGAGACAGTTTAAAGTGTTTTTGGACATCATATGTCTCTCATCTTTACCACAGGTTTAGCCTTGCATGGGCAAACAGTCCAATTCCAGCACGAGGGGGATTTAATTTCTGATTAAACAATGCTATTTAAATGTCGGCCCTTTGAAGCGATGGCACAATGCTAGATTTTTATGCTCTGACTCTTGCGACCTCTCTTCTCCACCCGTTGTGTGTGGAAAGCCCACTGGAGCTAACCTGGAGCTAAACATATTGGCTGGGTAAGAGCACGACCTATGGTCGAACACTACTACTGGTTCCAGTGCTTATTTTTCTGAGCAATCCCGTTGTCTCCAGTTGGGCTATTTCCATTGGTATTTCCATTCTTGTAGCACAGGAATGTACTATTAGATTTTTTGACTTGTAACTGACAAGCGGATGGCCTTTTCGCTGGCAATATCCCTAAAGGGTTATGCAGCTGTATGACTAGGATGAGATTTACGTGAAGAAACTTAAACATCCATGCTGGTTTTGCCTTTAAACTGAAATGTCAGAGTTCCCTGTCTCTGAAATATCTAACTCCCACTGATTCCAGTGAAATAGATACTAATTACCCTTTGAGGATCTAAACCTGGAGCGTAACAGAAGGCAAAATATAACTCACCGAAATGCATAATAGAAAAATAATTATGGTATTATAAAAATAACCTGTAGTGCTGCTGTAGTGAATAATCTGCACTTAGATGTTCCCTTTGGAAGGATTTGCAAGATTTATAAATCTGGTTCTACAACGCTTTAGGATTCAAACCGGAGATAGACCATGTCCTTTACATTGCAACAGCCACTCGGGTTTCGTTTGAATTGGCTCAACTTGCAACAATAAGTGTGATTTTTTTCAAGAGGCCCTATTTTCTCCCCTAGGTATTTGGCAAGATAAGCTACAAAATCACTCAGTTGTTCCCATAAGACTAGCCTTCTGCAAAGTTCTAAACCCAGGCCCTCAAATCAGCTTACCGCAGTGTCTGCTGGAGACAACAAGCTATATGGTCTGTCACTAGGAGCAAGATACGCAGCAAGCCTTGATGTTAGCTACTGTCTGTTGGAAATGTCAAGAAAAAATCACAGCAGTCAGCATTTAACTCTATGGCAGGAAATGCAAGGTATGAGGCTACTCCCAAAATCCAGCTGGGTCCAGCTGTACCTTAGTAGGTATAAACCACTGCAGCTCTAAACAGCCAGTTTACACCTGCAGGCAGACACTGAACTATCCACCTGCCTAGATGATGCATGACATCTTCCGTGGGCTTTTGAGATGCTTTTAGATGTACTGAACCCGGATAGCCTTACCTTGGGTTCAACAGAACGTAACAGGTTTTCAGGTGCCTTGTGGTCTCGCTTTGTGAAATGAAAGCATTCAGACAGCTTTCCACACTGTCCATCATCCATTTTACATCACTTATCAACTTGCTCAAGGCTATATATTATAATCCTTGGCAAGACTGCTGTGTCTCATATTCCTCAGGCTCTCCTCAGGCCACCCAGGTAAAATTTCGATGGTAAATGAGAGCGGCCCATTTGGAGATTGATCTGTGTCCACATCTTCCGAGGCTTGGCCTGCGCTTTAGGAGTGAAAATTACTGTAGTGCCATCTAGTGCTATTCTACTGATCTTTGCATTCCGCGTATAGCATTTCCAAGGACATTGTTCTGGATTCATTCCATCCAGCTCTAAACTGCTCCGAAATCTTGAAAATGCAAGTAACTTCCTTGGGAACACTTTTTTTCCAGGCAAGTCATAATATAGATTATATACATTTCTGTGACAGACTTCCCAGCAATGCAGTAACATTGGCCCTGAGCGGTGTGACTGTGAACCGGAGATTATCTTGCAAAGAGCATGTGTTCCCCTCTCTTTAAAATGTGCAATAGGAATGCAGAAGTTGCCTAGGGAAGGGGCCTGATGCCTTCCAGTGTGGCCAGTCTGGGTGTGGGGCTAGGGAGCACCAGCAAGGGCGGGGAGGTATCCTTGCTTGCAAAGATGGTTCTGAAGCATCAAGCCAAACAGTGAATAAACTTTTCCTTTTCCCTGCACATATGGGGTGCTATCCCTGTTGAAAAACCCAGAGGGATTAGCACACTCCAGGACACGAAAATGACTTCCTACGCAATTCTGTTAACTAAAAGGTACCTGGTTCATGCAGCAGCTGTCCCTGGTCTCCTGCGTTCCCAGAGTAGCAGCTCCAGAGGATTTTGGCATGGACATGGGCCAGCTGCCCTAAAAGTAACTGTAGTTGCAAACCAGTCACCTAACCAGCAGTGCCTCGCTTTCTGCAGCCTGAAGCAAGGCACTGTGCCTTGAGACACCTAACGTATTGAAGTAGGTTTGAAGTATTACTCCAAAGACGGTCCCAGTGAGAAACCAGTGGGAAACAAGCACTTGGGGGCTTGTGAAAATCCTGCTGGGTTCCTGCCTACATCTGCAGCAGCTTTTACATCTGGCCTCCCCACCTTGTGGTCCCGTACACGGGCTTTGCTAAATGTGACACTGATTTCTGTGCTGTCCCGCAATGTGACGTGTGATTACAAGGAGCTGTGGCCTTGATGTGCCGTGGCCAGATGTTCCATGTGTCTCCCTAGGTGGCTTATTTAAAGTGCTGGCAGCACAGCCAGTCCAGAACCCAGTGGGCCGTACAATTATGTCTGTTTTCTTGGAGAGCTATAATGGAGAAGCATTTACGTGGAGTGGTTTGAGGCCATGCCCATGATAATCAGTTGGGGGTGAAAAAATTCAGGCATATAGCAGGTTCCACTTAGCCCTGTGAACTCCGTTCCGTCATTTCTTTCATCTCACAATCGTTGTAGTTCAAGAACTATACTGGGTTTGCTCTTGAAAAGCCCTACTGACAGTCCCAGCGTTCACATTTTCCTCTCGCCTTCAATGCTGATCTAAAATGACACTGTTCCTGAAATGAACACATCGCTCTTCCATACCCAAGCTGCAAACTGAACAACAAATCCTTGCCTTACATACTTAGTGTTGAATTAACTTGAGGTAAGATAGAGATTTACTTTTTGCCACAGACTTCCACACACTTGATATAAATGTCTAGACCTTATCTTGTTTGAGTGAATTCATGTCTGTTTAACAAGCACGATGGTGCCAACAACTTCATAGAAAGCCCCACGTTTTTATCCTCTGGAATGTCTCCAAGCAAGTCACACTCTTAAAAAGAAATATTCTTGGCCCTCATCCTGCATCATTCATATACAAAACTTGTGTATGTGTCAAGTTCTACATGCTGTGAAGAGCCTCATTGACTTAAATGGAGCTGCTCACGAAATAAATGTGAAGCATCTGTACAAATTTCACCAGGCTTAGGACTTCCGTTTGAAATCCCTTTCTGCATTATTAACCTTCACTTTGAAAGGACCCCTGCCCACTGTTCAGTCTGTGTGTGTCCAACACTTTCTGTAGCTGTTCTGAGGTTACCCCAGCCTGAATCTTGCTGGAACATTTCGTAGGCTCCTGTAAACTGTGCAGGAGGAAACCCCAAGTAGGACACCTACCACCTCTATCTTCTGCAGATCAAGAGGGCAATACATGATCCTTTGGGCAGTATTAATAGAGTTAGTGACAGAAGAAGTTGATCCAATAAGGTGTCTAAAATGCACTCAGCAGAAGTAAGGATGTCCCTGTGAGTGCCAATAACTTTAATTAGTTAAAGAGCTTCTAGGTGCTGCTCCAGACAAAAACTATCAATGTGGTTTGCGAGTGCCATCGCCCTGAGTCTGCACAAGATCATTCCAGAGCCTCCTCTGCTGCCCAACACCTTCTCAAAGGAGTGAAAAAACCCGATGTGAGAAGGCAGTTTTCAGAACCTAACGTCTTCCCGAAGCCTTTGAGGTGACTGCCTAAGCTGTTTCAGAGGGGTTCGCTGTCTATCTTGGATACTGCTCGAGTTAGAGAACCGAAAGTAACGATTTATAATTACCATCTGACTGCCACCCACTTGGAACATATCACAGGGACTGTGGGAAAGGCTGATACCGTTTAATGTAGGGATATTCTCGTTGAATTTTACTTTCCGCTCTATGTTAGCTCTGATAAGAGTCTCAATTTTAGAACTGCGCTAAGTGTGTCTTCGCGGTAACATTTACCAAATGTGCAAGTGAACTACCTGGATTTTACTCTTTTCTAGAGGCCAGGATTACATTCCCATTGTATCTCAAAAACATTGCATGCATTTTGTGAGTACAGCGTGCTGAACATAAACACGAGCTGATCGGCAGTGTCGCAGCTACAGGCAGTACACAACTGTCTCGTTCTTCTAAATGTCAAACAGATGTTCTGCTCTGGTATCCTTCAACCTCATTATGAGATTGCGCTATAACAGGTGTAGATCAGTTTTTCACTGCCAGGCAATAAATATAACTTGAGAAACAATATAGAAACGGAGGGCCTTCAATATCAATATTTACATAGGAGTCGTACAGAGGGTGTCAACACATGAAGATTCAGTGACATTTGGCTTCACATTTTTACCACATGTGACGTGACATCTGGCATATAAAGCTCTCTGTGATACTCTTCCTACTGCTAAACCTTTGACCTGGCCTGATGAGGCTCTGGACCAGTAGAATCTGTCCCTTTCTTCCTGAATGGTACTTAAATACGGTATCAAGCAACAGAGTAGGGAACCAATCACTGCTCCAATGCAAATCCTTTCCAAAGAGGAGGTACCACCGTGAATAAATCATACCTCTCCACTCAACCGGATGAATGAAGGTGACTAACCACTGACCTCTGCATTAACCATGTCATTCTGTAAGTAAGTCACATAACGGGGTGCGTGCATGTGCATGGAGGGAGAGGTCTGAACATGCTGTTACAGAAGATATTGGTGTTGGACGTTAGAAGGTGATGCGGGGAAGCGCTGAGGTTTAAGAAGGTGAAGAAAGGAAGGAGCAAGTGTGCAGGAAGGAGGCTGCAGAGAGGAGGGCAAGAGTGAAAACCAAGATGGGCAGGGAGAGTAAAGAGCGTGTGAATAAACTGAAGGAGAAGCAGCAAACAGCAGCAATGGGGCAGATAAATGGAGGCTGGTGCAGAAATGCCCCCTGGACACTCACAGGGGACATCCCAGATTTTGAAGGTCAGGGCATGGCTGTGTCCAGGAGGACAAGGCTGTTCCCAGCTGCTGCTGTGTATCTCTTTAGACAACGGAAGAAAGGAAGGTGTTTGAAGGCTATGGCTTTTACTCCCTCATCTCAGCCTTGAATGGCTCCTTTGAGGAAGAATGAGATTTTAAACTGCTGAGAGAGAGAAAGGAAGAACACGGGAGATAGGAGCGGAGCCCCAGTGTCACTTGTGATTTTATTTCAGGCTGCCTGCCAACACCTGTTTTATCTATTTTTCTGGTTACCGTTGGATAACAGTAAGATGTGTGTCAAGCTGTGACCTGTTAAAGGTGTTCAGACAGCTTTCAGTCCTAGGCAGAGAAAAGATTCTGCCACTCCCCACTTTAAATACTCGATATGGCCACAGGCTGGCTGTGAGTGCAGCGGAGCATCCAAGTGGAGCAGGGTGGGGTGGAAATGGTCTCTAATAAGCACAGGCGATAGCAAACTGCAAACGGAGCTGTGCAACCAAACTGCAAACTGTCATCTGCAGCCTAACATCACACTGAAAGAAAATACATATATAATGAACCCCTCCAGCCTTAAGACTTCAAACTCTCACCCCAGATAATTCTTTATCCCTTATCCCATCATCTCTAAGAGTGAAGGAATTGGTGAATGCTCACAGGATACTGTCACTAAGCTTCAGGGACTTAGGGCTCCAGTGCAAAGGTGCTGCAGCACCCATCTCCCTGAGGCATGGGATCCTCTATCAGCTTTCACTACTACAGCAGCAGGGTCCCAGAGTCAGGGCTCTAAAGCAGCTCTGCTGGCCAGCCTGTGGGGCAAGGGAAGGATGGAGGGAGTTATTTTACCCATTGATTCTCTGTTCCCTGCTGTCAAGCAAGAGTGCATGGGCAAGTTGGCTTTCATAACTCAGTACAGATGATCTGATAGTTAATAAGAGCTGCTGGGTTTGCTTTGTAAAGAACTGACATGTTGCAGGACTGTTGGCTCTGGAACCAGTCTTGTGAAGAGTATCCCATTTCTCATAACTAACACACCCATCTCTCAATGGCACCATTTCCTTTCCCCTCTATTTAACAGATTCATTTTCATTCTTTATTACCATTCCTTTAGCTTTACACAGTTCACTGCTGTAACTCCAAATAATCTCCATCTGGAATATCACTTTGTCTCTCTTTTTTCATATTACTGGGAACTCATTTACTTTTGTCAGTGTTTCACTTTAACTCTGCCTTCAGTGTTTTGTTTATGTAAAAACAATAGATTTTAGTGGTTACTGGAAGGTTTCTGACTGCATTAGCTTCTCATTCTGATTTAAAGGTACCAAATGCTAAAAGTTAGCAGGTCTGTGCGGTGTCACAGCAGAGATTTCAGAGCTTTTTCAACAAGCAGCCTATAATATGCTTATAATGAACTTCTTTTCTATCCCCCCAATGCTTGCAGTACACTTGTGATGGATACTGTCAAGGTAGTGACTTTAGATATGAACTTTCACAGCTGTTCAGTTGTGTTCCCAAACCTTTACTTGTCTTTCTGTATTTTGATTTCATTCTATTCTTTCCCTTTTAGCCCTACAAACATAAGAAGTGGATTAGAACAGACTTGCCTCTTGACGTGTAGCCAGCAGTGCAGTTCTCTCATTGTCTCTCATTCCTATTAGTGTTCAAACGATGCTTTCAGAATGTATACGAAGACGGTCATATCTTTTTTTCAGTCTGCTCTGAACTTGCATTGCTGATTAAGGGGGTTTCCAAAGTACTGCGGGAATTCATTGCACTATGAATGAAGACAACTGATTTTGCCATTTTCCCTTCAATTTCCCTTCAAACTGAATGCACTTGAAATCTCTTTCTCAGCCACAGTATAGAATTACGGTGCTATTGCAGCAGGTTAATACCTCCTGGTGCAGCAGTACAGCTCTCTCTGATCTGAGGGATTCTATGTAGATCTCTCTTAACATTCTTCCCCTTCCTTGGGCCTAAAATTTGGCAGATTCATGCCCCGCTCAGAGGGGTTTCTGTAGTATGACTGAAATAGGTTTTATGATGAAGTGAGCCAAGGAAAGGACTTAGAAATTATTCTTTTCTATCCACTTAGCACTGCTGCATGATTTGAGATTGCCTTGGCAGAAAATAAATGCTCAGTGTGCTGATGTGCCTTCTGTGATCTGCGGTAGTGTTAAAATGGAGAAGTTTCAAGAGAAGTTTTCACTCTCCTCAGATTTTCCATAGTGTCCCCTTACCCAACACTGCAGATCTCATTCTGGGCTTCTCCATGTAACTTGAAGAAATTCTGCCCCAATACATGCAGCTTTCCTTCAGCAAGAGGGACTCCAAGGGAAACCTTCCTCCTTTCCTATGCTTCTGCAAGTCACTCACTTCACACGAGGAAGTTCCCTTCTTTTGGGGAGCAAGAGCTCTTGGGCTTACCCTGAGGGCTGCAGGAAACTGGAGAGGGCTGGCTCGCAGACTTGCAGGCATTTGCTATTTCAAAAGCCGGGATGGGATTCTTTCTACTGGTAGTGGTGGGCTTGATTCGTGAAACCCACCTGCCTTCTTCTATGCTACAGTAAGACAAGATGATCTGCGATGGCTCTTTCTGTCTGTAGGGCTTATAAATGCATGAAGAGATGAAGAGGCAGAGAGAAAGAGCCCGTGTTCTTGGGGAGTTCTCTCACACATAGGGAACAATAAACACGTCCATGTGCACAAGAACTTAGAGAGGCCAAAAAGGCCTTCAAATTATTATTTCCCAAATCCATGAGCTTTGCTTTCTACTCCTCTTTAAAGTGAAGGTTTTCCATGGGATTCACCTGCGGTTTGAACACACCTGACACCTCTGCTGCTAGAGGTAGATCTGAAAAGATTTAGTCCTTTTGTGTAGTAGCTGCCTTCTGCTCCTGACAGAGCAGTACTGACACAGCACTGCATCAGCACTGACACTGCGGATGTGGGATTCCCATGTGTCATTCACTCTGCTGCAACACATTGCTCTGCCTCTGATATTCTCTTCAACTCTTATTGACTGATCTCATCAATATGCTACCATAAAGAGACACTGAAAAACAGCTGCAGCTTCTGGTATGATATGTGGGCTTGCTAGAAAGATCTACTCCTTGTGTGAAATATTTACTAATTAAAGTTGGCTTAGAAAACGTGTGAGTTGTATTTTTCCTGTTTAAAATGGCCATGTTTTCAAGAAAGCATCTTTCTGTAGCTTCTAGGCTCTTAAGGAACATCAGTTTTCCATAAAATAAGGCTTTGTTTTTCAGAAAGAGTCGGTTTTCCTCCACATGCCAAAAGCTAAGACATTTGAGAACGAGAAAATCTTTCGATATTTTCATTGGCAAAGAATCCCCATTTCTTATGATATATGGCTTTACAGCTTTGTAAGGTGATCTGAGCCTCTATTATTGCTAACACTTATTTTGCTTCAGAGGAAAAATCAGCAGGGAAGAATACGGGGCTTTGCAAGAGACCAGAGAGCATTATAAGTACATTAATTATTCTGGCACTTTTAATATTCCTTCAGATAAATTTGTCTTAGTGTTACAGCTCCATTACAGTTAAATGCCAGTCAGCTTTCCATGTTCTAACGTGATTTTCAGGCTTTAGAATGGCATCATATGAAATTGTCTCTCAGCACACCATATATTTTTGCAATAAAGCTATTGTTTAGATAATTGTTTAACCTTATCTGCTCTTAATCGTTTCCCTTTCATTAAAGAAGACAAAAATCCAAGCCATTATTTGATGTCTGCTTAACTGACATATACATTTAATAGTCTTTTATATGTACAGACTCTTGAGAATGACTTGGTGGCAATGTTTCAAGTGCACTGCTGTTGAATATGCCTGAAGCTCGCCTCCCATGTATTGTTCAATCCATTTCTGCAATGTGCTGATTCTCTGTGTGTGCCATCCTTCCTCTCCTTGCCTGTCCACAAAATAAACCAAAGGTCATGCAGTAACAGGCACCGGGGCAGTTTTTGCATGCACCCACATGAGTATCTGACCTTTATGGTCATACAGAGCATATTCCACCTTGGACAGCTTAGGGTCTAGGCCAAAGCTATGAATAAAATAGGGAGGCTCCAGGAAAGAAATGAGCCTAGGGGCCCAGCTCTCACCTCCTTCACATTTATTCCGTAGCTACCAGCAAAGTCAGTGTTTCATATCGATTCAAGAGGGGCCAAAACAAAGCTCTGAGCCTGCAGAAGTCTGCATATTCATGGTCTTCGCTGTTGTCTACCCTGCACAACCTGTTATCCCGTACTCCTCCTGCTCCCACTCTGTTCCTTCAGTAGGTCCTGCAATTTTGTGTAGGTCCTTCTCTCTCTAGGTTCTTCTCTTTCCCTGAAGGAGAGAAGGAGCTTTCTGTGATAAAAAACGGATGCACGTGCTAAAAGAAGCTAAGGCTGGTCATAAAGAAGCCATTCAATACCTTATTTACGTACGAAATGTCACTGCAGACTCAAAAGCCAGTCGGATTTAGCTAGAGGGGAGCCCCACTAGTTTGACGTAGCACGCGTGACTTCAGGCACAAGTAAACAAACCCGAGACTTGCTACTTCTGTCTTCTCTCCTCTGTACATTGCTGTGTGCATCAGTGAATAAGGATGTGAAAGTCAGTTGAGTGACTTACAGAGGAAGCTTCCAGAGAAATGAAGGTTGCAGAATTAGCTGGTCCTGGATACATCCATGGCTTTGAAGCTTGATCTCAAACCCACTTTCAAGGTCAAAGTTGCTGTTTGTCCACAAGCTGACCAGAAGCCACTACACACTCAGACTGACTTGGTTTGCACTAGAAAATGCAGCTCTATCCACAGTTCGAGGAACTGCATACTAGAAGTGTGTATGCCATATGCATCAATCTAGCTACACCCTCAGTCTTCCCTGATAGTACTATTCCAGGCATGTCCACCCAGTGCAACCATAGTTACATCAGAGCACATCTAATGCCTCTTCTGGAAGGCAGAGAGAGGGCCTGGTTCTTCTGCTCTTGTTTCATCAGAGGCCACTGCCCATCATGTTCATCAGAGTGTTTCTAAACACTGCGTAGCAGTACATCTGTCCTTCCAATCCCTGCACTGCAGGTCAGTTCTGGGTGACATTTTTCAGCTCTTACATCTAAAAAAGCCAGATTTATTTTTCTTTCTCAAGAGTTACATCTTCTTCTAGGACAAGGCTTGTCACAGTGTGTACCATAGTTTAAAGAACATTTGAGACATCACAAGGCATGCAGTCTTGCCTAATTGTTTGCTTTTTATTCCCCTAAGGCCAGCTGAGCTGGAAGGTTCTCAGTCCATAGAGGCTGGAGGAAGAAAATCCGGACAGACTGGGACCCCGGGGGAAGGTGTTATAGCAAGTACCAGGGTGCTCCCAATTGAGGTATTCCCAAGACAGCATCTGTCAAGTGTGACAAAACCCACCAAGCACAGAGGATGCTGTGTTACACGGGACACGAGGCTTGATGGAAGGCACAGAAGGGGTTGCAAAAGAACTGACCAGGCCTTTGGATAATGGATGCTCCCCTGTGTCCATTTTTTCTAGTGCATACAGCAGAGAACCAAGAACCAACTTCTGAACTTTGAATAGATCCCTTTTGGCCCTAACTAATTTCTGCCAGCTATAACCTTGTTGAGCGGACAACTTGCAATAAAGCATATAAAAGATAACATGCAGCACAATCAACCCTCTGTAATTCTTCTGTATTTATCATTGTCACTCATGAGCATTCAGGTTGCCTGCACCATCCACAAAACTATCCTAAATTCACGGAACACAAACACTTCCCGAACAATCTGTGGGGTGAGGGGGAATGCTACAGACATCTGTGGTTATGATAACAGGAGTTAAGGACGTTGCTCTGACTTCAGCTTCCTGATGACAGGAGTGGAAAACAATTACCATTTTCCCAACTGAATTCTGAGTTTATTGTCTTGGGAACATTCCTTGCAGATGACAGAAAGGGAAGAAAGTATCCTACCAGATGTACTTGTAGCTCTTCCACTTACTTATCTCCCCTGCCAATTTGGAAGCCTGTTTATTTGGTTTATTAAGTATTACAGCTTACTACTGAAAATGCCATACAGCAGGACTGGAAGAGCTGCACACTTCACTACTGCGTTCAGCTCTTATCTGACAAGGTCATTATTTAAAGAGCATAGGCACATACAACTTTCACTACGCAATATGGCAACAAACTTCTGTTTAGTATTGGCTGTAAAATCTGCAGGCTGACTGACAATGATAAACACCTTAGGAAGTGGGGTACAAGATCCCTTTTAACAGTGGATTCTGATACCTATATTCCGTATTGGAGGCATGGCCTCTCTGGCAGGAGCTGTGTAAGCAAATGAATGAAACCATATGAAAAGTTTCATCCTGAAGGCTCCATTGCATCTTCCTCTTAGAAAAAGAACACTCACCATTAGCAACACACACACACAGACACTTCTGTTTCTGCATCAGACAGAAAAAAACTTGTTATTGTCTTTCCGATACCTGTTACTGTCTTTCAGGTATTTGGGCAGCTGGAGAACTTCATAAGCACTTTACAACAACGCATAAATCCTTCCCCTGCGCTCCCTCCATGGCACAATTCAGTGAGGAATGTACCACAGGACCTGACATTCTGTATTGGTCCTGCACCTTAAAAATACATGGGATACAAACATTTAAATAGGGTCACTGCATTTGGTTTCTACTGGCTCGTCACTGACACCAAGGTGCTACCTTGATTAACCCCCATGGCATACCATTACGTGTGTGTGACACGATAGAGAGTACAGGTGCATGCTTCCAAATTAGCTCAGATTACCTTTGTTCTAATGAGAATAAGCGCAGCAATCCAGGATGGAAGTGAGAAATGCATGGAGGAAGGCAGCACTCTCTTCGTTCAAGACAAGCCCCGGGTTGGTAGTCAGCCACAATGGGGCTCCTGCCTCTACTACAGTTTGCACATCCAGAGGCAGCCAAGCAATGCAAGCTCGGGGGGGAAGTAGACATATCGTTAAATTGATGGGAGAGGTCATATATATCTGTCACTGTGACCGAGGCTCTCCTCAATTTTGACAGCATTAATGGGACTTTAGAGGTCTATAGCTGGAAGGGATTTCCTGGTATCATCTCCACCATTCCCAGCACCAGTACAGAATGACGTACATCAGGCTGTTCCTGACAGCTGCTTGGTTTTTAACAGCTTCCAGTGACGGTGATTCCGCAATGACCGTGAGCAGCATCCCCTCGTGCAACTGCACTGTCCTTCTAACGAGAACTTTTTTCTAACTGCTAATCCAAATCTCTCTTGATACAAATTAAGGCACCGATTCTTAACTTTGTGCCTGCACTGGACATAGCCAACACTTGAATCAGCTTCGTGACAACTGCAAACATACTGAGCAGTACGTTACAAACGTAAATGGAGACCACAGGCAGAGGGCAGTGGGGAACAGATGCTAAGCACATCTAGGTCAGTTTACGTACATACAGAGCATGGGTCTCCAGACTGTCATGACTATCACCTTTACCCTCAGTATGCAAAATAAAGAACAGAGAAGGGAGTTCAAGCCACTAATGGTGTGCTTTTTGTCAGATGTCTTCTTCTCACCTTGCTTCTACCTCCAACTTAGTAGAGCATTCATCTCACCTAACTGATCCAGAACTGGTGCTGTGTCTGAGCCCCTTTTGGTCCCCTCTGTAGCCTGGGAAAGGAAGAACTACCTTCTCAGCCCTGGATTCACCCCGCTCCAAAATAAATGCCAGAGAAACAAGGCATAAATCACCTGCGGAACATGCTGCCTCTCTCCCATGACCAGCGAGGGATTGACCAGGAAAGCCTTAGGTCAGGCGTCCAGGTCTTCAACATCCATGCAAAGGCAATCACAACTATTTCCTTAATGATGGGCCAGGCTTTCTGGTCCTGCCGATTACTTTCCCGGGAAAGCACTCATAATCTGTTCCACGCATAACCAAACTCAGTCTATGTATGAGAATCCGTAAAGTTTAGTTTAAACGCTGAATATCCTCTCCGTTCTCTGTCTTCCGCACATCCCCTGCCTCTAGCTGTAGTTATCCATAGCAGATTGTCTTTTCCCAGCTACTGCTGGCAATACCTCAATAACCAGCAGCTGGGTCACGTTCATGGAATCACAAGAACAAGTCAAAGCTGTCAGTTCAAATGCTGTCTCTTCTCCCTGGCTTTCATTCGGCCTCGCATAAACTGACAACGGGATGTCATGCTTTTTGCCTGACCACATTTCTCCTAGCGTGTGGAAGGAAGCGTGACTTGCTATCGCGGCAATTTTTCCCTTTCACACTTGGCTAACCACCCTGAACGCTTCACACAGATCTTTGCGCTCGGCTGCTGCAAGCAGTGGTCCTGAGGCTCCAGACACTTTGCTGCCTCAGCTCTGCTAGAAGCCATAAAATTCGCTGCTAAAGCTGTTCGTGCTTTACTGATCTTATTAAAGCAAACGTTGCGGTGGCAAACTCCTGAAATGCAAACTGTTGACAGGAAAGCTTTGCTGGTAGATTTCTGCGGAGTAGCACATGTAATTACACAGTGCATCTATCTGTAATTGTGGTTCTGCTTCTGCAGAACTTGACGCAAGAGCTGGAAGGCCAATATCATTCCCTAGAAAGAGGGCTAATCAGCAGTGAAGTGGGGGAAGGCTGCTGGTATGGTTGGGTCAGAAGCTGCCATTGATCTAGAACAGGAGCAGAAAATGCTTTTCTCCATCCAGGCTGTGCTTGGATTTATCCAACACCATACTTATTCCCATGAAAAGTGCCGTACATTTGCCAGTAGTCGACACACAGATGTCCACTTCTAACACTGAACTCATCTATTCGTTCCAGTGTAGCATCGTGGGAGAGGCAAGGGATAGGAAATCCCGAGCATGGAACGTATTGCCATTTCCTGGTCTATTTGTAGTTTGTACCTGGAAAAATGTAATTGTGTGAAATGAATTAGCTGACGGTCCAGAGCACCACTTTTATTATGGCTGAAACCTTCTGTAGTGATGTTTCACGCTCAATAGTCTACATTTTCAAGCACTAGATGGTGCCAAGGATCCACACATAAGGAAAAGCTGATCTGAAACAAAACCGTTCTATTTAACCGCCGTGCTGGCGTAGTTTGGTCCCTGTGTAGTTCTGTGAATTAATCCAAAATCTGCTGTTAAAGTGTCTCATTACCCAGAAATTGACAGGGACAAAAATCTGCAGAAGACAGCTGTAACCCCAGTAAAATAGCAGGGAATTTAGTGCTGGAGTCTACAGAGAGGACAGCAATTCAGAAATGAATGAAGTTCCAATACTGTGGCAAGCAGATCGTCATTTGAGTCCCAGCCTCAGTTTTGGCCTGAGTACCCAAACCTTGGAGGCTGGCTTAAGCTCTAGCATATGAAGTGAAACTTTGCAGAAAGGCATTTCAAGTAAAAACATCGGTGGTTCTTACCAGGTATAAAAGAATGAATTGACCTGGTTTATAACTTCCGTAGGGACACCGACTGCAAGGTTAAAGAATGCAAATGGCTGCAAACTGCACCTCTGCCTACATAACAGTGGCGATCAAAATCTTTAACTTCCAGATTAAGTGCTTCCTTGAATAGAAGATTTCCTATTTCCTCATCTGGTACTGGTCTCAGTATACCACCAAACTCGAGGGAACGAGACAAAATTACCTTAACCTTAAAGCAGAAATGCATGAGATCCAATGTGCACTGCTTTGCCTATGAAACAAACGGAAGTCCATAACCTCCTGTGCAGCTCCTCTGCAGATTAGCAGAGTGCACGGTGTTACTTAGAGTCCCTGAGTAGATCTGGGTCCTCGGATGGGGTCATTTTCAATCTTATTCTGACACAGTTGCATTTTGGCAAAGTAAGTTTAAACATTCTTAAAGAAAGAGAGGGCCAGTGACAGGAGATGAATCTATTACCCAGTCATTAGGGACTCTGGTTAAAAACCCTGTTCTGAGAATCCTCCACCTCAAGGTTCAAGTCATGTCTGTCTGAGCAGCTAACGGCTGTGAGACCACTCCTGGGAATCCAAGGAAGTGCAGGGTACATAGGCAAGCACTGCTGACGCTTGACTACAACGCATGTGATCTAGGGATGAGCACAAGCTGGAGAGTAGTACCGCGTTTGGGGGCCAAATGCAGCCTGATTGCCCAGACGCTGAGTAGTCCTGCCTTACGCATTCCTCAGCAGACAGTCTCATTTCCTAACACTGTAATTGTAGATCATCTAATGCAGTCTGATTAGCTTCAAAAGGCTAACTTCGATTTCTCGGTGTCCTTACAAAACCACCTATTCAGCACCAACCCAAGCCCAAAGCCAGGAATCTGCAAACTAAATGATATTGCTGCAATGCTCAACAAGCGGACCTTCCCCACTAGCAAGCAAGACATCAAATAAATGGTTTTCATTTAACCCTTTTTTACTGGAGACAAGAGAAAAGGAAAAATAACATATCCACTAGATATGCCTGAGTCGTACATAATGCACAAGTCAAACACATCACTCCCAATATGAGAGTGGGAATAGGCCCATCGTAATTCTCCTCCAAAAGCCATCAGGAACAGCTGAGATAAACAGCTACTTCTCACAGTTTCATGCTCAGGCTCAAAAGGGATGAACTGGTGGAGGCATCAGCCTGTAAAAAGGATGCTCGCTCTCTAAACTTGGCAAGCAGCTTACAAAAATAAAGCCATCTTGTGGCACAGACCACACCAGTATTCTCAAGTACAATACAGAACTATTATAGAGCATTAAAATGGCCATGGGTGTCAGACCTTTCCTAACTTTCTTTCCCAACTTAAAACTAAACTTGTTATGGGATACAGATCATGCCAGAATTTTCACCTCCAGAGTAAGAATAAAGCGCAGGCTAAGGAATGATGAGATATTGAATCAGACCACAGCTCGTCTACCAGTTTATAACCTTTAACAAAGCTCATAAGTTAACCATATCTGAGTTTTTCATTGGAAAAACCCAACTAATCTTAGCATCTACATGCTCCGGGACTAAGTTATAAGGTTATCTATTATGAAGTTATAAGGTCTAATCTATTCAACTGTAAAGTGTGAGACATCATCAACCAGCAGATGTTAAGAACAAATAAGATTTATTTGAAAGTTCAGCAAATGATCTGAACAAAAACCAGATTTGGGTAAATTAGTATGAGGAAAACATACACTGTTTCACTCTATTAAGATGAATGGCATTTTGCCTGGAATATGAGTCATAGAGAACATTATATTCTGAGTGTAAGACACGGCTAGGCAAGAAGGAAAGGGGAATAGTAATCTGGAGGATAAACTGCAGGAAGAAATAAGTAAGAATACAGTGAAGTGATAGCAACACTGCATGAAGAACTACTTTAAGACTAAAAGCTGAATTGTATCTTATCACCTTGAAAGCCATTCAAGTTAAATGGCTCAAGGATTGTGCTGAGGGAATGAAACAGATCTCAAAGCCCAGCATACAGTGCATGAGAGTGCAGAACAAAGCACTGTCAATCTGGGAGACCTGGCTCTGGAAGGAATTTTCAGTAGAGGTTAGATGAATCACAGTCTGAGCTCTCATGAGTCACTGCAAACCCTTCATTAACGCTTGTAGACCCATACAAACATCTACAGTCCCAAGTGAAACGCCCAGCTCTCCCACAGGACAAGGAGGGATTAGCAGAAACAGCCTGGTCCAAAACAAAGCTTTGAAGAAACGTGAGAAAAGCCAGAGACTCAAAATTGAAACATTAATCACTGCTTCTATAACGAATCCCCAGAATCAGTGATGCCATTTCCATCTTCTCTGGCCACATGTAGGCATGTTATTGGTACTTAAGACATTTCGGCAAAGTGACAGTAGCAATGCTAGCATCCATCCCCACACACAGCAGTTATCTCAGCTTGTGGTGGCAGCAGTTCCCATTTGCTCTTTTTTTTGTGGACTAGGGTCACTCAGGCCTCATCTGCACTGGAACCATATGGTATTACTGTAATCACCACCAGTAACTGTTCAAAAGTAAGGACACCAGAAGCACGAAAGCACGTCGGGGCTGAAATGGGGGAAGCTGCGGGCATACCTGAGTGACAGCAGGACAAAGCAGACAAGCTGCCAGTGCACAATGACTGCATTTTCTCTGTACTGTTTGACAAATGCAGCCCCATGCAGTGTCATTACCAGAATCCAGTCTTAATAAATGTCATTTGTGTAGAGTATTTGCAGGCCCTGATATGACACATCTCTTACTGACATTACATAGGTCCTGCTTCCAGTCATTTTCTATTGAATGTGCTGATACAGACGGTAGCCAGAGCTGCAGGTATTACTTCCACAGGACTCTGGCAAAACTATTTCTTGCAGCAATAACCTGGTCAAAAGATGCACCTAGTAGTTTTTTACACATATAGCCTAAAAATAGGTTTGATAATTTGAGTTTGATTCGCTGCTACATTTAAATCTACTCATTTATGCTTACAGCAACAAAGCAATTCCCCCCCCCTCTCATTTCTGTATGCTTTGCCTACATTTTTGTACTGCTGTGCACATGCCCTCTGAATTTTGGCTTAGCAGTGTATGAAGCATATCACCTAGGAGCTCTCTTGAGGCTATCAGTTTCATTTAGATTCCATTCAGATTTTACATTCATGGCTAGACTGACTTGTCCCTGGCAGTGTCCAAGGCCAGGCTGGACGGGGCTTGGAGCAATCTGTTCTAGTGGAAGGTGTCCCTGCCCGTGGAACTGGATGAGCTTTAAGGTCCCTTCCAACCCAAACTTTTCTATGATTCTCTCTGGCTTGATGCAATGCCCAGTGAAGTCAATGGAAAGTGTAAAAGGAAGTAAAAGGAAGGTGACTGAGGCCCTTCTGTGTGCATGGTTTGATCTGACATTAAAGTTCTTTTCTTCCGTTAGGCTCCCCCTATTTAAAGTGGGTTAGGGATTGACACAAGGTACTGAACTGTTTCCTGAGGGTCCGCCCCAGCTCCCATTGAAATCAGCAGAAGCCGTTTCATTTACTGTGGTGGAAGCCGAGCTAGAGCTGAACATCAGAACTGCATTTATTCCAGGATTTATTCCAGAAAGTGCAAACCTAATGCGAAAACCATATGGTTTTGCCCTTTCTGGGTCTTTATTGAGTTGGAGACAGGGTAATATACCAGCGCTGCTCACAACTGCACGAATTTCATGAAATGCAATCCATTGATTTAAGTTTCCAGAGTTCCGTGAAACTCGCAGCTTGCATCTTAAAAAAGAACAAAAAGAAAGAAGCTAAATGCTCTTACGACTACAGAGAAAAGTGAAAAACCATAAATCATAACAGCTCAATAATAAGAAGGCCAAGTCCTTCCTCCCAGAATGATTTGTGGTAAAGTGCTATGATTTTTAAATCAGCTTCATAGTTTGAAATTCTGATTCACTTTGAAATGCTTGGCATTGTTAATGTCTCTGTCTCACTGTGATGGATAATTACTCCCTGTGCCGTGACATTTCCCAATGACTCTCAACAGAGTCAGCACTCCATCATGCCAGAGGCTGTCCAAAAAGCCAGAATTTAAAAAGGGGAAAAGTCATGTAGCATGGCAGCAAAAGTAATTTTACCATAAGCTAACAGGCAAATGGATTAAAACATGTTGCTTAAACTAGAACACCACAGTCTGCCACAATCCTTGCATAAAATATTAATATATAAAATAAAATAATAATATTAATATAAAAATAATAAACAATAATATTAGTATATAAAATAAATATTAATATATAAAATAAAATATAAAATTAATATTGAATAAATAAATAAATAAACTGCAAAAAATATTGAATGCATCAGGTTCTTTTTTTACTAGAGGGAAACCTGTGTCATACACAGAATATATCTGCCATTTATATATGCAAATGCTTATACATATATGAATAGCTATATGAAATTCCAAGGCTCTGTTACTGGTACAAAAATGGTTACTGACAGCACCACCTAATCCTGCCTACGATCTGCTGCTCATCCACTGTATTCAGATTTCTTCAAGAGAGAAACTATTGCAAAAGCAACTGCATAATATACTGCTTATGAAACATCTGAGTGCTTTATTGGCTCTGCGCACCTAGTTATCTTATGCTACTCTGCTATCCATAAAAACACCGCTTGCTGCCTTACCAGGAGTGAATCTGTGTTATCACCTCTGAATTCCCAGTGCATTCCGATCCATAAGGGGCATGCAGACTCTCCCACCAAATCAGGGGAATACAGATGAAATTTCAAGGAACTTCTTGTGTGCTACTTATAACTCTAGTATCTGTCTGATTAAACACCCATCTACAAGCCATACAGGTTCATCTTTGCTGGATAACCACGATACAGCACTAGTAGGAACATGAACTTTTGTTTATGGCATGTAGCCTGTTTCGTGATAAGGGGATTTTCATTAATATTTTCAGCTCAGAAGTTCAGAAGAAGTAAGTCAACATGTTAGAAATCCACTCCAGCTGATTTCACTGGCTGACATGATGATACATGGACAAAGTACGGCAGCACTATCTAAATATCCATCCATCACTTACTTTCATTTTCTGTACATCTCTCCCTACCATCTACACTCTAAAAGGCATCTGGTTTTATTTCTCAAGCTAAGCAGGCAATGAGAAGGGACCATGAGCTAAATTCTCAGAGGGCATAGAAGTCCAGTTTGAATGTTCCACTGAAACCCCAACAACAGCTAGACATGAGTCACGATGGATTGCCCTTCTCCTTGCGGGCTGGTAGGTCCTCCCCATCTGTCTTTCAAACTGCTCTGCTCTAAGCACTTTCTTATGTTCTCATTCATAAGGTGAAGCAGGAAGCTGTTTGGGTGTTGGGAAGGGGCCCTCCTGTAGGCCTGAGCGTGCTTATGGTTGGTTAGAGTTTTGGGTTTGCTTTTTATGGAGACCTGTGAAAGCTGGTGGAACTTCCCCACTGTGGAGTAACACTGTTCTTGTTTTGTAAGGTTTATGGGACAGGAAAATTCTTTGTACCCAGCTTTGATAATGTGTGGGTGGATCAAGGGTTGTAGGGGAACTTTGGGAGAATTAGAACAGTTTTGTTTTCCATAGTATGCCAACCAATTAAAACTAGAGCTTTGCAAAACCATTGTTAAAAGTATTAAGTAAATGATAAAACATCATGTGCCAAGGAATAAAAAGGTATACAGGTTAAGATATAACATAGCAAAGAGCCTGTCTACATACATTCATTCAAGAAAACATAGACAAATAAACATAAATACAAATCATACTTAGATAACAATCCTAGGTACATTCACCATATCTTTTCCAGTGTATTACTTGTTGTGACATTAAGGATCTGCAACACTAATTTTTGTCTACTCTCTAGACAATGATGCAGACAGATATACTATGTAGGACATTGTCCCTGCCCATGGCAGGGGGGTTGGAACTGGATGATCTTAAGGTCCTTTCCAACCCGAACTATTCTATGATTCTATGATTCTATGACATGCCCTGCCTCAAAGAGCTTTCTGTCTAAACGATGTACTATAACAGAATTACTGACACACGAGACTTCAGGAGCCAGAAGGGACTTCAGGACACACTATCATCCAATTCCATGCATTAAAGCCAGCTGAAGTCTGTTCAGATAAAAACCACAAAGGTACTTGCCTATTTTCTTGAAAAGCTGCAGTGAAGGCAGTGAAGCATCCCTATACTACCTATTCCAGCACTCTATATAACCAAATGCTGAAAACAAATGAGCCTAATTTGCTGCAAGGAATATATATGTTTAACATATGAACCATGTTACTGTTGAAAGGATGAAGAACAGCTAAGAACTACATTTTTCAAACATCCATTCATGCATTGGAAAATAGCTAAAATCTCTACCTATTGCTAAAATCTTCTCTTTTTCCATGTGAACAAATTCCCTAAGCTTTGCTTTAAATTGTGCTTTCTGAAATCTGCCATCAGGATAAAGTTTCCCAACTGAGTCTTTGAAAGGATCAAGTACAGCAGGATAATTACTTCCCTTGTTTAAAACGTGACAGTCCTATTTATTCATCCCTGAATGACATTGCCTAGTTGACTCATCTGTAGTTTGTAAAATACTTCTGTTTCAACATACTTTTCTGCTGTACTGCTACATAGGTGTTTATTTTCTGTATACACATCTACAGTGCCTCCATTCCATGCTAGGCTAGTTGTCCTCTTATTAAAGAAGAAAATTACACTTGTTCATCTAATGACAGATCTGGTGGGTGGACATTTATCAGTGCCTTATCTCAGCTCTCACATACTCATTCTTTGGTGTTTTATGCCAGAACTCTCCAGGGTGATGAGCCTGTAATTTCTGACTTCGCTTTGGAGCTGAATGCAGACCACTTCTATTTTCCAGACTTTGGAGATGTCTACAAGATGACTGCCAATGGTTCAGAGATTCATTTCCGCCAATTGCTCAAGTAAAAGGAAAATCAATAATGTTACATTTCAGATGGATGTCACTATCAAACCGCAACTGCCAATTATGTACTGCTCGATCCAGAACAGCCGCTGCTACACCTAAAAAAGTTGTCTCAAGTTAATACATACAAACAGATTTCATCTTGCTCTGACTTGACCTGTACACAGATGTGGAGCCCGCTTCCCTGCATACCGAGCAGGGAAGCCTGCCTCGCGCTTACTGCTGTGAGCACGGCTCGTGCTGCTACTGGGAGCACAAGACTGATTTTGTTATAGCATGGGTTAAAGTGCAAATTGCCATTAGGGAGATGACAATTTGGATGGTTGGAGTGGCAAGATACATGAATCGAGACTTGGGGGAAATATGCTTTTTAGCATTGCTCAAAGGCAGCCTCAGGTGGGTGTGGGATGCAGAGAGGACTGGACCAGGGAAGCATGGGGCCTGTGGGCACCAGGCAATGTGCAGCCAAGGCGAGAGGCAGGTTGCTGTGCCATGCCACACTGAGCTGCACTGTGCTGGGCCATAATGCCCCGGCTCATGCTATACCGGACTGTGCCACGCGATGCTGTGCTCCATGTCCCATACCGGGACAGGCCATACCCAGCTGTGACAGATCATGGCATGCTGGCTCCTTCTGTGCTATACGGGGTTGACAACCCCTGGAATCTCACTAGCAGGCTGGGGGATGACTGGGAGAGGCAGAGATATCCCAGGAATGTCAAACTGTGCTTCATGCAAATGCATCTATGAGGCAGCATCACCCTTCCTCAGCAGCAGGCGAGCCTGTCCAGCTGGCACCATGTGTTCTCACCTCCACTGCTTTTTGCTCTCCTATTGGTGACTGCACATTCCTCCTCTGGAGTTCTCTCTTCCTAATTTCTCCATCCTAGACAGTATTAGAAGAAAGTGCTACCTGTAACGGGAAATTAGTTGCTGAGATCAAGAGCGTTTGGGTTTTCCTGTCTGAAATTGCTGCAAATAAATACAGCCAGGTTTCACTCAGCAAGGTCTGCATCGCCTAATGGAAAGTTTTGAGAGAGCTCCCTTGCTAGTCAAACTGCTGTAAACAGAGGCCTTTTTCCCTGTGAGAAGGTCCTAAACATAAGGACCCTCTTCTAGCAGGGCTGCAGAGGAGGGTTCTCAGAGCCAGCTCCTGAGTTGGTTTTACTGTCAGATGCAAACTGGACTGAGACATCTGGAGCTGCTGCTGCCATCATCCTGGGGATGCTCTAGGGCTCAGCAGGACATTCAGACCAGTTACAGCCCCATCATGCAATGGAGCAGGAAGGCCCCTGAGCAGACATTGTCATTTCCTAGCTAGGAACCTCTTCAGGACTTGTCTCCCACAGCACCGTGATATGTGCCCCTACAGGTCTGAGCGATAAGATCTTAGCACATGCCTCCAAGGCCAGGAAAACCAGCCATTCCTGACACAAAGGATGCAGCCAGGGGCTGGCTAGTTTCCTCTTTTCTGAACAGCACTGTATTCCTACTTCTTGGGAACTCAATTTTACTTAATGAGATATCCTCTTGCTATAAAGGCCTGTTTCAACTCATGGGTCTGACATGTCAGATGCATAAAGAATGCTTTTAATGGAAATAAAGATGCTTCTTTTTCGAAGAAGTCCTACTTCCAAAACTGCCTGGGGTTTTATTTCCTTTCCTCCTTTGTTAATAACGCGGATGATAAAAAATCCGAACTTTACTCCCACAGATTACATTTGTATGCTTTAAAAACGTTCATTTTCCTTTGGAAATCCACTGCACACATTAGTTCTACTATTGCGATTGTTATTTTTTAAGTTCTGGATATTCACAAAGCAGTAGGTTAGAAAGTCCTTCTATTATTTCTTTTGTTGAAGGTATGTCAAGGATAAGCCTTTTAGTAGGGACCTTTTATGAGTCAGTATTTAAAGACCTATTAAAACAGCTATCTTCGTGCAAAGAGAAAAATCAACAGGGAGGTACAAAGCTATTTGTCATAAATGAAATGAAAATAAGAACAAACACCAATATACAATTTTGTTTAGCTCCCATTCTGAGAACCTATAATATCCTTCCCCTGCAATTGCATATGATAATTTGATACTAAAACCAAAGGCCAGATCCTGAAAGTGTTTACGTGCATGTATTACCTCTGCTCACATGGAACCTGCCTGCTCTAACATGACTGAAGTGATGCTGGTGCCAAGGGGCTCACTGAACAGGGGGATGCCCGAAGGAGGCCGGGACCCCCTAGGAAGCCCATGCTTGAGCAGGTTTGCTGGCAGGAGCTGTGACCCCACGGTGGACCCACGCTGGAGCAGCCTATGAAGAACTGCAGCCTGTGGAAAGGACCCATGTTGGAGAGGTTCACGGAGGATTGTCTCCTGTGGGAGAGACCCCACAATGGAGCTGGGGAGGAGTGTGAGGAGTCCTCCCCTGAGGAGGAAGGAGCAGGAGAGGCAACGTCTGATGAACCGACAACAACCCCAATTCCCCATCCCCCTGTGCTGCTAAACGGGAGGAAACTGGAAGTAAAGTGGTGTCCAGGAAGAAAAGAGGGGCGGAGGGAAGGTGTTTTTAAGATTTGATTTCTCACTACCCTACTCTGATAGGTAATAAATTAAACTCATTTCCCCAAGTCGAGTCTGTTTTGTGGCGACTGGTGAGTGATCCCTCCCTGTCCTTGTCTTGTCCCCTCAGCTTTTGCATTATAGTTTCTCTCCCCTGCCCAGCTGAGGAGGGGCAGTCAGAGAGCATCTTTGGTGAGCACCTAGCGTCCAGTGAGTACCTGGTCAACCCACCACAGCAATCAGGAAAGCAAACAGTTAAACAAACCTACCTAAATCCTAGAAATAAATCCCACTGGGACTGGAATTGGTCAGAACTCAAAACTCAGTGAAATTCCAGCAACATTCAGACCCAGGTGAACAGTTCAGGACTGGAAATGCACCTGAGTCACAGATATGAACCGGGAGCAGAATCCTCACCTTCTTGAATGGATGGAAAAAGGACAGGGCAGGTCTGGATGCAATCCCCCACTTTCCCTTAGAACTACTGCATCTTCAGAGTAACCCTGAAGGTTAATACAGCTTAACTCATCAAAGCCATTTTTCAAAGGCTGGAATGTAAACCTGCATTTCCCATTTGGCAAATTTCTCTTCGGCTCTTTGGGCTGTATGGCTCATTTGTTGCATTACAACCATAAAGCCCTTTGGAGCAGAGTTTTCTGCTGTAAAGTCAGGTATTTCCTTTCCAGTAAAAGCTCATCTCTGTTCTTTTAAGCACACTTAGTGATGCTGTCCTGATGAGTCATAATGAGATAAAACCATCAAGGATATTGACAGGTTCTCCCCTTACAAGCACCACTTACTACTTTTCTAAGCTAGTGATTCTCCAGCTGTTTCATGGAAAACACCTGTTCTTCAGAGTCTTGGATGTTGTGTTGAAAAAGATGAAATGAAACAGGAGACTATAAGCAAAGAGAATAAAGGAGGAAAAAATGCTGCGAGTTCTTAATGCCCACTCAGGTAAACCAGAATAGCAAATACTCATTGTCAAAGGGATAGGTAAAACACCAGCTTTTTAAGGCGGCAGTTTGAGAAGCATGCAGTGTGAAAGTAGTTGTATATGCGGCATAAAGCAGTCCAGAGCTGGTCACTCTAGATATTCACCAGAAGTGATAGAGTTACGTTTACTTCTGTAGCCAGCTGATAGCCCAGTAAAGGGTAAAGCTGCTGCTTAACTTTAGGTAGGGGTAATTCCCACTGAAGTGAGTAACTGTAGCAGGAGTATTGCTCATGGAACACTGTGCAAGCTACACCAAGGAAGTATCTATATGCAAAGTCAAACTTAATCCAAATTTTACATGCACTGGCTTTATCTTGAGATCCTTCCACAAACACCTGCATGTATTTACTACAATGACATTTAAACAAACCAGATGATTTTTAATCCTCTCCAGTAGAACTTCCTTTTCTTTCTCTCAGCCATACACTTTGTCATATGCTTAGCTAATAAACATGCTGCTTAGCTAAAGCTTTTTCTGTTTACGGCCCCAGTACTTACTCCATGTGAATTCTTGGCAGCTTGAATCACTTGGAATGTGCAAAAATATACCTGCCTCTTCCTCTTCACCAAAAAGTCCTACTTGAGAGCCAGACACGCATAAACCATGCCTCAAAGAGTGATTGATAATTTGAATCACTACTGGTTTCATCATGATTTAATTTGGCAAATGGAAATTCCTGACTTGAATAGCTTATCATTTTCCATTCCAGTGTTTTTGTTACTTCCCCAAAAGTTTGATTCTCATTGATTAGTAATCTAGTGTTCATTTGCAACAGAACACAGCCTCTACATTAAATTGCTGCTTCTATTTCCTAATCAGTAAGACACGTTCTCTATGTACGCAAGTGCCTATTTAACATGACACATATTTATTCAGATTTCTAATGTTTATATTTTACGATGTTAGAAAAAGATAGCTGATATTACCTAGAGTTGATTTCTTTCTGACTCCTGATTAGTGTTAAGCTATGTTTAGGTGCAAATTGGAGTTCATATACAATATAAACATTCAGAACATAAAAGTAGTGTTTTACTAGCTGAATGAAATCAGGTTAATTCCTAGCTAGAGGAATGAAAAGACATTTCAAAACAAAATTCCCATTTAAACTGTCACCTTATCTTCATGAACTGAATGGTTATTCCTGGGCATTCCATCCTGCACAATGTTAAAGGCAATTTTATTCTGAAACTGGTGGAAACTGAGTTTCTCAGCTGTAAAGCACCTGTGGAGGTGCATTGCTTACCTCTACAACTACCATGCATTGTGTGTCTGATTTACTGATGACCTTTTCAGACTTGCAGAGACAATACTGAATTTCCTATTGGAATTAATGGGAAGACATGCAGGCTTGAAGACCACAACTCAAAAGCTCAGTGTTTATGATTTCCTATTTGCATTTACACTGCTGTGCCCAGGGGCAGTCCCATTGACTTGGCACAGAAATCCACTTCAGTCCTTACTTTATTTAGACTTCACCTTTCCTTCTAAGACCACTCCTAAAAGTCATTCAGTACTTGCACCCTTCTTTTTGCAAATACACAGGTACTTAGGAATAAAGCGGTTACACCGCATGGGTTCGCAAGGCAACTGGATGTATACAGACAACCAAACCTGTGGAATACTGGAGTTAAGGTGCAAGAGGCAAGTCTCAGTTTCAGAACTGACACTGTGTGGTGGTGAACCACTCGAAGGGCCAGATTCCCAGCTAAGACTGAAGTGTTGATACTGTGGTTGTGCCTCCTTTGAGCCATGAAAAAAACCGGCAGACGGCTCTGCAGTGCCTCCCAACCTGAAGAAGTGGAAAGTCCTCAAAGGAGCAGCTGCAAGGTACAGAGGTGAAACCCCATCTCCATCCCAAGCTCTGGGAATACCTTCCCTTCTCATAGAAGGTAAGAGTCTTCTACAGACAACAGGAACAGTGCCAATGACAGATTGGCTGTGGTTTGTTTATACCAGTAACAAACATTATGACAGTGATCTCAAAATTTTTTGGTAGAAAATCAGGGTTTACATCATATGATTTTATTATAGTTTATATATATTATATATACAGAAGCATCTATTATAGTTTATATATAGCCATTTTATAGTTCTGCTTTTTCATGATAGGACTGTTTCATGCCACAGAAATGCCATTTTTCTGATAGCATTCCCCAATCAGACTCCGTGAAAGCTTGCACACTAAACATTTGCCATCATCTACAAGCAGAAAGAGACTGGCAAGAGTGTGCTCTCTGTGAGAGGTACTTAATTGAGGAGTTGGCACCTCACCCTGAACTGAAATAGCCTCATGGGCATGCTGCAAGTATTTTCCTATTGCCCAGACTTCTCAGTGGGGAGGGAGGGACTTGGCAAGGCACTAAGGTCTGTATGAAGGGTAGATTCCGCTATCTGTTCAGTTAAGATCTAACCACCAAGCGTATGCATTTCACTGGCAGCTGCTGATGGCCCTGCTGGTCATCTGCTAGGCTTGCCAGATTAGTTTTGTAAGCAAAACAGGGACACCTGTAACTTTCAGACTGGTGCCTCTTTCTTGATAGAAAAACAGATTTCTCACAAGCGAGGAGCTCTCGTTCCTGTTGAAAGGGCTGAGGCTATCCTACAATAGGCATACTCCCTACACTTGAGAAAATGGTCCACAAACCAAAGAGCCAAAAACAGTACAAATGCTTGCCAGTGACCCTGCTATATTGCTACTGTACTTTGAACTGCAACGAATGTACTGTGATATCGCAAGATTCTTTATTATTGTGATAGCAAGGCTAATAATGCACTGGGAATAGATCACAGTGGTAAAATTCAATCTCTTTGTCTTGGCTGACAGACATCTCACAGAAAAAGCAGAGTTTTTCTTACACTGATCTTAGCAGGTTGTAACTACATTTATAAACTACATTGATTAAAATAAGTGGGTGCTGGTGCTACTCCAGCCTGACAAAGACTGGGCTGGAGGGGAGGAACAAATGGGCTCAACCGTAGCTGAACCACAGAATGTGAGGCATGTGCTTCACTGGCTTATGCTAGTATGACTGGGAGACTTCAGTGCCTTCTCTGAATGCCACCCAGAACTGCCGTAACAGCCACATAATTTGCACAGCTGTAGCAGAGAGAATGCTACAAAGATAATACTGTAATGGTAACTAGCATTAAGATACTATACATAGGCCTGGATGTCTGTCTAATATTTTAATCAAGATTACATGTGGTGGTATACAATTATTTATATTCACTAATAGTCAGGATAAAATGCTTTTACATACTCGGAGCTTTAGAGCTGTCAGTGCAGTACTCCTCATTAGCATTATACTTACTGGCTTTCCAAAGCATCCAAGAAACACTTCTAGCACAAGAGCTCACTTAATTACTGGGTGTCAGAATTTGATGGCTGTACCTGGAGCACAGTAGACTATCTCAATGATACTTCACAAACACTGGCAGTAACAGCAGGGTTTGCAAGATCCTACTTTTCCTCCTCTAGTTTAAGGGCAGTTTAGGGAACAGATTGCTCTTCAGTCACTGAAGCTCTGAAACTTGCTGGGGTGCCCACAGTTCTAGAAGGAAGAGAATTCCTGGTGTTTAATCATAGTGCCTGCTATTAAAAACTCAGGAACGGCTACACAGTCCCCCGTTTATCACTATCACCCTCTTCTGGGAGATTTCAGGGGAGATTTTGAACAGCGCCCAAAGCTGCTTTTGTAATGACCCAGACGCCACGACCTTGGTAAAGTCATTTGTAGCTAGCTCAAGAGACATCAGTCTTCATTGTGAGACCAACTCACATGCAATGGGAACTTCAGCCTTGAGATGGGCACTGCAGCTTTCCTGCACAAAAGCCTGTGTGTTGTTGGGAGCTGAAGGATGAGACCCTTAAAACAGAACGATCTCAGTGAGAAGCTGCTCCAGCTGTGTTAAGGTCTTAATGCTTAAAGGTTGCTAGCTATCAGATTCCCAAGATGAAGAAGGACATGTCTTCAGTCAGCCTTTCACCATGAGCTCCATTTTAGAGATAAAAGACTTATCATTCTTAAAGAGGAATACACAGTGGGCGATACATGGGGTTTCTGATTAACTCAAGCATGTTTAAATATTGATTACTGAAAAACAGCAGTTCATTTCAGAGCTGTTCTCAGAAGAGCGATACTCACTTGAGCTTTTATCCAGACTTAAAATCCTTCAGAGTATCAAACTAAGTCTGAACATCTAACAATTCACTTTGTAGACACATAATGAGCATGGTATTGCTCAGTGTTGACAAACAGGACAGTCACCAGCATCATTCCTGCAGTCTTGCAGTAAGATCCAAAATCCAAGGAAGAACTTTCTCAGGCTGATAAAGAATTAAATGGAACCAGATCCCAAATCACAGTTTGCCAGCACTAACAGCAAAAACAATCGCCAGACACTGATTACCATATGTGGTATGTTTGTGTTATGCTTCCAGAATCTGTACAAGAGAAACAGCTATTTCACAGCTTTGTTCTCACTTCTCATTAGCACCGTGCAGTCTCTTAAAATTCCTGCTTAAGGATAATAGTATTTAATTCATAGCTACCCAACAAAAACCAGACAATATGTTCTCTCACTGTAGCAGAATGACACTAGACAGTTTTACTAGCTCGAACCTAAAATGTCATACTCATCCCCATACAAGAAGTCCAAATCAAACCAATTTGCCCCAACTATTAACAAAGCTTAGAGAAGACAAACTTAACTATTTCCAAAGACACTCAAGCATTACTCAGACCTCAGTAAGAGTGCGCTGACCAGACACCTTTGAGGATCCCCACCCCTAATCCTTGCTCCTGAGGATTCTGCCCCATTTCAAAGGATTCTGTGGGATATTTTCCAAAATATGCCTTCATCAGAAAATTCCAAACAAAAAACCACCCCAATAAACAGTACCCACCAGAAAAACGTGTCTCCCCAGTCAGCATTGCCCCTATGAACAGCCAGAAGATCCAAGACTGGTGTAATCTAATACACAGTCCTCTATCCTTTCTGTCTGTCGGAATCAGAGTACAAGCTAGAATTCCTGAGTGGCATGCAAGACAAGCATGCCACAGTGCTTTAGAAACTGCTGCCCAGTAAGCTCCCCTTTGGAATTCATAGCCCACTGGAAACAGCAAGGCCCATTCTTAAAAGTCACTAGCAGAAAGCGGTGGACTACAATGCAGTATGGATATGTGGCTGCAGAGAGCCATTCTCCTCCAGAACTGCCCTTTTGCCATGGGTTCAGCAGCAGCAGTCATTTTTCTCCTTCTTGGTAGCTGGTGCAGTGCTGTGCCTTCAACTTTCGGCCTGGGAACAGCGCTGATAACACCAACGTTTATAGTTACAGCTTAGACTATTTTGGTCTGACCAAGGTACTTCCTGAGTCTCATGCTCTGCCAGGAAGGAGGGGAAGCCAGGAGGAAGCAGAGACAGGACACCTGACCCAAACTGACCAAAGAGGTTATTCCATACCACAGCACGTCATGCCCAGGATGGAAAAACTGGGGGCAGGGACCCAGAAGAGTGCAGTTCACGGCTCGGTCGTCGAGTGGTGAGCAGTTGTATCCTCTTCCCTTGTATTTCCCTGGTCATTATTATTATTGGTGGTAGCAGCAGTGGTTTGTGTTATACCTTAGTTACGGGACTGTTCTGATCTCAACCTGTGGGAGTTATATTCTTTCGATTCTTCTCCCGATTCCCCCTGCCCCTCGAAGTGGGGGGGAAGAAAGAGGGGGGAGTGAGCAGGCTTGCTTGATGTACAGCTTAAACCACGACACCTCTTCGTCTGCACGGATGCTTCTACATCCTGAAATCAGGACTCTCAAACACACAGAAGCGTTAAGGGGCCTTCTGCAGGATTCACAGAGGACGAAGCTGTAGTTGCTTAGCCCTCAAAAAATATTTTTAATCCTTTTCCTTAACCTCAAGCAGTTTCCTACAACAGACTGGACAAGGGCTGAATGATACAGGTATCATGCAATGATAAACTGTGCCATGTATATATATAACAGTGAGTCAATACTGCACTATGAACCTGTTTCAATATATGGAAAATGATCAATCATCAGTTAACAGGCTGCCCCATTCCTCCTGTGAAGGTGATTTCTTTATCACTAGTTGGATATCTCAGCTCAGAAGCCCTGACTTGCTGTTTTTTGAAGAGAATACAGAACTAACAAGGTAACACTGAACAACAAGGTTTGTTAAGCTCTGTGGGATCAAACAACCTGTGCAGACCCTTATGCACAGGGAAAAGATCAACTGCTATTGTATTGCTATTTACCTGCTAGTGGCAAGCTGAATTTTTATTAAAGCTTTATTGGAAATAACAGTAAAGCAGATAGTGATTGTATATAAAAAATGCCACTTGTTCTAATATGCCACATTCTGTACCTTATTCATACTGTGCAGTACCTTATTACACAACTTGATGTGAACACTCATTCTCAATGAAACTGAGTCAATGGGAATTAGGTCCCAAACTACCTTTAAATATTTGCACCTCTGAACCAAACTAGGAGCAATACTTGGAGAAAAAGATGCTATTCTACACCAAGAGTGGCAACATCTGACTGTAAACCTGAATTTGAATTAAAAGTTTCTCTTCTATATACGTTTTCTAACAGATTATTGATTTAATACCTGCTCTTTCTTCAGCATTCTTGCTTTCACCAATTTTGTAAATATCACATTTTTCACACGCAAATGTAGTTTGAGATATAGCTGTGTGTTCCGCAATGCACTGTAATCCTGTTGATCCATCTTCTTGAGATGGATATGCCTTGATCTGTAGCAGAACTGTAGTAATATTGTAACCCACAGGTGTCCAAATAAGAACGAGTTAAACTGACAGTTTATGCACGAAATGTTCAATAAACACTACATTTCCTGCCTAACTTAAATCAACACTGAAAGATGAACAATGATCCAGAGAAAGGGTTTACATAAATAAAGCAGCTGTATGGCTCAGAGTATTAAGTACTGATGTGGAAGTTTATATACACACACATGCACACACACAGACGTAAAATGCTAATGGAAAACTGAATGGATCCTCGAAGGGAAAATATCCCAGATGAAAACTATGCTCTATTTGTTTTCCAAACTAATTCCTAAAGGGAGTAATTCATTAAAGGCTTTTTTGTGACAAACTCGTGCCTTAGTCTGCCCTGGTCACAGAGGTATCAAAAGTATCACACAGACAACAGACACACATAGACAAGCCATCTCCTAGCAATCTACCTATGCCAACCCCAACCTGAGACCATTTCCTCAGCAGCCCTGGACAGCTCAGCTGAATGGTTCTTATTTATCTACTTTGTGTGTCACAGTGAAGGACAATTAATGCCGAATGCTCAATGACAGAAGTGTGTGCTTGCGCTCCACACACTTTTACTGTTGCTAGTACTACAATTTCCTCCCTTGGTCTAAGCACTGATTTTTCATTACAAATATAAAGGCAGGAATAGAGCCAGAGCATATGGCACTTACCTGGTAGAGCAGCCTTTATAAAACTTGCATTTCACAGCTAGCATGTGACAGGTGCACTTGTCAAAATCTGGCTAACCCATATATTCACCTTCAAAACCTTCATGACCTTGCCATAGAGAGTCTTACGTTGAAAGGACTTGAAACTTTAAATTATTTATTTCAATAAATTCAGCTTTGAAAGAATTGTTCCTGGTTCCCAGCTGCTTCTGTAAAAACAAAGCCAAACCAAACCCAACCTTCAGAAATCTTTTAGAGAATAAAAAGACACGGCGATTGCAAGCTAGGTTAAATCCTTAGCATCTGCATGATCATTTGTTTTTAATTTAGCTAAGGTAAATAACTTCAAAAGTTTTTATCTTTTATAGTGAACATATGTGAGTCCTTAACAACTGTTGGGTTTTTTTCTTCATATACCATAATACACAATTGTCTATTTTTATCTCGGTGCTGCACTTACCCAAAGGACAGCAGTAACACATGCTTCTATGTTAGCCAGGTGCAGATGGGTAGTTATAAGAAGAAAACTAGATAGAACAAAGAAATGGGGGTATTATCAGCTAAAACTTAAGAAATTACTTGCCATTAATTCCGTGGTGCCTGAAAAATCTACCTGCAATTTATCACAAATGAATGGCAGCAAGGCAAAAAAACAGTAAGCAACTGAAGTGTCTTTGTGAACCATTAAGAAAGGAATCTTTACCAGCAATACCCACATGCAGAACACTCCACTCAGCTCTTCTTTCAGCTTCTTGGCAAGATTTCAAACAAATTCTTCCAGGTTCCTTCAACACATCTGCTCCTGTTGCCCTTAGTGGGCTCCTTGTCAACAGACTCACATTTTCTGCAGGCACTAGTCAGACATGATGAGCACATATATACCTCATGCAAGTTCTGCAAAGTGAACTATGCCCCCCCCCCAAAAAAAAGTTAATGAAAAATCAGTTTCTGATTAATTTCAGATGATACCTTCTTCCATAAAAGCACAAGCATGGGAGGAAGACAAGCAGCTCAAAACCAATTGATCTTCACGAGGCACATTTATAATCCTCTCTAAAAGAAACATTTGGCTGTGTTATTCATAATCTGATGATTGGGAGAACAAACATTTTTGCTTAACAGCAAACCTCAGCTGTGATGCAGCAATGTATTCATTCTCTCATGATATTCAGGGAGAGATTTCTTATCACCAGTACTCCATTTTGCACCCTGATCTGGTAAGATACTGTAAGCAAAAGTGATACCTGCATGATCCCACACTGAAGCAGCACACGTTGAGCATAGTCAAGAAGCAACTGGTAAGTCAGAGACGAAACACTCATGGATTCTCTAACATCCAAAGCAAATGATAGAGGGCCATATCTGCAGGCCATATATACTTACGGGAGACCAGGAAGCCCAGCTTCAATCTAGGGAAAACAACTTCTTGTCTGAAGGGTTCTTAAAGACTTTATTAGCCCCAGAATCTTACTCTCACTGCAGAGGCCCTGCCACTAAGTTTTTGCCATAGCAGATGTAAAGAGCCACAGCTCCCACTCTTGGCTTACTGCCTTTCAGTGAATAATGAATCTCTCTTCGGGGGATTCTTTCTGCATCTGGGAAACTTCCAGCTCTGTATTAGAAAAATATATCAACATGGTTCATTGCACCACTTCAAGCAGCTCTTTACTTCAGCCTATCGTTTTTTCATGTTTTGCATATAGTTCTTATGTCCACTGACAACACAAAGGCACCAAGTCATTCTTGCCCAGAATTTGTCAAGGAGATTGGCAGAGGGTCTTGGTCTAAGTGCCTCTGGGTAGAGTGATGCTCAGCTGATACAGAACTGGAGTATCTGTGCAATCTGAGGCACTGTGAAGAGATGAGCTGACGATAGGAGTGATGCCAGAACAAGCATGTAGGTGCAACAGACTTACCCTCTGAAACCTCTAGATCTTTTATTTTGCTAAATAGGGTATTTTGGTGCAAATCTGGGACATTCTCAAGAAAAACCCAATACAAAGTGGTCAGTGACATCCCCATACAGGACAAAGTCTTTCTTGCTATCCTTCTGGTAAGAAGAGAGTAAACCTAAGAGGGGAAAAGTCCTGCCCTATTTCTACAATTAAAATAGTCCTAATACCTTGGAGCAGTATTGCTGAATGACTGTCCTGGATGGTCCTTTCTCCAGCTTCCAGCAGAAGGAACAGGTTTAACAAAACCAAAACAAATAACCAACCAAAACCAAACAAAACCCACTTAAAATAAAGCCAACATGAACGTGAGAACACCCTGACACAACAAGGACCCTTTAAGAGCCCCTGTTCAAGTTTCACATGACCAGCTGCTACAGGCACAGTAACATTTTTTATAGTTAATCTGTTCTTTTCTCTCTATAATCTGCATCAAAATGTTGCTTATGATTAGCTCAGCAATAGCTCTGGCCAACGAACATGCAGAAACAGCAAGTACAGTATAGGAACTCAGCACTACTGATGAAAATTCTAATTCTACTAAATTTGGCAGCACAAATGTCTTATGTAACCTGTGATTTAGAGGACAGTCTGATCATCCGTCTCGTCTGGGAACATTAATGTCTTCTTTTCAGTACATTAAACAAAAATGGCAACTTTCCATTGCAGATTTTGTTTTTCACTGCGGAATGTCTCAGGAAAGGCGTCCCATGCAAACAAAACATTTTTAGTTATCCATAAAAATGCCTTTATATGACAATTCAATATACTGAAGGAGTATCCAAGTTTAAAAGCTCACTTTAAGTACTTCTTTACCAAGATTGCCTTGAACTGTGGTGCATCTCAGAGGTGCAGGAGAGGGCTTGTGATCCAAATCTAAAGCAATGGGTCTCCAAAGCAATGCTTGGGAAATAGGCTCTTCTGAAATGTGACTGTCACATCAGCAAATTTTACACATCTCAGGAACTGAAACTCCCATAAAGCTAAGAAGGTTTGAGAGCTACAGATGGAAGCTCCCAAGCATATACAAACCACTTGAACAACAAATCACTGTTTGTATGCACTATTAAACAAAACAAACCCCAAAAGTGTCCTCCTTTTCCAACAGAAATACATTCTAACATGCAAGAGCAGCTGCCCAGTAACACAATACAGGTGCACACAAGCTCTAATCACAAAATATTTCTGAACAAAGGACCGTATTATTTAAGTCCCTGTTGTTCTTGAATCATTTACAAAATGAGGTAAGAGTTCATTCAGTGCCAATATTTACAGAGTGCAATAAACATTCAATTCATGCCACATATTCAGGGATTACGAACTCATGCAGTTGTAATACAAATACCGGCAAGTTTTAGGAAGACAAAAAGTTTCATTCAGAGAATAGCAAAAATCAATCCATCTTCTAGAACACACCCGCAAAAGGGTGAAGAGTTCAGAGAACATGGGAGAATCTGACACTCTGCTGACATATTGCTGCAATATTTCAACTCAATTATAGACATTTTCTTCTCATCCATACAAAGGATGTGCCATAGACATGTACAGTAATAGTAGAATTCCTTAATGTGTTTGGAAATGAGTGGCCTCCACCACGTGGAAATAACTTTGTAGGCTACCAGCTAGCTAGTCCGCATACCTCCAATTGCTAAGGTAGGTGAAGCCTTCAAAATTAAAACCAGCAGCATTCCTCTCCTTTTGGGGACCAGCTCACTCTATTACCCTGACAAAACTTCTTAGTAAATATCAAGTGCTGAAAAGAATTACCATTTTAGCAACTGCAGGATGTCAACATGTAAACACAGTCAGCACTAGAAACTTTGGTGACAAATGCTCAATAATGGATAGTTAAGGGTGACAGGAAATGTCAGGCAACCCTTTAGAGGGCTACTTACAGCATAATCACAGCATAGCAGGAGCTAAGAGAGTAACTATACGCTCAGTATTCTTTATTTTCTTCCACTTACAGACAGAACAGTGATTTTTCAGACTCCATTAGTCATGCAGTTCCCTCAGTAACAGATTTGAGAACAAAAGGAAACCTAAACCAGAGTACCTATTAATAGGGAAATTCCCATTGATAGTTTTTTTGTTACAGAAAGTTGCAGAAGCACAGGAGATTCCCAAAAGGAGACTGCTGGGAGGAGTCACACTTAAATAGGTTTATGAATTACGAGTACCATTCTTTTCCCTTAAAATGCATGCACAGTGAACATTTATTACTCTGCATAACAGAAACAGCTTTCTTATGCAGAAACTAACGGAAGGATAAAAGAAATGCAGAGCCACACTGAACCCCTCATGCTTAGAAGCTCGCTTCAATTCTTACATCAAACCAATGCTGAAGAGATCTTAACCTTTCAGATTTAACACGCGTGTAAGCAATTACATCAAAGTTAGAGCCAGTTTCAAACCAAGTATTTAAAAGCCAGACTAACTTATGAAATAACGAGACTGAAAGCTGGCATTAGAAATTGATACTCATTATTTTACTGCCTTGGGCCACCAGATGCTGCATGTAAAGCCTCCTTAGAGGCTAACAAGGGAATAGCTGATCAGTCTTACTGCCAAAGTAAGACCTGGCAGAGGAACACACTAGATTTCAGTAGTTTAACAATTTGTGATCTAACCAGCCCTACTGGAGGCCAGAAAAAAAGGTAAAAATCAACAGGACACTGCATTTATTTAAAGGGGAGGATGCAACAGTTCGGGATGACAGGAATTATAAATACCTATAAGCATAGAAGTAAATGAAGATACTACTTTAATGAGGTGATACAAGCTTGTGTTTTATATACATCTATAAAATATTACTATAAAACAAGCAAAGATTCAAGATACATCCAAAGAATAAAAGTATAAATCTTCAAGACCTGTGTCATGATAGTTTCAACCCATCCACAAGGATCTTCTCCTTCAATTTGAACTGTATCAGTTGCTGAAAACCATTACCTCTACATATCAGTTAAGATTAGTGCTAAAACAATACCCAAATATTATGTACATTTCTAGGCCACCAGACTGTGTTTACCTCACCTCATTCCAAGTAACTGCATTACCTTCCAGAAAGTCATATTCACAAATGATTTCAGAGAAAAATTACTGTACAAGACACAGAAGTTGAAGTCTATAAAAAGACTAGCCAAAACAATTAGACAGAAGTTTGCTTGTAGTTCTTCGTATCCAAGACCTTCTTGCCACACATTGAGCAGATGCCTGCAAGCACACAAAAGGTGTGTAAATTACTTTAAAATCATTAAAGTTTTCCTTCAAAACTATAGTTGCCCTGTTTCTGTAAGGACGTTTTAAAAACTTATTTATACGAGCTCTCATTGACAATCTCTGTATTTTCTCACCAGAGATTGCAAATTCAGAAGTAATAATATGACTTCTCATATAAATTAGTATTTATACCATATGTGTAATACCACCCCTTAAAAAAAAAAACAGACCTCTATTTTGAAAGCAATTATGATTCACAAAAATACCAAAGACTCTGCAATTTGCTGGAATACTGGAAGAGAGCCAGGAAAGGCTCCCATCTGGTCAACAGATAAAAATAGTCTATTATTAACTTTGCAAGTCCTGGAGTGAAACTGAGGCCTGAGGTGGACAGAAAGTAGCAAGGCTATGAAAATACAGTTACCAACAAACTGACTGCTAAATTCAAGATTAAGAGGTGGGAAGCCTCAGACAAGTGAGAAAGTTGAGAAGAAAAGAGTTTCATAAAATTAAGCTATTTTTAGAGTAGCAAAAGTGACAATGGACACCAAGAATACTCAAGAGCTGAAGTGAAGGTGACTACTGATGACTCAGAGGACTTTGACCTAAACCCAAAGAGTGGCAAGTCAGAAAAGTAAAGCAGCAAAAAGTACACAAGTTCAGCACAGGCAGAGGGGTGGGCTGCCTCATCTTCTAAAGCACCTAAAAAAAGGTGCTAAAGCTTTTGCTTGGTAGGGCCACTTCTCATTTTGCAAGACCATGCATCAGCAGACAAAAAAAAGTCAAGTGTTAACTTTCTCCAAAATCATATGCTTTCATATATTCACATCATGTGATTCACTAAGAGTTCGTTAGGAAAGAGAACAGGGAACATGCCCTGTGATTTACATCAGAGAGCAAAACCTAGCCCACAGGCTGTTCGCTTTAGTTCTAAATTGAGAAGTAATTCAGTTTAGATTGCCTCTCAATTTCAGAGATGCAACAGTTGACGCATTAAGCCATATGACTGCATTTGCTTCAAAAACCATGCCATAAGCACACCATTGATGATCATGACTAGAGCCTCAAGCATTTGGGAGTTCTAAATTTTATGAAGAAACCAGATTCAAGCTGGAAGTATACACAAGCAGGCAAAGACAAAATGCTGAAGCCCACCCAGACCAGATGTAAGTTTAAGAAACACAACAAGGTTCTGCCAAATGGGATTCAAGCAGCCATCTGGTGAGCATCTAGCAACTAGAAAAGGCAACCCTCTGTTCTGGGTTCAGCAGTAGCAGTCATTTTCCTCCTCCTTAGTAGCTGGTGCAGTGCTGTGTTTTTGACTTTCAGCCCGGGAACAGCGCTGATAACTCCAATGTTTTCAGCTGCTGGTCAGTAATGTTTACTCTGACCAAGGACTTTCTGAGTCTCATGCTCTGCCAGGAAGGAGGGGAAGCCGGGAGGAAGCAGAGATAGGACACCTGACCCAAACTGACCAAAGAGGTATTCCATACCACAGCACGTCATGCCCAGGATGGAAAAACTGGGGGCAGGTACCCAGAAGGGTTAGATCACTGCTCGGGTCGGGCTGGGTATCGATCAACAGATGGTGAGTCGTTGTATTCTCTTCCCTTGTTATTTCCCTTATCATTATTATTATTGGTGGTAGCAGCAGTGGTTTGTGTTATACCTTAGTTACTGGGCTGTTCCTGTCTCAATCCGTGGGAGTTACATTCTTTGGATTCTCCTCCCCATCCCCCCGGGAGTAGGGCGGGAGGAAGGGAGGGGAGTGAGCTAGTAGCTGCCTGGCTGAGTTGCCAGCTGGGCTTAAACTGTGACACCCTCCTACAGCAGGCTGCAAAACCACTGTGACTTAGTACACATTTAGTGAACAATTAAAGTGATTCCATAAACAAATCTTACTACTAGTTAGCTGTAGCTCTACATTTAACAACTGGTTCACCCCCTGCCAGTGCGCTGTGTAGATTCCTTGGCATTAATAATGTGACTGAGTTCATGTTGCTTTCCCCCCCTCCAGAAATTACAAGTTTGAGCCCTTTCACTAACCTTCTCAAAAATCACAGAACTAGTTAAAGTTCTATGCCCTTAAGGCTCTCCATCAAATTTGCTTGAAATTGAGATTTTTTTTTTCTCCTCGGGAATTTTTAAGTTTTTTAACAATACTGAAGACTTGGAATTAGTATGGGAGATAGAAAGCTTCCACGTATAAGCAGAATTTCAGGGAAGTCATTCACACACAACTAATACATACAGAAAAATTTTATCTCTTATGCACTGCAGGGTTCAATGTCTTGCTTTATAGGAATTATGAGTATTATTATTTACTCTTGATTTTTCAGTTTCACTTCAAGCCAAGCTTGACTTACAATGCATCAAGCACGTTCACAACTGGACCATGGACCAGACTCCTTTTAGAGAAAAGAACCTTTCAATGGCCTACGTTAAGCCACTGAACATGCAATACCACACGCAGGCACAAAACCATGAGCATGATTTGCCTTCAGAGACACTTTCTTAATTGCTTTTACAACTCAATTTATTCTTTGTCTTTTATTCCCTAGGTATTCTACTTTTCTTAAGCTAGCCTATTGCTTTACCAATATCAGAAGTTGGCTTTGTGGTTGGTTTGTGGTTTGGGATTTTTGGGGAGGTGTGTGGATCTGGGGTGTTTGGTTGAGGAATTTTTGGATTTGGTTTGTTTTTTAGGGGGGTTTTGAGACCACTATTTAGAGGCTTAAATATAGCTATTGTAAAAATGAGAGAGGGGAAAAAGAGAGCAGAAAAGAGACAGCAACAAGTAACTGAGTTTTGCAGAATCTTATTATTTTTTTAAACTAAGGAGAATCTAATTTGCTACATAAGTGTTCTACGCAATTCCCAAGATTAAGCTTACAGTTATTCTTCTACTTTTACTGATTTAGATATCAGAAACATTCTAAAAGAAACAACCATAGAATGACTTAGGTTGGAAAAGATCTCCAGCAGTCTCTACTCCTGCCCCTGCCTCACTCAAAACATGGCCAACTTGGATAAGGCTGGCTCAGGGCTCTTCAAGTCAAGCTCTGAATATCTCGTGTAGAGATTCCGCAACCTCTGAGGGTCACTGTTATTATAATATTTGACCACACTCGTAGTGAAAATTGCTTTCGTTATAATTAATTAGAAATTTCCACATTCTAACCTGCGTATGTCGCCTCTTATGCTATTGCTATGCACCTCGGAAGAGTCTGACTCAATCTTCTCTAAGCCCTCCTATTAGTAGTTGAAGATAGCAATTAAATCTCATCTTACCCTTCTCTTTGTGAGGCAAAGCTAATTCAAGAGTTTGCCACTAGCTCTCCAATTTCAAACAAAACTAAGGTAATTTGGTACTTTGTGAAACTCACCTTTTTTATACGCACATCCTTGACAATAGTGAGACCCTGGCTGATGCACAGAACTCTTACAAATCCGACAGATTGCAAATTTGTTCTTTCCATAAGGATCAAATCTGGGAAAAAAGAAAAGTAGTTTACACATACACCTTGAAATAAAGTATTTCCTCTGCTTCATCCTAAACAGTCCAAGCCAGAGGGCACAGACAGAAACTCCAACAAGAACGTGACTTTTAATTAAGATACTATTTTGAACTTAAACATCTTCAAGTGCGTTGCCCCCTTACATAACAGAACACCCTCCAGACATCAAGAAAATGCTCAAGAGGTTATACCACCCATCTCAGCACAGAAAAGAAGCCTTCTTGGCTCCTCTGCTAACAAAAGCATCAAACCATAGCAATATCAGTAAGAATTGCAGCAAAATAGTTATCCATGCTCTATGATTCAGCAGAAAGTACCCATGAAATACATATGGGCACACTTTTGCCAAGTGATCAAATGTCATAATCCCTGCTTTTTTTACTTCTTTTTTTTTAAAAAGTGGATTTTGGACAAGTTTTGAGCATTTGCCTAAAAACACAGGAAACAGGCCTCAGTTACAGAAAACTGCCTTTTTTTAACCAAGAATAGTATTAAATACTAACCTTGCCTTCTTTGAGGTCAGTGCCTTGTTTTCGTTTAACTTGCGGCCACCACTTTCTACAGAAAGAATAAAGCCATAAAGCAGTAAATTTCCCTGTCCCAAGCATACTTTAAAAGCATATAGCTTACAGCTTTTACATCTCTACAAATACAGTCACAAGAAGAGAGAAAGCATCCAGCACAACATTAAAGCACAGGACGACAAAACAGTTTACATGGTACCTGCATATCATTATTCCATACAGGAAGAAAACCACACAAATTCAATACTGAAGAGCTCAGAATAAGTAAAGGCCCAATGAATAGAACACAGAATTGTTTGGGTTGGAGGGAACCTTAAGGATCATCCAGTTTCAGCCCTTTGCTTTGGGCAGCGACTGAATTAGAACAGAAGGAAAACTACACAAGTTAGATATTAACCCAGTTACTTCAAATCTTATCCTTACGATCATAAGACGGCTCAAGATGCCCAACTAGCTTTAAGATACCTGAAAAACAAACGTTAAACCTCCCCAAAGATTACCTGTCGTGTTTCTCGCCCCATCTTTCCACGTATCAGGAGTGATTACAGTACCGAGCTTCTTCTCACCTACACAGGGAAGGATTACAAAGGAAAACAATCTATCTATACGGCACTAACACCCGCACCAATCGCTGCCTACAGAATGACAGCTCCGGACGCTCTTGGAACCGCCACCTAAAGCCCACCCTATACAGCCCAGGACCCGTAGCTCCCGAGCCCACCTCGGGCTCAGCAGACCCCCGCTACCCGCCCGCACTCACACTTCTCGCACACCATGGCGGCCTCCCCACAACAACAACGGCACCACCACAACCCGCTTCCGGGTCCTCCCCGGAACTGACGACTCTATAGCGCCGGTTCCCGTCGCCGGGCGGCCCCGCGGAGGCGGCGGCAGCGCTGTGGTAAGAGGCGGGCTCGGTACCTCCCTGCTTTTGCCCCTCGCGTCCCGGGGCAGGTGCTGCCGAGCGGGGGCTGTCAGCGCTGCCTCCCGCATGAAGAGGGAGCGGAGCTGCCCCGGCGCTGAGGCGGTTCCCCCTGTGTGGGGCAGGGGGGTGGCTGGTACCGGGGCAGGCCGCCTGCTCCGTGCGGTGTCGGTGGGGTTGGGGTCGGTTTTTAAACCAGTAACGCTCTTCTGCCCTAAAGTTAATCCCTTTGATCCCCAAACTAAGTTCAGAGCTCTGCCTTGTCTGTGGCGACGGGGAAAAACCTTACCGTGTGGTGCCTGTGCTGCGTTTGAGTGCCAGGGCGCGCTTGTCTTGCAGGGGGCCGGCTCCCCGGTACCACGATGAAAGAAGTAGAAGTAAGGAGGCTCTTTGCTGCCAACCTCCTCTGCGTGTTCTCGGTTATTCTGACAGCGGTTGTTCCGGCTTTCCTCTGGGACGGATTCTCAGCCTTGGGAACACACCTCGCGTGGCTGTGTATTTGTTCTGTTTGCGTTGGTACCGTTAATGTAATCTTGCACTTAATCCTTAAGCCAAATGGTTCTCCTAAGAGAAGTTCGCTTGCTCACAAGGTAAGACTTGTGTTGTTAAATTCCTACCAGCTGGTATGGAGGGGAAGCAAATTCTGTCGCTGTAATAATCGAATCAGAAAGAAAGGACAATTTTTGCTGGTGAATTCCTGTTTTCCATGAATGAGCTGAGCGTAGCACCGCTTGAAATGAGTTCTCCAATGTTTTCGTGAAGTTACGCTTTCTCTACTTGTAAATAACCTGTTCTGTGCCTTTCCCTTTTCTTGTCAATATATTGTCTGTAGTCCCAGCCTTTGAGCTTACAACAATTTATATGGTGGCAAAACCTAGCAAAATAGATTGGGTGCAGAACTCATTTCAGAGCCCAGGCCTGACCTTCAGCCTTATGAAGAAATGCTTTCCTCATGTGTAGTTCTAAGTTTGTAATAATTTTACAGGAAGAGAAGTAGTTCTTAGAATTTGAGACCCAAAAAAGAGGCCAGCTTATTACAATTTAAACGAAGCTGGCACGTTTTTAAAAGCTATGTGGAAAAGTGTTAAAATGGCTACATTTCCTGGCATGATGAAACTTGCATGCAGAAGCATCTATGTCTGGGATAAATTCTTCTAGTTACAGTTTGTAATGGGGGCATTAAAAGTATGAATTCCGCTGGAATAGGTTTGATCAGAGTGAATTTGCAGCAGCACACATATGCTCAGGATTCAGGGAATACACCTGCATTTTGAGATCAGGACAGTCTTGCACTCCCAACCTCATGAATCGGACACGATTTAGTGCTCCGAGAGGGTGAGTCTTCAACATTTAAGCAAACATCCCTGAAAACAGCATCTTTGTAGGCAAAGCCTCTGTTTGGCTGACTGAGGGGGGATGTGAAATGCACCGAATCACCGTGGAAAACAAGTATTTGAACCATCTGTGATTTACAAAGGAAGCAGGTTTTGTGTTCTAGGTGACATTTCACCCCAGCCTAGCATAGGAATAAATATTTGTTAAAAAGTATTTAAGGGAAATCATGGGTTTCCATTGGTGACCTGATCAGAAGAGATCTAACCAGAACTGTTTGTCAAGTGGGAATGCTTCTAGATGATGTAGTGAGTACCCAGAAACTATGGTTTAAATTCATAGAAAATTAAATGTTTTGCAGATTTATAGAAGATCGTGGACATTTCTCAAACAGATTTAGAATTTAAGAAACTGAGCTCAAAATGTAGTTTTTATTTGGTGTAATTTTTAAGTATTACATTTGATTCTGAATAGGGTTTTTTTTACGTATTTTCTTTCTTTTAAATATTGTTTCCATTTTCTGTGAAAGATGTCTTTGAATGAATGCACTTAACACTCGGATGTAAAACAGAAGTGTAAAAATATCCAATAAAACTATTTCTGTTTATCTTGTCATTTCTAGTTAATTTTTATGTTTATGATAATAGGGTACATGAAAAAAAATTAAATGGAGTGTAATCGGTTTTAATTAAACTGTTTGAAGTATCAAACATTGGAAAAACTGTTTCAACACAAGCCATGCTATTATCGTGTTTCACTGTAGCTGAAATTAAAAAAGTGGGTAGAGTACAATGCTATTGATAAGATATAGACCATGTACATTACTTATGTTCTTTTTTCTTTTGAAACATTATTCTGATATTTTATTGCTCTTTTTTAGATATCCAGATTTCTAAAATGCTGTATATACTTTTTCATGTCTTGCATAGTGTTTCATGCCATTGTTGTTCTCTATGGAGCACCTCTCCTAGGGTAAGTCAGAAAACCCTATTTTCCTCTAAATGTTTTAAGGGGCAGTTCTCCTTGCAGATATTGGTAGAAGTACTTGTATAGTTCCTGGTACGTTGGAGGGTTAAAGGATCAGCTCCTGGCTGGGAGAAGAAGGGTAGCTGGTTTGGTTTGGAGGGGGGGTTGCTGGTTGGGGGTCTTTTTGGGAGGGTTGTGGTTTGTTTGGGGTTTGTTTGTAGGGTTTTTTTTGTTGGGGTTTTCTATTTATGGAAGCTGGCTTTTACAATTCTGTGTATTTGGAATGTGTTGTTCAAGACGGTTACATGCAACTGCTTCTACTTTAATATTACCCATTAAACATACAGGTGCAGCCATTTTTCCAAGTTTCATTTAGTCATTTTCCCCATAAGACTCTGAAACATGCATCTTGCATATCTTTCATCCTTTGGTTTTAGTGTTTTATTCTGAGAGAGGTGCGAAGTTACTGGCTAACAATGGCATGACATAGTTTGGTCCCATGGCTGCTTCTACAATATGAAACTGGAAAAATAAATGGAATAATGAAGTAAATATCCATGTGTACTAAAGTTCAGAACTAATGTTCTGCATGATGTGCACCCATGGATTTTTTAGGTATTTAAAGTAATTACTGCATCTCAGTCTTGGTTGAGATAACAAATGGATGCCAGAATTCTTTCCATCTTTCTTTACTGTTCTACAGAGTAAGAAGAAAATCCTTTATTCTTCTACATGAGGTTTAGGAAAGCATGCATACTTTCACAGGTTGACTTTTAGGGAAAAACAAAAGCCAATCCTGTACTTTGGAATTCTCAGAAAATTAGTAACTACCTCACTTAATTTTGTAATATTCCTTCTTTATAGGTCAGTGACTGAGACGTTTTTGTTTTCAGTTCTCCTCTCTACCTTTACTACTTTACATTGCTTGTGTATGCTGGGACCAAACATCCAAGCATGGATACGGGTATTTAGTAAAAATGGGTAAGTTCTATTCTAAAGTTTCTGATCTTACCCAAAACAGAAATGGACAGAATTGATGTAAACAGTAGGTCATGGAATTTATGTTTTTTTTAAGGAAAGGAAAACTTCCTGAATTACGGGTGGTTCTCATATTTGTAATGACAGGCTTATGAAAGCTTTCCTGTCAAAGAAAAGGGGGGGGGGGTTGGAACTGGATGATCTTTAAGGTCCCTTCCAACCCAAACCATTCTAGGATTCTATATGTGTTTGAAGAAAGTGAGGTTTCAGACACACGTTTTGCTGGTATAAAACCATTGTGGAGTCCAGTATGATGGTTCTCGGTGAAAGAGGAGACCTGAGACTGAGCTGTACAGGGAGAATCTTGCACATGATCCAGTAGTACCTTTGTAAATACAACCTTTGAAGTAGGAATAACAAGCCAATGCAAACAGTATTTTAATGGTATTTTAAATGTGAATGTAAGAGTGAAAATAATATATAATTTACTGTGTAATCTTAGTATGTAATCTTTACCCGTGCTCGTCTTCAGATTTCAAAGAAAGCTGTTTTGGTGTCAGAGGTTCCAAGCATTAATTTTTTTCAAGAGTATGTTTAGGGTAAAATGAGCCTTTTTACCTCACTTTCACCTCGGTGATGCCTGTGACATTAGCGTGTATCCAGGATAATGTATTTTTCAGAAGTATTCTGTCTCTTCTACCTTTTCTGCACTCGCTGCATACCAGGATTGTTGAAAGACTGGGATGCTGAAGCATAGAAGAGCCCTACATGTGCTTGAGATTTAATAAGATGCTAGCATTTGTTCACTTTTAATAGTTTCTAAGGATGACCTCTTATCTCAGAAGAAAGTGAGGAGTTGTATAATGCTGCTGACCTCTGGAGTTTCTTTTGGTTTCAACTTCTGTAGAGGAGGATACAAGTAGAGATTTTGTAGTAGTTCCAGGTATTAACTTTTGGCACTAATGGAAGCAGGTGTCTATTCTTTAAATGGCTTTTCAGTAACTGTTGGCTGAAATAGCCTCATGCATAAAAGCCTTTTAAGAAATGAGCTTTCAATTGCTAATTTTTATTGTTCCTTTTGAAGATCGTTTATTTCAAGTCACTGTTTGAGTAATTGCATTGAATTTTATGATATGATAGCAATTATGAGATGTCACCTGGGTAGGAAATAGGTTTTATTTGGAGCTTGCCTGAAAATAGTATAATTCCATAACTTCAGGGCTCCTGTATAGTTTTCATTTCACCTATTCTATCACTTGTTTGTGAACTGCATGCTCATACTTGGAAATGTCTTTAGTAAAGTTAGGCAGCCTCAAATACTAAGTCCTTCTTAGTATTTCAGTCCTGCTGCAGTCCAGTTTTCCAGATCTTCTCTATCCAGGAGCTGTTTTAATAAATTCTTTTAGCTAACCTCTTAATTCAAACATTATTTAAGCAGTACTTAATGTATTGTATTGTTTAAAGGGGTGAATAATTACTTCAGACTTTAAAAGGCCTTTGTGGTGCTAGTGAACATTTCTTATCTTAGATACTACTAGTTTTGCCTGCAGAATGGTCTTAGCTGCAGTTTATTCATAGTTAAATAAATAAACCTATAAAATTCAGTTTATAAATGTTGCTGCAGTTGTTAGCTTCATGCAAATGAGACATTTATGAGATGAGTTAATGGGTTAAAGACTATCTGTAAAAATCCCAATAGGTGACATTCCATGAAGAAAAGAGTAATCGAAACATTGTTCCTTGGGGATAATGTTGGAGGAGAAGTCAGGTTATGTATTTGAGTAGCCAGTTCCATGCTGCAGAGTGGTTGGATTAGCAGTGCAAATAGTTGCCGAACTACCAATGGCTATTCTTCACTTGGGCACTGTGCCGTGCTAGTTCTGTTGTTTTGCTTTTGGACTCAGTCTGATATCTCCATATGGTGCAGCAGTGTGTGTAGATTTCCCAGATAAGATGTCTTGTGGGGTATAAATCTACCTCAGCCAGTCCTCAGTATATTCTGCTGGCTCTTTCACTGCTTTAAGGCTGTAGTGGGTGTTCTCTTGACCATGCTGCCTGAACAGCTCTCCACTCGGTTATTCGGCTTCTGAAAATAATTTACAAAAGTTTTCAATGTGCAGATTCTTGAACAATTTTAGAGTTAAATCGGGACCTTTCCCTTTGGGAGGGGGGAAGAATCTCAGACTGGTAGTTCTGTGAATTGAAATGGAGTAGTTTAAGATAAATGGATGGGGTTATTGTAGAAGAAACGGTTCTGCTCAAAATGTCAATGTCACACCATAAACATTATAGTCTGTACGATGTTTATTTTGCAAACAGTGAAAAATGTTTGCTTTGCACGTGTGAGCCCTTTGGTCAGTAGCAAATGCAGCTATGAGGTAGGTGTACTCAGAAGTAAACTCAGAAATTATACAATCTTCAAAACAACGTGTAGGGTTAAAGCTTTCATGTCATGCAACCTAAACAGCACATGCGCAATTCAGAGTTTACTGTCCAGCTAGTCTTCTAGTTATGAAACCATTATTTTTTTTACTTCTGTTAGATAAAGCTAAATATACATTTACAGTCTGAGATGTAGCAAACTTAAGATTCAGATCGCTAACTTCCTGATTTGAAGCAGGGATTTCAACCCAATTCTCCTGTCTCAGAACTGTCTCCTACTTTTCTCAACTTCTGCTGTTGTTTCTTAATTGATACCAAGTACTCAAATGTCCATGGTTTGAGAAAAGCAGAGCAATCACTTGGAAGACTGATGACAGGCAATAAGTGCTTATTTATTAAACAGAAACCCAACTTGTCCTAAACTTTTGGAGTCATTAGTGGTAGTAGGCTGTATTGAGAACTGAAGTCACTAATATCTTTTATGATAGATGCCATGATTGGCAGTGCAAGAGTTCTTTGGGGTGCAGTAATGTGTCGTATAGAAAGATTGTGTTTGTAGCTAAAATATGCAGCTTACATTGTATGTATAGTTTGTATCTTTTAGGAGGAGCCTGAATGCTATTTATGAAATATATGGATTTTTGTATCTGTAGTCTCAAAAATCTTGGGAGAAATCGGATCTGCTGTTGAAACCTTGTAACACACTGTTTTTACAGAGCTACATCCATCTGGGAAAGCAGTCTGCAAATTACTACTGTGTGCAGTATACTTGGAGCTTGGTTTGGAGCATTTCCTATTCCTCTTGATTGGGATCGGCCTTGGCAGGTTAGTATGTGCACCTTTATTATAAATACAACAATGTTAATTTTCTGGATATGCATGCTACACTGTTGCTCTGAAACTGTATGGGTGTACCGGACTTGCTCATAAGCTGGGTTATGCCAAGTGTTTTAAGTCATTGGAAGCATCTGTGCTTGTGGTGTTAGGATGTAAGGATGTAAAATGCAAAATTTGTACCTCCATTTTCATGGGTTCTTTGTTATAGATTTATGAGTGTCTGTTGCGTGCAAATTTTAGCATGAAGTAAAACTGATAAGTATTTTGATAAGCAGAAACTAGACAAGCAGGAGGAGAAATGTGACATGATGAAGATGGCTCCAAGTCTGCCTTCGGTCTGGCAGCTTTTATCATTTATGGGTAGAGAAGGAAAGATGCTTTCTTAGTGTTTTAGTTCCACTCTGTCTTCCATCAAAGCACTTAACAGAATGCATTTTAAATGGATTCGGATTGATTTGTGGAAATGGTGTGGCCAAAGCACTGTACTAAACACTTCTGATTTCAAAGGCAGGCAAACATCAGCTTTGCAGTTGTGCAATAAAAAATATGAAGTTGGCATTGCAGATCCTCTCTTTATAAATCCGAATGTCTGTGCTCTTAATATTTTTGTTGGCATGAAGAAATTATTCCATTAAACGTAACTGAAGTCTGCAGTTGCCATAAAATGATGGCACTAGTAACACTTCTTCCTAAATGTCCTCAGAGGATATTCCTCAGGTTACCAAACTCCTACACTCTCAGCTGAGTAGTATCTACCAGGCCTTAAGCAGATGGTTTCAAAGATTTAAGAAATCAGTACATCACTTTTCTCTCTGGTTTGTAGAGACATTGTGGCTTACAGCTGCAATGGAAATGTGTTTTCCATGAGTAGCAAATTTTTATGTTATCAGCCTTCTTTACAACAGTGTAATAAGATAGTAAAATTTTATTTAAAAGAAAAATAGACTAGGTTGCTACTTAAAAAACCCCAAGTTTTCTTCCCTAAAAACACTTGATTTTACTCTTTACAAGAGTAAACATCTTTATAATCACCATCAATCTGGCATAGGTGTGTGTTTACAATAGTTAATTGCTGATGAACATGAATGTAACCCAGAAGTCAAGGGATTCATTGAAATGCAATCTCCTATCTTATGAATTCTGATGTACTTTCCTGGTCCAGTGAGGCAAGCGCTTTTTCCTTGCTTAGCTAGGATTTTAAAGGGGCATGTCACATCTGGCAAGTTTTACTTTATTCCCAAAATAAGCCTTGCTGATAATGCTGTGTATAAAAATTTCACCTTTTATGCACCAATGATATAAGGAAAACTTAATTGCTATGTCAGTAGGCTCTGATTAACAAAACAAGGACACTAATAGATTAAGACAGATACTTTTAAGTGCAGTTAGGTTTTTACTTTATTTGTCCATTCCTCCATCTTCCCATAGTAGGAGACACAAATCTGGTAATGGCTGGGCAGCTGTTCCTGTTTGAAAACTCTTCCAAGTCAATAAAAGCCAGACATGACTGATGAAAGTTAAGCTCCATAATCTGTATTTAGACATCTAAAAAGAGATTATCTGACTCCTCAGAACACCAAAGCATCTGCAGAAACCTCAGGTACCATAACTTGTCACTAGCTGTTTCTGGGCATGAATGTTCCCTAAGGAATTCAGGCAGCAGCAGAAACTGTATGTCTGCATTTCCCTTTCCCTTCATCATTTACACTCCCATTTCTGACATACTTCTATACCAAAGTTGGCAGAGGAGAGTTTCTATCAGTTCCTGCATCAAAGCAATTTTCCTCTGCCTAAATCCACAGCATTTGCTGTTGTATTCTTTCCATTAAGTTCCTCTTATTTTTCCCCATCCCCACTTCTCTAATTTTTACCTTGTAGGGCTTAAACCAGTGGGGTGCAGGAAGAAATACCATTTTCCATTTTGGGTCTGAACTGCTTGATCATTACTTTAATCATCACATGAGCAATTCAAGAGCAGCCGTAGAGAAGTTTCAGTCCTGCAGGCTACCACTTCAACAGTCTTTGAAAGCTGCAGTTTTAAGTGCTCATTTTTGAAGGTCTGCTGTACAAGAGGAAATGAAAGAAGTTCTTGATAAAGCATAATGTAATTTTTAAAGTCAAATTATGTCAGCAAAGCAACACAGTTGAAGCATCATAATGGTAACACATCTTCAAGGCAGAAGTGAACCTCTTTAAAGCAGCTTGTTAGAGATCCTGTTGACAACTGTCTGAAGTTTTCAGTCACCTGTTGGTAATTTAATATTTTTGTGAAGGTGATCTCTTAAATATTGGTCACCAAGACACAGGAGAAGGAGGGAAAAAGTGTCCTGGTCATGCATAGGTGCCCAGGACACACTGCTTTGCAGTTCAGCCATGCTGAGAGATACATGAACCAGGTTCCCTGGAAACACTGAACTGCCTGCAGTTGATGTGAGTCTTTTGTCTTTCTGTCCCCATTGAGTAGTAAGGATTCAACAACACTGGTACTGAGTCGCACATAGTAGCTCTGCATTGGTGTCTCTGAAATCTTCAGAAGCAAGAGAAATTTCTGATGTTCTTCGGAAGTTCACTGGGCATTAGCAATGCAGCCCTTTTTTATGAGAGCATTCCTTTTGGAATGATTAGAAACTCATAGTAGATTCTTTGGCTGTAGCAATGAAAGAGGAGAGAAGCTTTCTGTGTTGTCTTCAGGCTAAGACAGGGGAAAGAAGAATGGCCCTCAAAGAATTCTGCTTTTGTCACAGATTTGCTTAGTTTGTGAAGGAAGTCCTTAGTGCAGATTGCCTATTGACTGATGTACTGAAGATAAAAATACCTGTACGTAATGCATATACAGGAGGAGGTTCTCTATTAAAAAAATGTAATATATATCTCTCTCTAAAAAATTCCCTCAGAAGACATGGTTGTTCAGTGTTTTGTATAGAACCTAATCCAGCTGGTATACTTACAGTAACCAATACAGATTAAGTCCCAAGCACGGTGGGCTTAAAAGTAATCAGAACTCAAGTCAAAATCAAGTTATTTCTAGGCATCTGCATGAATAAAGTGTTAAGCTGTCATGCTTCTGACATCAGCTGTGTCTCGTTTTAGCCTAAAAGCAGACAGCTTGAGGTTTACAGTTTTGGATCTGCCCTTCTGAGATCCAGAAAGGCACTCAAACGGAACAGCTTAGTCTTTGGACTCAGGACCAGCTTTTGCGACGAGAACAGGTTTCATTAGTGGTTGTTTTCATTTCTGTAATTCAGACTTTCTGTTGTACACAATTTTTACTCTTTTTAATTTGTTCTGTAGTGGAAATGGTTCTGCTCTAGAACAGAAAATGTGGTTTAAATCTTACACGGGCAAGACTGAAGTGGTATTATCATACCAGAGAGCAGTGTGAAGGCCTTTATGCCCACTTGTTGCAAAATCTGGTTGTGATGTTTCTGTTGGTTATGGTTAGTGTTTGTGGTGTAACAATGTATTGTGGAAAAACAACTGCATTTTTACCTTTAGCTTCAGACAATTCATTATTTAAGGAATGTTGTAGACAAGGCAAAATTGCTACTATAAGAATTGGATGGGTCAACCGTAGTTGAGAAATACCATGTGATAAAGCAAACTAAAGGGTTACTGCTGCTGCCCTTTTGTTGGTAGCCCTGAAATGTCAATAGCTGGCAAAACTTCTGACATCCAGCAGATGCAGAAATGCCTAAAGTTTGGAATGAAAAATGCAATTGATTACACTCTGTTAGAACAATCTAATATAACCTGAGGCTTGCACAAAAAGTTAAGCACGGTCTTGTACTTTTCTTCTTGCTCAGGATTTAGTACTTCATCAGATCTAGTGTCTATCCTTTGAATTGCAGGCAATTTCAGAGTGTCTGCAGTCTACTTTTAAATTGACTGCAGTCCAGTTCAGAGGGTGGAGTGTGTAAAGCCACTTCTGTGATGAGCTCAGTCTTGTTCACAGAAATGGCTTCAAATTAAAATGGCCTCTAGTCACGTATCTGAAGCAAACGAGAGGCTGAGGGAAAGAAAGAGTAGCAAGGATGCCGGAGTTCCAGTACAGTATTGAATAAAGCTGCCGGCACTTTTTTGTAAGGCACCTGTTGTCTGAATCACCACGCTGGCAGTATGAATTGCCACCTATGGCAGTTCTTACGGTGTCACTTCGTTGCTGCTTTGTGGCTGTAAAAGAAGCAGCAATTGAGGGCAACATTGAGTTCATTTTTAACTAATCTATTTCCCAGCCCTTAGCTGCGTGTACTAGGACCAGCATTTTCTCCTGCAGTCTTAATAGAAGAATTGAAAAATTATATTGTAGTGATCCCTTTACATCATAGTTGAGATGTATTTGTAGAAGCTGAGAAGTCTGCAGTACCATTAGCTATATCTTATCTATTCAGAAAATCAGATGTCAGCATGTCTTGTATATCTTTCACTGTAATTTGTTTTTACTTCAAAGTATTCCATACTCCTGCAGAGTAAACTTGGTATGAAATTGTTCATCCGGAGTTCCAAGTCATATTCTAATGGCTAAAACCAAAATGCTACTTCATCCTGAGTTACTCATAAACCACAGAAAACATACTGGTTCTTTACACGTACCTTGTGTGACATGCATCAAAACTGTGATAAATACAGATGTTTCAGAAAATCTTCACTTTATTTTCCATGTTTATGTTTGAAAAATATTGCGTACAGGGGATATTCAGATTCACTAAATGGGCCTGTCTACAGGTAAAAATAATGATGTAAAATGCACTTTATCATACAACTTTTATGCTAGGTAAAAAATAATAGCAGAGTACTTTTTTGGAATTAGATTACATTAAATATCTGAATAATGTTGCAGATATAAAGCATTTCTGTTAGAAGTATAAAATATATTGCTGCAAGTCAGTTGGTACCTGATGATTCACTGTTTGTCATTAGTGGTGGTGTTCTTAAAGTACCATGCCTCTTGCCCCTCTGCTATTTTATTGTGTACCTATGCAAAACAGTTGGTCAGGGAGGCCTACTCCGTGGCTGCTCCTGGTTATAGGTCTGCAGAACTATAACCTGCAGAACTTTGTCTGCACCTATCTCAGACAAAGGCACAGATAGTTGCCTTAGGGGCAAACAAAAAAAAACACCCCAAACTTTTCAAGACTTCCTGTGCAAGACGGGTTTCAGTTTACTACAAGAGACTGGTGGAATAATTTAGTCAAAGTTTTGAGATTAAAACTGTTTAAGAATTAGACAGTAAAATAGTTTACAACACTTAGTTATGATTGCTTAAATAAGGCTATTCTAGATGATGCTCAAAAGTTTTAAGAGTTGTACATCCATGTCTTGTTCCCTTTTAGCCCTCTGATGTACACTGGTTATGTAAGGCTTATGGTTAGGACAGTTCTAGTAAAGAAACAGAAAATAACTTCCTTTGTTACAGTTACTCAGTTTTCTCAGATTGCCTATTTCAAGTTGGTGTTCTTTTAATAACCATGTTATTAGGATCCTGGCTTCATGTGGCACCTTAAAGCACACCACCACTGAAACAGAACAGCATCATTTAGGTGTTTCTAGACACGTCGTGACACATCCTTTCTCTGCTCAGCCTGAGGTAATTTAGTTGCAGAACAAGGTGGTATAATTAAAGATCAAAACCTTATCAGCACACTTTATATGCAGTGTATTCCAGACATCCCATTTGTCACTGCACAACTGGATTTTGGAAACCATGAAGTTTCTGGGTTTATTGACTGTTTTGATAACAAACTTTAAAACCAGGTTCCTGCCTTTACTGTGTACCTGCCCACCCATCCATCTGTCTTTTTGCAGCATAATTGTGGTCTGTAGTACCTGATATGATAAACAGTGACTTTGAAGCAATATTCTGCCTACAGTGTTTTTATATTCATGAGGTGAAAGTGAAATTGATTTATTCCTTCTCCTACTGGAAACATAGTAGGTAGTGCTGATATAACTCAAATGAGTAGATTGACTACCATGTAATTGAGCTGATATGAATGTAAGTATTAGCCTAGATACCTCTCAGACATCTGTGACCTGAAAAAATCCTCTGGAGAATCCTGGGTACAGTTCTTGGTGCTTACTGAAATAGGACTATAAACCGTCATATTAGTGTGTTATTCTGAACGCAGCTCACAGAGTTTCCTTCTTGTATTTGCTTTTGGAGATACCACCTACTGTGAATTTTTGGTTGTAAAATAAGTTGCTTTGTGTGAGTAGAAGCGATAATATCCAGTGTTTGATTTTAGTTTCTTTTTAACACAGGTAGAAGCTTGTTCCACTTTCATGTGGTTATCACTGTTTATTTAATGATACCTTTTCTTGATGTAAACCTTAAGGGTGAAATCAAAGGCAGTTATACTTGCTGTAATTTTATAACACAAATCCACAAAATCACCTTCTAGTTACAAACGCCAGCCTGCACAAAAACCCTCACACTTTCTTCTCCTCGGCATGTGCTCGTCAACACACACATTCTGTACAATGTGATAAGACATTTTTAGTTCACATATGCATGCAACCAAAATAGGCTGAAGGCATGTAATGAATTTTTTTTTAAGACAGTACAGACTAAACAATCAGGAATTTAAGGCATGTTAGAAACAGGGAGGGAAAGTCATTGTGCTCATTTATTCAGTTTTAAAATGGAACAGAAGATATGGCATAGCTTTCTAGTTGACAGTCAGAAATGGGTCTTTTGAAATAGTAAGCATACAAAAAAGAATGGAGTTTAAGAATATGAGAAAAACACTCATCTGAAGAATGGGACCAGGTTACCAAAACCAAAAAAAATATAGTCTTTGCATTTGTATAATTAAAGTTCCAGCAGTCAGCTGCTTACTTTATAGGATCTTTTAAAACTTCATAGGGTGTTGCTGCTCTGGCCCGTACAAATTCGGCCTTCATGTTCTTATCAATGTCTATGTAATTCCCATTGGTTGGGATGCAATTTACAGACTTGCAACAGATGACAACGCTGTCATGCAATCGGAATTCTGATTTAATTAACTATATGCATAGTACAGCAGAGCGAGATAACCTTGTTGGGATCCTGCAACATGCTCTGCTTTTCATGCAGTATGTTAAGCGTTCTCACATCAGTTCACAGGTGTTCTAAAGAGCACTGAGGAAACATGTGTACTGAAAGATTGGCAATTCGTATTTTGAGTCCTTATTCTTAAAATGAGTTCTGATACCCACTAGAAACCTTGCAGTGCTGCATTGTCTATTTAGCAAGCCTAAAGAAACCTCTGTTAAGTTCTGTTACTGCTGCCAGATGAAACGACCAAACAAAAATTGAACAAATAGCAGAAGTCCAGATCGTTCTGCATTAACCCCTGGCTCATGCTCTGTCCCTTAAAATGCAATTTTAGATCTTATTTAGCATATAGTTGTGAATGCTTCATCCCTGGCTGTGTTCAAGGCCGGGTTGGACAGAGCCTTGGGTGGCATGGTTTAGTGGGAGGTGTCCCTGCCCATGGCAGGGAGGTTGGAACTGGATGATCTTAAGGTCCTTTCCAACCCTGACTATTCTATGATTCTATATAGGTGGAGATTTGTTTTTGTCAAGTTGCTTTTCAGACTCCTAGAAATCATATGCGGGTTGCTAAAATTGCCCATTTCCACATGCACCTGATATGTAGACTGAGTCGTATTAGGCTGTGAGGATGGGAGCTGATGTTTCCCAGCTGCTGGGACAAACAAAGCATGTCATGACAGTTTCCTAAAGAATGTTCTGTCCTGTCTCCTGCACTCCCCACACTTTTCTCTCCAGATCAATCTTCTTCTCTCCTTGCTTTCTCCCCCCTCAAAGTGTGCAGTTAGGCAGTGTTGCCTAACACTGTATTCCCCTGTTGCTGACCCAGCCTAGACATGACATCAGTACTGGGATGGGATATGTCAGCTTCCTCACGGCAGAAGGGAGCATGAAGTAGGAGAAACTGAGCTGAATTGTTCTCAGGGGATGAAAGGGGTGTATTACAAGTTGCATACTTTAAATAAGCGGAATGGAATCCCTTAGAACAGGCAGACGTGTATTAGCTGCTTAGGTTTTTATCGCTTAGAGGCAGTTCATTCCAAGTCAGGGAAGCTAAACCAAGTTTAAGAGATAATATGAAAGGGAAGGCAAAAGCAGACCGATCAAGCAAATCAAATTAATTTCAAAAGGTCCAGCAGGAAGTGATTTGGTCTCAGAAAAATGAGGCCAGCAGCTAATGCAGAATAAAGCAAACCACCTTAATAGACAAAAAGCATATCCAAGGGCTGTTTAGTGCAGCTGTTGTGCTTAAGAGCCACATCGTAATCTGTCTTTGATAACTTGCATCTTTAGATGTACCCATGGCTGTATGTGGCCTAAAGGGCAGCAGTCAAGAATAAAGGTGCAGAACTAGTATCATTATGTGTTAGGAGTTTTCTGCCCTGCCTTAAGGGTTAGCAAACATACCATTAGGACAGCAAGGTTCTGCAGTCCTGGCTTTTAACCCCTGTGCTTAGGGAGTTTTCAAAAGGCCAGTCAAACTGCTGTTGGAACTACTTTAAGCCATCTGACCAGCATAATAAGAATGGGTACCTGGCCTAGTACCCTTCTGTTCTGCACCACTAGAAGAGATGAGATTGTGTTTCTTTTCTGTCTCATTCACAGACAGTGAGATGGAGTGGTTTATGGTTTCTTCTCTTTGCCCCCTATCTCTGGCAGCGGCCATTGCTGATGGTTGGATTTCAGAGTTCAGAGATTCAGGTGTTAAATGAAACAGCCTAAAACTTCTGTAAGGTAACACTGATGTTTAAAAAGCAAAAAGTGAATGTTTTGGAAGACAGACAGAGGCATAATTAGTATCGAAAGTTGCATAACTATTGAAAAACCATGTTCCACGTTGCAGTGCAGTCAGGTAAGAGAAGCTACAACAATCATCAGAGATCCTTTTAATCGTACCAACAATTGTCCACTATACATAATATACCAAAACATACAGGGTCAACAGGTTATCAGGGATACTGACTCTAGTTAAGAGAACATGAAAAATTCAGAGTCCCACATCTACCTATACTTCTGAAAAGCAAACAGGCAACTACAGATTCACCTAATGTAGGTAAGATTTAATGCAGGATCATTGAGCATTCAGAGATTTTGATGTAAAAAGATCACTGATTTACGAAGCCTCTGTCTACAGCTTTGTGGATACCAGAGTTGTATTTGACTTCATCAGCAGACAAAAAAGTACAACTCCTGTTCCAGCTGAATGGTACTGAGTGAGCAGCTGGGGTTGCATGGACATCTTTTATTGTTTTGTCCTTTAGACATGTGTAATATGCAAAATGCTAGAAATAACTTAATTACATTTCATTTCAAAGTTGAAAAGATCCACCTGAAATGTAAGTTTAGCCAAGGCCACAAACTCACATGAGTTTTAAATATACATAATATCTTACCATGCCAAAGCATCTCAAGGCTTTTTATAGAAGATCTACAATATCACTGTTAATGAAAACAAGCAAGTCTTTGGTTTGAGAGGCAACAGCCAAAATATTCAGCAACAAAAACAAGCAGCACAGACAGAATGTCCAGAAATAAGAATGAAACAAGGTCAATAAAGAGTACCTAAGGCACCTTGTTTATAGTCATCTTTGCTACACTCCTTAAGACCTCCAAATAACGTATAAAACTGCAAATGCTAAGGAATGTGAAGATGAAACAGCTGAGGACAAAATAAGTTACTCTTATTCCTAGTTAAAATTCCTATGATCAGAGGATGTGAATAAATGCATTTTCCCACAATAATGAAGAGAAGAATCAATGCTAGGAAAGTAATGGAGGAACCAGTACCATTAAGAGTAAATTCATTCGCTATTCATGAATTGCAGTCTTGGCTGGACACCAAGCTGTGGATATTTTCTTTAATGTCTAGTTCATGTCTCCGTCTCAAGTACTATAGAAGGTGGAAATACCACCCTTTATTCAGAATTAAAACAGGGGCGGGCAGTCTGCACTTGCTTCAGGAATATGCACCGTACAGCAGGAAGTGCAAAACTGTCCTTGCAAAAGCAACATGCAAAGAAGAACTTTGAAGAGGGTGGGAATTTAGTTTATTTGACAGTAAATCTTTTTAACTGAGTAGTTGAGATTTCCATCAAATGCAGTCTGTAGGTGACTGGTAATAGAAGCTACATCCCAGGACAGACTGGTTAAGTCTTCTCTTGGCCACTCCTCCCTGCAAATCAGTACCAGTTAAAAAAAAGGGGGGGGGGGGGGTAGGGTAACAATCCCATACCTTTGCACTAGATGGTTTGTGAAATTGAGTCAGCTGTATTGAGTATAAGAACAGCTCCCTGTTCTTATACTAGGAAAAAGAGAGCTTTAGTTCTAAGTTCTAGAACGTTTAGTGGCTTACTGCATGTTTGCTGAAGTGGGTGCAAGGTGTTGAGTTTCTGAATTTGTGTTCCCTCCCTGCTGCTAGCCAGGGGGAGATTCAGCCCTTTGCCTACTTTTCAAGACAAAAAAACATAAAGAAAACCCCTGTATCCCTCTCAGTCTCTGGCCTGTTTGAATATTAGTTCATCTATACACACCTCCGAAGGTTTCAGAACACCATGAGAGACTGGAAGGAGAAATCGCCAAGACATCTGCAGGTTTCCAAATGTGCGCAGCAGAACAGGAAGTCAGGTTACCTGAACACTCCAGGGGGAAGTAGTTTTGGGAATACTGAACTGAACTCTGCAATAGCCAGAAGCCTGGTTACATTTTAATGCAGATTAGTTAAAAACTGTACAACAGCATTTATAGTGTTCATGAAGATGATTGTTACACTTTTGGCATTTTTAGGAAAGCACGCCAAGCTTTAGAGTAAGACTCTACTGTCTTTCAGTGCCTAGGTTTTGTGCTCACCAAGTACAAAAAAAACACATTTTCCTCATTGTCTGCTTTTACCTTGTGTTCTCCCCTCAGGTATGGCCCATTTCCTGTTCCTTCGGAGCTACCTTTGGCTATGTGGCTGGTCTGATTATTGCACCTCTGTGGATACACTGGAACCGGAAGCAGCTTACATACAAAAGCAGATAACTGGAGCAAAGAGAGATAAGGTATTTCTTTGTGCAGATCCCATACAGACTGTGCAAAAATTGGGGGGGGGGGGGATTTATAAGATATATATATTTATGTATAGTCAAAGCAGAAGACTGTCCAAATTCATTTAGAGTACTTCAGGCCAAGCATCTCCACTCGATAAAATCACATAGATGCCATTTCAGCATGGTGCAGTTTTTTCTTCCTCTAGACTATGTAACCCTGAGAGATTGTACCTTCCAGTCTGAATAAAATACTTGTAACAGATACAGTGGCTTCTTATTACAAGTTTGTTGAGTCTGATTTTACTCCTCTGGATTTCACTGGTTGTAGAAGGCAGAACCATAGTTTTAGCTTTCAAACCTGTAACAACTTTGCCGTGTACTTAATGCATTGTGTTTAAATTCAGTAGAATTTCACAGTAAGCTTGGCCATTGTCAGATGTGTCTCACGTGATCAAACAGCAGTTTATGCATCTTGAGCCTATTCTCTTCTTCACTGTGTGTTTCTTTGGAGTTAGAATGGCTATAATAGCTTCATCAAAAACGGTCTTCAGTCCTTTCTGCGTTAAAGCTGAACACTCCACGTAGCAGTAGGCTCCTATCTGTCAAGGAAATATATTAATTCAGCAACAATACATTTCAGCTGTTCAGTTTGAAGTGTGCACTTCTGCATATCTTTTTTTCTCTAGTGACATCACAATGTTTGGCTGTGATCTAGAAAAGCTACGTGCACGTGCGTCCCCCTGTAGAAGGAAAGATTTGTCTTTTGGTCAAAGATCTGGAATGCATTTAAGTTGGGTTTGTTTACAGAGGAAGCATATTAGATCAGTTCTTTGGACTGGCACTGGAGTCCCAAGGTATTTTTGATAACTAAACAGCAAAAAAGAATTACAGAATTGTGACCAATTTACGTTTCAAAAATAAGACCGTAAGTGTCTTTCTGTGCATTATCCACACAGTATGTTAAAATGGTAGTACAGCACTCTCAAATAATTTCTTAAAGGTGATTTCAACATTTTGCTAGAGGAGGAGAGGTCCCTTCCAACCTCAACAACGCTGTGATTTTAGTTCACTCTTGACTGATGCTTGTGTAGTTTTTACAAGCGCCTACAAAGAAACTTAGAACCACTACTACCAGGGAAGTGCTATTACACAGGTCTGCTTGTTAGCTGTATTCAACAAGGTAAGTAAATACTGTTAACTGGTAACCTGTCAGAAGATTTTCATACAGTGAAGTGGTAAAGAAAGAAAAAGACACTTGGTAATAGGGGTTTTTGTTTCTTTGCTACTTGCTTTCAGCTGGGAGTTTACCTCTTTAGCTAACTTCTGTCCTTGCTCCACAGATATGGGCTTCTCTTTCATGTCATTCAGTCTTGCCAGAGTTTTTGGGTCATCACGAAGATCAATCTAGCAAGGAAGACAGCAGTCATGTTGGAATACTTTTTCTAAACAAAAGTCAGCAGGCTATGTAAGACCCTCTTTTAAAAGCAGAAGCATTTATTTAATGGAGTATTATGTGTATACAAATGGAGTCATGCATGATTCAGATCATGGACCCTTCCTGATCCAAAAAGCCCTGGAAATCTAAGCTGTGAACTACCACCTTTAATCCGGAAGGAACAAACGTTTGTTCTGTAATTCAGCTCTTCAGTTAGATGTGATCATCTTGGAATGCCAGAAGGTACATCCAGCAGTGGCAGAAGAAATAACCCAAAGATAATACCAACATGTGAATCACTCTGTAATTGAAGCCCAGCCCACTGGTCACAAGAAACAGGAGGAAATTGTCTCACTTCTTCCTTTGCTCCTTTGCTTCAGCAAATATGGTATATGACCAACAACTGTAGACCCATGTACATGGGTATGAATAGACAATTTTATTCCTGAAGTCCCCCGACTTTCTAGAAAGTCCCAAGGACAGATGGAGCCAATTTTGCCACTGTTTACAGTGACTACACGTTAACAAAACGTAGGTAGCTCCTTAGAGAACACCACAAATAACAGGGTCTTCTGCCACTTGCTAGGGTTGTTCTTCCAAAGCCAGAAGGCTGTTGGGCCTGAATTTCCAACCCAAAGAAAAGGCACCATACAATGATCTGAATTGTTTAAATATAGTCTAACAGAACCAGTTATACCTGTGTTCCTACTAGTAAAAAGGGAACATTAGGTGCATATTCCTTCAACTCCGGTACCCACTCTTCCTTCACATTTTGAAATGAAGCAGGGTTTACCACTGAGAAGCAGATAAGGAAGACATCGGTCATAGGATAAGATAAAGGTCTCAGACGATCATAGTCTTCCTAGGAAAGAAAAAGTCTGTTATCTGCAATATTAAATTGTATTTTGTTCATTTTAACAGTTAGGTATAGAATATATTCGTATTTCAGAAATGTGTTGAGGCAAGCTTTCTGAATGCTTGCAACTCTTCTGAGTTTGTCAGTGTGGCTGTTAGAGCAAAAGGAGGGTAACGGTAAGTGAACATAAATAGATTGAAAAGCAGCGTTAATAGAAACTTACTTCTGTACCGGAATATACAGAAGACTACCCCTTCAAAAGTTTTAAGTTAAAAAAAAAGGCTTATGGTTCAAACATATTCAAAGGTTAGCATTTCTTTGACCAAAGAGGAATAAGCAGATGTGAGTGCTACAGAGCCGTGCAGATAATACAAAGGCTATTTAATGCGGTTGAGTCTTCTCTTCTGGATCATACGCAGAGGTGGTATTTAAGGCCCTCTTAAGAATTTTCTTTTTGCCTCTTAGAAACTTTGCTGTCCTTTTGCTAATGATTGGGCAAAGTAAGGATCAGAGGGACCTCTTTTATCCAGACTCCTTTGTGTGAGCAAGCCCAGCAAAAAGTGGGAAGAAACACTATTAGAGAACACTCAGGATCAAGAACACCATCAGGGGAATATTAATGCCCTTGGGGAGGGGGGGGAAGTTAGTATGAAAAGATTATTATTTGGGTCATTTAGAGCCATAACTTACAAAGCCACCAGTCCTACAGCCAGGGCATACAGTACAAGCATTGTTCCATTGAAAAACAGTTCTCTCTAGCAAGAAGGAACGTGAATTGCCAGTGAAACAATGGCTTACCATTCCTACCTCTGGCTTTTTTGTTTGGTTGGTTTCTAACATAGATAAGTATGACTGAGCTGGTTTTATACCAATCTCTTCCACCATAACCACCAATTTACTACGGCTGCTGTAGCAGCCTCCCTCCTCCCCATGTAAGCTCCCCATCTTTATTAAATCTCACAAGTATCGGAACAATTTGTTCATTTAATGTAGAGACAGAAACAGAATTCAACTCCATGGTTGAATCAAGCCAGAAGATCAAATTTTCCTTTCCTTGGCAACAGTCACATTACCAGGTTATTAACCTATAGCGGCACCCTCAAAACAGCCCTTCATTGATTGTTAGGTTTCTAAAGATGGTGTCAGTAGAATTTCAGAAGACACGTGGAAACTTCCTCAGAACAGTTTCTGCTAGGCCCATCTTTTCATTTGGGAGTCAACAGCTATGGGAAGAGGGCTGTTATCATGAAACGGAGGAATGACAAGCACTGGAGGAGATTCTGCACTCACAGGGGAGTTACCACGGGCCAGTACTCTTTTAGTGTCAATCTACACAATATTCGTATTTGGAATCATATTCTCATGTGCCATTTTGGTTATACACTCTACTGCCAGTCTTGTATACTGTAGAGTTTTGTCAATAAGCTCGAGCATACTTGGCTGTAAGCATGGGCCCCCAACTTCACAACCACAGTAACTGACACTACTGGGAAACCACAGCATTTGACAGGCCTATCTGAAGATCAGTTGTAACCCTGCTAGTGTCAGCCTCCTATCCTGATTCAAAAGAATAAAACCAGGAACCTGGTTTTTCCACATCTGTGGACATTCATCATAGACGGCAGAAATAACATCACAACAGCAACTTGAAACTATTCAACATTCAGTTCTCTTTTTGGGCATGTATTTTACGTTTCACTTCTACTCTTGAATATAGTTAGGTACTGCTCAGGGTTGCCACTCTGTTTTCTGGGTGGAGATTGAAATCCTAGAAGAAGCTTCCCAACTGCAAATTACACTGGTCCCTGGAGTACAAAATCTGCATGCAGGAACACACAGGCAGATCTGTCGGCTGCTCTTGAATTCGGCTCTGCTAAATCACACACGGGGTATTACTGAATAGGTTTTCTTTAAAGAAAAAACCTAGTTTAAAGTCATAATTCATCGCTGCTACTAAAGAGCTGCCTTCACTGCATTCAACGTTTTCTAAAATCCTCACATCTGGGCTACAATAACGAGAATACTGTCTGCATTAAATGCTGGAATGGAGAAAACACTTCACTGTCACCAGGAATTACTTAGTCCATTGGCCTTAAAATCCCTCTTTAGTTAATCCATTTCAAATTGCAGATGGACCTTTTATTCATGGCAAATACTAATCAGTTTCTGATCTCAAAGCTGAGTTACATTTGCATGGTTTACTTCAAAACTTTTGCATTTATCTTTTTAAATGCCGTCGAATATGGATCTTGTGCATTTAGCCACATCTTGGTCCTGCTCCTTACTTCCCATGTGTTCCTCAGCAGTCATCTGGCAGTGAGCAGTGTTACTGCTTTTTAAGGCGCGTGCGTTGCTGAACTCCTGTCCTGCCCCTGCAGCTATTTATATATCTGCCTTTTGATTTATACCCTGTCCCATCTGCACTGGGCAAGCTGTGGGTCTGTCCTCTGTAATTAAGAAGTTCAACTGCAGGCAAGTACAGTGTGACTGGATACATCATGCGCCACGGCCAAAGAAGTACGTGGTATTCACTACGGTGACTTCAGTGCATTCACACTTACCTAAATTAACAGGGAATTTGGCTATCCCCACCAATGCTGCTGCTTGAAACGAGCCAGCGCTGCCAGGCTCGCCTTTAAACCTTTGTCTGTGCTATGAAAATTAGGTGCATATTGATGCTAATAATGGCAGGTAATTCTAACAAAGGCTTCCACCGCTTCATGAGACTGGTCCTGGGTCTTCTTAAGAAAGACTCTGGCTTAACTGTTACCAGCATCTAGCAGGCCATCTGTGCTTAAAGGCTCCTCCTGCTCTCCAGCAGCCCCTCAGAAACAGCAATCAAACCTAAAACTTCCTGTGATGTACTGGGCCTAAATAACTGCTGCATGGGTAGAAGGCTTGAAAAAAACAAATGTATTTAGACTGAATATTAGAGGAGCTCGGAAAAATCAGATTCCTTCAGCTGTATTTTCTGAATCTAGTGTGAGGGAAATGAACGTGGCTAATTGTCAAATGAAATGCAATGGCAAAACCTAATTATCCTAGCCTGTCAACAGAAATCCCAGTTTGGGCGCCTGTACACACCGCCCTGTACAGCAATTAAGACTTCCAGTCTAACTGGGGGAGGCACCTGCCTGTGTATTTAGGCATTAAAAATATTTACAGAATTGTACTGGACTGTTGTAAGAACGTGAACAAGATGGGCAAGGCGGCCACTAAGGATGGAAATATGCACGACAAGTGGCAAAACCTCCAGCCTATAATGGGGAAATGGCTCATTCTCCAATATGCTGTGGACTTCAGAACTGTTCATCGTTTGCTGAAGCAAATGAATACCTGATAGAAAAACATGCTGAAAATACAAGAGCTGTAATAGCTTGAAACCAACTGCATGCGAGTATGTTGGCTTAATTAATGCTATATAGAGTTGTGATTCCTCTAAAAGACACACCATTGCAGCAGGACCATCCATCATTCACCTAGTATCTCTTTGGTAACCCAGCGCAGCTGCCAATACAGAACAGACATAGGCAAGGAGATGAGATGGAGGAACTACTGACTTGGCTTGGTTTCTCAGCTACAAACTAGGAAGGACTCCTTTGGGGTTATTTTTTGGTTTCATTCTGAAAAGAGCAGAATTGAAATCGATACATTTTCCTTTCTTCTTGTAAATATGAGGGCTTGCATCTTTAAGCAAATAGGAGAAAACAGATTCTGGTGTGTCATTAACATTGTGCAGGGGCCCTGAGCGAGGTGTGTCATGCTCATCTGTAAGTATTATATTTTTAATATATATTATTTATAACATTATAACATACTGTTCCATTCTGATGGAACAAAGTAGTTAATGATTTTATGTGGTTTGCAGCTTAGGAACAGAATTTCAGTGATAGTTCCCCAGTTACATCATACTGACATACTCTTATAAACAAAAGGATAAGCCTATTTCTTTTCTGTTCTGACAAGATACAAGTGGATGGACAGCGTACAAAGCTTGTCCCACTGGAAGAAAACGAGCTCAACAACTCCAGGTTTGTGATCTCTGTGTTAGCAACCATCTGTTGCTTTCACAGCTTACAGCAGCAATCGTAAGAGGAGGTTCTCACTCCCAACCATCTGTTTTTAGAGGGGAAGCCGAAAATAGACACCAGGCAGAGCTGCTAGAGGAATCCAACCTTCACTGCGTGAAGGGTAATCCCTGCTGCTGCTCAGAGGGTCTCAGTGAGGCTCACGTGTGCAACTAGCTGGTTCCTGCAGAGCAAAACCCCAGCTGTAAGCCCAGGTTTTAACGCATTCCATAGTAGGGCACGGTAACCTCAGTCAGAAGTCCTCTCTCAATACGAACTGCCATGCTTTCATTTTTGAAGTGCATTTCAAAGCTGCCCTTCATGACTGCATTTTTCATAGTTTTCCTCCCTGAAAATGATTTTCCATTTCAGAAGGCCCCTGGAATATTCTGGAAAATGTGCAAAGTGAACCATAATGACTGCTGTATCTGACACTGTGCCCCAGGGACCACCAGCTCCCAGTTACCCCAGTGGCCACATCCTCCCGCCTCCCCCAGGTTATTTGGCATTAAAGGCTGATGTGCAGCTTTGCCATAAGCACCAGGGAGAGCCTTTGAGCGCAACAGCCCATGCCAGCAGCACACCATGAAGCAGCCTTCACCCTGCTGAATCACCCTGTGGTTTCTGATTCTGTGAGATGCTTGGTGGGGGAACAGAGAGAGGGAAGTGGTCTGTCCTGCCCCATGCCAAGCGCAAATTGCTTCCCTGGCTAAAAGCCTCTCCAAATCGGTTCAGTCTGGTCTGTGTAACACTGCAACCCTTTGCAAGGACGGAGGCTGGAGCATCCCAAGGCTGCTGGCTTCCTGGCGCTGCTTCTCACACGGCGCCACTAATGCGAGGGACCATTTGGCAAGCTGCAATTCAGACTGACACAGCATCGCCATAAAACATCTACTTGCCCAGTTCTGCAGCCCAAGCCCTATTTGTGACTGTTTGTACCTTCTGAACACACAAACCAAGATATGCTGATTATTCCCAGGGGTAAAGTGCACTACACACCCTCCGTCTCTTCACAGGCTTCTGGGGATGCAGCTTGCACTGCTGAAGGCAGCAGCGCTATCCTGTTGTGGCTCAATCACACAGGTTTCCCAGGGAGCACTGAAAGCTGCTGTTTGGGCCCAGCATCTATTTTTAATTTATAGAAAAGGCTGCAAGAATGCAGGGTGAGTGCTCGTCCGTTGTGTTCTAAAAATGAAGTAAGCTGTTCTAAATCCATCTCCAAATCCCTGTGAGGAGGGCTGTTCAGAGGAGGTATGAATTATACATTGGAAAAGCCCAGGGTTTATGAATTACCTTTTCTTTTGACGAAACTTTCCTTCTGGGATATTTGAGGACTGCTTACACTCCTGAAAAGCTTTTCTGTATAGAGAGAAATAGCTAGCTGGAAGATGGAGCCTAGTAAAATGGATTTTAGAGATTAGAGACGAGAAGGACAGAATATCTCTTCAATTATAAACAAAATTGCCTTTAAGTGATCAGAACTGATCCCTGTCTTAATGTGGGATTAAATACTTTCCAAATCCTACATCGTGCCATGCGGCGATGCTAAACTTTTCCTAGAGGGCCTCAACACTCCCTCTTTCCCTCACCATAGGAACTTCAGCTTGCTGGCGTCCTCGTGCTTTCCTGAAAGTGGAAGTCCCCGACTTTTCTCTGTAAGGCTTTTTAGTGTCTGTAACAAGGGAACATGGATTGAACTGGCTGCAAGCAGTATCGGCAAGCACAGCTGCACATAAACACTTTATACCAGGCGGTCATCCACTGTGGAGCCCCTACAGCAATAGCCATGGACGAGCCCTTTCACTCCTTACTTATGACACCCCTCCATTGCCTTGAGGTACCTATGAGGAACCACAAGGCTACGGAGCGTTCCCGCACCGGTTCCTTTCTTACCATCAGTGACCTTGCGAACAGCACTGTTCCCACACAGGATTCCCACTTTCTCCAGGAAATGGATTCACGCTAGTTGGGGTGACTGCAGCCATGAACAATCAGGATTCTTCATTCTTTCAGGTACGGACAACGAAAGGAAAAACACCAAACTTATCCTGGCACAGGGGTCTGGTCAGAGCCTCTGCAGATCCGGCTCTTTGGAAAGATGGGCTCTTTCACTTCGTTTTTACGGAAGAATATGACCATCAATAAATCTGTTCTCACAGGGAAAACAGACTATGGAATAGAGATGGCTGAATATAGTTATCCATAGATCATACATGACTTTTCATTTACTAGCTACATAAATCCTGTCCAGACAAGAAAGGCTGATCAGTTAGGTGTCCCACTCCCTTTCACATTTTACAAATAAGCCCCAAAAGCACATTCTTCAGTGCACTGCTGAGCAGCAGCTTCGTAAGACAGAAGACTAAGCCTGCACACTGAGTCCTGGGGATTAATTCCCATCACGCAACTTCTCAGGAGACAAAGTGTCAGAGCACCAGTGCCATCATGTGCACGCTCAATAAACACATCACAAGTGAAAGCGTTTCTGGAACGAAGGGAGTTCCTAAGAGTCTTCTGCACCTCATTTTATGTCAAGTCCTGATTTGTTAGGGGTAACAGTTTCCATTCAAGAACATGGTAAAACACTCAATGATTTCACTGCAGCAGATATTAAGGCAGTTGAACAACTGCCTGTGTTTTTAGTTCCTCAAGTGAGGAATATGTAATCCAGCTCAATTCCCCTGGCTGGGCTATCTCTTGGTCGTAACTACAGATGCATCCGAGATCACACCTGGAATCCATCCCTTATTGACTCCACCACTGCATCCCAACCAGGATATCAGACCAAGAAGGAACCAGCATTAGGTGCTACAGATGATCTTTTAGCATTCACGGCTATACCTAATTTGGAGCGTGAGCTGCCTGAGGCACTTTCAGCCTGTGTTTTATTCATGCAAAGCAATGCGCTCACTTAGGATGCTGACAGATGTTCCTTTGCTCTGGAGAACAGCACAGCCACCTGCCTTTTCATACGCGCACCAGGAGTGCCAGCCATCACAAAGGGTTCATACATGTGCCACAACATGGGTGCAGCACAGAGCAGGATAAAACCAGGCTGAGGACAGTGGCCACTACCGTGTCAAATGACACAACCCCTTCAGAACGGCTGGAAGTGTCATGTGGCCTTCACACACATTTGTCTTAACACAAATCATCCAGTCACCGGTCCGAACCAAAGGGCTGCTTATAAAAGCACAGGCCAGAGCAGTAAGGAGATACCGTTCCCCTCCTCTCTGCCCTCATTTTGCATTGTTTCTAATGAAGGAGGGGCAGCTTTGTTAGAAATGTATCTGCTAGTTTGGAAGTCATGAAGCTCTGTCCCAAAGCATCCATTTTAGTGATGTTGGAGTTCACAGTTGACAGCAAAACTGCAGTATTTGGAATCAGTGGGCTTTATATTGTTTCTTTAAGCCCAGGTTCCTGGAGCAAAATCACATCCTTTTTACCTTTAAATGAAAGAGAAATTTCTGGTACCCCGCAGGTACAGACAAAACTTGACACACGAAGCACAGAGGCTTAAAGAAAACCCACATCCAGCAAAGGGCCAAAGAAAAAAGGCTCAAACCATTTAGGTTCTTAGGTAGTGGTATCTGTGGATAGGAAGAGCTGACTCATCACTTTGAAAGCCAGGGACTGGCAAAACCTCGGTACTGCTGCAGTTTTATGTCTACTTTGTCCATGTGTTCTCAATAAGGGAACTGGAATAACGCTTACTGAAATCAGCAATAGGGTGCCGGCTAACACAGAGCTTTGGATCAGACTCTTTGAACGCACACTGAGCTCTCCGGATGGCGGGTCTGCGCTGTGGAGACAGCACTCTCAATGTGATTTAGTTTGCTCGAAGAGGTAGTTCGGAGGCTGAATCAAGAGTCACTTTATCCATGAAAAGATGCATTTTTTATACTTTCTTATTTACCAAAATATGAAGAGCTTTTTGCAAAGGAAATGGGTTTCAGTCGAGAAGTCTGACTGTGGACCTGCCAAGAATTCCCAGGGTCTCACACGTTCTCTGTCAGAAGCTAACTGTACAGCTCATGCCACCTTACCCGGCTGTCCCATTCTATCACTCCTGCCTCCAGCAGTACAGCTGTGGGTTGTATGATACTCGAATGAGTGCAGGCGCGCACACCACCTTACAACGAAGTCAGAACGCAAGAGGATATGCAGTAACATTGTGCTAATTGCTTTTATTGAGTACTGCCTTTTCAGCTACTGCTGTTTGGACAGCATTGAAAGATGTCGCTGTACCTCAAAGAAATGATAAATCAGTAAAATACAGAGAGAACTCGGTCACAAACTGAAGGATATCTGCTGACTCTTAACCCAGGAAAAGGGATTTTCATTGGCCCATATAACATAATACCACTGTTTAGCATAACCGATGCATAACCAAGTGTTTAGCAAGAGTCTGTGTCAGCAGTCTTCATGCAAATGTGCTTTTAACGTATCAAAACTCGAGGTTTCAGAGAACCCCTCAAGCTTTGGGTTCTTTACTTTGGCCTGCCATTAACTTACTGGTAATTCCGTAAAGACACACTGGATCTGCAGTTCGAAACGCATTCCTTGCGTTTGATTTTACCGTAACCCAGCGATGCTATTCAGAAGCGCTGCGGGGCTTTTGACACTGAAAACGAAACACAACTGTCCTGAGTTCCCAACATACATTTCGTGGATGCAGCACCTGCCATGCCGAGGCTCCCCACCTGGTGATAGCAATACTTACCTGCCTTTGCAGGAAAGCAGTGATGCTTCCGGAGTGTGAGTCACAGCTCACAGCAAGGGAGGTGTTTGAATGTGAGCTTTGCACTGGGATTAGTGGTGCTTTAAGGCCATTTTCAAAAGCAGACCTGAAGGTGCGAGCCCCTTTCCGTTTAAAGGGACAGCCCGCCTTTGCTTCAACGCTTGTCTAGAGCAAGTGGTGCCAAATGGAAGCCTGTCCAAGACCACGCTTGTCTCAGCAGAAGAGACTGCAAGCTCAGGGACTTCACCTCCATCTTTTGCACTGTAGAACTCACATTTCAGAGGGAGAAAACAGGCACGGCTTTGTTTTATCTGCTCACATCCAGCTGTGGCTGAAGAGCGCTGAATCTACATGGCTGGCACCATCCTGAAGCAGAGAGCAGCTGCGGCAGAGGCTGAGCTATTCACAGGGCAGCACGGCGGCCGGAGCTGGACTGGAGCGGACTCGGGAGCTCCCAGCTCCCCAGTGCCAGCTTGGCTGGGACAGTATGAAGGCAGTGATGGAAAATGCATGTGGGAGAAGGGAGGCACGGGGCGGGGGGCAGAAAAGGGACGCGATGTCAATTGCTAACATTTCATTTTCGGATCTACCAAGATCACTTTGTAGGTTTTGGTGTTTACAGCTCTATGGTAAAGGGTGGCAGGCTTTGCACTGTGTGAGACCCTGCTCGCATGGTCCAGGGTTCCATTTGGCAGTATGGCTGCGTGGTAGGTGCAAACTGGAAGGAGTAATGGTTTGAGCAGGGACATGTCTATTTCACAACAGACCAGCCCACATGATCAGCAGCTGCCTCTCCTTTCGGTAGGACACAGAAGTGGTACCTCTTAGTTCAGGGTTACCGACCAAAGCTGAGAGAAACAGCCAGCAAGGAGCACAAACGTTACCTCTACTCCTTATTTATAGCAACCACAGCGAGCCTGGTGACCATCCATTCTGATAACCACACATCCACCACCTCTTTCCTGTCGGCACATTCAGTTGCAACCATTTGTTCTGACTTAACACAGGCACCGATGTTGCTAATGCTGGAATCAGCTTCACGCACTTCAGCAGCCTGACCAACTTGAATACAAAACTGCTTGCAACACCAGGGCCTCCACTGCAACCAAACCATCAGTGTATCTGACTTAAATGGCTGCTGCTGCAACCGCAGTAACCATTGGTATCTGAGCCGAGAGGAGCCAAGAAGCGGCTTGTTCTGCTCTTGTGCTTAGCGTGTTCTGTGGCTACTGTTTTGGTGATGGTTGAGAAGGCACTGAGAGCTTTCCTGTACCAGACCTACAGCTTGTCCTGCTTGTGTTAGGGCGTTTAAGGCAGAGAAATAGAAGCGGAAAGCCAAGGAACACAGTTTACCTCAGCAGTTGTCCAACCAGGCCAGGCCAGTATGACAACACTAAGTGATGCTGAGGGATACCAGCGTTATTATTATGCACCGCACCATAGCAAGATTCACTCTGCTCCTTCTGTACCCTGCTCTGCACTACTCAACACTGGCTTGGTGCCAAACCTGCACCGAACAGCCATGCTATGCCTCAGCATCTCTCTTCCCAGGGCAGCTGGAGCAGCACAGGCTCTGCTCCTGCATCCCCTGCAGTTCTTCACAGCAAAGACACAGAGCAGAGCAAGGCTTCCACCTGTATGTGGTCGGCACGTATGGAAGGAAAGGGACGCCATCAGTGAAACCCCACAGAGAGGAGGATGGTCCCCAACTGCCAGTTTTAAGGAGCAGCCTTCAGTACGGAGTGAAATCCCCAAGCGGTAACTCCTGTGGCATCTGGGACGTGGCAAGGGGACACGCAGCACACGTCTTCATTAGTGCTCACAGACATTGCTCCATTGTGAGAGCCGGCAGCATTACTTTGGGTATTGTAGCAGATCAAAATGATCATCACTTGTCACCAGCTCAAAAGCCCTCTAACAGAGTGCAGTTACCAGACCCCTGATGAAGGCACCGTTCTCTTCCCAAGCTGATTTTGCCTCATACCCCTGCTCAATGAAGAGCAGCACTGACACGCAGTTAAGCCTCCCAGAGCAAGAGAGGCTACTGCAAAGCCAAAGGCATCCAAGCACCAGCATCACAACCACCTCGCATTCAAACTTCAGCGCATTGATGCTCCCAGCTCCAGGTGATGTAAGCAGGTTCCAGTTCTTCCTGGCGAAACCAGGGTGCACTCCAAGCCCAGCCAGCCTCAGCGCAAGGCTCTGTGCAGCAGCAAGGCTAAAAGGAGCTGCCGGCTCCACCTCCGGGAGGAACTGCTGGAGGAATGTCCTCTTGGACACCGGATTCCCACCCATGTCCCTGGCGCAGGAGCTGCCTCCACAGCTGCATGCCCAAATGGGCTCCGGGTGCCTCCCCTGCCCAGCAGCTGTACTGGCTATTTGAACCGGGGCGCAGTGCTTTCAGCCAGAGGGAAGCCTGCCTGAGCTCGCACACACACAAAGGGGAAGGTCTGCCTGCATAGAAACTGGAGGTTGTGGCCTGCCAGTGGCATTTTTCCTGCTATATATAACCTGGGGGAAAATATGGGACTTTATAGATTTATTCTCAACCTACTTTAAACTCACAAGGATATGATGCATTATGTCATCGGTTGCTACATGTGATGCTGTGTGTGTTGTGAAGAAGCGAGCTAGAAATGAGTACTGGATGCTATGAACCCAAAAGCTTGCAACTCCTCTGCCAAGCAGAAGTCTGTCACAAGTTGCTAAACACATAACCACGCAAGTTAAAGAGACCCACAGGCTGATTAACTCAGTGTTTCAGGGCAGTGAGCCTGCTGTATACCAGCTATAGGTCTTCAATCCTTGCTCTGCTATGGGCTTCCCGCACGGATTTGGAGTAGGTCACTGCTTGCCTTCCATTTACCCTCTTAACTCCTCTCCCCCTGAAATGAGATCTGTAGATTGTACCTATGCTCTGGGAGTATAAACACACTGAAGACTGTGAACTGCCTGGATACCACAGTGATCACACGCTGCCAAGTTGTGATAAAAACGATACTATCAGGCCAGTATTTTACAGTACAACTATGGGGGGGGGGGCAGGATTAGAAATGAAAGCACTGATGTGTGCTGGCACAGAAATCCCGACTGAGCAGCAAAGGACCCGAGCCACACAGGAGTCTGCAAGCAGCAGGCATGCCCCAGATGCAGCACCGTTTCCCCAACACAAAGAAGGCACCGTCAACCCACGTCTCTTCTGCTCTTTCCAACACCTATTGAAGCCTTAAAGAGAGCGTTCCGTTATCACACAGCCCTGGGAAGTCTGGCTTGTCAGCACGCTCTCTGACAAAGCAGCTTTTAGCTGCACGGAATTGCTGGACCGGCATCTCCACACAGACTGCCGCCTCGGTTGTGCTGGATGTTGGGATGGGGCTCCCGTGGGCAGATGTCCACCAGTGCCCCAAACATGCTGGAGTGGGACGGGGATAATGGTAAAGATTTCATTAGCACCACGGGTCTGACTAAAGCAGGAGTTTTGCCAAGGCCAGGGATATTTGTAAAGGTACCCTCATTAAAACACCCGACATGAGCTGAGGCTCCTCGGAATTAGGCCAACAGGATCTGGTCCTGGGCATCAGAAACTGCTCTGTGATTCAAACTGAAAGGTTCCAGCTCCTCGGAATTTGGGGAAAGAAAGAAAGAAAAAAGAAAAACGGAAGAAAAAGCTTAGCCCCACTTGTTTACACGTCTGGACATACGATTTCACTCTGAAAAGACTTCCTTAGCGTAAGAGGCAGGAATACCTTCACTTGCTGTTTGTTGTAAACGGGCCCGTTCAACCTGCTGGCTCTTGAGGAGGCCAGAAGTCACTTGGGTTTGTACTCAGCGCGTTCAGGAAGAGGGGGGATACCACAAAACCACCTTAGTTTAGGTTACACAGCGCTAACAACACGCTCCCATTAACAGCAACAAGCCAGCGCAAGCAGCTTGAGACGGCACCCACCACCAAGCCATGCCCGTGTGCAGCAGTGCTGGGGTCGCTTTCACATGTTCCAATGCTCTTTATGAAAGAAGAGATTAAAACAGCTGCATATTAGCCAAATACTTGCTATGCCTGCGCACTCATTCTGTAACCTACTTAAGCAGTGTTTCACAAGCTGTGTTTTGAAGCAGTTACTACTGAGAAACAGGGCTATGACAATAGTAAGAAATGCACTTGGCATAACTTCGACCGGTTTGCGGTTACGTCAGGGAGATGACAGCCACGAAGCCAGGCTTTTTTTGGGAAGTCTCACCCTTCAGGCATCGGCTGCCTGGAAATGGGGCTGTTTGCTGTTAATTCTCATGGAATTAACTTTATTGCTGATTTCAGGCCCAACCAAGATATCAAGGACTGGTTAAAGGCTTCTTCCCCTACTCCAGGCTGTTCGCAGCTCTGAAAAGCCCCACTCTCTTAGGCGGCAGTTGCTTAATTAAGCACAGGCGTAACATGGTTTAAAGAAATGGCTCCAGCCTACGCGAGTCCAGTGCCGTCGTGTTACTAGCGGCTCTACACAAGAAGGAAGCGCGTCTGAGGTCATGCGGGAGCAGAGCACATGCTCACGCTGCAAGGAGAAGTTTAAACACAAGCAATACCCAACTTCACCCAAACCCGTGCAGCGTTCCTGCCCGCGCCCCGCGCCTCCCGGGGCCAGGCCCTTCACAAACTAGCTCGTTTCCAACGAGGCACCTCCAGGCTCTCCTTCTGTAACCCAGGGGACCCGCGCAAGTTGAGCTGACTGAGAAGTGACTTGAGTAACGGAGCCCTTTAGAAACCGCTACGCCAGCGACGCCCCCACCCCGAACACCAAGCAGCTTATCAGTCACTGAAGTTACATGCAGAGAGAGCATCTCTCGGAACAGGCTGTAATAATGTCAACCTGATTCACTCCAGCTGTCTGGCACAGCGAAAGAAACCCGGGTTATCTCAGCGGCAGTGGCTGACAATTACATGTTATGATTTCCTACCTCTGAACTGAGCAACTCTCTTCTGCTGTTCAGGAGCCGGGACGTGCCAGCGAGGAGCGGCGGCACTCCGGGGCTCTCCCCGGCCTGACGCCTTAGAGCAGCAAGTTCCCTCCGCGCGCTAAGGCAGCCTCACTTCCCTCCTCCCAACGCCGCCGGGAGGGTCGGCACCGAGGCCGGGGGGGTGATGCCGGTCCCGGGCCGGTCGCGTCTCTTCCCCTAAAGCCGGGAGCTGCCCCGGCCGCAGCCCCCCCCCCCTTCCCTTCCCCCGGAGCCGGGCACCCACGGCTAAAAATACCGCGCGTGTGCGCCCTCGGAACACGGGCTGGATCGATGGGCTCCCTCCAAACCCGGTCTGCATCAACCGCCAACATTCCCCCCCCCCCAACCTCCGCCTCCGAACCACCCAGCCCGGACCGCGGTAACTTCAGCGGGGGATCGCGGCGGGGCGGGGGTCCGCGGGGCAGCGCTCGGCACTCACCTGGCCGGCGGTGTCGTACAGCCCCAGCAGGTACTGCTTGCCCCCGACGGTAACGCTGACTGCGAGGTGGGGGGAGAAACACAGCGGGTGAGGGGGGGCAAACCCCGGCCGAGCTTCCCCCGTCGCCTCCCGGCAGGGTAAGGCCGGAGACGGAGGAAGGGAGAGACGGAGGAAGCCCCCCCCCCCCCCCGCCGCTCACCTGCGTAGTGGTCGAAGACGGTGGGCACGTACTCCTCGGGGAAGGCGTCGTTGGCGTAGCTCATCAGCAGGCACGTCTTGCCCACGGCGCCGTCCCCCACCACCACGCACTTGAGCATGACCGCCGCGCTGCCATGGGCCATGGCCGGACACCGCCCTCATGGCCCCGCGGCATCGGCACCGCCGCCGCTCAGCGGGCGCCCCCGCCGGCCCCAGCCGGGCGCGGCCCCGCCGCCATCCGCCGCCGCGCTGGGCCCGGCGGGAGCCGCCTTCCCCCGGCCGCGGCCGCGCGGAAGGGAGAGCGGGGCCGGGCTCTGTGTGCGCTGGCGGCGGGGCCGCGCTGCCCGCAGACGCACGGAGCGGGAGCGCTCCGCCGGTGCCCTGCGCGCTGCGCTCGGCTCCTGCCCCGCCGGGGCGGCGGGAGGAGGGTTAATTCCGGGCTCGGTACCCTCTCGTCCCGTCCTGTCCGCCCACCGGCGCCCTGTACGTACAAAGGGAACTTCGGTCGCATCCTCCGGCCGTACCCCCGCCGTGAGCCCGTGAGTATGGGAATAACCGGCGCGGAGAGGAAGGGTATTTTATTGTCTGAGTTGAGTTTATCGTATTTGGGTCTGAAATTCAGGAGGGGGCGTATATTTAAGTGGTTTAAAGAGTCCTCAGCGCTCATTTGAAAGGCAGAAGGACCGGAGGACGAGATCTAAACAGTAAGTCCTGCCTGAGAAACGAGTGAAATCATGCTCCCACTAATGTCAGTGGCAAACCCTCCACCGTTCCCTGGCAGGGGTTTCCGACTTCACACTGTCAGTTGATGCGGAACCTGTCAGACAGAAAACAATTGCCTTTCCTAGCCTGTGTTTTTTGTACGTTTGTGCTACAAACAGCGACAAAAGGCAGCACGCAGCAGCGTGAACCACGAGGAGACCTCTTTGTTGCATGGTTCTGTGTTTCTGTTCCACCTGACATGATTGAGGGAGAGAATAAATGCAAACCCCACATTGCACAAAGCGTACCCGAATATCCCGGGAAACACGTTTTCAGATCGGGACAAAAGAGACAAGTTATCGCTTTGCAGGTTTTTCAGCTTTAGTCAACCAAACTCCCATGCCTTCAGGCCACGGAGGGGGAAAGCGGGACATCCAGGACTGTTCTGCTGTGATTTCCTACTGATTCACCCAGAAAGCGCCAACCCAGACCCATGAGCAGACAGAGGCTGCCCAGGAGGTATTTCCTCAGCCCTTTGGAAGACACCAGCTCTATTAAAAAGCTGATTTACCAAGAAATCGGCTGGCAGCCAGCACAGGGCTTGGTGCACAGGTCTCCCAGAGAGCGACTTCTCCTCACAAGCGGGTCTGTGCTGCATGAGCAGCCATTTCAGGGAGGGGGGTTTGGGCCTAGATACAGGAGAACTGCTTTGCAGCAACCTTACTGCTGCTGCCTGAGGTTAGAGGTTCCCAGGTACCCCCTGAGGGAGTTGAAAGCATGCAGATGTTCACTGGCCCAGGTTATCCACTCACCTTGCATAGAATCCCAGACTGGTTTTGGGTTGGAAGGGACCTTAAAGCTGATCCGGTTCCAACCCCCTGCCACGGCAGGGATGCCTTCCCCTAGAGCAGCTTGCTCCAAGCCCCATCCAACCTGGCTTTGTGCACTGCCAGGGATGGGGCAGCCACAGATTCTTTTGGCAACCCACCAATTACACACCGAGGAGCACCCAACACCTGCATCCCTGGACAACAGCATCCCAGGCCAATGTCTGTGCAGTGGATGGGAAGTACTTCCTCCGGTCTGCTGCTCGCTTAATTGCTAGTGTTGCTTTGTTACTTCTCCAGTCCTGTAATCATCATTTTGAACTTGCATAATCTCAGCCAAATGATTCTCATCCAGTCTCCCGCAGACAATAGATGGCCAATTAGTCTGCAGTAAGTATTTAGACTGAGTGAAGATAGGGAACTGGCAAACTGAAACAGTTGCCTGGCTGGTCGCACGGCCACAGTGAATCACGTAGCTGCGGGTCCTCATAGAGCCTCACAAGCTCTATAGAGGCCCATAGAAGCCCCACAGCTCCACGGAATCACCCACAGGGGCTCAGCGCTCTTAAGGACAGTGTATTTCGTGCTGCCTGTTTTCACCCTTTGCAGGTGTCGTTTCCCAGCAGTGTCATAAGGAGTGATGTAAGGAGTGATACGGTCACCGAGTGTTCCTGGAAATGGATTTCTTCTCTTGAACTCTCCTGCATTTCATCAGCTCCCTAAGAATGTGTTAGAGCCTCTGCAGGCGTCAACAGACATGGCTCAGCGCAGGAGATCACCTCAGCTATCTTGGCACGATGACTACCTTACCAGGGATCACATCTATCTTTCAGGTAGATGAACAATCTGTTCTGTGTAATACACTTCCATTTGTCGGCAGTGCAAACGTAAGAAGTGTTAAAATAATTACCTACCCATGACAAACATAACTGTAAATATCTGTATTAAAGACACTAAATCTAACCATTTTTCTCTAACTTCTTCCATAAGGTAGTAAAATAAACCAGTATGAAATGCTAAAAGGAAACTTTTCAGCTTAGTGATATTTAAGATGTATTTTTAGTTCCCGTTGCTTACTATGAAGTTGTTACAAAATGAAAAACAGTTTAATCTAATTTGCACGCAACATTAATTCCTCGGAGCAGTTTGAGACTAGTTCTAGCTCAGGCACTGAACAGTGACTTCAGGATCACAGAGGGGGGCTAAACAGTCCTTTTTTTTTCATTTCAGGAATTAAAACTTTGCTTTGTAGGAGTGCTGTGAGGCCTTTCTGTACATATGGAGAGGGACTTTTTACATGTAGGGAGAAGACAAGGGGCAATGGCTTTAAACTGATAGAGGAGAGGTTGAGATGAGATCTTAGAAAGAAGTTCTTCCCTGTGAGGGTAGTGAGACACTGGAACAGGTTGTGGACCGGGCCTGGAGCAACCTGCTCTAGTGGAAGGTGTCCCTGCCCATGGCAGGGGGGTGGAACTGGCTGAGTTTTAAGGTCTCTTCCAACCCAAACCATTCTATGTTTCTCTGATAGGAGGCTGAGCACTGACAGTAATGCAGCTGGCTTGCCCTTAGAAACAAGGTCTGTTCCAAATAATTGAGGTCAGTAATGGAGCAAAGTGTGTCTAATGAATGATGGGCACATGGAGGACACAAACGTAGTGAAACCCTACAGATGACCATGCAGCTAGACAACAGAAGATAAACATTTCTGGGAAGCAGTTTCTGGAGTATGCAGGCTTCTGAAAGTGAGAGCATGGAATGGGACCATGAAGTAGAATCCCAAAGTCCTTTATCCGAGTTACCAGCCATGGGAAAAATAGAAGAGAAAGTGATGGAGCCAGGCCTCAGTAAGCACCAAAAGACCTGTTTGGTCTGTGGAACCAGGGAATAAGTGTTATTAATCATCTAAGTTCAACACATTTTGAGAAGATAAATCTGTCCATCTCAGTTACTAACATGTCTCTAACTTTGAGGTGAAGTTTACACAATATGGTTATCTTCCTCAGATGTGCTGCTGTGTATTGTGACTACACTCCAGTGTTTCATTCTCCAAATCCTCTTGATCACCCTACCAAATAAGCTGCGGTGCCTCACTTTGTCACCGGACTGATGTGCAGCGCTTGAGAGTGGCCATGCATCTAATACAGAGGTGGACGTCTTCCCATGTTATGTGAAATAGCTTCGTGGCAGTAGCCAATATTTGAAGAAACCCCCCTAAAAACGCCATGTCCCAGGCAAAGGTCAAAGCGATGCGTGAAAAACACTCAAATACGTCCCACAAAGTCCATCAGAGGACTCATTTTTCAGGCATCTGTGTTTGTGGAAGATTGGAGCCATGGTTTATGATTCTCTGCGACAGCTTTTAGGCTTACGAGGCGTGTTGAGTCTTTAGGAAAGTCAGTGGAAAGGGCAATGTCATCTGAATGCCCTGTTTGCAGCATATTGTCTTTCAGACCAATCAATCTCTTGTTCTCGAGCAGAGCTGTCCCCAAGCAGCAGAAGGTAACACTCGAATGGACACAGTGGAAGCCTGCTTTCAGTCAGAATGATTTACTGCTGCCACAAATGGTGGGAACACCATTTTTACAACCAAGGAATCCGACGGTTGCAGTTTTGGTTCTCTGCCCATGATTATGTAAGGCAGAGAATGTTTTTGTATCCCAGCTAATGTACAGGAAACAGATCACGTATTTCTAATGTGCCAGAAATGGATAGGCAATTCAACAGCTGCGGATCCAATTCCTTCTGATTGTCAGTTTCTACTCTATCCCCAGATTGTGTTTAAGCGTTTCGAAGAGCACTGGTACCGATTTCCTCCCGGTTTAAAGGGTCCTGGCTGTGTGCTTGCTTCCCCCAGAATGTGTTTCATGAGCACAGTGATGTCTCCAAGCAAAGGCAAACAGTATATAAAGTCAGAATAAACCAGGATGACCCATTTTAGGTCATCTGCTGTAGTTTTCTGATTGCGAGAGCAATTGCTGTGCCTGTAGTGGGCCTTTTCTTGGAATGGGGCTGAACGTCGTGAGCAGGGGGAACATCACTTGTTCTCTTCAAGGAGCAACCTAGTATGGTCTGCTACACATGAAGCTCCTGCACAGGTCTCTTGAGCTGCCTCATCTTATTCTGCTGCGCTATAACAGCTTGTGACACTTTATTAACCACCCCAGATAATTTCCTTCCTTTTCGCATGGATGTAGCTTGAGACAAGAGTGTTGTGTTGGCTGAAGCAAAACCGTGGCACCAGGACCAAAACTGGAGCCCATTGCTGAGAATGAGGGACAGTGTTTCAAAAATAAGGTTGGCATTAGGCACTGGGAAGTGTCACAATCACTCCTCTGTGTGCTGCTTCTTAATGCCTGCGGTGAAGGGAGCATTAAACGTGGTCACAGAAAATACACCGGTGGGCCCGTTTGAAATCCTCTGCATAGCTGCTGCGCTCCCCCATGCTCGTGGCATGCTGAAGTGCATTAAGAGAGGATGTTCCCTTCTTACTCAGAGCACCTTTTTTCCCTTGAAATCTCTTTATCAGTGCTTTCATTCATGAAGTGCCCAGTTTTCAACATCACGGTCCGAGTATAACCAAGCGCTCCACAAGTGCTGGCCGCTTCGGAGCTGTGATTCATTTAGAATACATCGGATTTTGCGACAACGCTGTATTGCCATGCTATCACTAGTAATTATTCTACTGTATCACAATAGAGTCTCGTGTCCTTAATTGCTTGATTTTAATAGAACTGCTCAATTATAGAGTGGAAAACAGTTTCTCTTCTGTGAATGAGTGCAAAGGAGAGCAAATGAGTCAAGGCGGTTAAAAGTGACAGGATGAGGCTGATACAAGCCGTGGGTACATGCTGTGCTTTGTGGGTTTCTCTGTCCTAAGGAATAGCTGTGAATTTGATTGGTTTTCCCAAAATCCATTTCTTAAGATCTTACCACTTCTTTTTCTTGGTTTCTCCAGGTTTATCTGTCTCGTGCTGACACCTGTAATACCTCTCAAATTAATGTTTGCTGACAAATCTGTGAGCATGCTACCTAGCAGCTCCTCTTGGGAAAGTAAGGAAGAAATCAAATATAACACTATTGCAACACAGTTGGAAAAGCAGATTCCTTAGGGAGACAGGAAGGAAAAACAGAGAGGGAAAGACAAAGCGAGGAGAAGGACGCTGCATGAAATAGAAGGAGACAGAAGAATGAGAAAACTGCCTTTGATGAAGTCTGGATTTTGGGTTTGTAGTCTGCACTTCTTTCATCAGCTTCTTTGAAGCTGATTCTTGATCTGCTTGGTAGAGACAAGCAACCCCCTAAACTAGTTAATCTTCATTCATTTGTAAAGCCAAATGCTGAAACAAACTTCTTTCTTGATTTGAGGACATTGCACTTGGGGAAACGGAGCCATTTTTAACCCCATGTCCAGTAATCAGCTTCCTAGTGAAGAAAAGTCTAGTGTTATGTGGAGGGAAAGAATGGTGATGGATGGGATACTGGGAAATGCAGGTGTATAGCGGAGAACAGGAGAAGTGAATGTGGGGAGCCCTGCAGCAACCCCCTGCTCACTCCTGCTCTAGGACCTGAACCCACCCTGCACTAGGAGGAAAAGCGTAAGTCCTTCTTTGACTGTCCTCTTCAGTACCTTGTCCTGTAATCTGGCATGTGGGGAATGCTAGAAGGGATTCAAAACCAGAACTGAGGACAGAAATCCAGACTTGGGGAATCTAGCATATGCAGGGGAGGATGGGCTGTAAGCAGCTCGCTGTGAAGCATGAGGAACTCCTTAAGTGCTAATAGCTTCTAAAAAGCTAATGGCTTCACAGAGCTGGAAGAGAAGAGCGTGCTGGAAATTTTCTGAGGCAGGGGTATGCATATCCTGATAGGAAGTGGAGAGGAGGGAGAAGAGGGCAGACCCATCGTTTTCTTCTCAGGTATTTCTTGTAATCCACATAGAACCATAATTTCTGAGGATTCTCTCATCACACCGTTGATAACTTCATCTTCCAGATATTTCAATGAGTGGCGACAACCCCTTCAACATAACAATGGAGAGAACAGGTCTCCAGTCGCAGGGCTCCCTTTACTTCATTTCAGTAGTGCTGTTGTTGCAGTAGTAACTACAAGCACTTAAGGAACTTCTGAGGTCTAGAGAAAAAAAAAAGTCCCTATTGAAAACAGCACTTTGCTGAAAAGATTTGCTAACATATGGTTAAGATTGCTCACTTGCTTCCTGAAAGTTGAGCTCAGCATAATTCAAACCTCAGAGAAACCAGGAAATACAGGGGAGAATGAAGCAATATTAACTCCAAGCTTTACAGCAATGCCTTAATATGTCTGTAATAATTCACCTTTTCAGTGAGTGTCTTCCAGAGAACATAGTATGGAACTAGGTTCCAGATATCTTCTCACAGATATATGAGGCATTGACCTTCTCTTTGGAAAAGGCAGGCAGATCTTCTCTTTGGAAAAGTGGGCTGTATTTACAATGACGCTTCCTTTACATGCATACTCTGACCCAATTTCCTAGAAACAATTCCATAACAATTAAACTGTATCTTTCCCACTACTCACCAATATTTAGATATATATATATATTATTAAGACCACTGAATATTTTCCCTGCCTCACTTTGCACAAGTGCCGGTGGCTAAAACATCTGTCTCCCAGCACTGATTCAATTCACAGAGTGCAGTGATGAAAAGAGGTATGCAGCTATCTCAGGGTATATAAATACAAATATATATATATATAGGGGCCTGTGGGGCTGAGGGCCCACCTGAGAGGTGTGGCCTTCCATCTTAGTTACGGTCATAGTTTACTGAAGTCTTGTACCATTTGACAGAACAATACTCAGATCTGCCAGTTCCCTCTTCTTATTGCCAGCTCCCAGGAGGGAAAAACAAAGGTTGCATAAATGTTGCCACACTATTTCCTGGCTTCCAGAGTCTGAATTTTGCTGAAGCTGGTATTTTATAAGGGCTCAGCCGCTGCCAGGAAATCCTAACTCTGCATTAATAAAGGGGTTTTGTCAGCCAGTAACAAGGAAGGATGCTTTAAGGACCTGAAATTCACTCTTTCCTTATGGCTTGAGAAAGCATCTTTGCTATGTGTTGGTCTGTGGGGTCCAGGATGAGTTAGAAACCCTGAAGTCACTGGAGTCCTGAAGTTTCTGGTAAGGACCAGATGCATGAGGGAGAGGTAGGTGGGGTTTTTTGCTGGGGGTGTGCGGGGTGGTCTGGGTTTGAACATTTTCCTGCTGACTGGCTCAATGGGATTCACCACTGTTCTGCTGTTTTCTTTATTCCTTTCTCAGGTTCTGTTTTCAATGGCAGTCAGCAAGCACTGAGCCAAGGATGAGCAGGCTACTTGAGCAGGTACATACAAAGAAACTAGCTTTTTAAAGTGTGTGTGTAACTGTTGGAGCTGCAGGCACTGCACCAGTTTTCAGCAGAGCTCAGCTCCTATTGTTTTTGGGGGAAAAAAGGTAGTTATCCCAAAATACTCAGTGGATCTCAGTGGCACATTTTACAGCTGGATTTTCAGGAGTACCTGAGCGGGCTGCTTGTGTGGTACACGATCACCTCTTAAAACTCTGATCCCAGCTGCATCTGCATGAAAGACAGAGTGAAGCCGAAGTTTTGACCTAGGACTACAGGTAATCTAACCCTTTAGTCCACAGCCTGCCAAAACTCAGCCATGAACTCATCACTTGCTTTTTCAATTCTACATCTCTAAAATAGGATGGAAGTGCTGTGGACGTCAGTAAGGTTGATGGGATAATAGGGGTGAAGGACCAGTGGTGTCAGTGGAAACAGGACGCACACCTCACCTCCGTCATTGTATGCCACAGCTGTCTCTTAAAGGTGGCTGCAACCTTCCTGACCTTCCAGTTCCATAACCTGAAAACCCTCCTCCCAGGATGGCTGGAAAAAGCTGTGGTAATGAGGGCAAAGAAAAAATACCTTAAAGGTCAATTCAAGCAGTAAATGTTTTAAAGAATAACACGAAGGAAGGCTTTCAATTGGAAAACTGGTATTATGCCAACTTGGGAATGACAAATCACCTCAGCAGTTCACGTTTTCGTGAATATGCATGGGGTGCACTGCCACCAAATTCCCTGCTTCTTACACCCATTAAACCGTCATCAGAAAGTGGCAGTGGATGCTGCGCAATAGCAAGAGCTCAAGGAGAGAAAACGGATGTGGACTTTACCTTGTACTAATAGACTTTGAAAAGAATTCAGTGGTGGCATGAGTCAGCCCAGTTGCCTCAGCTCCTGTGATGTCTGAATTTGGTCAGTGGGTAAATCCAAACCAAGCAGGCCTTGCTTTCGAAATAGATTTTACATGGCCTCTGTGCTGTTGAGCAGTGCAAGAGAGGAACAAAAGGATTTCAGGCACAGACAACTCCAACGCTCCCCTGAGGAAGATTTCTGTGGCAACCAGTGATTAAGTGTGATTGGAACCAGGCACAATATTTCCAGAGCGCTGTTTCTTCCCATCTCAAAATGGGCTTGGTTTTCGAATTGACAAATTCCTAATTGCAATTGGACATCTTCTCACGTGTTCCAGTTTGTGCCCCATTCCTTTCCCAGCAATACGTAATATGAACGTTCACTGGAATGACTGCCAAAATGCTGGCAGTAATGGTTGTAAATCTGTTCAGTTTCAGGTGTGCGTTTCTGAATCTGAAGACAAATCTGAAGCCAATTTGTCTGTTGGCTTCAGACAAATCCCAGTTCCCGTACTGGTCATCCTGCTTCCCATTATCCGCAAAGCCAGGAGGAAATCCTGCTTCATGTTTTCAGACAGGGAACTGCACTCTGTGTTGTCCTCTAGCTGCAAAAGATAAAGAAGTTGCTGCTTCCTGTGTGTGGATCTTTAGCCTCTGACTGACCACGACAAACCCAAAGAGACAGACAGGAACTCAGAACGTATGCATTTGCAGAAATAACCGTGCATAGGAAGGACGCCAGAGGAAAGCAATATAGGCCACCCTCCCCTAAGATAGTAACGCTGCATAATTATGAACGACCTTACAGAGTACTCCAAAATCATAGGCAACTTTGACCGAGTTAATAACCTTAAGTCCCTTCCTGGCAATAGAGCTCGATGTAACATAGTTAGGTGGAAGTCAGTTTTGTGCGTCCACATGCACTGGCGCTGCATTAACACAAGGACTGCGAAATGATACCCTCACTGATTTATTTCTCTTGCTGACACAGTGATTCGGTAACTTGTTACGTTGTGCATTTCTCAAATGGTGATCTGCAGTAACCAAACCCCTGCAATCTCATTTGCATCGCCTGTACAAACATGGACTCATGCCGCAGACAGCTCCGCTCCCGGGTTAGAGGACTGATGCCACCATCCTTTCAAAGGAGGATGGAAAAGAGTTAAATGCAAAAAGCACTAGCAGAACCACAAGAGGAGTGCTTACGCTAATGGAAGCTTTTATGCAAGTGCCCTGCTACCTGTCTGACTGACTGCAGGATGCCAGCCTTTGTGCTCTGCTGGGGTGTGCCTAGGAACACGTTAATGGGAAGTGGCCTGGTTTTTAAAGAGCCATCATAATGAGGGAGTATTCTGTTCAAAAACAAAACCAAACCGAACGTGACCATGGTACAAAATATCCATGCTAACGGAACAAAGCATTTCCAGATGTGACTCTGTATGTGTGCCTTTTCCCTACACGTGCATAGCAAGCTCTTTTTTTTCAAGAATCATGTTTTTCTACCATATTGTTTCTATTAAGAACCTGGAGAGGTTTATGCCTCCTCTAAATCTGTGCTCTGGGGTCATAATTTCCTAAGTGCCATCTTAGTTTGGTTACATTAAAATTGTCGCCCTCCTGATTGTGAAGGAAAGGTGAACTGTAAAGCTGTAAACACTAGAGGCACTTTCAGCAGGTATAGGGATGGAAGTTGGGCTCTGGCTCTCAGTTGCTGATTGTTTGGGTTAGCAGTACTATTGGCCTTAAGAGTAGAAGGCTTAAAAAAATTGGCTGAATGCTCATATAAGGGTTTGAGCAGGATATTTTCTTTTATTCTTCCTTCCCCATTCCCTATCCTAGTACCAAATTACATATATTGCTTCAGATTTACCAACATTTCCCAATCTGGATTAATTTACATTTGGAGAGAGGGTGTGAATTAAACTGTTATAAAAGGCTTAGATGCAGTGCCAACTTGTTACTATGCTCTTTCAAGCATCAAATGCTTTTTCTATTAAGGAAGCTCTCAAAGAATTTCTCGCATCTGGAAATCTCTCTCGTTGCGCAGCTTATTTATCAAATGCAAAAGAAAACATCCACAAAGGTACTCATAACAGTACAACTCTTGGAGACCTTGCTGCAGTTGGAGGCCTTGTATTATGGCTTACAGTAAGATAAGGGTGGTGAGGCACTGGAATGTGTTGCCCAGGGAAGCTGTGAATGCTCCATCGCTGGCGGCGTTCAAGGCTGGGTTGGACAGAGCCTTGGGTGGCATGGTTTAGTGGGAGGTGCCCCTGTCCATGGCAAGGGGGTTGGAACGGGATGTTCTTAAGGTCCTTTCCAACCCTGACTATTCTATGATTCTATGTTGCCTTCTTCGAGGAGGTTTCAATGTAAGAAAAATCTGTCTGGCACAGGGATGCAGAATGCAAAAGGAGAATAAGAGCCAACGAGGAGAAAAGCAAAGGACAGAAGAGTGCACACCAAACTTAATAGCTGATGCAGTCAGAACTCACAGCCTGCCACCTGAATTGTGCCTAACAGTCCAAAGTGAGACGATGATGGGCCTGACACCACTTCTTAATCCATTAAATACTGCAAGGATGACTTCAGCTTCCATGTTACGTTTTACATGACACCTGGTAGACAGCTCTACCTAGGAGAGAATACGAAGCCTTTCCTTGTTTTCTGCTGGGTTTCTCCTTGAATTTTCTCATATATCAAGCATCTACAGACATACGATTCCTTTTTTTGCCAAGGGATATGATGTAATTGTTGGTTGCAAACCTCACACTCAAACACGTTCTAATTAAAACACTAAAGCATTGGATGAGGCTGATTCAAATTTGGCTACGTAAAGGATGGTCTCATTCTTGCTATTATTGATACTTGTATCAGAGCCATGTCAGTCGCTAAGGATTTTGCCAGCAAGTTGTATTCAAGGCCCATTTTTAAGTTCTTCCTGCCAGCATTCACAGAAATCTATGCCCTATATATTATCTTAATCAATCAGTCTCTGCCGGTTTTTATAGGCTCTGTAAAAATTACTCAGTGATCACAGATTTCCCAGTGATTGCAATTTCCATCCTGAAGCATTATTGGCCAACACATCCCGACACTTTAGTATATTCATCTACTCGTGATCTTTAGCCTGCCCTAACCTTCAGCTCAGTGCACCAGGATAAGCACACTCCTCCAAGCTAGAGAATACAGGAAGGAGCTTAGAGGCAAGATCTTTAGTTTCTCTCCAATGGGCCTGCAGAAGCAGAAGGGGCTCAGAACTTTGAGGGTAATTGTTGGTGATTTATTTTTCTCCTTTATTCACCCCTCCCAATCGACAGCTACAAGAGCCTTGAAAGTCCTGCATTCCTCCTTTACCACATTTCTTTTGTCATTCTCTCTTTGCCAGATTTCTTCTGTCCTTCAGGGGTATGTGATTGGTATTGTGGGGTAGCTACAGAGTACAACCCATCTCCCACATCACCAATACCAGCGTCAGTGAGCCTAAATGCTATCAGCAAAGAGCCTAGTCTTTCTTCCCACCACTTCAATAACTTTCCTGCTTTTCTCGCTGACTCTCTGCTGTGTGGGGACAGAGTCATGTATATGCATCAGCTTATAACTCATCAAATGTGGCTAATAGTTTTATGGTGCTCAATGCATGCAATAGATAAACGTGAACTGATGTGAACTGAAACGTAAGGAAATCACCAGGCAGCAGGTTTTAAATGAACAGAAAACAATTGCCTTAATATGGTGCTTAATACTGTTGTGGGATTCATAGCCATCAGTTGTTGTGGCAGCAAAAATGGGCTTTAAAAAGGTTGGAAGGATTTGTGGAGGATGATTCCATCTTTGCCTATTAAATATGATGATCCAAACGCATCCTCTGACTCAGGAAACAGCACAACTTTGCCAAAAGGTGCCACAGTGTTCTAGGAGAAACACTCTTCAGAGAGAAGCATTCTTTGAGCACCGACCTTGGCCCCTGTTGATGACAGGATGTTGAGCTAGCTGAACTTTGGTACGGAATAAACGCTCTTATATTTTTCCTTAAAGGTCTGTATTTAGCTAATAAATCTGTTATGGTGAGTAATTGTGTGTCATACAGGGGCTCATCTATAAGGACTTGTACAGTTCTGCTGAATTTACTACTCGTAACCAATAGAATATTGCTGAACCATATGCAATTAAATCTATATATGGTTCTAATAACTGGGGGGTTACCTAGTATGCAGACAGTACCCATTCCTCTCTGCCATGGATCATGAAATAAAAATGGAAACTCATAAACAATAAGGATCTGTACACACTGTGCTTGCAATGCTTCTGAGGCTGCAGTATGGAATGCAGGCTACAGAGAGAGAGAAAACACTGGTGTGCTGCTGCACCTCCTGACGTAACTCACAACAGCACTGGCTATTCTCATTGCCATAAAACAGTCACTGGAAAACAAAATCCTACTTTATCCGGTGATTGCATATCCTATGCAGCCACACTGCAGCTGAGGTGAGGCTCATGCGGTCAGTTTGGAAAGAGAGCCTCAAACACCAGCTCCTCTGGGCAAGAGACTGTGTTCACTCCTGCTCAGCCTGGCAGGCTCAGAGCTCTCCTGGAACACGGAGGTTAAATTTCCCACTCCAAACAGTCCCACTCGAGAGACTGCCCTGAAGCTGTTGACATGGAAAGGATTTGATTAGAATGTGATTTCCATGGTACATTGCAATATTTGGTGTAACAGACGACCACCACAACATATGCTTTGTAATTCATGGTCCAGGTTTGCTTAGTCAACTTTTCAGACGATCCCTAAGTACAGAAAGGGCCCAGAGGCGGAGGAGAGGCTTTGCTGCGCAGGTTTGAATGTCATAAATGCACAGTTACGGCTTAGTAATTGTATCACAGTTGACAGATGCTGCAGCAGTCACATGATTAGAACATAACCTCATCTTTCAGCTTGCTCCCCTCCTCCCCCTGCGATGGGGGCAGTGCTGGCACTAAATAAGCAGAAGGCATTTCCAGAAGGCTAGGTTGTAAGTTGCTTAAAGGAGAAGCCTGAATTTGGGCACACAGATATACTTTGCATGGACTATTAAGCAGCTGCTCAACAGCAGCAGTGAAGCAAAACTCTCTTTTTCCACATGGGAAGCACACGACGGTTGCTATTAGAGTAAAAATACTGAATCCCAAGTTGTATGGGCTCAGATCATCCCTTCCCAAGGAGAAGTCTGCAGGAGGGAAGACATGCCTCCATGGCCCTTTCACAGCATTACCCTGCAGACAGTGGGGCTGCTGCACGCTCAGATGTCCTCCAGGGATCTATGGGAGGATGCTGCAGCAACGAGGAGGTCTTCTCTGCCCTGCCACTGCCCCAGAAGTGACTCTGGATGCTCTGGCAGGGTGATTTCACAGGAGGATGGAACAGCCTGGAATCATACATCATTTTCTGGAGATTTTCCAGGGGTACTGCGTGTCCTCCTAAGCCTGTCCGCTCCTTTATGAATAGGTTTTGGATCATGCACGTGCCAGGAGGGTCCTGGGAGGCAGGCATGGGATGGTGCTCTCTCAACAGCTGAACACCTTTTTGGCCTGCAGGGGAACCTCACAGTGGAAATAAAGGTGCCCCATGGGGATCATTTCCTATCACAGCAGCATTACACGAGGGACCGAAGCTGAGGCTGGCTGGGAGTTAAGAGTCCGAAAGTAAAATCTCAGCTTTGGCACTGACCCCCACAGCAAGTTATGCCGTGCATGAAATGACAATAGCAGTTACTTGCTGAGTTATGCTAATGGAAAGTGTTCTAAGAGGGAAGAGGTTTTTGTATTATGTAGTTTTCTCAGTAATGCATCTGCAATTTGCAGCTATTCATAGACTCCAGACCTGAAACTTATCAATACAGCTTCAGTGCTGTTCAAAAGGTAAAACTGAAGAATTTTCTGCACACCTCTAAATCTTCTTTTCTCTTAACTGACGCTGTTTATCTCCTCTTTGGATGGAAATGTGGCGCAGTTATTCTAATCCACCAATTGCAGTGGTAACGCTTTGCAGCAGTAAGATCCCAGTTACCCTCGTGAACGCTGACAGCGTATCAGAACAGGATGGGATTTCTCTGCTTCCGATACACAAGGATTGCAGTTGCGCTTGGGTTTCAGCACTAGGGAAGCCCTCTCTTGGAAAGCTCTGTCTGGTTACAACATCCATTGCTTTGATTATCCCAGCTGAAGCGTAAGCATTCCCAAAAAAGCCAGCAGCTCAGTGGCCTGCTGCCTGTGCCCTGCTTTGTCACTGACCTGTTACATGACTTTGCTAAAGACCTTCATGAGATTATTTCGTTTCTTAAATGAAATAAAATGAAAACTGAAAATCTGGGGACAAGAAGAGCTCTGTGTGTAGGAGTTAGGTGTTTTCTTGACCACAAGCAAGGGTCTTCTGGTCCTTTGGTGGACGGCTGCATGGCTGCATCCCCAGCAAGCACAGTGCCTCTCCTCCATGGCACTTGAGACCACTCCGAGGGGTTCAGGCTCTGCGGAGCTGCAGATCACCGCAGTGTTTTAGCTTTGCTTGCTTTGTCCTTTCCTCCTTCCTAAGCTTCTAAAGAAGAAAACCAGCTTGTTTCTTGCTGTGTCCTGTGTCGGGTCCATGACTGACAGACACTGCTGGAAAGGCACTGGGCACAAGGGCAGGTGGGAGGCCGCGTTTGGCCTTGAGTTTTGCCTCGGAACCCGAAAAGCAGCTGCAGCCACTAAATGCGTGCACCCCAAGGAGCTGCCCCTGCGGCGGGGCCCACACAGCCCTCACCACAGCCATGGCGCTGCCTGCCCTTGCCCGCTCGGAGACCCAGGCTTTCACGTCCGAGGCTCTCCCCGCCAGCACTTCCCATCGGGAGGCCTTGCCGAGGCACAGTTAAAATGAGCAGGCCTGGCAACACCACAGCCCGGCTCCCGCTGCCTCCGGTGCGGCCCTGCAGCGGCAGCCATGTTGGGGGCCGCTGGCACGGCGCCATCTTGTCATCCCCAGAGGCTGATGCCAGGAGATGGCGGGAGGGACAGGGTGTTCCGACGAGCCCCGGCTCCTTCCCAGCGTATTGGAATGCACCTTCCCAATGGCAACCACACCAGCAGCAAAGGGCTGCGGCACACACTGAGACACGCCAGTTGCTGAACAGGTAAAACAGCATGGGGATAAACAGCATAGAATGGTTTGGGTTGGAAGGGACCTTAAAGCTCATCCAGTTCCAACCCCCTGCCACAGGCAGGGACACCTTCCACTAGAGCAGGTTGCTCCAAGCCCTGGCCAGCCTGGCCTTGAACACTGCCAGGGATGGGGCAGCCACAGCTGCTCTGGGCTTTATTCCTGTTCAGGGTGAGCTTCCACCTAACTCCTGAGCACGCATGGCTGAAAATGTAGCTCCCAGCATTCCACCAGGATCTAAAATGCTCAGGCACCTTTTGTCACCTAGATCCTGACCTGTTATAACGTGTTTTCTGGTAAAATGCTGAATCGCAACTGGGTATTTGGGACAAATAACCTGTTGACCAGCTCCATCGTTCCTCACGTGGTGGCAGTGGTCAGCGGTGACCCCCGAGGCTGCTTGCGAAAGCTGATTTGAATCACCCCTGTTTGAATGCGCCTCTCCTCTCCCAGGCTACACCACCAGGCAGCAGGCACAGAGCAGCCCAGGTAACACTGGAGACAAAGCTCCCACACCTGAGGGCTTACACAGCCCTTGGAGCCAGATTTGAACTGAATGAGATAGGGCGGGAGGAGGGTGGATAGCAAAGTGGGATCAGTCTCGGTTGCAGGTATTGAACTGTTTGACACAGCATCATCCTTTGGGGAGTCTCACTTTATCCGCCTTCCTGCTGAGACTCCTGACGGAATGTTACTTAGGAGTTTTTGCAACCCGCTGTCCTGTATCACTGAATGAAAAGCCTCATGAGCACTGAGCAGAACATCTGCTAGGTTTCTACAGGTTTATGTTGTACGTTGAAGTACCTGTAAACATTTGAAAATCCAGGTCTTAGTGTTTAGCTCTTTTATTTCCCCTTAATTTTCTTAGCACCGTTAAATTATGTAGTTATCAAATTATTGTTATTTAGCAGATTACTGTTAGGGTGAAAGGATCAAACAATCTCACACATACTCTCTTGCATTCACTCGACACTTTTAACTTAAAAGTAGTTAAAAATCACTTTTAGGAGGCTCTCTGTGAACCCCACCTAAACCACAAACATTCGGGAGTGAAGAAAGCTTAATATTGCAGGTTTCCAGTAAGCCTACATGACTTGAGTGCAGACCATCCATGGTTTGTATGACTTACACACCAGACATCCCCCCACCAGTCTAGGTGAGGAGCTTAATTCATTGGGGAAGGGCTTCATAACATGCCCCCCTTACAAATGTTACATGTCACTGTAACTGAAATCTTATTCTGGGGGCAGATTAAATGACAGAATCGTAGACAGTTTGTCTAGGGCTTAACAATTTTCTCTTTTGAGAAGAGAACTGGGAATTAAATTAAGCTTCTAAACTCTGCTTTTCTGTTCACAATCTGCTTAATCAAAGCAGGAGATCCTCCTGAACATGTCAATGCCCAAGTTGCTGGTAGGAGTCCCTGATACATTTCTCTTTTAAATTTAGCTCAACCCAGAATAGTAACTCTTACATAACATATACACAGCAAATATGGGAGTTGCTATAATTTCAGTGAGAGACTGCAGATTTCCTGCCTTGCAGGATAACTAAAGCAGACAGCATTGGAGTCATGCCTCCTACAAAAACACTGGAGCAAACAAGCTTATTCTTACAAAGCAAAGGATAATGTTTCTGTTAGGTTTCAGAAGATAGTTGACAACCAAATGGACTGTGACGGATCCTAGCTCCTCTCATGTGTCTGTGAGTGGCACTGTGGCCTCTGTTTACCTCCGAACATACAGGTGTGCTAGACTCCATGTTCCTGAGGATAAAGAGGGACAGCAAGGCAAGAATTTGCATTCCATTGAGGACAGGACATTGGCACTACTCAGGAAGAAGAGTTCTTAGACAAATGTGATCTCTGCTTATCCACAGCTATCAGTAGAGCACATACTCATCCGTGCAGCCTGCGCCACTGCTTCGAGACCTTCAAGGAGTAAAGAACAGGAATTAGACCTTTCTGGTGTAGTATGTTTGGCAAGGGATCTGGCAGAAGAAATTAAATAGATCTTCCTTAATCCATTTTCACACACACACCTTCTGTTTTCCCACCTTCTGTTTTCCATAGCTTGACGCTTCTCATAATGGTGAACTGCAGAGCAATTGCAAAGCCCCAACGTTATATTTGTCCGTCACAACTGGCGCTCAATCCCTGGCATGTTTTAGGAGTGAATCTGTGATGTGTTGTGTCCTCTAAGTGCTCTCTCTTTCAGGCTGACAGCCTTTGAGGGCTGTAACTTACTGAGTTGGGTAGGAGTCAACTGTTCTGGCAAGCAGGACGCCACAGTACTGCAGCCTCCCAGAGTCACTGTTACACCAGAGGAAGCAGAAAGGACCTTCACTGTGCCTAGTCAGATGGCAGTGGGCATGTGGACTCCTGGACAGGATTTCATTTCACTGGGGTCCCCAGATACAGTATCTCAGAACTGCTGGCACCTTGCACACAGAGTACAGGCTGGAGAGTATTTGTCCCTCTGTCATTTGATGAGATTATTTATGCCGAGGAATTTGCTTAGCTAAGAAACCTGGGTGGAAACAAAAAAAACATCAAACAATTACCCCCACACTCAGAGGCTGATGGAGATCAGTCATACTGACCTACAGTCCCTGCCATTTTCTGCATTGCTCTAACAATAAGAAACCTACCAGGAAAAGCATTAAAGCATTATTAGATTAGCTTTGATTTTGCAGTCCCCTTGGGAATTTTTGATCTGGTAAGAAGCATCCCCTCTGCTGATTTGGTAACATACCCTGCTCTTGTAGGTGTAAATGATGATGTAGACAAGGCAGTGGGGTCTCAGAACTGGTTCATTACCCAGAGGAAAAGTATCAGTTTCATTAGAAGGGTGGTATTGTACCAGTTTAACTGCGTGTCCCTTTAAACCTTGCTTATCCTGGAGGTTTCTCCCAGACTAGTACAGAGTATGTACAAACACAGACAGTTTCACTGGCTGAACTAAAGTGGTGTGATGTGCTGTATTTGTAGCTAAATCGTTAAAACCCCTCAAAAAACATTTCCATGTGGCATTTATCTGCCCCTTAGACCCACAGCAATGCACTGACCCGGCTTTCTTATCTCTGTTAGGAACTAATTTGTGATTATTTTCTGCTTTGATATAAAAGCTTGGGGATTGAACATGGTGTAGTGTCTTTCTTCCTGCTTGCTTCCCTGCAGGCCCTAGGTTTTCTGGACCCACAGAAGTAGAGGGTAGTAGTAGCAATGCCAGGCATTGCTATTCATAGCCATGAAGGTACTCTTCCTGCCCCTACAGAATCCCAGGAGTCACAGCCATCCACAGCTCCTAGATTCTCTGCATTTATTCAGTGTCACGATTCAGAGGAGCCTGCCTTTTTGTAGGCAATAGAGTGGCAATAAATCCCAGAGTAAGAGGGGGAGGAAGATTCCAAAAATTAGAAGTGAGATATCTAGCCTATTATGGGTGTATGAAGGTCTTGATACAGTTCAAGAAGGTCTTGATGCTGCTGTGCTACAGCATGTTTTTAAGGATAATTGGGTATTGGGTGTACTGAATTCCCAGTCATTCGTAGCCTCTATGATGAAAAAAGATGCGTTACGAGAAGTCTCACTCCTTTTCAGAGAAGATCTATGGGCTTTAAATAGGAATTCCTGGGTTACATTATTTGGTCAGTCCTTTGGAAGAAGTCAGACTGGAAGATCATAATTGATATAGCTCAATTTAAACTCCCTGAGACACAAATTTATTTCATTAACAACAACAGAGTAACAGTGCTAGTGACCTTACTGGCAGTTTAACCTGTGTGTGTCCAGAGAAGACTGCTGTACATCTGTTGGTGTGCAGGCTCCAGCAGAAACTCCAGCATGCCAGGCTTCTGCAGTCTGGGTCATATTGTAGAAGACTGTAGAAAGCCAGTGATTTAAGATATAAATCAGCAATAAACTGTATAATCCCAATGTAGAAGTTTAATTTAAAATAGAGAGAACTTGATTAAAAGGGTTAGATTAGAAGCAAGATTTATAAACAGTCATGTGGAGGACATTTAAATAATACAAATACCTTTTATGAAACAGCATCAGATTTCAATAAATATTTAAATCAAATACTTGGATTGAGAGTTTTGCCAAATAACCCTCAGAGAAATCTTGGAGAGTTTAATCAGGTTCTTTCTGGTGCTATAAATCTGTCCTTAGAAACACTTTCAGTTCTCTTACATGTCTTGAACAGGGGCCAGATAAACACCATGGAGTACCCCTGCTGGGTTAAGGTCACCTTTAAGCAGCAAGACATCACAGTGCTCTACTTAGCAGCATCAGAACAGGACTTAAATGAAGCATAAATCTTGTGCTCTCCAGGAGTTATTTTCACCCTCTCCGTATGAGAAGAAAAACAAGTAGTTCCTTTAATCCTGTGTGGCTTCTGTATTAAAATAAGCCTTGATACTAATCCCTGGCTATCTGGATTTAAACTGACATATATCCTGCAGCTTCAAATACCAGAACATCTGAGTTACCAATGTGCCTTTAAACCCAGAGTGTTTATGTGCTTAATCACACCAAAGGACAGAAAAGTCACTATCTTCTCAGTGTTTCCTTAATACTGCAGTGGGTTCCTTCAAAACCCTTAGCAGTTCTCCTCACATTATTTCCTTTTACTGCAGTGTTTGTGCTGTTCCCCGTTCTGATGTGAAAAAACATGATGAGCAAGGTAAATGTCACAAAACAACACATCAAGGCTGATAGCAACTTGCATAACTTCAGTTATACAACTTAGAAACTGGAGTTTGCACTTGAATGTCACAAAAGGCAGGTGGCTTCACTTGTATATGAGCAGATTTTCTCCCCAGTGGAAATACACAGATTCCTAGGGCCTGATCCTAATACAGTTGTCAAGCTTGACCAAAAAGAAATATCAGTAAATGATAAAGCATCCATGTTTCTGGTTTATAAATATTTATGTGATGGTAATGTGTCAGAACAATGCTCTGTAGTGGTAACTTCAGCAATGACTTTTCCTGTATGTACTGTGGACATTAAATCACATAACTAAGCCGCCGGCTTGTACCTCCTAGTGTCCCTGAAAGTGCAGAGGAACTGCATAAGATGCTGCTGCTCTGTTTAAGTGTAAATGACCAAACTAAGCTTTGCCTTCTATACTATAAAGGTAACAGGGTGAATGCTAAACAAGGCCAGAGCCACTACCACACCGTGACTTGTGGCTGCCAAAAACTGGTGCTGCCAGATGCATTCATTACATGAAGTCCATGCTTTATAGGTCACACAGAGAAACTTCACTGGAATAAACCAGTGAGGAAGAGAAGAGAACAGAGCTGAAGCTGCTGAAGGGACAACCAAAGGTCAAGGACTAGTGGCCATAAAGAACAGAAGTGGTACCAAGACCTTGACAAGGACCAGGAGTTCCTCAGCCAGGCAGTGCTTAAAGTATTTATCAGCTCCTTTTTTAGGCATCACAGGAGGCTTCAGCTGTGCATTCTTTAGTTACAGGAAAATAAATATTAACTATGTGGGAGATGATGTCCCTGCTCCATGCATTGTCACAAGAGGAAGATGATGATCCTGGAATTTCAAAAGCTGTTGCATGTATTCTTAGACTGAGGTGGAAATACTTTCTTGAAAAGAAAGATGTACATTTCTTCCAAAGCTCTGTTTGGAAACTTCCATTTTTTCTGTTTGCAATCCAAGGAATTTTGCTTTTGGAATACTAGAAACCTTTCAAGGGTTCAAAACAAAGCATGTTTAGAGAAAACATTCTTGTCAGAAGGGAGAGGTTTTTTACCAGAAGATGTTTCTCTGCATCTAATTCTTGCATTAGTGGCTGGCAGCGATTGAGAGCCACAAAGCAGCCAAATTTCTGTCCTTGCCAAAACTGTAGCAAGAAACTCTGCACTCGAGAAGGTAGAAATCTGCACTGCCAGGAAACAAACAATACGGGAAAATCAAAGGCAATCTGTTATTGTATCAATTGTAAGAGTGTCTATTTCTCAGACACCTTAGCTGATGAAGTGTCCAGTGAATATCTATATGTAAGATGGAAAGTGACTGATCTCTAAGATTACACTTCTACACCTCACGAATTTCTGGTTAGATACTCATATAAGATTTACTTCTGCTTATTATTAACTGATTATTTGATCCAGTTGCCTGGCAATAAAAGAAGTTTATCAACACCAGATATTCTATGTGTAAATGGTCTCGTCAGCACTGCATTTTTATGGAGGGTGCAGAGAAGTGTGAAAGCAGATGGAGCACTCACACTTTCAGGCTTTCTTCTTTAAATCTTCTCTTAAAAAGTAAGTGTTTTAACTGCAGCATTTGACCGTTTGGCTCTTCAGCATCTCCTGAAATTGTCCCAAACTTACAGCCTCCTGATCCAGCACTGTCACTATTTAAGCCCTTCTGATCGAACAGTTATTACTAAGAAAAGAACCAAATTTGTGTTTCTAAGTATAACGCAGAGCTAGCGAGAAAACAGTGGCTTTAACCACAGTGTGTGCCTTTGGGAGCAGCAGTCTGTTTGCCAACATTTGTGGAATTGCTCCAGTTTCATCCCTGTGAAAAATGACAGCCAGCCCAGTGAGCACTTCTCCTGACAGTGAAGAGATTTATGTCCCTTACCCTAAAGTCTGAAGCAAGTTGAGGTAAAGAGCATAAGTTTTAGAAGTTATATGCAGTTTGTGAATGTACCCACAAAGGGAAACTGGGTATTTTTGGCCAACTATGACTCAAGATTTAATGAACCACCTTATTTCATGCAGAAGTGATCACCTCTCTGTTATGATTCTAAGGCTCCACACAGTGCTGCAGAGGTGAGACAGAAGAAGGGAACCAAGCAAAAAATAAGCCATAAAGATTATCTATTAAACCAAAAGCATAGACTTTCTCAATGTCTATTCTTTTCTTGACAATCTCTCATACAAAGGTAGGACTTCAGACTTAGTGCCTCCCTGAGAAAGTTGCGACTTGCACAGTGAGAATTGCTATTGTTATCACACGTTCCACAATATTCAGTTCTAAAAAGGGCAGCTGCATAAAACCCACTGCACAACTTTTGTTTCTTATTCCTCTCCCTTATGCAGGATGCTACTCAAAGAACAGTGTATGCACCAAAACTGTATTCAAGACTACACACACACAACATTTTTAGTGCTACAAAATCCCTTGTTTCCCCACCTTCACTAAGCCCAAGTATTCAAAAATCATGACTCGGTTTTCAAAATCACAACTGGCTTAAAACTCATGGATTTTTTCCTTTTAAGTAAATAATAGCCTTAGAACTCTTTAAGTTGTCACCTGGTTTCAAGAGCCTTAGAGCTCTTCAAAGCATCATCTGGTTTCTGAGCTTCATGTCTTGTTCTGGAGTTTTCGGAATAATGAGATCTGGAAACTTGAAAATTAAGTCTTTTGTTATGCAATCACATGGCTTAGTGGCTGTGATTTGCAATAAAACCTTTTAGAGCCAGCAGTACTGCTTCTGATGTGTATATCCAGATTTCACAGTGAAAAAGAATGAAAGAAACCGGGCTTCCCTAGCCTAATGCTGAAGAGGGAGATAACCAATCATGCTCAGTTACCCAGTTCCTGCATTTCAGGCTGGAGGGGGATGACTGCAGGCAGAGAAGCAATATTAGCTGAAGATACCTTTGGATTCATGCTCAGGAGCCCTGCAGGGGCCGCAACAACTCTAATTGTGAGCCAGAGCTAACCCAGGGCCAGTGTAATTTGTGCTGTGACTCTTGAGGTCCCGTGAAACAGACTATGGTTTGCGCCTACCAGCTGTGCTTCTGATCCTCCCTGTATGCTGCAGCCGGGAGAAAAGCCAGTGTGGAGCTTCTGAACTAGCTCTTCAGAGAGCAGGGGAGGCCCTGGAGCAGAAGGTACTCTCAGCAGATCACTTATTCAGCGTGCTGATGCCAGAACAGATTTCAAGGCAGGAAATACCCAAACAACATTTGCAGTGTGCTTAGATAAGCTGGTTGAAATGTGCCAATTCTGCATTTTCTTTTTTAATATATATTTTCTAATGCAAGTTTCGTTTTGAAATGGAAATAGGAAAAAAAAAGGCTTCCTGAAAGCCAGAAAATTCTTATAAGTGATTATCATAATCCTGTGATTATGATAAGTGATAAAATTATGATAAAAGTTATGAAAAATATTATAAAAGAAATTATGATAAAACATTGCTGAAAAAAAAACATTTTATTTTCAATTTTGCACACAAGAGCTCAAATTCTGTAGCCCGTAATATCGATATTTCACATACCCGCACATATGGACAAAATCTATAGTTCAAGTGACTATCTTTTGTTTAAAAGATTGTAATGAATCCAAAACATACTGATATTTTACTGCATGTTGAGATAAATGAGCTTTGAATCAGGATCTGGTTTAGAAATGAACAGATTTGGACAACACATTTAAATGACTTGATGAAGGTTTATAGAAGGAGCCTGTGGTGCTTTTAAGAGTGAAGCCTCAGAGCCCTTTCTTACACCCCAGTCTTCACCATTTGCTGCTGCTGTGAGGCAACTGCAGAAAAACACCCTACCTTTGGACTCCACACAAGGTTTGGGTTTGCTGCTTTAAAGCAACAGGAGGTGCTGAGTCATTCTGGCCTGGTGTCAGAGCATTGGTGCAGGGCAGCAGTATCTAAGGCACAGGTTAGCCCCCAGACTTTTGAACGTTCCTGGAAGAGCATGTGTTTCCCCTGGGAAGGTGTTAATGTCTTCCCATGCAGGTAGGGGTGCCATTAACAGTGGCATGTGATAAAAGAGTTTCAGCAAAATAATTACTTTAATGGTGATGGCTAATTTTAGGTTTTCTGGCTAATTTTAGGTTTTCTGATCTTTATCCTGATACATGTTCCCTGCCTTACAGGTACACTTTCTGATACAAGAGCATGCCAGTGAATAATGCCACCAAGCTCTCCCACAGCACAAGTATGAGCTCTCTGCAAGCATCACAGCTCTGCTTAGACAAAACTGAATTTCAGCTTGTGATTTTGCATCAAAGGTCACAGGGAGGTATGTAAGCACTAATGACAGTGCAATACCATGTTAAGGTAATGATTTTGAAACTTTGGCTTAGATAAATTGTCTGTGGACAAGTACAGGAGCCAGTGGAATAAGCAAAATCAAAGCTCAGGTACTGCAGTTCTGAGGCCAGTCTACTATCCACCTAAACAAATTTGACATCCAGTAGTTATGACAGGGAGTAAATAGAAAGGTTGAGGTGATGTACGTCAGTTCTCTTTTTAAACCTCATTTTAAGGTCAGAAGAAGACTATCCTGTATTAATCAACCATATTTTAGGAAGGACTAAAAAGACCATAGATTCTAAATTGCTCAAATGCATCAGTTATTCATTGCTTGCTAATATCCTTTCACAGACTAAGAGGTATGTGCTGAGTCATTATTATGCTTACTGGTATCTTCAATCTCTAAAGAGTAAGTTCCGTGTACACACACATATACACAAGTAACACTTTATCCCTTTTTATCCAAGAGTGAGATCAGGCTTTTTGTTTTCCTGGTAACACATATATCTCCTATGCAATGCTGATAAAAATTAAAAATCTTTTTTTTTGCACTTTGTAGGCATTGCCTCCAACACTCACTCCAATGTCCACAATGAAAAACTGGTGATCCATGTTTGAGTAAGAGAGTCCCTGTCATTAATTGAAGCCACAATGATGCACACAGCACCCCCCAATTTTGTTTTGTAGTCAACAAGTCTATTTGCTCAGCAAACTGATCTTCCTCTGCTTTATTAAAACCACACAGGCTCAGTGATTCAATTTGTGTTCATTCTTATTATCCGATTGGATAGCTACAGTAACTCCGCATCACTCCTGGGGATTGGGATTGCTTAAGACTTGTCTAAACCAGTGGCTGTAAATGAAGCTAATGATCTAACTTTCCCTTTTAAACTATTTAAATATGAATTGCTTTGATAACTCTAACAAACACATGAAAATTGAATCCTGGAGGTCACTCAAGACCGTATGGTCTAAGTTTCCAGAAACACTCAGTGTAGGAAATTTTGCAACACTATTAACAGCAAATGTCAACACCAGACCTTACAGGAGGGGAGGCTGATTTGGTTGTAAAATCAAATCCTGAATCACATGTCGCTTATTCACAGATGCGCTCTCACAGCCATGTACCAGCACCAGAATACGTGCATACAAGCAACCTGCTGAGCAGTCAGGCACTGGGAGGTGTGTGCAAGATTTCAAGCAGTCTGTCCAGTGCGCTGGCACCAAAACCCGTGTTGAGGCAGTCTGGCCAGCATTCCTTGCAATGATGCAGAGAACAAGAGCATCAGCTACTGTTTCCTCATATCCGTGCCCTTTGCAGGCTGGTGACCATGTGCTGGTTTTGCATGTGCCTTTCTGTATTCTTTTGGAGCTGACAGTGATCAGGCTGTCCATCCTGTCCCACCTCTGTGAGTAATCAGGATTTACCTTCCTTTGTCTCTCAACAAGAAGTTGCATGTGTATGTGTGCCAAGTCCTGATGACTTGCTAATCTAGGTGCCATCAACACAGGCCAGTCCTATTGTCCTTTTCTGACCTTGTGTCCCTTTCAGTCCCACACCGACAATTCCCATTCATACCACTTTTAGCATTTCTGTTAGAGTTCTCTACAACAGCACCGCAACTGTAAAGAAATAATTTTCTCATGCCATTAAAATTTCTGAAGATTGAAGGTATTTCTCCATTTCATATCAGATGAAACCGCAACCCCTCCAAAGACAAAGGTTTCTTTCTTTTTTCAGATCAGCATGCTTAAACTTCCCAGACATCTGAATTTGACCCAGACGATCAAAGTTTTAGGTCACATAACTGGGTTAGAGGGAAAACAGACTGCTACAGATGATGCAGGTACAGATGCACTGAGATCTCCATTGCAATTTTAATGGGACGGAGTAAGTATGTTCCAGATAGATCTGGTAAATCTAAGCATGGTAGCAAAAGTACTCCCCTAGTTTATAAGAAAGCCTCGTTCAAGATTACATCTTGAGGCCAGAAGGTCAGATGTTCAAACATGAGTCTCAGACACCCTAGAAGACTACTCTGATAAACTATCTCGCTTTTCTCAATGCCATATATACTTTTTGATTCAAAACAGAAGTGGCTGCATAAGGAGAAGCTCCCATTGTAGAATCACCTATTGCCTATGGATTAGGATAGTCGCCTAGGGGATGGAAGACACAATTTGTCCCTTCTCTAAATCAGGCTGTTTATTCATCTCAAATTAGGTCCTTGTTATAAGACTACAGGCTTCCGGATGATTTCTGAGGATGCATAACTTGGCTTTGTCTTGTGAGACCTCATGGCTAAATAACCTGTAGAGAGAAACACACCTTTTTAATGTCTTTTAAGGATCTTTTGTTTTCCTGTGCTTCCTGTCACCTACTTTCAGCTAAGTCATGAGACTTTTAACATATTTTCAAGCATGTAGCATGTTAACTCCAATTCCTGCCTTAATAAAATATTTACCTTTCATAGCTGAAAAGAGAAAGCACCAAATCTTCTCCCTGTTTAGAGAGCCTGAGTGAGCCGATGGTTCTGGACTAACTAATGTCACCAAGAGAGAGCTAATTGTCACCAATTAACTACTTCCTATTTTAAATCGTGGTTTAACATGACCCTTACATGTCTGAAAGCATTAAGTGATCATATAGAACATGCAGATTCCATTTTTATGTCTGCCGTTGTTGGCAAATGAGCCTTATTTCTGCAGGCACCTAGAGACCTTATTGCTCTTACAAGAGAAATGCTTAGGCATAAAAACCTAAACTGCTAACTCTGACCAGTTAAAAAGCACAATTTGCATGTGTGATTAAATGAGCTTTAATTTACATTTATGAGCAATTTTATTTGGTGGCCCACAGTTTCTCTTAAAATCTAATGCCTGGCCTGGAGATAATGAAAAATCAAGCATAGCTGTACCACTTTCTGTTGTTTTGTGTTCCCTGCTCCCACCCAGCACTTATTCTGCTATCTGTAAGGAAATGCAGACAGAGTAGGTGGTTATTCACAGACACGTTGTGATAACTGTAGCATATCCCTAATGTCACACTGCTTGGAGAGTACTTTGCAAGTGGGGCTGTTGGCCAAGACTGGGTAGTTTAGAACAGTCATCCTAATACAGAAGACTGCAGATACAGGAAACGAAAGCAGAAGGAAGAAAGCCCTTGAAACTAAAACAACAAACCAAAGATCCACAATTTTTCAGATTTCTTGGGATTTTTACTGATAGCTTCAATTCTACTGATAAGGGACACATGCCTTTTAGTTTCTCTGGAAAGATTTCACTGCAGACATTCAGAGTTCTTCCATTTCTCAGTGAGAGCCATATTCCTACGCCACATCAATTTCACACCTATTTCCTTTGTGACATGGAGAATCCGCTTAGCTTCATGTTTTCCTCTCCTGCCCCTTTCCCTCCCAAGAGTAAATCTGACACAGACTGTATATGCTTTAAAACTATCTGTTTCTCCCAGAACAAGTTACCTTTTCCTTCTCCCAGCACAATGGTCAAAAGACTTCCCTTGCTCAAAGTGTCATACTTTCAGTCTCCTGAATTTTTCACATCTGTGTTTTCAAAAGCCACTTCCTGCTCTTTGTCCCTTCTCTTTTGCTGGGATTTTTTCCGTGACACACCCCCAGCTCTTGCAAGGGCAAGAGTATGGGTGCAAGGGCAGCCATACATTTCTTCCAAGACAGCCGTACTTAAATGGAAGACTATTAATGTCAGTGACTCAGGTAGTTTTCCCTTTTCAGGGAGCTCTATGACACCAGCTGCGGTAGCAAATAGCTGATTCACTGTAATGTTAACCTTTCCAGGATGCAGCAATTTTATAACCTTATTCAGCATTCGTAAACTCCAAATAAATGGCTTTTCCTATCTGCCATTCTTAGTTATTTAAGACAAACTTTGGCTTCATATGAGCCTATAGAATTGTTTGACGGAGGCCTAAATACAAACATGACTATTGCCTAGAAATAGGGGGAAGTTTTACTATATGTGCCAAAATGTAAAGCCTAGAATATGTGAGAAAGAACACAGTATATGATGCTGCAGCGCTCTGCATTTGGCATTATTTTATAAAGGTCCAGGGAGGAGGTTTACACAACCATTTCACATGGTGGTTGCTAGCAGTGGTAGAAATGACTCAATATCAATGGTACAGAGTCCAGCCCAGAATTTTTCACTGCCATATGTGCTGTGTCAACATGATGAATGACTCACAGAAAGGGAAAATGATAACAAAGAAAAGACATGGTGATGTCTGCTGTAGGAAACAAGTTGCTTAAAGCCCTTCCCTTTCCCTTTCCCTCCCCCCCACCCAATTTCTTCTACTTAATTTCCCAGGTAAAGGATTGAAATGTGGAGATTCATTTGTAGAAACATAAATAGTATAAAAAATCATGAGGTGAAGCTGTCCAATAACTCATATGCAATAAATCTGCATGTAAACAGATGCTATTCCATGGGAATTCTTTTCCCTATGGTAAGTTGCCAGCTCTTTGTGACTCAAGAGGCTCTCGTACATCAGGAGACTAAACTACTATTTTCCATTGGGAAAAACTGACAAATGAACTCACCTGTATGCACCTTATAGCAAATCAATGAAACAACTAGGATAAACTCCTAAGGTTTACCCAGCATCATGGAAGAAGGCCTGGTTCAGCTTGCTACTAAGTGGAGACATCACAAGTGCCAGAAGGTTGAGGTGCTGGGGCTCTGCTGTGCTCTTCTATGGCTTAAGTGAAGAGGCTGGGTATTTAAGGAACAGAAAAATAACCTGTGGGGAAAAGTGAAGACAACAGAGAACCCATTATAGACAGATATATCATTTGCTGTATAAAAATGTTTCCAGCCCCAAACTCAGATATAAAATGGGAGAGTGGTTGTTCCCAGGTGAGAGTATTTGCAAGTGTCTTAGCTCTCCTGAGACCACGGGGTTGAGGTGTGGAATAGAAAGGATTGTGCATCTTTTTCCTTACTGCAGATGAGCATTCTGAGAGCTGACTTTTGTGATGGGGTCTGTGCCGACACAGGTAGAGCAGCACTTTCCCTTTGATAAATTCTTAAAAGCCTATCACTGAGTTTTGCAGTTTTATTTCCTGGACCAAGTTTAGCAAAGGGAAGTTCTGCTTTTTCACTAGACTGCCTACATTAACAGGCTTGTGCTAAGAGCATGGACAAATATCTGCGAAGTATGGGCCAGCAAGTGAGGACTGATGGAAATTAACAGGCTTTTTCATTTTTGCTGCTGGTTGAATATAAATGAAGATTTGCATTCACTGTGGTTAGGAGATAATATAGGGTTACTGTGGTTTTCTTTCCATTCTGCCACTTATTCCCATTGCCTATTTTTCAGTCACCCTCTTCTTTAACTCAGAGGGAGAAATCTTGATTATTGTGACGTCCTCAGTGAAATATAGCACCGCTTCAGGGTTGCTCTAAGTGACAGAGCTGCTTCTGACTATTTTCTCTTCTCCCTAGGATATAAAGAATACCGTATTACAATACAACACAGGTTACTCCTAAGAAATTTTGACTGGGCACTCACCCAGTTTTAACCAGTGGACAGTTCTTAAAGGAGGCAGGTATAGACATCTTGCTGCTCTAGGAAACCTTTCTACATGAGTGTTTGCAGTTCAGAGTTTCTGTATCAGCCCAATGGGGCTTTGCGGTCACTGAAAATAAAAACTTTGGAATAGACTCATGCCAGATACTCAGCCACTCTACAGTCTTCCCAGCTTGACATGAAGCTAGGAATACCTCTTAGCTTTTTCCTGAGTGATAGATATTTATCTGGCAAGCACGTTTGCATAGCTGTTAAAGATCCCTGGACAAGTACATTAGAAATGTCATTGCTATTTATGTGTTTACTTATTTGTATGATTTATCACTGTGCTATCTAACCACTCGTGGCCCATGTTCATGGTTTAACCCAGCTGCACCCAGCTGCTCACTTACTCCCCCCTGGTGGGATGGGGGAGAGAATCAGAAGAGTAAAAGTGAGAAAACTCTGTAGGCCAAGTTAAAGACAGTTTAATTGGTAAAGCAAAAGCTGTGCACACAAGCAAAGCAAACCAAGAAATTCATTCACTCCTTCCCACTGGCAGGCAGATGCTCAGCATCTCCGGGGAAGCCGGGCTCCATCATAGTGGTTACTTGGGAATGGTTACAGCATAATGGTTACTTGGGAAGACAAAATGCCACCATGCGAACATACCCCCCCTTTCCTTTTCTTTCCCCTCTAACCTCCCAGCTTTATATGCTGAGCATGATGCCATACGTTGTGGAATATCCCTTGGGTCAGCTGGGGTCAGCTGTTCCAGCTCTGTCCCCTCCCAACGCCTTGTGCACCCCCATCCTGCTCACTGGTGGGATGGGAGGTAGAAAAGGCCTTGACTCTGTGTAAGCACTGCTCAGCAATAAAGACATCCCTGTGTTAGCAGCACTGTTTCCAGCACAAATCCAAAACACAGCCCCCTACCAGCTACTATGAAGAAAATTAACTCTATCCCAGACAAAGCCAACACTTACGTTTAAGAAGGTTGGAAAGGACACCCTGCTCAAGCCCAGTTCCCCTGCTACTGCAAATATATATATGTATTCAATTACTATTATTTCTCTTCTTTTGTCATGAATTGCTAGAGCTCTAACTAGCTAAGTATTCAGTATTCTTCTCCCTCCTTTCATAGAAAGTCTGTTGCAGGCTATCACTTTCTATAGTGAAAAAAAAAAAGCACCAAACCAACCGATTTTCAACTGAAATATATTTGCGACCTATTTATACCTTGAGTGCTTCTGTACAAACACATCACCTTTAGCTCGCAAAGTTCTTGACCCTTCTCAGGCATAAGTCACCCGCGGTGTTTATGCAAAGTGATCGTATCTGCTCTCAAGTCTTAGTTTTGCAAAGGTTTGCAGAATGTCCATTCTCTTATCTCCCTTTTAAGACTTCTCAGCAGGTGTACTAGTACCAGTCCATCTGTATTTGAATGTGAGTGACCAGAGCCGCATGTAGCACCTCGGCTACGGCTCCCTTAACACGCTTCGACGGCGGCGTTTCAGATTGCGAATAGCCAGGGCTACACCGCCTTTTCCTCCGCTGCATCAGCGGCAGCTCTCAGCCGGGATCCTTCCTTCTCGGAAAGGCTGACGAGGCTGACAGGGGCTCCGCACCCGGCCACCAGCTCCCCCGGGCGGCTGCCGGCGCTCACGTACGCTGGAGCCGGTGCGGCGGCCGCAGGAAGCGGCGGCCTCGGCCGCACGTAGCGGGGCCTCCGGGGCGCTGCGCCGGTCACGTCGGCGGGGCCGAGCCTCCCCGCCGCTCCCGCTCCCCCCGCCCCGGCGGCGCCTGGGGGAAACCGGGCGGGGCTGCTCTTGCCTCGGGCTCTATGTGTGTGCCGCTCACCGCGGCGGCTGCCCTCACTTCCCACCTTCCCCGTCTGCCTTCGGTGTAGCTCCCGCACGTGTGCGATGCCCCGGCTCTGGCCCCCGGACAGGGGCTTGGCTGATCCTTCCAACAGCCCGCCCAGCCCCGAGTCTTCACATTTTACCTGGGAACCAGAGTTGTGGCTGAAAAGTCTCTGCTTACTGTTACCAATATCCTTAGGAAATGCGCGTAATTTTCACATCAGAAGGGCTGATTTTCACCCAGAAGGTCCTGTACTCCACTGAGCGCAGGGAGGCATTTTGAGCAGAGTAAAGCTTGTTTCTAATGTGTTCTAACATATAAACCAGGTTCCAAAACGGGTTTTGTATCAGATGCATTCAGTGGCTAGCTGTTACATGGGTTTTATACACAGCCTTCTCTCCTTACACTAAGCAAGCTCTCAAAACAGTGGCATATGGAAAACAGGGCATCCTTTGACTTGAAATGGTGAAAAGTATTTTTAAATGACTGCCCCTTCTTTTTCCTGCTTTGTTATCCTTATATCCCATAGGGATTGCTTCCCCTCTTTGGAATTCTAATGAAGGCTCTTTCAGTCCTCATTTTATGGTTATGCATAGCTTATGTATGCCGAACATGTAATTTCCTCTTTTCTTATAGGATCCTCATGCCTGTCACCCTAAATCTGCTGCTTAATTCTTTCCTGTCCTTGTGGCTCTGCTCCTCCTTTTAATTTCTTCTCTCCTTTATTGTAGCATCTTTCACCTATTTTTCCTGTTACTACACACACTTCCATCACACATGCCAGCACCTGCCATTGAGCTCATTTCATCACCCAGGAAAGTGAATTAACAATGGAGGAGTAGCAGGCTGGTTTCCTGTCCTGAAAGGAATCCTTAATAGAATGTGTAAGTCCTGATGCTTGGGTCTGCTTCAGCTGCCATCACTGCATAGCTATAAAAATGGATAATTAACAGGGTTCCCTTAAAAAAAAAGTGCTTTATAGAGGGGAGATAATAAACCCTTATTCACCCACAAAGATGACATCCCTCAGAGTAAGGAAGTAGAACAGGAGACAGTTCCACAAAAGCCACTGCCTCAATGAAGCAGGCTCTAATTTTAAGAAGATAGAAAGCTGCTGTGCATCACGTCAGATGCCACACTGGGTCCTTTCGACCCCCAGGATTTGAAGAAGAAGGGAAGGCACAGCATGACCTGTGCCTAACCCTGGTCCTGCTTCTGCTGTTTACTGCAGCAGCTAAGTTTAGACTTTAATGGATGGATATTGTGCAAAGTCATTTCAGACTTCAGCCTAAATGGCTGGACGATACTCTGTGTTTGGAAAAGGATTATAAAACTGTCACAGCTCACCAGGGCTTTAGGGCATGATAACAAGGGACTCCAGAAAGACCTGTTTGGAGAGGCTAAATTGGTTAGTTCCTGGTTTTCTGCAGTGGCAGTAATATGACATGTTCTGACTTCTGCTTTCAAACTGTTAACACCCTTCTTGTCTTTGAGTTGACAAAGCACTTACAGAAATCATTTGTTTTAAGTCTGGTCAGGTCCTCTCAACCTCTTACCCAGCAAAGTGTAAGGAAGTAGTGTCCATATGTCTGACCATATGAGAAGTTCTAATAGCCCAGGCATTTGTTTGGTAACAAGCAGGTGTTTGTCCAGTAACAAATTTAGCTTTGCATTGTGGCAAAAAGTCTAGGCTTTTGTCAGTGTCTTCACTGTGTCCCCCAAAATCTGTAGTCTTGAAAATAGCTAAGAAACCTTGTTCCTGCATGCTGCTCAGTACAAGAGGCCTATGCTTTATCCCACCGTAAGCTATGTTTCAGCTGCAATTTAGAGAGAAGTCACAGGACTGGACTGCAAAAAAAGATCCCTCCTCAATGGCAATTGTTCCAGATGTCTTTGTGACAATATACTCATAAAAAGGACTAAGAGATAAGGCCACAAGACACATGAACTACTGGCAGCATATCTGTAATTCAGGTTAGAGCTCTCTCCCTGCTGTCAATGATCCTCTCGATTAGCTAGAGTTACTTCTTGATCAGGGTAAGGAGTAAGAAATACTTTATGCACTCCAATCTTCAACACAATCAACCATCTTCTTTATGGCATTCTATTGTAATTGAAGTTATTCTCCCAATTAAGCGAATAATCTGTTTAGATTTATTTGTTGGGATTTTTGTTGTATTATGGATTTTTTGCAACAAACCAAACCAGCTTGTATGGGGAGGCCAGACTCTGTCAAGGAACCCATGCTTATCATTCCTCTTGCTTCTAGCATTTTAAGAGGTCTGCATATTCTGAAACATTTAGCTTTATCCTCACTTATCCCCAGGAGACAGAGATTTTAGTAGGCAGTGAAGAGCTGTATGTACCAGGAAGTCATGGAGGGGTTGGAAAGAGAGATTGTAGAGATCTTAGACACCACAAAGATTCCCACAAGGGGAATGACAGACACAGTTGAAGGTGCAAAGGGATTATACACTTGGACAATGGGTTATCTAGGTTTCACCTTGCAAGTAGCAAATTAGTAAACTGGAACTCCAGCATGGCAGTAACTTTAGTCTTCCTGAGGTGAAGAATACTAACCTAACTGCAAAGCAAAAGCATCCAGCCAGATGTCAAATCTAGTTATTCTGCATCAAACTCAAGCATAAATCCAGCATGAGATTCCTAATTCACATTCGAGCTGCTGTTAGAGTTCTTCCTCTTTATAAGCGTGTGTCTAGCTGATAACCCAGACTTGCATGGGTGATGAAGTTTAATGAAAAAGAACCAGTCAAGAACATATGCAGGATTTATGACTGGTTCTATTTACCAAAATGAGTCTGGGAATGGGGAATGAGGTTTCGATATATGTTTCTTCTTTTTGCTTGCTCATTTTGAGCCACAGTCTAAGGTTGCATAATCTAAATAGGTTTACAGTGGTGCCAAGCTGAGGCTCACAGAGAACTTTTGAAAATGAGCAGCATGATTTATGACTGGAGACAGGTATGAATATTCTTCCAAATGGTTTCTAGGCTCACAGTGGGTCTTTTGTTTAATACAGGCTGAATTAGAAAGACAAGACTAGAACTAACGCGTTTTATTCTCAGATATTTTAGGCAGCTCTGCCATGTAATCTCTTTTATACCCTTCAGCTGGCTCTAGTCAGAATAAAAACAATGAAGAGAGACTCAGCGAACTGATCTGGATCCCCGAATAACCTTGCCATGCTCTGTTGATCCCAGCTTTACCTGGAAACTTCACTCTTCCTTTAAACAGATCTTTCCTAGTATTCTCTTCCCCGATCTATTCTTTAATCCCCTGATCTTCTGTTAGTTTCTCTTTCTCTGCTTCTTTTGCTTAGCGATTCCAATCTATTTATTTATTTATTTATTATTTTTGTTCTGCTTAGCAATTGTCTAGAATCAAAGAGTCTGACAGAATTCCCTTTAATATAGGGCCTGACTGGTCAGTGCTGTCTCTAGAGTGAGCACAACACAAGATCATGAATTTATTGAAAGTAATGGTCTCATTTTCCCTGGTGGTGGTTTACTTTAAGACTAATACCTGGAGAAAAGTACAATGTTAGATGTTCCTGGCAATAGCTGTTGTACTCTAGGATAACCTCCCATGGTAAAGTGAGATTCTTTTTGCTTGGGGTATTTAAGAATCATAAAATCATAGAATACCAGTTTGAAAGGGACCTTAAGGATCAGCTGGTCCAACCTTTAAGCAGGCATTGCACATAGCATTGGAGAAGACAGTTTGTTAGCTCCCAAGAAGCTGACAAAATGTTGTAATACGTATTTGCTTCATCCATTCTTATACCATACTCAATTAGTTTAATGATTTTTTTTAATAAAGGAAACAGTTTATTATCAGTGAAATAGTTAAAGGACTGATAAGGCATCAGGAGGACAGGCTCAGTTCTCCAAAAGTGAAGTACCAGAAAAAAAGCCAATTGCTCATATCACATGGCTAATCTTTCCATAAGGTGCCTTTCATCCTTACATCTGAATATTGTGGATTACCGTCAGGAATTCCAGTGAGGGCTGATATTGGAGAGGAAGACCCAATAGCAAGCAAATCATTCCAGAGATTTTCAATTAGGTATAACAGTCAGTACAGTAACAAAGAGCTGATGTTTCTTAATGAAAAAGAACAGCACCCCCTTTCTTATGTAGGTAAGCAGATTGATTATAAAGCAGTACAAAACCAAAGCAATCTGGTCTTGGGGCACATAGATGTCCTATAATGTTTAAACAGACTGTAGGAAAACCAGAACAGAAATAGGTGATATATACCAAGGAGGATTTAATCAGCTAAGGAAATCCACTGTATTCTTTCTGCCTTCCCCAGAACTGCTCATACAGTGGTGGACAGTTGACCTCTCATCTAAATTACAGCCTGATCCAGTGTGAATGTTCCACTGGCACTTGTCATGATCCACTGAAAGACACTAGAACCGCATGGGAGAATGCCAATGAACTGCAGACTGATGACATTGCTCAGTTAAGGAAACCATTCAGCTAGTGTTTGATGATGTTACATGAGATGTCTCTGAATACCTGGACTGAACTCTTTCTTGTGTTAAAAGCACTTTTCTGCTCTATTAGCATAGTGAGGAACAGCAATAATCTGGACATTTTTACATCAGCTGCAGACTTTTTCTTTGAATTCCAGGTGATAAGTTAAATAATATACAGTTTCTAGGAATTGTATGTGAAGTCACTTGAGGTCATTGCTGCTCCTCATTTCTTACTCCTTTAGAGGCTGATTTCTTGTTCCTATGCCAGTCACCCAGAAGAGACTCTGGGGCTTACATTCAGCATGCTGCTCTAAGAGTGAAACACTGATCCATTTAACTATTGTAAAAACAGCATCATGCTGTATATTAGGTAACTAGTAGCTGCTTTAAAATCTAGCGTGAAAGCTAGGAATCTAACATGAGTGCTCTGGTATCCCTGAAGAATTATTCTGATTCACACAGTAACTGAATTAGACTAGCATTAATTTTTTTCTTGTGGTTTTTTGTCACTGGTTGATTACAAGTGTTCATGAAATACATATCACAGAAATTCCATATTACTGCATATTCCAGCTATCTCACAACACTGCTTCATGGATTCGTTTTCCTGTTTTCATGCTGAGTCATCCCTGAAGCCACAGCATGACCTCAAAGGACTTCTTGGAACTGATGTCAACTGAATAATCCCATACAGGGTAAAGTTATTAGCTGTTGTGTTACTTACGGTTTAAGTTATAACTCTGCTTTCTAAAGTGTCTCTAAATCTGTGCCATTGGAGCAAAGAGAGGGCATGGACGTTTTGTGTGGCTCTTCATCAGACATGCTCTAATAGATTTCTTAGTATCACCTGCTCCATTATGCTTTCAATTGGGTAATTGTTAACAAACTGCCACTTGCTTGAGACAGCCAGAGCTTTTTTTGCAGTCCGGAGTCTGAGTAACTGAAGACTCATTTCAGAGCTAGCTGAGTTTGCCCACAGCTGTACTGCCATCTGGCCTGTTTCATTTACATCATGCTCCATGTCTCATTATTCTTTTCCTATGAGCTGTCCTTGTGTCTATTAACTGTCACAACTGCTTGTTTTCCCTTGCCTGGGATTTGGTCCTCTAATCGACTCTTGAGTTTCTTCAGAATTTATTCAGTCACAGGATATTTTTGAGCTAGCTGAATGATTATTCCCTTGCCTCAGAAAAAGGACTTCTGTAACATAGGTTCTGACCTCAGCTGTACCTTGCTTATATTTCCCGAAAAAGAAATCTGGAGGTATACACTCCAGGCAGGCAGTTACAGGAAGGAGGTCTGGAAAGATGAGTGGCTATATGTAAACACTCCAGAAGGAATGTAGGAGAAAATGAGCTGTGGGCCTTTCCTTCTTGCAGAGGTATGGCAGTATCTTCAAGGTATTGCACAGCAAGTTAGCTGGAAAGGAAAATATGGGAGTTTTTTATGTAATGAAGCTGCCTTTTGGAGGACACTGATGAGCCAGCAGGCATCTGCAAAGAGTGACAGTCTGAGGTGGGGAATAGAAAAGCAACTTGCTTCCTTTAGTCAAATCTCAGAGCTGAAGATTGTGATGAGTAAGAGGAAGTTTCATCCAGCTCTGCTGGGCTAGAGAGAGAAGAGAGTCACTGCTTGTTGGGAGGAAGCCATGCCAAGGAGTAGTTTCTCTGCTGGTTTCTCTGCCACTTTATCTTTTGTCCATTCTGTTACTGATAAGGGTAAGATAAGGAAAACTGAACTGAAGATCCAGATTCCTGACATCAGAATGGAAAAGGCAGAGGGGCCACAGTGAATGAAACTGAGAATGAGATGAGTCAAGTTTGTCTTCAATACAAGTCTAGTAAACGGTGATAAGGCGGGTGCAGATTTAACCCAAGGCTTTCCCTTTACAATCCTTGTACAGCAGGAACTGGCCTTACAGAAACCAGAGTCAATATGTCTACCCTCTCAATATAAGAACATGTTAGCTTATTAATGTTACAGCGTCTTTTTTAATTGGAGTTACCATGTATTTTACATTCTTATATTGTGGCTTTTGCATTCCTCTGAATATTTTAGAATCTCTAAGCTGAGTGGCCCAGAGCTTGTCAATGTTAACTGTTTTATTGACTATCATTTGCACAAACTTTATTATCAATTTAGGAGGCTTTTGTCCTTACACTTGCTTGAAATGTCTTCCCCTGTCATCTGTGCCAAATGCCAAACCAGAAGTGTGGGACTGAGCTTGAAGTGATGATACAAATACCTGACAGGATGACTATGGCATGTTTACCTTACTGAAGGTAATTTGTGCTTATATGCAGAAAAAGGCTAGAGAAAACTATTCTGTTTTCTTTCCCACATAGTTTTTTGAATCTTATCTCACTTCAGAGCCCCATTACATAACATGGTCTCTTCTGCTTTGGACCTTCTGTCTTCCAGGCCACATATCTTCATTGCTTTCAGAAGAGAACAATTTCATATTGACTATAACTGGAGGTATCTAGGTACAGCTGTGTATAAAGTTTTAAAGTATATATAAAAAAGAGTGAGTAAACATGAAACTGGACAATATTACTCTTATCATTGAGAAGTTAGGTAGTACAAAATCATAGAAACTAATGCTGGGCTTATAAAGAGTAGTCTCTGTCTCTCAAGCCTCTCATTCTCCTTGCAGAGGACTCCACGAATCCTGTCTGAAGTCAGCTCAGCACCCCATTCCAAGCAGTGCCAGGCACAAGGAGAAGCCACGTTGGCCTCACTGGCCATTGTGTTGCCCTCATTGCCTACCTGCTCCAGGGTTGTCCTCTCCAGCCTGGAAAATTGAATGACGTTAAGTTTCCTCAATAAAAGCAGTCTGGAGTAGAGCCAGGTCAGGATGCAGTTTACCTGAAACCTTATTTAAAGCCGTGATTACTAAGCCATCTTTCCTATTTTCTCTCCTACCTGCCTCATGTTTCCTTGCTTTTGTGCTGGAGGAGATGCAGTTTTATCTACGTGATTCTGCATGCTACAGGGTAGTTTTAGTTCACCCTCCAAAATATTCACAGTTAAGTGGAAGGCCTGGAGAAGAAATTACTTAAGAAGGAAATTGAAGTATGTGCTGCTGAAGTTTTCCTGGGTCCTGATAGGGATTTTCTTTTCATGTTAAACATCAATCATGAGAGATCAGGAGTTATTCACAGATGTGTTTTTTAGCAGTGTAACGTAGTCTGGCGCTGTCATTTTTGTATCAAAGGAGATCTGATTATCATAGTGATGTTACCTTGTAGCAGGCTTTAAAGCCTTAAGAAAGATGCTTATGTTTAAAGCAGTAAGATGGTAAAAGAAAGGAAGGTGGAGCTGGAGACATAAGCAGAATGCAAAGTAGAGAAAAAGCAGTAGTGCTTGGGGTGTGAGTAGCAAAAGGACTGGAGGCAACAGAGCTGGAAAAGTGGAGGTGACAGTAGTCAAGCAACAAGATTATCAGCCCATCAACAGACACTTTGGCAGTCTCTCAGGCAAAACACCATGGTCTTTGCAAAGCTGTGTAGGAAAGAGTGATAAGATCTAAACAGAGCCAAGATATAAGGTAGTCTGGGAGAGGGAGAAAGACGGTGCCCTGCTTATGCTTAGTAAGTAGGAAGATGATGCTGTCATCCCTGATGAGAGGAGAAGGAGAGAAGGGAAAATGGGAAAAAAGTTTGAGTCTTAGATTAAAATAACAGACCTGCAGCAAATACTGAAGTGTTGTCATGATCAGATAGATGGTGAATGTTTTCAAGTGAGTTTCCCAAGGTGTTCCTAAGGAATTGATTCCTTCATGCCCTTTCTCTCCTCCATGTGAACTGAATAGCTAAGCATAAATGTCCTTTTGAAATGTCTGGTTATTCTGCCCCATCCTAGAGTCTCCATTTCTTATGAAGAGTTTGAATTGAGAGTACCTAGAACATCAAAAGAAGTAAAGATGAGCTGTGCTCCCTTTTGCAGATTATGAAGCAAAACAGGCTTTGAGAACTGAGCGAAGAGGAAGTAATTATGAGAACTGATCTTCACAGGAACTGAGGCAGGAAAATATTTTTCAGGCAGGCAATTTTCTTTTGTAATAGATACTGGGTAAAAAAAGCATGAGTCTAGACTGGTAAGTGCACAGAAGCAGATAGAACTGATGTGGGTGCTCAAACTACTCAAACTACCATCACAAAGTATATATAATAGGAATGTGAATATATCTAGCAATTGGACTCACCATGAAGAAAGGGATAAGGAAACAAATGGTAGGTGGCAGCTGTATCTATCATTAAAAGGTTAAAATCATGTAAGGGCATAGAGACAGAAGGCTTACAGTAAATGCAAGTTGCTTCAGACACAGCAACAGGAACGTCAAGCCATGCACATGAGAAAATACAGACAAGATGCATGGAGTGCAAAATGGTTTTCACTGTTTCAGAACTACATCTCACAAGTGCATAGAAACACACAAGATACAGAGTGTGTATGACTGGAGAACAGTTCAAGGGATAAAGTCTCAGCAACTGTGATACTGTCATATTTTTATCAAACAGTGGCAAAGTATGTGGGAATTTTTTAACGGATGCAGAATAAGTACCATAGTAAGGCACAAATAAAGTGAGATAGCATGTAAGGAAGCATGGCCCATTCTAAAACGTTAGCATTATGGGTAGCAGCAAGACACACAGGATACAGAACATATCTATTCCATATAGCTGGGTATTGAAAGATAAACACACTAAAATTTAGGTTTCTATATAATGAATCTGTGCTAGCAAAAATCATGGTACTGACAGGCCTTGAATCTGTGAAGCTGGTTAGGTCCCAATGACAGTGGAGTCGTTCATAGGATCACACACTGGGAGACTTTTTTTGAATATTCCCTAATGTTTCTGGAAGTGTTTCTCCTGTGATATTGCATCACTGACATCTCTAAATGCAGAATCTGCCATGCATGCACTGAAGCAGTCACTGTTGAGAAGGAAACCTAAGGAAGTATAAATTACAGCATCCAGTAGATTTGAGAATGAAAGAAAAGGTGGAGAAATCATTGGAGGGCAAAATAGGCCACCCCTTTTATCCATAGGTGAAGGCTGTAGGCCAGACTTAATAGAATCAAGTGAAATTAAAAGGAAGAGATCATTTGTACTGCCAGTTTATTATAAGAAGCAGGTACTAGAAAAGCTTTTGCACGTAAGGTGTCCAGAACAGTGGACAGAAACAATCATGTGGGGTTGCTGCTACCTGGTCACTTTGGATGACATTGGTCTGCACACTGTACAGAGCGAGTGCTAGATGCACAGTATAATGACTGCTGTCCCAAATCAGGAATAAGCCTGTTTTCAGGGCTCAGAGGTAAAACGGTGTTTCCAGGGAATGTCTCGTTGATTTAACACCTACATTAGAGCTACGCGAGAATCAGAATTTGAAAACTTACCAGGATTGATGACCTTGCAGACATCAGCTGAACTAGTAGGTTCAGAGCTCGTGTAACATGGACAAAATTAGGACAAGCATTTAAGTGAATCTTTCCAAAAACTACACTGCTTTTGGTGGAAGCCTTTCTCTTCAATAATCACTGGATCAGACTTTGTCCTGCTGATTGCTTCTCCTCAGTGTGTATCAGTCTTTGCAGAAAAATGCCTCAGCATTCAAAAAACGTTGGCAATGGTTTTGAGTTTCTACTAGCTTCACTAATAGATTGAGTTGAGGCAAGAAACGTTTCAATTGGAAAGAAGTAGTTTCAATTGACTTTGTGTGGCAAACACGAAGAAAAACAAGGGGCTGCATCCATCTCCCATTTTTAACAATGACGCTAAGAACTAGTCATTTGAAAATGTCATGAGCAATGATAAAAGAAAGCCTAGATAAAATTTCTCAGTCTATATATATGAAAGTCATGCAATACTGTATTGGAAGAGCCCAATAACCTTCACTGCCTGAAGAGAATCAGATAAATTGCATGGAAGCATTTCAAAGGAGTATTTCACAGAATTCACTGTGGAGAAAGAAGAATGCAGCCTTTGTGGGGGTAATGACCTACTGTAACTGAATCATTCTCAAAAGATTTAAAAATAAATCTTATTTGCCTCTCCACCATGTGTTGCTTTTTTGACTGACAGTAAATTAGATAGGGCTGCTAAATACAGCAGAGGTATTGTTTGGGGTTTTTTAACTTTATTAAAGCTGAACAAAGTGTCAGCTCAGTTGTGGAACTCATTAGATGATCACGTAGCATGGAAAAATAGAATAGACTAAGTTGTTCTGGTTTCATTGTTCAGACCTCCACAGACTTTTTCTTCAGCTTGAGCAACCTAAGGTCAACCCTAACAATCCACAAAATTGAACTGAATTCTGAGAGCTTTGTGTCAAATCTTCATCTGTTAAATGCTGAATTAATAGTATTTCTTAATCTTGCCCATTAGCTCTACAGGAGCCATGTTTTTTTGTCATCTTTAGCAAATACCCAATTAATGACTTTGGCACCTCTGTTGTTTTTTTTTAGCTAGTGGGAGCCAAACGCCTAAGCTGGTTATTTGCTCTTGAAAAATTATATTGAATAAATCTTCACATGGAGATGTCATTAGGTGCCCAAATACTTACAGAAAAATGCCCCCTAAATTTTTGAGGCAGACACATGAAGGACAAAACTCAGAGAGGGACTTAGGAACTATAGCATTAGGAGTAACTCACTGGAATTTTGAAAGTTACTGATCAATAACCTGACACTCCAAGACAGCCATCTGGAAATGCTGAAGGGAGGAATAGACATTGTCTTGAGGTTCTTCAGAGGTAGCTTTTCACTCTCCTCTCAGGATTCACATTTGCTGGAGATGAGAGCTTCAATCTGACATTTTTCAGAAACCTGAAATCTGGAATTCAGATTTGTTTGAATCCTTCGTCTGATTTGGAGTGGAGATCTGAATTTAAATCTCCACATCTCTCCAAGTGAGCAGTTTAAATGCTGGATTAGTTGGTGCTGTGATTGTCAAAGAGAGAGGGAGCTCTTATGACTCTATTTTGTGCAAAACAGACAAAATACCTAATAGACCTGAGTCAACAGGACTTAGAGTTTGGATGCTCTGTCAGGAAAGGGGGGTAAGGATCTGAGGACCTGGTGATATAAGGCCTTGAAGAGTCCATGTCAGGTGATCACTTTGGAGAGCTAACACTCCTTAGGAGGTAGGTAGAAACACTGACATCATCCATCAAGTGAATTATTCTCAGCAGACTGAATATAATTCTTCAGTTTTCATTTCTTTTTCTTTTGAACTTTTAAACTTCCTTCTTCAGGGCAGAACTCATCATATTTTAATAACCTACCTCATGTGCTTGAGCTTCCCAAGGAGTGTTTTGACTTTGTCTTGGAATGCATTTGCACTATTGGCATATTCCCCAATCTAGTTTAAAACAGGCCAAGAGGATTTCTGAAGAGTATTTTTTAAAGGAAGGAGATATTAGCAAAATGCAGAAGCATTTAACAACTGAGCTGGGTATGGGACTTCCTTCTGTGTCCTACCCAACCTTCCTTTTCCCATCCTTGTTTACTGATTTATGGGCTGATATACCTTCTCCATTTCTTCCTCAAACACCTTTTACATTTAGTTCTCTTTTTTTTGCTTGTTTCTGAATCCCACCACATCCTTGTCAGCTGGATATAATTTCCTGTGATCTTCATGCTTCAAAGATGTGCCAGGTCTTCCAGATTGTTTGGCTGTGAAAGCTCTCTAATCAGCTTTGGTAAATGTTCATTTAAGACATATTTTCCCATATGTTATCCTCATGGGTTACCTACAGGTAAATCCAATGACCTAGTCACATTGCTTTTCCACTGTTTTGGAAAATATTAGACCATACAAATACTGAAAGGCCTCTAACACTGTTCATAGCAACAAACTCATCTGAGATAATAGAGAATCGATCATCCATTCTTAAGAACTGGCTCAGATTCCTTTCTTTTTGATAGGTATTTCCTTCTGAGCATCATTTCAGCTTCCTTCAGATCCTGAGTGTGAAACAGCTGTGACTGCTTCAGAATCTCTCACCTTCCATTTTCTTTTTTATCTCCTGTTACAACTGCCAGCATAGAACTTGCTGGTCATATACTTGTAGCTATTGTATCCCATTGTTCTGGTATATATTGATTTGAAATCTTTAATCTTATCTCTACTTTCTGAAAACTCAAGCGTCATGCTAACGCATCATATGTCTATGATCTGACCTGGCTTTTATCAGTTTTAGCTCAAAATTGCACTAAAATCAAGCGCTATTATGTGTGCAAAATATTTATTCTCATTCCCAGTTAATTTTCCGGGGAATACTATTTTTTCCGTAAAAGAAAGTACTTACTGTTGATGGCCACAGTACTATTGGCAAGGGTATTTCTCTAGAATTTATAAGGTAGTCTTGAGATTTTCAAATCTGACTTACAAGACTCTAAGTTTCTGGGTACGTTTGACTCCTTCCATGAGAGAAAACGTACATGCACAGGCAGTCCTCTTTTATAGCCTGCTGTATTCCTTCACTCCTACAAATTGGCACCTCAGCTGAGTACGTGAACCTGCACCACCTTCAAATCTCACACCTCTCTCCCTCTCATTCACACATCAGTAACCCACATCCTCCCACATCCTGGGCCAGAAGCACAGCACAGACTGAGTTTCTCCAGCAGGCACAGCAAGTGAGGCAGCCGGTCAGCATGGAGCCACTGGTGCACACAGAAACAAGCTGTTCTTGATTGGTGGGTTGAAGGTAACTCCCTTCATTGAGTGATGCTTAAAACTTAGCTCAGCTAAATGCTTCCCCACAAAAGGAGCTGGAAATTGCTCTTTCCACCTGAAAGTGACTTTGAGCCCATGATCACAAGGGTCATTTGGCCTCTCTGGGCACCAGCTCCAGCGTTGGACCTTTCTTACTGTGACAAAGTTTTACTAGTACATGATCGGAGTTTCCCTCTGTGGCTGTGACCTACGCTTATTGTCTCTCAGCCTTTCCGTGTGTGCCTTTGAGAAGAATTTGGCTCAGTCTTTTTTGCCACTGCCCATTAGGTAGTTAATACAAGCAGGCAGATCCATCCACCCCCCTGACTTTTGTTCTGTAGTCTGAATAAACCCAGGTCTCTCATTCATGCACTGCAGTCCCCTAATCATCTTAGGATACTTCTGCTGGACTTCCTCCAGTTTGACAGTGTGTCTTGGCTACAGGGGAGCTCAGACTGAGTATGGTACTCCAGATGTCCTATCAAAAGTACCAAACAGAGATAATAAGCTCTTCCCCTGAACTGCTGTCTATACTTTTGCTAATGCAGTCTAGTATGCTGTTGACCCTCATCCTCCATTAAGGCATATTGCTGGCTCATGTTCAACTAGTCTGCAAAAACCAAACATCCTGTTCACGTGGTAAGTTGGTGGTCATGCAGCCCCATGCTGCAGCAGACATTCTCTGCTTTCTCACCAAGACTGGTTTTTCTGGGTTTCTATTTCCTTTTCTTTTTCCAGATGAGATAAATTTTATCTAAGAGTAAGTTGATGAACTTCCCACATCTAGCGTTGCTGTTGCCTGGCTCTGGGTAATGATAAAGTGTTACGTGGCCACCTAGACAATAAAGGCTATAATTAGGCTTACTATTCACATACACACACAGAGCCCCAGACACACCCTTCTGAACGTAGAGTGCCTTTGAAGAAAGCTCTGCAATGGAGAAAAGTCTTCTATAGGCTGTTCCTGTCCAGTTACAGATCCACTCCAGAGCAGTCTAATTGCCGTTTAACTAGAGACAGAGAGAATGAGACTGCTCAGTGTTGTGTATGCTCCATCTCCCAATATGATGAATATTTGTGACTGTATTGGTGATAGACACTTCCCTGAAGTTTGTTATGTCCTTGCCTGCATAGCCTAAATCTCTTCATGCTGCTACATCTGGCTGCTCGAGCCCTTTCACCGTTCCTGAACCCATTCCAGAATGGTGTGCCAAGCCTTATAAAATGGTTTGTTTTCTTTGCCATTATTATGTTCCTGTACAGCATTCTTCTTCTTCACTATATGACTGTTGTTCCTTATAGCATTGTCTTTAAAATTGAGGGATAAAGGAGTCTTGACTGTGCTGTGGTGATAGCCATCATTCTTGAGTTGTGTTGTATAGGCTGTAATATGACCTTCCCCTCTTCCCCTTCCCACTATTGCATGATGTTGGCATTTGAAGAGATGGCTGCTTGGAGCAGCAGCAGGGAAGCTAGGGAATGGGGCCAAGCACTTACCAGCTAGGGACCTCCTAGCTAACATTAGAACAGCTGTTAGGTGCCTCAGAGAAGTGTTGAAGGGGAAACTCTGGGAGTTGCTTCTCGGAAAAACTGTGTGCTCTGGCAGTTTCTCTAGAGATTTCAGCTGACAGAGAATCTGTAAGTATTAGCTTTCAGGAAACAGCAGGCTGATAGCCTGGATGGTGAACAAGTCGTGCTGGTAGAAAACCTTAACAGGATTTATATTAAGGACTAAGTATGAATCATAGTCATAGAATAGTTAGAGTTGGAAGGGACCTTAAGATCATCTAGTTCCAACCCCCCTGCCATGGGCAGGGACACCTCACACTAAACCATGGCACCCAAGCCTATGTCCAACCTGGCTTTGATCACTGCCAGGGATGGAGCATTCACAACTTCCCTGGGCAACCCATTCCACTGCCTCACCACCATCACAGTAAAGAATTTCTTCCTCATGTCCAATCTAAACTTCCCCTGTTTTAAGTTTGAACCCGTTTCCCCTTGTCCTATCACTACAGTCCCTCATGAAGAGTCCCTCCCCAGCATCCCTATAGGCCCCCTTCAGATACTGGAAGGCTGCTATGAGATCTCCACGCAGCCTTCTCTTCTCCAGGCTGAACAGCCCCAACTTTCTCATCCTATCTTCATATGGGAGGTGCTCCAGCCCCCTGATCATCCTCGTGGCCCTCCTCTGGACTTGTTCCAACAGTTCCATGTCCTTTTTACGTTGAGGACCCCAGAACTGCACACAATACTCCAAGTGAGGTCTCAGGAGAGCAGAGCAGAGGGGCAGGATCCCCTCCCTTGACCTGCTTGTCATGCTCCTTTTGATGCAGCCCAGGATACGGTTGGCTTTCTGGGCTGCAAGTGCACACAGCCGGCTCATGTGCATTTTCTCTTCGACCAACATCCCCAAGTCTTTCTCCACAGGGCTGCTCTGAATGAAGACCTGGAGCCACCTGGGGAGGCTGGATGGTCATTCTTGTGTTGCTTTTTAAGGGTTTCAGTAAATGCAAATCCCCAAAAGGGAAATGTTCTCTAGGACTTGTCTGGGAGAATGTGAATGGAGCTGAGATACATGGCTGTAGCAGGATTGCACACATCAGCCAAGGGGATGCGTGCCCTGGGATGGTGCAATGTTGGCTTCCTCCCCATGCAATACACACAAATGCAGATTGAAGACAGAGACTGCCTTTCACATCAGGAGTGTCTATGTTCAGTTAATATTTCTTTGCTCTTTTGCTCCTCTCTGAGTCATCTATTGTTCTTTGTTCCCAGAGCCTCTCCATGAGGGAATTCAGTCCTGGTGATATTAATTTGCTTTGTTTTTAGGGAGCATTTGCTGTTTAAAGCTATTTGTTAGCTTCTTTTCTTTATTCAGCCTGTATATTCAACTTGTTTCTTCGTTTGTCTCTTTGTCCTATGAGGATTTTCATGTCTTTTTTTTGCCTTACTTCTCTAAAACACCAAGTGTCATCTCCCGGATTGCTCTTCATATGTGTGTTCTGAATTATCAGCTTCCACCCACTGGGCTAAGAAGCACTGTTGTGCTTCCATTGCTCTGATTGTAATTCTACTTCTTTCTTGAGAGAAAGAAAAAAAAAAGAAGTAAAAGTCAGCTAGTATAAATAAGTAATATGCTCTGTTTACAGAAGTAGAGCAGTGCCAGGAACAATTTGGGCTTTTAACTGAATCATCTGACCTTGGTTTATATGGTAATGTCTTGGGAGAAGAAAATTGGCTACGTATGTATATCAAGACAAATGTATTAGTGTTCAGTAGATTTAGTCATAAAGAGGAAAGTGCCATCCCCAAAAATTTATAGAAATGTCAGATGTGTCTTAAAAAAAAAAATGTAGTCCTGATGGCTTTTTTTTTCTCTTTGAAGTAATAACTATCTTTTTTTGGCTGAGACTTCCTGATAACTGAGAAACACATTTCAAATGCTAATGTCATACTGAGACAGTTCTGACCACACAGTATGAGATGGAACAGGCTGAGTAACTAGGCTGACATTTAATGTGAGTGGTATTAGTGTGGGGGTACTTCCAAGTACAGCTGTCATCATGAGCTGGTTCCCAGGGTAGGAGGAGAATAAGGTATCCAAATAAATCACGGTGACAGCTCTGAGATGGTGTCTCAGGCTGGAGCACAGGTCTGACTGCTTACTGAATACATGCTGCCCCTCTGTTCTCAGAACGCTAGAGGTGGCTTCTCAAGTAGCTATATTTCCATCTCCTTCCTTTCTCAGTATATATGATCAACTTTCTAAGTAGAGATACAGTACACTCTGATTTTAGTGAATCGTTTCATCTGAACAGAGATACCCTGAATATTGAAAAAACGAGGTTTGCCAGCTATTGGAAGTGCTTCTATTCCTGCAATGAAAGCAGTAAACTGGTTATGAAGAGGAAAGTTGAACTACGTCAAATGTGAGACGCTACCCAACCAACATCTACATAGGAAGAAACGACATTTTGGCAGTTGATTGTCTTTCTCTGAAGGGGTCCAACAGATCTGCAGGCAGTTGTGAAACTCTTGTAGGCATAAGCAACGGGAGAGGCCATCTTCTATACTGATGGCCCAAAACCAACAGAAGAAAGATTGCATTCATCTTTCAGGGCTGTCCTTTCCTTGACTCAGACTCCCATCAGTGATCCAGAAACTAAACAAAACTTCTGGCTTAGAACAGGGAGCAATTCACTTGGAAGCAAAAATATTTGTTAATTCTTCAGTGATCAATATGCTGACTGCCCTGGAACCAGCAATAAAAGTAGCTCAGCTTTTGCAAATGATTTTATTTTTATTCAGAGCTTATTTCTAATACTATCTGGAATAACTGCAGAACTTTCTGTCAAGTGTTCAAAAAAAGCCTTTTTCCATTTTAAATCCATTCATAATTCTTAAAGGCCCTATACCAAAACACAGCCACCAACTCCTTACTGAAACTCGGGATATTGTTGAATCCCACATAATTATTTCTGACTGAAAGCTGCCATTGAATGCCATGACAGCAATGCTGTGCTGTCTTGAATCTTGTGATGTCAATTGCAGCTGTGCAAAATCAGTATAAAGTTTGAGGAAAGTCAGACTGGTGGTGCTTTTGTGGTGGTTGTTGCTACTTGGCTTCATCTGCTTACTCAGACACAACATGCACAGCCTTCTACTCTCATCTTTCAACTACTTATCAAGCTTAGACAGCTTGACAGCACTGTGCTAGTACCTGCCTTGAGAGAAGCCAGGAGGCACCTTTTCACTGGAGCAGGTGGGGTTAGACCCAGTCTTCAGGAGTTTGACTTTGCTGGAATATAGTTAGAATTATAATGAATGCAAAGTAAAGTCTGAAATTAAGGAAGCTCCAATTAAGCCTGATGAAACAGATCTGTCGGCGTTTCGTGAAATACTGCAGTTACCTGGATTTGGGAGTCTCAGTATTATTTGTCAGGTAAAAGAACACAACTCTATCTATAGTGCCTCAGAATTGTTGTGAAATATTGTAGGTGAAATTCTCAGATGATGAAAACCAGCAGAATGTCATGGAAGAAAATGAGACTTGCTAACCTATTCCAGATGGCAATCTGATCCATGGAGGGTGTCATGGGTTCAGCAGCAGCAGTCATTTTTCTCCTTCTTGGTAGCTGGTGCAGCGCTGTGTTTTTGATTTTGGGCCTGGCAGCAGCGCTGATAACACCAGTGTTTATAGTTACTGCTTGGCAATGTTTTGGTTTGATCAAGGACTTTCTGAGTCTCATGCTCTGCCAGGGAGGAGGGGAGCCGGGAGGAAGCAGACAGGACACCTGACCCAAACTGACCAAAGAGGTTATTCCATACCACAGCATGCCATGTCCAGGATGTGAAGACGGAGGGCAGAGACCTGGAAGGGTGGTGGTAGACTGGGGGTGCACGACATGGTCAGGTTTTTGATATTGAGGGGTTCACTGTTTGGGGGGTGCACTGGCTGGGTCGGGCTTGGTGAGCAGTTGTATTCTCTTTCTTTGTATTTCTCTTGTATTATTACTGGTGGTAGCAGTAGTAGTTTGTGTTATACTTTAGTTACTAAACTGTTCTTATCTCAACCTGTGTGAGTTGAATTCTTTTGATTCTCCTCCCCATTCCCCCGGGACTGGGGGAAGATAGAGAGGAGTGAGTGAGTGAGTAAAACTGCGTGGGTGGGGGGCTTAAGCCACGACAGAGGGGTGTTATATCTTCATCAGTTACTGTAACACCCATATCCTTCAACCAAACCATCACTCAGAAAATTGATTTGCCCTGATGTGTCACAGAAATATTCATATTTCCTGTTCTGTCCTTCATGACATACAAATACCTTAAAATAATCACACATGTAGATATGTATGTATGCATATATGTTGTATGTGGTAATTTAATCTTGCAGGTGAATAATTTTGAACCATTGTAACAAAATGGAAGAGCCCTTTTCTTGGTGCACAAAGAAAAGAAAAGAAACTAAACCATGATATATCAGCCCATGACAATGAAGTATCCCACTGATGACACAGGAGCAGAGCATGAGTTTATTAAACAAGCTGGAAAAAAAGCAAAAGAGTGAGTTTTACAGCAAAATTAGGCCACTTTCAGAACACATGTAGTATTATTGTCCTTGTTATCCAGTATGTACAGCCCACGTGTTTTGTGCTTATCTTCAGGAAATTCAAAAGCATATCCTGAGCCATCATCAAAATTCACTTAAAAGAACAGTGAAGCACAGTTAGGCAGGCTAATTTAAAACAGTTCATTGGGATTCACCAGAAAATACACAGAGGAGGCAGCTTAGCCTTTAAAGAGCTTGGGGATGTTGGTGATCATAATTTTTTGGCCATTATATTTGACGAGGGTTCTGTGTATTTTATTTCAGTGAAATGTGCATTCTTTTCTTGTATATATATTTTGGCCAGGCAGAAGAAGAAGAATTTGTGCATTTGTCCAAATTTCTGAATGTTGGCCATCCTGAAAGTCTTAGTGATGTTGCAAATATACACAGATTACTGCATACTGCTCCAAATATGACCTCCAGCAAAGATGCTCATGAGATGCACTAGGCTTTATAGAGAAATTATCTTCAGATATTGAAGTACATTGTGAAGAGAGACTTCTTACTCAGGCATGAACTCACTCTCTAAATATAAGCAGTTGTCCGAACTAGTACATGTCCTACTGTGTCCTTGCAACTGTGGAAGAATCATATCAAGAAGGAAATGAAAGTTAAATTTTGCAACATATGGCAATAACTGCAACACAAATGACAGCAACAGTATACCTTCCTACTATGCATTAAATTCACTCTGCTGGCAAAAGACAGCAAGTTTGGAGAGATAAAAGGAAAGCAAAAGACAGCAAAAGAGATAATAATTTGAAAATGGAAGTAGCAGCCTCTGCTTCTTGGAGTGCGAGAAGAAATGAAAGGGCTCAAGGAGAAATTAGCTTCTCTGGTTTGAATGTGAAGGCAAATATTTTAGAACAATAAATCAAGGACAAGGACATGTGAGATGCTGAGAACTTCACAACTCTCTGGTGCACTTTATAGTGAGTCTGGTTGCAAAAGATTGAAATGTATTTGGTACACGGAGAATGAATGATTTTGCAAATGCCTATTTACTGTAGGAAGATGACTGTATATTTCATGTCTATCTAACAGTATCCTGTGCCTCCCACTTGCCAATTAAGTCATTCAGCAAAACCAGATTGATTTCCTAATTAGAATGTTTGATCCCTGGACAGCATCGAAAATCCTTTTTATAGTTCTTTAAGATTCATGGGAAACTATATTCATGTGGGTGTATTGAGACTCTCTGAACAAATACATCCTTAATAAGCATTTAAAGCATTATGATACCTGCACAATCCATCAGGAATTCAAGAAACTAAACTGCAAAAAAGCACAAAGACTGCCACAGTTTCATTTCAGTGTCTTAGAAAATGCACATTCCCTTTGGAAAGTGTAGGGTAGATACACAAATACACAGGAGCAGCCAAGTATCCTACATCCCTTTGTGCTCTTTTTGTGATTATACCTAGGACCTACGTTTAACTGGGTGACTGGATCATCAGCACCAAAAGCAATTAAAAACCCTATAATATATTCAGTCAAAACTAATGATGGAATTCCAGAGCCCTGTGGATCACTCCGTCTTCAGTGTGCCTTGGGATTTGAAAATCCAGCTATAAACTGACAAAACACTTGATAAATGATGCCATGGGAAGTGATCTCAGTAACTTCATTAGTCTTTCTTATCTTCACTGGATCTGTCACGCAGCTCTCCACATGTCACTTACCAAGCAAATAGACTGCCTTTGCACTAGTGTATTTGTTATAGGGAACAGGACAAAAAGCAATTGAGGATGATTAAATAATCTGTAATTGATAGACCCTTTTCTGAAAGGTCCTTTAGAATAGACTAGACTAGACTAGTAACAGTAGAACTTTATCTCCTTACTCCTGAATAATGGGTAAGAAGAAAGTTTTCTTTAAGTTTCTCAGAGGGCTTACATCACCTTACTACAGGGACAGCCTTTAGTGTATCACAAAGTCACTGTGAGGTTGTGATCAGTCCCTGCAGGGGATTCCATTTTATAGATGAAATTCACTGAAATGCTAGCATATCTACAGCAGGGAGTAGAGGACAGTGCAGAAATTCCTGGGCCAATTACATCCATGATGTTCAGTGCAACACCTCAAAGAGAAACTATCTAGGAACACCAAAATGGGATAACTATTATCAATGGTGCACTATCTGATCCAAGAAACCTGCCTCCCAGAAAAAGCTAATTGGGTTGGGCACAGGGATGTTCTAGAAGTCCGAAAATTCTGGCAGAAAGCTCCACTGCAACATACAGATGTATTCACCAGGGGGAAAACAGTGATCAGGTTAGGATGACCTGTGACAGAGGAGGAGGTAAGCCCAGACCACCCTGAAGAGCCTGGATACTGCTCCAGCAGTCAAAACAAGAAGTGTGATAGAATGTGTCCTTGCCAACAATGAGCATCAGTTTGTTGTGGCAACAGGGCATTTATGAAGTCTGCCCAGGGCCAAGGGCAGAATCTCTGCAGTCACTGTGTCATGGCCTTTGAACTGGGACGGCTGGTTTCACGTTTTGTGTGTGGAAATCCTGTGAAAAGTTTGTTGCCTTAAGTTTAACCTGCTACATGGACATCAGTTACCCATGGTAATCATCTTGCTTTCCTTTCTTCCTCTTCTGCACCTCTTCCTCAAACTCAACAAACCCCAATTGTCTTACTTGCATTAATCTTTTATCAGATGTAAAATCTATGCCTTATATCACTTTTATAGAACGAAGCAAGTCCTGTGGGCCTGGAAACAAGAGGCTGAACTCTTAGCTCACACACTGAAATGTCTGCCTAGCTCTGGTCAGTTAAAAGGATAATATGGATTTCTAGCTAATGACTAGATGTACCCTTCAAGTTCTGATCTGACTATGCTGGAGGCAGTAAGAAACTCCCCAGACTGCGGCAGATTTTCAGTCAAGTTTTCTTTCCAGAAAAGAAAAGTCATCCTTATCTGAGCTGCAGAAAGATATTGATTATGTTACATTTTAAAGAAGAGTGATATACTATTCTTACTTCTTGGGGGCTCCTAGCCAGCTCCACAGGTTACTGGAAGGGGAACTGCTTACAAATTCTCTTCTTAAAAAGCCTACAAGTGAGATTTTCAGATCTGCCTACAGACCTATATCCAGTGATCTATTTTTTTCATTTATACCTAGGCAAGGAACATGATGGAATGTAAATGAGAGCTAAGGCCCTAGCCACTTTCCTATAGGCTCCAGTATGCCCTATGTGTACGTACCCACATTATTCTCAGAGTCGTTCCTTTTCTTGCATTGTGAAGGATCACCTGCTTCATTGTCAGTACAGAGCTATGTTCATTCTATGTTCATTCTAGAACATCCCTGGAGATGCTTTGATGTCAGTGGAGGGCCCCCATCTTGAGACAGGAACCCTGTTTGCTAAAGACCGGAAAATACAAGATTTGGAAGAAAGCAGCGATCTAGAAGAATCAGAATATTCTTTCCAAACAACTATGGATGAGCTTGAAGAAAACCAGGAATCCCTAAAACTTATTTTCCAGAAAGCCCAGAGTAATGATAAGGAGAAGCAGCAGCATGAAAAGATGGTAAGTGGAAAACAAAATTCTTCCAGATGCAAAACTACAGTGCATCATGGAAGATGTGGATCAGCCAGGAAACTGAATCCGCAAAGTGAGGATTGTGAGGCATCTGAGTTTCTTCTCAGAGGTGAAGAACCATAGTAGCTCCCATCTTTATAGATTAACATCAAATTCACAAGATGTGAAATCCTTTCATTTGGTCAAAAGAGCCCTAGTGTTTGGTTTTAACCAGCCAGGCCCTAATTAAATGTTTTCAAAATTTGCTTTACATTTTCAAAATGGAAAATTTTTATACGATGGATATGTCATATTTTGTAAGATGACATTCAATGGAAGATTTCCAACTTTAGGAACACAGTTTTTAGAGGGAAATAATGGATATTAGATAAGTGGTGAGTCATTATACAAATGTGTGAATAATCACTTGAACGAATATTCAGGTTGACTTAGATGATCATACTCTAGTTTCAACTATCAGCTTAAATATTAATTTATCCTCCCTCTCTCGGATTTACAGCAGAAAGCCATCACAGGCATGCCAACATTGTCTTTCAATTCAGACAATGAAACAGAAAGCATGGATGCTAAGTGTTCTATGGGATATTTGGACATGGGAGGAGCCAGCAGTTTGCAGTCAGAAGTGTTCACCAATGCAGAAGAGCCACAACAGCTCTGTGACCAGCAGGTCACAGGAGCTCATCTTGAGCTTGAGAGGATGAGGTGGCATTTTGTGCTGGCTAAACTGAAATGTGAACAGGAGGATAAGGAAAAGCAAAGGCTTCATGAAGAGAGAATGGAGCACCTTCAACACCAGGCAGTGAAAGGATCGGTAAGTAGGGAAACAAAAAAAAGGTTGAACACAGTAAGGACTGAAACATTCACATAACATGAACCCAGGACAATACGGTAAGCAATTGGTAGGATTTTATTCTTTTGTGTGTTGAGTAGTCCTGGGACTTCTTTTAAAGTCTTGACTAGTTGATCTTTACAGCTTGTACACATACTTCAGGAGAGTGGAGTTGTTCCACCTTCTAGAATATGAACTGTGGTAACATTCATTGCTATAAAATACATTAAAGAACAGTTAACTCACAAGTAAGAGTATGATGTAAGGATCCAAGAAAGTATTTTTCTCCTTATTTCCTCCTCCTCATCAGAGGTATTGCTCAGAACGCCACTTTGATCAGTTTTCTGTTTCTACAGTGGGAGCAATTTCCTGGGTTACAGTTAGATGACTTGAGATAACAAATGCATGAATAAATAATTAGATGAAAGAATCTCCCAAAGTAATGAAAGTTCAATTAAGTCAGATTTTGTAAGCCTGTTTTTTGCAGAAGTAGATGAGGTTATCGTATGTTCAGGCATATGAGTCTGTGGTTAACAGTAGTCCAGCCCAGAAGAGACAATTCTATTTGGCAGAGTTTAGCAAATGGGAGAGCTGCCAGTCTTGGTTGCCTGGGCTTTCTTCTGATCACATTGACTGTCGGTGGGCTCCACTCTGCTCCAGTTTAATGCAATTTGTCATTAGACTGAGAGATTAAGAGGAGTATCTGATTCTAAATCGTCAAAGTTTTAGAGGTACTTGCAGTGTTTGCCTTCTCTTGCAGATTCTGTGCTCTAAATCAGAACAGGATAGTCAGGCATGTTTTACACACTAATTGTAGCATTCATGTTGTGGCTATACATAGGAGCTGAGATCATGCACAAGAATAGCACTGAGCTACGTACCAGATAACCCCCGAAGTTTTCCATATACATTTATTTATTTATTCATATAGCTAATCCATAGGCCTGGATAGGATCTCACAATTATGTGAAGTAAATGTAGTTCCAATGAAATCAGTGAAGTTCTATCAGAGAAAAAACAGTGAGGATCAGGTCCAACATATATTTTGCTAAATTACTGACATGCATCTGATTTAAACAAATGAACTACTGGATTATCTTATTAAAGTAAGACCTGAGAGATTGCCCATGAGCATTTGTAAAGGTGTGAAATGGCCACACAGTGGAAAACCTTAGGCAACAGTTTATTCCACAGACGTAGAGACAGATGCACAAAAGCCTTACCATGGACGTGCGCTTACTTCACATGACCTGCTTTATGTACCTGCACACTTGTTCTTGCAGTAAATATGAGGTCAGTCACCTTCATTTCAGAGAGAGAAAGCTTAACTTATGGGTCTGGTGGGGATGTGACATTTGCCACTAAACACAGCATAGCTGATACGCTTTCTGTTCACATGCTGGCTTGTCTCACAGCAACTTTTCATGAGCTGAGAGTGCCAGAGGGCTAGGTGTGCTCAGGGAAGTGTGAACTGAACGTGTGATATAATGTGCATCTTTTCCTTTTTTCTGCAGGTCAATGAAGGACTCCCAAACCTACAGTCCTCAAACCAATATGCCTTGTTCCTTTACTGCTTCATCATCATTCATGTTATTTACACTTTAAAGGAGCTGGCCTTCTACATTTTCCAAACCCATTACATGTTCTGTTTTGCTATTGTGCTCTTCTACATTCTTATAAGGATTTTCCAAGATTATAGAAATAACAAAAAATATCCTTAAGAAAAGCTGCATACTCTACTCTTTTTGCCCCATTTTTGCTGCCTTTTTTTATCACTACACCAATCACACATGCAGGATTTCAGCTATCATTACATGCCTAATTAAGGAAAACCAACTGATTTCCTGAAGAAAATTGTGACTGAATGGCATCATTTGGTTTCATGCTGTCTCACCAACATGTTTAGCATCATTCAGGGGCATTTACCTATACAAATAAAGTTACACACAATAAGAAATCATTTTGGAGCATATTCTATTTTATCTCACCTCCTTGGATTAGCACAGTGACTTGATCTTACCTATAACGAATTATCACAGAGAGGCTTCACAGTTGTGTTTATTAGCATGGAGGGAGATGCTGGGGAGAATTTAATGTTCTGTTCACTATCGTGTGCGATGGGCAGACTGCTTTTGCATTAGAGTGGTCTCTCTCCCTGGGACAGAAACATTCTTCTCTGCTTTATGCCATCCTCTGTAGTTGTACACCGTTTGTCTCAGCATTAGATCAGCAGGCACTGGTGAGTACACACACTATAATTGAGAAATTGTGATTTCTGAAGTTTCCATGCTGATAAGGGAAGATTACAAATACAGCCTAAATAAAAGGTATTTTGTCTGGTGAGAATATGATTAGACCCTTTTAGTACTGCTTTAGTCACACAGTAGAGGATATTTCCAGCTGAGAAAAATGAAGAGTCATCTACCATATGGTATGTCAGGTTAGTCTGAGTACAATCTTATCAACCTTCAAGTGTTGTTAGAGTCAGAGCATAATGCACCATTTATATCCCCATGCATGTGTCTTACTCTGTTTTATTTAAATAAGTCTTGTCTCAGTCTGCATTCTCTTTGCACTCTGTTCTTAACAGGAAAACAACCTAAAGAGTATTTAATAGTAAGGCTAGATAAGCAAAAACCTGTTCAGGTCAGCATGACATGGGTGTACTCCAACCCTACTCAGGTTTGTCATCTATCCATGATCAATCAGACTTCAGTCAAGATGGTGTTCTTTAGGCATGACGCTGGCAATGTGTTTACAAAACCAATGCTATGGTACAAGGTTGACTGAACCAAGGCAGTGGAGAAAAGAGTATCTCAGACCCAGGTGTGGTGACTGAGCTGTTTCCCAACAGTGAAGAATGAACGCAGAGGGCAGGATCTTCTTGCGTTTCCACAGCCTCTGTGTTCCTGAGCAGTGGAAGGTTACAAGGAAGGTCCACTTTACATACACAGAAGGATCTGCAGAAGATCAAAATGAGTAGTGGTGTAATCTTGCTGAAAGTGGTAATGAGGCATTGCTTGCTGTAGTTAAGGCCTACATACACTGATTTAGAGAATTAGGCTGATCAAAAATAAGTGAATAAAAGCTTTACCCCAGGTGCAGTTCCTCTTTTTCCAGCAAAAGCTGGCTCTCATTGAAATCTCAAGCCTCTTCAACACCTTAGGATTTCTGTGGAGGGCAGTGATTGAACTTCATTTTTTAAAATGACTTAAGTATAAGACCTGTAAATCAGCTGCTTTCAAATCTGTGGTTTTCTTTCATTAAAATAATGAGAATGTCACCCAAACAATGGAGAGAAGTCTGTCCTTTGTTTTGTGCTGAATCTGAAAACACTGCAGATATCCAGCAGATAGCCTGGATTGTACATATGGTTTGCAATAGCACAAGCAACTTCGAATACTTCTCTTCATTGTTGGTAACTCCCAGATTTTAATCAACAGGAGAGGTTGTCTAAATATGTGTTTAATATTGTAAATTCAAATGACAGCTACAAATATAGAATCATAGAACTCTCCCCCTCTACTCTACTTTGAATTACCTGGCCTAGTGGAAGGTGTCCCTGTCCATAGCAGGGAGTTGGAACTAGATGAGCTTTAAAGTCCCTTCCAACCCAAACCATTCTATGATTCTCTGATTCTGTGGTATAATGGTTTGGGTTGGAAGGGACTTTAAAGCTCATCTAGTTCCAACCCAGTTAGTCACAGATGTGAAACCACTAGAAGTTCCATGATACAGTCTGCACAGAAATGTTATTTTGGACACTCTTTCAATGCTAGCTTTTGGGGAGAGGCAGAAAGAGTTATTAGTCTTTTGCATTTTATTTACTGCTCACAGGAGATAAAACCCTTAAGACAGCTGCCTCACCACACACGCATATTCCAAACATTCCTATATCCCCAGATCATCAAGGAAGAAAATTGGTTTGCCTGTCTCTCAGCCATCGTGGGTACCCATGTTATACTTTTAAACTTGCTCCCACATTGATGAGAACTAGATTTTTTCTTTAAGTGGCAATTTCTATGTAGCTGCCTGGCTTCTGGGAGCTACAGCTCAAAAGACTGTTGAAAAGACTATCATAGGTAGTCATAAGAACTATCAATACAGCAAAGAACAGAATAATCCAAGCTCTTCCCTAAATGCACTTTGGTCAGCTCTTGCCCTTCACTGGGGTGACAAATACACCCTTGCAGCTCCCTGTCTGTGTCCTGTGCCCTTACTTTTACAACAGTAGGCACACTCATCACAAAGTAAATGGTTTCATGTGAAACCACAGGAAACTGGGTGGTTTCAGCTATTTTAAGCCTGAAAGTAGACAGTATTTTACAGCTGGTTTGATTTCAAGAGAGCCACAAGTACAAGAGCTTTTTCACCCTCAGGGTTGCAGCATAAAGTTATCCTAGAGTTCCAGAAGCCACTACGAAGAGCCCAAATTTCACAATTACAGATAACACATTCAAATTCCCATGTGTTTCAGCAGCTAATCTGTGATTTATTAGTACCTGAGTTGGGAATTACCGATCCTGGCAAACCAAAATATTTGTCAATTTACCTGGTACAACGAAGGCTACATTCCACAGCATTTATTTAGTGCTCTCCCGTAAGGATGATACCACCTGCACCAAAGAGAAGGGCAAGCTAGGAAGGGAAAGGAAGACATCAACCCGCTAACAAACCGAAATTCATTTCATATTCAGCAACTTCACTCCTGGGCGCTCTAGCCAGCAGTGTTTCTGCACGTGAAGCTGGGGCTTTTAGAAGTCTGCAAGGTCAGCTTTGTTGCAAGAGCTTTTTGCACAGGCTCTTTTCAGTTAGTTGGTGACTCCAGACCTCAGAGTGACACCCTGAGCCCAAGCTGAGCTCCTACCTATACACAGCCTTAACCAACCTGCTCAAACCCTTCCTCTACCTTATTTATGTTGCTCTTTCTTTGCAGTGGAAGGCTAAGGAGAGGGGACAAGAAAAAGGGCAGTGCAACAGAAAGGAAGATCTTGCCAGACCATCACCCACTGTTTCCACCCCCAGCGCTGAGCAGCTCAAACGAGTCCCAGCTGAGACTCGTTAGCGGGCAAGGCACATCACTGGGACCCCCTGCTCGCACTGACCCGGCCGAGCCAGGCTAGGCACAGCCCGGACAGCGCTCCCGTTCTCAACGCGCGTAAGACTCAGCAGCTCCTTTGGCTTTGCCCAGGGCTCGAGTATCCTGGGATAGCCTCGGGATAACCTCGGAACTCAGCATCGGGAGCCCCGCCCCGCCTCGGGCACCGCAGGGCAGGCTGCTCCCGGGGCAAGCAGAGAGCACGAGGAGCGACAGGGAGAGGGATATCACTGCTTGAAAAGGGACAAAGCCTCGGAGAGCTTCGGAACCGTGCAGGGGTGAGTGCTATAAACCCTTTAATGAGAAGAAAGGGGTGTTGCAGGTGAGATGGGTTTGTGCACCCTGATGTGTGTAATACCGATTTTACTTATTTTTCGTCTGTGCGATGCCAGAAGTGTTGTCCAGATAAAACCTGTAATAGTTCGTGGATAATGATTTGCTTGATGTGAGGGGTAAGGCAGGAGAGGAGGAGAAAAAGATAGTTTTGCTGAGTTGCAGCAGGGTCCCTTGTGTGCCCAGGCGGGCTCCTGGCTACTCTGAGCCTGGCAGGCAGAGCAGGGGGAAAGAGGGTGTCAGTAAAGGCAGAGGTGGGGACACTGCCCTCCTGGTTCTATGGAATTATTTGTCTGTGCAAAGTGTTAGGCACGGTTCTGCCAGTTGGGTGAAGTGTTGCTGATGCTCTAGGTTGGATGCTTTTGCTCTAAGTATTTTTGGGGCTGGTTTAAAGGCCAGTACTACTTGTTAGCAGTTGTGAGTAGCCAGCTTCTTCAGTATGTACTCTGGGCTTAGAGAGTGGGAATACAAAACTACTGGGTCTGCTCATACCCCTTTTAGATTAATATAAGCTTTGCTGAACGAAACTGGTTTAGGTCCTGCCAGGTGCCTTCTTCAGCTTTATGAACTGTAGATTTTACAGAATGAGTTAGGCTTCCAGTTGCCATGCAGTTGTGGGGACGGCTCCCTGCTGTACAAAATCAGGGTGTAAAAAGTGTGTGTTTGTGTATGTGAATGGATGGTCCTCCATCTCAGTGGTGGGATGTGAGGCCTGATTGGGTAAGTGTCTGCACTTGGTATGCTACTAATGACAGCCACATGTGGGCTCAGCCTCACACCTGAAACCCCACTGCTCTTAATCATCTTCCATTTTCTTTCTAAAGACCCAAATCAGGTAGTGTGTTACAATAATGTTCTGGAGTTATCCTTTCTGTGTGTGTGTGTTTGGCTGTACAAGGGCTTGCTTTGACATGTGTGGTATGTTTAAAACCAAGACACTCTATCTCTCTGCAGCAATGTACTGTGTCTGTAAAAAGACTTGTGTTCTCGGCTTTTCTTTAACAAAATAAAAAGGTGTTTGTAGTGCTGTGGTTAGGTTAATTAACTCCTCACTTTGGGCATTCCTTCCTGTTGCTTAGTGCCCTGTGGACTCAACTCCTTCAGGCTACTTGAAATGCCCTGCCTTGGATGGGTGTTAGGGAAATAGTCATTTGGTTTCTTGAAAGCCATGGTCTCTTGAGGTATGTTGTTGCATTTATTGTTGTGAAGAGAATTTTAAAAGCTTGTCTCTGTGCTTTCATCCAAGGACCTTACCATGTAGAGAGCTTCTATGACACAGCCTGGCCCAGCTTTCACTGAAACCAGTCAAAATGATTCTGTAAACCTCAGTGGTAGCTGTTCTGGCTTGCAGAAGTACTCGGGAGTATCGCCACTGTCCAGGCCAATGGGGTATATAGCAGTCTCGTTACAGCCGCAGAACTTTCCAGGTATGCGCACTGGTCAACAACTTTGATGCGAATTGTTTGGTGTTTCCAATGGTGCTCTGTTGGCAATGGAAGCTGGTGGATAGTTTGTTTATTTAGGGGATTTCTGAGTACTTCAGTGAGAGAAGGAAGAAAACAGTTCTGTGTTTGCTTTCATCTGCAGCCCTGAAATCACAGCAAAGAACCTTATTTTTATTACGAATTTTCTCCCTTGGTGGTGTTTTGTGTGTTCTGCCCCAGAAAGTCAAACTGCTGTTGTGAAACTCCTGCTATCCATGTGGTTTAACCTTACTAGAGAAAAACAGTGAGTGTGTGTGACTTCTTTCACCAGCTTACTAAAATTGGACTTACATGAAATTGGTCACCAGCATGAACAAAGGTGCCCTCATGTGAATGTTTGGGAGAGCGAAAGATGGAGAAAAAGGGTGAGGTGCATCTCTAAGATGCTGAGGGTGATTCTGGATGAAAGGGTGGAATTTGGTGGCCTCCAGTTCCTCTGACTGGGGTGAACATGTCTGTGGGCTTTGCCACCTGTCAGGCAAGAGCAGATGAAGCAGTAGGAACTAGTGGAAAGGTTTGCCTCTTTCTAGAAACCAGTCTGCTCACTGGCAAGGCAGAAGATACTGGACCGGATCTGGGGGTTGACTTTTCCAGGTGGCCTTCATTAAGGATTTGAAGGAAGGTAGAGAAAACTCTGGCCTGGTATAGTTTTCTCTCCCTAATTATTTAGGTAGGGCACAGTGTAGCAGGCTCATAGTGACATTAAATAAGGAAAACCCCAGAAGAGCCTTTGTGGGATAACAGTACATAAATTGCCATTTTGTTGTTGGTATTTTTGCTGTACTAGCATTTGATCGTGCAGAATCTCTGTGGTTGCCTCTCGCCATGATCTTGCTGCTGGTGAGCTCAGAAGCAAAGAAATGTGCCATTGACTGCTTTAGAATTGATGGTGTGTTTAAAGATGATCATGTATTTCAGTGCATGCTTTTTTTGTTGGACTAAATCCACATGCAAAATGCTTTTTCCCTGTATTATAGCATCTGTAAAAGGAAACTAACATTTCCCTCCCCTTTGAAGCTTGCAGGAGGCTAACTTGTAAGCTTTGACATGCATCCAAGATTTCTTTAATGGCCAGTGCTATGTAGACATCAAGCTTCCTAGGTACATACGGCAAAATGGGGCGAAAACGAGGTGTATCAGCAGCACCCCCTGTGAATCGTCCCTGGTCTTAGACTGCCCTCTCTTGGACATCATCAGTTTCTGCACTGGGCTAGGAGAGGTCGTCTCGCTGAAGTCATCTTTGCCTCCTGGCTTTGTAACTGACCCTTGCTTTTACATCTTCTTTAAATGTTGGTTATCCTTTTGGAGGAGTAGCTAGAAAGCTTCAAAATAATTCAAGGCACTTGTTATGTTCACCCCAGGCTAGACAGCATCTTCTAGGTTAGTGTTTTTTCCCCTTCCTCTAGAAAGAAGGGAGGTTGAGGGAAGGTTAGGATAGAATAACCTTTCCAACTGTTTGCTTAACTCTAGCAAGGGTAGAGTTCCAAGGAGCCAAAGGAATGATGTGCTCCACAATGACCAAGCCTGGTTGAATTTTTGGAGGGATTTCAATGTCCAAGACCTCAACACCATGAGAAATCTTGCCCTTTGTTACTAAGCAGTGTATTAAATCTCCTAGATATTCATGATTTTGAATTGTATTCTACTTAAACGCTTCAAGTAATAACATTTCGTAATGTGACCAAGGTAGAAAGGAGGCATGTGGACTAGAAGTTGTCTTGGCTGAAATAACCCTGAACTAGCAAGTTAGGCTGGGAGACCTGTTCATCCAGCTTCATTCCTGCGCCTAGAACAGAGGATGCTTATTTAATTCACCTGCCAAAGTTAGAAAGAACCCTACCAGCTGACTTGAGGTGACAAACTCGGTGTGGTTGGTTCAGAAAACACTCCCCTATCTTGCTGTTAAAGAGTGTCTTGATAGATTTTGGTGAGTAGCTTATTGCTTGTTTCAAGGAGAGAACTTGAACATTTCTGCTGGCCTAGGAGGTTATCTGTTTTGTTTTACTGCAAAGCTGCCCTGGAGCCTGGTTTTTTGCCCCATTCCATGGGATATCCTGAGGCCAGTGGAGAGATTCTTGCTTTAATCTGTGTTCTTGGCCAAGCCAAATATGCCCTTGACATTGAGAGAAAACCATTAGACAGAAAACAGGCTGGCAGAAGGGAGGCAGTCCAGAGCAGTGCTGTAGGCAGCTCAGTAAGACCATGACAGCTTAAATTGCTTTCGCTTACCCTGTTTTCAGGTATGTCTTCTCAGAGTGAACCTATCTACCTTTGGGTGGAGAACTGCAAAAGGCTAAATTTCTTTTTGGCTTGTCAGGGGTCATGTTATTTGTCACTTCTTAACGGAATACTGGAAGCTTGGATCACCCCAGCACGATCCTGTGTCTGTGCTGAACAAGGATTCAGACAAGCCTTCAGCTGTCACGTATTCCCAACAGTGTTCTTCAGTTCACTGAATCAGTGTCTGTTGTCAGTTCTGCTAACAGCAATTCCAATGGAGAAAATGCTTTTTCTTTTCCCAGGAGAACAAGGAAGTTAATTGATTAACTCTTCTTGGCTCACCAAAGTTGTAGCATCCTTCCAAGATGTCTAACTGAAAAAAGGATATTCTGAATCTCTTCCTCTGACAAGACTAGCTATTCAAGGGTGAAATAAGTTATTTTCTGTCTTATTCCTGTGCAGTGAGCAATACCTCTGTCTATTAAAGCCAGAAAATGCCCAGTTCTTATTCTGTTTGGACAAGCTGATGCCTGAGAACGGTCTCCTATGATGGCAGGAGCATGTTCTTTCTGAAGCTTGTGAGGGGTGGAAAATTAGCTTGGCTCTAAACCTTAGTTCAGAGGTGCTGAATATGTAGCCACTCTAATAGCTTCTTTCCCCGAAATGTTTTAGCCTTGAAGCTGTGATGGAATAAGTCTTTTAAGATCAGTTGTTCTCCTGATCTCTGGCTACTGCAAGGTTTGACTTGGTTTTGAATTTATGGGGGCTTCAGTGGCTTGTGTCTACTGTGGTATTTCAGCATTGAAAATGGGAATAACTAGCTAGTCAGGTATTTGTAGTGTTTAACATGCCTCACTGCGTTTTAGAGACTAGGACAAACTATAGTGGTTTATATAGCGATTTCTGGTGTTCTTATGATGTTTTCAGATCCTAGGGTTGTGGCTTCTAACCAGTGAGGTCTCAGTATTGTATTCTCTTCCCCCCCCCCCCCCCCCCCCCCCTCCCGCTAGAGAGGAAAATCAACCAGGTTGTCTTTTAGTGCCTGCCCCACTAAGGTGCTGGGACTGATATGGCTCTGTCAAAGTCATTTCTCCAATGCCCTCTGCAATGTGACATGCCATGGCTCCTGCTTTTCAAATAAGCTTATGAATAAGGAAGGATACTTGACCACTGCAAGCGAAATTTTTCACACTGTCCAAGTACCTTTTTTACTCTTGCCCTTCAGTCCCCAAGCCTCCTGGTTGACATTCATTGTTTCTCCCTTCTAGTGTCATTTTTCATTCACAGCCCCAGTAACTCTTTGGGGTCATTAATATCTCAGTCTCCACTGTTCCTCCGCATCAAGATCCAATTTCACGTAATGGGTGACATGGTTTAGTGGGAGGTGTCCCTGCCCATGGCAGGGGGTTTGGAACTGGGTGATCTTTAGGTCCTTTCCAACCATAACTATTCTATGATTCTGTAAGTCTAGATGGGGACAAGGAGCAAGAGGGAAAGGATGAGGTGGTAGTAGCCTGGTGGGGACAGCAGCTGGGTGGAATGGGAGATGTGCTGGGAAATGTTGCTGTGGGAGACACATCAGATAATAGCATTTTGCCTTATTCCCTTTTTGCAGTAGGAGGGCAATGTGTGGGTGCTTTGGACCTTCTGAAGGGTTATGTCCTTGCAGTATCCCCTGTGGTGACACAAGAGCATCTTACAGGGTTGGAAGGTTGTTTAGCCTGTCCAGTGACGGAAAGACTTCCATAAAGCGCCTCCCTTGGCATCACTGCCTCCAGGGGCTGTACAGAAGACTTCAGATATGGTTTGAAAGAGTTCCCTGTCCTAGAGAGCAGGCAAGGGAGATCAGTGTCAGTGGAAAGACCACATTTTATAAAACCAGAAAAAGGCAGCTCAGGAGAGGGGTTTCAGTGGGTCACAGCTGCAGGTCATGCTGTGAGATAAAATGTGACTCTGGGATTCCTGATCAGCCCCTTGTGTTTAATGATGGGAATGAGCTCTGGCTGCAGCCTGGCCCTCCATGAGGTACGGAGGCTGACTTCCCTTTCCCTACCTATTGCCAGGACTCTTTCAAGAACCTAATACCCCTATATCTGTCCAAATAGTATTGAAATTGGGAAAATAAGGCCAAATCCCCTCTTGTAAGAGGGACAAGGACAACAGTAATTAAAATATTTGCTGTTTCCACTTCAACTGATGTGGTAAGAACATTTTTCTTACACCAGCTCAGTCTTTCTCATGATTGAGTTTGGGTTTTGTTTTTAACCTGATATATTTTGATATCAGCCTGCAGGTAAAATGTGTCTGAAAATCCTAAATCAGAATCTTTAACAACTATTTCACACATGATATAAAAGCATCCCTACAAAACTCATCCAAGGAGTGGAAAGCACTTAATTTCCTCCCTGTGGGCTCTGTCCCTGTGTGTCTGCAAGACAAACCATTGAAAGAGTAGCAGAGCCAGCCAATGATGCTTTAATCCGATTGACTTATGGTCTGTTTCACTATTGGTATATCTATCCCAGTGACCCCTGTTTGTCCCTTGCTCATCTGGGTAAGAAAGAGTATTAGCATGGATGTGGCTTCCACTAGCCACTGCAGGTTGACTGACTGCTTCCAACCAAGAAGTGTCCTAGCAAAGTTCCTCCTTTGCTCTCCCCAAATGAGGCATGAATTCCAATATAGCTCATCTCAGCTGCTAATTCTCGAGTCATGAGTTGGACTTTTGTTATCAGAGATGTTTCCATGCGTCAAATCTGATTGAAATCATCTAAGAGATTCAAAAGTAGTAGGAGCAGATGAGATGAATACACTGTAAAAAACATACCTTGTTTTTTTAGAAACGGACTAAAAACCTGGTGGAGCTCGGGGCTCCTTTTGTGAATGGTCTCTTCTAGTGGAAGTTAGCTGAATAAATAAAACCATTTGACTCTGACATACACGCAAATACAGAACCAGGCTTAGAAACTGATGGAGAAGGCGGAGCTTCATCTTTGCTCGCCTCTGCAGCCCTTCCCCAAAAGATGGCAGTCTCGGCTAGCAGGAATGTGTCTCCGGCTGGCAAATGAATGGATTTCCTTCAGGTTCCATCAGTTCTACGTTCATCATTGGCTGGTTTTTTACCCCTTCCCTCCTCCCCCATAACCTTTATCTTTGCACCGAGACCAGCAGCCTGTATACTTGACAAATATTTGCCTAGCACTGTAAATGCACACAGACTTAAAAATAACCTTTGAGTTAAACCAGAGCAGATTCCCACACAAAAAGGAATTAGGAAAAAATAAACCCTAGCTAAAATGAAGCTGTCTAAACAGAAATCATTAGAATGCATGCTATGAATGCTTCATCGCTGCATCTGTGGCTGGGCTTCCACAGCTTTTTAAAATGTCATTACAGCTACACCTAAACACAGTGCCCAAGGCCGGGACTTGTGCTCCAGTTATAAGGAAAGCATCCTGACTTCTTCTGAGTTTGCTCTTTTTGGGGTGAGATATGAAGGAACTGAAGCTGTCCCTGTGTCATAATTCAGGCTCTGTGGGGCTGGCACTCTTTGCTTACCGATGGTTTTCTGGTGGAGATGTATTTTATTCCCCTGGACCCTACAGAGAGAGTTTTCCTGATTTGCTGCGGGGTCTGATAGCAGCAACAAGCCTGTGGGTCCTCCTGCAATATCTGGCCAGTAGCCCTCAATGGATGAGGGGGAACAGAGTTCATACCCGGATGTTTCCACCCTCCATCACATCCTCAATACACGATTTCCTCATCTAATTCTGTATTCTTCTTAATGAGGAGCTCAGTGAATCTAAAGAAAGGAGTGGAAAGCATCTGAAAAAGCGGCTAATTCTGCCCTTCCATCTGGGGACAGAAATGCAAGTTTACCTCTTGGGGCACTCAAATGCATGTGCTGGTTTTTGCTTAAAAACAAATGGAAAAATTGACTTTCCAGAATGGATCTTCTGCACTTAGGAGCCTGACAATTATATTTCAGGCCCCTTTGGAGGGCTAAAGTAACAAGGGTATCCTACAGAAAAATTCAGTGGGTCTGAGTTGCTTCGACTGTGCAGACATTCTAAAGTACCTTTGTCTTTACAGCATGACAATTTCCATGTCAAGTAGGTAGGAACAGAGGTTCATCGTATGAGGAATTCAAATTAGCACGATACCATTAGAAATTCCATTTAACTAAGCTGTTCTTGTCAGTGAGTCTGTTCTAGGAGTGTTTTCTCTTCTAAAAAAATCCTAATTGCTGAAGTATCTGATTTACCTTCACTCCAAATTTATGTGACTTAGAATGAAAACCTGGATTTTGTTTGGTGTGGTGTTGGTTGTTTCATTGAGTTTACGAATGTGTTTGTCTGCCATACCCCGAGCACTTGATGAGTACAATATCCAGATGTTTGCCTTGCTACTGATATTTGGAAGAGCCTTTGGTTCCACTGTTGCCTGCATTGAGGCTTCACGCAATGGCCTAAGTAGTCCAAGGCCAACAGCATAGAAAAAGGCTAAGAGCGGCTCCACATCTGAGGGTAGATTAGAGCTAGAGGAGATTTGGATCAGAGCAGCAGTAGCTGTCAAAGACACTGAACAACTTCTGTGCAGTGGTGAGTAAGCTTGGGACTTCCTTTCTTGGGAAAGAAGCTACTGAGAGAGGATGGACAAGTCTTTTGACACCATAGGGAAGGAGAAGATGAAAAGCAATTAGTTGTTTGCTGCTGCTTATGAGATCCAGGGGATGTGAAAAGTTTTAGGGAATTTGGGGTCTAAAGCGAGGGGAGGTGGTTTGTAACTTCACCTAAGCTGTTGAGCAGAGGCTGGATGTGCTAGAACTGCATGTAGGTTCAAGAGTTCTGGGTTTAAGGAGTCTCGCAGGAGACCTGTGACTTGTGTTGACCCTGGCAATCTGATGAGCTGTTGCCACATGCTTGTGCTAGACATGTTTTTTCCCCAAGCATCTGGTATTTGCCAGTGTCAGAAGCAGGCCAACCTAAGGTGCAGAGACTGATGTGGCCGAAAGACGGTCCTGTCCACTGCGAGTGTTGTGATTTTTGAATGCCATAATAACTAATTTTCATGTGGATAAGAACCAGTTTGAAAGTCAAATGAGTGCAGACTTCAAGGGTTTTTGTTCTCTTTCTTTTTAGGCAATCATGACTTCTAAGGAACTCTCCTGCTTTTAAAGAAATATTTCACATGTGTAATAGGAAATTAGATGATCTGGATTATTTCACAATCAGTGTAGAATTTGATTCCCTTTTTTACCCTCCCTCTTTCCTTGGCTCGGCGCACTGCAGTTCCTCAATGGGGGCCAGATTCTGGGAGGTGAATGTCCCAACTCCCACAGAAAGTTTCCTGGAGACATTTGACAAAGGAGAACTTTTTTTTTCTTTTTTATTTTTTAAAAGTTTTTTCCTTTGCCTTTTTTTTTCTTTTTATTTTTTCCCCCCTCTCCTTTAACTGATGGCATTTGTTTTGCTCATGTCTTGATTAAACCAAGAAAAGAAAAAGAACAACATCAAAACGCAGCTAGCTGGTTCTGCCCTTGTAGAGAGAAGTACAGTGTTCGTGTTGGCCTTGCACACGTTGCAGGAGTTGCTTAAATGCAGACAAACTGACACTGACAATGGAAACAAATGAAAGTGTTTCCTCTAAGGTTTTTGAAAACTCTCATTTTCTTTCTTTCCCAGTTAAATTTGTGTGGTTTTGTTAGCTGGCATTCAAGACCCATTAAACTGCTAGAAGCCTGCTTGGTTAGGTGCCCTCTGATCTCCCCAGAGTTGAGGAACAGTCAGTGATCTTTGTCCCAAAGATTTTTGGTTTACATTATATGAGCATCATAGAGTGGTTTGGGTTGGAAGGGACCTTGAAGATCATCTAGTCCCTTCTGTATAAAACAAGCCAAAACCAAACAAGAAACACTCACACCACCACCACCACCCAGCCATAAGTTGCAAGGCATTAATGAAGTTACATAAGTATAACCTTTTTTTCTTTGTTATATTTCTATAATCTACTAGGGAATAAATTTCCTAATCAGATAAGGAAAGGAATGAATGTTAAATGTGCAATGCTTTAAAATAGACCTGGAGTTTTAGTTTCTTTGGATCTCTGTTGCAGAGATGTTTGGATCAAAGCTTATTTCTTTGATGACAAATAAATTGCATTAAACACAATTATATGCCTTTCATGAAGATTCAAAGGCAGAGCTTGTCAGCCATGCAAATATTCTGGTACATGCATTACAGGTTTCTTCTGGGCTGGGCAACTTCTAATTTAATTTAAGAAATGAGTGGGGGAGAATCGTATTTATAACAATAAAATCGCTGTTTCAGAAGAAAAGAGTAGGAGCCTGTTTACTGCCTTCAGTGGGCCTTAGATCAGAAGCAAAATTATCTGTTATCTCTAATGCCCTTAAAATAATTGTAATAAACTTCCTTTTCTTCTCTTCAGTATTCACATGGAAAATCTTGTAATCTCTGCTAATTTTGAGGCAACAGTTTCCCTGACTTTATTAGAAGCTTTCCAGAACTGTGTTAATGAAACAATGAGACATGACAGGTTGGGTGTTATGGTCTAATAATGCTCTGCCTTGGAGGTTAATGGCATTTGGCTTGCAGCCTCCTGGTAATAGGCAGCATGTGCACTAACTGCCCAGGTGTAGCATTATTAATTCACTTTGGTTTACTGCAGGCTGTATGTGCATCATCTAAACATTCGGCCTGTTGTTCTTCAGCTCCACCATAGCCTGGTGTTTGAGGAGAATGGCAAGATATTGCCAAATATAAGTAATCTATCTCACAATAGAATCATAGAGTAGTTTGGGTTGGAAAGGATCATAGGGTTATCTTGTGCTCTATACCTTGAAAAAGCTCCAATTTTGACAATTAAACCTCAAGGACGAAGGGGCTGAAATGCCATGGGAAGCAAGTGAGAGCAGAGCCTGCTCCCAGGCTCCCCTTCACCTGTAAAGCCTCCAAGCTCTGGAGAATTCACCTCAGCCCTGGGATGGGAAAGAGCAGAGGCAGCACAGAGCTGCAGGAGGCAGGACATGCTCCTAGTGACACATGTTCTACTTTTTGGTACTTGAATGGTTGGTGTTACTGCAAGGTGAGGTAACAGCATGTGGCTGCTGAACAACATATATGTAATTAGCTCAAACCCCGCGGAGGGGAGCGCACTATTTGTTTAGCTGAGGTGTGCTCCTTCAGGAAGAGGAAGAAGCCCAGAGGCTTAAGAACAAACTGTCTATGTAATTTCCTTGGGTTACAATGCAAACCCTCCTCCAAATACTTTTGCTATAGTAAAAATAAGAAAACTGAAACCAAACCGCCTACATATGATTGCATTAACATGGCCAAACCGCCCTGGGGGTGTGAAGTAGAGCACCGAGTACATATGCTGCTGGGTGGGCATGACGCAGATGCTGCTCTTGAATGAGGCACCACTGCCTGCAGCTCTGATTTTGTGAGTTACTTAAAGAACCCAGGAGCTACCCTGCATCTGGTGGAAAAGGACCCAGAAGAGCAAATTCAGATCTGATTCTCACCTGATAAATTTTGTTTCTGGATAAACAGGCTTGGGACCTCAGCATTCATTTCGGACACTGCAGCTGTCATCATGCTGAATATGTAGAGAATGAATATTTCTGCACCTGAAATCAGTTACTTAACTAAGAAACGCTTCCAGGCTGAAATGCCTCCACTGTTCAGAGGCAAAGGGCTATGATAGTGCTGTGTATTTGGCTTGATGTTTGTCTAGTAGAGTGATTTCTTCTTATGCCGTGTTTTTTGTTTTATTAGTGGTTAAAATGGGAGTTTTTCTTAGCAGACATATAACTACACTCTGCGGTGATGTTGTCCGGTGATAAAAATAGCCTCTTACATGGGAGGAGAAACTGAGTTTATAGAGCAAAACAAATCTCTTAAACGCTCTCCAGGAAAAGATACACAACTGATTTGGAGTGAAGAATATTAAAATCTCATAATTCCTGGCCCAATTGTTTCTGCTGAAACTTCAGTTCCTGAAAAGAGCGAAGATGCTGCTCCTGTGAGGTTGCTGCGGCTCCGTTTTCCACGTGCACCAGTGTCTGAAGGGGTGTCTGCACAAAAGCAATGTCTGCAGCCTAACCACATGGGAGACCAGGTGTGCCGTGGGGTGGCGGGGGCTCAGGAAGCCAGAGCTCTATTTCTGTCTTTGTCAGGGACCTGGCGCATGACCTGGGGAAAGGCACTCTGCCTCTCCCTGCCTGTGTTTCCTTTCCTGTTTGTGTACCCTGCGCACTCTTCAGGCAGTTTTCTCTGGCTCTTTTTGGCGTTGATCATCTACTTCTCATCTCTGAAGGGCTGTGGCCCTTAATGTCTGATGACGGATAAATCAAGAAATGGGGAGGTCCTTCATGATCCCAGTCAGGGATTTGCCTGTGAACAGCAAACACATCTGCTCTTTCCTGTGAAAAATAGATGGTTCTTTCTGTCATGGCTGCCAAGTTACTTTTTCTCCAGTTACATTGCCTTGATCTAAGTTCCAGAGAATTATTCGTATTTTTTTTAAGGTCATAATGGTCTTGAAGATATAGTGCTGAAACAATAATTTGTTGTGTAAAGGTCTCTTGATGGTAAGAGTACATTATGAAGCACACTTACACTATGGAGGAGTGACAACAATTTATGTGTGAGTAATAATAATTCAGAAAAGAATTGGGGGAAACTATACTGCCCAGAGCCTGAGATCCTGAGATAGGGGAGGCAGCTGCATACCCAGGTCCAGCTGGCAGCGAGGCTCATGATGTATTCCCAGGCATTAGTAAGGGCTGCATCCACCTTCCCTATCTGGCTGGTCAGGACAGAGGTCCTCTAGTGAGAGGTAGGGGAAAAAAGAGGCCTATTTCTGATCCTGGTTGCAGTAGCCAACTACCCTGTGGTTTTCTGCCCTTAGAGTTTCCCCTGGCTCCCAGTCTGATCTCCTCTCCTCACCGCCTCACTCTTTGCTTACACACGCATGCTCCCTCACACACCTCCACTCGCTCCATGAAGACATGGTGTCACTCATGGTCTGACCCCAGTAGCTGCGCTCAGACCCCCATACACACACATGCACGCACATACATGCACAAAGCAAATGGAGTCTCTTGCCCAGTGAGAGTTAGAAATGAATTTAATAAGAAGATGGGGCAGGGTGCAGCCAGATGAGTGTACCAAACAGTCAACTTGTTACATGTGACAACCTTTTTTTGTCCCTGTACCTCTCCATTTTCCCCATGCTTGTTCATCCCCAAATAACCTGAATCTATCCCCTTCCCCATCTCTGGTACCTTCCCTAAACATCCTATATTAAGTCTTGTGAGATCTCAAAATGCTCTTCCCCCACATATCATAATACGTCCTCTACCCCTTAGCAGCAGCCCCCCTCCATCCAAAAGGAGCTCTAGTGTTGACCCATCTTCATGCCTGGACACTCAGCCAGGGCTGAGGCCCTGGTGGGACAGTATCAGTAGATGCCCAGGCAGCGTGTCCTGTCTTCCAAGTCCTTAGTTTGGGTTTCTGCCTGCCCTTGTGCTTCTGTGTTCCTCTGGGATTGTGTGGATCAGGCTATGGTGGGCTGATGGCTCCTGTGATGGCCTTGGGAATAGCCAGGGCAGGGTATCAGTCGGATTTTCCCTCCTGCCACAATCTCTCTGTGCTTATTTGGGCCTGTGCAGATGAATTTTTATCACATATCATAGAACTCCTAAGGCTTTCTTTTTAACTTCGTAAATGGCTAAGGAAAATGTGAGTAAGCAGGAAAACCCAAATCTGTAGCTGCCTAATTCATGGCCACCCAATATGCTTAGAGCCTGAGAAATGCATGCATCATCCTTGTCAAAACCATACAGTGAAACCTAAGGCAAAACAACTTTTCCGTATTAATGACTCATCTCTTGCTTGCTTTTTTCTTTTAAACATCATTCTTCAATCCTTAAGTACAAAACCATAATTAGTACGCAGAGCAGATACAGCAACTTCAAAACCAGAAATCAAACTATAATCCCCGAGGCAACATAACCACATCTTGGTTGTCACTATTGTGTTACAGAGGCAGTAAAGATACACGGAAATGTATGGCTTCGTAGGAAGATGAGATAGGAGTCATTTATGAAGGTTAACACAATTTCTGTGCAAAAATTGAAGGGCTTTATCTGCTGATGGTAACGAACTCCCAGTTTTGTCCTTGTGTCAGGTTAGGTTACTTAATCTGCTAGTTACTTTTAGGGCTGCTGTGTGTAGCAAAGTGAGAGCTAGCAGGTTCCTTCTTCAACTCTACCATCAAGCTACCAAATTCTTCTACATGCTACCAACCTTCTTGTCAGCCTGGGCAAGCATCAGGCCAGAAACCAAGTCTGCTCTTCACCCTCAGCTACTGTGGAAATGGCTTCTTTTGCAAATGAAAAAGCAAGCTGGAGGAAAGGCACAAATCGTAACTCTTCTGTTCAGTGCAATGCTGGGGAGTGGTTGGTTGGTCAGCACAGAGCAGCCTCTTCTGAAGAAGCCCTTGCTTCAGTTGGAGTGGGCTGAGTGCAGGGCAGTGGTTGGTCAGAGTTCATGCGAGACCTGGGTGTGGACGTGCAAAGGGGTTAGTGACTACGAGCCAGAATCAGATAACAGGATAGTATCTGAGGTCTTGTCCATGCTAACAAAAAAAAATACAAACCCAAATTGCGTAGTCTCAGCTATTCCAGAGAACTGTGTTTTATGCAACACATGAATACAGTTGAACTGGCATGCCAGTGTTGTGGAGTTTTATATTAGAGTATCTTTCCCATCCATTCCTGTTTGTGAAACCATGAACAATGCTGGCAGAAGATACTTCAATAAAGTTATTTGCATGTCACTGTACCAATGGCCTCAAACAAACACGCTTTGTCACTCTCACAGTGACTGCCTGATATTCAGGGAGGACCTTGTCTGATGGCCCTTTGCCTGCATATGGGCATCAGCACATACAAAGCCTTTGAGTGAAACCCACCCCAGACACAGTTATCCCCCTGTGCTTTGGTGCAAGAGGATCCAGGTGTGTTGCACAGGCAGGGAGCAGAAATCCAGCTCTGCTACTTCAAGGAGCTCTGAAAAAGGAATGAGTGGAGGTGAGGGTAAAGTCATAATGGGTTACCGGGGGAGTAGTAAAGTATGGTTGCAAAACCTGGCCCTGATGTGTAACCTGGAAGAGGGAAACTGTATTAATAATAACTCTGAGGCACAATGGAAGCCAAAGATAGTGTAAATGAGACTGCTGTTTCTTAATAAATATCTTGCATTTTCTGACTGAGATTATTTTCCAGGTGCAAACCCATAGGAGAGGAGTTAGAGCTGCTCAATGAGGTGCCCTGAGCCACAAGCCTTCTGTCCTCTCCCCAGATAGGAATTACTTATATTCTTCTGAGCAGCTGTAGATGACTACTATGACACTTACCCTCAGTGAACTTGTTATCTGTGATAATCTGGGTAAAGCAACAATGCTTCAAAGCAAAGATAAAACATATGTTGCCACCTGTGACCTATTATTCCACTCTATATTTATTATCCTGCATTTTGACCAGGTAGTTCGTAATGTCTTTTCCCTTCTTCTGATAAGACAATTTATAGGCTTAATGGAGGTTTTCTGAACTGAAAACTGATGTCTAGCATCTTTTTTTTTTTCCCACGAGAACCTCTCTCTCTGTGGTTGCTTGAGGAAGTTGACTTAAGCAATTTAAAATGTAGTCGTGGCTTATTTAGAGAGAGACGCTGGCCGTTAACATAAAAATATATGCCTAAATATGCTAACAGGTGCTAAGAGCTGTCTAATCACATGATGCCTACAGGAAACCTATTAACCATAGTGTTTGGGTTAACGACAGGTCATGCTGATAATTAAATAGAGAAATTCAAATATTTTATTATATCTTTTTTCTTTCTTCTTTCTTTCTTTCTTTTCCTCCCCCTCAGTTTTTCCTGCTGCTGCCCTTGCTTACAGTTTTCTATGTTCTAGAGTCAATATGAAAGGTCGTGACACTGATTTTAATCAGCGACAGTCCTAGCTGTAGTAGGAACAGAAATAGAGGCGTGAGGTTAAGCAGATGTCAACATTCATTGTGAACTTCTGTGCTCTTTCAGGTCACAGCTTTCAAATGCTTTCTAAAACTGCTGAAATAAAGCTCCTGAAAACATACTGTGAAAAATCTGAAGCTGTCCAAGTTATTGCTGAGGTTGCCTTTGGCTCTAGAAGCCTTATGTAAGGCACTGCTTGGGTTTGCTTCTTGAGGGCTAGGAATTTGCTTCTTCATTGTAAGGGAAACACACATTTGCACAACTTTGGAGTAGATTTCAACCTTAATGAGGGTGGGTCCTCTTCTATACTGCCTGTTCTACCAGGTCTATAGTCTGGGCCCATCTCAAAGCTCTCTAGCCGCTGAGTAAAAATCTGTCTGCTTTCTGCATCACAGATTTCTGTAGGCAGGGCAACCCTGGTGTGATTCACCCTTAGCTGCCACCTAAAGCATTTCACACCCTTGATTTTGATGTGCTTGTTAGTTGAATGTTCAATGTGAAAGCTACCATTTTGCTCTTATGGCTTTTTTTGGGCGAGTTGTTTTTGTTTTTCCATGATGGAGCATGTAACTACATAGTGATGTTTCTGGCTGAAAGAAAAAAATCCCAAACAGCCTTCTCCAGCATCTATCCTTCACAGGGCAGGAAGCACATCTGCCTTTCTACAACAAAGACAGTGCTTCTCAGAGCTTAGTTCTGCTGCACCTGTGTAGCAGGGCCAGTCTTTGAGCAGCGGACAAGATACAGGTCATTCTGCCCTGCAAATGGAAAAAGATAAGTGAATCCTCTTGTTAGAAGGCTTCTCACTGTGCTAATCTTCTGTTGTCCCCAGCAGGACAAGGTGACATGAAGAGCAAGATTTGCCTTCTGCCAAGGTGGGGTGGCTTCGTGCCTGTCTGGTCTTTGCCTGCTAATGGCTGAACTGGCCTGCAGTGTATCTCGGATCTTGGTATCTAAAACTGCACTGCAGTTAAAATGGGTTGCTTAGCCAGTTTGTGCTGCTGTACGCACCTTTGAAACTCTATGGCAAATAGAAGTTGCTGGGTGTTTCCATTAGGATTGCAGCTGTCCTACTCCTTTCAGTATCACGGTGGAAAAATTGGTGGTGAGGTACACTAAGGTAGAAAATATGAAAGTTGGACTTAAGTGCCAAATCTATAGATCTTGTGGCTTCTGCCTGATGCTGCTTCTTTGCAGGGTAGGAGCACATGAACAGCAGTTCTGTAATGTTCCGTAGCTTTGACAGTCTTTCATTATAAACCATTTCCCTTGGTGTAAGAGCCCAAGCAGAGTAACACTGTAGTATGAGCACCTAACCTCTGTTCATACACTAAAAGGTTTTCCACTTTAAGCTGTCCCACATGGATTTTCAAACTGCAAGTGTAGAACAATGTTGGTTAAGGAGTGATGATCCAGTGATTAAGGGATAAAGATGCATCCATGGATAAATCTGCATTTGTCTAACACAATCATTGCATGGTTTGGGTTGGAAAGAGCCTTAAAAGATTATTTAGCTTCACACACACACCCCCCACACCCCTCCTGCCATGGCAGGGACATCTTCCACTATACCAGGTTACTCCAAGCCCCATCCAACCTGGCTTTGGGCACTGCCAGGGATGGAGCATTCATAACTTCCTTGGGCAGCTTGTTCCAGGATCTCACCACCCTCACAATAAAGAATTTCTTCCGTATATCTTCCATAGAAGCACTATGCTAGTATAGGAAGGTCAATATAAATGGTTAATGGCTGATAATGTATTTGGCCTCCTGGAATAGGGAAGGTATTTTGTTACAAGGTGCACAATACATCTTGGTTAAGCAACATATGTGAGCCAAGAGGCCTGGGACAGGAGATCTTGTAGGTGCATGAGATAGCCAGTGAGCCTGAACGTGGGCATCTGCATAGGCATGAATCAAGTTCATCTGGTTCATTGCATGTGAATCAGGATTGAGACATGACTACTAAAAGCAACAGATGTATCATAAGATACTAAAGCCAAATATGAAAAGTATTTGAACGTTGCTATGGTTCTGTTGACACAAGAAAAATACCTTTGTGCTCTACTGAACCCACGCTATTCCACAATTTTTTCATTTCTTGTTTCCAAACACATAGCCCATCTGATGGAAGTTCAGTATTTTAGCCAATTGGGAAATATTACATAGGTAAAGAGACAGACCACTCTGAAACACCTGACTTGGAAAGACATAAGAGCTTGCTTGTAAACTGGAATCTGGGTGTGCTTCTCCCATCCACACTTCTTTTGTGTTTAAAGCAATAGCAGGTTGCATAGGTATTCACCTGTGTCCTGTAGATATGCACAATAAAAACAATTTGAGAGGTATTTTTCTTATTCCACCCTGACAGCTGTGTTTGGGAGAAGAGTTTACCAATGTGCTGTTCAAGCTCATGGCCTTTAAATGCTCACTGCGAATACTGAAGTTGAAAGAACATTTGTACACTTTATAAGGAGAATATTACATAGAGCATTTCAGTCTCTAGCCACTTTGTCCTATTCGGTAATGACCCATGCTTATTTTCACTTTACTTCCAGACAAACTAAGGCAAAAGAGGCTGTGTAATTTTCTTTATGAGCTACCTTGGAGCTTTATGCTAGTGTAAGGGAAAAATTTCTGTCTTGTAAAGAGAAGTCAGCTTTACATCTTATATTCAAGTTTATATTTTATCTGTGAACTAAGTATAATAAATAAATACTTCAATGCTTCTCTGACCAGGTCTGAATAATTCTTGGCTTGATTTTTTTTCCATGCTTATGGCAAAGCAGGTGTGATTACTAACAAAGCCTGCACAATGGTTTGATGACATACGTACTGAAAGACATTGCATATGAAGACATTCTAGGATCAGTAAAGAAGAATAGTTAGGTTAACTGAAGTAGTTTATAGCATTGAAATACTTTGTAAGATATGAGAATCCTCAGTGGGCATAGGAATGAGATCACTCTCAGGCATGGTCTCTTCCCATTCCCAGCAAACCATGGTTAGTCTGTGAATTGAAGCCTGAAAAATCTTGAACGGGACCAAAACCACAGGAGGTGAATAATTCATCCTTGTAAACTCTCCTAAATTTAAAAGTTAATGTTCATACTTGATAGAAAGAATACAGTTTTAAATTTGGGCTAGTAGGTCTCTACTCTGCACTGGAGCTTATTTTTTCACAGGATGCATAGAGTTGATTTGTGGGGTGTAAAGGAGGTAGAGGAATAGCTCTGGCAGTGCTTTTACATCCTTTTGTCCCCCAATAACAAGGTTATGTAGATGACCTAATGAATAAAACCAGAGACAATTTATGGACACAAGATATCCACAAATTCAACACAGGGCAGACATACCTTTGGCAATGAACTGTGATTGATGTTTGAGCCTGGGTGGTAGGATCATTTTTGACAAAGAAGAGCTCATGCTCAGAAAAGATGTGAAGAACTTGGGTGGAATCCTGCTTACTGGACAGGAATCCATGTGAAAGTGGGGAATGATTTCCGGCTTGCTTATTTGCCAATAGATGTTAAACCATGTAACACAGTTATCGCCTGTCCAGCAGTTTCTTAATGTTAGAAGTTTGCTTAGTCCTTTTCCTCCTCAGCTTCTTTCAAAACCAAATAGGCAAAATTAGCACCAAATTAGTTAGTCCAAAGATCTTTAATCTTTTTTCATCATGACTGTATGTGTTTAATTGGGTCTTTGTGCATGTCACCAAGATCAAAGGCAGGCACTTCCTCAGGGCAGTTCAGTGGTGGCTTTGAGTAGCCAGCCCTGTGTAACCATCTACCTCTTATCACTGCCAATAGAGTGAACCAGGAGAAAGATTGATATTCAGAGAGTAACGTTTGGGAAAGGTGTTTTTCTGAATACTGTGTCCAAAATGCATATAGAGTCTTCTCTTGAGAAGACAGCTCTTGCCGCTTCAATCTAGGAGGGATTTTTCTAGTCTACAGTTGATCTTTGGTAATTGCCGCTCATTATATGGGTAAAAAAGGAACATACCAGAAACTGTGACTGCTAACATCTTGGGCAGTTGAGCATTCCAAGCGATAATTATGCTCCTGGCAACAGGTTAAGCCAGATGTTCAGGAGCAGCTGCTATCAACCTGTTTGCAAAGTTAGTTGTTCCATGATACAATGGAATGATTCTTGACATCCTTCTAGGGGAAGAGGGCATAAAATTGTGGGTAAATGACACTGAGTATAAGATGCAATGATATGCTATGGTGATAGAAATGTGCATCAAGAGTGTTGAATGGAGAATCTTGAAAATGACTGCAGCTATGCAGAGGGTAGGAAGATATCTCCTGGGCATCATTATTCAGTGATTTCTGCTCATCAAAACGAGCCATTAGGAGTGGCATCTGGATCTGTTTCAAACAGTCTAGCTTTGAATAGTGGGAATATGACCTAGAGGCTTTTCTTCTGTCACAGAATTCAGGTAATTGGGATTTCTTTGCTAGCAAGTTTTGTGATGAAAGGAAATACAAGGCTACAGTGGAGGGTCACAGGTACTTTACCACTGGCACACTGGAGGGAAATGCATTATAACCTTGGGTCTAACATTTGTTGAACCCTCATTTACTTGTGTAAATCCTCTGACTTTCCTTTATAAACAGCCCAGAAGGCAATCTGGGGATTGTGGGAGCAGTTGTTGGGAGCTCCTGCATTGCTACCACAATGAGAATTTGATGAGTTTCCTGTATGTAAGTAGACCATGCAGGGAAATGTGAAGGAGCTTTAGTCCTCTGCTCTCAAATGGATTCAGAAGCGAGCTATAGAAACATTGCTTTATGGATAGTGAAATGTAATGAGGTTTGGGGTTTTTTGCACTTTATACCATGCTTAAATCATCTGAATGGGATGGGTTTGCATTTGTAAGTATGCTCAAAGGCCATATTGTCTTAATTGTACGTTTGCACAGATAATTCTGTCTCTAGACCAGAGTCCATTTGTGTTTTGTCACCCCTGAGAAGGGTAAGCAATTCACTGTGTCTAGGAAATGTTTCTTTATGTGGGCTCCGTAGGAAAACTGAGTAGCCCACAGAAGAATATATGTATTCACAGTTTCTCACAAATACAAAACTAAAAGTAGAGAAGCTTTACATACTGTGTGGTCTATCTGTAAGTAAACCTCAAACATACAGAAACCTAAATTATCTTGAATTTAGTTGACCAAATTATCAGCATTTATACATGCAAAACACGTGGTACTTTCAGAAGCCCAATGTTGACAGACTGTTTCATCATCGCCAAGATGGATTTCTCTCCAAGGAAGTTTCAAATTCCAACACCCAGAACCTCTGGTTTTAAGGCCTTGTCTGCACTAAGTCATGACATTTTTCACTCGAAGTACCTTCGAATGAGATCCCAAGTCTCAGCCATTGGTATTCATGCGCATGTTTGCACATGAATGGACTTACATAAACAGGCATTTGTGTGCTTCATTGCTTCACTTTTCTTAGGTAAATTTTCGTAGAAAGTATGTGTGCTTCTGGGAAGAGCCCATTAAAAACTTCTTATCAGGGCTGAACTGTTTCAGGAATCCTGGGGGGATGATAGAGTTTAACAGTAGTAGTTTGCCGTCCTTCAGAGGAATATTGCTAAAGGGCAAGCTGTGTGGGGGGGGGAAGGGGTAATTTCACTGATTTATTATTGGAGAAGCATAAAGAAAGTCGGAAAGTTCAGCTTTTCGAATGAGTGTTGCACAGTTGCTTTAATGAAGAAACATATGGCATGGTACTTGTGTTGTCTAGATGTTCTTTCCTGCTTACTCACCCCAAAGGGCTTAGTTTGTTATGGGATTTTGGTTATAAACATAAACATTGTCTAACCATTGGGAAGATTTTGTCTGTGATCAGATCTGCTGATGTTAATGTTTCCTTTAGGAGCTAATGAGAACAACTCAAGAAAAAAGGTATTTTCATATTGAGGAAAGACTGTAGAGCAAAATACACTCACATTATTGTGTATGTTTCCCTGGAATAAGTATGAAGGGTGGTTGGGTGAGAATTACGTAACAAAAAGCCCTGAGAGTAAATGACATAATATTGCGATGTTCCTTTTTTAGTGTTGTAAAACTGCATGAAGTCCTGTGTTAAGCTCTACTCTCTAAAACCTAACTTTGTCTTGTCTGAAATATATGGGAGGGACTGGAAGATGTCTTTCTTTTCTCCCCTCAATTATAACCATTAAAGTGTATAAACCTGCATATTTCCTTCTGCGTAAGTAATCTGCCTTTAAACCCATCCTTTTAGAACTAAAGGAGCTGAGGAGAGAGATGGTGCTTTGGGAGTCTCAGTCTATTTTTCCTACATTTTTCAGTTTCTTGACAATTTCTCTGCAGGAGATTTTGAAAAGTTTATAGAGCAAACCTTAAATTTATTCAACAGCTGTAGCTCAAAATCCTCCAGTAGTGCAGTAGCTCTTATTTCCTGCCAGGCTGTTACAAACTGGGCCTCTTCCACTTCAGGAAAGTTTTAAGGTCCCCATCCTGCATTTAGATCAGCGAAACAGGCTCCCACGCCGAGATCAGGCTGCACTATGTGAGGACATGGAAAAAAGAGCAAATGAGATAGGAAGGGTTAAGCATGAAAAATAACCATAACAATAATGTGACCTTTCCTGCTGCTGGGCTGTAGACTATCATTTGTTCTGCTTGTCCAAGCAAGGTATGGTTGTTAGCTTTGAAATGGAATTGAGGCACTGTTACTTAGTTTTGCTTGTCTTTGCTCACTTTGTGCAGCTGAACTTCCTTTAGAAAGATATGGTGGTTCCTCCAGAGTACTTAAAAACTGCAAGAATAGCAGCAGGGCCAGGAGGTGGTGAAGGAACATGTGCAAGATTAGAGCTCTAGATTAAACTCAGCATTTTATCATCACAGGGGCAGGTCTGTTAGCTTGCTATGAAGGGGTATGGTGACTGCCCTGGAGCTCGTTGTGTCCAGGCTGGTCAGAGCAATCAGGTTTAAATTAATATGTATTAACTGATACTCATACACTCATCCCTGTGCTGGTATTTATTGCTATAATTTGAGACCTTAGCTATTGGTGATTGCTTAGCTATAGTGACACATGCTGAAGACAAAGTGTCCTACTAAACAGAGAGAGCGCTATGCCCTGGGGAATACAGGGGAAAAGGGATGTTATGAAGCTGTGGTGCTTTGTTTCCTAGTTAAGATCCACTCTGATCAGCAGACCTGTTAGGTTATTTTGTATGAAATGCTGGTTTTGTTGATGCAAGGGAAGATCGGCTGGGCCTGAGAAGAGAAGGCTCAGGGAAGACCTTACAGCAGTGTTCCAACACCTTAAGGGGGCCTACAAGGAATCTGCAGAGGGACTTTTAACAGGACATGTAGTAACAGGACATGTAGTGAGAGGACAAAGGGGAATGGCTTCAAACTGACAGAGGGGAGACTTAGATGAGATCTTGGAAAGTTCCTCACTGTGAGGGTGCTGAGGCCCTGGCACAGGGTGCCCAGAGAAGCTGCGGCTCTCCCATCCCTGGCAGTGTTCAAGGCCAGGTTGGAAGAGGCTTGGAGCAACCTGGTCAAGTGGAAGGTGTCCCTGCCCATGGCAGGGGGTTGGAACTGGATGAGTTTTAAGGTCCCGTCCAACCCAAACCAATCTATGATTCTGTGAGGAGGTGACCAAAAATAGCCTTGAGGATTCATACATAGTGTTGGTGCAACACATTGCTAAGCCAGAAAGAAGCGCACAGCACTAGTGTAAAAGCACCCCTGGTGATTGGTAACTGCTTAGAGAGGTAGAGGCTGATTTAAATATCTCCTCTATATTGTCATCATATGACTAAAATTCCTCTTTCTTGCTTCATATTTTTTCTATCTATGGAAATTTCTGTATGTCTTCAAGGTTCCATCCTCAGAGGTGCTCTGAAAACTGTCAGGGAGAGAAAATCCCTGCACCAGAGAACTTCAAATCTACATCAATCAGTGATGCAAGGAAGAAAGGAGTGCCACCCCTTCCTGCTCCTACACCTTCTGTTCCTCCTCTATGGCTGCAGAGCCCCCTTTCTTCCATGGTCAGCAGTAAGAAACATGCTGCAACCCCTCAGTTTCCAAATGTAGCTTCAAGATTGAGTCGGCACCTTCCAGCGGGTCTGTAGGTATCTGGTGCTAAAATGAGACAAAAGCTACCACTGGGGGTTGCCTGGCATGGTCTCCATTTCATAGTCCTCCTGCTGAAAGTGATGCTCCTGTCTCTTGCCCTGGTGCCCTTTGGTGCGCACAGCATGCTCCTGTGGTCATGGAGGGGGAAGGCAAGTCCCCTTGGCTTCCTGGGGCATGGCCTTCTAAGAAGCAGTGCAGTGTTGTGGGGTGGGTGCTGTTGTTCATTCCTCAGCTCTCCCCGTGCTGCCTTTTGGCCATCTCCACCGTGCCCTCCCTCCTTGCCGTGCCAGTGTGTGCTGGTGCCCGTCCGGCACCGTGCACAGCTGGGCTGTGCAGCTGGCCTGCTGGGGCAGGATGTGAGGGCAGCCGCTGTGCCAGTGCCCTCGCACAGGGGGGCCTCCATGGGCTGCCTCCACATCTGCTGGAGGGGCGACGTGTCTGCTCGTTCACCAGTTGCGTGTGGCTCGCTGCCCTCGCAGCTGCCCCTGCAGCTGTGGCGCTCTGTCCTGTCTCCTGTGACCCCCCATAGGAGGAGTGTGCCTGTGGGATGCTCATGAGGTGGGAACTATCTGTCCCCTGCTCTGCCGAGTGTGGGAGTTGCAGCCCGCAGCACGGAGCGGGCATCCCATGGGTCAGGGCACAGCCATCTCTGAAGGAGCAAAATATAGATTGCGCCAAAAATGAGAGGGAATTCAGGAGGTGTAGTGGGGTGGTAAAGGCTGAGCTTCCTTGCTTTGAAGAGCACCATCATCCTATTCCATTGCTCATCCTGTGTCCCTGGTGACTCTAAGCGATATTCCATCTTCTATCTTGTTTGAACATGCGTTGCCCTGTCACCTGCTTTTCACCCGCGTGCTCTAGTTTTTAGTGAGCTTCCCCTTGTGGTACTCCCAGAGACAAGACTTCCCTCTTTTTGGTAGTTTTCTCTTATTTGTTAAACACGATACGGTCTGGAATTAACTTCTGGCGTAAGTGTTGCTGAAAGAAAGTGGATCCCACCTATTGTGCAGCAGGTATAATGGGGCTTTTTAAACAGCACAGCTTGGGAATAACCCAATTCCTTTATGAACTCTTTTTTTCTACGCCAAACCCAAGCCGCTCAGGCAGTTTTATTCTTTTCCCATGTCTGGGAGGCAGTGCAGTGTTTCAAGACTTCAGTAAAGCTACATGTTGATTTTTAATAACACCTGTGTCTTGAGGCTGATTGTGGGGGATCACTGTCTGTCATTAGTCAGTCATCTTGTTTAAGCTTACTAACCAGTTTGTTGTCAAAAATATCTGGCTTGGAAGAAACCTGACACCTTTTTGCTCTATTTCTTTAACAGATTAGTTTGCTTTTCCTCTGCTTCTGTGCAGGGAGGCTGCCACCCTGGAACCAAGCTCCCATTTGAAATAACTAGCATGTACCTATGAAGTACTCATGAAAGGATTTGGGCTTTTTGTTTGTTCTTTAATTATTCCTAATTAAATATCAGAGGATCGCTTCAGATAGTTGAAAGCTGAAGTGCTTTTTCTGCACACAACTCTTCAGATCCATCAGCTCTTAGTTATTTACCTGCCATGGTACTGCTGATGAGTGGCTTGGGTTTGTCTCCTGTGAAAAGGAAGAGAAACAAAAGCGCTTTCAAAAGCCTGGTCTCTGTGGGTGGATATAGGCTCTAGCTAATAGTTATATCCGTATCCACAGCCAGGCTCCAGCTGACATGGAGGGTGCTGCTACCTGAAGGGTGTCTTCGTTCCAGGAGTGGGGAAGGGCAGGATGCTCCTCCTTTCCCCTAGGAAAGCCATGAAGGTTAACCAGGTGAAGCCCACAGGGAAGTAGGGTTTGGCCCCTGCTGTGGCATGATAAGTCTTTACCCCATCTCCATGGACTGGTTGGGGACAAGGAGACTTAGTGATTGGTACCTGTAATCCCCTAAATTCCAAAGGCTTTCAACTCTGGATGTTATAGATGACACGTAAGGACTAAAAGCTTCTGCTGTAGCCCGGGGCGTATTGTAGCAGTAGTATATTTCCCATGTTTGGCTTATGGCTTTAGGAGGGAATGGTTGCCTGGATTTTTGTCTGTGGGTGCATTATGCTTTGTCTGGGAGCCATTGCTTTCCCAGATTTAAACCATGGTACTGTGCTTGTGCTATCATCCTGCTACAGGCTAAAAAAGAGAGTCTCGCTCGCTCCCCGTCCCCATGCCCTTTTGCAGGTATATCCAACACCTTTCAGACAACTCTGAACCACTCATGTATTAATACGAGCCAGCCTAGTAATACTGATAGTAACCTTGATGGTAAAGGTGGAGTGCTCTGTGACCTTCTGACTCTGAAATGTGATTGTCACTTGTTCCACGGACGGTCTAGGCAGCTACTTTAGGTATTTACAGGACCAGAAACAAGCCTTTCTCTGGTTACTCTTATATACTGTGACTGATACTTTGCTTTCGAAAGCAAGGGTGGCATGGAGATTTGTATGTGATATTAAGCAGAAAACAATACTTAAATTAATGAATTCAAGCCAAGACTTCTAAGAGATTACGATTTCAAGTTTACTGGAATTGTGTGTGGGCTGACAGTGTCGCCCTTTGTGACATTGTCCCATAATTGCATGTATTCCCTTGTAAGTCTCTTTGTGTTTCTCTCTATTCTTATTGACTCGTGACAGAAAGCTCTGAGGAGCACTGGTGGGTTTGTATTGCAGCCTGGGATGGCTGTGTAATGAATCCCTGAGTGGAAATTTCCATCTGCACTTCTAGTTTCTGTCTCCTGCCTTGGATTACCTATATATATATATATATATATGGCTTATGGTTTAGATGGGCTGACGAATGAGGAAGGTCCCGGTCCTTACCCGGGTCCTGATCATGCTGCTGGCTCAGGGGATATAGACTCCTCCGCGCAGGAGTGTGGTCAGCACAGCACAAACTCCCTGCTGCCTGCAAACAGGCATTTGCTCACTGGACCATCGTAAGCCAGCGATTTGGAACGTACAGAACATATTTGTGACCCTCCCAAAGCAGTGAATAAGATTTTATTTTCATTTAAATATGTTCACATGTGGAAGGCACTGTGACCCCCTTACATCAACATATAGCCTGAACCCCTGTGAACTGCAGGGGCTGTTGTAATAAGATGGCTTTCTGCCTTGAAGGTTTAGCAGAAAAAATCTGTAATGCCCGGGTTTTTTTGCTATTACTTGCAAACAGGAAATGAATAAGCAAAGAAAAGACCATTATAACTGTGGTTTCAGAAGCTGCTCAGCTCGAAACAAAGGGATTTCTTCACATTCAACCTCATTAGTTTGATTAGTGGGCTTGTAAAATGAAGCATGAAAATGAAACATGACATAGACATGAATCGATTGCAATAAAATCTATGCGGACAGCTGGCTGGAAATGAAAGGATGACAGCCCTCTGGGCTGTTTGAAAAGTTAAGTTTTCGAAGTAGCTCATTCTTTAGAGCCTATAATTTATGTTTGTGTAGCTGCTGAGGAGAGACAAGAAGAAGCTAAAAAAAATCCAAGTGAGTCAGGTGATTTTTAATAGAACAGAAAAATCCGAAGGTGTAATGAATTATCAGCAGATAATTGTACAGGAGCAAGTCGTGATTGGGTGGAAGTGGACAGCAGTCTGCTTGTTTCCATTTCAAACATGGAGAGAAGAGCTGGTACTATTTCCAGAAAGGCCTCCTTGCACCCTGCTGACTTGTCCTTTCAAATGCACTCTGTCCTATTTCCTTGTTCATTGCGAAAGTACCCGTTGTTTGCTTGGATCTTGACTGGAGATCCCAAAGGAGAGTAAGTTTATTCTTTCAGCATTAGTCCACTCACTGGCACGGTGTGGTGGCAGTGCAACAGAGTCTCCCATATCTATCATTAGCTGCACACTGCAACATACTATCTTTAAAATGCAGTTTTGAATGCTTAATTTTCTTAGTAGAGCTTAGTCCCATAAGCCCATATCTCTTTGGGTATGGACTGATTGAGTTCTACATGTGTCTCACTGTCAAAACTAGGCCTGTTCAACTGCAGAGTGTGCTGCATGTGACTGTCCACATCCTTTTCCTTTTGTATCTCACTTAAAACAAAGAATGAATGAATAATTTGAATGTATGTTTTGATGCTGCTGCAATACTACTTTCAAAGATGAGTCATGGTGGTACAGATAAGATCCCGGAACTCCTTTTGTAACTCTGTGGTCTGCATTTCCAATAAGAGCATCTGGAAAAAGGATTTCTAAATGCTGATGGACGTTGTGGAAAGGCGAGCTGGAGATGTTCACTCAGGAGAAGAATTTGGCATCTTGGTGGTGAGGAAAGATGGGGGCATGGCTGGGGAGCGCAGCAAACTGGGGAGGTACCTGATTGCTCTGAAATCAGCTGTTGTGAGTGAGGGCTGCTGAGCACAAGTGAGCTTGAGTGACCCTAGGATGCTGCTTTTGGTCCTATCAAGCTGCTGCAATTACGGTTGGCTCACTGGGAAAAGTAGGGTAGGACATGGCATAGCAGGTGTGCTATGCTCTTGCCCTTTGGGCAGTGAAGCTTGGGGGTCTACTGTGAAAGTGGAAATGACAGGTTTTGGAAAGCTTCTTGGGGCAATTGCTTATTAAGCAGCTTTTGCCATACATGATGTTGCTCTGTGTGAATGTTTCATGAATCGTGGAAGTAATGCACTGTCAGACTTATTTGCCCTCTTATATATTACTATATATAAGTGAATTGTGTATTATCTACATTAAACCAAAGAAGATGGGTTTCATAGAAGTGACCTATGTTGGGTCACCTATGACAGCATGTGAAATGAACAGCTTATTCAGCCACTGCTCTTCTGACACACAACTCAAGGAACAGCAGTGTCTGCTGGGCATAGCTGCAGGATCTCCTGCAGCACTACAGATGCTCCCACGTTGGGATCAGGAGCAGCCTATGGAGAGCAGGGGTTCCTGCCACAGTCTGCGGAAGACCCATTTTTCTTGGGCTTGCTTGGGAATGGTCATCCCTCCGCAAGTGATTTGTAGTATAGTCTTTGTTGACATATGGGATTTATTTCGTTGGTATGAGTCACGACACCATTTTGCCTAAAAGAGTCAGGATCCTGTTTGGGAGATTTCCATGGAAAGGAGGCACAATGTGTGGAACAGGGAAGGGGAGGAAGGAATATAGGAGTGTCCCTTCTACTTTCTTGGAAATGTCCTGGAGAATTGCTCAACATAACTTTCCTGCTTTCCTGAGTTGTGTTGTTTGGGATCTGGTCTCAACATACCCACTGGGGAAAGGATTCTCCTGGTAGGTTTTGCAGAGAACCTCTTAGAGCAGGTTTCAGGATACACCTGTTCAGTGTGCCCAGCATGGCAGCCTGCTGTTCAGAGATACCTGTCGTGGTTCTTGGATGCTGGGCACAGGCACTTGTCACCCTGTTTATTATTTTCAGGACAGGTTGGTAGAATTTGTGCACTGAACAGTACAGAAATCCTGGATAAACAAAATCATATTTAGCTGTGTGTTTCTAAGACAAAACCTCAGTGCAAACAAACCCTGCCCAGCAGGGACTGTGTTGCAGAAAGAATGAGGATGCTGTTGACTTGAACGATTCCTGTATTTCCAATGAGCTTAAATGAGTTCCAGATACTTCATTGGTTCCTGGTTCTGCTGGTTACCCAGACAAGCATTTTAGTGCCTTTCAGGTTTTTTTCCCCTAAAGATGCTTTCTTCTTGGTTTTGCATGGGGGGGGGGGGGGGGGGGGGCGTGAGGAAGAACATCTAAGAGGGGAGCTTGGAGAAGTCACTCTAAATATGAAAGCACAAGTTAAGCTGTTTATCTGGTACATTAAGATATAATTAATGGTTACAAAAGCCAGATGTTTGTGTACTTTTCAGAGTGCTTGGGTGGCTTTGCACAGACTATGCTTGCTGTGGGTGCAGAGAAGTTAGGGGTGCTAGATAAAAGCAAACCCAGCGCATAGTTGTTCAAGGTGTTGCCTATGATTAAACATAGATTCTGCAGAAGAGAGGTTTTGAGCAGGCTGACCAGAAATTGAAGTATTCAGTGTTGGTGTCTCCTTTGTTTTTGAGATTTGTGGTGATCAAACTGGCCCTAAAAGAGGTGATACTAAGTGCTCAAAATCTGACTGAAGATTAAACAAATTGAAGTTGTGAGCAACAACCTGTGTTAAAAGGTGTAGAAATGCAAAAAAAATGCAAGCACCTCTTTAGCTGAGCAAGGCACGGAAAGTGTTTACAGCTGAAATCAGACAATGGGGAGCAACCTGTTCTCCCAGTCAGCTTCCACTGGTTTGCTGTCTGTGAACTCCAGTGTGTTCTGGGGACTGCAGTTAAGGACAGCACTGTGTCAGCAGAGAGGCGATGGTCGCAATTAGCGTTGCTAGCTCTTCCAGGAAAAAAGCCAATAGATGTCATGCAATGTATCTAAAAATGGATGGTGACGACATCGATTTTATGCTTCATTTGATCCAGTGTAATACTGTTTTGGTGCTGCTGTGTGGAGGAGGGGATGAATTAAAATTACATATATCTGTGCTGATCTTAAGGCTCATCAGAGGAGGGCCATTTTGTAGTTTGCTGCCTAAAAGTTTATACAACTTCTGCTACAGAATGAAGCCAGGGAGCTGTGTGGCCTTCAGTCTGGGTTTTCAGCAGTTGTGGGGAGCTTTTTATTTGTGTTTTCTCTTCCATCTCAAACCTGGCCTTTACCAACACCTTGAGAAACAGACGGCAAGGCTTGAAAGCTGCTGGACTTTTTCCCGAGAGAAATCAGTTGTGTAAACAGTAGTAAGTGGAAAGATACATCCCTGTTGTCTTCAGAAAGAGCTTTCTTCTGTAAAACTCTGCTGAAGTGGCATTGTGATCACTTTACTGCCACTCTTTCTGGTGGACATGCGAGTGGGTTTTAGTTTGCCTGCAGGAGTGTTAACCTTTGAGTTCAGTCTTAGGGGTATAACTGGACAGAGATCCCTGCAGGTCACTGTCCTCTGGGACACCCTGGTGTTCTCAAAGTTCTGACCAGCCAACCTCTGGTGTGAATGAGTGCATAAGGCTTGCCTAGGGCTGAAAATACCGAGGGATAAGCTTGTGCTCAGAAGGAGCACCCTAAGAGATCTTGTTGGTGTCTGTCAAGCACATAGCAGTATCTGGAAGTGCTTTCACTAGTGTATGCAGCTCTCTCTGTCTCAGGCTTAATTTTTGTCCTGAACACACAATTATTTGTCCAGGGAGAAGTTTTGGAGAACAACAACTTTGGATTCTCTTCCCACTAGTGTTAGTTCTATGGTGCTGATATGACTACAAGAGCAAGCCCATACTACTCTGCTCCTCTTATGGCTGGGAAATGGTTCTGCCTTTAGAGTTCAGCTGTCTGGGGAAATTGCCCAACTCTGCTCTCCTTTCCAAAACTGCAGGAGAAACTATATGTACATCTGAAATGTGTTAGGATTTTGCTCGAAGCACAGTGTCCAGGGGATGACGAAAGAGGTACTGTCTGTGAGCCAGCAGAACCTTTTCCATCCATACCTCACCATCGCTTGCTTGAGTAGCAAATGGAAACAGACATCTCCTGGCTGAGGAAAAGACCAGGAATGAAGACTAAGCAATAAAGATCGCTTGATGCAGCCAAGAAGCATGTTCAGCTGTTGAGACATGAGAGGACTTTTCGTGTTCGGTGGATGAACAAGCTGTGGTTTCTCTAGGACCTACAGTCCTTCTGGAGCTATGTGTTGGAGTGTGACACCAGTGTGCCTGGAGGAGGCAATGCTTGAGATAGGTGTCTTCTGCACAAGGGATGGCTGTTTGTTTGCCTTTGCCACTGCCATGGGGAGACCGAGCTACAGTCACAGGAACTGTTGGTATAATGTAATTTCTCACAAAATCCAGCCCCAGTGCAAGTCCTCCAAATACCAACAGTCAGAACTCAACTCATTAGCTCAAAAATCATGTAATTAAAAATATAACTGGGGGGGCTCGCTCTTGTTTACTGTGCAGTTGCCTTTGAGGATCTCGCTTGCCAGCTTTGCCTGTAATTCCAAGGTCTAAATATGTCCTTTTCAAGTAGGGAGTTTGAGGAGTTGCGTGTTTTTCTTGTTTTAATGAAGCTAAGGGGAGTCGGGTTTTTGAGATGCAACCTGAGTCTAAGCATGGCCACCGTGGTTAAGATGCAGCAGCTTCCACAGCAGATGATGGCACAGGAGGAGGGATGCAGCTGCCTGTTGCTGTCCAGTGTCAAAGGCATAGGAGCTGCTGCTGGCTGGCTTGCAGGTAGTCTTTGCCAGCCAGGTTCACGCATGCACTTCTGTTCCCTAGTGAGGCATCTTAACTACATTACTAACTGAGAGGTGTGGCTGAAGAGACCTAGGTAACTCCTTGATTACAGGAATTGAGGACTTCTTCAAGGAAAATACTCCATGTGAGTCCTGTGGCATATCTCAAGCTGCCAGAACTGCAGGCTGGCTTTGAGGCAAAAGGAATGGTGGTGATGCTTCTGAGCAGAGTAACTGAAAAAGTGACAGTTTTTAATTTGAAGCCAGTTTTAATGTTGAACACCCCAAAGTGGGGTAGGTACAAACTGCTACAGCCTTCCTGCCATGCTTTTGTAGCTTCAATTGATCAAGGAAAGCAACAACAACAAACAGCTTGGGCAAGCAGGAATCCAAGCCCGTCTTCCCTGCGGGCATGGGTGAGCTCAGACACAGCCCCAGATAACCAAAAGGCAGCTGTTGTGCTGTGTGTTGGCTTGTGCTAAGGGAGCAGAACTGGGACTTGTGACAGATTCTTGTTGTCCTAAGAAAATAAGAGTTAAGATTTTCTTTATTTCCAGAAGTTGTTTGTTTCTTTCTTGGGAAGCCTATTCTAAGAGTTGGAGGGCAAAGAAAGAAAATAATACTGTTTATTTCAGTGCAGGTGAATACTTCCATTCTCCACTGTAGCTCTTTGATTTATTTATTTATTTACCTGGCATGTCTGTAAATAGCTTTATAAAGCTCCTCAGGGAGAAGTAACAGATGAAACCTTCACCATCTAGAATGGGAGTAGTTGCGTGTTAAGAGTTTTCCTGTCTCTGCCTACTGTTGCAAGCGTGATGAATTGTCTACTGTCCATAGATCTCTGTTACTTAAGGATTGGTGTCTTGACTGAAACGGTAGCTGGACTTCCCTCCAAGTTACCTGGGATTTTTGTCGTTTTAGTTAGTAACCACAATATATACCAGGATATCGAGAATTTCCTATAGTTGGTCGTTGTTGTAATCATTTGTTCAGTAACAGCGTGACTCTTACCTGCATGAAATCTGTAGTCTAGAAGAACCATCGTGTTGATCATTTTAAAGGGATGATAGACTTGAAAATCAGCCAGAGACTGAGACCAGCCCAAGCCACGAGAGCTTGGCAAAACGGCCTGATTTTTCAGCAGAACGTAATGAGTGTTGAACAACGTAGTTGGGATCAGCGCTGTGCTGTTAGAGATACAAGGTCTGATGCCAAGAAATGGTGCTTCTAGGCAGTGAAAGATAGATGATGTATGCTTAATTTTAAGCACTTCTGCTGGTCTACTGGAGGAGAGGGAACCAAAGTTTTTACAAAGCTGTAATAAATCCCTGTTCTGCAGAACAAAACCCGGCTGTTGATACAATCTATGTATTACAGTTCTGGCCAGGGTTTGGGTCTTTGAGATAAGTAAATTGCCATGTCAAGATATGTAAGGGTTAAAACAAATGCGCTAAGGTGAGAAATGCCGAGCTGTAGACAGGGAAAAAAAAAAATCACTGCTGAAGGGCTGACTAGTGTGTTTCTTAAACAATTTGAACGTAGGGGGCTGGAAGCTCTTCAGAATGAGTGCTTAGCAATAAGCTATGTTCGGGTACCCCGCAAAAAATGCTGTGCAGCACTGTTTTATATTTAGCAGTTAGTGATTACAACCTGTAAAAGGCAGAAAGTGGTCTGAGCAGGTTAATCTCTACTTAAGAGATGGGCTGGTTGTCTTTCTTTTTGACCCTCAGATGGATTAGGATCTGACATGCTGAGTTAGTCTTTGTCCAAGTGCCCAGAAGATCAATGAGATGCTTTAAAAGAAGTTAAGAGGCACACCACTATTCACTTTTCACTGCTGGGTGTTGTGTGATTACTGTTAATTACTACAGATTTAGAAGCAAGGAGTTACTTTCTATGCCCACTGATCAGCCCATCTAGAAAAGGAGGGGATGATAGCCCACTTAATGCAGGTTATTCAGAAGATTCGCTGCTTTTGAGCAGCTCAGTGGTGTCTTTATAGGCACTGCATGGCTCAAAGGCAGTTATCAGAAGGGTCAAGCACCAACAGCTGCTGCAGAGTCCAGTCTGAATTTAAGTGCTTGTTTGGAGATGAATTTCTTGATGTGTCTGTCCTCCTACAAGTGTGATCAGTGGTGTTAGTGACAGGACAAGGGGGGAAGGCCTTTAGGATGAAACAGGGTAGATTTTAGATTAGGAAGAAGTTGGTTCCCGTGAGGGGGGTGAGATGCTGGGGCAGGCTGCCCAGAGAAGGTGTGGTTGCTCAATCCCTGCTGGTGGTGGATGGGGCTTTGAGCAACCTGGTCTGGTGGAAGGTGCTGCAACTAAATGATCTTTAAAAGTCCCTTCAACCCAAATCATTCTGTGATTCTATATGCAGAAGGTAATTTCTGTACAGAAAAGGATTGGCATGTTTAACAACAGTATAGGGATAAAGTGATGGGGGGTGTGAAGCTGAGGCTTAAATAGGGAAAGCCCCTGGGCTTGAGGATTGCCAGAACATGATGGGTTATGACACAGGAACTGAAGTGGGGAACTGTGGCAATTCAGCCCCTAAAATGTAATTTTGTCCATTTTTTTCTTTTAAGGGTAGCATGCAAGAGGCACCTGCAACTCCTCAGACAGAAACACACTTAGGAAATGGAAGCAGCAGTCTGGACCACAGGATGCCTTTCAGAAGGGTGGCCTGCAGGGCATTAATTCTCCATTTGAGGAAAGCTGGGTACACTTCAAACAGCTTGGTGGTACAGAACTTTGGCAGGTTACTTCCCAGCTCTCAAACACAGGTAACTTTTGTTCATTCTTTCATTCTTCAAAGATCAATGCAAACCTTTATTTTCTATAAATAATTTAATAAATACTTTTGTTTTACAATGATACAACAAATAACAAATTCATAGCAAATGAGTCACAAAGAATTTAGGATCAGTATACTTTAATAAGGTATCAGTGTCAAAATACATTTCCTTATCAAGTTAAAGGTCCCATACAGTTATAATATTGTCAATAAGAATTCAGCAATATAGATTATGAAATAATTATGATAAAAAGTATGATTAATATTAAGACATGGAATATTTTTTCAGAGTGTTTTAGTAAACTGTTAGGGTATAACATTTTTAATGCTGAAACTACACAAATAAGAAACAGAAGAGCGGGATTCAAGTGTCTTTAATCCTTGAAACATTAAGTCCTTGTCACTACAACTTTGTCAAAGCTGGCTTGCCAATTTTAATCAGATTTTGATGTCTACAATATATTCTTCTACACAGTAATAACTTCACTTTAGGAGCAGATTATTTTTGGTAAGAAACTCTCAAAACATTGGCTACAATAAGGACTCTCAGATTTTTTTACGTTATGTACCAATAGCAAAAGATTTTAAGCTTTTCTTAAGTATGTGTGGTTAAGACTTGCTTAACACAGTGAACTCTGAAGTGCTCTATGAACCCAAGGCTCCCTCTCTGCAAGTGTCAGTGCATGATATAAAGCAATTTTATAAACCAGGCTTCAGCGCAATCAGAAGTCTCGAAAGAATATATCTTTGTTCTAAGGTTCTAGGCCAATTTTTACCTTTTGTACATTGCCACTGTTCCATTTTCTTTGATGAAGCTACAATGATTTACACCAGTGGAGGAAACAAGATGGTATATGCCAACATATATCTAAGTCTGTATGTCTTTTAAACTCAGAACTGCTCGCCTGCCTTTTATTACACTTCAGTGGTTTTGCTGCTTAAATATGTTGTACTTCAAACTTTAAAATTCCTTTGCCTTTGAATGCATTCAAAGCCTTATTTTTTTAAATACACTGCATAACAGCAAATGGTACAGTTGGAAAAGAGCTCCAAAATGTCTGGCTACCTTTTAATGACATTTCAACTACTGCTTAATGTAAGGCAAGTAAAAATGATGCAGACCTGCCTGCCAGCTATTCATCTTGCTATACAATCCTTAATTCTTTGTCTACTTATAACTGAGTTAGCCTAATAGCCTGGGAAATATTACTTAGTTTTAATGATTCAATACTGCAATTATATTGCCAGCAAGCATATAAGACAGTAGAAGTGTAACATTAATCAGAGGTGTTAGTACTGGCCACCGGTCAGACTCCTGAAATATCAGCAACACCATAACAAATACTACTAGTTTTATCAGAAACAGCTCTTAAAGTGTCCTAGATATAGCTAAAGTACCAAGAGATGATCAGCAACTGACCCAGATTGAAATTAAACAGAAAAGGAAACAACAAAGAACAAAGCAAAAAAACCCAAACCCCAAACAACTGAAATCACAGATCTAAATCCTCCACTGGGGTAAATCTGTAGGACTCCCGTGGCTGTAGAGCTAAGCCAGGTTAAGGCAGCTGAGAATGTGGCTTGCTTCTGAGGAAAAAAGCTTACAACGTGCAACTCTCACAGATACCCACAAACATTGCAGTTCACCATTCACATTTCTTTCAACAAAAAGTATAAAAACGAAAGGAAGGGGGAGAAGGCGGAAGGCTGGGACTTTTCCTTAGCACGCTTTTCCCCAAGTTATTAAAGTTACAATACGATAAATGCTGGAAAACAGACTCAGAAGATTTCAATTTGGCAGATCAACAAAAAGCTGTGGTTGGAGATCAAATTTGTTTCATTCATCTTTGGCAATAAAAAGAAATCTTTGCACTACTGCAGCCAAAGTAGAACACATGATGAGGCATTTATGCCACAGCATTTTATTAGCATGAAATCTGAAGAAAATGTCAGCATATAAATTACAGGTAATGAGACAAGCAGAGGGTAATCAAACTCTCTAAACAACACTTTAATTGCAATAGAGAAAATACAGTAGATGTATTTCTTTAATATGAATAATAAAGTGAGTAACTTCAAAAGGCCACTATTTGGTAACGTGGACAGGTTCAATATCTAAGTAAAATCCTGTAAAAGTGTATTTGTATTAGAAATTGTCTACTTGCAAAAATATATTTCAAAACTGAAGCTGTTTTGAACAGTATAGGCCACGGAATATTGCAGGATCGCTCAGGTTGCCTGGTCCAGCGCTCTGAGCAGTTCACTGCCCTGCAGAAGCGTAGAGCTGCCCAAAACAGGGACGTTCACCTCACAGTCATATCTTGTCAACTCAGGCAACAAGTAGGGTTCAAAGGAAGGCCCCAGGAGACGACTGGTCATACCTGGAAGAGATTAAGAAGTAAGGCTGAGGCGAGAGAGAGGACTTGTTTCCTCTCATCCTTCTTCTCTTCATACCAGTTCTTATTTCATTTTGTTTATATATCAACTATGCCTCAAATCACCAGCAGTTAGAGGTTTCAGAGCAAACCTATGCATGGCTCTGCCTTAAACTGCTGCAAGCATGTCACCAGGGGCATGTGCAGTTTTTCACTTCTACCCCCAATTTACATTGCTCTGAGAAAAATTATATTGGTGCAGATGAGGAAAGCTGTAGTAAAGACACAGTTTATAAATTGACACTTGCTCCTCTATATATTAAAAGGGACATGTATGTACATCCCCTTTAACTACTTATTTCAACTTCTATAAGGCTGTCAAGACCGTAATCTACAAAACTACTGTATCAATGCTGCAGTGAAGTTGTTTAGTACAGTTTAATCCATTGTATCACAAGACAAGAGTCTGGATGGAGGTTGACTCAGCCTTGAAGGTAAAAAGTTAAGTTTGACTGAAATGAAGAGCAAAAATGTCTTTTCCCCATACATTATGAATGCAATCATTGAAGTTTCACACTAAACAACAGAACTATTTTCTCATGCTATGAAACAATACAGATTTGGTTCTTGGTTTATCAACCTCCTCCATAATTCTTTAAGTGTATTTTTCCATGAAATCAACACTGGAACTAAGTACCAACATTTTCCAATTTCTGTATTTGGCAGCTCTTACCTGACACTTTATGAGCTGGCTGGACAGCATAGTCCTGACAATGGGAACTGTAAAACGGAGGGGGAAATGCTCCTGCTTTCAAATTCTCACCAGGACTGCCACAGGTCAGTTGCTGCTGCTGCTGCTGCTGCTGGTGTAGTTGATTCATTGGTTGGCTCAGGCCCCTCGAATTACAGACAAATTCATCTGATTTACACAATAGGGGGGAAAGAAAAAAGTTAAGTCGGTGTAATAATTAACAGATAATACTAATTCAGAGCAAAGTGACCCTTGCTGAGATGGTCACAGTATGGACATATCTCAGCTCGTCACAAAAGAAGTCCAGAAACAGCCCTAGCTGTACAAGTAATAGAGCTACTATACAAGATATGCTTGTGTAAGGAAACAATGTTGTAGAGAGAAAGTATCAGTTTTAGCTCTGAGATGTCTGCATCTCCAATCAGCATGAAGCCAGCCCATCTCCATTAAGCTGATCACTGTTACCTCCAAAGCAAGGATGTGAATATACATGAAACCATCTACCTCGTATTTGTCAAGTGTACCTTAAATTACTCAACTCCTAGCAATACAACTTGATTTTTAATTTTAGCTTAATGTAATATTTACAGAGCTATTTACATTTCCTTTTGAAAGAGTTTATGTTCCTATTCAACCTGTCTTAAAACTGTGTTTCGATACTTAACATTGCAAACCCACTCTCTTTTGTCTTACCAGTAAGAACACTTGTGCTGAGAGACTTCTTCTCTGTAACCAAGGAACAGTTTTCCCCTTTGAGAAATTTCATTCTCTTCCACATTAGCTGAGATGAATTAATGACAGATGGATCTCCCTAGAGTGTGAAGAAAAGCAAACCAAATAATCAACACCAATGACCATGGTGAGTCTAAAGTTATGAAGGAGATGTATTTCTTATTACCCCACTCAGCTGTTGTAATGCTTGTTCTTCATATTCCAGTTGCCGCTTCAATTTCAAACTGTTAGCCAGAGCAATTCTTGCCGGGTTTACATCTATGCCTCGTTGCCCAAAAGCATTCAAAGGCCTGTGGAGAAAAGATCTCTCAGTGAGTGAACAGGGAGGCAAATCTATACTATCTTGTTCATTTCTGCAATACTTTCACTTAAAGACATTTAAGGTGCCTTTAGACACATGGCAGTGGACAGACCTCAAATGCCAAATGTTTTTATTTCCTCTTGTTAGACATCCTACAAGCTTTGGAAACTTTGGGGATCAAGGACTAATGAAAGTCTTAACAGTAAACCAACAGCCTCTAGGGATCTCCAGGCAGACACAAAGATGCTGTGGAAAAGAAAGTTGCACGATTTTTAAGGCTAGGATTTTGAGAGCCACACCTGTCCCCTTGCTTTACAAACTAAGTATAAACACGTAGGTTGCTGTTTGGGGACAAACCCTCTCTTTACAGATGCATATTCAGATCCTGGTATTTCTGCCAACAAGAAATCCCAGAAAGCAAACTGCAGGCAAACTACACAGCTTCACCTTTTAAAATGATGACTGCCATTTTACATACTTCCTGCATGTTTCAACCCTGAAGGCCCAAGAGCTACAGAGAAACTACCAGCTATCATAGGAAGCTTCTAGGACTGTGGTCTCTGATCTACATCTCATCAGTGTACTGTTCATCTGCCTAAGAAAGTGAACAAGGTAAGGAAGGGCCGTAGTAAAAAAGCCTGTAATTGTAAATCTTAGCTGTAGCATTTCCGTATACCAACACTAAGCATACTGTCATCTCTCCCTCTCCCCTATTTCCTGTTGTACAAAAAAAAATAGGCAAGGTAAGGAAGTATGCATGAGTCACGGCTTACTGCTGGACCAGTAAAGCCTTTTCAGTACCTCTCTTACACTGCATAAAGTGAAGGAGGTTGTGCAAAATTACTGGGGTAATGCTTACTCTTGCCCAGCAGTAAGTTCATTTGTGTGTCCTTACAGGCAATGAAATACTAGCTCACTTCTGCTTTCACCAGACTGACTGCTACTGGGAGAGCACCACACTAACTTCCCAAGAGGCCACAGTCTGATGCCTAGCAAAACAACTATTCCAGCTGAGTTGAGAAAAAGAATTACTCAAGATTATGATCCCTTTCATCTCCCCCCCCCCCCAACTTTTCTTAGTAAAATAAATAGATATACCACAAAACCTCTTACCTTTTTTTATATATGGGCATGTTTGGAGAATGTATTGGTGGCCCTGAGGGTGAACTTGACAGGGATCCTGAGTATTTATCCATGAGTCTCCATTTAGAAGGGACATATTCTAATGGGGGATCAGGTGGCCATTGTGTGTTTGGTCTTCCTCCCATCGAAGACAAGGGAGTGCTGGCTTGGTCATGGTATGGTGGCAGTGATGACCTGCTCATATTGTTGAAGAACACTGATGACAGGGACCCATGACCAGGATTCACCTTCTTATTTGATATCTGTGGACAATATTTTTCTGGGAGAAACTGATTCTGTGAAGCAGAAGCAAGGGGTTGGAAGATGGTACTCATGCTACTTAGACTCTGCTGGGTATTTTGTGCACTTTCAGAGAGAGGACGGTCTTCTTGGCAGATTGGGCTGAGCTGGAAGTCTTCTCCATCCATAGGAATGTAAGGAGCCAAGGTTTCAAGGTCCAGTTCATTGAAGTCAGTCTGCACAAAAATAAAGTAAGTTTATAAAAGTTTATAATAGTTGTGGCAGTTGGTGTGATGAGGAATACACATAGATGTGAAGTGGAAAAATCACTGATGCCAAATTTACCTACATGAAACTGGCCAACTCCTCCTTGAATGTGTCTTAATTCTATGACTATGTGTCTTAATTCTATGACTAGCATACATGTTCATCATGGCATCAGTAGCAAAGACAACAACCCGAAGAAAAACCCCTCCCAGGTAGGCAGTATTTGCTAAAGCATCTTGTATGCAGCCTGCAACACCAGTGTGATCTGAAGTAGATCTTGTGTTTCAGTATGTTTTGAATAACTTGTCTGCCAAGACTACAGCATGTGGTGTGCAGCTCAACCTCAGGCTTTTTCATGCTAAAATAGAAAATGGAGCTTCCTCATAATCCAGCTACAGGGAAAAATGCATCTAAAAAATGCAAATGTTTTACAAAGAACATAGTCAGAAGGCACTATTGCACTTAAATCTCTGTATTTTTTTCCCTCGGAGAACTAGTCATATTTAAATGTATTCCACTTGGCCTTTGACCCGAGGTGAACAGAGAGGGAAATGCAATGCTGGCTCACCAGTCAGCTCATGACTGGTGTACGTTTCTAACGCTCATTTTTCCCACCAAAGCTGCTGATGTGATGCATGAGCAAGCACATGCTGAACCTCACAAAACTGAAGTTTGCAACTGTCAAGTCTCACACTTGGTTTAATCATGATCCACATTTTCCCCATCTGTCCACTCTTTCTATTACTGAAACAGCTTTCATTGCTGTTTATGTCCAGACTTGGATGAAATTTCTTCAGGACATGGACTACAGCCTACTTAAGTCTGCAAACTGCATTGACAAATGGAGGCAACTCATTTGGGCCCCAGCACCCCAAACTTTCCATAGGATTAATAGAAGGAGACAAGTATAAGGTCTGAGCTGCCAGCCAGTTTGTTTATAAAAAAGTGTATGCTCTTAACAAAGGCATTTCAATTAAGTACCTAAAGTTAGATGGGCCAAATCAGGCCTACACCTTTTATTCTCTAGCTCACTTGATGCAATGTTATAATAGTGGATTAATTTATTTGTAGAGGCAATTTCCACACTTGCACCCTGATTAGAATATGGGAACTGAAGATCATACCTCATTTTACATGCAAGAAATTGTCACATCTCCCTGAAGTCTTCCAAGAGGTAAAACAAGAACAATATATCCAAAATGACAATTTGCATTTTGTGGTTAAAGGAGATAGGTGCTATGGAGGGACATTCCTTTCTCATGTTAATGTTTTGCAAGAATTAGCTTATTTATACCTTGTTAACAAGTAAACATCCTTTCTAGAACCTCGTCATTAGGCTAGGTTAAAAGAAACTGTTGCTGCCTGCTTTCCTTATCCAGCCTACAGAAGCTTCCAGATTCTTAAGAGGAAAAAAAAAAGTCAGAGAGCTTTGTCAGTGCCACCACAGTGACAGCCTAAGCCACTTGCTTCAGAGTTAGGGATAGACATTTACACCCCAGCTTCTGAAAGTGAATGTTTTCTAGTGTGGTGCATCAAAGCTTTGGTGTATATGTGCAAATGCGGTTTGTGTGTTATATCACTATATCTGGCTGTACCACCTACTAGCAGAGGATTGATCTTTACAGCTGTTGGAAGAGACATTAGTTCCTTACCTGTGAGCTGCACTGACTTTTTGATTCGGTGTCCATGGCAAAAAGTTTTTCAATCACTTCAATCTTTAGATCTTCATCCACAGAACTGTAATAATCTCCTGGGCTGCTCGGCTGCACAGAGATAAGAATTTGCTATAAGCAGCAAGACAACCATAGTATTGGTTTAGCATCAGGCTGTTTACACTGTACTGTTCAGTAATGGATCTTCCCTATGAAAAGCAAATGGCCAGACTGTATATACAGTCTGGCCCTCTGAACCCGAAACTGCCTGTTTCTACCATATAATTTTCTCCAACACAATACTGGTAACTACAAAACACAGGCACCCAATACAGGAACCTAGCTGTCTTCTTGTTTTAAATGGTTTGGTTTTGTTTTGGCAACTCAGACCAGAAACATTAAATGTACAGTATTAAATACTTTTGTCAAGAAGGGAGATGCTCAGCAACACCTCAATGCCTTTCTTATAATTGGACATCCTCTAGTAAAGGCCAGCTAAGAGTGGCTCCAGCTCTTGGGGGCAACACCCTGAAAACACATTCACACTTTCGGTGGGCAATACAATGGAGATGCTTCCAAAAGCCCGAGCTGGGTAAGCTGTCTATGAAGACTATAGCTTCTAGTTAACAAACAGAAAGAGGAGGGGTCTGGAACAGTGGTGCTAGTGACATTATTTTACGATCGCTTTGTTTAAGGCTAACTCATGGAAGGAAGCATGTTGTTATACTTGTCTCATAAGTTACAGTAATTACTGAGGAACAGCTGAAAGAAAAAGAGACTTGCAATGTAAACGTAGGATATAGTCCCTATTTGTTTTTGCTTTTGATGCTTAAAATATACACAGTACAGGAGGGATATACATACACTGGTCCTTGTTAATAAGCAATGAGACAGGACAGCTAAGATGAAAACATCATCTACATATATTGATGGGACTTACATACACAATATAACATACATTTATTTCTATTTCTAAAGCTCCTCTTACCGTGGAACAGCTACTGTTACTGCTTGCACTTGGAGTACTGCTGCCAGGTGCAATCTGAGGCATTGTAAAGGACGGTATTGTCAGTGTTTCACCTTGAGCAGAGTGGCTTTTCACCTCCACTGGCCACGCTTTGTTTGGTGTCAATACAGCAGTGGGGAAGGCAGGGGCTTCCTCAAACTTCTGTGTCCCTGGATGGAGTTTTAACAATATTAATGAACACTTTTAGCTTGTCTGTGTTATGATATAATTGCAGCTATTCATTAAAAGTAAACACTGCTCCTAGTTGCCATGACAATAAGTTGGCATAGACTTAATGCATGCTGTTTAGTCAGCAAGAAAGGCTGAATCTGCTCTCATTCACAGAAATTTTCCACTGGTGTGAACACGTGGGCTCTTATAGACACTACTCCCGGTTTGCGCACACAGCAAACAGACCTTGTCTATTATAAAGTTTCTATAAAGGTAGGCTCACACATGGTTCTTTGTTGTACAAAAATTATTTATACAAATACTAACCAAAATCCAGGGAAATAATGGCATCGCCGGGTGTTGGTGCCAGCTGAGCCAGTTCCTCTGGTTCCTCCTTTAGCTTAGTAAACAAGAAGTCACTCTTCTCTGTCGCGGGGATGCCACTCTCGTAGGTGGTGTTCATCGTCAGCAGGTGAGGCTTGAAAAGCGATTCCGTTTGGTCCATGGAGAACACAACATCGTTCTTCTCAATTTCACTGACAAGAAAATAGGTTTTAGGCATTTTGCACTCTAAAAAACAAAAAGATGCGAGTAATGTAGGCAGCACGCGCTCTCTAAAGCTGGGGCCCGTACAAGCGTTTTGGCCTCCCTGGGTGGCATGCCAGGCTCTCAGCAGGCGAGGCACGGTTCCAGCGTTGCTGAGCACCACCATCTCGGGTGATGCAGAGGCTGCGGTCAGTAGTTCTCTGTGGGAATACTCAGGGCTTTGTTGCTCTGCTTTTTAGAGGGAGGTAGTAGAGGCTATAATAACCCAGACTATCACTTGAATAAGTATTTCCTATTTTGGCCCCATCTAGGACCAAAAATACTTGAGTTTGGCAAAGGCGGAAAAATTCTGATTGGTCCTGATTTTTCTAGGTGGTAAACAGTTTCTCCTAGGAATACAAGATGCAATTACTACTTAATTTTCTCCCTCTGACACAGCATTAGAAAACCAAAACACAGTAGCAGTTGTGTTACACAGCACCAGCTATAGCTCAGGCTTTACACTTTCATACTAGCACAGCAGCCACTCTGAAGAAGAGAAGGGCTGTGGTGTATTTCAACAGCATGCATGGGAACAGACATGCCACATTTTTCATCGATGTCTAACATCGGTAAACAAGGCTGAATCAACATGACTAAACTGATTTCAGAACAACAACACTGAATAAACAGACTCTTCAGAAGCTCTCCTGATTATTGCATTTCTTCCAGCACGTGATTCCGTATGTGGTTTTTCTGGCCTGTACAGCTTACCTCAGCACATAGTTGACACAGACAATACACTGAGGCTGTAGGTTGCGTGTATTGTAAATCACTGTTCCTTGAGTCTCCAGCCATACGTATCCACCATGCTTGGCAAGCATACGGTACTGGCCTGTCACTACTTGACCTTTTGTACACACTGAGAAAACGAAGCATAGAGAGATAAATAACTCAGCAGGACAGGAACACATAATAAGTAACACTTGTTTTAAACAAACCCACTCCTGAGTTTCAATTAGTAGAGTTTTGCATATCATATTTATTATCAAGGATGGTTAACTTTGGGAAAATTCAGCCATCTTGAATACCAAAGGGGCCGTTCACTTGAGGTTCCCACTCAAAGTTGGAAAGTGGAGTTCTGGCATTTGAATTCCTGAGATAGCCTGAGACTTCAGAGCAGAGGGGGGGATCTAAAAAAATCTAAGATAAGATCCCAACTGCCCCCAGAATAATGCCTGCTGACTGCAGGTGCCCCGAGAGTCCCTGTTCCAGAAGTAAGTGCCTCAGTTTGGGCTCCCAAGTTGATCTGTAGAAAAGTGAATTTATTTAGGCAACTATTTAATACTTTCCTTATTTAGGTGCTGGACAAGCCCAAGAGTCAGAATGACTGAAAGCTACACTCACAAAAAACAGAAAAATTCTTATGGTTTAAATCTATAATTTATATTTATTTATATTTTATATAGATTTATATAAATCTATATAATTATAATCTATATCTTATATATTCTATTTATATCTATATTTTATATAGATTTATGTCTCTTTTTATACCTTAATGCTAAGAGATGGAGACATCAACATCACAAACAAGGTGGAGGTGTCACTAGCACAGCATTGGTTGTAAGAGGCTGAAGAAGTACTATTACGCTTAAGTTTCATGCTTTGTTAAGAACTGTAAATGGGACAGTTTTGCCTAGGACAATAAAAAGCTGAATTACTGTATTCCCTATCTGCTTGATCTGTGTTGTTCCTCTGCAATAGCTTGAAATTAGCAGCCTAGAAGAAACCAAGAGCCATGTGACAAATCAAATGATGTTTATTTAACCTGAAATGTTTTTTGAACTGGCCTGTGTTTCTCAAGCAATCAACTGACAATGGTACAACTCAGGTTTAAAGCCTCATCTAGATGTCTGAAGGGTGAAATCCCACCTCCTTCCAGTATTTGTAATATTTGAAGACACTGAGCTTTCAGTGTGGAGCTTAAAACTTCGCATCTCAGAATTCTAATGATGTCCTGACTGTGGTAATCTGTCAGTTGAGGAAACATACTGTTGATCAATGGCAATAAAATTAGGGCTGGAATACGCAAGCAGTACTCATACTAAGAAGAATTTGTATTTGTAAGCAGAGGTAGCTGTATTGAGTAGCAAAAGTGGGAACTGGCTCAACTAAACCTTTGACCACATTGGCAATCTTTCCTTTTGAACAGGTTTTACACCATCAAACTAATGCCCTAAAAATAATGCAGTTTGACTCGGTAGGGCTGGAAACTCAATTCTGCAGTCTTTGTACAGAAAAGCTCCCTGTGAATGTGGCCTTTAAGAGAAACTACTTATTGTCAGCCTCTCCTACATTGCCACTATACAAATGTACAAATCCAGGCCCATGAAATACAACAACCATTTTGCAGATAATTATTGCTGTGTTTATCCTTCTATCTTTGAAGTTTGTTTTCTTCCTAGGAGTACTTAATCATCCTTCATTTAATTTATTTAGACAAAGTAGAACATTACTTTTATTGATTAAATACTTCTGGTGGAACAAAGTCAAAAGGCTTTCATTTCAGAGTGTTTTAGTGGCTGGACTGTTCTGCTCTGCTTGTGAAACATAATTACACTGCTTCCTAATCGTCAGCTCATCAATAAGAGTCACAGTGTAGGCGCCTGTTACATTACAAAGCAGCTTTTTACTGCTTTAATCTTTTTTATTATTGTTATTCAAAGCATGTCATGTTCTGATATAATAAAGTACAGCAGAATCTCTCCGTGGGGTAATCTCATAAATTAACAAAGTCAGCAGTTACGAGCATATTAGTACCAATGCTGCATTTAAGGTTCTGCTTTCAGAGTGAACTTCTCACTTTTCTCTCTTGGTTGTTTTTAATCCTACATTGTTTGGATCTTTACAGAACTAGTAACATCTCAGTGAAATAGGCTCCAATTATATTCTTTATCTTTGGGTGGAAAAAGGGGAAAGGCAGGGATGAATTTAATGGAAAACAAAATTTGTTTTTCAACTGCCAAGACACGTGTGAAATATGATTCACGTAGAAGGCTTGGCAAACTTCTGCTATGTGCTACCAAGTGGCAGGTGCAGATGGTGACATTCAGCTCCCCACTCAAGTCATCAGGAAAATTCCCATTGGCTTTCATGGGAACAAGACCACTCTTAAATGGAAGTGATTACAGATTATTAATTGCTGAATTGGAAAATATAGCTCTACAGTCAACCTTTTGTGTGTATTTATGTAACAAGACAGATTTTCATCTTGTTTGCGTAACGTGAAACAATAAATCAATACTGGAAATGCACTCTATAGTCTTCCCATTTGATGGTGACTAATTAAGACTCTTGTACTCTATATGCAACTATACTTCCAGCCAAGAACACAAATGTTATTGTTGCTTGCTTGAATGTGAAGTTATTTCACCTCAAGGAAAAAAATAACAACCCTGCATTATAATAAGTTGCAATAAGCATGATTTATCACTAAATTAGAAGGAAGAAAAGGGAAGGCATTCTGCTTCTAACCAAGAGACTCATCTGAGGTTTTTCTCCTTCCCACTCTTCAAACTTCAGTCTCCTCTCTATTTCCTGTGCATCTTTACAACACTAAGTGGTTGGCACTGTCAGAATTGATGACTATGTTACTGAATGAATATGTACCCTATACATAGCATATTTCTGACATCTATAATTCTAATTATTTCTAATAAAAATTATTGTTTAATAAATAGAAGTGTGCTGACCATGAACTTCGAGCTGGATATTTCCATGTATAAGTGGCCATGGTTAGGAAGAACTAAAGTTCTGTATAGCTACATGCTAGGAAGAACTAGGAAGCTCTCTCTAAGTTACATACCTGCTTAGTTACCCTGGTTACAAGCTCTCAACAGCACACATTACAAAACCTAAGGATTTCTTATTAGGAGGGCTTATGTGTGCTTTCTCAAGTCACAGCTTGCTGTCACTTTGCCTTTGTGGTTGTTCCGAGTTGGTAAGAAGCCTGACTGTCCTAGAAGACGTGGAAAGTATTTATCTTAGAACTAAGGGATCAAATTTGCTGGCTCTGTTGTCAGGCACCAGCATTTATCACAGCACAGACTTTGGCCTGTGTTTCCAACAGTAAAGACTCTGTGCTATCACAAACACCATGGCACAGTTTGATCCTAAATATTTATAACCTGTGTAGTGCACAGTGCCTTCAGCACTTCTGCTGGTACAACTTGCCCCTCTAGACTTTCCCTTGCTTTCATTCTGATTCTCAATCAGTCCTCATGCCCAAGAGCAAAACCTTGTAAGACAGGGCTCTTCGCTGTAGGCACAAATGGCATATAGACGTACGCTCTGCACTATAGGAGGTGAATTAAATAGCTAGAGTGAGGAGCAACCTCAGTCAACTCCTGGTCAAGATGGACAAGTCCCAACTCAGTGGCTCCACTTCATTAACTAGATAGGGAAAGTCATGAAGGTGTCACTCTCCTGTTACCAAAGAAATTGCCAGCTCTCATTTTATACCTTCTCTGGCATTGTCCCATTCTTAGAAATGCAACTCAACAAGTCAAAAGCAACAGTGCAGCACACCCCTGATTTCTCAGGATGAATCTAGATCTATGAACATCGCTAATTCCTTTTCACTGTTAAAAACACAAACACATTACCTAAGAAACCATTTTAACAAACACATTCTCAGACAACTCTCTGCAAGTATGGTTTGATTTCTTTTTTTCTTTTAGGCAGCTTTGGAAACAGGATGATTCATACCAACACTGTTTTACAGCACACAACTGTAATCACTGCCAAACGTTCTTTCAAGCAACATTTCAACTCAACATTGTCCTGAATCCTTGCCATTGGAGTTAACGCATGTTCCCTTTCCCCTAAAGGTCAGACAGTTATTCTTTGCTGCCGTTTTTCTCTGAGAGATAGAGAAATACTTTCTGTAAGTCTATTTGGTGGATAATTCCCTACAGACATGACCTAAGTGCTGGGCTTTTTCCTGAGGACAGAGATTTGATCATAGTAACTACAAGATGGGGAGTTTTTAGCATGTGGACTCCAGTCTAGGAGCTTTGTTTTGTTTTTACCAAAGAGCAGCGGCAGACATTTTAGTGATCTGTTGCTGAGAACTCTCCTATACAGTAACTACTCAATGGCTGAAACAGCCAGGGGTAGGAATGTCATTTGTACATTAACACACCGTGTTGTCTCCAGCCACAGCATCAACACTAAGGACAGAAACTGAAGACTTGAATAATTTAAAGAACTCTTATGTGAGCGAGAGACAGTGTGTGGCCTGCTGAAAAGAGGGAGCAGAACTTGGATCTGATCTCTGCTCCCAGAATAATTCAGGTAAAACCATCACTAACCATCATTAAAACCAGCTGAAACTGGCAGTTCCCATGGGCATAAGAACAATAAGCAGCAGCTGTTCCTGGCAGTATATATTATTTATATAATGAATATCCCTTTTAGAAAGTCTCCTCGCACATCTGTTTTGGGTGGAGAGGACAGTTGTTATTTGGTAGCAGAAGACAGACATTCAAAATTACACTGCAATAAGTCCTTCCTATTACCCTTTACAGCTGCTCTTTGCTGCTGAGCCCAGCGGCACACTAGAAGGATAATACCACCAGTAAATAGCCTCCTCACCAAGCCAGTACTGCCTAACTCAGCTTTTCAGATTTCCAGCTGATCCTTGTATTATCCCTCGCAGAGATAGCAACTAGGGCAAAAATCAGGCCCTTCGGAAACATTAGCAGCAGGTTTCAGCAAGACAAGCACAGTGACCTGTAAGTTTCATTACCAAGTGTAAATACTGTTCTCAGAGAATATCGGCACACGGGGTACATTTGCATCTCCAACTGTTTATTGAGGTACCTGCAAGCTGTGCTTTACGTGCAGACTATGAAGACAAATAAGTATGTGACTTACAGTTCTGGTGGCTCTTGGTCATACTCTCCGAGTCCAAGGCATGGTAGAACTCGTACGCCGAACGGCCCAGCAGCTCCTCTGGATGGTATCCAATTAACTCTGTTATCCTTGGTTAAGAAAAAGGAAGCAACAAACCAGACTTTAAAATGCATGTCACCTTAGCCTTATGCTAACACATGCAGGGCAACCATCAGCTCTAGCCCTTAGACTAACAGGATTAAACCAGACCTTACAGAAGGTCTCCACTGGAAAACCCTTGCTGACAAAGTCCTCAAGTTGGTCACTACATGCAGAATCTCCCAAATACCATCATTCAAAACCAAATACACTTGAGGAGGGTAGCGGCTGGCACCATCAGGTTTAAAAGTACGTGTACATTTAAAAAACATACACCAAAGGGTTAAATCACTACTTTGGGTATTGCTTTCAACAAAATAAATATGCAAGGTCAGGAAATTAAGGGCAGTTAAAAGTAAAAAAAGAGAATCAGCTCTTCTACTTAGTGTTTCTCAATTATATGAGAACTTCAGCATATGGATTAGGTTACTTGGGTGACTAACCCGCAAACTAAGTTGGATTTCACACAAAGAAAGCTGTGCTCTCAAAACCCAGACTTCTTTTCAGAGCCTTTCTGAGTACTCGGGCAAGGTAGAATTTCTCACAAGTTCCTGAATAAATGAAAAAGGTCATCAAACTGCAGATGATTTCCTCCAATGAAGGGTGGAGGAAAAAGGTGCTTTTTTCCTAAATCCAACTTGAAAAACCATCACGCACAACTTTACAGGAAACACAGTGGAAAAAAAGAACTAAATTCAAAAGCAAGAAGATACCTTTTTTTTCTGGGGAAAAAAGGAAACGTGACTGTTTTCCAAGTCAACAACTCTCTTGGATGCCTTTTCCTAGCTTCTAAAGTGCAATAACAACCTGTAACGTGGCAAAGAGCAACAGCAGAAACAACTACAAACTGACTGCTAAGCTGTCATAAACCTTGGAAAGGAAGGAGGTTTGCAAGGAACAGCCACAGCCTGCAGCATGTCACTGCCGTCAATAGTGGTGCCCAAGTTTTATGCCTCGTAACTCCCTTGGAAGGGTTTATCTGCCGCCACCACATTTGATCAGTGGCATTGTAAGAGACACATCCTCAGGCTTGTGTACTCCCTGGAAGGACAGCCTTAGCCCAGCCCTCCAGACACAAGCATGTCTTTACAAGACAGACATGTAAATACTGTAAAGCAAACAGAGCAAGAACATGGCATTCATCTCCTGGATCACCCTCCAGCAAGGAAGACACAGAAGATGGAGCTATTTTGTGTATGGTTTGAACGCCAAGGCAATTGAGTCAGCTTTCCCCTCGCCTCCACAAAACTGTATCGTTCATACCCCTGGGACACCTTGGTTTTGTCACACCAAAAACTACTCTGTCTTGATTTCCACAGAACAAACCTGGATTTATAATGGCTTAGCTGAGCAAAGACTCCAGTTGGCTTTACCAGGTTCCCCCCAAAAACTTACCCTCCTGTTTATATTTACAGTTTTATTTATGCTTACAATTAACCCAACAAAGGGGAAATCACAGAATCAGGTTTCAAAGAGCTGCTTTTTGGACTCTCTTCACCGACCTGCTTCTGTGCCTTTAAAGTGCACCCCAGCCAAATCTGCAACTTTCCTCTGAAACCACAATGGCTTTTTCTTCTTTAATAAAAGCAGTAACTCTCATAATGAGTCGGTCATCAGAGCTGAACCACAAGGAGAAAAAGAACCAAATACAAAAGAAGCCCTAATAAAAGTAAGGCTCCCAAAATACAGTTGCTGCTTGCCTTTACGCAGTCAGCTGCGACGCATTGGGATAAGTAGCCTGAGGCTTTTGCCAGGACCAGTGTAAATATACAGTCCTTAAAAAACAGAAACTATGGCCTTTGGTTATATAATGGCATAGTATAATAAAACCATCCCGGTTAGTTTGGAGCTCATCACAAGGGGAAGGCTTTTGCAATTCAGGAAGTTGAGGACTTGCTCCTAATCCAGTCGTTTGGAGCTGAGAGCCAAGTGAGCGTTGAGGAGGGAGAAGGAAAAGGAAATAAAAGATAATGGAAAAAAAGCAGCAGCATGTACCCAGCAGCCCCAATGCAAATCCAAAACCACATTACAGCCTTCAAGGGTATCAGTGGAACAGAGATTGCAAGCAAAAAACATGCATTATGGCAGGCCGAGGGACTCCTAACTGTTATCACACAGGAACTGCAATCTCTATGCAAAATTGTCTATTCCAGCCCTGTAATTCCTCTCTGAAATTGCTCCTCACTGTTCATAACAAACACCCTCACTTTAAAATTACTCTTATTCCAGGGCACGGAACAACTTGTGGTGCAACCCAGCTGTGGCAATGTCAAATTTAATTAGATGTAACAAGCCTGGATGAACATTAGCAAGTGGTGAGTTGATATCTTTTTAATACAGCCAACTAAAAAATACACAGAAAGATAAAGATATCAAAGAATTACCCACGAACCCCACAACACTGGTCAAATTCTACTAGTGAAATACTGATCAAGAGTAGCTGTTTAAAAATGGTTCTTTTAAAAAGAGAAACAGCCGAACAGCTTCTATGCCTTTCTTAAGCAGCCTGTTAATCTGTTACCATTATTCAGATTGATTACATTTCTCTTTAAATACTCCTGGGATTGAATCGATTCTGTATTTATTTATTTATTTATAAATACAGAATGTTTCTTTCTCCCATCCCCCAAAACCCTAAAACTGGCTCAGTATATTTTTAAATACCACTATTTCATAACCAATACCCTCTTGTCCAAGAATTGTTAGCAGCATTGGTTTGGGGTGCGTGAATAGGCAGAGCACACCGAGCACACCCTCCTTTATTCCTCCTCTGCTGCTGCCGACTTCGAGAAGCTCGATCTTGCAGGCTAAGGACATTTCAGGGCTGGAAACCAGGCTAGCCACTTCCATGCCACATTACACACTAGGGATGAGGGGCAGCTATTTCCACAGCCATCACCCCTGTCCTGTGACAACCTTGAGATGTTTGCGGAAGAAGACTGACCGCAGCTAAGAGCTTGAACAGCACCCAGAGGTGCCAGGAGGCAGCGTGTGCTTCAGCAAAGGTCCCTCACTGACCTCACCTGAGCATCAGTTTGAGGTTCACCAGTGACGTGCATCCTCCAAATCCTACATGCTTTCCACAGGAGCCTCTCAGCAACACAAAATGCTAAGTGAGAACACGGAGGACTAAGCGCAAAGGAAAAAGCATCCTACAGAGCTATAAGGAGAAGGAATACATAACTAAAAGAGACACAGAAGCACATATGCCCTGTGGGACCAAAGAGTCATTTACAAAACTGAGTCCAGAACAGAAGACTTCTACTTTGCTTAGACACCAGACAGAAAATTGCTCTTTGTGCAAGCTGGGGAAAGACAAAATTGGAGAACAAACTGTATGATGGTTTTGGATGGCATTCCTGCTGCGGTAGGCTTTGTGTTCCCTTTGCATTCGTAAAAGCTAATTAGAAGGATAACACCAATTTTTGTTGAAGATGACAGGTGGGCTGAGAGGCTGTTTGTTCTCTGTTAACCACTCGTTTCTGAAAATGCAATTACTCTGGGGGGATCTCATGTTGCCAGACTGGCACCTCGGCTTTCTGAGCTAAACTTGTCACCATGATGCACACTGAGGTCAAAATCCCAGAGAACACAGCAGAGGTGGGCAGTAGCCCTCCACGTTACCAGCAGATCTGTCCCGGCTACTGCTACTTGAATGCTTTTTGAGACTACCTCAGTTTCTCTCAATATACCCATTTCTTGGGATGCGGAGTAAAAGCAGAGTTTGTGCTTTAGGTACGCAATGGAGAAACGAGTGAACTGAATCCTATTTCTAGATTTGTACAACTTTGCCCCATCTTATCTCTCAGAGACATGGCAAAGCAAAGCGAGCTCACCGCTTTAAAGGCCACATCTCCTAATGAAACCAGCTATTTTAAGTATTTTGTTTTTTCTGAAAATGGTGCTTTTCTGTCTCTTTATGGGAACACAAAGCTTTTTATTGTATACCATCTCTTGAGTTAAAATAGTACCATAAGAACCATCTCTTGAGTTAAAATAGTAGCGTAAGAACCATCAGGCAGGACTGAGAAGTCAGGCCCTTTGTGAAAGACTGCTGTAATGTTTACTGCTCATGAAAAAATAGCTGGGTGTATACTCGTTGGGCTGCGTGTGGACTGTGTGTGCGCGAGGGTGTGGATCTTTAACAAAGTCTTTCTGTATTCAAACTGCTACCAAGTTATTGAAATTAAACTGGTCTTGACGGGAACAAACAAACCAAGTTATACTTACAGCAGAATGAGTTAAAAAAGAGAAAGAAAATGAAAACATAAAGCCCAACACAGCCACTGTGCTTGGGGTAAAGCCATCCTGCCAAGTACCCACATTTCCTCTTGGAAATATTCATGGCTGCTTCTATTATAACCCAGAGCAACAGAGAAAACAAAATGCAAACTCCTGGGACCCCTATCCACGCCTTAGAGGGAGAGCCGGCCCCTCAGGTGTAGCTGCCCTGCTAGGCAAAAGTCTAGACAGGTACATTAAAAGCTTCACCAGGACTCCGTCTTTCATACTCATTTGATCTAGCTCAATTTCATTATTAACAAAAGAAGCTGGTCATGGTTTGGTCTTAAATAGAACATATACCAAAAGCCAGTTTGGTCAAATGCAGTTCTTTGGTTTCAGATATCCTCATTTCACTGTTGTCTCCATACTGCCTTTCCCCCCTGAGCAGGGATGGAGGGACAGGGGCTTCTTTCAGATGCTTATTTGCATTCTCACCTGATTTAAAAATATTCCCCAACTCTAGGTCAAATGGCAAACTGACTTCAATCCTCACCGAAGATCTGAGGCTGGCATATTTCTGTTTTACAAGGACGTAACTCAGTTTCCTTTCAGTTGGTCACAGCCTGGATACCACATGTACACACTCGTATTAGGAGAAATCTAACTGGGACCAACAGTATTGGCATTGCACCTTTGCAAGGGATGGACATTGCAGATTGTGTCCCTGGCCGTGGCAGGGGAGTTGGAACTGAATAATCTTCAAGTCCTTTCCAACCGTAACCATTCTATGATCTTCCTGCACCACCCTGTTCTGAATCACCATACATCCTCCATCCCTCCTTTTTCTGCTTCAACTCTTCCATTAAAAAGTTCCACTCAAGAAAAAGCAATAAAGAGTATAATTAATTTGGCTTCTTGTAACCAGGAACATACAATTCCCCAAAGCAAGTCATGCCTTCAAAGTAATGGGGAACATACGTTTCTCAGTGTGCTGGTGCCAGCGAGCTGGTATGTGACGCAGCCTCTGGAGCTGCCGCCTGCACATCTTCCTCCATGCAGAACAGATTTGTTCCCGTATCCTTCCCTCACCTGATGCATGCTACCCACAGCAACTGAGAGCAAAAAAGCAATTCCCTCTCCTTTCTCCGGCCTCCCTAAGAAGTCACAGGGTTGAAGGTGAAAAGCCAATGTCACCTACAATGGCATGTTCCCCTCCCTGCTTTCAATACACTGGTCCCTTCCAAAACACCGCATGTGGGTTTCTTTTGTTATGCATGGACCATGAAGGCCAAGACTTAATGTGCTGAAGCAGTTTGGGGGCTTTCTATCAAATTCAGATACGGTTTTCACTTTTGTTTTGTGGATTTTTCCACCACAGGAACATGCAGCCACTGTTTCTGTCCACTCATCAGCCCCATGATCCTGTGTGGGCATCAGCTACGCCACCAACTTAACGAAGTTGCCTTCATACAAATACTTGTCTTTTTTCTGATGACAACACCCTCACTGGTGATCTTGCCCAACACAAAAGCATTGTGAAGCTACACTGAACACTCACTTGGATTGCTGAATTGTACCACTGACCAGCATTTCTGTATTATGGAATAAAATAATCCTGTAAACCACCCAGCCGAGATAAGTGGAGCAAGGGAACACTTTTAAACCACTTTCCAGTAATGGCTGAAGCAGGCATTTAACAGAGCAACCTATTTTTGTTGTTTACACCTCACACACCTTTCTTTACAGGCCCATCACCTTGCAAAAGCTGTTTTAAGAATACAGGCATATCCTATCTAGCCACTGGCAAGTCATTGGCCCCCATATACCAATTATTTTTGGAAGGCAAAATACACGGGGCTAATGTCTCACACATTTAAAATGAGGGATGCCAGTCTTGCCTGCTCCATGCTGAATCTGTTCTGTATGCTCCTGAGGAAAAGCCAAGAGAATCAAGGCCCTTCATGTCAGCCAACTAGCTTTTCTTATGGAGTGTTGAAAGGTAGCCAGCTTACATTTTGCATCTTGCACTGTGACAGACAGACTACCGTGCTTTCCTAAAGAGATGACAGACGGGATCCTCATCTTCCGCAAGGATAAATTTCAGTTTCATGTACAAGGGCAGCTCTCCTTTGTACCCAACCTCAGCTTCACACTGAAAGTGGGTGCTTCCATTAGTAAGATCTAGCATGGCTGCCATTCTTTAAGGTACTTCCTCAGAAATCCTCAAGTTTCTTCACCTGAAGGCTTCAAAAATAAGAACTTAGTGCCCCTTGGAAGCAGACCCGTCCATGCCAGATGAACTGCAAAGAAGATACTGAGATTGCTGCAGAAGCCCTGTAGAGAAGGCACATGTCCCAAATGATACGAGCCCTGAACTGGAAAGACACAGTCCCTCATGGAGAACCAAGCTGTGTCAGCCCTGCCGTGTCACTGCAGAAAGAATAGGGTATGTTGAAAAGGGTTTAGGCATCTGACTGGCACATGCTGCTTTTCCTCAGCCTGGATTTACATTCTTGGCATAAACTGCTCCTCCAATGCAATCTGTCTAGCAGCACCGAATTCGATAATAGCAGCTGAGTGTTTTGCATTTTTATGCGTCTACTGATGTCGCATTTTGGAGAGAAATCAACACCCCTCTGGGAGGAATGAAGAGCCAGGAGGACCCGCTGGGAAGAGCCTGGAAGGTTTGTGAGGTCTCTTCCTTTCTCTGGTCTGGCTGGCTCTTTACTGCTTTATCGTAATCTCAATGAAACACGAACCAACCATCCAACCAAAACTATTTAGTCAAAGATGTGCTGCTCTGTTGCCTGCTTTTAAAGAAGAATCTCTGAAATTCCCTTCAAGTTAAAGCCTCCAGAGGAAGCTGTTGTATATCTCCACCATGTGAAATGTTTTCCCCATAAATCAACTCCCATTATTTAAACCAGGACATAATATGTCATTCTTTTTAAAATAAGCATGTGTATCTTTAATGGGATAGCACCAGTTCCTCTAATTCTCATTTATAATTGCTTACGCATGTGAATGCTGCCATATAACAAAATCCTCCGTTACTCTCCTCTAGCCTGCTACTGAATGGCCCTAATAACTCGGAGGTACATCGGTAGTAACTCGTTATTAAAGGCAAAGCACATTGTTGCTTTCCTCTTCCCCAGCAGCAAATCCTATTTATATAGGATTTGCTTAATACTATAGTATATATAATTAATATTATCAATTATTAGTAAATATTAATATATACTATATGCGTATACAGGATTTGTTAATGCTGTCACCCTGAAAGTACTAACAAGAAAAAAAAGTCTGTTTTATTGCAGTTACATCAGAGGGCATTTCTAGTTACAGCACACTTGTGGCTATATTCTCAGAGAGGCCAGAAGGTCAGTCAAGCTTCACACTTGTAATCTTGCTTCCATCCACAGCTGCTAACACTGCTAGTTCATACACTGCTAGTTCATACACTGCTAGCCGATACGATTGCTTCGTCACACTCTTTGAAATCTTAAGTCTTGCTTAGCTCAAGTTTAAAAACCAAAACTTTGAAGGATGAAGAAAACCAACCAAGATCTCAATCCTGTGAGGCTTTGCGTGAGATACAGCGTATGTACAATCCCACTGATAACCCTGCAGACCTCAGCGGTCGCGAGCAGCTCCGAATTTCAGGAAACCAGTTTCATTAGCTGGGAAACTTCATACTAAATGCAGAAATGACCTCATAAACTTCAAAAAACCCCAAACAAACACCAACCCCACAAGTAGGACAGACACACAGCCCCTTGCTTGACCCAAGATTCTTCTCCCCCCCTTTCATTTCGCCACTAAATGGAGCAGATAGATAACCAGCAAAGGTTGTTTGCTTTCCTTGAGCAAGAGGCTGCAAGCCCATTCCAGAGCTGCAGATGCTCTGAATGCCTTAGCAATCCTTAGATAATCTAGAGCATAAAGTACTTTCCAGCTAACTGCTAATAGCATCCCGGGCCAAACCAGCCGTAAAACAGTCCTTGTATAAGGCATGTCCTTTCAGATAGTCCCTAAAAAAAACGACAACAGAAATCTTTGTATCCTTCAGTTTGCTAAAACCCAAGAAGCTAATGCTTACGGCTTTAGGTTGCCTCATCCTCTGCAAGTGAACTTGAATTCTTCACTCAGCAGGAGGAGGAAATAAGCAGGAGTACCATTTTGTCTAAACTGAGATTTGAGATGGATTAAGTGAGCCACTGAACAGCTGCCTTGGTAACAGACTGTACTTTCTCTGCTCCTTGCCTACCAGGTCCATGCAGGAGGACATTTGGAAGGGCTATTTGTTTTCTTTAAAAAGATAGAAACACCTATGGAAAGGAAAAAGTCAGTGGGGTTTACCTGTCATCACAGTAGGTGAATTTCATGTCCATGCTGTGGCGACTCAGAAAGGTCTTGCTGTCCAGGGGGATATCGATGTTTGAAGGATGCTGAATAGGCTCACACATTATTATAAGGCAGGTGAGAAGAGGCTCTTTATACCCACACAGAGTGTGAGGAGGGCAAGTGTTATATACTTTAACTTGTCCAGTGCAGTGCAAAACCTGAAATAATGATTTTTGAATGAGAAACAAAAATGTTCCTTCTCCACATGACAAAATGTCCTTTAAAATCAAAACCACTTATTATGGCCCAAATACAGTACCTTCCATGTGGCAGACTTGAGGTTAACAGTTCTGCCTCTGTTGGTAACAGTGCATTTCATCCTCATGAAGAAGTCACGCTCAGTTGACATCTCTTTGCTTTTCTTCCCAAAGCCTGGACCTGCATAAGGAAAACAGCAAACAGGTTTTCTCAGTTTTTCTTCTTGATTTCTTCTATTCACAAGCAAGAAGGATTCAATAGAAAAAATGGACTAATTCTCAGATCATTTACCTGCAGAGACCATCAAAGATGCATGGACCATTGAAGAGCAGTTTGTAGAGCTCAGACATAAAAATTTAAGTGGAACTTCAATAGGACTTTGTGCATTTAAACCTATCTTTAGCTTACAGCACATAAATCTTTGCAAAGCGTTACAAGTGAAAACAGTACGCCTGCCTTAACTTGATGAAAGGAAAACACTGAACAAACAGTTCTTGGTGCTATCATTTTTAAGCAATATTTAGCAAAAGAAAAGAAATCCGCAAAGCAGTGAACAGCAGTTAATGACTGCTCTAGGAATGCAAATTCCCTTTACCGTGACTAACATCTCTACTGCTAGCCAGTTATCTCATTTGGTTATTTAAAAAGCAAACAGTGACTTTTGTATGTTCATTATTACCATTTTTCAGACTCAGATTCTCTCGAATTTCTTCGTGGTCACACGGATGAGTGAAGTCAAAAATGCTGTGCCCAGTTAATTCCACCTGTGCAGAAGTAAGAACTACAGTTAGCCAAATAAAAACAACTGGTAATATTTATCTGGTTTTAAATACCACCTATTCAGATAGAACTGGTCATTAGAACCAGAATGCTCACAGACACAAATCCTGTGACCTTCCCTTTGTTTATCCCATGCATAACTTCATTTTCTCCCCAGAACAATTCCTTATCTTTGCATTTGCAAGTGCAGTTAATAGTCAACACCACTGGTTGTTTTCAACACAGGAGAAAACCCCCCAATCTACAAAGCAGAAAAGGGGGGTACACAAAAGAGCAGCAAAATCCCCACGTCTCAGGGTCTAAGGCATAAGTTGAATAAACTCCCATTCTCCTCTCCATCATAATATCTAGGCAGGCAAGTTTGCAGTTGTCAAAGACAGTATGACTTCAACAGAAAGGGAGAGGGACACCTCCCCACTGTTGTCTGGTGCACATGGTACCTGCTGAGAAATGAGACGTTCTATTTCCAGTCTTTTTTTGCAATGAGACACAGATGGTTTTCTGCATTTAGGCATGGGACTCGTTTCTAGGAATTGTATTACAAAGACAGGAAAGTGTTATGGAACAAGTTACCTGGGTAAGACCCATGTATTTGTTGACATTCTCTGACAAAAAGATCATGTCTCCATCCTGTGTCACCACGGCGATAAATCCCTCCAAAGCTTTCAGGTACAAGTTGTCCATCTGCTGGTCTGCCTCTAATTCGTTCTCGTTGTCAGCACATACTGAGGGGGGAAAAAAAAGTGAAGTCTTCTGCACCATAGCCAGCCTTTTTCAACACAAACACATCCGGGTACAAGGCAACCAAGTATTTTTCTGCTGTTAGGATTTCCTTGCCACAACTCCCTTCTGAGCACTGTACAAAAGGGATGTCTTTATCCCTAGAAAGGCAGGAGAGACCTTTCTGAACTGTCTGGCAAATGCAATAGACCACCTATTCACCTTTAGTGTCTTTCTGCAAGGCATGTTTCCAGCATGTAACACCTAGATACCTAGACACTGAAGCACACATTTTGTACACATTCTTTTGGCCATACGCATGTTCATCATTTCCCTTCATGTTCCTTGTTGAAATACTTGTTTTGGAAGAAGTCTAGAACAAGGAATGGGGTATTGTTTTGTAAAACATTATTAGAAGTGGTTTGGGTTTGGTATTTTTTGGGGTAGGGAAGAGGCTGAGCCAAACAAATGCAGTTCTTCCTTTGAAAGTATTTGTGAATTATGATTAGAAGGTGAGTTCAATCTAGAAACCTTCTGCAGTACCTAAGGATGGACCAGTGAGCAAACTGAGAGGGGTGAGCACTTACAGCACAGAACCCATCAAGCCGCTGCTTGGAAAAGATGAGTGGTGAAATGATGCTGGCTGCTGCCGCATCTTCATCCTGCATCGCAACATTCCTCCCCAGCAGCAGCCCGTTTCCCATTGTGCCAACAAGGGAAGAAACGGACTCAGCCCCAGAGCCACTGGGAGCACTTGGTTTACCACCTTTTGCTTCTCAATGCGACTGTTTGATAGCAGGGAAGAGAACACGCTCTCTCAGGATGGTCACCACAGGCTGGGGATTTGTCATTTCGTGTCCCTGCGCTGCAATTCTAACTACAAACACAACAGCCAGTTCCTCCTCAGCACAAAGCAACTGACTTCAGGAAATTACATCAGGGCTAGCATTTAAAATGCAGAAAATACACAATAATATATTTGAATGGTACGCACTTTGACCATAATGACATTTAGGGAAGGGAGGAAAAAAAAGGTAAGTGACCATCTGCTCCCAAGCTTGTTTCTGCTGTGTAAAGAATGTCAAGGGTCTTTTTTTACTTTTCCGGAAGCAAACAAATGGTTTATTCAGCAGGATCGTGGCTGCAGCCCAAGACAATCGGCCAAGTGTGGGCTCAGAGAAAAAAATGACTTTTCAGCTCTAACCCCAGACCCTCCTTTCCATTTTTTTCCCCAGCTCATTAAGTTTGCATTAACAAAACATGCCCATTCAAAGGCAGGAAGGCTATTCAAAGCATTTGTATTCTTAAATGCCTCCAACAGCGAAAGACAAACACTTTACTTGTATTATCAGATGATAAAGTTTGCTTTTCCATGTATATAAATTATGTCACTTATACAAATACATGCAGAGGACATAGGATCACTCACATCAGGGCTGCAGGTTCAAACCCTTAATGTCCTAGCTGAGCACAGCACTTCAAGATACAGACAGCTTTAAATCACGGGGTTATAGGGTTGTATGGGATCAGAGTTCAACTTGTTTTCATTAAGATTACCTTTGTCCAGCTGGAGGTATATATAATGTGGACTGGGAGGAGGGAGGGAGGAGGCTTTGTGCTGTTGTGCACCTCCCTCACATAACCCCAAAGAACACCCAAGGTGTTTTGCAGGCACCCTCCCAGCTTCACTGGTTAACCCCACTGCATCCCCTCCTCCCCCTTCAGCGTCCCCATCTGCATCAGGCAATGGGAGCTGGCAGATAAGGTTCCTTGTAGTACTTCGTACAGTGTGCTCTTATTATTACAGAGCAGCTGCACTGAGGAAACTGTAGGCAATGTCAGGCACATAAAGGTAGAAGACAAGGACCTCCAGGAATCACTGTGATGCTGCTGCCCATCCATTCCCTGCCTGTCCCTCATCAGCATCTCCCTACAGCCTGCCCAGGGATGCTCAGGCTCTGGGGGATGCACCAAAAGTGCTCACATCTGCTGTGTCCAGGTTCTTTGTGGTGGTTGCAAACACTCAGTCCCATAAGGTGTCATCTGTGCTAAACCCTTAAAGCGTATTAGCTACCTCAAGATCTTTAGTCCACAGCATAGAACTATGCTAGGCATCACCATGGCAGCCCTAGTACGCCCTGGGTCAGGTAACTTATTTATATTACTGTAGTTATACTGAGAATCTCCTACATGGCTGCCGTTACAGCATTATAGCCTGTCCCCCTTCTCCTGTGAAAATCACTAGCTACTGCAGGCTGCTCCCAGAAATCCCTACTGTCTTCCACTTTGCTTCAAATTACCTTAATTCACCTTGGAGCTGGACTGCAGCACTGGCACAAGAAAATTCAGCTTCAGATGGAAAACACTTGAGAAAGCTGGGACCAAATGGAAGCAGGTCAGGAGGCAGGGGCAGAACTTTAGTCTTCCAGTAGGTCCGAGGCCAGATAACAGCACCCCGCGTAGACTGCCTGGAATTTTCCAGGTCTTAAAGAAAGGTAACTGTAGATTGTGTTTACCCTTAGTTTTATTCTTCACTTTAGTCAGCGTTGCTTTTCCAAGCAGCTGCCAACCAAATCTTGAAATAAAGATGTGTTTCTTCTTTTTTCCCTACAACTTTTTCCATCTCCCCTCTACGAACAGGAATATCTCAAGTGCAGGCACCATAACAGCATAGCAGGGAGACTTGGACTGCAAATATGCCAGTTTTACTCTAAATTAATAGCACATTCAGCAGAATGAAGAGCTGTGATATCGCTGTTCATATTATAGTTAATGTTTATGGATCCTGGCCAAGGCTGTGCTCATGTAGTACTGGGAAGCCTATAAAGGAGGAAGAATCTCTGCCTAGGTGAGCTCGGGAGATGTTGAAACACGTCAGAGAACCTCAGACAAGTGCATTGGCCTCCCTGGGGCGACTGTCAGAACTACAGCAGAACCAGGAACAGAGCAATTCGATGGGTCACCCGCTGTTCGTATTGCCCCAAGGCAGCATTTCTTAGTCTGCATCAAACTCTGATACAGCGTTTTTCAGTCCATGTCTCCGCCTGTATTAAATTTTGGCATTTTTTGGTAAGCTCCACTTTGAAAAATTTTCTAACCACCAAAGTGGAATTTATTCAGCAACGACAAACTTTGAACTGCAATGGCAAATGCTTATTGCAGTGTTTATGATAACCTTTAATGCTAAAAATAGCTCTTGTAAACAAGCTTTGATTAATTCCCACTGCCAGGATGTGCACTGTTCCCAAGTTTAAGAACACTTTTTCCGTAGATGCTTGCTCATTTCCTTCAGTCCAACCTCTTGGACCGAGTCTGAAGGCTCAGAAATCAGGGTCTCCCTACAAGGAATAACTGCTCAGGTATAAACAGCATCTACCAAACAGCTTATACTCCCCTCAACGCCTTTGATCTGACTCAAAGGGGCCTTTTCTGGTCCGTTCAGAGGTAAAGAGTGATAAAAAAGGTTTCTACTGGAGGTCACATCATCTCCTCCACAGAATTCCCATAGCTTTGTCTCTCATCCTGGATCCTACAAATACCAGAAAGTTCCTTATGTCTTGTGCATAAAAGACCCCAGGCTATAGCTGCCATTCCAGAGAGGATTGTGAACACTGCCTGATGCCAGCAGGCAAAAGTTAGGGAATATCTAACAGCAGCTCCATCCTGCCCCAGGGAGAGCAGCCTTGAGCCGGACTTGTCTCTTCCTGGTTCCTTGTTTTCCATCAAAGGAAAGCAACTGATTTTTTTTTCCTTTTTCTTCTTGTCTTGACAGGGCAGTGCATCCTGTTCACGGGGACATTTTCAATGCGTTCAATAAAAGCTTTCAGTTTAGGCACATCAAGAAAAAGCTACTCTTAAACTTGAAGCTTCCTGAAGAGCTCTTATCTCCAACTGCACAAGCAACTTTGGTAAAGAAAACACTTATGTTAGTGTTGTTTTAATTGCAGAGTTTATATCTAGCCAAATCATTCAGATGCTGCTCCCGGGAAGCTGCTTTGAGTCCTGCAGCCCTCAGTGTTGAGTGGCAAGACACAGCACCCCATCAGACCGGGCTTCCAGAGCCCTGTGGGACCTTCTGGCCCAGCTTCCCAGAGAAGGGACGTCACTTTATGCAGCTGAAGCACTCAGCACCCAGCTCCACTCCCATTCCTGGCAGCAGGGTTGGCACAAAGCTATTTTCCAATTTAATAAAAGCAAACAAGTAGCCATGCTATTTTTAAAGCACTGTTTTATGCCACAATGGTCTGAGATTAGATGCAGCTTGTCCAGACATTCAAAAACAATGCCCACGGCACTTCTCCCTATAGCTTGTCCTCTCCCTTAAAAGCCTGGAGAAAAGCTATTTTTTCCCTTCTGCTCCCTGCTGGCTTTCCGGCCCTGTTGTCTCCCTCCCTTGAAACAACTTCACAGTGGCTTCCTCATGGCCTCCCTTCTCCCAAACAACTTCCCGTCAGCTTCCCTGTTCCCTCCCCATTTCTGCTGCTGTCTGCCCGCACAGGAGCAACTCCCATCCAGTTTCCTCTGCTGGACCTCTGCACAGAAAAGACACCCTGGTGACCACACAACTGGGATGGGATGAAAGAGAGCTGATAAAGTTAAGTTTGCCTCATTAGCTTGACTAAAAAAGTCTGCAGTGCTGGCACACAGAAACTCACTCGTACCAAAGAGTTCTGATTCCTGTAATGCCTTTAGCATCAATGTGGTCCAAAGAAACACTTCAAATTATGGGCATCACATGCTAACGTCTATACAGGCTTAGTAAAGTGGATTCTCTTCCTCATATCCAGACAAAAAGACTACCTGAGGCAGCCTTAACAGCCATCACGATGTTAGTTGTTAACCAAGACAGCCATTCTTCAGCAAAAGACAGTTATTTCTCTCTTCCCATCTATTAATCCCAAAAAAAGCATCAGGCTAATTTACTAGCTAGACTACAGGCTAACAGGCAACAAGTACCGCTATCAGTGTTTCTGACTATACTAAAGGACATAAGATCCAAAAGGTCCACTACCGATAAGCATCAAACTGCCTATTTTCAGCAGCAACTTTATGGGATCAAAACCTTTCCTTGAAACAAAGATCAGTTCTAAATTTATCCCAAGCATTTGAATGTCACGATGGCAAAAAAGTATTGTGCCAACAGAATTAGAGGACATCTTGAAAAATATTTAAGATGAGCATAACTAAATGATATTTCTACTTAGCATTCCAATTGTACCATGCACTGTTCTGTGCACAACATGGAAACAGTATTATAAAGCTATTGTTTCAGTTTGCTTCCTGTGATACTAATCTCAATCAGGCCGTCAGACGAACAGCCTGCATTTCTAAATGTTAAAGGCTTCCTCTCCAACATTCCCACACAGAATTGCCTACTGTGAAAATCAAAGGGAAACGTGTTACTAAGTAAAGCAACAACTTTTATAAAGCAAAACCTGGTATTTTTTACCCTTTTGAACTCTGAGATATACAACCAGCTATTTCCTATTATGATCAGACACAAGGGCCGAGCTCGGGCCCTGCAATGCCTGCAGGAGACGCGCACCCTGCAATCCTGAAGCTGAGGTTTTCAGAGGCACGTAGCCGGAGAGCTCTCAATGAAGGCTCAGATTCGCGGGCTCTGCCATTCACCTGCTGGAAGAATGCGGGCATAGATTTCCCTCGGTCTTGGCTTCCCAACAGATAGATAATCATTATGCAGACACAGCTAGTGAAACAGCCCGAGCTACACAAGTGAAAAGCCCTATTCCGAGTCGCAGAATAATGGGAAGGGGCATGAGACACTCAATGCCAGCGGACTGAGGCTGGCACGTTGCCTACAGCCATCTCTGAAATCCCATCTAGAGCATCAGCTTGCAGAAAGATGAGGAGACAGTCCTGGAAAGGGCCTTGCCTTCTCCACTCCAGGCAAAACTGCCATGAAACGGAGAGATGTGCTCACGTTTGAGAAGCATGCCCAAACAGTGATATAAAATAAAATCTGGTTTACCAGTGGGTTTTGATAGAGTAAATAATACATGAGGGAAGTGCTAATCAAGGGGTAACTTTTTTCCCTACTACCCTTCAAAGCATTTTCCAAGCTGTGCTGCAAGCTTATTTCATGACATTGTATGTATATACATACAAGTGCAGTAGATGGTATTTTAATCTCCTAATTAATGACAGGATAAATACTCCCACTTAACTCCAGTTTACACTAAGTATGTAGCCCAAATAATCAAAACCGTTTCCATGAAGGCAAACATAAAGCAAAGAGGGGGTCTACAGGCTGGGGCAGGCATTTGCTTCTCATGCACATTGCAGTCCCCCACCTCCCCATTACTCAGTTCACCTGCCAGAGATGACGCAGTAACCCCTGTGCTCCTCACCAGTCAAATGATGCTTCTCAAATGTGACACTGAATTAATGGCCAGATTCTAGTCTATTAAACATGCAAGTGGAATGGGAGGCAGCTTTGCTTGGGGCCTATAAAGGGTCCAGAGCAAGAACAGCACAGACAAGCATCACACAAGCAGAGTTCCCATATTACTCCACACTCTCGTCAAAATGTATGGGCAGCAAAATCCCATCATCTCTGAGACTAAAGCTGTATTGAAAACCTATCCCCTCAAATTAAATCAGATGGCCTTGTAACTGAAAGCCAGTGTCCTTAAAGACCAACATTATTCAGAAGACCACAATCAGAGATACAATATCCAATTTAAATGTTAGGTATAGGTAGAAGAACATAAATAGCAGATGAGGTTTTCCGGCTTGAGTTCTTTCATCTCCGTGTATTCTCATGAGCAAATAATAGCAAAATCATCCAGAAAAATCAATCCCTTTAAAGTACCTTAAGTTCAATTCCTCAGAATAAAAGCACTGAAGATTTTGAAACCCCTATCTAAATCTCTATCTACATCCATGGACAAATCTGCATTTGTCTAACTCCACAAATGTTAACGAGAGGACTTACTCCACATTAATATTCAGACTGAGGAAGTGCATCAGATTTACATCTAAGGAAATAACTTTTGGTGGCACTTCCAAAAAAGGTAAGTCAGATACATGAATCACACCGTTTTTCTATCACTGTCACAGAAAAATCATGCAACTATGTGCGCGTATGAATATGATATACATATAGAGTTGTCATTACTATCAAACAATATAAGCCTAAGCCTTAACACTGCAGAAGCACTAACACAAATGTTCTACTTGTAGATATTTTTCCTCACTGAGAAATACACATGTAGATGAAAAGTTCACTTTCATCTTAGCAGTTTGCAGGTGAGCAATTACATTTTCCCAATGATGACAGCAAACTAGTTTATATATGTATATATACACGCATTTATATACATTTTTTTTACAGCCCTTCAGAGGTTTGCTCTTCCTATGCTTTGTCAGTCTCTAATTCAACCCATATAAATATTTGAATAGCCGAAGCTGTGTTTTTATGAGAAAGGTAACAACACATTGGCTTGGTGCACGGCACTTTCAACAACATTTACCTCTTTACGCAACTTCTTCAAGTATTAATGACATGATGAACTCAGAGATGATTTCCAAACACTGCACATCAAATAAACCTTTCTTTCCACAGAAGTAAAGGTTAAAAAGCCACATTCTATAAGCCGAGATGGAAATACCCACATTTTATACAATAGTTTTAGCAGAAGCCAAACACCCTACAAAAACTATGGAGCACTCAGCAGCAGAATTGAGTTTGTCACACCTTTCAGACTAAGCAGCAACAAACCAACAGCATAGCTGTCCACAAAATGAGGCACTTCCTAGTAACATTTATGAAAGTAATTGTTGTGTTATGACTCAACTTTTCTAAAGAAAGGAAGTGCAATCGCGACCTTATTGGGAGTTTTGCCATTAATTAAGGAAAAGATGAAATTTGGGGGCTACCTTTCACAAACAATGCAGGCATTGTTTGGTTAACGTATTCTTGATACTTACAGGCCACTGTGCCAAAGTTCCCCCAGAAACATCAGCTGCTTTCATTGATCTTACAGGCAACTCAAACCACAGATTTCCATCAAAGTGATTATTCAAATACAGGTGCAAAATAAGAATATTATTAATTTTGCCAGTTTTCACATGAAAACAATGCTGGTTCCCTGGTTCACATTTCCTACTTGTGCCAACACAAGGAAGATTCTGATTACGTAGAATCCATTCACCTTGAGTCTTTAAAAGTTGTTTGCATTGGTTATCTTATGCCATAAACACCTGCTATTAATTGCCAGCATATAGCAAGAACAATTAGTTCTTTCAAAGAAAGTATTGGACCTTCAGAGCTTCCCAGATGCCTTTTGAATGTGCTGGCACAAACATGCTTGCCACGCAAAATCAAAATGTACTTGTTTTAGCATTGAAGCTTAAGGCTTCAATTGAATTCTAAATGAACTCTTAAAAGCTTAAGATCTTGTAATTGAGCTTAATAAACCATATTCAAGAGTTTTGAGAGGTTTTATTTTAGAGAGGCAAAACTGCACTAGTTGTTATTCTGGCAATGAAGACCTTATACGACTAATATCACTGACGTTTGGGACCTGTTGGAGTGAGTCCAGAGGATGGCAAAGAATACTCTCCAAAGGCTGGAGCACCACTGCCCTGGAGACAGACAGAGAGCTGGGCTTGTTCAGCCTGGAGAACGGAAGGCTCTGGGAGACCTTAGGGCAGCCTCCAGTGCCTAAAAGGGCTGACAAGAAATCTGGAGAGGGGCTTTTTACAAGGGCACATAGCGACAGAACAACGGGGAATGGCTTTAAGCTGAAAGACGGTAGATTTAGACTAGATAGAAGGAAGAAATTCTTTACTATGAGGGTAATGAGGCCCTGGGACAGGTTGCCCAGAGAAGCTTAGAAACCTTGAAGTGTTCAAGGCCAGGCTGGATGGGGTTTAGAGCAACCTGCTCTAGTGGAAGGTGTCCCTGCCCATGACAGGGGGTTGGAAATGGATGAGCTTTAAGGCCCCTTCCAACCCAAACCATTCTATGATTTTCTAACCCAATTAAAATATACATAATTCTGTTGGAAAAAAAACCAACCCAACCTATCTTCAAATCGAGTTGTATTCTCACGACACAAGCAGTTATGTCCTGTTCTCACCTTAGGAACCTGTACTCCAAGAAGAACATACACAATCTTACCAGGCTGCCATCGACTAGCAATGAACTTCTTACGGCCAGATCTTACCTGAAGACAGCAGCTTGTGAGTGCGCAGGAAACTGATTGCCAGGCGCATGATGGATGCCTTGTCCAGGTGGGAACTGATGTTGTGGGGCAGGGGCAGTTCATGTGCCAGTTCATAGAAAACTTCGGTCTCTTTGCTTCTTCTGCATCTTGCTGCATCTCTTGATTTCTCCTTCCTGCGTTCAGAACTGCTCCTGGTAGGTAAAGGAGAGAAAGGACAAAGCGTTTCTTCAAGTGCAATTCATGACCTAAGAGAAGAACTTACAAGAGCAAATCCTCTCAGCAATGAAACCATTATGTCAAGCGATCTAAATAAATTGACCAGACTTTAATATCTTATTTGTTCCTTTAAAAATGGGAATTAGGAGAGGACTGCCACAGCTGGGAAGGGCTCTGATTTTACACAGGTCAGCCTTTGGGCTCCCTGAATCCCCATGGAGAGTAATGGGATCAAGATCTGCTTTAGGCAAGAGATTGAAAGCAAAATAGCATACTATTATTCCTGGAATTCAGGAAATATTAAAAATAAAAGTTTTGTTTCTTCAATCTAAATTAATTTACTTGACAAATATTCTGGTAACAACCTATTTTAAAGCTGGAACAATTACAATACATGTGGATGTGTCATAGTTATTTCAGTGTCAGAGAGTTTCAATGGCTGTACCCCACATTAAAACCAAAGTAGTAAGAGGGTATCAAGCTGTGTTTGTATATACAACTTTCTCAGCAATTAATCAAACACTACTCTGGAAAAGCACTTTCTTGACCATGAAGGATACCAAGTGGGAAAGAAAATCCTGTTACTTGCAAGAAACCCCTCCTTTGTAGAAGGATATTCTAATTAAATCGTCTTTTCTCCATTGTCTATGAAAATAGATTCCCTCTTGAGTAAAATAATGGTACCAATAGAGCCAGCGGTCTGCAAAGTCCACAGAAAACAGAAGAGCAGGAAATAATGAAGGGGAAGACATTTTACAAAGCAAGTATGCAAAATTAAGCCACTGACAGAGGTAAAGCTAAGTTTAACATGCAAGATACACAAGGGATATATTATAATGGATCTGGAACAGGACAGTTTTAAGAGGGAGCTTCACTGACTTTAAGGTTCTTTTATTAAGTACAGCTCTTATTTCAGAACATGAAGAACCTGAATCTGTTCAAAACCATCAGCTATATCAAACCCATGTAGCTCTGCCAATACTACAAGTGTCCTTCACTTGCATGAGTTGAGGTTTTGCATCTTAGTCATGTCAACACAGAATATATTTCTTTTCAGGCAGACTCCCACAATATTGTACCAATGGGAACAGAATGAGCACAGAACAGGGTGTGGAATAGATCAGCCCTGCTGTTTTTGCTGTTGCGGCTGCACATTCATTTCTAGAATCACCAGTGGCATCTCTCTGTTCTCAAGGCTGCCTAAAACTGAAGCAGCTTATAACCTGCTTTCTTCAATGTCAGTATATAAAAAAGAGCCTATAAACTAAAAACGGACCAACAACAACAAGAAAGTCCTATTCAAAACAGGGTATTCCAATAAACATATTCTTTCATGTGAAGATGATGAGAAAAACAAGTATTAATCACATTACTAGAAACTGTTCCAATCATGACTGGTGTCATGTAAAACTCTGTAAGATAGCAAAAGAGTATTAATACATAGCAATGTATTCTGAAGAAGATGACCATTTCTAGAAGAGCTAGACTGCCTGCAAAAGTTCCTAGCATTGAAACCATGGGTGCCTTCATAAATTAGAAAGAAGGAAAAACAGCCAGGGTGTGTGTGTTGAATGCTAAGAGTAAAGTTACAGTACAGTGTTTGCTGGGCCCAGGCAAGGCTGGGCATTCCACATCATCATCCAAAGCAGGAATGTGCACACAACACAACAGTAGGGCCCTCATGCTGCAAAACACATGAAGCTTGGCATATGCGTAGGGATCAGATAGGTGCTCACCAGAGGGTGTGTTAACAGGGCAAAGGGCCTCATAAATGCTGACAGTATCTCCTCAAGATCCACAACCTGCCCTCGGCAACCTTTCACAATCATTTTGCCTGAGGTGGATATTTTCTAACGCAGCATCTGTTACAGGAGGCATGCACATGAGGAGACCTACACACACTTCAGTACATAACGGCAGGATCCAACTTTGATAATGACTTCAGGGGCATTGCTGGAGCAAGCACCAACCCCCCCAAGTTTGAATCTAATGGATAAGATATTACAAGCTGACTCTAATGCCTTACTTTTCTCTTTGCTGAGAAACAGTCATACTACATCCATGTAAAAAAGAAGTCCCTTCATACAGCTGTCCGAGAAGGTATAAGAAAACATGTCCCATGTCATAGAATCATAGAATAGTCAGGGTTGGAAAGGACCTTAAGATCATCCAGTTCCAACCCCCCTGCCATGGGCAGGGACACCTCACACTAAACCATGGCACCCAAGGCTCTGTCCAACCCGGCCTTGAACACTGCCAGCAATGGAGCATTCGCAACTTCCCTGGGCAACACATTCCAGTGCCTCACCACCCTTACAGGAAAGAACTTCTTCCTCATATCCAATGTAAACTTCCCCTGTTTAAGTTTGAACCCGTTACCCCTTGTCCTAGCACCCTCCCAGTCTTCTCAGTTTCTAATTCTTCTGATGAAATAAATGAGTAGAAACAAAACCAAACCAAACAGAACAAAATCTAGATGGCAAGATTAACAAGAATTTCCAATTGCAGCTTGGAAAATTTAACTTGACCCATAAACATTCAAGCTCTACTCTAAATCTGGATCCCACAGTTTTCACATTAGAACCAACCTGGACAGAACAAGATCCAATCCCTCCTTGTTTAAATACAAAACATGGGTTACCAAGGCCAAAGTCGTGTTGCAACTCATGCAGTAAAAACGGGTTGTATAAGACAGGGTTTCTCAGAACACTGCTCCAGCCACAAATTAAAATACTTGGTTTTGCTAAACTCTGTAAATGTAATTTTGAGTGTGGCTAATGAGACGAGCTGGTTTCATTAACCATGGGTTGCTCAAGGTTTCCAATAACTGATGCTATGAGCAGAGAATGGCTTCTTCCTCCTGCGCTGCAGATGCTTTCACTCGCTTCTGACTGCCGTGCTTGGTTTCTCTGCAGAGAGACATCCTCCTTCATTACACACTGCGTAGGAGCTTTCTCTCACATCAGAAAACAAGGGGAGGAATCAGCCTGCCCGGTGGCTTTCAAAGGACTTTCTTGCTCACCCATTATCATTTAAAACAAACAAACAATTTGCTTGTTAAGCATTTCCCCTGTGGCTTCCTGCACCTCAGTTTTCCTCCCAGTCTTTCCTCACTCAGCACACCCTCAAGTCATGTTGTTATTGTAGCCAGCCTAGCACAAGCACTCCCCACACAGAATTGCCCCACACAGCTTCTCCCCCCAGCCACAGTCAGAAGACATATACATTTATTTGTTCTCCTGCCCAGGGACACCCATGTCCAAGATGGTTGTGCTGTGCTTACTCATCCTGGTTGCAAAAACCTCCAAAACCCGGAGTTGAGGGACAGGAATCTGAAAAAGCAGTATTTTCATCCTGCAGTCCATTAACTCTGCAGTTGCCCCTACTGTAGCTACAGGAGTAACATTTTACCCCCAGCAAGGCTGGACTACCCACAGCTACAGCATGAAAACGTAACTACTCTATGACCTGCCCTTCTGAAGGCCAGGAAGAAAGGCGGACACTGACTCCTCTTCACACATCATTAGGGCAATAGAGAAAAGGCCCAGGTTCCAGCTAATTTATGAATCATTCCCTCCCGGCACTTAAACCACCCACTTAAGTGGCAAAAAAAGAGCACACGTGTGCGTCACTGCTCGGAGAAAGCGACGCGAAGCAGAGGCAGAAACCTCACTCACCCGAACTTGCGCCCGATTTGAAAATGCAGCGGGGGGAGACATGAGGAAGCCACCGCACGCTGGTGCGAGGCTCAGAGGTGGTGCAGGGGAATCCTCCTGGGAGCTCCCTGACACGTTCCTTCAGGAGCCCTGGGACCAAGACCCTCCAAACGTAAAAACTAGAGGGCTGCAACACCCCTCCCATGGAACCAGGCTGAGAGAGCTGGGCTTGTTTAGCCTGGAGAGCAGAAGGCTCTGGGGAGACCTTAGAGCAGCTCCCAGTGCCTACAGGGGCTGACAAGAAATATGGAGAGGGGCTTTTTACAAGGGCACATAGGGACAGGACAACAGGGAATGAGTTTAAGCTGAAAGACAGGTAGATTTAGACTAGATAGAAGGAAGAAATTCTTCACTATGAGGGTGATGAGGCCCTGGGACAGAGGTGCCCAGAGAAGCTGTGGCTGCCCCATCCCTGGCAGTGCTCAAGAGCAGGCTGGATGGGGTTTGGAGCAACCTGCTCTAGTGGAAGGTGTCCCTGTCCCGTGGCAGGGGGGTGGACTGGATGACCTTTGAGGTCCCTTTCAAGCCAAGTCATTCTGTGATCTGGCAGATTAAGACCCCACTTGGCACAAATGCACCCTTACATTGCAATCACAGTATGACCCTTGCCAATAAAACCACAAGAAAGAAGTGGAAAAGCTCAAATATCTTTGGAAATAGGGAAATTGAGCTGAGAAATGGGCCTGGGGACTCCATCCAGGACTGGGCTATGCACAGGGTAGTTGGGAAGCTCAAGGAGAAGGAAAAGGCAAACGCCAGTTCCCAGCAAGAACTCCTTGAGGGCTGCTGGATGATGCTCCAAGTCTACAGCGTTTACACACATGGAAGCCATAGGGAATGGAAGAGTTAAGACAGCGCAGGCACTTCACCACCACAGAACACAAGTATGGCACTGTACCTCCAGGACAGCTGTTTACATGATTTCCCACTCCCTCCTGGCATGTTTAGTTTGCTCTCTGAAAATAGAATTCATGGGCCAACACGTGTGAGCAAAGATGACAAACAACTGGCAAGTATGTGCCCTCTCAGGTGAAGCTCGTGAAAGCTCAGGAGCAAAAGCTCTCCATAACATACCCAAGAACCCAAACAACAAACTGGTCTCCACAATGATAACAGGAACAGAGGATGAGATCCTATCTGCCAGAAGCATCCAAAGAGGGGTTGGAATGCCCTGCATGGATCCAAAAAGCCAGATTCCTATCCCCTTGCTCATCTAAAACAGCCCCTTGCGACACAGCTTCACTGAAATTGGCAGGAACGCCTGGAGAGGAAGGTCTTGCACACCTGGGGTGAAGATCATAGTCGGGCTTTCCAAAGCCTCTCTTACTCTAGGACTGGAAACTCCAGGCACAGCAACTTATCGGCAAAACTTGAAGCCCCGCGTAACTGATCTGGCTGAAACAACCTTGCAAAGCTATCACGACAGCACTGGGGATTGTCTATTGTGCTCGTTGCTGCAATGGTTTCTGGCTTGGGCAGCTGGGAGATATGCTGGAGCAGCCAGCCCAGACTGGGGACTGTGCTGCCTGGGCACCCATGACTCAGACACAGCAGGGATTAGCCCCACAGACAGTGGGGTAAAGAGCCCACCCCCAACATACGGCATCACTCACTGGTCTGGAATAGAGTCAGGCACCCATATAACCCTTCTTGGCTCTGCAGACAGGGACTGACTTAAGGTTTCAGTCCAGTTCCCACTGTGACCATACCCTCTGCAATCCTAACCCCACCAGTACTTCATCACCATCACAAATCCCTGCCCGCCACCTCCACCCGTACATCTCTCTGGTCCTTCCCACACACATTACCCCCTCAAGCCCCTTGGTACTGGGTGGTCAGCTCCAGCAATCCTTCCTTCTGTCGAGGACATTGTGGGGCTCCTTTAAGCTTGCCAAGATAGCAATCTTCCGCTCTGGGTTTCGCTGCTCTCAACAAGTCCATGTGGGTCGATGCCTTGGTTGTGTACGCACACGCTTGCTTGTTTAAGACTAGGCAGCCCAGTAACTGCACTGAATTACACTCCCACCTTGTAGGCTCCAGATCACAAAAGCTTTTAGAGAAATCGTAATCCACACCTTCCATAAAAACACCTTCTGTGTAACCTGGTAGCCCTCACTCGCACATTTGCACTGCACGACACATCCGTACACTTTGAAATACATAGTTCAGATTGACTCGCTTGAGTTTACTTCACAATTTCGGTGACCCTTGGACTTTGCTTCAAACTGCCATGTATGCAAGCTAGTAAAACAACCAGCGTATTACTTGATATCCAGTGGCTGGTTATTAAATGTTTCTAGCTCCGGCGCTTTAAAAGTCAAGAATCCATAATTAATTCAGCTGCCACATGGAATTTCTCATTCACTCATAGTGAATGCTCACTTTGAATGGTTTACAGGTAAAGATTCAAATGCTACCTCGCAGGACAAGAAAAATACATTCTAAGAATGCAAAGATAAGAAAATATTTTACAGTACAAAGTAAATGGAAAAAAAAATATCAGATGCTCAGCATAAAAAATATTTCCCAATTCAAGCCTGTAAAGACTCAATAAAAGTACTTTAACAGGCAGCACTATCTTGGATAACAACAAAGATTTATTTCAACCTACCAAATCTGTTTTTTGCTGCATGTTTACATTTCGCTCCACTTTCTGCTCAGCAAATACCTAACTGATCTGAACCAGGACAATATCAGAGAAGGAGTTTTGCTGCCTGTGAGGCCCTCCATAGCTATCACAGAACCCCACTGCCTGATGGCCCCAGAGATGTGCTTGCGCAGACACCAAAGCAGGCAGCAGTCACGCTTACCTAGCCTGAAAATTCCTTTAAAAAGCATTCGTAACCATTGTACCTGGCGAGCAGTTTATTCTGGGTGGCACGCTGTGCTTTTGAAAGCCCCCTCCGTTCAAGTAATATAAGTGACCATCGGTAAATAAAAAGTGCTAGAAACAGCAATTTACTCACTCGTCAGAAACTTGGGCCAAACTATGGAAGCTGAGAATGAAACTCATGCACAGTAGCATACAGATCCCTCCTTTCATCTTCCTTCCAGGGCAAGTAATTACTTCCAAAGCCTGAGGAGTCCCGAGATACTCAGGTTCAGCACACCAGCAAGAGCCATAGGAAGGGGAAGGATGCAAACGTGTTCTTGGACAGAGGGGAAAAAGAGGCTTGAAAATCTGTGGAGTGCTCATGGTGGGCAAGTGCTAAAGCATATTGGGATATGGTACCCAATACACAGACAAAATACAAATAACTGCCTAAATGGGGAATTTGCTAATAGAGGAAATGAGAGTTCGAAGGTAACAAGAAAAGCTACTAACAGAAAGGGTTATTACAAAAATAAGGAAATGAAATACCTTCCACCCTTCCTTTAAAGCTGCCCTAACTTACAGCAACTCACCACCAGCTCCTTGGTTTGATTCGGGGATTTCTTGTGTTTCTGTACATGCCAACTAAATAACAAATCACTGCTAGGTAACAAAGCTTGGCACCTCCTGCCATACGAATGTGTGCTGCGATGCTTTCCTCCCAGTTTAAAACCAAACGCTAGACAAGAGGCAGGAAAGTGAGAAATAGGAGTGTCTCAGCGACAGATGAGGGAAGAGTTCTTGTTTAAGTAGGCAAGGAACTCGTTTCTGTTGTTATTAGGCCTCCTCAAAGGATGTCTGGCACAACGCTAACGGACTTGGCTAGTACATTTAGAGTATCAAGAGATGAGGCCTAAGTGAATACCAAACTTGTGGTGTCTTCGGGCACATTTATAATTCGCTAAGCCCACATCACCCTAGGATCACCACAGCTGGTGGTAAACAGCCGGGAATATGTTTTCTTGAGTGGGAAACACATCAGCTCGTTAGACAGGATAAATTCCATAAGAACTTTAAAACCACATTTAAGACTAACTTCTCCAATGTCTGTAGCTCTGATGGTGCCTTTAGTCTTTACCTTTAAGCCATACTGGATTTGTATTTTATTAATTTTCAAGAACATTCCTGGCATTTATTTCTTAAAAGAGGTGGTGCTGAGACAAAAAGCATTATATAAAACTATACGGTTTTGAAATGCTTGTACCACTAGCTACATTTAATGTAGCTACTAAAAGATAAACCACTTTGCACCTGCAATTTAAAGTATCACTGATTACTGAAGTTGTCACAGCAACTAAATAGTACTTGGGGAGTTCAATGCTGAAAACCTTGCTGAGGTTGTAGGAGTGCTTTATTTTTTTTAAAGCATGTAGGTTCACAATATGTCACCAGAGCCTGATAAATTTAATCACAGTAAGCAAAACAACGTCTACAGGATTTATGTTCTACCATTTTTTCTCTAGTTTTATGAGTACCTTGAACCAGAAAGATAAGTATTAGGATTTCAGCAGCCATTAATCTGGTCCTGGATTATTTTACAATGCTGTGAGTGCAGCCTGTCCTGCAGTCACCACGCCAGCGCGAGCCTGGTACCTGGGAGGACGTGCCAAACATGCTGCTCTTAGGGCAAGGCACAGCCCAGTGGAACTGCATGAGGCTCACAGCGTGCAGAGATGCCAGGCTGCTCTTTGATCAGCAGCTGGAGCAGATAGAGGCACTTGCCTTTTTGCCTTTTCAACCCATTCCCTGCATTAGGGCTAGATGGTTGAGTGACTTCTCGTCTCTTCATTTTCAGGCAGAGCAGTTTCCTGCTTCAAGGCATGCCCAGCAAGCCCCAGTGCTGGCCACAGAAAGGGTCAGGACAGCTCTGGATCACACTTGTAAAGCTGCTGCAGCCCATACTTAAAACAGACCAGTGAAACACCCCCTCCATCTTCTCAAATAATGAGGATATTTGGAGATAAACAAGCAGCCCAGCATGCAGTTAAATCTCAGAGGAGCACAAAGTCATCTAGCTCAAGCCTTCCCTCCCAGACTGGTTTTGCGCTCCTGTGCTCTATCAAGACACAGGATGATGGATTCCTTCTCCGTGGCAATCAACCCTTTGATACTAGCCAAGATATGGCAACCTTCAGAGATAACCTGTAGACTAAAAAAAGCCCATCACCAAACCCACTAAACAATACAACAGAAAGGATTGTTTCAGTGTTGGACAAAACTGAACTCGCCTTCAAATCAGTAATTTTTTTGGGGTGATAAATGTACCACTCTGATTTTCTCCATAGTTTCCACTTACACATCCAGGAGTCCCTGCAGTACAGCTAGAACTGAAAATCACACCACAGAAGTGGGGATAAGGTTATGACAATGCACAACCTGAGATCTCTATCAATGATTTGTGTTTGAGAGATTACAGATCCTTATCTTGTGGCATTACTTGTAGTAATCAGTCACTTTTGACAGCTAATCTAGAGGTCCCTACATATTGTGGCTCAGGAGCTCAGCAGGTATTGCTAAGATCTGCTTTCAGATAACCCAACTATTTACCCACTCTAACAAACACATACCAAAGGATGTGCTTTATCTCTTCACCAGCGGGTTAAAGCTAAAGGTGAACCAAGTGTAATTTGCAGGCCAGGGTGGGGTGGAGGGATCCCAGAAATAAACCTCAAAAGCAGCCTCATTTTTCAGATGGGGCAGCGACCACAGCCCAGCCCATACCAAACCACAACCAGCATCATTTATCAACATGGCACAACTGCAGGTCAATGAGGACCGTTTTTCGATTAAGCTTTATTTCAAGCCTAAGGGAGAAACGCTGCCATCACACAACTTCGCTATCAGTGGTATGAGCGCCCTACACTTCAGCCTCAAGCCCACTCACAACTGTAAACAGTTGAAAGAGTCACGCTGAGCACTGCTGACAAACACAGTTTTACAGTTTAAGGTTATGCTACACCTTAGGCAATACCCGCCAACATCTGCGGGTGAAAATCCCGGTGCTCAGCCAGGCTCGGACCAATATCTGATGGTATTTTATCTCGTTGCACTGGCACATTTGCTGACAGGTTCACACAAGGGGCCTTTGTGGGTAAGGAACAATGAGAGAGGCACGCACAGCACAGGAAAATGGGTGGTGACCACCAAGGGTTGGGAAAAAGCCTCTTTCAAAGGAAGGTCTTTGAACACATTCATTACACCCCACCCAGTTATTTTCACTACAGTATTTCAGTACACAAAAACAACACAGGGAAAACAAACAGCCCACCCTTCAATACGTTGTAGGTTCTTCAACCCCCAAGAAGACATCAGCAAGCCATAAGGCAGCAGCAGGCTTCGCCAAACAGACCATATGAGACATCTGCATGCAGCCACCAAAACCTCCACCACCTCCACCTTTCTTCTCGCATGCATCTCCAGGCTCTCTAAGCCGACTCAGTTGGATAACTTCATCTACAGAGTAAGTAATCAAAATCCAAAAGTGTATTGGCTGGTAAATACGTGATAGTGAGCATTTATAGGGATCACAAAGTAAATATAATGCCACAATTAAAAAAGTTGCTATATAGGTGAACAGCCCTCCACCACAGTGCATTTCAGCGATGTGTTTGGTTTTTTTTTCCCCTAATTCTGCCAATTAAAACAGTAGCTAGAATTAATAAAATATTTAATAAAGAACAGCTGCAACAGAGAAAAGAGTAATAAAGACAATCCATAATGAAATGGGTCTCCGATGTCAGCAGATAGTTGAAGACTGGAGACCAGCCTTTGAAGGCTTGGAGGCCATACCTTCACACAGGCTTGCCTCCATCACTACCATCAAGATTTCCAACAGACGAAGACTGAGCAGGTGACCCCCCCCGCACCCCCCACAGCCTTGGCAACACAGAGGCTGTGAACTGCTCTGTGATGATGCCCTTAGCCACAAGTTCAGTACAGAGACAGCATGGCATCTACAAAGGAAATTCAGTCACTTTGTGTCACTTCGTTTCAAGCACAGGGACGCTGTTGGATGCTCTAAAGACTGCAGGGGCAGCGCTCACCAACTCTAAATGAAAACATTTTGTCACCTTTAGAGAATGCTCGAAACAATCATTAAAATGACTTTGTGTTGTTGCCGGTTAACAACCCATGCCTTGTCCTCCCAAAGTGCCAGATCTTCTAATAATACAGTTAAGAAAACAGCTCTTGCAATAAAGTCCTTATGAAATAACGTTGGCCCTTGTTTATTTTTTGGACCTCAATCATTTTAATGTGTGCTTGGTTATGATGGAAGTTTATGGTTTCTCCCTCGTCATCTCTTGGTGACTTGTAGCCACTCACAGCAAGAACGATATGCAGAAAGATTAAACGGCCATTTCTTTGGCAAGCAGGGAATAATAACTCTTGAGCACAACAACACAGACACTAAATTTTGATCCATTCCATGTAGCACAGTTTCCTCCACTTCCTGCAACAACGACCAAGTGCAGATCCTGAGAGTCAGGCTACATTTCTTGCCCTCTGGCGTGTGAGTTTCGTCTGTGCAAACATCCTTGGACACAGCCCATTCTTAGTTCCTCCTTTCTTTCCAAGGGTCTGTTATTTTATACAGTAGCTTTTGAATTGTCTGTCTCCCTTTAATTAACTTACTGGGTAAACTGGAATAGTGATAACTTGGCATGCTGCGATTCCAAGTTCCTAGTAACATTCAAGTTTGTCCCTAGCTTTAGTCAATAAAAAATTGAATATTCATAGCGTAAACTGGGGTAAAACTGTATTCTTACTACGAGGGAAAGGACTGAAGCAAAGGGTCAGGCTACTTCAGTCACCTACCCGGAAAACCAGCAATCACTTCAGCAAAGATAGGCAACCCCTCTAAATTTACAGCTAAAATCAGAGGCTGGAGTGATGTAATTTGGGGCAATCACTGCCTTCTCTGTGCACCCCAAGTCTCCCACCTTCAGCTCCTAGCAAAGCCCTGAGGAGCCTTCTTGCTGCTGACCTGTCTGCACCCGCTGCTGCAGCAGAAGCCAGACGGGACATCGAAACTCCGAAACTCCGGCACTTGAGGAGGAAACAGTCGTGGCCTCTCCATACTCAACTGCAGTATTTCAAGTATTTTAAAAATGAAGGCTTGGTTCTGTTGGGAAATGGCCGCCAGCTCTTTGACACATCACCCGAGTAATTACTCGCTAAACACAAACTTTCAAAGGGAACTCGTATAAGGGCAGCCTGTGGTGTAATACAAATTAACTGGATGCAGTCCTTCTCTTTTAGTGTTTCTTACTTGTTTCCTGTCCTGCTACTGCCTACTTACTCCTTAAACTCCTATGTATCTACAATCAAAGGATGGTTACTCCAGACAAAAAGAAAAGACGGTGACAAATGGGAAGCAGCAAAGCTTGGAAGCACGCAGTGTGTGTACAAAGGTAAAATCTCACGGCCACATTTCTTTGTATTTTCGGGGGTTTACTTCAGAAGCTGTGAATGAACTTATCAGTATTTTGCCATATTTCCTGCTAGAGCTTTTATTCTCCTTAAAATTAAGCAAACAACGCACATACGCATATATTGGGCCTGATTCTCATGGCCATCATGGCCCCATCACCCCAGGAGGGCAGGAGGCAGAAGACTAATAACTGGAATAAATTCTGTTCGTGACAACGGTAGGTAGGTAAAACTCAGTTCTTCCAGAGAAGCAGCTAGACTTTTTTTTTGCTTAATTTGATACAATTCACAAGCTTGTTAAGCTTATTTAACAAGAAACACATTACAATAACGAAGGTCTTGGCCATCTATTGGAACTTTGCATCTGTCAGGGTGTGGTACCTCAATATTTCACTGTTTTGATTCTAACCGCATAGCAACCAAAGTTCTGACAAGAAAGCCCACGATACACACTGCTGAAATGCAAGCAACTGTGTCAGTACATGCATAAGGGGTTGCAAGAGTTACAAAAACCAGACAGTACTTCCCAAAGCAGGGCTTGCTCTCATCCATTTAGTGCCGAAAGTCTCAGTAACCATCAATGCTATTTTGTAAGGACACCTTGTGCCTTTCTACAGCGGTTCTTGGAAAACACAAATTTTATTCTTCCTGTCCTCTGCTAAATTAAATAACTTAATCAACTGAACTGCACAATTGTTCGAAACAATGATGGCTTTCTCAGGAGAAGCAGAAGGAAAAGGAAGAAAAAAAGAAGCCGCACTCACTGCCAGAACTGATGGCTTTGTTATTAGAAAACACAACTGGGATGGGTACAGAGGCCAAAGATGAGGTACGCTGAGAAACAACCACACCACAGCCCTACCCTAAATTCTGGCGCTGAAGAGGGATGAGGCAGACATGGAGAGCACCATGTACCCGCTGTTGATAAAAGCTGAATCCAAAAGGTAACATCTCTTGTTGCGCTAACATATTCTTTTGATTTGCATTTGTATGCCAGTACAGTTGGCTACATTTGTACAAAACATGCTGCTATGGCCAAGAGTAGGTATAAAAAGGGTTTTTATCCCTTCATAGACAGGGAAAGAAAAAGAGGAAAAGAGAAAGCTCTTTCATACAGAATACAGGACAGGGATAAATATTTAACTCTCTTACTGAAACAGCTGTACGCTGATGTGAAATACCAAGGAACCTTCATAATGCAACGCAGATGGAAAACAAAAGTAATAATAAAAGAGCAAGGCATAGCACACCAAGTGGAGTCCTAAATTGCACCAATACAATACAACACTAACACAACTCAGATGAACACACCCACTTTATATGCATCCTATTAATTTTATTCCTGATTTTTTTAAAAGACAAAAATCTGATTCACAATTGGATGGAACTATCAACAATGGACTTCCACCATTGCTGGCCCTGCCACTAGTCTGAAGAAAACTTGAAAACATTGGGAAACAAATCTCCGACGACTCTAAAAGAACAACAGTCATCAGCAAAACAAACCCACATGAGCGAACACTTCAACCGCAGTTTCTCCACTTGAAGGGTCCAATATCTCAGGTCACTAACTAGGAATCAAATAGGCAGTTTTCATTAATAATACTAAATAAAGCTTCATCTACCAATAAGTAAAACTACCAATATGTGTTTACTCCAGCTGAGAAGGTTGCCTCATTGTCACCAACAGAAGCTGGATAAAACCTTTCTAAAAGCACAGTAAAACTGATCCACAATGAGACAAGAAATAGCAAAGCCCACTGATGTGCTATACTTTCAATTAAGCTTCAAGTCAGAGTGCAGGTAGGGTGTAGGCCTGTGCTCTGCAGACACAGGGATTATTCAGTAGGATTACAGCATGTTTTATTTAAATCCTGAATAAAGACATGTTTCCCCAAAGCCCTGGCTTGCTAACAGCTCTGAGAGAAGGATGAATGACAGCATCAAACCTCATCAGTCCAGAAAGGAAGAATGACAGCAACCTGCCTAACCTGTAGATCAGAGGTTGCAGGATTCACCTGGAATAATACAATTTGAATCTGAGCATTTCTTTAAAAGAATACTCCAGTTAATTTAAGCAGCTTTCAGGGATGAAGAACCAATGCACTGTAACATTTAATGGGTTGGTCTACTGGTCAGTCATCTTACAATGGGTTGGTTCCACCATCCCTGAAACATTCAGTGGGTTGTTCTACTGGTCAGTCACCTTTACTGTCAAAACATTTGCACCAATTTCATCTTTTTGTCCATAAGAATTAATTTCTTACTGCCTCTTTTTAGAGGTTTGAAAGTTACCTGGGGCACATGAGAGTGACGACCCAATACCACTTAACTTTCAGCTTACATTTTCTATTCTATAAAATCCCTAGCCATCAAGTTTTGCATCACCGATAAAGTCTGTGCAAAACCAAAGTGCAAATTCAAACCAAGCATTTAACATGAGAAAACTTCAGGCTGAGCAGGGAAGAATGCAGAATTACAAACTGGAGGCTGGCCAGACGGGAGAGGAAAGACAAAAGAAACAAACAAGATAAGCTATGGGGCTTGGGGAGAAGAAACTCCACACACACCCCCCACCCCTCCACCTCACTTCCCAGAAAATAGTGTTTGGGTCTACTCTTATGTATGTAAAGGAGGAAGAGAAACGGCATTCACACCAGGCACAGCAGGTCCTCCCTTAGGTGCCTTCAGAATTACACCGTTCGCTAGTACTCGCCCTCACACAACTTTGCTGGGCATGAACATTTCTACAGACAAGCTGCTCTGGACAGTAAAATCAAAAGGATTGCAAGGGCAGCAGCTGCAAAGCCGGCTGCTGTGTGGCCTTTCCCTATATTTCACATGGGAAGGACTGAATGCCTCCTACTTGGGTTGACTCAAAACACATTTGCAAATCCAGTCTCAAAACGTGTCTTTCCCATGTTTTTGTGTGCTGCAGCTATTTAAGTTACTTATCTACAAATGCTAAAGTCTTCACTTCCTCATTCTAGAATTAAAACTAAAAGGGCAACAAAATAGATGAGAAAAAAACCCTCTTTGACCTGGGGAGTGGGATGTCCTGTGTTTGACCCATCAGACTCCAACTCAGAGCAGGGATCCAGTACTGACACTCATCCACACACTCAAACAGGGAACCCAAGCACATAAAAGACAGCAAAAAAACATCTAAAACACCATCCAAATAATGGTGCTTGTGGTACAAAGGACGAGAGGACAGTGGGGACACAGCTAGTCCAGGATGAAGACAGTCTTCTCTCCCCAAGTCCTCCTCTGGAGAAATCACATCACACCTGCCCTGGTACCAATCCTCATCCTCACCTCACCACATTAACCTAAATGGATTTACCCTGACTTGCATGGATGAGAGATCAGAACACAGCTCTTCAAAGTCAGTTCTATTTTATGTTTTCTTATGTCAAAGCCAGTAAACACTTCGCTCTCTGATTCTCCTGGGATATATCAGACTCCTTACACCAGACCAGCTACTAGTAGGCAGTGACTGGCATGGGAAGGAACATCCACATTGCTGCACCAGCTCTGCTGCCTGGCTACCAACAGAGAAGGGTAAATCTTTAAAAAAGAAGAGAGGTAGAAACAGCAGTTTCGGGGGCAGCTAAAACATGACAATGGGTCTGCATGGAAAAAGTAACTGATGGAATAGGCTTGTAGAAAATGAGAGTTTCACAGAACTCCACAAGCCAAGAAAGAATGAATGTCTTGCTAGTCCATGATATAGAATTTCTCATGCGTCAATACAGTTCTATTTCATTATAAAGCAATTACTACAATTCTTGAGGAGCATTTGAAATGGATACCACTTAAATGAAAGCAAGAAGGGCCACTAACATAACTTTGCTAAATGATGCTCTCTACCACACAGAGGCCCAAAAGCATGGAGAGAACTGGAAACCAGATTTTTATCAAACCATCTCTGGAGGAAGTAGATAACACAATTCAGAAAATGGGAGAAAGATTTGGGAGTGCCGTCAGCAGATTGAGGGAGAGGAAAGGGAAAGCAGACAACCAAAAAAAATCCCTTGGGTGTAGAAAGACTTCAAGAGCACGGAAAACATTCCCAAGTGCAGACCTAGAATTAGATAAAGAGAGAAGTGGAGAACTTCTCACCCTACGTGTCTTGCTTCACACAGGGTAAAAGGTGCAAGTGTAGCTGAAATACAGGAACATCTGGACTCTGCTAACATTATGCAAGTGCTGATCATCTTAATTAACCAAGCTTTGAGAGCAGTCAGAAGGACAAAGATTAATTCTGCTTAACTCCATGAATAACACCATAAAGAACAAAAGGGCCCAGCCTGCCCAGTAGCTTGATCAGCCTGATGTATCAAGACTTAGTGCATCAGAAATAGTCTTAAAGGAGCCACTCCTCATGCCCACAAGGATACTGGGAAGAAGAGAAGTTACTGCGTAAAAGCTTTATAGAAAGGATAAGAACCTTTTTTAAGCAGCACCTTCATATAAACATACATGACTACAACTGTGCTGATACAACTCAGCCCTCAAAAAAACCCTCTAAGAATAAACCTTGCATCAGGATCTATTTTCTGTTTGCTCAAATATTTTTCCCCGTGCTGCTGCCCACCAACTGCACCCTCCTCCCTCACGTGAAACTCCCATGACTGTTTGCTCAGTTACCACATTCTAGCACTTGCACATGCAAGACCACTCTCAGCCCTTCTCAGAAATGTAGATACTCTCCCAATGAGGACAACTCTCCCTTGAAGCACAGACAATTTCATTTACCAAAAAGCCTTTTGCACTGCCTTTTCCAAGTTTTGGCCTCAATCAACTACTTTTCATGGCTATCTGTCCAACCATCTCGGGTCTGACTGCTCACCTAAGCCTACCTAAAATGGCTTACTTTCTAGCGTGCTTCTGACATTGCAGGCCAAGAGGTGTTGAGCTCTTGCAACCTCCTCCCTAGAGACAGATGGAAAGTTCAAACAAGAGCTTAGTCAGAGACCATCCATCCTCAGGATTTAATTCTGCAGTGGTGTGCGTCTTCATGTGTATTTTTACATTCAGTTTTCAGCAGACACACCTAAAGCTTTCAGTTTTTCATGCATGTTTTCAGTAGTTTTGTGGTCCACCTCTATTTCACTCTCTCACAAGGGAATAGAGGACCATTTTCTGCAGTGAAACTGTTTTGTCCAACATCCATTCGTCCCCACAAGATCACAAATACATATGTAAATATGACAAACAGCGGAGCTACCCCTACATCAACTTGTACATTGGCATTCACACTCTGGCCATTATTTCTATACTGAGCATCTGTTTTGTTCACTGATGTTTCTGTTAACCAGTACATAATCATGGTGCCAACACATTACACTGCTTTGCCATCCAGCTATGGTGATACAGACTTGATGTTACTAAAGTTTTATTTCAGTGAAGTTGTGTTTAACATGCCATGAACAGAATCAACTTGCGCATCATAGCTTGCCTGCCTGTTAAACGCCAGAGTACAGCTGCTACTCTACACCGGCAAGCAGACCTCTGCCACCATGCTTTCAGGTTATTGCTGATACTAACCCAAATTTATTGCAAACTAAAATTTAGGCTTTCTTCCAATATGGCATCATTATTATTCCATTCTATTAATACCTAGTTATTATGCCACTAAAAGCATCATTGAAGGCCATTTGGACCCATTTGAACAGTATTGCAAAAGACCAGCTTAATTATCTGTTCTGCTATAAACATACTTTTAATAGCACACTTGTTTTTTTCCTAAGCACTTTGAAGCTGCACAGGGAATAAAGCATGACACACAGAACAGACATAATACAGAAGCAAAGCTCAAAGTATTATAAGTTTATAATGTTATAACAACCACATCCAGGCACAATAAATATTAGAGCACTTCAGAACAATACCGACCCATATCATTTACGAGATTAACACAAAAGGTTTCTGTCAGATAAAAGCACCTCACAAAGTTCATACATGTGATATTTGCTCCTACGTTACACATGAAAGAAACCCCCAAGATATTCATGCACAATAAAATATTAAAATAATAGTACCTTTGCACATCATGTAAGCACGTGCCTACAAGGAATTGCCTAACCAGCAGCAGCAAGACTGTGAGCTCTAGCTAATACCCTGCATAGCTGCACATACAAAAAGAGTTTCCCCAGCTTTCCATGTGCTGTTGTTTAATTTTGGGGGTTAAGAGATGGAGTTCATGCGCCTTCCCAGACAGCCTGGACCAACAAAGCGCAGCTTGCCCAAGGAATACAACCGTTGCAGCTGCACAGCAAAGCAGTAGCTGGCAGCAGTAGCTGGAGAAGAGCGCCACAGAAAGGGCAGGTTTTCTGAAGGATGGTCAGAGGCAAACCATTTCGGAATGTGAGAGGGTAGCTGCCCTCGACATCTGCTAACTGGCAAGCACTGCACAGCAGCACCCAGGCTGCAAACAACAAGCATTTTTGGTACTGCAGCTACAGTTTAGCAGTTGCTCCCCATGTAGACATTCACAACTAAAAGTCTTTAAATAAATGCTTTTAGAAGCTACAAAGGTACCAGTGAGCATGCCGCCTCTTTCAAGAAACCATTACCATTCAAAGTACTCTCTGGCTAACATTTTACCCTGGACACTGGTTTCCCCATCATAAAAGTTATCTGAATTCCAAGCATTTAAAAACTAATGACTCAATTTCAAGAGAGATAAGGCTGGTTGACAAGGAAATTATAAAGTTTAAATGTTTGTGCATGTGTGTGTACATTTATATATGCACACACACCAGCACACAGGGCTCGGAAGGCTGTACATTGTACATTTGCCTTCCCATTTCTGAGGTTTTGTGAGCAACTGGGACACGACTTCGAATTTCTCTATCTTAAGAGTTAAAAAAAATCAAACATAAAAAGACGACAGAAAGGAAAATATGAGTCTCACCTAAACACAACTCAAAGAACCAAGGCTTTCACAGTAAACATCATATAACTCATGATAGGAGTTACCAGGGCTGCAATGAGATAAACCATTTTCTCGGTTTTCATCATTAGCAGATACATTCCTCAAGTTGGGATAGATAAAATCATACTGATAACTGCACTTGAAACTGTGTACATGTTTGACTTAGCAATGCTGTAGTCCAGAAAAAAGGAAAAGAAAAACAGTAGTTATCTCTCATAGCTCCCTGCCAGGATTTATCATACCTATAATTTTAATGCCCTATGGAAAGGCCCTTGCTATCATGGGAAGCAGAGGAAGACAATAGAAACCAGAGGACAGAAGTAGGCTAACAAACGCTAACAAACATTATCCATTTAAACTGCTAATGGCAAGCTCTGCTGTTATATTTTTATCATTGCTTTTCTGCAAATTACTTTTATCAGTGATAATTTAGCTTTTATTTCATTATCTGGCACAGCAGACAAAAGGAAACCAGATTTGTTTTACAGCAGCTCCAGCACTTGCTCTGTCCATTAACATTGACAGACACAGGTAAATTAAACCTCTTAGACCACATTTTCAGCATATGCGGTCCTGAACCCCCTGTATCTAACCACTATTTGTTTCTAAAGGAGAACAGAATGCATGCGAATGCTTTTATTCTCTCCACACCGTTAATGGAAGTTTTTGTATTTTCATATTTAACTTTTTTTCCCCCATTTGGGTGTATCTACCCCCAGAAACATCTCAGGGCAATTGGGGAGCATGAGTATTTTAAACAAGGAAATCACTACATTTCAGTCAGCTGAAGAGTGAAATACCACTTTCCTTCCATCCAGTTTCCCTAAGATCACAAAACTACAGAGAAGTTGTGTTTCATTAATTATGCATAAAGAACCCTTGGAGGATGTTGTTCCAATGCTCCACTTCATCCTTTTTTTAGGCATATTTTCAGCTAGTCTACTTCAGTACAGGTAAACAGATTGTTTTATAACTTTCATCTAAAATAATAAACTTCTTTATAGAAGCTAATGTAACTACACAGCTGTTCTGGGAAAACAGTGGCCTTGCCATTTAAGCAATAGTATAATGGCTTTGATTACAACTATTTTGCAAGGAAAACAACAAAATATTGACTGCTCTAAAGTGCACCTAATAGTCATTAGTAATAGCCATTCTACTCAGTAATAAAGTCACTTCTGTTCTTGCATGAAATGCTCTTTCACCTTTACTTAACAAAAAAGTATCAGCAAGCCAGAGTTTCAAAGTCTGAACTGACAGCCAGATGTTCTGGCTTGCTTCGAAGACAGCTTGTGCTATCATTAAAAAGAAGGGATTCTATAATTCTAGATATTTGGGAAAGTCTCAATTTGTGATACAAAGACCACATAAAAGGATTCTTTCTCAAAGGCAACAAATAATGTCATTACTGGTTGTTGAGCCTGATTGCCACCACAACCCTAGCATAAACATTTATTAACATATAATGCAAAACTAAAAGCTAGTGACAAAGTATTTCAAAGAAAGAATATTCTACTGTGTAAAAGCAGAAGAGCTCTGCTACCATAATTTCCTTAATGACTATTCGGTTTAGTGACAAATTGCCCACTGATACTGTCAAATGTCATTTCATTTTCTAATAAAAGCTTATTTTTCCTCAAATAAGTTTCTTAAAAGCCCAAAATAAATTTAGTCCAGGTTTTTATGTCCCTTTAGCAATCATTTCATGACCAACAACAAGCAAATTTTACTGCTAGGGCAGGTCACACTGATGAAAATAGATTAATATTAAAGCACATGGCAATTTGGAAGAGCAAGAAAATACTTCTTGGACTGCCACCAAGGCAATTCCAAAGCACAAACATGAACATAATTTAATCATTTCCTTACAAGCAGGCTTGGCTACAGGACTCCAAAATTCATGATAAAAATGAAGTCACAGAGAATGTATTTTCAGAGGTCCTGTACCGAGATGGGGGAGGAGGAAGAACATGGTAGTTGAATATTTTTAACCAGCTTTCCACAGATGAGTCTAAATCAAGCTCTTACGATTCTTCCCTGTCATAACCCACTACAGAGGTCAAAGGCTGAAGCTTTCCCAGAGGTTCATTGTACACAACAAACACTAAAAGTTCCCCAAATTGGGTTTATATATAACAGCAAAAGCGCTGCAGCCATCTACATCCCAAAGAGTCCCATAAGTATTGAACAGGGCATAAGCAGGCAGGCAAAGACATGAAATCTCCACATTTTCAACTAGTTTCTTTACTGGTGCCTGCAAAAGTTAGTGCTTCGTGCACTCTTTAATGCTGCGAAAGGATAACAAAACAAATCCTTTACTGCAGACACATCGTCATAAACAGTGGATTTTTTTCTAATGCATTAAAATGACCAGTGATCTATTATTAAGCATTACAAAGGGGCCTGGGGATGCTCACTTTTCTGTTTTGAGTAAAAGTCCAAAGAATAATCTGAGTAAAATGGAGCAAATTCAATACTCTATGGCTACCCTGGGGATGTATAGTCAATGGGAGCGTGGCCACTCTGCTAAAGCTGTCTCAAATGGACCAATACAATAAATATATATATATGAAAAAATCTTTTCCTCAAACTTCTGGAAATGCTTAATAATAAAAATAAAGGAGCCAATATAGTGCAGATTGTTCCAGAAAGAGCTACCAGCATGATCAAAAAGGCAAAGAGAAACTATTGAGACACTCCACGAGACACTGTCATCAGCAGCAAACTCTTTAAAAACTCCTTAAATTGCAGATTTTTCTGCTCCCAGCTGTTGATACAGCACTGGGGAAGAACAAAGGGGCATTAATGATGTTGTTGCACATACTGCACAGCCCTACTAGGATCAGGGAAGAGCGAGTCTCTTACTCCACCAGCTGCCACACCTCCAGCCACCCACCACCCATGACATCTGCTGTGGGTATGCAGGTGCTGCAGAAGCCATCGTCAAACACTTGAAGGTCAAAGTCTTCACAATATGATGCGAATGACAATTCAGCTTCAGCTGGCTTTGTGAATACAGCTGGCACCCGTAAACCTATCCTCTTCACACTCCGGAGAGATCTTTGACATTACTGTGCCCTACAAATATCCACAACTTGTCTGGCACACGATGATGCTTCAGAAGCAAGAACTGCGTTGTAATTATGGTTTTGCTTTGTATATAGGTAGTGGTAACCGCAAAACATATTTAAGGCTGTTTGCTGTATATGCAATTCTATGTAGCACATAAACAGCCCTTTCCTAAACAGAGCTTATTTGCCCTCGTTAACCACTCTGTACCTCACCCAGCTTTATGGAGTGCCTATAATCACCTCCTCTCCTCATCGCACTCTGCCTACACCAGTGCTCTCCCATATGTCAGCGTCTCGCTCCTCCTGCGGCATCTTGCAAGTCCCTAACACAGATTTTACACTTTCTAAATAACAGCAGATGTATAGAAGACTCTCAGCATCAGCATATGCTAAATGCCCTCAGTTCTTCAGTAAAGTCACCCTACAGGAAGCAAATGCAAATCGCTGCCTTCTACATACACTGCACAGTCCTAGGACCTTGTTATTAAATCATTAACCTTCACCTTTCATTTTACCTATGTTTCCAGTATTCACATGTTGCCTGAAATAGACTGTTGCTATTTCCCTATGCTGCAATTTGTTACAAAGTGTTTCACGCACTGACTGAACAGTGACAAACAAGAGCACCAATTTTTAAGCAATAAGAAAACAGTTCAATAGTTACTGCAAGAATTAACAAGAGGGTCCCCATAATCCTTGCAAAGATCTGTTTGCTTGTGATTCCTATTCAACCTCCAAGACAAGACTTTCAAAGAGCTCTGAATGCTGTTTTCTCTGCCTGCCAAGGCTGTATGTCTGCAACCTACTGATGCCCCAGGTGATCACGAACCAATGCTAGCCATGGCTAGCATCGTATCTCTGCAATCCCCTAGTCTGAGTGGCTAGAGCTGCTTTTGGTGACTGAAGTCTAGCATATACTCAAACCTCAACAAACCCCTTTGAAAATACATGCTGAGGTAGGCCAGCAGGACACTTGGAGCTGAAACTGCTCATCAGCTTCCTTCACAGCTCATAGTTCTGTCCTGTCAGCCCTTCCATGTAGCAGGCAACCTACAGCAGCCTCCTCAGGAGAAATTAATGCTGGTGAATGGGGCTCTGAAGAAAGGGCAGAGCCCCCTTGTACCTCCCCAGCCTCCAGGCAGCACTGGTGCTGCATACACCACCTCCACCCAAAAGACAAGCTCCCCAAGCTTGCAGGAGCACTAGCACCAGCGAAAGAAAAGCATCCCTCTCATCCTCTGCTACATACAAAAATGCAGCTTTTGGAAATGTCACCATTTTAAAACACACACACACCATAATTCCCTAATGCTTTGAAAAACGCAAACAAAACCCAACACACCATAAGTGACGGTAACATTTAATATCCACTTCTGCTTGGTCTGGCAGACCTGACAACCAGAGAGCTTTTCAGATCTCTATTTTTTGTAGCACGGCTAAGACTACACTTCCTCACCATAGCATAGGCTGGGGTTTAATGTTAATTTTACAGTTCTTTCATTTCACTTTTTCAAACCACATCCATTTAAGCTTTTTAAGCATACTTAAACAGACAACTGTACTAATTGTTATTAGGTCTATCCTCTAAGAAGCTAAGTACGCTGGATTACTACTTCAGACAGTAGGAGCAGCTGTTCCAAAACTCCTGAGGTCCTCTGTACTCAGCAAGACTGGGTTTTATAGCATACAATAAAATTGTTATTACACACCTACAGCACTGCCTCATGTGCACAGCTCTCTAATTATAGCACACAAGTCACAATATTGCATGAGACGTGGCGCGTTTTGTGGCGACATCTCAAGTCTGGCTTTCTCTCCTGCCAGACTACAGCCTCTGGGCGAGTTTCACTGAAAAACTTAAAATTATAAGAAGAAAACAAAATAAAACAATTATCAGCAACTCTCAACAGTGATACCTATATGAAGAGTATGCAAATAAAGGCAGGCATGTGTCCCATTCCCCTCAACACAAGACCTATGAAGACGTTTACAGATGTTGCTCACTGCCAGCTCGAGAATGCGGTTCATGACATATGTTCTTTGGCACTGTAAGCATAACCCCATTTCTGGTGGTTCTAGCTAGTCTTTACACAGTCTCTTCCTCAGATAAGAGCTTTATTCTTGCTCCTGTAAAAGTTCAGCCTGAGAAACAGAGAGAAGTTCTTCAGCTTCAGGAAGGGGCAGGCATGTAGGGCTGAAAACATCCAGCGTTAGGCAAGCTTCTCCCTTCTGCCTTTATCTGGGAGCACAGGCATTTTGAAAGCGTGTATCTGCCCTAACATGTCCTTCAAAGGGCAGCGGTATCTCACCGCACCACACGCCGAGTGACGGAGGCTGCTGTACCCATCCGAGATATCTACCGCTCCCCTCCTGCAGTGAGACGCATGTGGGTTGGTGATCAGCGACCTTACCATGAGCTCAAATGGAGCTTGAGACGTGGCCTTGTACTCAGCCACACAAGCTACACAGGGTGTTCTGCAGCTTGGAAAGCGGATTACCGCATACAGCTACGCGCTTGTTTACTTGACTGAGATTTGTATTTAGACGTGTATACAAGTGCATAATCCCAAGCTGTTTATTCAGACAAAACCCCACTGAATGCAGCGGGTATGTGCCTGCCTGTGCAGCTGAGGATTAAACCCCTGACCCTCCTGCAGGGTCCATTTTCACATTCCTGAGTAAGCTAGAAAAGAGCAAGAAGAACATGCCCATGTATGTGACCGTGGACCTCTTCAATACCAGCTACCTTTGGATTCAGAGAGCATGTATGCCTCTGATATTGCCGACACACATACCAAGACTCATCCTAGCTACTTTGAACAAGAGTTTCTCAACCTCATTATTTTATGTGCTGAGAAAATAGTAAACTCCCAGCTCCCCATCTTTATGAGGCAAAAGATTTTTTACTGCAATCTGTTAAATCTGCTCACAGATTATTTCCATGGGAGGGACAAAGACTTTTAAAAAGAAACAGAATGCTGGGCCCTAATATTTATTTCTGCTTCCATTTAGCGGGGAAATCCCTCTTCCATGACTGTGACCTGTGTTCTCTAGCTGGCTAAGCAATGCTCAAGCCCAACACCTTTTGTAATTCTCACGCTTTTTGCTTAATGTTAGGGCCAACCTAGCATCGCTCTATTTCTACCATGCAATTCATATTTGCATGGCTTATGCAAGGCTCCAAAGCCATCAGTGAGAAGCAAGCTTGGTACTGGCACTGTAAAGTGGCTTCTTCATCACCGGCAAACACATGTTGAGGTGAACCTGGTTTATTTGGCACCTATGTTGCTAGAGCTGCATGGTCAAGCCATACTAGGAACTTTGGCTTTGCATCTGTCAAAATGTAGTATATTTAATGCATGCCCCCCAGAAGCTTTGGTATTCACAATACTATTAAATGGTTTGCTATGTGTCAGTAGTATCACCACTATATAACTTTGACAATTTCCCAAACCTTATATTAGCTAGACTGCAGTCATTAAAATGTTGATCTCAGGAATACAAGGTAATAACCCACTTTTAAATGACCAGAAAACCTGCCTCATAACACACATTAACCAGTAAAAGTGTACTTTCCATTAAATTAATCAGATTAATACAGTGTTGCAAGAAGTCATGTGTAGGCAGCATGAACTTTTTGATGTCAAAGTTACTATGACAACTGGAAACCTGGATTCATGGAAGAGATTACAGTATGAGATGATTTAAACATAAATCTCACATAACTGATGACTAAGTCAATGCTAATGCTTTTCCTTTAAAATGATTCTTCTGTTTCTTCACAGCAGACAAATAGCATCTAACTGGAAGATCATACAGGATCCGAGAACTCTAACACAAAAGTCAGCACAGTCTATCATGTAAAGTTTACAAACATAAGGAAGCGACTTTGTAATCTCTATTCTTCAGCTTTTCAAAGCCATGCCAGAAACAGGGTTGCCAAAGCACATCAGTAACCGCTCGAAAACTGCATTTAAAAGGTGGTCCTAGGAAGTGTCATGGTAGACAAGCGTCTTTCCGAAAATGAGTTACTGACAAAGCTCTGGGATTATGTGCAGCGTTCTATGCATAAATAGATGGGCAAATACAAATATTTGAAAAACAATCAGTATAAATGCAGTTAGGTGGCACAAACTGCCATGAAATTCACTTTCGAAACATACACAAATAATCCAGGCTAATCAATGGTAAACTTCGATACATGCACTTGCTTCAACAATAACACCAAATTGATGCTTATTTTAACAGTAGATAACTGCAGAAACAACTTGTGTGAAAGCATTAAAACCAGCAGAAAGAAGCAATTATTTTCTTAAATGCCCTGACTGGCTGTAATTAGTACTCCAGATACCTGGAGCACATTTGTAAGGCAAATGTAAGGACTCTGAACTGAGTGACTACTAGCAATAATGAGAATTCATACTGCTCTGAAAACATGCTCATTCATTGACACAGAGCCCATGGTGCTCCCCCCCCCCACTAATTAACACCTATATTTGTTACAGAAATCAGAGCAACAGTGGTGCGTGTTACAAAAGCACAGTTGATCTGAAGTGCCGCTCGCTTATCTGGTCACGAGGCTGCGGCACGCAACTTTATTGCCTTCAGACATTTTGGCATCTCCATACACATCCCCCTCCGTCGCCGGCGGCTTCCCCGTTGGAAGAGCGCTTCCATCGGCGTCACCACCGGGACTCCTCCTGCCTCTGACATGGCTCAGCCGCACGTTTGCAGGACTGGCCTTTTAAAAAGTCAACCGTATAAACTGGGCAGTGACCAGAGCAAGCTGCAGTTATACAAGAAGCAAGGAAATATTATGCAAGACCACAGGAAGTCAGAGGAGACAGCATTCTGGGCAGGCCTGGCAAGGAGTCTGTGTGAACTTCAGCTAACAAGCAAAGCTCGGTCATTGGCGCCAAATTCAGCAGAGAACATTCCCAGTGCTGCAAAGGATAACACTCCCCATGTTTTTGCCAGTGGGCTGGGTTCCAGGACGCCATGTACCTGATGAAATGCAGATAAACCCGGGTCTTATTTTTTGCCAAGTCTTCACTTATTTTTAAAATTCGAGGCATATTTTTGGTCCAGTGTTTGTTAGAAGTGGCGAATGGTTTGTTTTCATGGCTTTGCTAATAGAGCGCTTGCTCTTGTGCTCCCTGTAATTTCAACTACAATAAGTGACCTACAAAGAAGGTACTTGGCAGAAGCCTCATTTTTTCCACGCGTCTTGCCCATCTCTACCTCAAGGCACTCTGCTAATAAGATATGTGAGGGTTATGGATTCCTTTTCCCTTGGCATTTTGGAATGACCACTTGGCACAAAAAGATGACACCCACTTCGCATACAAACGCACTATTTTAATCTGCTTACATGCAGAAAATAATCGGTTTGGATGTTGGGTTTTTGTTTTAGGGTTTGGGGTTTTTCTCCTCATTTTTGAGAGCTACCTCATCCAGGTTCTACATGGAGAAGACATCCATTAAGTTGCAGCCAGCTTTGTTTCCAAAATGGCTGAAAAAATGGGCCTCAATATGGCAAAAATGTATTATCTGGTGATACACGAGTCCAGACAAGTTTCATGCTTTGTTCTAGGATTCATTCACCTTTAAAACATTAATGATAAAAGGCTGGAGGTGGGAATCCATTTTGAGGTTCACACAGGCCCAGCCAAATAAGAAGTGCAGCAAGCAATGTCTTGCACAACACAAAACAATTACCAATTGTGATGAGCGTAGACAAAGCGTTCTCAAGAGAATCTATTTTATGTTTGTAATCGCCCTCAAAACACACACAATAGTGATCTCCTTCCAGCAAATACACGATATAAACAAAAACCAAACAGTAGTACTGCCTTGACTGGGGGAAGTGATTCTGAAAAGTATGATAGATCTCCAGTAGATACCAACTATCAGCGTCAATGAATCAAGTTTTCATCATTACCATCATTTCTGGGAATGACAAATTCAAAACAAGAGATTCCCATCTTCCCCATGGTTTGCATATATAAAGGTTCCCATAACCTACTGCTTTTGCAGAACGATTTAAACAAGTACCACAGCAACACAGGAAAGTGAAAATGTTCGTGGTGACAATGCCTTCATTGTTACCACTAGTACGACAATGCCCAAAATCAATCATGAACCTGACAACCAACACCAAACACACACACAGTTGGACCTCTCCAACCAAAACAGACCTTTCTACAGCTGGATCCAGAGTTACAGCCGTTCAGAAGTGCAGCTGTTTCTCCATTTGAAGACAGCAATGCCCATCTTCCTGAAAGAAGTCCAGATGCACTTCTTGGGGCCCAAAATCACCCACTGGTGATCTTAATATGGCCAGTCTAAAACACCTCACAATATCAAGCATTAGTATTATCATAGTTGCACAGCAGTTTCTTCATCCAAAACCAGTAAGGTCTAAGCACACTGAAACACTCAGAAACACCCAGAGTAAGGAAAACCATTTTATCTGTATCTATTTCTACCCAATATCAAGGCAAATATCTCACGAGTACTTAAAATGCCACACAGGTTAGCTACTGAAAAACTACAAAGGCAAGGAGGTGTTGTGCAAACAAGGGCACTACCCAAACTGCATTTCCCCAGGCTCTGCAGACTCCTGTTGGACCCTGGTACCTGTGGCACAGCGAGCTGCAAGCATGGACCTGGCTGGAGTTACTGTCCCTGTGACTTCTTCAGCCATAGGAAGTCCCTGGTACCTACAGGTGGACGAACTTGTGCTGCAGCTTTTCCATGAGGCGCTTGTAACACTGCTTCTGGCACCTATTCCCACTCATCCAATATCCTTGAGACCCTTACAGCTCTGCCAGGAAAGGAGACAGAGGCACAGCGTAACAGCGTAAGTCTTGATTCCTTAGGAAAATAAGCTAGAGGAGGACAGTCCTTGAAATCACTGTCTCATCTTCTGTGAAGAATATATCTTCTAATTAAGATTTCTTTTGATGACTGCATTTCCCAGTATTTCACCCAGCCAAAATCCTGCTCCAAACTTCCTGTATGCAATTCATATTCAGCTACAGAAAACTATAATATACCATTACAAGCAATAAAGCATTTACTTTCTCTGGGGTGAAAGGGGATGTTCTGACTCTCAACAGCTAGTGCATCTCTAGGTTGAGGCCTTTTCTTTACTTTCCTTCAGTACAGTAGTTTCATATTCTGCAGTTTCACTATATGTCCTACAACAACTCCTGGTATGTAAGCAAACTAAACACTTTCAAAATAGAGGGTACTGAAATAGATTTACTCACCAAATACTTCCTTCTTAGAACTCTGATAATCAGAACTGACTCCCTACTCAAGTAATAGTATAAGAACAGATGGTTACTCTGCTTTCCTTATGCCTTGCTGTTGAACTATTTCATTTGCTTAATCTATCAGCTAAGAGCAGTAGAACCCAACTAGAATGATTATGAAATTCCCTTCTAAGAGGGATGAAAGTTCACATTACACACAGTTTATTTTGTATTTCACTAAAAGGTATTTTCACAAAGCAGTACCCAGAGGTGCCACACAAGAGCTGAACCCCATATTTTGATAAAAGTTCTAGATACATTATTAGAGTTGAAAGATTCTGGAGCTGGAGTTATTTTGGCACAAAAGCCAAAGCACTTAATCTAAGTAAGGAACAAATAGAAAATAAGAAATCCAACCAACAGAAGCACACGGCTCAATGTACAAATGATTCTGTAGGCATAGTCACAGCTGTAACCCACCCAAAACACAATACAACACGCAATAATTTTATGTGGGCGCTGTATTCATCCATCAACTCCCTTTGAAGGAATGCTCTATAATGACTTCATGTTGGCATGATTTCTTCTTGAAGGTTTTCATGGGTCAGGCACCAGGTACCCTCCTGCTTTCAACTCTATCTTTAGATGCCAATCACTGCACCTGAAATCCTTACTGTGACCTGCAGCAGACTTTGCTCCCTGCTCATTTTATCCAACAAGTTGGAAGAGTACTGAAAAAGCACTTTTTGTGGTGCTTAAAATAAGCACCATTTGTGGTCATGTGCTTCCTTTAAAATAAATTTAAAAGCAAGCAGTGGGAAAGCAGTAGTGCTGGTCACTGTTGTTTGTTGCTTCATGCTTGCGTTTGGAGAGGCTGGAATTCAGTTACTCTGTGTTTACGGTGGCATTTAGATTTGGGGGGTGGGGAATGTTGTCCTAAGATGTGGCAGGCAAAGGGAAAGGCACAGCACTATGCAGATAACACAGCTTCTCGCATTATCTTCTTCAGGGCCTGCGCATACAGTATGCAAAAGCTGCCAGTAAAAAATGTCAGGCTTTTTTAGCCTGCATAAACGGTTAGGCTTTTCTCAGTGTCTTTTCTTCATGCAGAAGAACATGCCTGCTCTCTCTTCAGGCCTGCCCTGCCACCTGTATACAGAAGAAGTCTTAACGCAAATGAAGATGCACAGGCTTCAGTCTATGTGGTCTATGTGAAGGAGCTTGCTAAGCCCATGTCAACCCTGTAATTCAGCACTGCTTGCCTTTCTTACAGCTCTCAGTTTAAAGCAACTGAGAGCAAATGATTGCCAGCTGAAACCCTAATGAACTCCCCATCTGTGGAAAAGACTGGTTTTGGTGCCATGGTCAAAGCCTCCTTTTCTTTTTTATTGCCTAATAGGCTGCTCACCTGCCTGCTTTGTGATGGAGTCTGACAGAATACTGCATTTTATGATCTCCCAGACACTTTCAGGGCATTGCAATCCCCTGCCACCACTATCCCATTTCTCAGTTGCTCAGGGTGTCTAAATTGGTCATGGATCTTACATGACAGGAGGGCCAAATTCAACAGTGAAACAAGGTTCCCTGTGGGTGAAAGCTACATGCTGAGGGATAATATGAAGTGGTAAAGAAAGCCATTAACCAGTAATGTAAGAAGAGCAAGAGATAACCAGACTCCTTCCACTTGAAAAATGCTTAAACAGGGGGTTGTCAAGTTAGGTTTATTATACAAGCTTCTTGCCAACATCACTACAGCATTGTTTTATGCATAGAAAGTCCCTACTTTAAAAAGTTTACAGTCTAAATAAATAAGACACACAAAGGGTGGAAGGAAGGATATATTACCATCCCAGTTTTCCAGACTGGGGAGCGAGGATAACAATGGAGATCAGCCACCCTGTCTAGGCTACCTTACCAACCCAGCGCACCCGGTCCCAAGCAGGACAAATACCCAGGGGCGAATCAGGAGGGCTTTTGGAGAGTGTGTGGAGGGGAAAGGGAATGGGAGAAGCAGCTGCAGAGGCCAGAACCATTTGCTGAAGCTGCTGCTCGTCAGCCAGGTCAGCAGATGCAGCTTTCACAGCCAGCTCTAGTGAGAGCAATGAACAAGCTCAAGAGACAGAATCCAAGCTATGATTGTATTCAACTTCATTGTGCTTCAGCCTGGGACCCTATGCCAAAGAGGCTTTGTTTGGGCCAGCCATGTGGTTAGCAAACAAAAGTAGGGTTGGGGGGTTTGTTTTTCTTAAATGGGAAATAATGGGTGTTTCTAAACACCAGCGTTAAGCTTCCATCAACATATCTTGGTTTCTGTCTCATTTTCGCTTAGGCTTGTGCTGTCTTGAATGGGATAGTGCCCTTTTGTGAATCATTGGGAACATAAATATGGCTTTGCTGTTATGTAAACCCCAGTAGCAGTGTTAAGACAGCTTCAGCATGGAAAGGATGTTCCCATAAAAATGTCCCTCTGATCAGTAATGGCAATAAACACATCCTTCAAATCATTTTCAGGGGAAAACCCAAGAACTCAATTATTAACAGTAACTGATAATCTTATAGCTGCAGCACATAAACAGTCTACCCACAGCTGAACCAGGCTACATTCCGTCAACCAAAGAAACCTTTCTCCAAATCACACATGTAAAAGTGCTGCATTAAGCAATAAAGAGGGTCACCCCCTGAAAATGTCTACCTTTTCTTGAAAAAGTAAGCAATGTTATATTGCGAAGGATCGGGCATCATCATCCTTGGCTAGATGGGCTATTGATTTCCCCTTGTGCAAGCAAAGGTCACCCATTTCAAGTACAAAAGTTGTCAAATTCCAGCTCCTTATATTCCCTGATGCTCATGCATCAGCTGATGATGAGAAACTGGTCACTCAGGTCAATATAAAGATACACTGGAAGATGTAAATCCAGAGCTACATTTGTCATATTATTTTCTTTATGACAGAGGCTCCCTTTAAGGAGGGATGGGAAAACCCAGGGACAGCTAAAGCCAGGGGCAAGCAAATCCCTCCAAAGACAGCTCTTCCTTCCTGGTGAGTGCAACTTGCAGAGGCCATTCCTAAAAGCCCATCCTTCATAAAGGCTCTCTCCTTCTGGAAAAACTACATTTGCCCGGTTCTCTGAAGGGATCACTTGCCAAAAGCACTACAGGAAAAACAGCACAGGCATTTCCACCAATTCCCCATATTCCCTCACAGTTTATGAAACACACTGGAGGCAACTGAGTCCTTAGAAAAAATCCTGGCATGGGGTACAGCTATAATTGGTCACTGGGTTTATATCCCAGAGAAATACTGCCTAAGGAGTAGTGGCATGATAAAGCCACTTAATGTTGAATTTCTTTGCACACATGTATGCATGATCCTGCCATTCCATAGCTCATTCAAAAAACATTTTTGTTCTAAGCAAGCTTCATATCAGTTTTAAGTCAGTGCTCTCCATTATTACCTAAGAGTCTGAAGATGCTGTCGTTGCCATCAGCTGGTATGTTATTTCAGCATAATGGCATACAAAAATCTACCCCGGCACAGCAACACATCCAATCTCAGAAGATATTCTGGTATTTGCAACAAATCTTGGATACAAGTTGCATGACAGCTTTAAGTTTAGCAACCTCCTGGCAACATTCCATATTTACAAATGTAGAAATGCAGAGGGGTGGGGGTTTTTTAGCTCGTGTTAATGTCACAAAAGATCTTTGAAGTACTGTGACAACAAGTACCCAATAACACCAAGAATTTACCGGCAAAGAGGGTGATACAATTGTGAATCAATGGACAGGGCTCAAAGACCAACACTAGCCACAAGAATGTCCCAAACCAAATGACTGAATAGGGCTGCTTTGTAGTTTATCATACACATGCAAGTGCGAACCACACTGATACCAAGAGTTGAAGTACCTTTTTATTGCAGTAAAGACCATAGATATGCTAATGACTAAAACAAAATACAAGGAATGCTCTTCAAAGCTTACTTCTACCACCTTTAATAAAACTGCATGATAACCATCCCACTTCATACTTCCTTCAGCTTACTACCTAAACAAATATTTCTCTTACAAGCACATGTGTGTATCTTAAAGGAAAAATACAGTAACTTTGAACACTATTAAACAACTTGCACCAAAATTTTCAGCTCTTAATGGCCTTCTCCCATGCAAAGATTTAGAAAAGTTAGTAAGGCCCCTTGACACTGTAAATTAGCAATAGCTTTCCCTTTTAAGAAAAGAAGAGCAATAGGCAACGTTTTTTAGATTGCATGCAGCTTATTCAGACCATTGTACTGGCTTCTTAAATCATTCAGCAAATCACCTACTCTGTATTAAACAACACATACTGAAGGAATCGGAAGCTGACTACCTAAAGAAAATGCATGTACTAGGCCAAAGGTGGGTATCACTTGGGATCACTATATTTCAAGATATATTATCTCTGCTACTTAAAGCAATGGCTTTCCTGGGAAAGGCAAACATATCTATCTCTCACCATACGTAGGCAGGTTTTCGAGAACATGACTCTGAAATTATCAGTCCTTTGAGAACAACCTAATAAGAAATTCTGCAACACACTGTTCTCATCTCTCCCACATTTTGACTTTGTTTGTCCTATCAGAAGCCAGTGTGGGCCAGGGGTAGTGAGGGTCTTTACTGCTATGTTTCCAGTTATACTATGGTCTTTAAAAAGCTGTTCATAACCAGATCTAGAGAAGACCTTTGTTATTGCTAAAGCACACTTCCTGCCCTAACCAATCCAAAGATGACCAAATATTTTCATCAGACCTCGTAACTTGTTTAAGCAATTGCAGTTTTTGAAAGACTGGGACTGTTCTCAGTTCAAGGCCTTAAGTGATGAGGGTTTCATGAGTAATGTGAAAGAAATGCCTAATATTTTGGTTTAGCAGATAAACGTATAAGAGCCTCCCTGAAAGGAAGACAGGAACTTGATTGAGGTCAAGCCACCAAACCAGATGCATGTATGTGCCTCATGGCTTTTGGTAAAATAAAAAAGATCTGGGGGAAAACAAATCACTCATTGAGTCAAACACCAGAGGGAAAAAAATAAATCTTTAAATTAAAAAGAGCCTAAAGATTACTCAAGTCTCATTCAAAGGAAAACCATCCTGCTTTAGATTAACAATGTGCAACACAGGAATCCAAACGTTTCAACAACGTCCAAGCATTTTTACCATTTCTCAATCCCACCCCTTCGCTTTGGTCTAACACTGGTTTGTGTTTCACTGGTGCTCTGGAAGGATTATTTTCCAATAAAATATCTATTTTTACAGAAAATACTCACTTCCATCAACTGCATCTGCAGCTCCTGGACTGCCCATTAACCCATTCTTCAAAACCTGCACCTTATATCTTCCCTTCATTTGCCTAACTCTAACCAAATGTATTTTGGTATATTAGATAATGAGTATCAAATATTTACAATAGATTAAGTTTACATTTCAGTAGTTCCAAATAGTTTCTAAATGATCCTGGTAATCTTATTTCACATATACCTTCAGACAGGCTGCTTGCTATCGAGTGCCGTAAGTTACACCCACGTGATTCATCCACTGGAAGAGTTGCTCAGTTTAAAAGCATAACAAAACAAACAACCAAAAACCCAACACACACAACCCTCCCCACGTCCCTTCTAATTTTAGCCTCTCCTTAGATAAGACAATTTCCCGAAACAAAAAGAGAGGGTCAGATTGCTCTCATTCCTCTAGCTCCAAAATGTCATTTGTGAAAGTAGCTGAATGAACACAGTATTTCTTATTCAAATATAAAGAGCTTCAGCCCCCTGTTCTTCTGGGGTTGCAGGGAAGGAGGTGAAAGCAAAAGGCAATGAGTGACTCTTCGAATAAAAACCGAAACACCTGAGGCCAGCAACGATGTGCGCTGTAAGACTTGGCACTCACGGCTTTTCTGGAGGAAAATAATAAAAGGGTAACCCTCTAGAGCACAGGACCCAAAGCCAGGCAGGCACCATCATGCCACATCCCCATCATGCCACATCCCCATCACGACGGCCTCAGCTTTCAGAGTCAGCCCCCAGGCAAAAAAGAAGAGGACAGCTAAGATGTTAAACAGGTTGTGGGCATGGCAGCATGGAAGGTGAGAAACAGCATCTTGCAGGATATATTGGTCATATATACCTCCCCATTGGTCATATATACCACCCTCCTTGCAGCAGAAGAGGGCTAATACCCATGCCAGCTCGAGAGCACACAGCAGAAAGTCTTTATTTAAATTCAGAAAAGCTTGAGGCAGGTTTGACACCAGCACAGATCAGTAAGAAAAACCATCTTCTGTCCACCACCTATTTAATAAATACAGCCTTCATTTTACAGATCTGAAGGACTGAAGCATATACTCAGGGGGGAATTCATAATTCTGTGAACCTCACCTTCATCTTGGTGCACTGTTAAATCAGCTCTGTGTTTATAGACTAAACTGTGACCTAATCACCACAACAATTAGTTGGGAAAAAAAATAGCTGAGGAGACTTAATAGTAGCTGTGAGATAAGATCACAGTTGGGCCATACCGCTTAAGCTTACTGATGATATAGTAAAAAACCAAACCAACCAACAAAAAAACCCCAAATCCCAGCCAAATCCCGTAAATGGCCACATCCCTGTTGTCTCTCCATCCCAATCCTGTTTTACAGCCTGTCAGAATCATTATAGCCTTGGGTTTTCATTCATGTAGGTCACAGCTGGGATTTCAGGACCAGCCTCAAGAGGGGGGTAAGTCAGATGGGAAAAAAAATTACCCTCTTACCCTTACTGGAGGGGTAAGTCGGGTGCAGGAAAGACAAAGACACTTGCAGAGATGTGTTTAGTTCTCCTGTATCTTGCTGGAAACACCAATGAGCTGTTGAGATGCTCTTGGAAAACTGGCAGTTTGGTTCTACAGATACTCCACAAATTCCTCGGATTAAAACATACGCTACTTAATGTTTGCTTGAAAGCAGATCACCATATGAATACAGACACAGCAGAATGAAGAAGCATTTGTAACTTGGGGGATGGTTCAACATTTTTGTGTTGGGAATAAACAAGGCTACGGAGCTGTATTATCCTGGGCTTTTTCCCCACTTCAGAGCAGAGACAAAGTAAGAAAGTGTTTTTCTCTCCTGCTCAGATGCACAAAACTTGTTCAGAAAGCTGCAATAAGCCAATATTAACCGCACACCCACAGGCTAACATAAAGCAATTGTACAGTTCCTGAATTTTTCAGACAATCTTTTTGGAGGCAACACCCTAAACATTCCCCTAATCCAAGAAAACTGCTGATTCCACATATTAGCACACAGAGGAAGGGTCAAGACCAGGGCACCACTTTGACTGAAGATCAGACATAAAAATTCAACTAAAGCAACTTTGCTTCTTGCCTGGCAAAGCATTTGATGAGTTTCTATAGATTGGAATACTGAATATTTGTTGTGTCATGCAATGCAATTGACAGAGAAGCACAATGGATACATTATCCAACTCCAAACTCTTTGTAATAACAGCCAAGTAAATTAAATTACAAGTCTAACTGTTTTAAGACCTAAAGGTGCCCATTTAAATCAGAATTTATTATGGTAGATTTTGTTGCAGCTAAATTTTCTAGACCTAAATAAAGTCACAGAAGAAAGAACCAAAATCATAATTAGATTTGAGCTCAAGAAGTAAATAGCATAATTAAATGAGAGTTACTTTGGAACATTAGTTATTTATCAGCCAATTGGCCTACTCTACTTCATTAATCTACTTTCCAAGTGCACAGTAAAAGACAGTTTCCCTTTACACATACTTCAGAAAGATTATCCATTAAAAATAGCCTTGTAAATTTAAGAAAACAGTTACTTTTTTCTTCTATAAGAAGTCCAGATTTTATCCTCAGCAGATAACTACTTCATTGTGTTGCCTTTTAAGCAAATGGAGCACAAGAATAATAAATGAGAAAAAACCCCACCAGCTGCATAATAACCATACTTGCTCTTCCGCTTAGTTTAAGAGAAGGGTTCTGTCAACCCTGTGCCACCTAATAGGAGTCAAGATATGCATAATTACTAAGGTATACAAGACATTCTCAATATTGGAGTAGTTAACAGAACAGCATTTTACAAATAGCTCTAGAGGAATAAAACCGTTCTATATATATATTTGTTATTTCTAAATAAAACCTGCCTTTGTATTGCTCATTCCCTTATTCTAATGTTTATCCTAATTCTCAGTTTTCACAGGACTATCCCATTTCTAATAATAGAAAACGATTCAATACTCGAAGAGTTCTGCCCCTACCACACTTAACAGCAGCTCCTACTTGGAACCTGAAAACAAACATACTTAATGTTTATGAATCTACCATAACAAACAACACTATATAGGAAGGCAGAGATATCCATTTCTGATACTGGTGGTGGGTCTCCTAAATTAGCAGCATAATCCCAAAACTCCTATTTGCAGAGTACCTCCGATATGCAAGATATTCCCAATGAACCACAGAGGATAAACATGACAGAAAATGATCAACATCAGAATATGAAGCGAAAAGGACATGACACAGAAAGGTGCAGCATAGTAAGGGGTGTTAGCCCGAGAGCAGGTTAAAAACCTAAGTGCTAAACAAAGCAGAGCCAGCCCCTGCAGCATCCCTGCGAAGCACAAATCTTCAGAAACCCAGGTAAGTTTGGGAGAATGGTACACAGAGAAAGTATTCCCATTGCACACGGATCAAATTAAGCTCAAATGCTTTGGCTCTGTAGAGGTGAAACCACAGCAGCTGAGCCATGGAAGTCAAGCTGTCCCAAGCAGGCCAGGGCACCAAATCAGAGCTCAGCCCAACCCCTGCTACATGCCATTGCAGTCAAAGGGAAACATCAAGGCACTCATGCAGCCCATCATTGCCTCTGGTACAAAAAGCCCTTTCCACATCTGCACAAATACAGAAAGGGCAGTGAGCACAGAACTCAGAAGGGGCAAAACCAAAGTATGATGGGAAGAGGTGACCAGAGTAATTCAAGAAGACCTGCAAGCTATGAAGTGCCTGTACTTTTGATGCTGAAATGTAAGTCCAAGCTGCTTGATGTTAACATATCACAGAAGCGTGCTAACCGATCAATTTCAACATGAATTCAGGAGATTACATTTCCTTTTGCCAACTCCAAATAAGAAAAATTGTAAGGGCAGATGTTAACACAGAGGCAAATGGGATTAAATTAAACATGTGGGCTGTGCGTGGGAGATACTCAGCAGTAACGACACTTGAACTATTTTTCTATGAAGTCAAATAATCCCTACAATAGTCCACAAAGGAAAGCGTTCAAAGCTCCATGATTTGAAGTGCCTAAAGTGAGGCTTACAAAAATATTAGGAACAACATACGCTGGCAAGTGGAGGGCAAGGTCATGTAATTCACCACTGCCGCAGAACAAGATAGTACACCTGGCAACAGTGACATTCTTTAAATGCCACTGGGCACACTGGGTAGGACAAAACTGAGACCCCTAGTAAGTTTCCTGCAATCTTCAGTTTAACACCTTGGCACATCCAAACGCTTGCATTTCCTGGCACCCAAATTACACCCGTTAAGAGAAAGCAACCGACTACCTGAGCTCTGGAGAGCGGTGCCATCAGAACTGATCCTCATCCTGAGGAGGAGCTGCCAAGAGTAACCTCAGCTTGGCAGAATCCCTCTCCTGAAGTAGAGGCCAGTGGAAACTGAGGCACAAAGCGTCTGCTCAGAGAGGTACAACATCTAATAAAGCCCAGAGTGAAGGGGTAACTGATAGCAGTCATTTAGATAGTAAACAAATGGGAGTCCCCCCAGCTATTGACTATCTGCACCAGAAGTTAAACAGGCCCATATAACATTACACCGTTGTGTTCAAACCTGGTATAATTATATGGGCACTAGAGCAGAACCTGCTTGAGCTGCAAATCTGGCTTTTCATGCAACTGGGAAACCACCATACAAATCTTCAAACACCACAACTGAAAAGGTGAAGCCAACGAGAAATCATATTCAGTGGTACCTGATTTGTCCTGAGCCTGGCATCAGACTTTTCAAACACATACTGTTGGTCCATCCACAACAGTCTATTTGACTAAGCTATCCATTCCTAACAAAATAACTACGTCCCTCAAATAATTCAAAACCACGTGATGACCAAATAATTCAAAATCGCACCAAGGTATTCCCAAAACTGCCCCAATTTTGACCTATCTACTAGTTGCTGTACTGTGCACTAATCACAGATACCGTTTCCTTACCTTTTACTATTTTGCTTAAAGTGTTTACCCTTTTACTCCTCCTTTTCCCGGTTTCTATTTATTAGCACTCTAAGAAACATCAGACTTTGTATCTAAGACTGTGCAGATAATGATCTTCCTTAAAATTAAGTTAAAATAATAATCATATTAATCACAGGTCAGTGTCTCGCACTGACTTTAAATGTGAGAAAACAGCCGATTCAAAGTGCTATAACATTTGTTCCAAAGAAAGCAACTGCTCCTTTCTATCGACAGAGCTTGAAATGAGAACCTGAGGATGCTCTTCAACTTAAATGGACCATTAAAAGAATCAAATATTAACTTCCATAGTGCATCTGTTTAACAGTGAAAGAGCTGCTCCTCTAAACATATGCTTCCAGAGCTGCCTGGAAAGCTGGTAAACCAGATTACCCCCACCACCTTTTCTTCTTGAAATTGATTTATAAATGCTATTAGTGAGTCAGGTTAGATTTCCTAGCTGCATATCTGGATAAAGATCAAGCAAATAAAACAACAACTGGTGAACTCGGGGCAATAAATCTATTCTGTAATAGTACTGGAAAATCTAAAACCCCATAAATAAATAACCCTGCTTCACTGGGCCACACAGGGTAGGTCCCCATTAGGGACTGCACACATGCTCACAGACAGGGAGACACAAGCAAGCTAGTCTTAAATCCCTCCTCCGATACTCCCCCAGTTCTTCCACAAACATTAATTGACACAACAACCCCATGAGCCAGATAACCATTCCCCTGTTCCTGAAAGAGGTAGAAAACGGTCAGTGGAACGTCACAAGATTGTCACGAGATTTACGTAAAGTCAGTGACAGGGTCGGGATTAGCGTCCAGACCTCAGTCCTGTGAGGTTTCTATGTTGTAACAGAAGAGGATTTCCACAAAGCACTCCAGCGTGATGTCCTGCAAGATGAGACAGCGCCCAATCAACCCCTCACTGCGCTTGAAAATAAGATGTTAAAAGTGAAGAGATTAAGAGCACCTCATTCAAAAAGGCAATATAACAAACGCAGTGTATTTTCAACATGTACGCTATTTTATTCTTCTCATTCCTATAATACATTTTCATAACTACATTATACTGTGCTATAATTTTTTACTCCCTTGTTCAACACAAGAGGACACAAACCATACCCCTGCACAGAAGATTAATGCCTAGAACAAAATATACTTGAGGCAATTATTTAACCTTAACACATTAGGGTTTGAGAAACTGAGGGAACTACATGGAAAATTCACGGTTTATACTGTAATACTTCCCCTATTACATTGTCATAGGGTGACTCAATAATAAAAGGAGCTATTACACAAACCAAAATACAGAGTTTAAAGTTTAGTGCACCATCAACTGGAAAGTACATGACAAATAATAAGATAAAATTCTTAGTCTGTAAATCACATCATTTACGAACACAGTCTGTGGCCAGACCGGCAACCTGAGCCAATAATAGATTCAGCCTTGTGAGTGCCTGCTGTATAAAACCGACCCAACAAATACGCTGTTATGAGACTTGGTGGACCTTTATTCGCTTGCTAAGCCTCCACCGTGTCAGTGCCCTCGCTCATCCACAGGAATTGCTTACAAGCTTGAAGCCACGACCGGAGACTTCTTAATCTCCACCTGTAACTTCTGCGTTTGGGATTCTTAAGTTTTATTTTGACGTTCAATCGCAAGAACCAACAGGAAAACGCAGTGAGACAGCGACAGAAAACTAGCAAGTCACTTCCCTTCGGAAGGCTCCTGATGGAACCCATAGCAATGCCCAGCGCTACAACCCGGCCAGACTGCAGGCCTTGGCACGGCGCAGCGCCCTGCGCTCCCGAGCTGCCAGCCATCTAGGAAAGCTCGCCGGCACTTGAGGAACTTCACGAGCAGCACATCCGATGCGATATCCAGCTTCTTGGGCTGGAGCGGGCGTCTGTCCCAGTTTCATAAAAATCAGCACGGGTTTACATAGGCTGACAGTTACACCCCTAAGGTTTTAACTCTGAAACGCGCTTTGCTAAGGATGCTACCCGTCAAACCCCCGTCCTCAAGGGAAAGGGGCTTTCCTAACAGCTAGGTCCTAACTGATACCAAGCGGCTAAGCCCTGCCGCACCGTGCACCAGAACCTCCCCGCAGCGCCGCGGACCCGCACCGGCAGGCCGCCCGCTCGGTGCACCTGCCCTCCGCCCACCGGGCACGGCGGGGACCCGCGGCCGCTCGGGACGCGTCGGCCGGGGCCGCTTCCTCGCAGGGCGCTGCTCTGCTCGCTGCCGCCCGGTGGGAGCAGCACCCCCGGGCTGCGCTCTGCGCCCGGCAGAGGAGCGCGAGGACAGGGCAGGGCGCCGCTTCCCCGCTCCTCTCCCCGTCAGCCCCAGCCCGGGCTGGGCGAACTCGTGCCGCTGGTCCCCCAAAGGCTCCGGCTCTGAGCCCTCGTAAGGCCCCGAACGGGAGCAGGGAGGGAGCCGGGGGAGAAGGAAAAAGAGAACGAAGCGACCCGAGCAGCCTGGAGCCTCGCCGGCGGCCCCTCACCTTTTCTTCTCCTTGTCAGCTGTCATCGCGGCGGCTGCCGTCTCCTGCGCCGCCTCTCGGGCCGGGCGGGCCGGGGCGGGCTCAGCACCTGCCCGCGGGACGCGGGGGCTCCACGGGCGGCGGCGAGCGAGCGGTCGGGGATCGCCGATCCGGTTCGACCGGGTCGCCCCCGAGGCGGGCGTACAGTCTCAGGACACTGCCGAGGATTGTACGTCCCGCCCGGGGGAGGTGGCGGCAGCGGCTGCTGCGGGGCAGGAGAGCGCGGCGGCGGCTGTGCGGCTCGGCGCCGCCCGCAGAAAGTTCTCACTTTAAACCTTGGGCCGCAGCCGGCCGCAGGGGCAGGGCCGGCCCCCCTCCGCCCCGGACCCGGCCCGGCCCGGCCCCGCCGCCACCGCCGCGCCCGCCAATGGGGGCAGCCGGGCTCCGCCGCAGAGCCCCGGCCTCCCCGCCCCCGACACCGGCCTGCCCGGCGGCATCGCTGGGGGCGGCGGGGCCGCTCCTGTCCCGTCCCCCACCCCCTCACCCTGACACCGCGTCCCCCCGCCGCCGCTTTGGGTTGAATTGTCTCATTTTCAGTTGTTTGGCAACTTTTTGTACTTTTTCCCACAAGCCGTTTCGCACCGGCGCATCCCCCCGCGCGGCTCAGCGGCAGGAGCACCGCGGCACCTGCCCCGCGCCCGCGGAGCTGCTCGAGCAGAGGCGGCCCGGAAAAGGGGGTGCCCCCCTGAGCCGCCCCGGTCACCCCCGAGGCAGCTAAAGCGCGACTGGCACCCGCAGTACCGGCCGCGTCGGAGCGACGCCCCGTGTGCGGGGCCGCAGCTAGGGGAAGGCGGCGGCGGAGGAGGGATGTGCGAAGGAGCGCAGGGGCTGCGCTTCTGCCTCCCTGATGGGACTTCCTTCCTCCGCCGGGTTTTTCAACTTCATTTTCGATGTCATACCGCGTATTTCAACTCCCCGCGCTTTTAAGAGCCGTAGTTGTCGACGCGCAGTGAAATCGCAGTGGCAAGAAGTGCCAGAGCTCATCTTCTGTAGCTAGCTGAAGTTAAGATCAATGTAAATAACAACAATAAATAAAGAATCCTCGACTTTGGTTTTCATTTAGTTTACACTAAAGCAGACACGGGATTATAAGAGGTTTTCCTGAGAATACGTTTCATCACTGCAGAAACTGGAGTCCTACCCTCATGTACCCTACCCTTCTGCATCCCAAACCAAAATGCACACCTCTGCATTACACTGCACCAGGTGTCCCGTATTTGTGGAAAATGGAAGTATTACAGGCAGAATGAGCCAAGCTAGATTTATTTCTTGGTTATCCAAATTTGAGCATTTACCCTAGGCTCCTTCATAGGCTGGTTTGTGTACAATGGGTCAGAGGGTGTGGGGTTTTTCTTCTTTTATACAATATGAATGTTTGAAGAAATGCATTTGGGTTGAATTTGCATATTCTGCTCTTAAGTCTAAAAAGAGCTACACATGCTTACACAGCAACAGCCTAATTATGTGGTAACACTAGGGTTTTTTTTCTTGTTATACAAGAGAACCCAAACAAAAGAAACCCACAAATATTTAAAACCCAAGTAAACTCAGTCAAAGAGAATTTGTGTATGCAGGACTAAATTTAACCTTCTGGGAATACAAGAATGCAACAGGATCAAAGAGCCAAGTCACTCATTTCCTAGATTAAATAGACCTCTTCATCCTTCATTGATCTCTGCTATGTCAATGCTTCTTGCTGTATCTTAAAGCACTTCACTTGGATAAACAACTTGCCTTCAAGAATCAGACAAGGAAAGCATTCAAATCAACTAAATCTAAACCACTTGGTAAATTTCAGATATTTCACATCTAGCCCATTGGCCTAACTCTTGTTGGCTTTGCCTACAGGGATATAGTTAGTTGATTAACAGTCTAAACAGAGGGAAACTCTCTTGACCAGCAAGGCTTGAAGGTGCTTTGACAACAGGAGAATTCACATCCAAGTGCCACTCAAGAGCCACCACCACCTGTCCTCCTCTGTGGGGAACAACGGATAGGCTTCAACACAGGTCAGTGCCCAGAAAACCAGAACCTTGCTGCTGTGTTGGGAGGTGAAGAAAGCAAGAACGAGTGATTCTTACCACTCCCTTACAACTTCAGTTCCTGAAGTTGCCCATACTACTGCTTCCTGCAGCTGAGCTCCCCATCTTGACCATGATGAAAACAAATGGCCTGTCTTCTGGAGCTGACTTCAGCTGTTAATTCCCCCTTGTTCCTACGACTATTCAGGGAGGGAAAGATCAAATACATCTGTCATTCTATTGGACACATTCTGCAACAATAAGGACCCCCACAGCACCTATAGGGATGCAGAAAGTATTGTTCTCCACCAGAAGAAAAAAAGAGAATCACATAATTTTATTCTTTAATGCACCTCATGACTGCTTTGATCTCCTTTATGGTCAGTCAATATTTATTAACAGCAGCACCCACACTAAGGTGGACTTTCTCTAATCTTAGACTACGCAGAAGTTCCTATAGGAGCCACACTGTGAATGCATTTGCTCTATGAACATGCATTATTTAACCTGCAGGAGATGACAACTGCCAGGAAAGCCAAGAAAAACCTCAAACACACAGTAAGCACAGTTTGTCCTCTCAATTATTATCACCATTGTAAAGGCTCTGTTTTGTATTCCCATGTTACTCCTTGCATTTGTTACACTTAGCTTAGTAGGTGTAGCTCAGAGAAAAGCTCATGGAAGGGGAGAAAGTACTCAGGGAAACTCATGAGGTGATCTTAGCAGGGGTTGGCTTCTATTCCCACTACCCTATGCCCCAAGGTTTCCAGCAAAATCAACACAGCAGATGGGGCTTCCTTACTTCTGGTGATTAGAGATAACACAAGCTGTTATATCATCCGCTCTGTTCTGGGAATTACAGGAGATGACCCACATTGCTCTTCTATAAATTATTCTAGAGATGCTATCAGAACAGAAAGACTTTGATATCCTAAAAGCGACCTTCAGGTGAGGTGTTTGAAGGGAGTCATTCAAACAGTGGTGTGCGAGCAATTTTCACAACCCACCCTCAAGTTTAAACTACATTGGCAAAATAGGAAATGCACACCAATAGTGACTGGGCCCCTGGTGCTCAGCTCACCTTTCTGGGGGTTTCTGGACAGGAATACCCCATCACCCAAGCAAGACACAGGGAAGCTCCTGATCACTGCTGTTTGTTCTGAAACACCCTACTGATTTAGGACCAGTTATGCTGCATTGTTTTTTCTCAGGATATGCATATGTATGCAATCAACCCTCTAAATCAGTGCTTGCGCCAGTTTGAATGCACATAGCTATCATGAGTGAAGCGAAAGCAGTTCTAGCACACTGGTTTATGCATGCATGTTACTGGCACCTGTGTTGACTGAAGAGTACTGGTAAAACATACAAGTTCAACACTGTTCAGCAATGAATGCTCCAGAGTAGTCAGAAGAAAACAAGAATACTCCATCCCTTGCAAGGGAGGCATCTTACCAAAATTAAATGCAGCTACTAGAAAACATATAGCCGAGAAAGTGTTTCAGATTCACTAATAACCCCTGTTTGGTTTCTTTCTTTTTCTGGCTCCTCAATACTGTGAGAAAGTATGACAGCAAAAAGTTAATGCTTGCAATAACAGATAATGACATAATAGGAAAGAGAAGGGGAGAAAGGAGAGCTCCATTGTTGCAACACTGCTGATCCTTTGAAGGAAAGAGACAGGATTCTTCACTCACTCATACCAGAAAGCTACAGCCACAGAGCTCTTCTTATAAGCAACAGCAAATGAGACAAAAAAAAATATAAAACCTTATGTAAAAAAGGTCAATGGGACAAAATGGAGATGCTCAGATGGACATAAACAATGCCTGAACCATGGCGAAAAGAGTAAGTTAAAAGGGAATTCTTGTTCCTTGTGCAACCAGTCACTTCCATTCATTCATACCTTCATTCCTAATTACAGCTGTGTGCCTGTACCTTAGCATAAATGTACCTTCTGCAAAATCAGTAGCTGAGCCCTTTATCCGCAGTGGCACCAACTACTTGCCAGGGTAAGAAACAGCACCTCAGCTAGCACACCTGCAGACTTTTTACGATTCCTCTGCCTCTTGCTACAGATTCACACTAGAGAGAATTCTTATACAAGACCATAATACTGCTTTTACACAAGAACAGATAGAACAACATTCTCCCTCTTACCCTAGGCAGAAAGCAACAAATACTATATGCAATACTGGACCAGCCAGTTTAAAGTGTAATTTTGAGGATCTACATTAAGATGTCTTTGAGAGATTCCATACTCTGAGTGCACCCTTTCAAGCAAGGCTCTCGGATAAGCTCCAGCATTTTGAGCCATTGATTACTTACATACACATTCCAGACCTTTCAGCCATCACACTCCCAAGAAAAAGAAGAGACACTATGGCCAAAATGTTGGGAATGTACCTGTAAATATTATAGGAGGCTTAAAATTACTGAGCTTATCTTTTAGCCTTGTCCAAAATGACATACTAAGGATGTCTTAGGCCTATCTCAAGGAAAGGTGGTAAACCAAAGGAAGTCTAATTAACATACCAATGTGTTGCAATAGAATCCATTTAGAGAGAAAACAGATGAATAAGTACATAGAAACACTCCTGACATGATACTGGAAACCGCTGCTTTAAAATGTTGGGGGAGCTCAACCAAGAAACCAAGGAGCAAACAGATGCAAAACAGCTTGTTAAATGAAGTCTTTTGTTTCAGGTTTTCCCCTTGACCTTCAATAGCTTATAATTTAGAAATACAACGTTTCACAGTTACCTTTTTACTGTATTGGCCTGTGGAGAATAAAGGCTGAGCACATTTGCTAAGCAGGAACCTGATTCATCATCTAGAGTGCAAACTACTGCCTGGCAGCCAGGGCAACCACTCAGAAGCTTAAAGACTTAGGGCACCATGTGAGACTCCAGTGTATTTAAAACATTACTGGAGAGGGGTGAGCTTAATCTAGGAATATAGTCTACTACTGTATGTTTTTTTGGTATATATTATATATATAAAATAGTCCAATGTAATGAAAATGAAGTATCAAACAGATATGGCCTTCACTTAATATTCAGAAATTCTTCTGCAATGTTTCTGCAAGGTAGGCACCATACAGATATATTAATTACTACTTCCTATTCTACTTTAACCTATTTACTTCACACTCAATGTTACCCACACTAGCTGTCAATGCTAGCGTCAGGCAGAAGGGGTCTGCAGCCTCTTCCTGCTCCCTGACAGTAGCCCTGAGAAGGAAACATGGACGCAAGATCACTAAGGGTGTGTTTTACCAGCAAAACACATCAATAACTTTTAGGAGAAGGGAAGGGAAACTGTTCCTCTGGGTGAATTTTACAAGCCAGGTTTTGTAGCGATGTTTTTAATACTGATTACTTCCTGTACCCAAAGAAACAATTATCACAGATGAAGAAGAGAAGGAATATGAACACGAGCACACTGTGTGCCAGATGATTGTCCAGAGATGAGAAGCTGTGATTGAAGATGACTGCAATACTGAAGCTGATACCAATTCCTAGTAGTTAACATTCACTCAACAAATATTTATTCCGAGACAGTGTAATATGCCTACTGCAGAACTTTAAGCAGAGCCAAGAAATTTTGGTTTATATATATTTATATAAATCTGTGGATTTTGGTTTATATATATAAACCAAATATGTAAACCGTACATATAAGTCTATATAGATAGATGTATCTGTCTATATATATATCATTTTATTTTAGGAACATTCATACCACAGGAAATGCAGCTCTTAAATCTTTTAATCTCTAGCAGTTACTCTAGATGGTTTGCATGGCACATGGGTGATGCTCAAGCATATAATGACTTTCTGTATAGCAGTAAAATTCCCAACGAAAACAGGTTAGAATGAAACTGAAGCAATGAGCTCTCTTCTTAATGCCAGCACTAAATGCTGATTTAACCTTAATCCAGGTAAATAGATTTGGGCTTTGTTTTTATTCACCAAAGACTAATTTACTTTAATGAAGATCTTGAAAAGTGTTTGTTTTCAAACAGTCATTCATAAATTACTGCTATTTAACAAGGCCACTGAACATATTAACCCAGCAGACACTTGTCACTTAAGGTAAGTGACAAATTATTGTAAAACTGCAAAAACCAATCCTATTTCTTCAGGCACTGCAATACCAAATGCCAAATCCCTGCCAAAAAAAAAAAAACCAACCCAAAACTTTTCTGGAAGCAGAAAACTGCCATAAAAAGATCAGTTCCTTACCATTGCATCCTTTGGAAGAATAACATGGTATTGTTCTCAGACATCTAGATCTTTTGTCCTAAAGAAAGTCAGGTTCTTAGTGGATGAGGTGCTTGGTAATTGAAATCCCAGCCCAAAGGTACTGCTGTACCACTCCCACATGTACCCTGGGTACTCTAAAACCTTAACTGACCTGAGGCCATCACTGATACTCAGGGGATGACCATAACCAAGTCTCCTCCAGCTCTAAGTCAGTGATGAAAACATAACTTCCATGAGGATGTGACCTGGAGCTAGAGTATAACTCAAGTCTTGGAGACATCTGGGACAGCCTCCACCTGCCTTGCACACCCCCACTGCCCAGACAGCCAAACTGCTCACGAGTTGCCTCAAGAGCCAGGAGATTACAGCAACCTGACTATTTAAAATGCTGGTCAAGATTGCCTTTTCCCCCTTTGCCCTGAAACTTGTTCTATTTTGGGGACACTCCAGGCATGGGGCTTGACATTTGTTTTTCAAGTAAATCTGCTCCTGGAAATATTTATAGGCTCTTAAGGAGAGATAACATAAGAAACTGGTAGCAGTACATGTGATTCGCGTACAGACAAGGAGTTGGATAGCTGTCCCCGTTTATCCCCAAAGCAATCGCTATGCTTCGTGTTTTTCTTCCATATCTATGTGCTGCATGCTTTGCGTGCGGCACCTGTTATTAATAATGACCCTGGCTGTGCATACTATGGGGCATTCTTGTTCATTACGCTGCAATATATAATTTATGATAACATATGCTATTTCTACTGAGAAAGAAAAAAAATGAGATGAGGGGGAAACTGCAAGTATATCCCAAGTCATTTATTTCTGTGGGGAAATAATTTAATTGCATTGCAAGTTGCTTTGGTAAAGGAATGCTTCAACATTCTCCAAACCCTTAACCCTTCTGTTCCAGTAGTCATTAGAATTAAACCAAGAACCACCATTATACTTTGCTGCAAATTAGCATTAATGATGAACCCAAGATAACTTAATTTGGTAGTGAGTTTGGTCACAGCACATACATTCAAACAATTCATTCTATTTTTGCATACTCTAACATTATGCAGCAGCACCACTTACAAGGGTATGTACTCATAATTTCACAAAGCCAAAGTAGGGAGCCACGTGAATACCCTTATGTAGTCACTGATTCCATGTTACCCTTCATTTACATTGCTACAGATGGCTAGTCAGATTTCAAATATCTGAAAATCCCATTCGGAATCTGAGACACTATTATACAGGGGGTTTTTCTTTCTTTACCAATGACAAAGCAACTGGTTCAGAGATTCATGCTGCCTTTCAAAAGTCTTTAAAAAGCACTGCAACCTCCGAATCTCCATCTCCAGTAAGTTTATTAGAGCTCTACATCTACCCTCTGCTTCAGAGCAGTTGCAACAAAAGCATTTGCTCAGGCCATGGGAGTTGTTGACTTATTGATTTTATATATGTCCTGCAGACAAGGTAAGTGCAGCAGCCCAAGGAAAGAACAATGTTTAGAACTATTTTTCTCTTCAGACGGCAAGGCTTTGGGAGCGTAGGCAAACCCTCCAATTACATTTTTCAAATACTGGAGCATGTTCGGCCAGTAGGGCCCAAAATCTTGGCCAGCCTGACAGGCTCAGCAGGTTTTCTGCCTGAATTGTGTCACCAACTCCAAGACAAGTACAGCAGAGTCCCAGACATGCCTTGCATCAGAAACGAACAACGAGCAACACGTGAACGCCACTCTCAAGTTTCCAAAGACACAGAGGGAAGTTTTGCTGCCAGAGTCCTACAGAACATCCACGTCAATTATGAAACTGAAAACGGGGCCTCCTGCTTCTCAACAATTAACCAACGTTAATGGGATGTGAAACAATCAGTTTGAGACATTTCCCACCGTCTGCACAAGTTGCTTTCATTCTGCTGTATGATCACTGCCGGGATTTTCCAGTATGTCCACTGACACCAGTTTCCAATAAAATCAGCTAGACTTTGAAATCACAGCATCTACTCTTGCTATCACAACTATTCAGCTCAAAACCACCTTGGATATCAAAGCTTTTCCCTAAACCTACGTGGTTCCAAACACTGATTGCACAGAGCTTCTTCTGGTTATGCAGATGCATGCTTTAATAGAAGTCATTCAAGCTGTGTCACATAATGCATCTGAGCCTCAGAAAGACATCAGAAAATGCGCACATCCCTCACTGTCAGAAAAATAAAAGGACATTAATGATTTGTAGCAACGTCCAAAGGCAAGGTAACAGCCAGGAGTCAGTGTCCTAGTTAATTAAACCATTATTTGTTCTGAACACATTAAAGAACTTAAGTTTTAAGTCCTTCAGTGACTGGATACTCATTATTTGGCTCAACACAGGGTGCTGGCATATTTCCATAGTTACAGGCACAAAAATGACTTCAGCAGAGTTCTTCAATAAGCTGAATTAACTCAGTGTTCACATTATTCCCACCACTTTTACTTTGTACCTAAATACATATTTTTAGGTAGTTTTCATTTCTCTGTTTACATTCTGTAGCTTTGTCTCCTAAAAATGGTCCGGAAGCGAAGATGCTTGCGAACAAATGCTTTTTGATGGAAGCAGTAATTTTTGCAGTCTGAGTGCATGTAACTTCAAAGGAATCTTGTATTTTAATTAAAAGCTAGTTCCTATTAGAAGTGCTGAATATTTTTCAAAGTTATTTTTACCAGAAAATACCCAACATCCCTACCACACAACCTGAAATAATGAAAACAGAAAGACAAGCCTGAACTGCCTATTCTGTCAGGCAACTTTGAATTCTTTTCCAGTAAAACCTGGCAAACAAATGAGAGAATCTCCCAAGAGATGAATAAATAAGCAATTTATGTCAAAACTTTTACATTTCTTTAATAAATAACAGACAGATTATGAAGTATTGAGATGAAAGTACTGAGGTTGGAAGCTGTGCTGCTCAGCTTCTGGCATGAAGCATGGAGTGTTACTGGCAAGTACCAGAATCAAAGCAAGGTTGGTAAGTACTGAGCTGAGGGGTTAGCATGTGTTCTCCTTCTGCACTTATGGGGGATAACTTCTCACTTCCTAGCTGAGATTTTTGGTCTGTAAATAATGCAGATTGTTAGTTCCTATTAGCTGCTAAGAGGGCTGTGAAAGACCCCTTTTGTGATATGGAAACTTCAGCCACAAACATTATGATGGGGGGAAAGAAAAAAAAAGAGAGAGGACCACAAAGTACTATTCTGACTTATCAAAATAATCCATGCCTTGTAAGTGGGTTTTGGGTTCTTTTTCTCTTTGAATATCTCTTTTTTTTTGCAGAGTTCATTTTAATCTTCGTGCTTGAGAAGATGTCCACAAAGTAACCTTTAAAAGAGTTAGTTCTGCCATTCTGGGGAGTCTCTAACATGTTTTTGCTGGTTTTAGGTCCTTGCCTAAGCTGGGAAGAAGCAAAGCACTCTTCAGTGGAGCAGAAAGGCTCCCATGTTTTTGTCTGCCATCTGACACTGTCAGTGTTGTTTCCTAACTAGTTTTTGTCCTGCAGGAGTCTGCTGATGAAATGCCAGATCCTTACTGACCCCCCCTTTCCGTCTTCTCCAACGGACCTATCCCAGACTCCCCCTTTGCAGCTCTTTCCCCGGGTCACTCCATCTCTTTCTCAAACTGGCAGATCACCTTCACTCACAATGCTCCATTTAAAGACTCATTAAATACAGTTGTCATAAAGCCATAGAGATAAGCCAATAAACCAGCATATCACAGAGAAGCTTATTAGTATCTTTTAGATAACTCTTGGCAAGAATCCATCACAACTCCTGATAAATACTCCCATGTTTCATCCTCCTAGTTGAAAACCTACACTATATGTGAAACAGCCTGGACTTCTACTATATATAAAATGTGATCGGTTTTTCACAATCAATAAGAAGTTTTTTCAACTTCATTCCCCTTTGCCTGTCAGATGCTCATGATCTGCAGTACAGCCATCTTCCATCTTGCTGCTTGACTCCTTAGGCAGGTTTTTCTTCCCTGTGTCCTTCTACAAGTGGTTTTCTGCTCTTTTAATTATTCCTAGATGGATCTCCTGAAATTTCTATGTTGGAATAATTGGAAATCACAGTAAAAGCATCTCCCCTATAAAATACAAGGCAAGAATAGGTTTGCTTTGTGATACTGGCTGGAATTCTTCAGTTCATAAAGTTAAGGATCACATTAGTCTTTAGAGTTACAAACATACTAGATACTGAGGTTCAGTAACTTAACCAAAGGTCATTAAAGTGCAGTTTAATGCACTACACTCCAAGATTGCGCCTAGCAAACATAGCCTCCATTTTTAGTTCACTGTGTAACTATATAACAAGCCTAAGCCCGGCAGTGTCCAACTTCCTGAGCACATCCACCACTTTCCTTCAGGTGCTGCAAGTCTCCATCACCTCGTGCTTCCTCAGGTTTGCACAGGCTTGTTGGCTAGTTTTGTTACTCCACTATAAACAATTTATGTGTTAAAAGTAATCAGAGTAGGTTGAAGAGCTAAGCTTTGCCAAACCTTTCTATAAATGCTCCCTGTCCCTATTACTGTTATGTTTTGAGCCTTGTCAAGTCACGTAGTTCTAATACACTCAACATCCAGTTTTAATACTCAGTATCTTCTGCTAAACCAGCTCACTCAAGTTGCTAATTTAAACACTGTATGAACATCAATTGAAATGTTCTACAGGAAGCAGAACACATTACTTAAATAGATTTTGGTTTGTGGTGTGTATTTTACACCCACAGCACCATTGTGTGTTACTAAGTACGTTCTTTAGAAGGTTTCATATTAGTTGTTCCATTATCTTCCCTAGAATACAGCTATAATTCTTCTAAAACTGCTGCTAAAATGTTAAGTTTTGGGTCAAATCTCTTTATCTTTTCCATGGTTTCAAATAGCTATTTGTGGAAGAAATCAGTATCCAAGACACCCATTCAGCCAACTCTTGAAACTCCCAGATGCAAGTCATTTCAGCCTGTCAATACGCAAGTCAAGAAACTTCTCTTCTGTACCCTCTTTTGTTGTGAGTGATACTGAAACACTTTTCATTTCATCTTGCGATTTCTGCGTCATTGGGCTTCTCTCAAATGCAGAACACAAATAAATGCTCAGCCTTTCAGTATTACTGCCTATTCTTCTGGGTTTACATTTAAGTGAACTAATAGCATTTTCTTAATTCATATTTTTAAACCCCTTTCCGCATAAGCACTATCAATTATAGCTCTACCAATGGCACCCATTTTCTGGGTTTGAAAACTTTTCTTTTAGTATTTATAAATTGTTGTCTATTTCAGAGCTTGCAACACATAATGGTCATACACTAGCATTCCATAGTAAGTTGGTGGTGTTGTTATTGTCCTATGCAGACCAGATAGCAGGTTTTGCAGACCCTTAAACACCAGTGATCTGATGTAAACAGCAGACACAAACTGGTGCCATGGCCCATTCCTGGTGTGGTCAATATACAAGTTTCATCACAAATCAGTAGCAATTCTGCAACAAAAAGTGCTCACACCAAGAAGAATGTGCTCAGTCACTGGAGGAGTAACAACCTAAATCCTTTCGCTGCACAGCTGTTTAGGAACAAGTCTGAATAGTTTAGATAGTTCACTTCTTATGTTTTCAGAAAGATTTTATGACATCCACATGCAGTAACAGATCAGTTTTGTTGAGTCAGGACGTCTCCCTTAGCCTATGCCCCCATGAAGTTAAGGATGTTGAAATGGGTTACTTTTATCATTAATTTCATTACTCTTGATAAATCACTTTTAAAGCAAAACTTACATGAAAATCTCAACTTTTGTTAAAAAGGGTTTCTAAACCTCAGGGCTCCAAAGGAAAACTGGAAAAGATGATGCAAGCAAAACCTCAGGAATCTGAAAACAAACAGTGGAGAGAAAAGAAAACAAAAAGAACCCCAAGCAATAGAAAAACAAGAAGAGAGCTCTGATAAACTGCAGGGCAATTGAATCAGCTATGGATCTGGAGACAAACCTTCCCAGTACAAGTAGCAACATCAGCCTACCTTGCTTTTGCTGAAAGCATATACGTATATTGAAAGAAACCTTTTCTCCTTACTACTCTCAAGCAGTGGCTCACAAGGAGAGCTTCCTGGGCTACGCGCCTATGGTACCTGCAACTAACATAAATATTCAGCTTATTTTTACTGCATGAAATGCACAATTACATGGAGACAGTTTGTTAAGAAAAGAGGTTTCTGAGGCACTTAGTTGATATTGGAACAGGAGGAGAAGAGCTATATTCCTGCACACATTTCTAAGCATGTTGAAGCGGGTACTTGACAACTTACAGCTTCTGTCTGTGACCTGCATGGTGGAGGAGAGACTGACAGGGACAAGAGGATCTGTCAGTGCTCTGTGCAACGGTACCAAGTAATCTGGTTACATGTGTGTTGGAGAGGGCAAGCAGGCAAATTTCAGTGTGATATGCACACTCGAGCTTTTGGAAGCATTCAGTAATTTGCAAGAAGACCAACAGAAGTGTATGGGCAAGACCTTTTGATTTTTCTCAGGTGGTACAATATGGTTCTCCACCTTTTAGCAGAGGTGAAGAATGCTAGATATGACTTCAAGGTTAGGTTCTCTCGTGCAGTTAGGACAATTCACAAATAACCAAGTCAAAATTGCTTGCTAAGCTTTGCCAGGGGCGTCAATCAAACACCTGCCTATTTTATTGCTTATTATTCCTTAGAATGTAGTAATAAAAAACTAGTTTCCAGGGCAAGCTGCATATGTCAATGGACTGCTATACTTGTCCTAATGCCAATACCACCAAAGGGACCTTGCCTTCTGGTGAGAAGGTCGGCTTTTGAGGCTTCATAACTGGTTGCAGAGTGCCTTCACCATAAACCTCCTGGTTCTGAAGTTCTACCTATGAGTAATGCCATTACCAGCCACTACAATGGCTAGCAGCCAAGATGATAGACATCTCTCTCCGTCACTGTAATGTGCCATATTCTGCTTTGCAGACAGGCTGTCTATTATTTCTTTTCAAGTCAATATATGTTGGTGCTCTATGTTATTGCTGTCTCCATAGTAAACATTCCTATTCTCAAATATAAAAGGTTTGAGGTCTAGGAAGCAAGAATTCCATAACATTTTGCCAGAAAAACTGCATTAAACCTTTGATGTAAATAACTGCAGACTCTGACTCCACCTGGTCCTGGATGCATGAGGAGCAGAGCCAGGGAGGGAGGAAGCCACTACAGCTGGGCTGAGAGAGTCCAAGGGAAGAAAAGGCAGCAGTTGTGCTCCACTGAAATGCAGATTGCCTGCCAAGTTCTCCAACTGCACTGCACCAGGAAGTATTTTTTAATCAGCAAAAGAAAGGGGGAACTGGGGGAGGGAAAAATGCGGTTCTATCTATTAATTGGCATTTTCCTAGAAGCACTGATTGTCTCTAAAGATATTACTTTTAATGTTCTTTCAGTAGTGGAAAAAAAAACAAACAAGGAGGAGCTTAACACAGCTGTCTCATGGAAGGTTATCTCTTGTTTACAGTACATCTTGATACTGTCTTTTAAGTACTGAAACAGAAACAAACAGGCATCTAAATACATGTTACCACAGCCTGCAGAAACGATGAATTATTAACTATTTCCTGGCATCTTTTACACTATGGTAGTTTGCTTTTTGTTGCATATCTGTCACATCCTCCCATCCAACATATGGGGAAAAATGTATTTAACCAGTGTTAGTCATGCTTACATGTGGTCAATGTAGTTGACGTTAAGATACAACAAGTCAAATCTTCAGAGAAATTGGATCATTTACTCTGCCTGAGGACCTGGCCCTCAGTCTATGCAATGTGTCTTACAGTCCTCTCCTTCTAAAACAATGCTCTTTATTATTCTATCACTTAAAAAAAATAAATATTGTATTTATCTGTATGTATATGTAAAAACCTTCATTTAGAAGTTAAACCAAAACAGAAAAACACCGTTTAAACTGACGCTCTATCACAACAATCCCTTGTTATTTTGACTTGTCTAATTTAGGATTATATTTAAGTTTGTTTCTTTACACTGTCACCCAGTTCGCATGGGAACAATGAGGGGACACAGGCTTTAACCCCTTTTCAAGCTAAAATAAGAGGTCAGAAGATTCTTGTTGACAGCAGTGGTATTAGATCAAATCTAAATACTCAGGCACTGCACGGATGTCCTGATCTTTCATCTTTTCAAAATGCAAACGTCTAAAGCACTGTTAGCACTAAGTTATACAAAGATCCTTCAAGCAGAGAAGTATCATGATTGGTAACATGTATAGTTTACCCCACGGCTGGAGGTATTTCAACTGAAGGTCATGGAAAAGAGATGCTTAAATTGAGTACTTCACTGGACTGAGGCCTATACAGGTATAGGAGTCCCTCAGCTGCTCACATCTCTGCATTCTGCATGTAGCATCTGTACACACAGATCCCTACAAACAGAGGCCTCTCTCTGTTGAGAACTATTTAAAGCCTCATTACTATCAGTTGTTATAATATTGATCAACTCCAAGAGCACAAAAACAGGAGAGTATTTACAATTATGCTGATGCTGTGGGAAGGTTTTAGTTGGTGTTGGTTTGTTTTGGTTGGATTTTGGGGGGTTTAAATGTATGCAAATAACCATTTGCATACATGGCAAAGAATAGAAAGACAGCCCAGCAAAAACCCAGCCCCTAATCTTGTTGCCTCCTGTGCCATGGATCCTTTATCCAAAGAAGGTTTTATTTACTTTATCCTCAGTCTCAAAGCATGGAGAAGATTATCCTTAGTACCACCACATTGGTTAAAGGAACATCCTTTAAGGGCACTTGCCTACAGCAGATCAAAAGACCCAAGAAATCTAAAAGGGTTTTCTAAATTATTATTTATTTTTTAAACATTAATGTATTTATGACATTTAGTTATTCATCAGCAGTTAATGAGACGGATTATCAGGCAGCAGAGCAAGAAGCCTGGTGCGGGGCTGTCAGAAGAATAGGTTTGATAGCTCTGATGTGGAACAACTGATATGCTTTTGGCTAGATAAGAGTATATGGCTGCTGTTAACCATTTGCTGTGCAGCACTACACAGGGCGGTTTCCTTCATGTAGGGGTGTCTCAGCAGTGAGAAGTTTCTACTCCTCTCTGGAAGTTACATACAGAAGAAACAGGAGAACTAGGAGTATGTACATCTAAATGTGCAAGGCATAAAGGTGGTCAGAGCTCTGCTCATCTAAACACCACTCAAACTTCTTAGCAAAATGGGCCCTTCCACAGGGCTCTTTACACTACTAGCAAAGCAAACCAACTCACTCCACAGCACTTTTGAGATGGAAGAGCATGCCTTACAGGAGGCCCCAAATCTCAATCCAGCATGGCGGGTTTGCCACTCTCTGAGCAGCAGATGTGCTCCATCAGTGGTGCCCCATGGGCACAAGTGGCCGTCATACCAGGGAGGCTGTGGTGGGCAGGGTCATCCCCAACCAAGATACCAGCAGCAGCCAAGCCCTTTGCATTCCTGTGATGTGGTCTATTTACTTTTGGTCAGATCATTACCCAGAGACATGAGGAGATAATACCTTCTTTATCCCTTTAGGTGCAGAGCAAGTAAGACAGAATATTAGGGGCATTTAGGGTAAAGAAGATTACATTTTGTGTAGACCTATTCCTCATTTTTCACAGGAAGATTCAGGGTCATCTGCAACCAGGAGCTAGCGTATGTGTCTGCATCAGCGTATGTACCTAAGTTGAGCCGCTAGTTAAGTTAGAACATGAAATAGTTGCTTGCAAATCTAACAGCAGAAAGAAACCAAAAAGGAGATACTGAACTTGGAAAGCCCAGCTCTCTTAGCTCTGCATTGTAAAGGACATGCTTCTTAAGTACATCAGTAAATCCTATAACGACTTCAGCCTGAGCACAGGTGTGCCCTTCAGTGCTTTCATTTGGCTGGATCTTTAATTTCCCACTCATTCGTATAAAGATTTTGGTCATTCCTTAAGCAAACGGAAGTAGTTGTAAGAAATTACCTACTTGTTCCAGTGACAAATCAAGTGTCACTCCCCGTCCTCTTATCCCTCTGGTTTTAAGAAAAGTCTCACGCTGATACATGACTGCCATTCGAAGGGAAACACTTTCAGGCAAAGAGAAAACAGTATTTTTGAGAGAGCAAGACAAACCATCATATTCGGCTCTCAATCAGGACCTAACTTAGAGCTGTGCATGTGGGAGGTACTTACAATATTTAACCATATAAGTAACAGCACTTGGATCTTTAGATCTCAGTCTTTGTCAGATGTCACCTGCAGATTCTAATACCAGCGCTCGGAATGTTCCGTGCCCAGGTGACAGATCCTTCCACAGGACAACAGTTTCCTTTTCTGCCAGAGCAGTGCACTGAAGACTCAGCTGGAGTGAGAGTCGACTCCCTCTAGAATGACAGCCTCAAAGCTTTCCTTGTGTACTACTGTGCGACAGGATGGATTTGTTTGGAGGTGGGACATGAAGATACGTACATTTAACAAATGCATGTCAAACTTTAAGAAGTGTATACCATGAGCACTTTTAAGATGAGCATGCAAGCTGGCTGGTAGGATGAACCCCTGGGAAGGATTAGGAGATTATTAAAGGAAACTGGCAAAATAAAAATCACTACAAGGTAAAAACTCAGGAGCTGAGGTTCCTGCAGCAATTATCATCACTGCTGTTGTTTTCAAAACCCTTTTCCTGAAAACCAGATCATACTGACAGCTTCCTGTGGAATCCCCCAAAGCCTCTGGGCCTTCAAGATTTGCAGTGAGCAGATGGATTGCTGCCAAGTTGTAGTATAGAGAATTAACCATCAAATTGTGAACATGCCCAGACTCTGCAATCGCACCATCATCCAACAGTGACCCTTATCCTTTCTTGTATCCTTCCCTCTCCACCCTTCATTAGGGCCTCACCCATTAGGGCTGTGGCCTCTCCAAGGATGGATCATCTCTTTACACACTTTTTTGCTGCTCAAGCACTTCCTAGAAACACAAGAGAACTCCCAGGGAGGTCAGCGAAGTGGGATGCAGTCATTACGCAGCAGACTCGAGCTTCAGCACTTGCCCAGTATATACCATAAAATCAAACAGACATGCTGCTGTATGAACATTGTTCTCCAGCTGTGTATTTTCCATGGGTTGACATTGCAATTTCCAGACACACTGCTTTAGCCTTGCACTACCCTAGACTGGATTCCATGCATAACCCATTTGCAGTAATAATACTTCAATATTTCAAAGGGCAGAATTGGGTCTGCAAGTTGTAATTAGAGTTCCTTGAGTACACTGCATTTAACATTATTATTGTACAAAGTATGTGTACAATAAAGTTATCCCCTAATATTAGTAATGATTGGGTTTGGGTTTTTTTTGTTGATTTTTTGTTTGGGTTTTTTTTTTGTAGAATTATGCCAGAAATTCCTTACAAGTTGCCTTTTTTAAAATGGACTTTTATAAACGTGATGTACAAATGACTCTCTCAGGACAGTTACTGGTAATTTTGGAAAAGGAAACAACGCTAAAGAACTTCAAGTTGAACATCATTTAAAAAAGCCTCCACCCTCTTATATCTCCCCAAAAGAGCTTTTGCAACGCTTCGTAGCGCTTTAGGGGAGCTGCATGCCCAGCACAGGAAAGCACCAGCTCAAGCTGCTGTGAACCAAAAGCTCTTCCTCCTGGCCTCTCACTCCACTTACAAGAGCTGTCCAAAGCATTAAGGCTTTGCAGCAGGAAAAATACTGCAGCTCCAGGAGGACAAATGAGCTGATCCAACTGTTCATACAGGTGAAAAGTATTTCCACCATCTGGCTTCCCATACCCATTCTTGTTCTACATTGTGCCAGGCCTGATGCTTATTATTAACTATTCTTACATATAATAAACTGTATTATAATATATTGTAGTTTATAATATTTATATCGCATATATTAGACTGTAACTATTCTGACTATTCTTATCACCCACTTTAGCTCATTAACCTAGGAGGAAACTAACTCATAAAAGAAAAAATAAAGCAGTACATAATTTTGTGCTGGTATTAAGACTGAATCATCTTAAAAGAGGCCAAGCACCTTGCAGATGGTGTAAGGAGTTAGACTTGTTTCCCTTGGTGGTAAAAAACTCCTGCATCTTCTTGCTCCTCCCATCCTCTCACCTACCTGAGTAAAGGCACTCAAGGACTCTAGCTTGATCACTCCTAGGGCAAGGAGTTATTTTGGGATTCAAGACTAAAACCAAACTACAGACTAGTGATTCCAGCTGTGCAACAAGAGCACCAGAAGCTTCTGATATTAGGAAGTATGCATCCGCAGCTGCCTACTCCACATAAGTAGAAACACAGACTTCTCTACAGCGGCATGCGGGGGGGGTGGGGGTGGGGGTGGGAAATCACTGCTTCTGTTAGTTTTCTGAAGATCTTGGCTTTTGAGCTCCCTGGGATACCTCAGGAAATGTGGGTTTCCTCATCCAAACCAGCCAATCTTGTAAATTGGTACTGTGGAAACCAGCAGCGGGTGTGGTTAGCTCATAAAACCACCGGAGAAATAAGCTGCAGAGACTCTCTAGCAAAGCAATCAGCGTTAGGGCATGGGAGCAGCCACAGGCACCGCGTTGAATTCCCTTGTGCCCGAGGGGAAAGCTGCACCATGCCTGATCTCAATCTATATTACCTTACACAAACGACAAGCTGGTCCCATACCAGCTACCTGCTTTTCTACCATTTGTGTGGAACTGCGGGCACATGGGGCCACCAGCTCCATGCTCTGCCTGGTGCCTCTCTCAGAAGAGGCAAAGGAGCAAGAAATATAGCTTGAAGTGCACTTGAATAGATGTTGCATCTCAAACTGCATGAACAGTGCAAGAGAAACAGCCATATAAAAGTGCACAGAGCTATTCTATCCGACATACTGGTATAGAAAAGGTGTTTTCTTGTACATATCCCCTGGTACTGAAAAGGTAGGAGGCTGACGATAAACTTTTGAAACTCAAAATAGGATTAAGAAAAGTGGTTTTACCACAGGAAATCTGCATCTGTATGCAGTACAATGAGCATTTTGGGAGTTACCTAAACTGTAATAATCTGCTAATGGCTGGTAGAGGGGGGCTGCCTCTAAGCCTACAAAAGAGTCTTGAGAAAGCTTGCTGCTGCATTACTGGTACCTCAGTGCGCTACAACTGGCAAGCAGTAATGCAGCGTATGGTGCCTTCCACGATCACCTGCAAGTTCATTGGCTGTCTTCATGGTTTTGCACTGCATTCTCTCGTGGTCCTGAAGTGTTTTCCAGCTTGGACACTCTTTTTATAAGATAGATTCTAGCAAATACCTGTGTATGTGCTTCTATGCACTGGGGGCAGAGTAGGTCAATAAATTAAGGTACTCTATCACAGCAAGTCAAATGTAAAAGTTTATCGAAACCACAGTAAACAAAGTCACTTTTAGCTTCTTAACAGCAAAATTCACTGTAATTCCACTTTAACATTGCAGTGATCGCATACTTTGCTTTAAATGCTGGTGTCACATACCTGAGATTAGGGAGGTATTCAACTAGATTGCTGAAATTGAAGAGCACAGAGCAGTTTGTCAATAGTTGTATAATTATTCCAGTTTAACAGGAATAGTCACCGAGTTCAGTTTGAGCAGAGGAAAGAAACCAAGTAACAGGACTCCCATGAGAATATGCACAGGCGTTATGAACTTTGAGCCAGTGTAAATCAGTGAAGATCAAGATCTTTAATGGGCACGTATGCTGCACAATACTGTCTAAGGATCTGTCTTTAAGAAAGTCAATGATCTTATTTAAACTACAGCTTATATGAAGAAGTAGGGTTTCGGTACTTCACCTGCTTCAACTTCTGGGGGGGTGTGGTGTTTATTGAATGCTGTCTTTGGGATCACTGGCTACCTCATGATACACTTCCAAGAAAAGGATGAAGTTAAGAAAGATCAAATTTCCCTTAGTATTTTTTAAGCTATTTTGAGAATGGGCTTGAATGGTATGTTTACCATCATCCACAGATTACACGATCAACAGAAGAGAGCCAAAATTAGGTTAGGAATAAGGACAAAGTTGAATGGAATAAAATCTGGGTAAACAACAACTATACATTCTATATTTAGAATGCAAATAATCTGACAAACGTTAGTTAAAACACAGTAACAGGGAAGTATGAAATTCTGAGCTGGATCTGTTTCTTTTGCACTGCAGAGTCTCATCACTTGTGTCAATTTCCAGCGAGAACCAATTTGGCCCTTGCAGTGAGAGCGGGCAACCAAGAAGTTTAGTCTTTAGCAGGCTTGAATCAGAGAGAACAAAATGTCACTGGCCTAGCAAAGAAATGCAATCCAGCAGGATTTAAATCTGAACTTCAGAAGGATGTAAACAACTGTGAGGGATTGCAGAGAACAGTTGCAAAACAATTATGTGGTTGAAGGAACGGTGTAAGGCTTCTTCACAGGAGCTAAACATATCTAGTCCAGCTGAGCAGACTCCGGCAAGCAGGAGACAGACCTGGGAATTTTTGGGAGTCTTTAGATAAAGTCCAAAACCGAAAGGAACTTTGGGAACTACAAACCAAATGAGTCCTGTGGGTTAAAATTAGACACTAGAAAGTAAGCTGGTAAGGAAAAGCATACCCCATAGCAAAGTGATTCTGCTGTGAAACAAAGGAGCTGCATATCAATACACATTAGCAAGTACCAATAGCCAAATTTGAAGAGGATTATTTACTAGAATCATATAAAGACATGAAGAGTAACACACTTAAACTGAGATAACAGACTTCTTGTTCTCCACTCCGAAGTCTCCAGTATCTCCCTTCATAAGGTTCTGAGTCACTAACATCCCGATTATTTCAAATATCCAAGTGCTTTACTAAAATTGTCACCCACAACTTTATGCAGAAAACTCATAAAGAAAAGATGTGTAGGATAAAGGAATCCCAAGTTTTGCATGCATTAGTTCAGTTGCACATTTCATGCAGGTTGTTTTAAGTACATAGAAGTCATTGGAATAGAGCTGGCATCGGAGCATATTGATCACATAACCAGGATCTGAGGCTTTTTAGGTTCACAGAGCAGACAAATGCAGGGGGAAAGAGAGCCTTAGTTCCGCTTTTCATTACCCCCATGTCTGTAATACTGATGCAAATGTCCACTTTTAATTGTTTTTGCATTTAACTCCATTAGCCTACATAGGCACGTTACTGGGGCGTTGCGTATTGGCAGGAACAACAGAGATCTAGTAAGCATTTTCCAGTTCTTAGACCTATGTCTTACTGAAACCTGGCAATCTTCCCTGTGTCTTATTTCAGTTTAAAATAAGCCCTACTTGTGGTCTAGTCTAAAACTTGGCATCTGTCAGCTTTATGGCAGACAGATAAACAAATACAGTGACATTTACGTCTACATGTTATAACTTTCCATTCATCTCAGTAAGAACCATTTTACATCAAATCTTCCTCCAGTTTCTCCACGCCCCTTCCTCCCCCCCATATCTGCACACAAACTTCATGTTCTTGTCTATTTTCCTTTTTAGCTCCCCTTTTCTCTCCTTTGGGAAAAGGAACTGAGGCACGGAAACTTTCCAGTTACATTCTTGTTTTTCCCTCAGAAACTAAAATGATAGGCATTGGTAGGGGAAACAGACTGCACAGTAGCAATTACACTTATGTCGAGTACATCATTTGGTCTGTGTATTTTGGTTGCCTTCTGAAGGTCCTTTTATTTTAGCCCCAGGCCTACTTGGCTGCTGTAGGTCACTTGTTTCCGACGGCAATAAAAATAAGAAAGAAACAGCCCTGAAAGCAGCATTCTTTCCCCCCTAGCTGAGGATGTTGTTTTCTAGCCTGTCTCAGTTTCCGGTTCCCATGAACCAGCTTGTCGCTGCTGTGTTTGGATTCACTGCGCCATAGGAAAATGTTAGAAGGTTTGCTTTCCTTTAAAGAAAAGGACAGTTTTAATAGAAAGCCACCTTGGTTTCCATGCGTTATTTCTCAATCTTTCTCTCCACTGTCCTCTTTGTATCGATTCCAGAAAACACCTTTCACCCTTACTGAGATTTTGAGTGGTACCAAAGGGCCAGTGCTTGGCTTTTTGCAGGCAACTCACTTTCCCTGTGGATGGTGTTGCGCTGCTAGGAGATGCTCTCAAGGAGTTTGCCTGTTTCAACCGGTGTTTTGGGAAAGCGCATTCTGTTAACCCACGAAATGCCCGGCCTGTGTGTCCCACCATGGCTAACAGTGAGAACCAGGCCAGGGCCTACGGACTGTTCATATCCCTCCCTTCAGATCCAACCCCTTCCCTCTCTGCTTCAAAGAGAGAGGTCAGAAGAATAAACACAACTGGTACCTTAGAGTCAATGTTTTCTTTTGCCTCATTTCTTTTATAGTGCAATTTCATAAACTAAAATAGCTTACCCTGCTGCCATTAGTGAGCTGGAGTGAATGATCCACAGAAACCCCTTCCAACCCAAATTGTTGTCCTACAACCCTAAAATGCAGTTAAACCCTCAGTCCACCTCAAATAGCTTTTGGACTCGACTGATTTCTGTCCAGCTTGGCAGAGGGGTATTAAAACATAATTAAGGTCCTAGAAGGTTCTTTATTTTGGGGTTGTTTGGTTTGGGTTTTGTTTATTTGTTTGGTTTGGGTTGTTTTGGTTTGGTTGGGGTTTTTCTAATTAAGGCAGGACAGAGAAGAAAGATGAAAAGCAGATTCCTCCTCCCCACCCTTCCCTGGGAAAAGCAGTGAGATCCCTCTTTATGAACTCTATGTAGGAGCAGCACATACATCAACCAGCCTATTTCCTTCAGCTGTTTACGTCTGTGACTCAGATAAGTCAAAGACACCAACTCTCACGCAACAGCCCGTTTTCCCCTCCTCAGGATGCCAACCTTTCTCCGGAGGTGCTCACACCCTGATCTAGCAGACAGCAAGCAGAAGTCACAGCATCTCACAGCTGCAGCTCCAAGCTTTGGCGCTCTCTGGCACATCCCAAGATACATCCATACTCCTAAGGAACCAGCAAAAGAAACCCCCAGAAGTGGCTTAGACAAAACCTGGGGGAGCTACCACATACTTTTGTGTCACTGGCACAGATAAGTTGCATTTTTCACCGCAGTTTCATGCCAGAGACAGCTATTACATGCTCTGGCAATTTTCCTCTCAAAAGCAGCCACACTGCAGACTTCACAGAAACTTTGAGGCCCTCTCATGCCCCAGAAGGTTTTTCAAGCCTGCGGAGAGGTACGAGGCAGATCTGAAAGTGAGATTGGGCTCTCAGTCAGCAAAACATCCACATTTCTAAGGGCACTATCTCTCTCTGGGCTGGCTTATGCGGACAGTTGGAGAAACCCCGTGTGAGCTGCCCTCGGGGTGACAGGTGAGGAGCTCCAACTGCTGCCTGATGGCAAAGGATGCCTCGCCAGGGCTGTACTTAGGGTGTCAGCATCAGTGAGGCACGCCTGCAGGTTACTGAGATAGTGGGACCCCTCACAATAACCCGACGTGCATTCCCACACAGCAGCCACAGGTTCTGGTTTGTACCTGTCCATTACTACCTCCCTCCCCTGATGCAGCAGATTGAAATGTTTAAGGAAGGCCCACATATTTATTGATGTATGTATTTATGATGGAGGCAATCCCAAAACATTAAAAAAGGTCTTTCCTGTGACTGGGCTGCATATAAGCGTGGCACATTTAAGAGTGCCATGTACTTGACACACAGTACCTGGGAGAGTGGCTATTTTCTTAGATCTCCATATCCTGGTCCTTTGGTGGACATGTACATGTGGGGTACTTTCCTACCTCGCACTCACAGGCAATATCAAAGCTTTTTTCACAGGTCCTCAACCTGAACTGACCAACCTGCCCATTGCACTGGCACATCTGGGGAGGGAGGGAGGGAATGCCAGGGTGTGCAGGGGAACAGGTACTACAGTGCCATGTGCTTGCCTGGGAAAGGTGCAGTTCAGTGCTATCACACAGTTTGGGGGTGGTAAGGAAAAAATGTAGGAGTTATTCTCCATATGCCATCATTCATGGCAGGGCTATGCCTGGTGCTGAGAACAATCCCATTCCTATCCATGCTGGAATTTCGCTCCTTCAGTCCTGCCTATCCTCTCCTCTTTCCACTTATGCCTTCCAGGAAAAAATATCAGCAAAGTAGTGGTGGTACTGAGAAAATCTAAAAGGCCAAACTGGCACCTTGCTGCATAGAGTAGCAATTCATCGATCCCCACTGAGCACACATTGCACAAGGACGTATTGCTGTGTGCAGCAGAGGGCAGGACTCCTGCAGACTGGTACTGTTCTGGAGAATTCCTGTAACCCCTTGGAAAGGTTCACAGCTGGGGAACCCGACCAGGAGGTGCTCATTTTGCCACGTAGATAGACTGCAATGCCAGGCCAAGCAAGCTGCCTGGAAAGCTTCTATGACCTGCCCATTTTCCTCTGCACAATGCATGTTTTCAAGGCACTCTGCTGCTGGTCTGTGAGGAGCCCTGCCCTGGGACCCTGTATGTGAGGATGAGGATACTGGCACAGGTTGCCCAGAAAACTAGTGGATGCACCACCTCTGGAGACATTCAAGGCCAGGCGGGATGTGGTTCTGGGCAACCTCATCTAGTTGAGGATGTCCCTGCTCACTGCAGAGTGTTGCATGAGGTGACCTTTGAAGGGCCATCCAACCCAAACTCTTCTATGATCCTCCACAGCCCCCGGTCCTCCCGAGCTTTGGCATTGCAGCACTTGTTGACACCCCCCTTGAAGTGTCTGGCTCCCTGCTGAGGACAGTGGCACCATACTGACAGAGCTTGTGCCACCTTCCAGCTCAACTCTGCTGCATTGGACACATTAGCATCCTCCCCTATGCCTCATCTGACCCCTTCAGCCTTGCCTCAGAATCGTTCAGAAAAGCAAATCCATCACCTTGGTGTGCAGGAAGCACAGACTGGCCATGCCACCCTCCCTGTGAGTCCCAATGTGTTGCCAAGCCAGCGTTATTCACAATTGCTTCTTATGACCACTCTTATACAGGCAGCATTTTGTGCCTGAAAGACCAATAGATCTCTCAACAGAGACCAAGTAACTACAAAAATAGAATCAGATGCAATAACATCTTACATAAGCTTTGGTTAATAATAAACCCAACTTTACTCAAATCCTAGTGACTCTAGTCCTAGCAGTGACAAGCTAGGAGACAACTATGAGAACATACCAAACTCTTTACTATGATTTAAAGAGATTCTCATTCCTGCACTTTGTAAATTGTTAATAAGGAAAAGACATATTTAGGGTTGATTCCCCTCCTGTGCCCCCCCCCCCCCACACACTTGGGATTGTTCATGTAGCTTGAATGAAACATCTAACAAAATGACTGCAAGTGTTACAGCACAGATTTATGTTTTACTAGGAACCAAAAGATATAAACACTACACCAAGTAGGATTCCTGGCTCTCTTTCGCTTTACCTCCCTCTAAAAACAATGATAAAATACTATTTAAAAGGAAAAGTTATATTACTTCAACTGGTTGAATAAACTGGATCCTTTTAAAGTCTGTCCTGGCTATTCTCTTGCGTCTTGATTAGACAAGCTGGCCTTTATAAACTATGTTTGCTTCTGCCAAAAAGCAACCTGCTTGGTCAGAGAATAAACTGAATTTCTGATAAACCCGATTACCCATTTTGGAGCCCTTTGAACTAAGAAAATATTAGTCTTCCCTCCCACCTCATAGTGGCTGTAGCAAGGGTCTGAACCTCTGTCACAGAGGTTTACAAAGCTGCCCAAGAACAGGCTCTAGCCTGACAGTTCCTCTTATTCAGGAGGCATTATTTGAGGAAAGTGTTAACTAGATGATAGTATCAGCCATACCCACCCTCTTTAGCCATGGAGACAGTAATGTTCTAGGACAGGTTAGAGACAAAAGGCAGCTGAGCTTCCAATAGGTAGGTGACTAAGGACACACATTCCAGGGGCAAACAAAGGAAAGGAATTGAAATGCAACAGTGTCAGTCTCAGAGATATAAACAAAGAACATGCCCTATAAAGGAATTTGCAAGGTCACAACCTGGTAAGAATATTCATATTCCTTCGGAACACTGCCAACTGGATTTGCAAGCTTCTCTAAAGCCTAAGTTACGCACTGCTTTGGGTTTTGGTGTCTCAATAGTGTACATGTTGGTGCATCAACAGTATCTGCAACTAATGCTAGTTATTTAGATAGGATTGTTAAAAGCAAACCAAAACACACATTTGCTTATATCAGATCACCTGTTTTTCTTCAGTTTGATGACAGAAGTCCGATGCAGATGTTAATTACAGTGAATACTTGAAAAGCAAGGGCAATTCTCAGAATACCTCTGGAATAATGCAACACTTCTCAATTACAAGCCAAGTTTGCTGTAACATTTTTGACCACATATCTAGTTTTGGCTACTTATGCCTTTGCTGCTGTGCTTTCTACTTAACAAGGCAAGGAGCATTTGCAGGAAGATAAAATTAAAGCACATGCACCGATCCAGTGACTCTAACAATGTTCTAACACACCTTTTATGCCTTATTTTCTTTTAAGCAAAGGAATGCACATGAGCACACATCATGGTAACAACCAGCATCTCAAAGTCATTGTGGAGGGAGCATTCAGGCTCAGATGTGAGCAGCAGCACTGCAGAGAGAATGGGAGCAGGTATCACTGGATGACAGAGTGACTCTGAATAAGGTATTTGACTGCTCAGCTCATTTCTCAGTTTGTGAAATGGGAATATTAATGTTTAACTACCTCAACAAACCAACATATACACATGAATACTGAAAAGGCCATGGTACTTCCATGTTAGCAATACAAGTTAGTACATGGGAGCTCCTGCTGCCAAGAATTTGACCTTTTGCCACCCCCCCCAAATAAAAAAATTGTCTAAAAGAATGACTCAAAATTGACAGAGGCCTCACAGTGAGGATGATTTGGGGATTTAACTTATCAAGGAGGTCAAAAGTTAACTTGATCACAATCTAGAGGTGCTTACAAAGAGTGTAGCTGTAACTAGAGGGCTCCATCTCTCAAAGGCAAAACAAGTACTAGAAATTCAAATTACCCATGTCTGCAAGGAACAGGCAGCAGTAACAACCTTCAGATCAAGGCTGGATCTGAGATACACGCTGGGTCACTGGCTTACCCGCAGGCACCGCTGGCTGAAATCGCACATGCCTTCTTTGCAGAGGAGTCAGATTAGACTGCCTTAACGCATTCTTCCAGCCTCCATCTAGAAAGTTATTTCCTTAAACACCACAAATTTAAAATTTAAGAGGGCCTCCTCATCCAAGGGCTGGTAACAACGAAGGAAAAGCTCAGTCTGAAGCACTGGCATTGGCTAGAATGTTGCTAAAGTTCCTGACATGACCGCTGGTTTTGATGGCTTTAACATCAGCTAAATATGGTTTGAATATTATTTTCCTTGGGATGTGTGGGGAAATGACAGTTTTTGCCAGAAAGTGGTGGTGGAGCAAGGCAGACAGCTGGGGACAGCCTCACAGCTCCACTGGGTATGGAGGAAGAAGGGACAGGTAGGAGAAAGTTGTGTGTCAAAAACCTCAGGAATGAGAGCAAAGGTTTCATGTTGGCTACCTCACTACTGGGAATACTCTGCTTCTTTCACCTGTAAGCAGCCTGACTTCTTTCCTGATTTGAAACCTTCGTGTGGGACTGCATAAGAGCCCATTTGTCTTCCACTTGTCCTCTCGTTTTGGGTAAAGGCAGGTAACCAGCACTCACCAAATCTGAACAGCACAGCCTTTTGAACAATTAATCCACCTGGAAATAACTGCAGGTAAATGGTAATGGACAAAGACAGAGTTTCTGGACCCACAGCTCTTTCAAAGTTTATCAAGCCTAGGAAATCAAAGCCCTGCACTGTTAAGCTGCTCTTATCCATCCCCTTCATGATTAAGATGACTCCACGACCTACAGGCAACATCACTCGGTGACGCAGGCAACTCCAAAAAGGCTATGGAAATTTAAAACTGCAGCTCTAAGACAGGGTGCATTTGGATATTCTCATCTAGCCTGTTATTCCTTCACACATCCAACAGCTGCAGCTAGGAGCCATCTTCTAGGTGCATGCTTCCTTATTCATACAAAGGAAAATTCCATAAAGAACAGAATAGAAAGTTTCCCCTTTGGAAGTTAGATGTCTACACAGACCTGCCTTTCCATGAAAACCTGAGACTTTCAGTCTCCAAATTAACCAGGGTTAAAGGAAGTGCTCTGTTCAGGACACAGAGGACTTGGGTTTACCCCCTCCTCTTCTTTGTGACTTAGAACTTAAATATGAATCTATGTCTTCTACTTATGATTCCAGAGCTGCCAAAAATCCTCCCCCTTTCCAAGCATTTCTTAGAAACCAGCAGAACAGTTTCTGGGAGGCACTTCAGATTGGCTTCGGTGGAAGCTGACCAATTACCTGTTATTAGGAGACATGTTACTCCCCGCTTGTGAATCTCTCATGGTATTTATATTTCTACCATCAAAGGAGAAGGGCTTTCCTCATTTTGGGGAGCATATTCATACGTACTATAAGCCTAGCAAGGTACGGACCAAGTTCTGCATGGTTCACGTACCTGGTGCAACACATCCAAGATAATCAGGGCTCCATAGGAAAATGGATTTGGTTCTCTAAAAGTGAAGTATACTTTACCTGGAACAGATGTTCTGTGTTTCTTAGTGATAATCAAGTGTAAAAGAGAAGAAGATTTTGAATGCAAATTTCCTCCACTCTCTCCCAAGCATCCAAGAAATACTGTTCTCAGGACAGAGGAGGCTAGGCATCACTTTGTCTGGTCCAAACTTCCCTTGTTGTGCTTTTGCATCCATCCAGATGCCTACTTCAACGTAATTCTGGCTAGCCCCATCTGAAATCAGAGTGTAATCCAGAGACTAGGAAGTGATAACTAGGTCTTATGTTGGCATGTCCTGAATGTACTTATCACACATCAGCAAGGTACTACAAAATTGCATCTATTTGGTCTTGGAGACAAAAGTTAGGGTGCTAAGTACATCCACCTTCTGTATTATAGCCTAGTAGTTAAGGCTTCTTCCAAAGAGAGCACAATCACAGGGCTGATCCCTTCTTTAGAAATTGAAGCATCATACACTCAAGAATGCCAGGGTCAAAATACAGCCTGATCTATAGTGGGCACTCAACAAGGGTCCTAAACACTATATAGGACTTTTACATCTTGCTCATGACTCCAATAAAAATAAACAAAGGAAATGCAGGGACATTGAGTAAGGGAATGGATCCTGCAGCTTCCCATTCAAACTAGAGTCCTGTTCCTGCTTATCTCACAGTGGCCGGATTTCAACAGGCAAAAACTGCAGGAGACACCCAGGGCTTCCTCTTCAGTGGCAGGAGGTGCCTGTTTGGACCTTGCAGCCTGGGGATGTGAAGAAACTGGTTCTCACCCCTTTATCTGAAAGCATTCCTACATCCAGACTGCTGCAACATGGATCAGAAGGACTTACACTTCTTCTATCATAGACCACATCAAAAAAGAGGGATTTCATCTGAAGGATGACAAAATTTCTTTGTAGCTTTAGCTTCAGTTGACCTTACCTTGCTATTGGTATAATTATGGACACACCCTAACACTTAGTATTTCTTAGCAACTGAGTCATTACAGGAGACCACATTTAGCAAATGTTTGGCCATTCTAAGCTGAAGCCCCTCCATGCTCAGTTTTGGCCTTCAAAATACCTGGCACAGGTATTTGGATTGCACATTAAAATTCCTAAAGGTGGACTTTAGAGCACTGTAGTGGCCAAGTACAGCTGTTACAGAGTACACAGCATGTGAATAATTTTAGGTTTCCTCCTCTTCCTCTTACCTTGACTTGCCCTAAAAGTAGCAGTTATTAAAGGAAATCACTCTCTTTCCCAGTAGGGTTACATTTCCAAGAGGGCACTGACATTCCATGATCCCAAAAAACACTTTTGCTTTTATCTAGTTAAAGATAACCAAACTCATGTTCCTGACTGTGCGTGTTAATGAAAGGAGGACAGGTGCCCATCCAGCCTATTCAAAAGACATTTGGTAAAACTCTAGCACAATACATACTGCTCTGTTGCTGCAATCACACTCCTGTGTTGTGATTTGGCAGGAACAGCTCTCAACAGCAATACCAACTTTAGCAGCACCATACCCCTTTTCCTCACTCTTTTTCATTTGCTCTTCAGTGTTTGTCATTCATGTTATGCCGCTGCATTTGCCTGTACAGTTCTGCATTCAGTCAAGTGAGAACTGACTCAGGTTGAAAACAGCCTATCAAAGGTTTAGATTTAACATGGGCATATTCGTAGTTTGGTCCAACCACCACAGCTCAACTGTGCACCAGTAAGAGGCAAATAGAAAGTAAATGGAAGCATTAGCAAGCTATTTCTGGGAAAGGTATGCCCAGTCTCCTCCCACTGCTTGCACCTTGCCCTCTATCTATCTTGCTGCCACCCGGCCCTGAATATTGATGTCCAAAGCCAAACAGGAAGACAAAGAGAAGACGTAGATGGTAAGCTCTGAGTTAAGCTGTCAGTTATACACATCACAAGCCCTCTTGCTTCCCACACAGAACTGGCAAAGACAGTCCAAAATAATGAACAGGGACACCTCTCTGCCACCCCTCGGAGCACTGCTGCCACACCAAATTCCCACCCCTACCAGTGTGGCTCTAGTCCTTCTATTCTGCAGAGCAGAAGGGGCAATAGAGAGTCCTTCATACATGTATGAAGAACTCTATCTCCAAATTTGCTCTCCATTTTACCTCTCAATCCTATTTTGTTAGTGAAGCAATGGACAAAGGTGGGGAGAGAGGGATGAAGAGGCCTCAGTTCAGAGTCACACGTATATACCAAAATGAAGACTGCAAGTGACAAACTGAAGGCTCAACTACATAATTAAGGAATGTTCTCCTTATAGCTCTAATCACTTAAGTATGAGCTCCATTTTTTCACATTACAAACAAATCCATCCTTGCTCTTAGTCAGAGATATAGCCATGTGACTTGAAGCCAAGATTGAAAGTAGTCCATCACCAAATGGTGCAAGAATCACCAAAACAGCAGTTTGCAGGTTTAACTTAGTTTTCATACTTTTGATTTGCAGAAAGCAATGAGAAAAGCAAGAGACAAACTAGGCTGCCTGAAGGAGAAAGAGAACAGAAAGAGAGAGAATAGAAAGCAAAGGGTTGACTAAAAGATGAATCAAGGAGGCATTTCTGAATCTATGGATTGAAAGACTTCAATGGATTGTCTGAATAACTAAGACAACACACAAGCCTTTGTACTCATGCAAGCAAAAACCATGAAGATCAGCAAATATAGGCAAAACTCAAGATGTAGTCTAGCATTTAGTTTGCATTTGAAATTAGATTGTCTGCAGACTTTTCTGCCCTAAGAAATTTGAGAAGCCTTACCTTAGGGAACTGGAGTGTTTTAAGTCTTATATTAATAAAGAACCTGAGGAGATGATTAAAGAGAAAAATGAGAGAGAAAAGGAAAAGGTCCCTCAAGGAATGAGGTTATTATGACATTCTTCAAAAAGTTCAATCTCTAAAACCACACAATGACAAAGACACGTAGCAGAGATGTTCCTTGACATTTAGGAAACACTGCTACTTTCTTCCTTTCTTAATTCTGCTTCATGAGCACAAGCAAATACAATTCTTTGTATGCCATTTCTCTGCGTAAGAAGGTAAACGTTTACACAGGCATAGATAAATTAAAAAGGAATCTATGCAATGGTGCTTTTTAGCCTTTGCTATTCTTTCTTGTTGCATTTTTGTAGGGAGTTAAACTTGGAGGAGACAGTGCAACTGTAAGAGAGAAGGCAGCTGTAAGCTCTTGGAGACTGAGCCGCATGAGTGTAAATCCTCTCTCACAGGCTCCAGTTTCACAGATGCTTTTGCAGCTGGAATGAGCCAGCAGTGGTAGTTATAGAAATCCTCCCACTACTGTCCTGCACAGCTTCCTAGTGTAACCTCAGGTTTGAAAGCAGTTCAGATGACTTGTCACTGCCCAGTGACAGAAAACATAGCACAAGTTTCCTGGGTCACTGTGACATGTGGTTTCCCACACAGAGACATTCACATCTTTTCAAGTGCCAGTACAGGGGAAATCACTTCTGGAAGAAACTCAGGCAGTAAAAAGGAAAATATGCAAAGATGCTTAGAAGTCAATGCAATAGCTCTGTCTGTTCTCCAGCTGTTGGCAGCTCAGGACACTTCCACCACATTAACATCAACTGTACTGGCAGACACCAAACAACCCAAGACAGGTTCATTGTAAGGGCCGCTTCACTAATGTGTCTTAATTCCAATCTGTCCCACCCCCTGAACTATCAGGGACAATCCTACTGATTTCCTTATCCTTTCTTTCCAAAGGCCCTCAGACAAGGAGTGGAGTCCTCATTATTCAGGGTAGAGCCTCACCACACGTGCCCTCCTTTATCAACATCGAGCCCAACTTCTGGTCATTTTTTCACTCCAGGTGCTTCAGGGCAGACCTACCCCAGGTGCTATGCACACCACAGAGACACAAGCCACCATTTCTCATTTTCTTACAAAAGGGAAATATTTGCAGTCGAACTAAGGGTAAGTCCAATGCAGACTAAGCTAGCCTGAACCTTCACTCATTAATTCAATGCTTCAAAGAGACAGGGAAATGTTACTAATGAGTGGGGTTTTTTTTGCACACAGTTAAGATGAAACACTGCCCTGCACTTCGCGCTTGTCTCAGCTTCAAATACCACCCATGTCCATCTACAACTAGATGGAATGGCTAAAGCACACCAAAGAGTCACCTACAGCTTTTCCTTTGCTGTAACATTATCCCCATGGTGAGAAAAGGGCAAGAATAGAACTGTTCATAACATCAGAGTATCCCATTTCATAGCTTTTGTCTTTTTACTATTGCAATTGCATAAACCAGAATAAGGCCCAGCCTGTGATCTAGAATACACACGTGAGTTTACCCAAGTCACATTTCAAATCAGAAACAGAGATCAAGGAACAGAGCTTCAGACTTTACTACAATGCCTGTATCTCGAGATGCAATTTTGTCTCCACTAGTTCCTCTTAAGTTTACTTATCTAATGAAAACAACAGTTAAAAATAACCCTACATACAACATATAGTGAAGTATAATGGAAGGCTAGTTTCTTCTACAACTGAGAGACCAAAGGCTATATCTAGTTTACGCTTTAGTAAAGCCTTCACACAGATTTTAGTACCACATAAGATTCTTACAGTGCGTATCAGTAAATTAACTTCATAAGATAACAATAAAATAACACCCCTTATTTTTACCATATTTTATCCTACCACAGAACTCACAAAACACAACAGACCTTGTATTCAGTAGTAACAACTAGAATTTTTTTCTTTCCCCCTTCCCCCTATTTATCCCCCCCCAGAAACAAGCACAGAGTTCAACAAGATCTAACACAACAGAAGCCAGACTGAAACTTCCATCTCCTACTACAAGAAACAGTTCAGTTACAAGCAACCCTGAATCCTCATATTTGCTCTATTAGAAGAGCATTGGAAATCCTGAATGCTTATGCAGGCTATGAGCAGTAACAGGAAAATACACATCTCTCACAGGAGAGCTTTTATAGGGGAAGAGGCAGCTCTGGCAAGCTCCAAAATTAAGTCACTTTGCTCAACCAAGGACCAATTTCACCAGACTCTTCACAAAGTGTTCACACATACAAATGATACTCCCCCCTGCTTCAAATTCATCCCTGGCACAAACAACAATGATGACACCGCTACCAAGATCAACCCCCCTGCGTGCTGCCTTACCTGTATTTCTTCCGCAGACCACCCTGCAAACACAACCCAGGACAGGAACGAGAGCACATTCTCAAACCAGCCCTCTCCCTGCAGTGAATACCTGGCCAGCAGCTTTGCTCTGGGCCTATCATGGCCACCACAGCTCTCATTAGCCCCAGGTGCTGCTGTGGACTTTGGCACAGCTGGGTCCCATCATGGCTCTGCCAACTCCACCCTGCTGCTTAAGAGCCTGCACCTGGGGCAGGAGCAAGGTTTCATCCCCTCCCAGTGCACCTCTTACAAACCTGTTTGGAGGCAAAAACCTCCCAGGCCCAAGTGCAGCAAGAGATGGGTTACTTCCACATGGAGAATGGCTACCTGTAGTAAAAAATGCTACAAGTACTGCAGCAATCCCCAGGCAGGGAAAATAGCTTTATACATATAAAGGTTAATGAATAATTACTAAGTCACATGCATGTAAAGCAAGGAATACAACTTTCCCTCAGTATACAGGGTGTTAGGGGTGGTGAGGAGATAGGCTGGAGAGCAAAATACATTCAGGTGTTGAAGTATGCAGGGCACTGAGTAAGAAAATGAAACACTGAGCAAAGAGGAAATGCAACCTCTTCTCTGTTTTCCCTCTGAAAGGTCCTCCTAACTCACCTCCCTGCTCCCGTAGTGATCTTTCTCCTATTAAAAGATCAGCCCTCTTTGCTCAGCCAACATCTGACTCCCTTGCCAATGCTTTAACATCTTCCCAAACTACCTCCTACACGAAGAATCAACTCTTGTTTCATAAGCACCATGTTCAATGTCTCTCAGCTCTGTGTAATGCACATTGAGCACTGCAGTGTGCTGACAGCTGTGGCTACAGCTATCGGTTTTGAACCTGTACTTGCAGTTAAAGCCCCCTCTCTGCCTTCCTCTGCTTTTCTATCTGCTCACTCTTCTTTCTAGATTAGGAATGAGCTTTAGGGCAAGAACTACCATGTTACCTAAAAACGTAGATCCTCCATATGGTGAGGTACCTGGAAATATGGCTATAAGCAGAGAATAAAGGGTACTGTTTCAAGAGGGCTGTGGTACTTTATTAGTCATCAATACTAGCTGGACTCAGCAGCAGTTTTTCATGCGGGGTAAATGAGCCAAATTCAGCAGAGATGTAAAGATTCTTCAGTTGCAGGTAAATCATCAATGGTTATTACAGTATTATAGTTTTCACTGCCATGGTACGGTGTGTGTGCGAAGCACTTGAGATACTTGCAAGGTGGATAACACTGTGGACATTCCATGGACAGAATGGAAGCATCTGGAGCTGACCTAAGTAAAGACTGCTCGGTTTTGATTCACAGCAACAGCAGTTCCTTTGCTGTCTTTGCACAGTTAGGACACTACTTCAGAAACAGAAAGATGGGATATCTGAACAAACTCACTTCACTGTCAGACACTGAAATGCGCTAATACAGACTGTTGAGTAGAAACTCTGAATCACCTCAAAGCAGCCAAACTGATGCTCACTTTGCCACTCCTAATTATCATTGCATAACACACAAAAGAAAGAGATGACAATACATGTTTTTGAAAACATATCACCATAGCAGATGTCAGCCCTTCTTTTCCATTGCATTTATGCCTATTGTACACCCAACAATGAAATCATCTGTCACTTCAGCTATCCTCAGGAAAGAGAGTTGTATATATTCATGCTGACATGTCAAGCAACAAGTTAATCTGATGAATATCAGCAATATTTAAATTTACAATACAAGGAAAAATCGGTGCACTTCTAGATCCTTGTAAAAAAGTTCCTTCTTTTTATAGCTTTCAGGTTTCAATTGGCCAGAGAAAAGCACAGAAAGGGGAAAAAAAGTAAAAAGAAACATGACCAGCATGACCTTCTCCTTCCATGGAGAAGGGAGAAGACACATGATTAAATCCTGGCTAGATGCCTCCACGTACTTCAGTCCAAACGGCATTGTTAAGGGCCTCACTCAACCAACCAGTCTCTAGCAAGCGCACCACTCCTTTACTCTTCCCAGTGCAGGAGTACCACGAACACACTGAATCCGGGCTCTGCCCAGCTCTGCCGGTGACTGCACCTGCGAGTCAAGCGTGTACTCCCTCCTACCCTGCCCAGGCTCCCTTTGCCTCACAGCAGGAGAGAACGGTTCATGCGCTCCAGGGGGGCAAGGCAGGGCAGGCGGAAAAACAAGATGCTCAAACCACATAGAGGTCAGAGGAAACAGCTGCTGGGCTCACACCAGCAGCACAAACTGGCAGAGGGAAGAGCTTGTAAAACCCATCAGGAAAACAGCCACCACTCAGCTAAAAACAATAGGAGACCGAGTGCCAGGGCTCTTCTCATCCCCTCCCAAGCTGGGGTAAGAAAGAGGTTAGCATGTTCCTCGTCTCACACTGTCAAGAGGAAAGGAGAGGTAGCAGAATGCTGACCTTATTCCCGAAGTTGTGGCAAAAGGGGATGAAATGGTTCCTCCTCTGGCAAGCTCAATTGCTTCTCTCAGGGCACTGGAGTATTTACAGCACACGTGTATTAGGACCTGAAGCAATTGTATTTGAGACTTTCTGGTCTTAAAGTCATAAGTTTGAGGAACTGCCCTAGCAGGAGACTTAATCTGGTCTTTACTTGCACTGTATACAGTACCATCAGAGAACAAAATCCCTACAATGTGTTTTTTCATTGGTAGTTGCAGTATCAATGTGGATTTCTTAATATAGGGGTAAGTTCGCAAGGCCAATTCATCTCTTTCTCTGTGACTCTCAAAACCCATTTCTCATCTTCACAGAACAGCAGAGGACTGATCAGTAGTCACAGCAGCTACTGACAAACCCACAAGTATTTGGAGTAATTTCCCTCCCCCTGTTTGCATAGATCTACTTTGAAAAAGATTTCAAAGAGTCGATCAGTGTTTAGTCATTGGGCATCTGTGACAGAAGATGACTAAGTGAATCAGTAGTTCCTTTCACTTATAATCACTCATTGTGAGTACTGAGTAGCAGTTGCACAAAAGTGTATAGCTACTTTTATTGTAGATGGAAACGAGCTTTCAAAGCAAACTGAAGGGCAAATGTTGCCTGCTCAGAACAACCATCAGCCTTCTGATCAAGTCTCTCTTTGATATCCAAAGTGGTGCGTTCCAAGAGCACATGCTATTAACTGCAGTGCCATGAAAACTGGCTGGCTCACATGCAGGATTGTAATTTCGGTAAATATGTTTCCTTCAACATACTTTTAGCAGTGAGGAGGAAAAGGGGTTGTGGGGAAGAAAAGGGGTGTGAGGTAGCAAAACAAGGCAGAATGCCAGCATTTTCTTTCTGTCAGTGTCCTTACCTATTAAACAATTTTGCCAAATCAAAGACATGAATTACCTCACTGTTCCCTGGAGCGTGATGCAACTCTCTTCCCTCACTGAGCCTGCAGTCAGCTGGTATCATTTTGCAGCTCGGAGAGCTGTGATTTACAGTCTGGGGGATACGAACTCAACAGTCGGATCACCAGTCTAGGAGCTTTCAAAGCACATCACTGGGTGTCTGTTCTTTCAGGATGCAGTTTGGCAGATGCCAAATGAAATCCACCCAGCTTTCCACCTCCATTATATGTTGGCTGGTGGGTATCTACTCCTCTGTGGTTCTATATAGTTGGTAGTAACATCATTGTTCTGTGCCCCTGTAATGAAACAATTTCTTCTCTGCTCCCACTGTGAATGACACTGAATGAATTGTATTATCTTAGCCAAAGTCACAGCAGGCACTGGGTCAATGGGTAAAACTGCCCAACATAGCAAGAAATCTCACCCAACAGCTCAATCTCCAGCTGTTGACATGAACGGGAGGAAAAAAAAATATAAAGGAAGATGGGGGAAGAGACAAAATTGGGCTGAAGGAAAAAGAAATTAACATCAGTAGGAAAATAGCCAGAAATGGACTAAACCCAAAGCAAGGCACACAGAAAAGAGTCCAAGAGAGTGCTTCATAATAGGTAACTTTTGAATTTCCACATTGCTGAGGAGATTGGGTTGCAAATAGCTTAGTATTTTTGCAAGGCTTCTTAAAATACTGAATTTCACATCTTGCATGCCTCCGCGCCAGTGAATTTGAGCACTCTGTTACCTCCTGAGACCTGATGATGCCGCACACCTCACAGACCAGGCTATCAGTTCTCTTACTCTAAACAACTGGATTTAACTTCACATCATCATATACCGGCCAAGGCAGTAGATGGGCTGTGAGCTGATGGCTTGGAAAGGGCTGGCAAATCCCCATCCCAGCCCATGGAAATCACAGGAACAAAGGTAAGTTTTGGCAAATCGACTGATAGTTCATCAGCTCTCTTGGAGGAATACTGAGCATGCTCAGTTCTTTGAATATTGCTGCAGAGGTACAAACTGCTCATCTATGATGTCTGCCTGGAATCCCTGGGGTCCACATCTTGGAAAGTAAATCCAAGAATGTCTGTTTGTAAAAAACCCCAAAACCAACTGCAAACCCCCTTTACTAAAATGTTGTAGTTCTGTCAGCCCCATAATTTATTACTTTCCACATCCAACAGTAAGAGAGTGGGTGTTAATCTGTACCATGTCTGCAAGTCCATAGGACCTCTTCAGGAGACTGGTAAGTGCAGCAGGAATGTTTGCCTGTGATCACACTTTGCCTAGCATAACTCTCGACTCTGGTCCAAGCATGACGGCTACAGGGAGTGTGCCTATAGGCCATTCCCAGTTGGGTGAAGCTCATGTCTGAGTGGGAAGAGTGGTTGCTGTTCAGCCCTGGAGGTGATGTAGGCCGCTTGCTGGAGGACAAGATATTCTAGACTGAAGCCACTGGCAATTCTTCCATTGCTTTTGTTGGGTGGGTCATTTAAGCTTTTGGTTTTTGTCTTAATTCCCTATTGAATTTCCACTGAAAACTGCAGGCCTCCTTGATAGCACTTTTTAAAAAAATCCACCTTTTAAGAACTTAATTTTATATCTCATTTGAATCACTACCTTTGAACCACTGCTTTTCCAGTGACTGCATCCTCTGATTCATCATGCCAGCACTAGACCAGCACCGATTACAAGACAGGGCAATAAACCTACTGATTCATCATCCATTAGTTATTTCTCACCTTTGCAATAGTGTACCCAGAGCCTGCTCAGTTAAGAAGTGGTAAGGTGACCTGAGAAGAGCTGCTCATCCCCATCAAGGACAGTCCTTCCTCCTTCTCCCACCTTGCCAGTTCAACAACCACACAGCTTGCCTTCAGTTGTCCAGTATGTCCTTTTATGAACTAATTCAGCTTTCTAACATGGCAGAGAACTGACTCATGAAAAAAATCAGGGTGTTTCCTATCAGGTTAGTAAGCTGTGTTGTCTCAGTAGAGGTCAGGAAATTGCCAGAGCCAGCACAAAGCCAGCAGTGTGAACACGAAACTCCAACAGGCAGGAAGGGGAACTGCTCTCTGTGCAGTGGCGTGTACTAAAGAGACTCTATACACTGTAAATAAGAGAGTGGGTGCTGACCTACACCATTTCCCATAAATGCGTTTCAGGGAACTGATAAGCAGAGAGGAGGATTGGAGTACAGCACCTAGCACGCTTGAATCCTGGCTCACAGTGCCCAAAAAGTTGGGATCACATGGCTGAGAGATGGGCAGGGATCACCGCTTTGAGCCACCATGGGCTGATAGGCTGGCTTAGCTATCGCAGTACACTACAACTACCAACACCTTTTGGGCTGAAAAAAAGAAACCCACTAAAATGTCAGCTTAGTCTACCAGTAACATTATGCAAGTTTTCTATTCTGAAAAATTCAGCATTCAGAGTCGGAGTCTGAATGCTGCTAAATGAAAATATTCCCTGAATACAGAAAATACTTGCTTTAGTATAACTTCCTGTTTTCTACATTGCAGTTAATGAGTTACTAAATAGATCTCATATTTGTTTTGTTGCACTGTTATGCTTTATTGCTTTTGATGTATGAAAAATTTTTCTTGCGTTGTTACACAAACAGGAAGGACAACACTGAAATGACCCCGTGTGTCCATTTGGTGCAGCATCACGATGCCAGTGGGCTAATCACCGTAGGCTGGCATTGTAAGTCTTTCCATGATGATGCCCCTACCTTTTGTTGATGTTTCCATCATGAAGAAACATACGTATTTTCCTTGTGTGAGGATATATTCAACACCAGTAACAGAAGTCAATTCTGTTTTGTATTAGAACAATCCACCTCTGCTGCCCTGGGGGAAAGCCCTAGCACACGATCTGCCCTATGTTATTAACACATAGGCTGCAAAGCTTGGATTTCCTGCAGTATTTCAAAAACACTGTGCTATTGGATTTAAAATCATGTCCTTGAAAGAGCTGAATGCAAGAACCTTATGAACATACTTTTGGGAAGGAGATGGTGGGTGAGTGGTAATCCCGATGGAGGAGACCGTGCGGTGTATTTTCCACAGACACGACAACCTTTGTGTTTTTATTTCAATTTGCCTCCAGTATATGTCAAATTGTGTATATACGGCCTGGATTAGCTTTAAAGCAGATCGATCTTTACTCCTAGCAGTGTTGAGTTCTCAGCTGATTGTAAACTCTTCTCCCTCAGGTGCCACATAATATTTGTACACGAAGCTGCACTGCTGAGGTGACACTAGCTGTTTTAAACATAGCTTGGGCATGATACCTTTGAAGCAGACATCCACTCTGAATTCTTTTTGCTTTCTCCTGCACTTAGCTTCTATCCAAGATTCATGTTTCCTCCCTTGATCACCTGTCAGCAATCTTCTCACTGTTCTCTTTGATCACTGGAAAGCTCTCCCATCCCAAGGGGATTTTTCATTTTGGACTGCTACTGTGTTTTCTGTCTTTCCCATTCTCACCTACGTGCTCCACAGTCCTCCTGCTGCCATTCAAATAATCATCCTGTCCTACCACTTGGTACTTTGAATGATGATGTCCAATGGCATCCTGTTTCATGCCAGAGCAAGCTTCAGTCGTGTCCGCTCACCCCTGGCACTGGACAGCCGCCATCTGCAAATGCCTGATAGCGTGTTAACGAGGTGCTCGCACGCCAGCCATGTCTGGTTTACATACTTCCACCAGGAGCTCCTCAAGGATGGGTGTTTTCCCAGCTGTTAGGCAGGAGGTGGCCCCAGCGGTTTCCCCACAATCAGCAGCGCATCTCAAGGTCTTGCATTCTTCCACTTCCAGATTCTTTCACTGAGGAAAGCGTGTTTATTGCTAAGTACAATTTTGCCTTAGTAATGCATGGTTTGCAGCAGAATTCCTGGAATCTGCTGTTTACAAGCAGGGTCAGAGGTTACAGAAATACTTTCAATTTGCATATGAGTGATATACCGGGAGGATTTTTGCTCATGCATAGTGTTTAAGCTATATGACAACTGCATTTTTATTGGTGTTGATAACCTCCCTGGCTCTGAAATCAACTTGCTCAGCCATGTGGGTCATTCAAATTATTGCTAGACAGCTCAGAAAATGAAAATTAATACCCTCCATTCCTATTCATCACCCAGACTCTTCTCCCAACCCAGGAAGGAATATTAACAAGAATAAAAACACCAGTAAAGCTCTCATATTTGAAGTCTTGCAGCTGGAGATCCTCTCTCTATGTGACAACCAAATACATGATGGCAGCATTATTATCTACTGCAAAAAGCTCCTGCAGTGTGTTACTCTTATCCCTGTGCAAGCAAATGAGAAAAGGATAATGAGACTGAGATGAGTGTCTTGACAGTTCACCACTTAGTATGGGCCACTCAGAAGGCTAAGGGCTGACAGTACACAGGCTTTCAGGAGGGATATATTGGGAGGATGTTGTATGTATGTATGTTTTCCTTCTGGAGGAAGGAGATTTCTCTGATGATATTAAAGACTGATGGTTTAATGCTGCTTTTGTAACCTTTCAACCTGTTAGAATAATGATGTTCTGCATAGTTTTCCATTTCTTCTCCCACTGGAGTCAGTATGTACCCCGCTGCTGTCTGACCAATCCAGCACTGGTGATGTGCAGCGGAAGGTAGGGTCGTAGCAATCTTGTATCTATAGTGCAATATGACTCTGCAATTAACAATATGAGGGACTCACTATAACATGGACTTTGGATCAGCAGTTTATGGCGTCTATTTGGTAGACTGAGCATACTGATGATTCTAGCAGGCTGTTTCTATGACCAGAGATGCTTTAAATGGGAATACACATCAGACTGTATTTCATAGCCCCCAAAAAATGTTTCATGGTGACAGCTGAGCAAAAAGTTGGCAATATATCTGGAACTTGGAAGTGGAAAAAACTCCTCTGTTCTAGAATACCATTTTTCCAGTGAGGTTCCTGTACTCTGGAAGGACTGATCTTGGGGTATCCAGAGCCTCAGAGGGCAGCAGGTACGAGGTGGTGTTGGAGGGATTTCACAGAACCCTGTACTTCGGTAGAGCAGCATTGTAAACCATGACCAGGCCTCATAACAGCAGAATTCAGTACCTAGGAAGTTCAACTCCTGTCCTTTACACAGGAATAATAAAAGTGCAGCTGCAATGCACTAGCATCTAAGGGGGTAGCATATAATTTAATTAAAGAAAAAATGTCTCCACATTATTCCAACAAGTTTAAAGGTCTTACGTTTGCTTCTAAACAGGACAGTGATCCCCACCCTAACATAAACATTTACCTTAGTGAGATTTGCATAATCTCTTTGACCCTCAATCTGCTCACCTTAATCAACCACATCACTATTTAGAAAAATGTAGCTCCATAAGCCTGATACCTTTGCCTATTTCTTACTGCTCATTAACTAAAAATCAACATAAACTGTTCTTTTCTGGTGTACCAAAGACTCAGAGTAAATACCCTTTCTAGAACACAGGTGCTCAAACTTTGCCTGGATGTGACCATGTTTTAATAAAAAGCTTATCCCGCTGTAAAACCAACCCCTCTCCCCCTTATGCACCCACTGTATCTCACTGCACACAAATTTTGACTGTCTTTTGCCTTAGCACCTGAAAAGAGGCATGAAAACATGAAGAGAAGGGGACTCCAAGGAGCCAGGAAGCCTCTTCACAGGAGACCACCAGCAGGTATTTAGTGAAGCACAGGTTTGAAACACACCTTGTGCTTAGAAACACTTGTCAGTGAGAGCACTGACTCGCTTCACCTTTACTTCTTGCTTCATGTGCTTTTCCTAGCACTTCTGCTGACTTTATACTAGTGCAATAAGAAGCCAATCATAATCGTAGCACCTAGTTTCAGTTTGCTGATTTGTAAAACAGCCACAATAGTACCTCTACCATTGCACAATAGTGCCTCTACATTGCACAAGTCTCGAGCTCCATGCCATTCATGTCAATCAAATCAGGAGGCTGCTTAGTGAACTGTACTAATCTTTTTCTACGTGAAAGCAGAAATAACAAGTGCATTTCTGACATTTAGACACACTTCTTCATGATGATATTTCAGTCTCCTGCCCTTCTGTAACTGTCGCCATCTGGCAGACATATCTGAGCAGGGATGTATTTACTGTCACTAGAGGAATGCCTGGCCTATTCCTAAAAGGTTGTCAAGGGTAAATACATAAGGTGAGCAAGCTGAGCTAACAGCTTTTGTATGCCAAAAGCAGGACTCCTGTTCTTTACCTTCCTCCTTGTGGCACCAGTCCTGGATGCATGGCACCTTTGGGTAACATTATGTCTTTGTAGGTCTAGAGAAACGAGAATGTACACTGGCATCAGCCTGGCACTGACTCTTGCTGTTACTAGCAGCTATAGTCTTACCTTCATGCTACCTCCTATAGTACCTAAGACACTACATTAAATGCAGTATTGGATGGTGATGAGACATGAACTCAATGCTTAATTCAGCTCTCAATTCAGTGCTCAAATCAGCAATAGACTTAAGGTCAATGACTTTCTTCCTAACTGATTTTATTCCAAGGATTAAACATCTGTGTACAAATGTGCAAGTTCTTTAATGCTTTTCCAAATTTTGGACAGTCTTGCATAATCATTTCACAATATTTATAGTGGCAGCTTGTGCTCTACCTCAGGCTCTTATCTCCTGCCTCTACAGCAATGATGAGGTAAAAGGAAAGATGGAGTGGAAACTATTTTGGCACATAAATATATTTTCCCAGTGTGCTAAGAAAACCTTTATCTTTCTCCTCTTCACTGTAGCTAATGTGTCAAAAAAAGGGGTATTCAAGAGCACAGTAAGAGCCTGTGTTGATAGGAGTGTAACACAGCATGTCCTTTATCTTGATTTTGGAATAATATTTGCTGCATGCAATGTTCTAATAATCAAGCTATGGAAAAACAGGTTAAACATAGCTATATATAAGAGTTATGAAAGCAGTAGGAAAACCATACTGAGAAGGTAATCATCAAAGGCTTACTGCTACAATGGAAGCCTGCACTGAGGAAGCATTTTGCACCGCTTTAATTCCTGTTTAATGTATTTTCTTTATGTCCTGGACAGAACCTATCTTCCTTATGACTGGAGAATCTGAAAGAAAGCATGCACATTAGATTTACAACTGCCACTACTCTGGGAATCTGTGAAATAACTGAGAACAAACTTGGATTAAGAAAAACATGTGAAAACGTAACAAAACAGAACACAGTAGTCATTGTAATAATCTATGCTACATCCACGTACGGAATATTACACGTAATTCTACTCCCCATCTTCAGAAGGGATACAGCAGAACTAGAAAAGATTCATGGAAAGCTGACAGTGACCAAAAATATGGGATGTGTCTTTATGAAGCCCTTTTACCGACAGGGTAAGACTTTTCAATCTGAAAAAGAACTGGCTGAGGAAGTGACCTATAAAATGCTGAGTGGCATAAAAAAGGTGAATAGCAAATGTTTGTTTATGCTCTTTCAAAGAAAGACCCAAGCAATATAAAATGGAATTATGGCTGGGTCAAAATAAACAAAAGGAAATAATTTGTAACCTAATGATTAGTTGAGCTGTGTAGCTCTTTCCCACAAAAAGCGGACATTGTTTAAAACCTGACTGATCAAAAGAAAGTTAATTCAGAGATATTAAATATAACAAAGACCATCTACTTCAGAACATCATGGAGTTAAATTGCTGCAGGCAGAATACCACCTTTTGCTTTCTTGTCAGACTTTTTCACAAGTATTTTCTACCTCTTATGCTTTTATACTGCTATAGCTACAATCAAAGCTGACTTCTTGATTTCTAATTAGTGCACATTACTGCTTAAGCTACTGACCATTGCCAAGAGCAGGATACCTGACCTGAGCGATGTTTGGTTGCTGTGCTGAATGATGTTTGAGAGCGATGTTTGAGCATTTGGATAATTATTCTGACTATGTTCAGTTTGTTTAGGTGCTTATCAGATCGATTTACTCATGTACCCAACCAGACTATTAAGAGGCTAACAACATTTTGAACTGTAAAGTGATCTAACAACCCCTGTTTGGAAGTCCACAGAAGTAGACAGTTACACGCTGAGACTCCTCCTCTCAACCTTTAGTACCACATATACAGTATGGGCAGTCAATCACTGCGACTCATTCCTCTCCAAAAGACTGCTGTATTTCCAAATTCTGCAGTCCATCAGCAAGGATAAAACTCTTCTTAATAGACATCAGTTACAGCATTATGAGAAAACATAATATGGATTGATGTATTTGGAGACCAATGACACTTATTGTTTGTAAGGTGACGGTTAAGTTTTCATATGCTTTTAAGGTTGCAAAACATACCCAGAAAATCAGGATGTTACATAGTTGTTTAACTGGTAAAATCTGTGTGACAAAGCTTATGCTAACGCTGTCAAGACACAAGATTTGGAATATGCTCATAGGCACCAAACACATTCAGTGACTTCAAGAAGATCCAGCATGAAGAAAAAAGAATGGAGGCTTATGCAAAAGTTGTAATTTTAACAGAAAACACTCATTTTATTTTTCATTTTTTTTAAAGCTGGTTAGTGTACCTGACTGGAATTATTGTTAATTGGAATTAGTGCCAGAGTATCCTGACAGCTGATCTACCTGAAACAGAAGCTAAGAATTTTAACCCATGAAAATGGGAAGTATTTAAAGTGCAAATTGAAACTCAATTAAAACTGAAATATTTCAGACAATGCCACATTGACAGATTAAGGTAAATGAATCACTTAATAAGCTCTATGACCCTAAGTAACTAAACATATGCACACTATTAATCCCTCTAATCAATGCAATTAAAGAATAAAGCAGTCTAAAGTGTTTGTACACAAAGTGCTCCACTGAAGTGAGTTTTAACAATGCAGCTAAGCGGAATGCTGAGATCAGTCAGAACTCGGTGACCATTATGTAGTTGGTAAGCAGATATATTTGTAAAGTCACCTGCTTGGTGCTTTTGAGGTAAATGTTGTATTAACCAAAATAAGTAGTGTTCACAAGCTGTTACCTGTGTTTCTCTCGAAGTGTTTAGTGCTTCACAGATGAGGTTCCTGTTAGCAAATCCTTCCTTTGCAAAATGTCCACTCCTAAAAGACAAGCTCATGGTATTTTGTATAACATGTAACAGGAAAAATATTCATCCTTCATCTTTCTTTCTTCCTCATTACGAAATACTCAGGAAAACTTTGGGGAAAAAAATAAGATTTAACATCATTGTATTTATTAGGTTCCGAAACAATACACATTCACATCCTTTTGAATACAGTACATTTGGCACAGTAATAATGTTTACGATGAAATAACACTAATGAATGGCAAGAGGTCCAAATTACATCCATAAGAAAAAAATTCTGTACAAATAAATCCTCACAATAAAAAAAAACACCCTCCCCCCCCCCCCCAACTGAATGCATTTTATATTTAGCCAGAACTATTCTGCACATAATTTAAAAAGAGGTAATTTGTAAGCCTTTTTTGGAGAGAATTACTTTTCACCCTACGGAGAAAAATGTGTTTCAATGTTTTAGTAAAGTCTATTTGGGAGGAAAAACAAGAAACAATGGATTCTTTATAATTATTATTATTAACAATCTTTTTGGCATTTTGCACTCATTTTACAAAGAAGGAACAGGAAAGATTTTACAGAACAGGCAGAGATGTAACAGAATGTCCATTTTTAAGAATCATCTTTAAAAAAATGTTCAAGGTAACAGACAAACCTTCCGATGTAAACCCAATGCAGAGGATCTAACTATTTATATTGAAGAAATACCTGCCCAGGCAAAAGTTTTGATCTCCTTCACTTTTCTCTTTGCATCCTACTGAACACCGCAGGTGCTGAGGCCTCTTAAATACAAACGTTTGCTAATTATCTTCATGTTAGAAATGGGAATGCAGACTACACAGCTTGCTTACAAAAGCTTTATGGGACGCTTTTATTCCTTCAAAATAAATGCTCAGAGTTTTATGTAAAGGCCTCTTGTTTTTTAAACATAGTGCACTATCTGATAACTGGTCTTCCTAGCCAGTCTACTCACCTATGGAAAAGAATGCTTTAGCATTGTGATCAGTTCTTGCCTGGATGTCAAAAGCTAACCGTGATGGGAAATAAACAGAGCCAGTGGTGAGACACAAATTGATGGGCAGTTCTGCAATATATTTCTAAAAGAGAAAGAAATTGAAACATTGAGATGATGCAATCATTAAGATGTTTCTGTGCTGGTACACAGCTCCAGAAGCCATAGTCTTTTCCCAGTACAAAAGATTACTTGAAGATAAATTAAATTAAACTAAAGGCTTGATCCATTATTACACCTGTAGGCCAGACAACACAGTAATTGATATATCATAATATTTAATATTTTGAAATCATCATAAGAATATATATAATAATTACACCTGAGTTTTAAAAACAAAACAAAATGGAGCTGAATGTTGTCATCAGTAACAGGCTATGAGCAGCCAGACGCAAAACTGACACAAACTAAGTCATCTGCTTGAGACCAAAATTATCTCTTAAAACCAATGATTCGCACTTCGTCCACCAAGATTTGTAACATTCCTTTCTCTTTCCGATCTCTATCATGTCATAATAGAGTTGAAGAGAACTATACAAGAGATTTAGTATAGCTTAATATATGTCTACATCTTTTATAACAAAAACCTCATCTCTCTGACAGTAACTTGAACCAATACACATACAAGAGTATTGCACATGGACATTATTATAATTATTCTTTCATAGACTAACATTTTAATAGTATGCCTGAACATGCAGCAGTTGATACCTCTATATTCAATGAATTCCACAGGCCTTGCAGCAAACACTATATACAAAATCTCACCTGTACAAAAGGCAAAAAAGCTTCTTTAGTGCCACTTTGCCAATCACAAGTATATATATTTTTGTGCAGCTGGAAATCCATGTGCAACAATTAAAATGGATTCCAATGACCGCTCACTCAGTCCAGTAAAATATATAATAAAATGACCTCAGCGATACATGTACACAAAAAAAAAAGGAACAAACCAAACCACAGGGTACTCCTGGAAATATAAGTACATAACACTGTTAGCGTATCTACAGGAGGTAACTTCACATCAGTAATATTGTCCACATGAGTTACCATTTCAATTCATACACAAAAAAATTCAATGTACAACTTTCAATAATGTCAGTTTGTGAATGTTTGATCTTCCGTTTTCTAACACACTTCCACATAATGCACGTGTAGCCTTATTTTGTGTCTTCTAAAAGCAGATTTCTGTTTAGATTTTAAACATAAGAAAACAACAAACACAGTAGTATTATGGTTTTGTAAAAGTGTGCAAAAGTAACACACTGCTGAGAAAATAAATATAAATAAGAAAGTATCAGCTTAGCTACAATGGAAAAGGCAAATTTATAATGTTTATAATTAACTTTTATTCAAAATTAACTGTAAACATTTGCAAGCTTGCCATCATGTCAATGGTTCATTTAAATGGATATTAAATTTGGTAACATGGATAGTACACCCAATTGCCTGAAAAACTGTAAAATGCCTATATATAGCTGTGTTAAAGCACTATAGGCTTTTTATTCTTTAGCCCTTTAATAACTATCCATATAATATCTGTTTCTGGCTTTAAGTAAAGTTTCAGTTATCTTTGTGACTCTTCTTATTCCTAAGAGTTTTCCGTAAATTGTATGAGGAATTTCATCAAAAGCCATGATTGTGCTTCTTTTTCTGAACAGCTTTAAGTTTGCACCTCGACACAACAAACTCATAGTTGAGGATTACATCTCCAAGAAGGCAGACTTCTTTGCTTACCAAAAGGTAACATATTACTTATTTGTTCCACCTCTGAATACAGATCTCACCATAACCACCAGTGCAGAAGAAACAGTTCTCACCTTTTTAGCTTAAATACGTATGTGATTATAGAACGTGATCTGCTAAATCACTTTTAATAGCATGGCTTCATTTTCCATGGAAAGGATGCAATTTTATCCTCTGGGGAGATCTTAGGAATAAAAGAAAAGTTGCAAATATACGGCAGTGTGTTACATCTACAATTTCTGATACAAAATTATTTTGCATTGCTTTGTGAGACAGAAATTAAGAGTGCCTTCAGGTCAGAAGCTTAAAGGAAAAAAACCAATAAATATATAGTTTAATTGGGGATATGGGCTCAGGGTAAGAGAAGTAGTTCTTGATCTACTGAGTCTCAGTAATTTGACGATCTCTTCAGAATCACTTCTTGCAGCATCATCCATCCGTCAGCCTAACGTTGTCTATGGCAGTAGCTCCTCTCCAAAATAAGAGAACCCTTTAAATTCTTCTTGATTGATTTGTTTTATAATTGTCTCATCCACTAGCGTTAATACTGGTTCTTCTCGTGTAAAGTCTTGATCAAAGTTATTTACATCCCTTTTGGTTTTCTGAGAAGAAAAATACAAATAAGGTGAATGGTAAAACAGCACAGTAAAATAAGAGGCACTCTCCCTCCTCTCCATCCCCCCAGGAAGGCTGAATTTTCTGGAATGATTGAAATAAAAGAGGAGCTACTTCACACAAAGAATAACAGACATATGAGAGAAGCTACAGGAGCAAGTACTATAAATGAGTTCAGGAGAGGCCACAGAAGCAGTACTATAAATGAGTTCCCAGAGACTTGTGGGTCCCTGACAGGCGGAGGAATAGCAGTATGATGATAAAGCAGGAAGCTGAGATTAGGACTAGTTTAAAAAAGGCTTTGGCATAGTCGGTGGTACGGCTGTTTCCTTTTAGATTTGAACATAATGATATTTCAGAGGCACAGAGTGAACTGATTCAATTGATATCCCCACAATATAGCCTACTGCCGCAACTCAAGTTAACTATTTCTTTATATCTGGCTACACCCAGCTTTAAAATCAGATTCAGACCTCACAACAGCTCTGTCCAAAATCTTTGAGCTCCACAGTGACAACTCAGATTTCCTAATGTAGATGGATGTCATTTGTAGCACCATGGCAAAGTGTGAAAGTCTGGCTCCAAAGAAATCCACCTCAGAACTCTTCTTTATTTCAATGGCATCAAGATTTCCCCATTCAGGTCTAAAGCGCCTTCGCTCTTTCAGCAAAGTTGGGGCAATAAAGTGGAACTGTATATGTTCTAGTTGGGATAAGATGTATTATCTAGAGACAGCCTTGGGGAGGCCGACTCATCCTCAGGGTACCCACAACAAACTATCTGTGACTACCTGCATGTAGAAAACCTCAAAGCTACAGGGGAAAACACTCCCCATGCTCACTCCCTTGATTCTGGCATTGTTCATGCTTTTCCATGTCAGCAGCTGTGTTTCAGACATGTACAGGTTCAGGGAACTGGAGCAAGTGTTTTCGTTTACACTGCCTCTTTTCATCTTCGTTTCATGAAATCTAATAGTTGCCTGAGTGACACTTAATGGAAGCACACTGACACACTGTAAACTAGCTTTGTGTCCATCCTGCACATCTGAGGTTAACATGGTACCAGAAATAGAATAGAATATCTATTTGGCTTGCAAAGGAAAATGATAAAACTATAGATTGATGCATTATAAATTACATGAATGTTTTCCAAATAGGATATATGTCCTTTCTGTTTAGGTAAATAGTACTTATATATATATATATATATGTATATATTTTCTTCATCAGCTCTATGTTTATATTGTTACATTTTAATTACTTTCGTACATAAAGACTGGACATGAAGTGCATGTGACCCATATACTCTGAACTGCATGAAGTATGAGCATCATAGATTTGGCTTTTATGCTTTTTCCCAGTCATTTGGGCAAAGAGTGCAAAATCAGAATGATTTCCCATATGAATTTTTAGATGTATTACATTGCAGCTATGTCTACATTCCTCTTGTTCCCCATGTCCTACTGCAGTATTTTCACACACTCATACAATGAATTTGCTGCAGGAATAGCCTCTAAAGCAGAAAGAGGTAAGTGAATATTTGTAGAAAGCAGAATTCAAATTCGGAACTATAATTGTGTGCAAGAGAAATGTGACTACACTCACACTTTAGCCATTACCTATCCAGGGCAAATAAGCCCTGGACTAGCTGAGAGGAAATACAATATGCATTAATTTTCAGGTTTTCATATTTTTTCATTTGTGAAAAGTGTTATTTCCTTGCTGGAGCTAAAGGAGTAAGATGATAAATTCCTTTAAGACTAGCAGGGGCAATTAATTCCCAATATCTACTTTTTCCATAAAACCACCACTAAGATTTGTGAAGGTTTTAGGTGAAAAAGTGCTGGTGAGTACATCTGACAAACTGTCCCAGCATCAGTGTACCTAAATCCTATTGATTAAAAATCCTTGTACTTCCAATAGAACCTGGAATCTCAAGCACTTCTGAAACAACAACTAAAGGTATTTGCTTAGATATAGAAGCCTATCATGTCTTACAATATGCCTTCAAGACCAAAGAAAGACATAGAAGTTTCTACTTTCTCAAATTTATAAACAATTCCAGTGTCTTTTTGACAGCATACAGGTAAATCGCTCGATTTATTAACAGGACAAGTATGGAGCAATCTAAGATTGCAAGGATACGCTTTGATGAAGTGAGATTAAATAAATCACAGGGAACAAAAGTAAGCAGATTAAGCCATACAAGACAAAAGGTAGAGTTCATAACAAGCACTTCTTTTCAACAGAAAGCTTTATTTGAGAAATCCTCCTTAGCAACTTAGGCACTTTCTTCCTGAAGCTATGATTATTTTGCAAGGCCCCAACTGCTAAGATGGAACAGGTCTGGCCGCATTTCTGCTCCTATTGCTATTTTAATGCACTTGCACAGTGAATACTCTATAGGCCAAGAGCATGAATCAATATATAGTTGCAGCATGAGGGCTCAGGATGAAGGTATGAAGGGCTGTGGCCGTCTCCTAGCAGAGAAGCTGGGAAAAGAAAGAAGTTCTGCAAGGTAAGGGGAATATATGAAGGAAACAGAGTGCAGCTATTATCCAATTTTGTAACATCAAAAAAATCATGGAGAAAAAAAGAAAAACATTTAGACTGCCTGGCAAATGCACCATTAAAATGCAGTAATTAAAAGGGTGGAATTCTGTTTGTTTAGTCTGCAGCTCCTAAGATTTTGGAACGCTTTATTTTCACCTTTCAAACTTTTTTCTAAGTAAGACTTTTCAATTTCAGATGACTTAAGAAACTAGGGCTATCAGGAAAAAAAGAACTGTCAAACCCACAGCTGTAAACTGAATCACACTGAAATTCAATTAGGTTTCAGATGCTACTCTTTTTTTTCCCTCTAGATTACCCAAGCTCCTTATGTTCAGCATGCATCAATGCTACTTGAGAGCAGGGGCACAGCAGCTATCCAAGAGCTTCCAACAATAGGTGCCAAATTCCACACTGCACTGAAACTGCTCTACTGCAGGCAGCCTGTGGGCAGTCTGTCTCTGACAAAGAGCACCAGCAGTGCCACAGCACTTGTAATGACTAAAACCGACATGACTCCAATTCTGAATCTCATCTGAAAGATGGCCTCTCCACCAGCAGGCTAACTCTGACAGAGGGAAGGAATACTGACTCGCTACCTCTTGTGCAGGAAACGTGCTGGCTAGCTGATGCAGCGTGATTGCTTCACAGGTCTCCCATCTGAGCTTTGACCTATTGTGACCTGCTTATCCTGGGAACATGGTGGACTTGCTTCATGTAGGTGACATGATCTGATTAGATGCAACACTTTACGGGAATAGAACCACTTGAATTCATAAATATTAACATGACCCATCAAGGATGACAATTTTTAAGCCAAAATCATGTTTCATTCTATTCAAAGATGCCCACTTCTGTTCAAAGACCTAAATAAACTGTCAATTTTAAAAGACTACCTCTTCATAAAACACCATTTAATCAGTTTTCTTAGTTGGCCCGTACAACTTTGGATAAAGGGATGGTCTTATGAGTCAAAATATTGTTGCTTATTTTTTGTTAAATCTCTTTCCATAATCACTAAAAGATTGAAAGGAACTTCATATGCTATTCGCAAGCACACACATAAACTGTTTTTCTGAACTGGTTTTGTTTTCACTCCCATTTTGAGAAAAAATTGATTTTCTACCAGCAGTCACAGACTCAAGCTTCAAAAAAAACCTCCTTCAAAACATGATCTTCCCAGTGTCAAGGATTACCAGCCTTGTCTGTTAATGATTACTAAATGGCACTGTATGAATTGCAACAGTGAAAAAAGAAATCTAAGTTGATGTTCTTACCACTGCAAATACATTAAGAAAGTTAAAACTTGCCATTCCTTCCATAAAGCACATGAACCATATGTGAGCAACAGGGGCCTTTGGCATTGAAAAGCCACAGAAGTTCTTGCAAGGCATCTGACAGAGTGTGTTCCAAACCAGGGGAACTCAGCAAAGCTTGGGCACCTCATCACCTGTGTCATGAGGCCAAGAGGCTCAGTGGACTCTCTGCTGTCTAATAAGGATTAAATCAATTCCCCATCTCAGAGGCATTAAGAAGTATCTCTATCTACTCCATTATTTATTTTCATTAAATTTGAAGAAAACAACCAAAACTCTTTAAGGTCCTTTGCAAACTCAATGGCTCCATTAAACTGGGTTGGAATGGCACAGTGTGTTCAAAGACTACTCAGAGAAGATGAAAGAAGGATGGAAGTGGTGACTAGAAAACAACACTGCCACGAAAGCCTAGGCTTTGTATTTTAGTCTGACTTTCCTACAAATCCCCAAAACGCTCTTTAAATACAACTATAGGAAATCTCTTTAAATCAATTAATATTTTTTTAGTTTAGTAGAATGGGGAGCTCATCCAGAACAGACAGCCAATACAAGTAAATAAGGCCAGAAATTAGCATTATAATAATAAAGCAATATGCTGGAAGAAAAAAATACTCTCCTATGACTGTTTTCAGTAAGTGGATCTTTTGATCCAAAATATATGCAAAAGTCATCCATGATTCTCACAGTTTGAGTTACTGTGTTGTTTCACAGAAATGCAGATGCAGATTGTCCTTTCTATATCACTAAATGAAACATCTTTAACTTTACTCTACTGCAATTTTCGGACAATAACAGTGCTCAATGCCTCTTCATGTATTTTCAAGCCCATAGTGAAACCCTGGAGTTTATTGTTCATTTGGGGAGCTTCAGCAGAGAATGCTTTGAGTGTAGCATCCGGCTATATCAGCAGCACATCAAATATGTGACAGGTAGATTAAATCTGAGTATCTTGTGGTGCTCAGCTACAAGGGCACTGGACAGCAGTGCAGGAGGAATGTGATGTGCAGCAGAAGTTGCACATTCTCATTTGTATTACACAGTATCATTTAATTTTATCCAGAATTTTGCTTCAGTAGGAAATAAATGATTCCTGCATTTGACACAGTATCATCAAGAACAAATTCCGAGAGCAGGATTATCAGAGTTTAAATATTTTATATTTACCTCATCACTGATAAGATTTTCAGATTAATTTGTTCAAGGCAAATGGAAACTCATGACATCAGGCAAACTTTTTTGAAGCACAAGGTTATGTGGCAAACCTCACGTTATCACTGTGCTCTCATTCACATCTTTATTATGACAACAAAAAATGCAGCAAAGGCAGAGATCACTTTGCACCAATGATTGGATCTCTCTTCACAAACATGTAGTTGTTTCTAAAAAGCTGAGACCAGCTGTAGTGAGCACTCACTTTTGTACATAACTTATTCTATATATACAGAATACTACGAGAAAGACATCACTTCAGGCCTGTCTTTCCATTTATCCTTGTGACGACTCTTCACAGTATTAGCACACCTTGAGAATCTGCATTCAGAATTAGAAGTATTTCCTAGAATGTCTTATTTCAGAAGATGTGGAATACATATTATGAGAATAACTTATAAGTTATTCCATTTTTTTTCAGCATGTTAATTGCTCTATTCACACATGGATGAGTTAACAACAGATCAGCCATGAGCTGCAGTGTATTCAGCTGAAGGTTACAATGATAAAAAGGGTTTTGAATCCAAGTAGTTTTTAAAAGCATACCAACATTCATTACTTCCCAGCAGAAGCTGAGATTTTATGCTCCTAGACCATCCTTTCCTTAGTTGTCAAGGACACCAAATTAAGACAAAGAGCGGAAAAAAGCCCCACTCAATAAAGATGTTACAAGACAATGAGACAGTTGGCATGAAAAGCATGCCAACCTAAGCAGTCTACAATGTAATCTGTTATGGAAATACACAGATGTTTAATAAACACCAAGCTAATTCACAGAACTATGAATTTTAAAAGGGATCATTTGTGATCCAGTAAACTGAAACCACCTTTATACTGAAACAGTACCTATCTTTCCTAGGGGAAATGGGTCAAGTAGGAAGGAGGAATAACCTAAACAACTAGGGGGTACAAACATTTAATGACTACATGGCCAGGATGGCAGCCCTATTGTTTCACTTTTGCATATCCTTTCTCCTATCCTGCACCCCAAAACTGCCACGACAAAACAAACAGCAAGACAAAAAAATCAAAACTGTGCAGGTTCACTGACCACCTCCTTGTGTCCGCAGTCTGGACAATGAACCTCACCCAGAAGAAGTTGCTGTAGAACTGTTAACCCCTACGGCCTTACTTGGGTATGGCTTTAACATGAAAAAGTACATAGCACTGAAGCTATATATATCAAAACTACTTTGTTCACAGCCTGATTGCTAAACCACAGCAGTCATCTCTGTGCAAAACACAGATGGTGATAGATTTCACAGGAGCTGCAGGGGAGGTCAGAACAACAGCTTCCCACCTGTAGTTAGTCCTTTAGCCCTTGAGATCCATCTTGTCCATATCATCAGGGCTTGTTTCCACTAGGACTTAATAATGATATAACCACTGCATGTAAGCTATGCTATGGTAGAATACATGGATATTTTAGAGTGAAGAAATTAGCAAATACAAAAAAAAGTGCAAAAAGAAGTCACAAAAAGTGCTAACATCTGAACTTCTACACTGCGTTTTTCCCTTATGGTAGGTTTCTTTCGGGGTTAACTCCATGGGAAGCAATTTTGTATTTCTTCTTGGGGCAGGGAGGAAACAAGAGAAGAGAAAGTAATGGAATAAGCTTATGAAAATACCCTTCATCTGCACAAAGCAATTCCTATTGCAATTCTATGATCCACATAAAGCACAGATTTTCTCTGTGTGCCTCTCTTATCCACATTATATTGGCAAGCCTCCATTGACATCCTCCACTGGTCATGATCACCGGTGTCCCCTCTTACATCCTGGCACACATTCAAGATTAGTCCATTTTCAGTTGTGTTCTGCATTTTACCCATGGTTGTTACAGCAGTTACAGTAGTCAGGGCTGGTGCATCTGCAACTTTCTAAACCACCTGCTGGCGAGTCCTTAAACACATATGTAGACATGTAGCACTTTGGCACAAAGGACTGGCTACACCCAGAAAATTGAGCTGACTTGAAACGAAAAGAAAGAATTGATGCAGGACAGTTGGTAAGTCTACGGGACATGTCCCTAGAATTCCAGTGGGTTCCAGGAAACATCCCATAAGTTACTGAAAAATTACCCAAATACAGATAGCCTAGCAGCACACTGAGGTATTTGACCAGATTTAGTCTGCAAAAGATCATTAGATGTACTTTGCTTTCCATTCCTTAAGTGATCAAAAAGAGAAGGAATAAATTAAGGAGGCTGAACCTAGTGAATAAGTGAATGATGTAAAATGAATAAATATTAACTTTCCAATGTTTTATTCTGCATACAGTCACCTATCCCACTTCCTGAATATGTTATAGAATAGTTAGGGTTGGAAAGGACCTTAAGATCATCTAGTTCCAATCCCCCTGCAATGGGCAGGGACATCTCACACTAAACCAAGGCTCTGTCCAACCTGGCCTTGAACACCACCAGCGATGGAGCATTCACAGCTTCCCTGGGCAACCCATTCCAGTGCCTCACCACCCTTACAGGAAAGAACTTCTTCCTTATATCCAATCTAAACTTCCCCTGTTTAAGTTTTAACCCATTACCCCTTATCCTCTCACTACAGTCCCTAATGAAGAGTCCCCCCGCATCATCCCTATAGGCCCCCTTCAGATACTTCAGATACTGGAAGGCTGCTCTGAGGTCTCCATGCAGCCTTCCCTTCTCCAGGCTCAACAGCCCCAACTTTCTCAGCCTATCTTCATACAGGAGGTGCTCCAGTCCCCTGATCAGTCCTCGTGGCCTTCCTCTGGACTTGTTCCAACAGTTCCATGTCCTTATGTTGAGGACACCAGAACTGTGCACAATACTCCAAGTGAGGTCTCACGAGAGCAGAGGGGCAGAATCACCTCCTTTGACCTGCTGGTCATGCTCCTTTTGATGTATCATTTCCTTATGCAATGATATACACACATATATAGCAGTATCATGTGATTCTGAGCCCTTCCTCTATCAAGAAGGCATAGATACGTATTGTGACACTGGGTGCAAAGAAAAACCGCAGCATGAAAGGTAATAGCAAGGCATGTACAGTGGGAGCATAATTCCAAGACTCAGCTGCACAAAGAATGGTACATTCTACAGGCTGTAGAGTGGGAATACTACAGAGCTTTTGGCAAGACTGCCTTCTTCAAAACATTTCAGTGAACTCATGCTCTTTGATGATGACCTCCAGCTCATTAAGAATAAAGCTTTTAGTTTGACATGGATGACACATACCACAGGCTTTCATACAGAGAAATGGTATGGCAGATCTCACCTCTTACAAATGGAGAAGGCTGCATAGTGATAGTTTTATTTTAAGACTACTGAATTGTTAGCATATTTTGAACTCTAATGATTGTTTTTACGTCTCTGCAAAGACAGATTAAAATAAAGACATATGTGGCATTAGGAAGCCGCTGAAGCTGTGTTTTGTTTTGGCTTTTGTTTTTTTTTTTGTTTTTTTTTGTTGTTTTTCTTTTTTTAAATAATGCACTATGCTTATACGAATTTCAAACTGAAAAAAAACAGGTACTGCACAATTACACATGAATGCCTATTGCTTCTGCATCTTAATATGTCTCCTTTCCACCTTTCCTTAGGCACTGGAACTGCTTTTCTGGAACACAGTTTTAATAAAAGAGCACAGCAAGACACAGGAGTTTGTAGTGACACGGGTTCTATTCTTGGTTCTACAACTGCTCTGCTTTGAGCCTCAGCAATTTTCCCCTCACTATGCATCTCACTTTCTTCCTATTTTTGTTCCCTTATACACGGATTGTGATCTCTCTATCATTACCTATGATCTCTTGAATGTCTCTCATTTTAATGGCCTTTTGCACAGTGGAAATTTCATCTTGCTGGGAACTCGAGCTTATTGTGGACCTGAGGGCACAAATTCATTTTTTCTTTCTTTTTGGTCTCGTCAAATATTAACACAATCCTTCAGAGAGTCATGGGCAGTCATCATCTTCAACTCCTTCTTTTCCATACTCCATAATTAAGCAAGGGGAATCACTGTTCTGTAGGTCCTTTGCAGACATTAATATGGTATGCAAATCAAGGAACAAGATCTGCACTTAAGGCTCTTCATAAATATCTAGACTGGGTGTTTCTCCCATCCCACATAATTTAAGCATATGACTCCTGAAGCATGCTGTTGAGAGGACCAGTGCTGAGAGTGCTTCCACAGTAACAAAATCCCTTGTAACAGCACAGCAGCGTAACAGGAAAGCAGCAGTTAATGAAGTGCTAGGATTCCTTATCATTTAAAGATGCCTTCCCTGTCCTGCTATTGAAGGTAAGTGCCTACACATCAGCTGCTTTAGTCCACCACCTGCATGTCAGCACATATGTCAAAGGAACTAAGTCTTGCACTAGTATGCTGAGCTGTGAATCATATGTTGACAGATTTTTGCTGCCCATTTGGATGAACATCCTGGAAAGACACTGCTTTTAACTTTATGCTAATATAAAAGGTTCTGCATGAGAAATAAACCCAAACCTAAAGCTCTTCTTATACTCTACAATGTTCACTGGGCTCCAGCTGTGAATGGGACTAGTTATGGACTATGAGCCTTTGACAAGACTTCCCTTTTTTTCTGATGAATTCCTCTCCACTGTCTGATGAAGAGCCAGATGCTACTGCTTCTTGAGTCACCTGGTGTTTGGCCACTGGCTTTTAATGACATCAGAAACAAGCCCGACCCAGAAATATTATTATCTACATTAATATAAAAATACTTCTGTTTGAACACTTAAGAATGTCCTCTAAGTAACCATGAGAAGATGACTTCACTTAGTGCTTTACTTCCTGAAAACAGCACTGGAGATTAAAGCAGCCAAAAGTAAAACAGAATGTGTCTTATTCTGAGGAAGCCCAAACGGAAAGCAGGAACATTCTGGCTGCTTATCACTCCATCCCAGTGGGTACCAATGAACAATGTACATTTAACAGATGGTTAAATGAATCTAATTATTTGGTATGAAAAGATTTTATATAAGACCAGGACTCAACAAAACCAAACAAACACTGCTGGATCCCAGTACAGAATAAAAAGAAGCGTAATAAAAGTTGTTTAACTTATAAATATTTGGGAACCTGGAATGCTGGGAAGTAGCTTTCAAACTTCTGTAGTTCTGCTGTTGTGGTAATCACAGCTAAAAACAGCTGCTGCAGGCATGGACACTGAAGAGAATCAAACCAAGGAAGAAGACTAACTGAAAGAGCAAATCTGGGGAAAACAGAGCCTTGTTCCTCCAAACAATCAACACTGGAATCCCTTAAAAATACCAGTTCACTTAACCTTTATTTCCCTAAGTTGTAATACAAGCTGCACATAAGGTCCTTGAAAGCTATATACTTACAGTCTGAGCAAATTTAGTGGTTATACGAAGTGCCAAGCTAGTTGAAGCTCTGTAAACCAAGGGAACTTAGTTGAGGGAAGAGGCAGAAGTGTTATGGACTTCTCCGTCCTGCCCAGCTACAAGCTAGTCCAATTGTTATGAGCTACATTGCAGAGAGTTACCGTACCCTTGTTCACAACTGACTACTGCAAGCTCAACTGAGATGTCTTTGTTGCCTGCCAACGTCCAGCGCTGCTCTATCAGCACTGACCGGGCTAACACTTAAACCAGTGACGGTTTCTGCTACCAGTGTAGCAGAAATCATTTAGAAACCAGCTGACATTAAATATTCTAATTCACGATACCCTGTGGCAGGGGCCGTGTGTAAAAAAAGAGTTGGACTTCAACATTAAGGCTGTTTCTAATTAAAAGGCTGTTCTGAAAGTCCACATCCATTTTTCTTTATTTTTTTTCTAAAGGATATATGTCAACTGTTCTGAAAAACACAGATCCTTCCCTGCTTCTAAACCTGTTTATTGTACACCAGTATAATCACCACGGCATCACTCTCAGAAGAAAGCCCATCGATTTCCTATGCCTGAAATGCCTTCAGCAAGTGGGGAATACGTAATGTGCAATGTTCAACAATGGTACATGAGGGCCTGAGGTCTCAACATCACTCCCCAGTGTTTTGTCTAAGCAGTAACACTTCATGCAAAAGCATGCAGTATAGCCCCTTGCGTGCTCATCTGCTAAATGCTCATTGCCATGCACTGATGACTGAATGGAAATATATTATGAAACTGAAGGGACACCTCAAGGTTATTAGGCCTAAAAATGGACCTACCTTGACATTTTCCCCATATTGAAGGCCTTACCTTAAAGAGGGACATTCACACTGAAGCAAACTTGAAAAGAGAGAACATTTATACAAAAAGAAATTTACTTGGCCTGTACTTTCCTATGTTCCTTTTGGTGCTACTGAATGATACTGCATTTTACAGGGCTTCTTCCCCACAGCGTAAAGGCAAAGTCATAATTCTGCATGTATGATGATACAATCCACCGTCACCAAAAATAGAGGCGTGCCAAAAAAACCCCACCAAAACAGTATCATGACTTCCCAACACGAGGTTAAAAATCCCTTATTAAAGGACTGTTAGCAGTCATGTATGAAAACAAATCTGAGATCATAGAACTTATGTTTCAGGCTAATATACTTGAAAGTTTTCTCCAGAAACGCGGTCCCTCTTTAAGGATTCCAGCCATATTTCACAGTAACCAGATGGTTGCTGCAGCAATTAAAGCACACACCTCTCTAATTAAAGACATTTTAGGGAGCCGTCCAGTGCGGCACCCACCCATGAGGCAGGCGTGGGCTCTGCCTGCTTGCCCCGGCAAAGAGGGCAGCTGCATGCTCTGGAGGTGCTGATCTGTATTTACTATTTATTACCCAGCTTCCAAACACTGTGGGCATCTGGCTTGGCAGAAGTCATCAACAATGGGCTGCCAAAATTTTGCCAGTTTTTCACTCATTCAGAGAAGGGGGGAAAGAAAATTCCCAGTGCTCACTGACTCCGGTTGGAACCCACAATCATTGGCTAGGGCTAGAATTTTGTATTTGTTAATTATTTCATTTCAAACCTTTGCTGCAGTGCAAAACTGAAAGAGGACACATTGCTGGCATCCTTAAGTCAAGACTTAACAAGGAAGTTTAGGTTCACAAGGAAACTGCATACAGACAATGTGGCACAGATAAAGATAACTAAGGGGGGAGGGACTTCAATAATGGTTTATGATTATCTTATTGTTACTGGAGCTGACAGAAAGGTGCAAATTACCATAGGAAATTTGAGAGTGAGGATCAAGATGAACTCTGCTAACACTGAGGTCTGGTATAGCATAGAACACTCTTCCAAGGGAAGTGCTACATGTTCAGTCACTATAAAAGCCAGGCTAATCTCGAGAACTTAGTTTTTAACACTTCTCAGTCCCACTTCTTCTCTTCTTACTGCAGAGTGGAAGCTGAGGCATGAGAAGGTTAGGTGACGAACCCTGGATGACATTATGAGTTTATAGAAAATCTAGTGAAAACTTAACATATCTTGCAGTTCTCACTGGTTTTAGCTGCTAGGGCAACTCTCTACCCCTGAGAAGTCAGAACTGAAGAAGGAACATACAAATGTTCTAAAAACGTTCTCAGCGATACAACACTAGGAATGGAAGAGGCTGCAAAGTGAAGAGAGTCACATTAGATTAACTAAATGGGCTGGCAGCAGCTGCTGCTGCTCCATACTGCAAGATACAATTCTGCAATAGACTATCTTGTTCATTCTGTTTCTAAGGCTCTTAAAGAAAGACAGCTTTTAAAATAGAAACCCAAGAAATTATGAATGCATAGTGAAAATTAATGTATTGTTCTGTGAAAGCTGCACATTCACAGTAAATCATCGTAATGCGATTATTTTGTCAACTTCATCTCCATAAAACCACGCTATGAATAGATTGCCACAGGCACTGATAAAGCCATTAGTGATGAAATTTTGGCTTAATTGCTAAAAAGAAATACATATGGCAAACATCTGTTTTACCAGGCTTTGCATTACCCTCTGGCTCAGAGTTCTTCAACTTTTTCATGTTGAGGATGTCTTAGTCAAAAGTCTCAGATTTTCCCAGCCCTGACATTCACAACAGGGTGGATGAAAACGACAAGTCTGTCTGTTTGAATGCACGTGTTTCAAGGGCTGACAATGAAACTTCAGCCTAAAAGGTCAAGAGTGCTCCTGTGTTGAGACTGTCTTTGCTGCGCTGAACAGCTTCTTCTGTCTCATAGCTCCTCACAGCACACTGAGCCACTGTAACCAACAGCTTAAGAAATACGGTGATTTTATTGTGCTGGTCTACAAAACCCAAGAAGAAATCCCTCTGAGGGATGAAATATGACTTCTATGAGGAGAGGCTGAGAGTTGGGGTTGCTCAGCCTGTAGAAGAGAAGGCTCTGGGGAGACCTTATTGCCGCCTGTTAATATTTAAAGGGGGTTTATAAGAAAGATGGGGACAAAAGTTTTAGTAGGGTCTGTTATGATAGGACAAACGGTAATGGTTTTAACCTAAAAGAGGGGAGATTTAGGCTAGATACAAGGAAGACATTTTGTACAATGGGGGTGGTGAAACACTGGAACAGGTTGTCCAGAAAGGTGGTAGATGTCCCATCCCCAGAAACATTCAAGGTCAGATTGGATGGGGTTCTGAGCGCCCTGGTCTAGTTGAATGCATTCCTGCATTCAGGAATGGGGTTTAGGTTAGGTGACCTTTAAGGGTCCCTTTCAATCCAAACTATTCCACGATTCCATGATTCTATGAAATATTTGCTAACATGAGGCTACCACTGACCTTTGCTTCCCCATCTCAAATATAAGCTTTTCCAGTAAATAACGAATTGGGACAATATAAATTACATCAATACACATTAAAGGTGAAGTGGCAATTTGTTTCAATTGCTGGTTTTAATGCATATTTTATTATTTGGTATGAGATAGAATCATCCCATCATGTCACTAAGCAAGATCTACCATACTTAGCACCTGATAAATTACTTCAGTATAAAATTAATCTACTGCACCCTTGTTTCATTAATAATATGGCAGATGCACATTGAACATGGAAATACTCAATTCAACCAAGCCAGGAAGAAAACCACAGAAACAAAGAAAGATAAAGAGCAAAGAATCACTGAATCAAGGCCTTTTGTGGTTCCTGAGCAATAAATTATGTTGCACACTACAGCCTGGTCTTATGGCTACTGATTAGGGAAATTTCGCTCTCTAAATGGAATAAAATTTTAGGAAGAATACACGAGACAAAATATCTCAACACAGGAATAAAATGCTTCAAAGGGATTTCTGTCTCACAACACTTGCTCTGGAGAAAAGATATGTGTCTGCACTAAAACTGTACTTATTTCTTGTATATGCAATGACATATTCATGTCTGCATTAAAAGCAGCAGGGAAGAATATTATACAGAAACTTTCAAGACACTGTGAAATTCTAAGAATTAGGTTTTATGAACAGCAGAAATGATCTTCAAGAAACACTATCAAGGTCACTGGAGCTTAGAGGTAACAAACAGCCTCTTCATAGCTGTTCAGAATTTCACTTGATTTCTAATGTACATGCCCCAGAGCTATTATTTCTTCTTTAGTGGCTTAATGTTTATAATAGCTCTGCATTATCTACCCTCACTATAGTAAACAATAATACATGTATAAAAGATTAATTTTGCCACTGAAAAGCCTCATAATTTTGGATATATGAAAGGAAGTATTGGTAGATAATAGGCATCATAGGACTGGGCTTCCGTGCATTTTCAGCCCTTTGCATTCTCTGTCCCATTTAATTAAGCTAGAGGAGCAGCCAAAGATCCTTCACAGCAGGTTTCAGGGCCACCAATATGCTTCCAGATTGGTGGATCGGTCTCTGCCTGGCACAACTGATATGGCACTCCTGACACTGTTTGGCAACCTCTGTCATTTGTATGAGCGCTTTGCCCAGGGCTCTCTTGCAAGTCCTCAGAAAACACAGTCAGTTTTTCAAGGACCTTTTGAACTTTAAGAATTTTCATTCCAAGGCTGAAAACAGGGAATAGATTTCAGCTTCCAAAACATCATTAAAATAGTCAAATCACATACAAACTAGAAGGACATAAATGGTATATTTCCGATGTATTAAGGAATCTATTTGCATCTACACACTGCGTGAATGAGATCTAAAGTCTGGCTAATAAATAGCCATGAAGTATTTCTTCTAAGTCCACTTTGAGATTTAAGGCTGGCAGAGGTGAAGAGGCATACCTGAACCATAGAGAAGCACAAGCCTTACAGTACCATGTAATACAGCTCCTCAGATAATCTATTGTGGCAGAGAAAGGATAAAGGGCTTCAGAAAAGGAACACAGATGTGCTAACCAGGGAACTCGTGTGTTTTGGGATCAGCAGAGCAGTGATGCGGAACCGGAGCAAGGTTTGTTTCCATGTTAGCATCTCTGTGACCTCCCTTGGTAGATTATTCCATTGTCTGATGGGACCTCAGTGTCTGGCCATTTTCCCTAATGACTTTACTTGTCAGCATTTTATATTGCCCAGAGCTCATTTGAACAGACCCTATATTGTTGGGTTTGTTTGTTTGGGTTTTTTTTAAAGTGTATATGATAGAGCAATGATAAAATTTCCCCCCTTAGTTATCTTATTGATTGGTCAGAAAATAGATGAACACCTGTGTAAATATATGCATTCTTGCATGGGCAAAATTCTGTATGTGCATGCAAAACTCAATTTGAATGCACAAATGACGATATATGCGTTGTGTGCTTCTTGCCCTACACATAGGTACACTCACATATCACATGCAAGAATGTCTATTTTCTGACTAAGAATCTGGCCTCTCTTTCTCATAGCTAAATTCACAGATCTAGGCTCCCTTGAACAGAAGATTAAAAATACATTGGTTTAATCCCCTCTTAATTTTTAAAGTCACTTTTAAATAATCAACAGCCCTTTATCAATACTGAAAGATGTTAAATACCAGAAATCATTCCAAACACAGGCATTAGTTATGTTTTCCCCAGAGTTATTCCACAGCTGGGGAAGTTACGCTTAGTTATCTGAATCAATGAATCTCAACACTTTACCTACAACTTAATTTAGAGAGGCACTATTTAGATTTTAAAGAACTTTATTTCATCAGTATTCACCTTCTTCCCTCTTTCCCGTATTTTTCAAAGTGAGTTCAATCACTTCTGGCTTGGCAAGTATCCAAAATCTCCTTTTCAGCATTTGAAATTTACTACCCTGGATTCCTTTACTGTTTCATAAATTGCATCATTAGTAATTATATTTTGTTCATATCATCTTTCTCTCCAGCCTAGATATGTATCACACTTTGCTTTCCAATTAATAGATTGTTCAGTTTTAAGAGGACAAGTCAAAATTTCAGTATGATCTTGCTCAAAGACTTCTACACAATAACAAAATCCAAACAATTGCAATTTATACAACCGATACAGAACAGCTGAGGGACCATAAACACAGTGTAAATATGTAAGATATACTCTTTCTAAGTGCAAAAAAGTTATCAGTAAGAGTTGAGAGGACCAGGCCACTGGGGAAGTGGAGAGAGCAGACTGTGAACATGAAAATAATAGGAACGCCTGCAGCATAGACTACATATTACCTGAATTCACCACCTCAAAAAACAAGTTCATTAAAACCAAGCATATAGAACTGCTAGACTGCAGCAATAAAATTTGGTCGAATAAAGCAAGTTGGCATATACAATATGGAAAGAAGTGGTGTGAAAATCTGATGTTACAGAAGCAGCCTGAAGAAAAATGAGAAAAGGTGTAAATAAAGATGTATAAAATCACCCTAACAGTTTTTAAAGAGCAAGCAGCTGTCTTGAAAATTACACAAAGGACTACTCTGAAATAATCTGAAATCACTACTAAACCTGACATATTCAACTAAAATATCATTAAAGAAAGGAGAAAAGGAACAAAACAACAGGAATTAATAAAATATAAATGGCTTTAACATATAACAGCACTGAAATAATCCCAGAAAGAGAAAGAAGCTGTACTGAGAAGGTAGAAGCTATTTATATTGGCAATGAATAAAAATATTTGATACTCTAAATGCCTCCTGACTTTAAAAAAGGACCACTGCAACAGGAATACTTATGAGAATAATAAAGGCCTTGTAAAAATACCAATTGTCAAAGGGACCATGCATCTCAATCATGAAAGGAAAGCAGCAAATAGACAGACTAGATGTCAGGAATCTAGGAGTTACTAGGTGCAGGCATACAGTGAAAATTATTTTAGAACTGTGCATCCTGATTTGATAACTGTATCACCAAAATGCTGATGAATGCTAAGCAAAGCCACAAAATTTACTGTGAGATAAATTCTTGTGAAAACAGGAAAAGACCTATATATATATAGAGACTTCTCAAGTCTAGACTTGAGAAGCTACCTAAGGGTCCTGTCCTGGACAGGCAGCTCCACTTTCAGCACCTACATATGGACCCTGGGGAAATGTATCTCACTGGACTAAAAAAAAACGCATTAAATGCAACAGACAACAATTCTGCAATGACAGAAGGGACTTCTCCACTTCTAAATTTAAGTTAGGATTCAGTGTTGAGCCCAAGTTATTTTATTTATTTATTTTTAAACACCTTCCTAAACTATCTAATGAAAAGAAACAAACAAGTACCTTGACTGTATTTACAGGCAAGTCAAACGCTGCAATTAGGAATGTGCAAAGCCAAAAGATACAAAGCAATCTCGAAAAATTTATCATATAATTATTCTCTTGTACGATTCAAGCACAAAATTAACTGCACACATTCTCAGCTGAAAAGCTGATACTTGGTGAACTGCATTTTCATCCAGAGGAAGACAAGAATAAGCCATGAATTTTCACTTGGCTTTTGTAGGTTCTGCATGTGGGGCTGCTATTTACATGATTTTGTTAAAATAGGAATATTTGTTTGTTAGCTCAGAAAATGCAAGTCCATCAGTTTATCTATTCATGATGTATATTTCTCTTCCCTAGAAGCAGCTTTTCAAGTATCTTCAGTTAGAATATTATTAATCAGAAATTCTTTCCTCTGTCTTTCAATACAAAATCCAGTGCCCATTGGCAACTCCTGACCCTGTAGCAAGGTTCACGCAGAAAATACAGACAGTACATACCCAACTGAAATAATCTCTTCCAATCAAAGTATCTTTAGGAACACAGGAAAATAATTAAAACAGGGCCTTGAACCCTCTCATGGTTTAAGTGAACATGAAGATCTTTCTATGCATTAAATCTACTCCTGACACTTACCTTCACTGAAACAATGACGTGGCAATCTTTTCAGTGTGGTTTTTACGTTACTATTTCAATCCCTAAATATTGCATTAGGTAAACTCATGTGACAGAAAAGCCAACAATTAGAATTGTCAAACCAAGATTTCTCTGAATGTTATGCAAACTGCTACTTACAATCCGAGGTTTGAAGGGTGGCTTGATTTTCCTTTGTTCTAGAAGAACCCAGTCAATTTCCTTGAAAAATGGATGCTGCTTAATCGCGTCTTCCCCGTTCTGTGATGCCACACAGCCAAGTCGCTTATTGGGGTTCTTTGTCATGAACTATAGAGCAGAGGGAGGAGAGGAGGAAAAAGTTAAAACACGAATAGCAATGGCTGGAAACCATTTCCAGTGCAATTACTCATTAGAAATCCTAAAGCCTCGGTTTTAGAGACAGTCCCCTTTCAGAAGGTTATTTTTTTTCTCTAAGAGCAACAAGGATGCCCCTCCAAAGTTCGGATGTTCCAGCCAAACCAGTAGATTCAGAGATTCTGGAGTGGAAGTCTCCTTCAGGAAGTTCTTTCAACTGATTGCTGAGACCTCCTTATTTCATCTGGCTGGGAGAGCTACAGGAACAGATTCTTTGTTGGCATTTTTAGTTCCAGATTTGGCCAAAAATACAAAAAGAAAGATAGAAAATATTAAACCCTCCAGAGACACTTCCAAACAGACTGTCAGGATAGCTCTTATTTTGCCTTATTTGCTCCATCTTAACTACTAAGTTGGTGGATAGCGGCTACGTATTATGCTTACTGTTGTTTATTTTCTTGGGGTATGTAGGTTGTATAATCATACACTTCAGACACTTGAAAAGCCATAACCTCCTTACTCATTTCTAGGATTTTATTCTAATACAAATAAGAACAGCACCTGCAGCTATGTGAATTATAAGCATTCTGTTTCAGGAAATAGATGGAGTGATGAGAGCCAGCAGAAATCTTTCCTTGATAAACTCCACGACATAACTTGCACCTTCCCTTTCATTTTTAGTACACCATTAGTGGCAGCAACTGGAAGTAACAGGTTTCCTCTGGTGTGGCAATTTCTAAACTCTTCACTTTTAAACTCTTACTATTTCTTTCAGCAAAAAAGCTGTACAGCCAGTGTAAGACACAGATATCAAATGATGGCAGCTGATACTATTTTTCTTGGTTTTGCTGTTATTTCTTCCTTCTTTTATTAGGAATTGTTCTACTTATTTCCTAATGCATGTGGACACAGAATCCAGCTATTGGATAAGTAGCTACTGAAGCCCTTAAGATGGTTTTAGATAGCTAGATCAGCCATCCACAGGAGAATACCACGGCTGTAATTTTAAAGACATAACAGATCACCAAGGCAATTCTCTCTGTCTTTTTTGACTTACACATGCTGCTCCACAGATGATCTTTCTCTTTGGTCTTGTATTCAAATTCCCTGGAAGTTCTTTTTCAAGTGGACAAGTTATATCTAAACTACAGGCCATATTTTCTATAGGTAGGAGAAACAAAGGTTTTGAAAGGATTACTGTGCTTTGGTGAGGTCTCTTGGAAAACCACAAAACACATTCCTACATTCCTCTGCTTTATTTCACCTCCAGGACTGGAGTGAGCAAGCCAGGAACCAGCAGCCACTTTTTGCAGAAACAGAACACGGAAACTACAGGATATGCTTTTTGTACCATATAATCCAGGTATCAAAGAAGTATAATCTGATCCTAGTATCTGCCATGTTTTATCTTCCTGGAGGCAGGGAAAACATCTGAACATGTAGTTTTTAAGATGCCTGGGACATGAAAATGTGACTAGACAGTATAGTACTGCACAGATTTCATGAAACTTGGAAATGGATGATAAGGAAGAACAAATTTTAAGAATGAATATTTAAACCAAACAAAATTATCATATGCTGAAATAAACTTCTGAAGTGGACATTTCATACTATAAATTTCATCCCTTGCAATAAATATTCATTTTTTCTCATCTTCTATTTCCGAAGCACAAGCTGACATTTATTCCATGTTTATCAACAGCATCAACAATGATGCAACTCTCAGGACAGAAACAGCTGTTAACTGCACTGTGTTGAAGAGATGGTTGCCAGTGGAGCTGACAGCCTTAGCTGTAAGTGTTGCTTTTTTATTTTCCCATATTAAGGCAGGAATCTCCTTTTATGAAAAGCTCTTTAAGATCAGAGCTCCTACTGACTTAAATGACAAGAGGACAAAGGATAGACATGCAATTTGGGGCCTGAATCAAGGACCATGAGATTCCCAAGATCTTGCTTCTTGAAATAAACAGCGCAGCTTAAAAACGGAGTTCTGCTTCTGTAGCCAGAAATCTCTGTAACCTGGGTGCACAGGGAACACACACTGCGGCCACAACCTCTCTCCACTGCTTGAAAAGAAACACAGAGCTAATTTCAATGAAGAATTGTTTTCCTTTCCAGACAGGAAAGAATTTTAAATAGCAATTCCTGTCAATTCACACAAACAGGACTAGTAAGATCTGTGGGATTTCAGGGGATAAGCAATGTGCTGCCTTGTAATATTGAGCTGTGTAATTATCCTCCTAAGTGTTTTGTTGGAAATAACAGGAAAACTGTTTCTTCAGAAAATCAGAAAACATTGTTTCTTAATACAAGAGAATGTCTTCTTATTAAACTTTCCTTACATGCTGTTTGGAGGAGTGTAAAAATACTGTTTCTGAAGAATAAAACCCATGTCTCAAAGCACAATGTGAGGAAACAATGTGTTCCAAAGTTAATCCCTTGCTACCGTTCAGCAGTAAAATACATAGATGCCTTTTTCTTTCCTCTGTTTTTCCTGTTCTTCATTTAACAGTATGTGGACAAGGATCAGATGAAGAATACAAATTTCAAACATGTTTCACACCATAGCTGTGTAAGTAGCTGGTTGCTAAATGCAAGGAAAAGTTTTCTTTTCACAGTGTAAACTGGCACAGCTCCATTAAATTATATCATAGAATCACAGAATCATAGAATAGTTAGGGTTGGAAAGGACATTAAGATCATCTATTTCCAACACCCCTGCCAGGGGCAGGGACATATCAATTCATATCAGTGAAGAAACCTTGCCCAATGAGGAATTACCTATTACTATAGTGCAAATCTGTTTAATGGATGCAACTCTCTTTAAAGTTCATAATGGCTTTAAGGATAAACTTCAGATAGAAAGATGCAAAAACCCCAAAAAGCTACAAGTATAACAAAATATAAACCACCATGCCTACTATCAAAATGTAGACCCAGGAAAACAGCCCCATGAAAACTTACAGCAAAGTCAGCTTTAAAATAAATACGAGGTTTAACACCCTTGCACTTACATTCACAAAAAATACAAAGCCTACACCTGCAGCCCAATTCTGTGTGTGCATTTGTGTGTGTTTAATGAATGAGATGTATAACAGTAACAGACATCTCACTACTTGCACCACCAATGAGATAGCATAGTAAGGCTCGGAGTGTCAAATCTGTTTCTGCCTTTCCTTTGTAAAACAAATTCCTTACTCTACTAATTTCATTGGCTTTCACACTACTCACTTAACCAAGAGTTACTGGTTAACTTTTCCCCTCCAACAAATGTTACCCTGATTCAAAATAATAGGTCAGATAACATAGATTCACTGAAGGAGCATGTGCATGGCAAAGGAACAGATCTTGAAGACTGTGAAACCAATTGACTACAGAAAACCTCTTGCGTTTGAGTGAAATTCAGATGCACATAGGAACATTGACAACAACCCTTTCTCTACAATTCACCAAAAGGACCCCTGAGCCCTGAATATGAGCCTGAATTCTGCAGCTCAAGTCTATACATTTTAATTGCTGAACTGAAAATAACTGAAAGGTCCGGAAACAAAAAATGGATGCAAAAAAGTATCATGTCAGCTAATAAAGAGTCATTTGAGAACTATCTGGGTGAGAAGGAAGAGCCTGTATAAAGGCCAGCATTAATAAATCCTCCATGCTCTCACTACAATAAAAGCAGCAAGCGATACTTCAGCAGACAATTCAGAGGTTAACTTTGATTTCTGCTTTGAATCATCTGCTAGAGTATTTCTCAGCTAGAATGAGTGTGAAGGTATTTCTATTAAAAGACCAAGGTGAGCATTTCTGCAGAATGTTACTGGTCCACTGGTGTTAAAATGTCTTATATATGATTTCAAAATGTAACCCTGTATGAACAAACCTGCAGGACTTAACACTGTCAGCTGCCTCTTACTTGAAAGCCTCCCTTATTCCAGATGCTGAAAGAAAAACAGAACTGGAAAGGTAGAAATTTTCCACTTTCAAAAAAGGATGGAAAACTGGAATAAAAACCAAGGGCTGTTTTTAAAGCCAGAAATCCTCTTTAGGTTTTCAATCTATGGGGGCTGGCATACTGCTTCTGTATTGGTTTGCTTTTTATTTCAGGATGATACTTGCACAGAAAAAAGAATTTATGTCAGTGCCACATTCATGAAGTAAACTTGACTTTAGAAATGCAGTCTGAAAACTGAAGTTGCCCAGGGGCACATTTTGACTGATATTGCGGCATTTGGTGACACTAATTTCTGTCAAGCCACTACTCATATTGAAAAACACCAATCAGAGCAGAAGCAATTACACGAGAGTAAGACTTCTTATCCAAGTGCTGTGTGAGCTACAAAATACAACATGCAGCTGTAAATAAAGGGTTGTCAACCTATCTCAATGATAGGGGAAGAAAGTCAGAGGAATAAGAAATTTTACAAGTAGGTTGAATAAAAACATTGTTTCTTTAATTATGTGGTGCATCCCCCACTCTCGTGAACATGCGGCATATAAAGTGCGAAAGTGATAGCACAGCTCTAGCTGGTTGGGTTTTCCCTGAAACATGAATCTGCAGTACACAGATTTATACAGTGTACAACTGCGTGGAATACAAACATTCTGTTCCTTTCCCACAAGCAGTGTAATTCATCCCAGGCCCCATTATCCGAACAGTGGCATTCTGAACTGTGCTTGAACTCCCAGTGGTGACTGCTCTCAACAACTTTCGGCAAATTCAATTCTAATCAAGGGGAAAAAAAAACCAACCCAAAAACCAAAACACAACACCACCCAGAAAAAACATGAAGAGGAGGACGAAAGCAAGTTATGGAAGACAGAAGACTCACTGCTTTTAAAATGCTGACAGCTTCTTTACTGAGCCAGACTGGATACAAGACATCATCATGAAGGATGGATTCAAAGAGATCATCTTCATTGTCAGCCTCAAAGGGGGGTTGCCCAGCCATCATTTCATACATGAGAACACCCAGAGCCCACCAGTCGACTGATGGGCCATATTCTAACTCCTGGAGGATCTAGCATAAAGAAAGAGATTGAATTGAATAGACAAGTTTGACAACACTCTTGGCTGCACATTTGCTGTTTCAACATGACACACCCTTTATCTCCCCCAGTGCCTAAGCAGGACTAAATCCCACACTGATTTTGGTAACAGCAGCCATGGTTTCCTACCCATGCAATTTGCACAAACACAGCCAAGTGTCAATGTGTAGTTGTTCTCAGAATCACTGACTGAGTCTATCAGTCCCCTGAGTAAAAGAGTATGCTCATGAGCAAAAGAGCTGTATATCCTTCCAAACTGTTTAAAGCAGGTCATGCTATAGGGGAAAAAAGATCACATATACAAAACAGATTGGTGGAAAATGTGAAACATTTCCTTGTCTCTATCTTGGAGAAAACAAACTGAACTAGCTTGTAATGCTGCACAGAGAAACTAAATCTGAGAGATTTATTCTTGTCATTTAGGTAGGGCTGAAGGAAGCCAAAAGCTTTTTTGTTCAAGTTCTTTTTACAGCATTAAACTGCTGTACAATACATGGCTGCAGGACTCACTTTAATTGCCCTTGCTTTCAGAAAAACTGGCTACAACTCTTCTTGTGGCACAAGTTCAACCTTGTAGCAAATACCTTTAATACAGAGTGGTAGGTTAGTATGATGGAGTTTTATTGTACTACTTGGTGTTAACAGAAGAAGTGTTGTACAAGGAACAAGTTTAATTCTTGGCTCCTCTTCGCTGAAAAGCAGCTTGGTATTTTGGACTCAATGTTTCAGCATGAGAAGGGAATGGGGAAAGCAGAGTGGTTGCCTGGTTAAGGTGAAGCTTACTGCCTTAAAATGAACCGAAATGGCAACAACTCCATCTCCTTAAGCAACATTAGTGTTACACTCAGAAGCCTCGTGGTGAACTGCATGACCTTAGTGCTGTATTTGGGAATCAAGACCAATATAAAGCTAAATTCAGTCTTTCTTACCATAAAGCCAGAAATGAGTTTAGCATTTGAATGGCCAGGATACCAACTGGATTCTTAGTGGATTAGATACTACATTTTCTACATACTAATTACAGAAAACTATATTCTTCAGAAGTGTACTTTTCAAGTGTTCTGAGCATGCTTTGGAGCTGAGATACTGCTAAAGAAAAGGAAATTGAAACATACCATCACGATGCAAAAGAAACAAAAGCAGGAGATAAACTTCTGCAATTAAGATGGCAAAATGACACAATGGAAGTACTGACCTCAGTGAGACTGGGATTTCATGTAAAAGCTCCTAGAATCCTATTATTGCTTTGCTTCCATTATAATTTTCAAAGAAAATTATATATATAAAATTACCCAAGTAGTATACTGAATCAGAAAAGAATTAACACGAAAGCAAAACCACCACACTTGTATTCTTTTCTTTTTCAAACTCTGTAGATACACAGTTATTTTACTACAGTTTCAAGATTCATACCTTATCAGTTGTGCCACCAAAGCTTGGCAGCCATGAACACTAACAATATCTACTTCTAATTTTTTGTCTGTGACAAATAGTAAACTAGCATTTTTTCCTGCTGCAAATTTATGGTTGATGAAAGACAGACCAATGATACTTTCATATTAAATCAGCACACTGAATCTTCAGTGGAAAGATGAAGAGGTTACTGGCTAAACTTAGTAGACAGTGTCTGCCTAGCAGGCTAACTGTACAATATTGAATCATTTTAGGAACTTCGAAGTGCATCCCATATTAACATTTAGGATATGTAAAACCCACATGATTCTCAGCCATTTCTTTTATCCCATGAATGCCTTGAAATTACTTTGGATGTTGCCAGCTGATATGCAGCATCCATAGGAAAAGTTTCTACCTTTCGATGCAAGTCTACACTTTCTGTTCATCCATATGGTAAGTACCACAAAGAGCACCTTTCACTCCCAGATACTTTAAAGGAAGGAAAAAAGTTATATTCCCACAAACACTCTAGGCAAAATGAAATCGAACATATGGTCTCTTCTGTATGAACATGTCTTTCTAAGCCTCATGAAAAATTAAAAACATTTTTATAACTACTAAAGACCAGTGCTTTCAGGACTCGGTTGCATCTAGCACCTTAAAGGCTAGTAAGTGCCTTCAAAATGATGCTGAATCAGAAATGAGTGTATGGAGAATAACACTGTTAAATTCAGGAAACAAATAATAGAAAAACCATGCTTTGTCACTCCTGTGACCATGGAATACTGCTTTCAGCAGTAGACTAACCAATTTCATCAAGATTACCCAGGCAAAACTGCAGCACAACCTAGTCTGCATCTTCTATGGTTTTAATCTACATGTAAAAACTATCCAAAATTATACATGTAACAGTCTGACAAATTATCAGTATTCGTAGTGCAGTGCAGAAAAAGATACCTCTGGAGCTATATAGTCAGGTGTGCCACAAAAGGTCGTGGTGGTCACTCCATTCAGAATCCCTTCTTTGCACATCCCAAAGTCAGCCAGTTTACAGTGGCCTTCTGCATCCAGAAGAATATTGTCCAGTTTCAGGTCCCTGAAATAAAAAAGGCTCGAAATTGAATCAACTCTCAAATTTTCATCATGTGCTCTTGAATTTCATCATAAACTATAGATTATGACGAATAGATGGTTTCACAAACACCACTGAGAGACTGTTCTTCATGTATATGTGTGAGAATTTGGCAGCTGTCACTAAATAGACCAACCAATAGTTAGAAGCAATAAGAAAGCAAACAATGACAATTATTTTGCAGAACCAGGCCTTTGCCTTCTCTTCAGCTGCATAAAAGCAGAGCTGTATTCAAGAGAGAATCAGAAATGTTTGGAAAATATCTAAGTCTCTTGTTTGCTACATATCCAACATTCTGTCTATGTGAAACAGGTCAACTATGTCTCCCCCTTTGCAGTACCACAAAGTAAAAAGAGCACCGATTTATCCATACTCTATCATCTGGGTTGAATTAATAGGCACTTTCAAACTTGGAATATTTTGAATTTGATTCTTAATGTATACTAGCAATTCAAAGTTCAGATTGCAATGAGAGGGATGAAAAACACTCATGTTTGGAAGCACTATTTTCTGCAACTTAACCCTGCTCAAAAATAATCTCACAGGAATATTTTGCATTCATTGTTGAACAACACAGCAGCTGTCTCTGATCACTTGTTGTATAAATGTCTTTGTGTCAAAGCCACACAATTCTTTGGTTATTAAATTGGGTGAGGTCAAAAATAGGTTGAGAAAGGAATATCCACCTTTCCTGCCTTGCCCTCTGCACGTTTTCTAAATATACTTTGATGGCTATTGCATGTTCCAACACAATGGATGCTAGGTACCAATTAACTTACCTGCCACTTGCCTTAGACTAAATTTCAAAAGGATTTAGAAAGTCAATGCATAAAAGAACTCTCAGTTGCAGGGAAAACTCCCACAATTAAAAACATCTAATAGTGCATAAATAATAACATAAACCAAAGGCAAAACACCCCACTTCTCTTGCCTTGACCATCTTATCTTTACACTTCTGTCTAGGCTTTAGGTACTTCTACCTATCAAAACCACAGTAATAAATGAATACACACAGAGGTGAGAATCAAAACCACAACAATTGTCTTCAGGTGGCTCTGTGGACACTTTGTGATTAGAAAGTTTTTCCTAGAATAATTAGAGAAATTTCCATAGGTGGAATTTAGGGGAGTGACGGAAGTGTGTGTAGGCAAGCTCTAAATCAGAGAGAGAAATAAACCCCCCTGACAGCTCCTGTTTACATTCTTGTAAATAAATTTGACCCCAAAAGCCTATGAAAAGACACAGGTTTTTTTGCAAAAATCCTTTATGCCACCGAATTCCACCTGAGGGAGGGATGATTGGTCTTCACCTTACTCTGAGGATTCCGTTCAGAGAAATGTTTCCCTGTCATACCCCAGACTTCAGAACAACTGGCACTGTATCATGGTGGAAGCACTTGCACACATGAAATGATTAAACAACCCATCCAAGGCTGCACTATGTTAAGAGTTTGTGTGGCCATGTTTGAGGCTACAGTATGTTGGGATTTCCCCAGAAAACTTCTTTTCTCCCTATCATCCCAATTTCAATAAATTGATTTTATTCTTTTTTCTTTTTCTTCTGATACTTGTTCAGAGTTTTCAAACACGCTGGCCCAGCTTTATCCAACATGTATTTCTCAAGCATGTACACAGGACAGCATAAATATCAGATATTTCTGGGACACAGTGGACTTACTACTCAAGGTCTGCATAATCATTGTACATCTGTGCAGTAAATCAGACACTCTTGGAAGCACTGGATGTCTTAAAGATAGATTGTGCCGAGTACACGTTACAAAGTGGTTTGTGAATGTACAAGAGATCTGACATGGCAAAGGAAAGTCAGATTTTCCTCTGTAACCATAAATCCACTGTCTCTCACATAAACTAGCTTTATCAGATATGGTTTATGTAGCTCAAGTATATACTGGCTCTAATAATGTTTGTTGCAACCAGTATGTCCTACACGAGATATTGCTATTTCCAGATCAGTTATGCTGCTGTTGTGGTTCCCCAACTGGTCACCCACATAAGGCCGCTTGAAGCAGTCCACATATTTTATCGTTCCTCAAGGTCGTCCTTTCTAGGAGTTCCTAACCAGCCCAAGATCCACTACATAGCAGTGCTACATTGTAATCCCCTACATCTAGCCATTTAACGCCTCAAATAACCACCATTTCCTACTCCTGGAAAGAGATCTTCAAGCATTGTCCATCATGCAAGGGCAAACAGGTATCAACAGCTCTGTGTTCCTCAAAAAGGTCAAACAAAATAATGCTGCCTGCTCCAAAACTCACGCGCCTTCCCAGAATTACTCTTCCAGTGAATTTGAAGTGTTACAATCAGAAGACCTGCATTGAGACAAGACAGTGTTGGTCTATGAAAAAATTAACATGAGCCGGCTGTGTGCACTTGCAGCCCAGAAAGCCAACCATATCCTGGGCTGCATCCAAAGGAGCGTGACCAGCAGGTCAAGGGAGGGGATCCTGCCCCTCTACTCTGCTCTCGTGAGACCTCACTTGGAGTATTGTGTGCAGTTCTGGTGTCCTCAACGTAAAAAGGACATGGAACTGTTGGAACAAGTCCAGAGGAGGGCCACGAGGATGATCAGGGGACTGGAGGACCTCCCGTATGAAGATAGGATGAGAAAGTTGGGGCTGTTGAGCCTGGAGAAGAGAAGGCTGCGTGGAGACCTCAGAGCAGCCTTCCAGCATCTGAAGGGGGCCTATAGGGATGCTGGGGAGGGACTCTTCATGAGGGACAGTAGTGATAGGACAAGTAAGTAGTGATAGGACAAGGGTTCAGACTTAAAACAGGGGAAGTTTAGATTGGACATGAGGAAGAAATTCTTTACTGTGATGGTGGTGAGGCAGTGGAATGGGTTGCCCAGGGAAGCTGTGAATGCTCCATCGCTGGCGGTGTTCAAGGCCGGGTTGGACAGAGCCTTGGGTGACATGGTTTAGTGTGAGGTGTCCCTGCCCATGGCAGGGGGGTTGGAACTGTATGATCTTAAGGTCCTTTCCAACCCGAACTATTCTATGATTCTATGATCATCAGGTAGAATGTGATCAAGTATAACAATAGTAAAACTATAGCATAAGGCTCTTCCAGATTGGAGAAGTAAATAAGCCTGTCCCTGGTACTTTTAACATTCCAAATGTAGTGTTATCTTGGATGTTCCTAAGTTAAGAAAGAATGCATGTTGTACTTCAAAAAGTCAAGATGTTCAGATAAATCAAAGAATAATTATATTTGATGTTATCCAGGAACCACTTGCAGACACCATCACAACAGACAGTTAGGAAGAAGGTCATGATACAAATAATTATGATAGGAGCTGATGAAACTCAAGAGACTGCTCAGAAAACTGGTTCCATCTTAATTTGGAGTTGTAAATGATCATCAGAGGACTCCTGCATGTTATCTTAACTCTGATCTCAGAAGTAGGACTTTTCAGTGCAGGTAGGTGACAGACTGGAACTGTTAGCACCTAAAATTGTTCAAGTTTCATTTAATGCTATATGCTACCCATGGAGTTAAATGCAAATATAGTCAGTAACCAAAGAAACTCCTAAGCTAGGAGAAATCTCTACAGTAATAAAAGACTGACAGCAAGCCACCATGCAATGCAGAAGGACAGGATACTCACCATTGCCTTATTTCCTTAAAGATTTGTATAACACACATAAATTAGCAATAAAAATCTAACTTGACAGTGGAAAAAAGAGAATGAACAGGCTCAGAAAAGAGAAAATCAGGAAGAGTCTAAATACTAAATTCTGACTACCTGTAAAGACTGACAGTGAAATTTAAAGCCTGTCTGTAAAAACACAAGTCAATTTAACTTTCTTACCATATATCAAACTATAGTCCTACTTGACAGAAGAAAAACATCTGGGGCCCCTTCATCAAGCCAAAATAAAGCAGTGAGGCTTATAAGCCTCTTCAAAACTCTGTTGGAGGCACTGAGGACATCAGCTTAATTACTGACACAATAATGGAATTTAATACCGGTAGATTTTTATTATCACAAAGAGCACCATAGTTTCAAAAGACATTTAGAAGAGGCTAAAACAACAGGAGTATGACTCCCATTAAAGTACAGATGGGAGGTTAAAAGGTAAGCTGGGAGTCTGCCAAAGTGCCAAATTCATAGCTAGCCCACAAGATTATCATAGTCCATAAAAGTGCTTGCACTGAAAACCATACAAAACCTTTGTGTAAATTTACAGTTGCCAGATTAAGAAAAAATAAATCAACACCAAAACCAAACAAAACCCACCCAAATAAAAAAACCCACCAAACCCCCTAATTATGAAGCTTTGGAAAACAGAAATCTTAGCTCACTAAATAACTGTAAGAGAACAGGTAATGTGCTATTTAACACCTTGCGGGAAAAAAAATAGCCTAAATCAAAACAGGCAGAGATGGGGAAACGAATGAAAAGGTAACAGAAAAACTGTTGCCAAGGAGGCCTGTCTTTCCACAGTTACAGTCTCACTGAAGAAAACTTTCAAGTTTTAGTTTAAGAGCCGTATCTCACCAGAACTGTTCTGAGCAACAGCCATGTCTCCTACAAAAACAGAAAAATAAACAGCTATCAATCTCTGGAATGTAAATTAAATGTCTGTACAGAACGATCCATTCTGTCTTTTATTTGGTTCCTGGTATTAGTTATCTACCTCTAAATAGAGCATACCAAATAATACAGTGTTGGACAGCTCAATGACAAAGGTCTATTAAATTCTTCTTTTTCTTATCTTGCATTCTTTTTGTAGGAACTAAGAAAGTCATCTGTGTCTGACAAAATGAGTTCCTACAACCTGCATAATTACATGCAACTGCAAACAACCTAACCAGTTAAACCAGGAAAATGCCCAGATTGCCTGAATGCCGTAAAGCTACTTTAAGCTATTTTGCTCCTTTGTTTGTTTGCCAAGATACTTTGTAACATCAGTTCAGTTGACCTGAGCAGTCGATTGCATAAAATGCGTTGTTTTGGGTTTTCTTCTTTTCTTTCTCAGAGAGCTTAAAACAGAAACTTAAGCCTATGTGGTTTCTATTTCTGGATACTGGCCAGCATCGCAGTCACCCCAGAAGCTGGAATGATTGGCAGGATCTCAAGAAAGAATCGGGATTATAAAACTAAGGTTTGTGCAAGTCGAAACAGAGGAGTGGGTGGACTGCAGGTAATCTGTGAGAAAACCTCCCTAACGCTCATTCTTTCCCCACATGCCAGTGCCATGAGACACTGGCTGCCCTGGCTTCCTACAAACGCTCGGTGGACAAGGACTTCACAGGACTTGATTCTTAAAGTCTCTTCCCAACAGTAGCTGGTGAGATAACTACCTTATGTGCATGGCCCTACATGTCACACGTGTCATTTAGATAACAGATAATTTTCCTGTTGAAAGTTAGGCAATTAAACAGTAGCAATGGGTTTTGACCAGTAAAATCAGAAAGGCTGCCAAAGATTACTAACAGTAGCCTTTGAATATGGTAAACATTAGCAACTAAATAAATCCATATTTGAAGAACAAGATCAAGTAGCTGAGAAACATGATCACAAGCTGGTTTAAGCAATCACTCAATAATGAAGTATCCCTGCATCATCTGCTTCTACTCTTAACTGTTTAGTGAGCAATGAAACGAGAAAGCATATACATTTCACAGCGTAGGTCATAATGAAGTGTAATAATTACTATCCCCAAATAACAACACTGAAAGCAAGAATATTTCTTCATAGGGTGAAAGCAAAAGACTGAACATCTATAGAACATCAAAGGGGAAAGAGCCGAAAGCAACACAAGTCTAAAGAATGTAGCTACTGAACAACCCTTTTTTTTTTGGTGACTTTCAACTTCAGTAAACCATTTCAATAGTTTATTTGAAATCATTGCCATTGTTCCCCTGCATGGGAAATTCACATCCTCCCTGCAGACTTTAAATAGACAAGCTGTTCACAGAAGAAACCACAGAAGGTAAAAGGGAAACTTCCCCCAACAACAAGAAAAAACATCAGAATTATTCTCTACTTGCTACAGTTATTGAAATTTGTAACTGAGGGCAATATGCCCACAGTTATCAATTGGCAATGGGTTTTTTTCTAAATAGAAAGATAAGAATACTGTATTAATAAAATTACTTTAACTTACCCAGATTGTTTTTGAGATAAAGATGCTCACCTGTAATAACAGTACTCTCTCCTGTACTCAATACAAATTTACTCTTTGCTATAATTTTAGTTAATGATGCATTTTCAGCACAGATTTCAGTCACATGCAGGAAATACCACAAAACTTGGATCATTTGTACCACACTCTTTGAAAGGGTATTTTCTGGAAGACTGATAAATTCACCAAAATCTTTTTTCAGTTCTTCAAGAACTGACTGACTCTTCAAGAGCACAGACGTGGTTTTAAATAAAGCCAGAGATCCTATAACTACTTTTCATCAAAGAAAACAGGGATAGTTCAGATAGCAGGGTAAACATTGATGACTTTCAATGTGACCATAGTGACACTCTCTGTCAGGCATGTTTACTTTTAAAAGCACGCATATTTACTTTCTATATATACCACAACATCCATCACCCCACCATTTGCACAAGTATCTTGTGGCCTAAGGGGATGGCAGAGACGGGAGAAAGCACATAGCAAAATCCAGTTTGCTATCTACCCACCAAGAACATCAGAGAGATAACCACGACTGCTATCTGTGGCTCTGTAAGTCCTAGTTGCTGGAAGGCAAAAGCATGCCTTGGACAGTGTATAACATCACCTGCTCCAGCAATGTCTACCATTGAGAAACTTTTAGGTCAGCAACATCCTGAGATTGAAAAGAAGGCTGTGTGTTTATTATGCAGCCCTAACTACTGATGTCTGAATGACTTACTGAACAAAGGTTTAATATTCATTTCCAGCAGTTTAAGGAAACCAATGACTTCTCTGGTAGCATAAAAACTTTTTCTATAAAATAATTTCTATATATGGCTTTTAATGGCTTTGACCATAACTTGATCACAATTGTCGGTAGCAGCTCATGACATTACAGTGCCTGCTCTGCTTATCTTATTACGCTGAGTTTCCTTAAAATACTGTGCAGACAAATAAATATATTGTACGTAACAGCTTTCCTTTGTGTGGCTTTTCCTTTCTTATTATTTCCACATTTTTATTTGTGAACATAAGTAAAATATGTACAAGTTTAAATATGCACTACGTAAAACATTCTCAAAAATTGGCTAAGTACAGAGGGAAGTGGTCTCTATTTCTTTGCCAAGAGAGGGTTACCTTTTACATTCACATCACACTGCTTTATAAACCTCATCCTTCCATGAGCCACACCTGGGAATGAACAATTTTTCCATAAGCCTGAGTCAGGAATGGGACATGGTGCTTTAACTCTGCCTCTTGACTTAGACTACTGCCAAAGCCCTGATTTAGACAAGTGTTAGGTTGGATCCCAGTGGCAACTGTGCCTTCCCATGGCCTGCAGGCCTGCAATTTTTGTACCGAGTAAGAACTGTCACGAATGCAGCTGGCTTCATATCAGGCCTATTGCACAGGACAAACAATCTGCCTCAGAAACGTGCAGCTAAATTCGACAGCAAATGGTTTTCTCATTCTGGAAGGCTTCTTGAGATTTTACAAACCATGTGTGCTTCACACTGGTGAAAACACAGACTGCTCAGAGCTTTTCTGTGAAAGTAGCGTGTGAACAGCTAAGGGCCTGGCGCTCAGGCTGAGCTGCCTGGTTGCCCTGGTCCACCACCACCAACATGAATGTCCTGACATTAAGGCTACTAGCAGTTCTCTCAGGGATTTTCTCTTTTATCCCCACTGTCTCCACTTTGGTTAAAAACACCATTTTCTGACTTTTTTTCTTGAAGACTTTAGCTGAAAAATTCCTAGCTGGTGCTATGTATTCAGACTGGGAATGACAGGGTGAAATCGGTACTAATGATATTTACTGTTTCAACCCCTGCTACAAAGCCCAAGTGTTAAGTCATCGCTGAATATGTAATGTGATAAAGCCCGTCCTCACTGACACCTCAGTGATCCCACTGAAGACAATAGAGGTTCCCAGGCTTAGCCAAGGATTGACTCAAACCTCATTATTCTACTCTGTGAGGTTCACTGCTCTTATTTTTATATCTCAAATAACATAAAAATAAGATTGCATATTATAACAATAGGTTAGGTGGAGCGCAAACTGAAAGTGCCTACTATGCATGTCTGTAATCCTTTTAAACAAAACAATACCAAGTCGTTACTTGATAAAACCACTTGATGAAAGATACTGAAAGGATGGCATGAAGCTAGAAAAGCTTGTCAGATCAGGTTTTGAAAACTCAGTTCTGAAAAAATGCTACCAGAACCTTAGAAAGCAAATTTATCTGTAGGCACATTAATTAATTTTGGCTCTGTTCAAAAGTTTTTCTTTGGAAACCAAAAGGAATGTTGTTTTTTTTTTTTTTCTCAGTGTCCGTAGTAGGTATGATGATAAAATTGCTATCACTTGAACAAGTTATGCAAATACAAAGAAAAGAGCACTTGGGTTTCAGGCAGAGTTTCTATGCCTAACCAAAAAAGACCAAAATCGTCTCTTCTCTTCCTATTTTCGAGTGAGGCTTTCTTATATAGAATAGAAAAACATACAGCTAATAAATGCATGTCTACCCAGGTAGCATCTTGCATTTCTGCAGCAGTTCTCCTTTGGCTATGTCAGCAATCATAGAATCATAGAATAGTGAGGGTTGGAAAGGACCTTAAGATCATCTAGTTCCAACCCCCCTTCCATGGGCAGCCTTGTAACTCTTAATAACCCACAACAAGGATATATTACTGCCTTATACAGATGATGGGAAAGACAGAATTAAAGGTTATAATGTAATGAACCACAATTCCATTGATTTTTAAAATTTACATTAATCATGGAAAGTAGCTGGAGCTCTGAAACATTTTGCTCTGGTTTGGTTTTATGATAAATTTCTTTCCGGCATTTTCCAGGATTCTGACCCAGATTTATCACACCAGGCATTAGGGTAGAACTGAGGTACCACAGTTTGCCCCGGGCTCCCTCCACAGCCATCTCCACAGGTATCTCCAAGTGGAGGATTCACAGAACATGCAGGCTGCACAGCTCCATAAGAAGCCTACCCTTCTTCATTGAATGTAAAGGCAGTCCAGGACAAGCAGGATCCTGACCTGGTAGCTTCAGCTGCATTTTTAAAGTTAGGTGAGATGAATCTGAGCCTTTGTGTATATTCAACATAAGCTGCCTCCCAGCTTCCTGTCTTCCAGCTAGATTTCACATAAATTAGTTGTAAAACTTTAATTTCTTCTCAAAGAAAGCCAAACAAAGGCAGATTTTTAACCCAGACCTGCATTCATTCGTCTTGTTACTTGTGGTAGAATTGCCACACGCACAGTTTGTTAGGCTTTTAAGTTACGTCCTGTAATAGTTCCTAATTTTTCTCACTTAGGTCATATGGCATTCTCCTGTGCAAATCTCCCAACATGCATATCCATCAAAAAGTCAGATGTTTAATTGCTCTACTTGGACACACCAAATAAAGGGCTCCAAGGCATTATTATTCTACATTGTTTCAGGCACATAGAAAGAGCATTCTAAAAAAAATAAAAACAACAGAAGAAAAGCTGCTACTGTAATCAGCCATGATTGAAGGCATTTCCTGTATTTTGCTATCAAACTGGTTGTTTTTTCCATTACATACTAAGTGAACTTTAGTAAGGTCAAGACACCAGAGAAAAACAGGATCAGAATATCTTCAATCAACTAAAGTTGAGTACTTCAGTCTCTCTCTTTCAGATGTTCAGTCCTGGATCTCGTCCCACATCTTCAAATTTCTTCCTTAAATCGTAAATACATAAACCAGGTCAGTTTGAATTTATGATTTAGACAGTTGTTTTCAATGGCATTTAACTTGTTAGCCTTACACTTCCCCTAGCCTAAAGGTCAATTAACCTCATGCTACATAACAATACCAGTATTAATTTAGTATAAGTCCAACAGGGGAGGCAGGTTTTCATTCACAATCACAATACTGAGCCAAAAGCTTCCCTCAGTTGGAAGTCTATCATTTCCAACATGCTGCCTATTAACACCAAGAGTAAGTTCTGAAATTACAATTAAACAAAAGTCAAAGCTACAATAGCTTAGGTTAATTTGAACCAATCCTGTACATGCCATACTGCTGTCACACTAAATACAATTTTAAGGTATATAGCATCCCTGTCCTGTGCTCTGACCCTATTCGTTTTCTAGACAAAAAGTCTTTTTTTCTTCCACGAATGCCAAATGACATTGTTTTATTTGTTAATGTAACATAAATGTCGACACCTCCCTCGGAAATGACCAGTTCCAAGCATATTGTTGACTCATTGAAGAAGGAAAAAGCATGCCATGTTTTCCCAGCAGCTACTAAGAAAACGCCATGTTTTGGTCCAGTTTCATTACATAAAGGACAAGACCAGCCTGCCTGAATACTGCATCCAATCTTATTACCTACCTACTGAATACAGATGCCCATGGTAAAGGCCACTCAGTACCAGCAGATGGTCTCCAAAGCTCACCTTAAGCCCTGTTCTCCCTTACCCATCTCTGTCCCCTCCCTTTTTTAGCTTCAAAACTTTAGTAAATTCTCTCTTTCAATTCAGCTGAGGTTGTTTATCAAAAGAAAACTAACACTCACATAAATCCCCATTTTCCAGCCAAGGGAGCAGACCTTCCACATACTACAATTGAGAACATAGAGTGAGGATGAAGAGCTCTTAAAATACTACAATCTGCTTGTGAAAGGTAGCACAGATCTTCTATATCCTAACTAATGCTTATTTTGCTTCTATCAGAAACAGACAGAGCTATCATTAGAGTCAGGGAAAAACTGAAAATATGGTAATGCTGAGAACATACTTCATTACTTGAATTGACTTTCTTTTTCTTTCATTCCTTCCAGAAAACTCTATATACTCTGTAAACATTTGAAGAAGATCTAGGAAAATACTTTAGTCTGGCAACCACAACATGGGTCATACAATGAAATGGCCAAACGTAGGTGATTGGGAGTGCATCCTTAGCAAGCCATTAATGCACCAGCTTGAGCCCACATTCCAGTGTCTTTTCTGTACTACCCAATGCCCTCTGCAGCTTTATGATGTCCAGAAAATGTAAAGAAGAAAGGCTGCTGAAGGATTTTACATATGGTGGTTCTTTTTATAAAAGAAACAGATTTATCAGAATTCTCTTCCCTATGCTCCCAAGGGTGTCCTTAAGCAGGGAACAAACACAGCTCCTAGCAGTAAGCAGGCTCCTGTTAAAGCTTCATATCATGTTTCCATGGAGAAAAATGCTTTCTTAGTCAGAAAAACAGAAAAAAACCCTCTGCAGTGAACTTTTGTACAGACACTGATTTTTTCCAACCTCACTTTGGTCTCAGTTCAGCCTCTTGGGTCTTTTTATGGAAAGCCTTTCCACAGAGTAGTGCATGTAATATTGCGCGGAATGGACTAAATAAATTATATAGTATAAATGAAATTATGTAACTCAGCAAGAATGTTGCTTCCAACAAAATGTTTACTTATATGGAATCACTAAAGGAAGGACTTCAATAATTTCTGCTTCTATTCTGATTTAAATAGCATAGTTCACATGCCTAAACATCTTTTTACACAATCACGTGGTCTGAACCTGGGAACGATATGTAGGCTCTCAACTTAAAACCTTTTCTAACCCTGCTGAATTTATCAAGGATCAAAACAGTAGCAGTCAACAGCAGTTTAACAGATTTCTGCAGATATTCTTGTAAAAACAGTGAATTAAATCTATTTTGTTTTAACATTCTAAAAGCATTCTGTTATACAGATAGATTTGTCCATTGCAGAATTCTGTAGAGTTAACTATTTGTTATTTTATTTAAAGGAAGATTATTGCAGTAAAAGGATTCTGGCAAAAAAAAAAATTAAATTCTTTTATTTGTCTGTAAAATATGAAGATGATGTCTGAAAAATGGGAGTTGTTTGCTCTTCCAATGTTAATCTATACATAAACTCCTAATGCTGCTTCCAGATGTCCCTGCCCGTGGCAGGGGGGTTGGAACTAGATGATCTTAAGGTCCTTTCCAAACCTAACTATTCTATGATTCTCTGTAGATTATAAAAGTTCGTGCTTTGTACTGATGGTTCCAACTCCAAACCCTGTTTCAATATGTAATTAAAAAGGGTTATATATGTTAATAGAGTTATATTTTATAATATACTCTTTTAAAATTACAATTGTGTAGCCAAATCAATTACTTCTGTCCCCCAACCTCTGCCAGAACCTGCACAAATGTTCGTAGAGAATCTTTACTTGTGCAGGAAGTTTCAGCTCTAGCGCTGTTTCAAATGCAGCTCCTGAAGCCTTCCCCCATCTCCTCCAGAAAACATGTGTTCAGGAATGCTGCTTTGGCTGTAGGGCCAACATACGATATCATCAGTTAAAATCTACTTATACAAGGCACCTCACTATTTTTAATTAGCAATGGAAAGATGACTCATGGGTTATTCACATGAAATAAAACATAGCATGACTTAGGAAATGTACAGTGTGTTCACTTTTGCCAGCATCAATGTTAGCAGAGTGCTATACCAATTTACCTCCAGTGGGAAGAGAGCAGGTGCTGAGAAGGGCCTAACTGACCGGCTCAAATAACAAGAGAAGCAATTTGGAATACAAGATTTGGGATGCTAAAATATGATTTTAGTCCCTAATATTTGGTACTTACTGGGTAGTCATTGCATATAAATACGGACTTCAGTAGGATTATAATGTAAACTACTGGCCAAAGTGGGGAGTTCTTGAACAATTTTGTCAACATAAAAAAGATACATCTATTTATATCTTGAGCCTGAGGAATTATCTTTGTAACACCTACGTGCCCAGCCACCAGGCTGTCTTCAGAGACCTGCTAACCAGACTCTATGCCCAGATAAGATCAGAAATTATCCTATAAAACTCCCAGATAGTTATGTGGGCAAACACTAGCAAAAAAAACTAATAATACAGCTTACAGAAGAACTATTTTACATAAAGTTTCATTAAATTATGATGCTCAATGAAGTCTCTTTCCATCATTCTGACAGCCTTAAACTAAGCATACTGAGTACAATTAAATTCTACTGTAAAATTGCTTTGTTTTTCTGGTGTCAGAAAGAGTTTTTACTGTAAATGGAGAGCCATGATTTTTAAAGAACCAGTCTCTTATACACCGGATAGCTCATGAACAGAGCCACTTTTACCCAATCTGCAGATGTTTTAAGAATCGTAGCCAAATCCTTTTCCTCTTGGGTCATCCACAGAAAACCAGGACTTTTGTCCTACTCTGTGTGCAAGCGCATCGCTTGCTCTGGTCTTGTGAAGGCTGGCAAAATACTCCCTCCTTTCTTCTGTGTATTTTCAAGAAGTGAAAAGAGAACCTGCCTGAAGGCCAGTGTTGTCCAAAGGGTTTCTCTCACCTCCACTCAGGGCATTTCGCCCTCTGTGGAGACCAGGTTACAGTTTTGGCAGACACAATTTCAACTGGGTTGCACTGGAGCGCTTTCGGCCTTGTGCCAAGGGCTAAGCTGCTGAGCTGCTGGCTACTACCCTGTTCACAATCTGAGGATCCCTTTATGCTATCAGGTATTTTAAGACTTTCATATAAATGAGAATCAGGGATGCTTTGTAACAGCTATGGCCCCTTTGGGCCTATTACAAATTATCAGCGAATGAACTGGCACACAGTTCGCATGCCTTTTTATGTCCTCAGTATACAGTACCATAAACACTTGCTGTCTTCTTATTGCTGGTTAAGTTTAGGCAAATATGTACTAAGGCAGTTTCTTAAGTGCATATTATTTTTGTTCCACAAGTACTCCTTCAGAGCTGTTTCAGATTTATTGGTGTTTGGAAGCTTTTAAATATCCATTACCCGCTTAATTGACCATAGCAATTCCCTCTGACTCATTACTTGTGTTTGTTAGAATATATTTAGGCACTTTTTTTGAATGGGTGCTAACAGACCATAGGATCTCCCTTGGAAACCCTATAATAAATCAAGTAAATACCTGGTGAAGCGCTATAATGTTTATTTCTTACTACTTAATTTTATCCTGAATATTCCATGTTTTGAAGATATAAAGTTCCTCAATTCAGGTTACTAGTGACCAAGCTCTCTTTGGTTGTCCCTGCTTCTGTATTTATCAAACTGGTTTTTTTTTTATATATATTCTGTATACAGTTTCATACTAGGGTGCACCCATAATAGCTGCTATATTGGTTATCTACTGTCAAAGCCACTTCATCCTTCCCTTCCCTTGAAGAGACAATCACATGCCCTAAGACTAGTATACCTTGTGAAGAACACTTTACTGTAACTCTCAAATCTACATTAAAAAATGTACACAACTGTATGCACTTGACTTGCTTTGAAGAATGGTATTTTCTGTGACTTCTATACGTTAGCAGAAGGAAATTAAAGTCTGTAGGAAAAAGCATACCTGTATAAGTACTGGCACTATTTCTGGCCTCTCCCTTTTATTTTGTTTTCTCTCTCTCTGTTGTTTCACAAGACTGACTACCGGAGACAAATTCTAGTAGTAAGAGGTAAGAAGTGAAGACCCGTATGGTGTGTATATTGAGAAGAATTAGTACTGCTTGGCCTTCTCCCCATAACCTGGATGCTACTGAAGAAATTGTTTTGTATCCAAAACATTATATCCCCAACATAAGTGGTCCTGGGGGATTGAAATTCAATGTGGTGGTGATAAGAGAGTGTCTCTCCCCTGATGCCACCCATGCTGGGGTGTATCACAGTGCAGAAACCACACAAGCTTCCATATCAGTCAAAGCTGGCCTTGGCCTCACTGCCATTCCTGCTTAGCCCTGCTCCACATCTGCTTCCTCCACACTTACTCAGTGCTGTGGAGATGATGAAAGCAATGTATTTCTGCCACTGCCTGCTGCTCTGGGCAGCTGCTTCTTTGGACTCTGGAACACTGCAGCAAAGGAGAGGGGCAGGTGCTACTTCTGACACAAGAAAGTGAGTTAAGAGACTTGCTACTGCTCTGGCCTTGTTACCTTTCACTTCTGTTCATTTTCAGCACAGTCACGGCCACCTGATCCATTCTGTCCTACTTTCTGATTCCCCTGGTTAGACTGTACCTAGTCTGTCCAAGGTCCTTCTGGTGTAATCCTGTTTATTCTAGTAGCAGTGGAGATTCTAATGAACTCCCCAAAACGCTGGGGTTCTTACTAGTTTAGTTCATTAAGCCATTTTAGTTAACGTCCTGGTGAGCAAGAAATATCATTTCTGTTTTCTTACATTCGAGTACAAGTTGTCAGCCAAAGACACATTCTAAAGTTTTCGAAAGTGTCACTGATAACCCCGTTGTGTCAGCTTTCAGATTGGCCAAACTCTCATTTTAAACAGCCTTTTGCAATGGTAGGCAAAATAGCACGTAGTTTTTAATAACAGTGCATTCTCAAATGCGATGCTTTTCTATTTCAAAATAAACACACTTTCAATCTAAAAAGTTGTACGCAGATGACTTTACTGAAGTGTATCACCCAAATATTCTTTAAGGTTGCTCAGTATTTTTAATATCATTATTTTAAAATTCCAGTAAATAGGTTTTTGCATGTTTTCACCTAACGTTCTGCATTGCTCTCCGACTTCTCTGTTGCATCTGAAGAGCACAACAAAATCTTTGTGAGATGTCCATCACCTCAGGACCACGTTTGCTGTGATCTTCTCTATTACTATGAAACTTTGGCAGAGGTACTCAATAGCATGCAAAGAGGCAAAGTCTCACCCTTAACATGACACCATTTCAACATCCGCTTCTGTTGGGTTATAGAATCATAGAATAGTTAAGGTTAGAAAGGCCCTTAAGATCATCCAGTTCCAACCCCCCTGCCATGGGCAGGGACGCCTCACACTAAACCATGCCACCCAAGGCTCTGTCCAACCCGGCCTTGAACACCACCAGCGATGGAGCATTCACAACTTCCCTGGCAACACATTCCAGCGCCTCACCACCCTTACAGTAAAGAACCTCTTCCTCATATCCAAACTAAACTTCCCCTGTTTAAGTTTGAACCCATTACCCCTTGTCCTCTCACTACAGTTCCTAATGAAGAGTCCAGTATTTTCCATTGTTTGAAAACAAACATGACAGGCACAGCAAAATTCACCCCTAACTTTTGCCTTTTAAGAACAGAATGACATTTAGGAAATACCCTCAGATTTTTAACGCACTGTGAAACAAAAGGCATTCTCTTTCTGCTGTTAGAAACTTGTTTGAAGCTGGTGTACATGTTTCTGTAGAAACAAAGCTGTGCCTCAGCATTTTAAGAAAACCACAGGGACTGTCTTGTGTCAGTACATTTCAGTTTTACATGTGCTGCAGCTCTAATGGATTTTTATTTTTTGCATGTTTCTCTCAGTTAAAATCATCTTATCAAATGCAGAAAGATAACACCCATTTCTTCCTGTTATAAAATAAAAGCATAAACATCAATCATCTAAAATCACTGACATTCACCCAGAAATAAAAACAAATATGCTCTGTAACATTTCTCTGCTATTATCTGTTGAGAAGCACTATCGCCCTTTCTACCGAGTACCGGAACATGGCTGCCCTCACAGGAATGTAAACTTGGCATTAACCCTGGCAGATTCCCACTCCCTGCCCTCTCTCATTTAACATTAACTCACTCCTATACTGTTATCAGAAGGTAAAGGTCATAGCTTTATTTACACAATACAGCACCATACAAATGGTCATTAAACAAGAAAATCTTGCACCAAATAAACATGAGGCAAAAAAACAATGCTGACCTCGCTAACGGGAACTCCCCCTGGAAGTACCTTGTCATTCCCCAGATGAGGTCAATGGTGCTAGTCTACCCTTCTAAATATTAACTGCCTGCCACTGCTTCTGCATATACCCAACTCCCACACAAGAGCCAACTAAGGTCTTTCTTGCGTTCCAAACCCAGGAGAAATTTAGAAAGCATCCTACTGTTGGCAAGACCACATGGTTTATATCCTATTCCCACAGCCTTTACTCATCCTTCCACAGCTGGAAACCTTGTCAAAGGCTCTCCTATGCGACAGCAGCCTTTAGCACAATACATAAGCTGGGCAGATGGCAGGGTGGACTCCCTCTGTCCGAATGCCAGAAGCCTGGGAACCAACCCTCCTTCCTGCTTCTCATCTCCCTCAGCCCCGCTTCTCTCCACCCCAGCCCACTGCCTTTTCCTGCGGGGAAGACATCCTGCTTATTTATGCATTTCATGACGGCTGGCCTGCCTACATCCAGCAAGAAAAAGTGCAAAGAGGGCAGGAGGCCACCGAGTAAAATCCCACCAGAGCTCATGTTCAGTTTGGAAACTGGAGCAGAGCACAGCAGGGCTCGAGCCCAGGGTGCAAACCCAGCCAGGAGCACTGGTCAGGCAGCGCAGCTTGGGCAGCGGTCCCCAGAGACACTGGGACTCAGACGCACAGGTGTGCTGCAGCACAATTCACTCCTCGATTCTGGCTTTTACTGAAGGTGATGGCAATAGCTTGTTGCTCACTTGCTCCAGAAGCAAACTGTAACTTCCCTGTAGCAGACTCCTGCAATGGGTAGTTTATGTGGGGAAAGGCTTGAGTTCAGGATAGTCCCATGCTTAGGTCTGAATATGTTACATGAGGGTCTAAGGTCTTTCTTGCCTTCCTTCATGGACCATAGCTCACACACCAATTTAACCTGTTTAGACTTGCAATAAGATGATATTTACATACTTAAAAGCAAATGTAAGCCAAAATGCTTTATGTCTAGTTTTGTACTTTAAAAGCAAAAAAAAAAGGGGGGAGGGGGAAGGGGAATTTTATTTGGCTGCTGCCACTCAGAAATAACACAGTAGGGTAACTTGGGAGAATGATGACTTTTAACATGTTAACCACTGACCATGCAACATTTTCATCAGTGTAAATATAACTCCTTGCCACTCTGCCAAGGTTGCACTGAATCATACAACCACCAGTGAAGTCAGACTTTCTAAATATTCTTATTTCACATATAAACACACTAATGAAAGTGCTTTTCATTTTAGGCAGTAGCTCATTCCAAAACACTGGTGTGTGTTGCCCTGATAAATGGGAATGCTGGGAAAACTGATCATCCAAAGAAAAATTCAGTTAGTGTTCAAACAAGTTGCTAGGGTATTTGTGTATGGAAAAAGCCCGGGGGGATTCAAGGATTTGCATCAGCATATTTATACTCACATTGTCTTCAATTCAGTGTTAATACATCCTTCATCATGACCAACATATTAATTGCAGAGTGCACATAAAGTTACAGACTGGATTATTATTTCATATTGCGGAGGAACATTATGACCCACAGTTATGTATGAGGACTCCCCCATGGCCAGGTGCTGTACGATTTGAAGGCAACATCTCACAGATCTTACATTCAAAACCAAAAGAATGAGTTAACCCATAGAAGGTGCCATTAATTTCCCAGGTAAGACATTTTTCATCCTCTCAGGTGAACTGTAGCTGTGTACATAGTTTCCTTCTTTCATATTTCAGAGAGAGCACTCCCTTTAATCATCTGAATGGTCTTGGAGCACACCAGAGATCACACAACAGACATGCAACTACTGGCCCTTCAGGTCTTCACTGAAACAAGGGTTGTAGCTCACACAGTTATTCCCTAAATCATATAAGAACTGGGGACACCAGCATTTATGATAATGAAGTGGTACCCCGTTCTAGTGCTGGTGTCCAAGCCTGGGGAGACAGTAGTTCTTTGTATGTATTTCAGGCCAGAGTGGGCCACTTGTGTCACCTCACTTGAACTCCTACAACAAGAGACAGAAACACCCACCAGATACTCTTGTCCTCAGCCCACCAACTGCGGGTGAAACAAGAACATGTAACATATACATAGATCTGCAAAAAGCGCACAGGAATGTTACATCAGTACATGAGGGGAATATGGAACTGGCTGTTTCTATACCCTGTTTGTTGCAACTTCCCTACATGACAATATATATGAAGCTGACAATGACTGTCCTTAAACACAATAAACTCCAGGGACAGGTGACAGCGAACATAGTCCACAACCTTTCATCACTGAGTTCAAAGTGCAGCTCAGCTCACAGGCAAAACGAGATTCACAGTCTAGCCCTGAATTCCTGAGGCTTGCATACATTTTTTTTAAAGCAGTGCAATTGCATAACACAAACAACAACTGCCAGAAACTGCGACTGAAACTTCTCCAGTGTCTGATTGACTCTACTTGTATTATCAGGCCCCAGCTTGACATGTGTCCAAACACCTGAATGCCAGATGAGAGGGAAGGTGGCAGGGATAATGCAAATATTTTTATCAAGTTGTTGAAGTGTTTTTGACGCAACATCAGTAACATTATAGCCTACACAATGCCACACTGAAAATTATCCTGAAGTTTATCTATCACACAAGATGCATTTAGCAGCAGCAGCATCTTTATATATAAAACCTGTGAGGTTCACCTTTAATTCCAACATAAACTCGATAAACAGAAGAAAGGTATGTAATTCCAGTGAGCACACAGATGACTGGACAAGTCTGGGAACAAGTGCTGGGCCAGTTGCACAGACGTAACTTACAGAAGAATTTCCACTGCCAAACAGGAGTTAGCTTTCTCTTTGAACTTCAGGGGAAATGAGGATAAACTAGTTAGTATAAAAGATGATCATTTAGTATCATCATAGCGCTTTCTAAAAATCTAACCGACAAGCCAAAGCATGAGCTAGAGCTAGTTATTTACTTCCAAAAATATAACTATGCTTAGCTCCAAACAAATACTTCCACATACATGGCTGAAAAAAGATCAGAAGGTATAGCAGCTATTTTGAAACCTGCATTCCCATCAAACATCGTAGTTTATTTATATATTCCTCACTTTCCTTGAAGTATTGCCCACACAAGCAGCATTTCCCACTTTGGAGAATAACCATTAATTTCACACCACAGTGTTTTTTCTAGGGATATAATTACACAGAAGGCAAGTATTCTTTATTAAAATATCTGAAGGCATGTTAGGTAGTTATGACTGGTAGTTATTCAGAAGCATAGGTTTTCTTTTCTCTTCCCCCCCCCTTTTCCTTTCCTTGTTTGCCAGCTAGTAAGAGCTCTGCACATGTAAAGGAGTGACTTGATACCAATGCGTTTTTAATGTGGAAATAAATGATGCAGTGAGGTATGGAATAATCAGGCTGAAATGCTTCTGTGCAAGACAGACAACTATTCTAACACATGCCTGACATAGAATCATAAAATCATAGAACAGTTCGGGTTGGAAAGGACATTAAGATCATCCAGTTCCAACCCCCCTGCCATGGGCAGGGACACCTCACACTAAACCATGCCACCCAAGACTCTGTCCAACCCGGCCTTGAACACCACCAGCGATGGAGCATTCACAACTTCCCCGGGCAACCCATTCCACTGCCTCACCTCCCTTACAGTAAAGAACCTCTTCCTCATATCCAATCTAAACTTCCCCTGTTTTAAGTTTGAACCCGTTACCCCTTGTCCTCTCACTACAGTCCCTACTGAAGAGTCTACCCGCTGCATCCCTATAGCCCCCCTTCAACAAATGCATTCTCTCAGGGCCTGGCACACTATGAAGGGTGACATTTTCTTATGGTTAATTCTTTTAAAATAATCTCTAACTTCATCCTTCTACTGGCATTTTATATAGTAACTGGGATATACATTTTGCCAATAGTTGAAGCTCCTATTATCCTCCAGTTGGGCAAATGAGCTATTCTTATGGACATAATTATGTCCAGACTGAAAAGACTGTGTCAAAGCAGAACACAACTAAATCTGTTCCTAATGGTGTTCCTGTTGCCTTTTTTAATTGTTCTTTCATCCTACAACTCATGTAATTTTTTATCTTTTGCCTCTCTGATAATCACCCAACAAAACACGCCATTAACAATCTGAAGTTTTACTATAGCATGCTAAAGTCATGTCAGCAAAGTCTCTGAATCAGAATTTGAGAGCATCTTACAATGTTTAAATTACCACACATTTTCTCATCAGAATGACATTTCTCTTGGGATTGAAGCATTTTGATGATAAAAAGTCATAGAAAGAACGCAGGCACACGAAGCAATTCAATGCACCTAAAAGCCAACACACAGCAGAAGCTACATATAAGACAATGGAAAAGAGGGAGAAAAGAGAAAGAGAGGAGAGAAAGAGGGTGTGTGTCGAAGGATGGGATCAGTGTCAAAGGATGGGATCAGCAAAGGAAAAGACAGAAAGAATGCACACTTCTATAAAGAAGGGAAAGGGAATTTTACCAATTCTTTCTTGCCGGATCACAGAAATCACTCATGCTAATTACAAAGTGTCTAAACTCATTTCCAGGAAGAGGAAATTAGCTCGAATCTTTTTATGCAAACAAAATCCTTTACTTCTCAAAGTAGCAATCTTGTCTGTTTCCCATAGGATGGATACTTGTAAAGTCTGAAGTTGCCATGTTCTACTATCTAAACGTACAAATACATAGCTTTGGAAATAAATGCAGACAATGAATAGGAAATGTGATATAGATAGCAAAGGTAAGAAATGTGTTGGATTTTCAGCACTTGAAAACAAGCCTATGCAAAGTGGTAGGGCTGAAAGCCCAACCCAGTACGCAAACATCATACCAGTGTTGTTAAGATGGAGATTAAGAGCTGCAGCTAGCAAAATAGTTTTCTAAAGAAAATTAGATTTCTGAACTGAAAGGCTGCTTTCATAGAGATTTATTTTGCTCAGAAGATGCAATATCGTGCTGTTTGCCATGTCTCTGGAAAGGAGACTCCTCCTTTGAGAAGTTTCTCTTTGAATCTCGGTGGGAAAGCCAATAGTTTCTGTAGGAGTTATCATGCAGTCCTGGTTACTATACATCTAGAATTCACCTCTTTTGATTTCTAGTACTCAGTCTGAATCTAGGGATGTGGCAAATTCCACATTCTTATCTTGATGTTTCTGCCCAAGAAATCTGAGACTGCAGGTCCCTGAGATGACTACCCTAAATCAAACCTGATAAACGAAAAGAGGGCGAGAAGAGCAAAAGAACATCAGAACTCAGAATTTTTAGTAGACAGAAGAGAAATGTACCACAAACCCCGTAAAGCATGCTGCTTGTGAAAGCCCCAATTTACCACAAGCAATGACAGGCTGCTAAAAACAGATAAAAAGAGAGAGGAAGGGTGAAATGACAAGATAAAGGACTTAAACACATTAACACCAGAGTGAAAATTTTCAAAGTGATTCCTCACATTTAATAATAAAAACCTATCCCTAAATCATTCTTCCCTACAGTGCAACAATATGGACTTTCGTGTGTATGTGTGCATGGGTGTCGAAGATTAGAGATCTGGGTGGGGGTGGAGGGAGGTTCAAATAGATGCAGGGCACTTGCAAGCAAATCAAAATTGTCTGCAAAGAACCACTTCCTGCTGGTGACTAAGCCTTCACCCAAACAGTCAAGAGGAAGGGGCACAAGTAAAGCATTGCAAACGACCATCCCGACTGTATCCAAGTGGAGACAACTAGGACAAACAAACTCAGGAAGTGGCAGGGAGTTAGAAACCAAGAGGAAATCTATGGCACAGGGAGGAAAGTGAAGAGATTGCGCCGATCCACAGAAAGGTCACCTCTGGGTCTCACTGTGCCAAGCTTTTTCAAAACCGCTTTATTTGGACTATAATACAAAACTGGCACACACAGCTGGCGGCTGCTGCAGGGGCTATTCAAATGTTAACATTCTCAATGATAAACAGCCAAAAAAGTTCTATGTAAGCAAATTGGAACAAACAACTAATCTAAATCTGGTTGCTAGGAGACAGAGGATTTCAGCCAAAACCAGCCCAAAGCCTCAAGAATACTTTATTTTTGATCAAAAAAAGTACCTGTAGATGACGCCATGTTGGTGAAGAAACATGAGTGCTGATGTGACCTCTGCTGCATAAAAGCGGGATCGAGGTTCGTCAAATTTGCGTGAGCGCTGGATTTGAAACATTAGGTCTCCTCCATTTACATACTCCATGACGAAAAAGAGGCGGTCCTGAAATTAATTAAACAGTGCTATTTAGCTAATTTCTTTTAGCAACACAAAGGACTGCTTGAAGCTACACTTTAGGCGACTGGAGCATTTACGTCAAGAAATGAAAGAAACAAATGCTACAATTCTGAAAAGGGAAAAGCTGACAACCAAAATCCCCCAAACTTACAGAAAACGAGACAAGAGTCTCAAAGTGAGAAATGAGAAAAAAAGGGAATAGAATCAAAGTGTAGTAATAGCAACACAGACATAAATTTGCTCACATCAACAAATACAGATGGAATTATAATCAATTTTATATAACAATGGAGATACTTAAACGATGCTGTTTCTTTTAAAGTTTAGCCATAATAATGGAAAGATAAAGTCAATTCTGCTAACTACTGCCAGGCTGCTAGGTGAATTTCAGGCTCTTTTTTTCTTCTTATCTTCTACCAGTGTCGTGCTTTAAACCCAGCTGGCAATTCAGCCATGCAGTTGCTCGCTCGCTCCTCTCTGCTCCCAGAGGGATGGGGAGGAGAATCGAAAGAATGAAACTCCCACAGGTTGAGATAAGAACAGTCCAGTAACTGAGGTATAACACAAACCACTGCTGCTGCCACCAATAATAATAATGATGAGGGAAATAACAAGGGAAGAGAATACAACCTCTCACCACCTGCCGACCGATACCCAGCCTGACCCGAGCAGTGATCTAACCCTTCCCGGTAACTGCCCCCAGTTTATATAGTGGACATGACGTGCTGTGGTATGGGATACCTCTTTGGTCAGTTTGGGTCAGGTGTCCTGTCTGCTTTCTCCCGGCTTCCCCTCCTCCCTGGCAGAGCATGAGACTCACAAAGTCCTTGGTCAGAGTAAACATTACTGAGCAGCAACTAAAACCATTGGTGTTATCAGCGCTGTTCCTAGGCCGAAAATCAAGAACATAGCACTGCACCAGCTACTAAGAAAGAGAAAAATGATTGCTACTGCTGAACCCAGGACAACCAGCTACTTTGTCTGCAAAGCATCTTCTCCATATTATGTAAAAACAAATTAGGATTGCTAAACTATAGAAACCAGTGCTGCCAATCTCAAACACTTACATAGGACTTCCTGAATTGCCTCACCTCTCATAAGACAATAAAATATAATTACATTATTAAAATACATATCAGGTTATTTTTTATTTTTGTCTGATGCATCTCACTTCAAAGTTTAAGATTTCAAGCTTATTTCTAAGACAGCAAACTAGAAATGAACTTTACTTGAGAACAGCAACTGATTCATAGGCAATCACCCCATTTTAGTGTGTCTCAGAGAAAAGAAGCTAAAAAGTAGCACTTAGTGAAATAGAATTGAGAACATCAGTAAATTAAGTGTGTGTTTGGCATCTTGAATCATTTATGCTCTAAACTGGAAATGTAGATAAAGACAGAAACAAAGAAATGACACACCTCCACACTTGATATAATTTATATCATATTTTTTGCAAATGTTTCTTATCAATGTTTATAGTTATCCCTGATCTATACTATCAGCCCTGAACTGTCAACTCTTTGCCCATTCACCCTTGGTTTGAAGCTAATTTCCATTATTTCTTTACTGTAAACCATCTACATCTCTACGCACATGAGTGCAGAGAGAGGAGGAGGTAATTCTCATGCGATGTGGAGAACAGATCTGCGCATATACTCCTCACTCATGTGACACAAGCATTTCATTCTCCAGTCACACAGTACACGGGTGTGTTATCATGCGACTTCACCAAGAGAAGCCCCAGGTTTCACACCACACTGCAGATAGGCTGCAGCTCATGGTGTCCGGTGTGCTGGATTGAAGAAAAAGAGACAAGATGCAACACTGCTTTGGACAAACAAACGCAACAGAAGATGGAAGTCAATTAACCTCCTACAAGTGAATCCAAGCCTGCAGATTACATAGTTTACATATATGAGTCCAGAAATTCATAAATGTTTGCCGTTTGTCTTTAATAATCTACTCTACAGCTTAGATTCAAGGCACAGCACTTAAAAATAACCTTAAACTTAAGCGTGTGCATTAATCCTGCTCATTAAGTGCCTAAATGTTATACTTATCAGGGATGTTTCCTGGAGGAGGCTAGAAATGTTTGGCTGACTTTTTGCTGATTATAGAAAGAGGATGCAGAAAAAAAACCCCTGTGCCTTTCCCCCCATATCTTGGGAACACAGAGACTGCCAGACTGGATCAAATTCAGGATTCAGGTGGACTGGCGTTCTAGGTAAAACACTGCTAGCAACTTTGGTACATTTTCCAACATTTTTCTTGCCATTCCCTACTAAGAAAAACCTAGTGCAAAATAGCATCAAAGCTTCTGGCTGTATCGTGCACTCGAAAGAGCATGTCTTCAGAGCCATGCCTTTGCTCTTTTTACAATGCTCAGCACTACTGATGATAAACATTCAAAACCATAGCACAGATGTCTTGACATTAGCGTAGGCTTTGAATATGCCTTCTTTGCAACACCCCTAAGAAGATGCAGACATTGTCCTTTGTTACAGACTGACTATTTCTGAAGAGCAGTTTGGGTACAAGTGTCCCCTTGCAACACAGACCGGGCAGTGCCTGATGAATATCTAAAGTAGCTTCTCCTAACACTTGTTGAAATTGAACCTTACAGTGCTATTTTAACCTTTACAAAGTCAACAGTCTCGGTGTGAGTAGGCACAGCCAGGAAAAGGAAACTGCAGTTCCCATTCTCCTGAGCAGCAACACTCATTCCCAACATTGCTGGCTTTTTGCTACACCCAAATCACAAATATAAACCAAACAATGTTGATGCAAAGCGATTGTGAGGTGTCTTGCAACTGTGACTCCCAAATGGTGATCCTCAACTTGCCACTGAGCTGAGTGCTGCTGCTCCCAACAGTCATACCACCGCTCTGCCAACTGCTAGGGATGGTGCAAAACCCCTTCCTCACAAAACAGTGCAAAAATGATGGTTGACACAATTGCATAGATCTGGGCTATTTCCTAACATGTCAGGATATACACTGTATCATTTTTATATTAAATATACTATAAGCAAAACAGAACCAATGTTTTTTTGTGACACCAAATGACTAATTGCCGATTCTAAATATCAGAAATTGTTTATAGCTAAAACTTCAGGATCTTTTCCTTTGGTTCAGTCCTTTTTAGAACATTTCCAGTTTAGCCAACCAAAATTTAACCTGGACTGTTCAGCAGAATGCCTTTTCATTAGACAGTCTGAATGAGAGCTTTAGGAGCAGCTCCATTCCCAGAGCTGGAATGTGTAACTCCTATACTCTTTCACATCTTCCTTATTATGCACATCCTATTCTCAATTGGAAGGGGTATTTGTGGCAGATTCTGCAGCTTAGTTGACTACCTCTTCAAAAGCGTACCTACTAAAACCAGAATTAACAGCTTGAAATTAACAGATTGAAATTGCTGTGCTATTGCATTTCTGCGCTACACACAGGTATTTCAAGTTTCTTTTCCAGCTTTCATGATTGCACATTTCAGGTTCCAGATGAGAATTCAAAGGTAGGAAAAAAAGAAAGTTTGAAGGGTCTGTTCTGTTTGCAGTGAGTCTTGGAAAGGGTTTGATTTTGAGAGAAGAAAAATACTAATTCACACCTACTAACATGGGGTAAACAATCAGATGCACAACATGCATATGCCCAGCAGGCCAGAGTTTCAGCATTAGAAGGTGCCATCTCTTTCATGAAACACTGAATCCAGTCCCTATGAAAATTACTTTCTTAAAACCATTCTCTGGTCTTTTTTTTTTTTGTCAGGACAATGACATGATCAGCTGTGACTCAAATTTATGTGAAAAGAGGATGCAGGAGACGAGAGAATATTTTATGAATAAGAGCTGAGATCGCTGAAGTTCATTTTTCTCCTGTTTCCCAGAACCTCAACAACAGACACACTGCTTTCTCCCCCAACCTTTCATTAAAAATTAGTGATCAAAATAGAGGTTCCTAACCCTCTGTGTATTTCCTTTCTATCATAATGTAAGCATACACACAGAGTGACCTAACGAGAACTCTGACCTCAGTGCAGAGAGGATTTAATCCTCAAATAGTAATTGTGAAATAACTGTATGCTGCCTGATACATGCATCTCACTACATGTGTCACCAGGGTATCACATTGAAGTGGGGGAACATAAAGCGAATGCTCTAAAGAATAATACATTAAGGGACAACACAGCATTTACTCAGCCAGAAAAGAGATATAAGGTATGACTTTATCACTGACTGTGTTCCAAGAGAAAATTGAATGGGTTTGGTTTGGACTGCATTATTTTTGGAGTGCGTTTTCATAACATTTGAGAAGTATGTTTTGATGAACAAAGTAAATGTAAAGCAGTCCTGGGAACTCTTTAATTATATACACTGAAATAAAAGGCAAAATCACAAACAAAGACCTTAGATTAATCCTCTCTTGGCATCTATAAAGCAAAAAAGAAGTACTGCAAAGTAAACTAATATGCTTTCTGAGGTAATTAGATTCTTTACAGGGTTTATTTTAGCCCTTAATCATACCTGCTTTTCCTTGAATTTCTCAAAAGGTAGGGTTGAATGAGAATTCTTAAAATTATAAATGGAAAGAAAACAGAGCAGAGAGCATGGGTAAGAGATTTTAAAAGCAAAGTGGACATGAAATAAATTGGCTAGAAGTCAAGACAAAAAAAGTTCAAATTCGCTCTGTATTTCCCTAGTATTTTCTGACTATAAATTTAACTACTATACTGGAATGCCTAATTGTCTGCCTTAATATCTCTATCATTCCAGTCTCACCTCTTGGTTTTCTTAATTGAGATAGTCTCCTGCATGCTTTGAGTCTTCATCAAAACTGGACTCCAAAAGCAACTTCTTGCCTAGTCTCTTCCTATCAATATCTGGAGTTCACTTGTCACTCAAACTAGAAATCTGGTTTCATCTTTCCTCTCATTCCACTCCTTTAATTGTGCCCCAATTTCATTTTTCATCCTCCTTGACATTCAAAATAGCTCTACAGTAAACAATACTAACCAACCCTTCATTCTTTCTTCTGATTTTTACCAGAGCCTTCCTTCTTCAAAAGCATTCTCTGATCTTTAGTTTTATTTGCATACTTTTTGTTAATATCAGCCTCTATATTATGTGCACTCCATGCCAGTTTATATTCACTTTTTTTTTAGACACTATTCCACTGGATAGAGCTTCTACCTTTTGTTTCTGCTAGAACAATGTACATGTTTTTTATCTGGAAAAGGGGGATGATTTCCAAAAACATCAATAGGAATAAACTCTCAGGACGTAACAGACTCAGTTTTTGTGAAGCTCCTTTTTGTGAAGGTGTGATTAATGACCAAGACCTTCCTAATAGTAAGACCAGATAATCTTGCCAATCAGTTTTGATTTAACAGATGACACTACAGAGTCCATTACTTGTTTACATATGGACTAATACCATTGTGGAGGAACAAGCTTCTACGTAAAGTGTGTATGAAAGCTTAGACATGGAAAGACTTTGATGTATTGTTTATATTATTTATTGTGTAGTCCTTAAAAGATTTTTTGTTATCAGTCATTAACCTGCCTGTCCTTTGTTTGTTTTCCACTTAAAATCTCATTAACATTAGATTGCAGCTCGAAGACAATCCGTTGACAGACATAAGGCCAAATACAATTATCGCTGCAATCTGAAGAATACAAACTTCTTTTTCCTTTTCCAACGAGTCCTACCACCTGGGGGACCCAATATGCACCCCAGCACAGCCTCATTACTGAAATATTTCAAACCAAAAAGAAATTATGCTGTCTCCCAGTTTCAAATCTGACATACCCACCTGTGCTAAAAGCCTCGGAAAAATTTTTCCCGTTATTTGTTGTCTCCCATTGTTCTACCCTTACAACACTTAAAACCAGTGAATTCAGTAAAAGTATCAAACATAGACCCCTCAATAAATAAATATAATAAGACTAAAAAGAAATAATCTTACCAGTGTACTCCAACTACTATTTTTTCCTTCATTTGTGTTTTCATAAACTGGCTGTGAATGAATTCTTCCTAGCTCTTCCTAGAACGATTCTCACTAGTTCCCTAAACTAACTTCTTCGTGTGAACACACTTTTTTCCCCAGAAACTCAGAAAGTATTTGAATTAGATTTCTCCAGAAGCTACTGAAGATATCAATGAAATTAATATGTGCATTAAGCACAAGTAAACTTAAATGGAGAATAGTTCATATTCTAGTAGAGTACTGTTACATAATGGAATATGTTCAGCCACCAAACTTGTTGCAAAACAAAAGTAAAAGATATAACTTCGATTGCACAAGAAGTCAGACAAATAGATCACCTTGGTATGCTCTGTAAGATGATATTTTATTCATATCATGCATGTATGGAATTCTTTTCCAACTAGTACAAAACTGTGATTACTTAACTGTATTTAAACAGGATGCTCAAACAGTTTGTTTAAAATTACCTAAACTATAGCAACTGTCCCACCCCTCAGAACTTGAATAAACATTTCCTGCTTCTGATGGAAATTGCACAGGCACACTGTATACAAAACTGTACGCAAGCCTTCAACACCCTGAGCAGAAGACTAACCAGGATGGCAGATTCAAATACAGGTGGGTACAAATACAAAACCAAGAGAAAACCCAGGTTCAATACTAAAACAGCAAAGAGCTCTCTCCTGTTCATTTGATTCCTTTTTGAAGTTTACAGTAACAATCTTCAACAGGACACTATGACACCTTATCTGTCTCTGATTTCAGTGTTTATACGCAAGGCTAATTGTGTTTTTTTTCCTGTTTTGTACCAGGCGTTCATAGAGTTCCAAATAAGAAGGGAACATTTTCTAAGAATCCCATACTTCTTGGAATAGATGCCCTGTACATAGGAACTGCTATCTTCAGTTTCACACAGGATATCTGCATCTTCCACCTAACAAAAATTGCACACATTTAGATTTTGTATTAAAGGATGTTTTTGTCAGTCAGACACATCAACCTTCTCTCAAGTTGCTGAATACTATTATAGCTAGGGACGTGCCCTGTATTCAATTTTGAATCCAGTTTTAGCCCTTGAAAGAAAGAACAACCTCAAAGTTAAAACACAGACAAGAGAGAGTCAGAGAACCAAACAAAATTGGATAAAGAAGTCTTGCAAGGTCATTTAGCTTATCCCACAAATGACAGGCAGGATCAGCTGTACCTAAGCCAAGGGGAAGTAACCTTTTCAATGCTGCAAAGCAGCCTGTGGGCTCTGTGAGACAGTCATCTAGATGTGAACCTGAACAATCCTGCTGAGCGAACTCCCTTTGGCCAGAAAAGACCTAGAAGCAGAAGCCTCTGCTAGTCTGGTCTGCCGGAGGGCAGGTGAGTTTGTCTGTATTTGACTGCAGCAGGGTCTCTTGCTTTGCTAGAAATGTTCTGTTCCCCTCTCAGTCCCTTCATCATCATTGTAAGCCAGTATTGAATAGTATTCCTTGAACATAATCTGCCTCACAGGTCAGAAAATGGCATGAGTTCCTGAAATTATTCTGATCTGCTATTAAAAAATCACCTCTGCTAAGCATCCCTTGTCCTCCACCTGCAGTCTGTTTCAGTACTTGCAGAAAATTCCATTGGGAAATCTTTCCACTGCTGCAACCCATTTGCATTACTCACTGTGCTTACCTTACACAAAATATCAATCGCTAGCTGTGCTGAAAGTTGCACACTACCTTCGGAGAAACACTTCTGTGCTTTCCACCTTTGTTTCTTATGCAAAGAACTGATCACTGTTTTTTCTTGATTTCACAAAACTGGTCGCAAAGTATTTCTATTCTGCTCGCAGAGACCCCAGACATCATGTTACTTGAGAAGCTGTGGGATAAAAATCCCTTTGAAAGGCCTGAAAATGGTTTCAAGAAGAGCTGGCCCTCCTTGAGACGCTGGAATGATTCTCAGAAAAAAATCTCTCTCCTATCCTACTATATCCTATCATGTGAAAGGCCAGAAAAAGCTACAAATTAGCTTCCAAATAGTGCTTTCAGAAACAGTTCAGAGGTTCTCAAAACCTTTACACTGTATTACTGTAGAGGTCTGCACTGTAGCCTTTACTCATCTATAATGTGAGTCGCTGGAAAAGGGTTTTTAAGCAAGATGTTTGTCTGAGATCTCTAATCTTCATAAAGCAGACCTGGTATGTCGCTTCTGTCATGGGAGATTTATGTTGCCTCTGTGTGGAGTATCAATTGATACTGGAACAGAATGGTGTTTTAAAAATGTTGTTCATGCCCTTAACACATCCCATCATACTGTTTCACAAGGAAAATATGGCTGGTGTATATACATGGAGATAAAGTGGCTGGCTGGGGGTGGGGGACTTACTATAAGCCAGCAGTAGGTCACAGAACTATGGAAATGATAACTTAGGATTCAGAGCAGGAACCATTAGCCAGGACCTCTTGGACATCACCTATTTCCAAAAAATGTCATGGGATGACTAGGTTTTACCTAGACTGGCATTCAAGAAGGAAGTCTTCTTTAATGATTTTTCCAAAGAGAGACCCAAGAACACTCTAAAGATGTCCAAAATGAAGAGAAGCCAGCCTGTCCCAAATTCATAGAGAGTGAAAAATTGAACCACTTAGTTATTCCTTAGCACTAATACTTCTAGAAAAGTTTAGTTGTTCCTAATCCATATCTGTAGCCATCACAATTCACTGAGCTAAACATCACTTTTAAAATGTACAGGCCTTCAGTCTGTACCATACATTTTACAATATGATAAAGTCTGAATATGAATAGAATCTATACCCTAGAGGCTGCAACTAACAATAATATACACATCAGAATAACAAATGAGGGTCACATCCCCTACACAGAGCTTTTTATTGTGCAATTTACAAATACCTGATGTTTGAATGCAGACTTCCTACTGTTTTTTCAGATAATGAATTCTGTCAGATTACTATCTGCACCAAATTCACTATGCATTGGATTAGTTGGCGTATCAGGCTCATCCTAGAGCAAGTAAAAACGAAATATGATTCAAAATGTCATTAATCCTGTTCTTTAAAAAAGGTGAAGTTTAGACTAATTCAATGTAGCACAGAAACAGCAGGTGGAGAGTTGTCAGCCTGCTGTCCACAGAGCTGTCAGTTTACTCACTGAGAATATGACATACAATTCCAGTTCTACTTCAGTTTCTTGAACAGACGAAAATTTCACATTAATACCTAAATAATATAATATGAATGCAAACATTTTATTTTATTTTATTTAAGTTTCTTCCCACTTTAAAAAAGAGTAGGATTTTTGTGGTTTTTTTATTCTCAGTTGCTAATAGATATTATGCCTTGTGCCTATGTGAATGTTTTCTGTGACACCTGTAATATAATATCTAATGTTCTGACATAGCATCTACAGTGTTCAGTGGTGAGATTCTCTTCAGCTCAGATAGGATTTAGATCAGGATTAAATTTTTAATGCTCTAATACATGGAATTTTTTAGCCGAGGGCATGCAATGAAAATGCAGAACAAATCAAATCATTGGCATTTCATCAGCTCCTACCATCCGATCTTAGAAATGAACTGAAGCACAAAGACTTCTAACTTTGGGAAAGTCTTTAACTCCAAATGATCCTGGAGAGATTGTGTTCTGTTGTCACTGGATTTTTCCCCGAGTTGGTGCAAATCTTCCTGTCTACCCCAGGCTGCAGTTTTGGTAGCCATGAGCTCCACGGTGAGCTCAGGGAGGAACTGCTGCTCCCTGGGACAGCAGCCCTGCTCCCTGCCTGCTCCCTGAAAACCTGAGCAAGTCCTGAGAGCAGGGACCCCAGAAGTGTGCTAGCTGGTGTAACATGCTCTTTGTGCCCTTCCTCTCATACAAAGGAGAAACACAACTGGAATCCTCTGCAGAAATGGTGTGGTTTGTAGTTCAAAAGGGGTATCTAGTAGGAAAAGCTTCTCAGGCCATTTCCCTAATACCTTTATTTGATGACAGATAAGCTGTGGAAGGCGCCTTTTATGAAATTCTTTGATCTCATCTTCTTTTGGTGTTGTTTGGAAAAAACTCTGTTCTGGTGAGATAATTTTAAAGACCTCTCATTTAATGGCCTGATGCACATGGCAGAAAATTATATCAAGCCTGCAAAATGTCATTACGCAGAAAATGTTACAATGTGCAGGCAGCTATTCATATTCCTTTGTTCTGATTCTTATAGAAAAACATATAAACACGGTCTTCCATTTAGAACTAAGTAGTTTTAGAAGCCACTTCAGAACTTCTAAGAACAACTTTGAACCTGTTTATCTTCTACCAAAGAGCTTAGACAGAGATGGCACATATCCTAGGCATCTCCTCAGCCCCTAAGGCTGGTTTTTGAACCATTCTTGTCTTTATAATTCCCAGTTTCTCATGCTGTCTGGGCATCTAGTTTATGTTTTAGAGCACACAGGGAAATGCACGAGATGCTACACGCCAAATAGAAAACACTGGAGAATGCAGCCAGTTGGTCCAGCTGCAGTGCTATCAGAAGGAAAAGGAACCCAGTTAAGCAAGACAATGAAAATGACAGGACAAAATACTAATTTGGCAACCATTTTCTGAGAAATTATCCATCACTGCAGAGGAAAAAAAACCCCAAAACCAAGCAACCACCAGAAGTAATTAGCTGAGTGAGCAAGTCTTCTATCACTGTCGTGGTAGATTGCAACAATGCTTTTTGTTTCTAGGGATGCAATCAAGAGGCACAAGTTAACTTCTCAGATCTATGAAACCATCGATCGTGACTCAGGAGGAAACTACAATGTCTTTACCAATGAGATATTTATATAGTAACTTAATAGCGATTTCCAGTCATATATATCAGGACCAGGCATAATGAGCCCAAAAGGGCGCCACAGCAGAAATATATGACCATATTTTATATTTCAATTTCCATAACTGTTTACATCTTTAGAATTTGTAAGAAAAGAAAGCACATCTCTCCCCATGAAAAAGCGCATTTTTGCCACTGCACCAGCCTATGAAAGGGGAGTTGTCTCGCATCACAGAATTCAGCACTTGGAAAAACCTGCCACCCTCCTTCCAGCTCAAGACTGTACTGCTCCATCAACAGAGTAGAGACACCGTAGAAAGAAAGAAGGCAATGCAGATGGTACAGAAGTTACTCAAGCATTTGATATGTTGTATTGTAAGCTAACTTGGCCAATAGGAGCTTGACATGAACATTCCTGCATTTTTAAGAAAGAAGTAAACCAAAATTCTCCAAAAGCTTTCAAACCTCTTTCCTGTTATGTGGGAATAAGCTTTGGAAAACTGCTGCAGCAGGGCCAGCTTCTATACATACTGCCTAGATATTCCATTTATGAGGCTCTATGCGTTACAGAAACATCTGCTACCAGATATTCTTTACTGCTTTCAATTTGATATTTTTACCTAAGCAAAAAAGAGGGGGTGGGCGAAAAGATTGGTACTTCCCCACAGCTAATGTTTTTTTCTGAAAAGGAATCACCAAATGAAACTCAGGAAACAAAGTATGAGCGTTAAATAGAGGGCTTTTACCAGTTTCTCAGTACAAGTTTCTTATTCTTTGGAGCTGATAATTTTCCAGCCTTTAGCTGGCTAGCATTTCCCTTACATTCATCAATAAGTCAATCATAATCACTGTTCCCATCAGAGTGCTCCTTCATATGTTCTTTATACCTCCTTAATCTTGTAACCAACTGAATCAGTTTTGCACTAAGGAAAAACCAAAAAGGATCATTCACTGATGCACCTAGGGGCACACAGTATTCTGTATTCTGCAATTTTACACATGCCAGAGCACAATAAAACATTCACTGGCCTTGTTTTAGAACTTGATTTTCTAACTTTTATTCATTAGACCAGGCCACTGACTCCTACAGGACATTTTGTGAGATTAAGTGGTAAGAAATTGGCTCATTTATACTTTTAGAAAGTTTTGGTGGGCGAGACCAGGGAATCTTGTGCTCCATTCAGAAGAAGGAGATGAATGAAGTCTTTGGCAAAATAAATATATTCACTGCACTACAGAGAAACAGCTCTTCTCTATTATGTGAAGCGTTTCAGTAATGTTCCCACGTACTTAAAAACAAAGGTCAGCCAGTGACAACAGTTGGTTCTAGCTTGACAACACAGCAAGAAACTTCTACTGCACTGTGATCATCCAGATGGAAAATTTATATGAGATACTGTCATATCAGTTCACAAACTATTGCCCTGGATGCCAGAAATAACTTAAAGTCTACAGTTTACTTGAACATGATGTTCTGAATAGTAAAAAATAGTTGCATTTGTACTAGCAAAACCTTGCTGAGGATTTCGAGTTTTGTAAAATGAGACATTAGCGTGAGTAACTGGCGTCTCCACTCACATGAAAGAAAAACAGCACAGTATTATTTTGCAGTCTTTACCAAAGAGACTTTCTTTTTGGGAAGCTGGCTGAGCCAGAACCAAGTAATTATGACAGCAAGAATAGATGTGTTGCTGCTCTAAAGTAAGCTAAGAAATGTTTTCTTCTAACTCCAGCTTTTTCCTCAGGACCCCTCTTTGCTCACAGGTATTACTTCATAGTGCTCCAGCAGTGACAGGCACATTAACATGCTGCTGCTGGTTCCCTCCAATTCAAGCTCAGGGCTTCAGACAGTACATATACAAGAATATAATGAGCTCAAATGTATACTATTATGAGTTGCAATAAAATACCATAACAAGGCCCAACAACAGACCAACTTTTCACTGATAATGTTTCTAGTAATATAGGCTCAAAGTTTCGCTGCACAGGGACTCAGTATACACCAAGGTACAGGGAGAAACAGCAAGGCAGTTAGTCAAAGCAGTACTAGGAGAAGTGCTCAAAGAGCATCTCCTGCCTAACCTCAGGGAGCTGCAGCCTTTGCTGTGTGCTGGAGCTGCTGCTGGAACCTCAGGAAGCATCTCACTTTGCTAAACTCCAGGGATTGCATCGTCTACTTCCCATTGAGCAAGCTTCAGTTGCATTGACTGCAGCAATGAAAGAAGAGATGCTCACCTACACCTTGAGAAGTGTATTCTTCATTCAAAGAGGACAACATAAAATTATCACCGAGTCAGGCTATTTTGGAAGAGAGAGACTAAAAGATCTGTTGCTAACTTCATCTGTGGTGCAAGGCCAAACACAAAATTGTGACCTCTTTGCCTCTTACACTACCTTTCTTACTCCTAGGCTGCCCTAGGTAACAGCTGACATAGAAGTTTCATTAGATGGTGACAATACAGAATAGTTTCTCAAGGTTTTCAGTGCTTTTTGTGAAACCTACCTGTGGAAACATGACAGCATAAAAATTCCCTTAAGATGGAGGTTAATATGAAGGCAGCTTATGGGCCCAGTGTTCACCCTGGGTAAATGTTCTAAGCAAATCCCTGTGCAGCCTCTGTTGCTAAGCAGAAACCAGATAACCTGCTCTGCTGGACAGCAGCTGCCAGAGAGGGAAACGTAACCTTCATGTGCTCTCTCTTGTGTCTCTTGCATACACCACTATTCCACCCACAAACTTGGTTTTCATGCTTTGATCTGCTCTCATGCAGTAAAACCCCACCCAACAAACCCACAACAAAAAGGAAGAATGAAAGTATAGCTATAAATAAACTCTAAAAAAAGTTAGCATTTAAGACAATACAAATTCAAATAATTATGTCTAGTTCAAAATAACTAATATATGCACAGATTCTTCAATTCAGCAAATGGTAAGGGGCCAGCATATATACAGAGCTACCACATGAACTGATACAGTGAAACTGGTCCATGACAAACTATCTCAGTACAGGACTTTCAGCTGAGCTGAGCACCGTCAACCTCTGTAACCTCAAATTTAGTATTTAGCACTTACAGAATTGCTAGTGATAGCTTGAGGGCCCTAAGGGAACTTACAGGCCCTAATGTCCTTGCCCAGCCTCCACTTGGGAGGGATAACCCCCCAAATGCTACCTGTGAGAGCTCTGTTTCAGTCCAGCCAGGGCTGTAGGTGTGCACCCCTGGCCCTGACTCCCAAATGAACCCCGCACCTGGTTCATTCTGCCACCGTGTTGGGGGCTGTCAGTGAATACCCTTCCCAGCACCCAGCTCTGCTTATCACATCTGACCCTGTCACTGCACCAGGCAGTGAGGGTGGCCTGTACCAGGTCACTCCCAGTGCCTGGCGCTCAGGCTGGCCACTGCTCTCGCTGACAGACAGCATGTATCTATTTCTAAAGGTACGAACAAATCTGAGCCAATGGTAATTAAATTTATACTCCCAAAGGAAGACAATTAATGCTTGGTACAATAGGATCCCATGAATTTCTGGTACAGGAAGATTTTCTGTCTAAAGCACAGGCTGTCCCCTGCATGACTTAGTCGCTAGCCAAGCACCTTCTGGGAAGGAACGTGGAGGGACAGACGTCTTGGATTACTATGGAGATGGCAAGTACACATCAAGTGATGCCATGAGGACATTTACCAACAGTCACTGACCTCTGACTTGGGCGAAGCTTTTGTGAGACCAGATCTGCACCTGCTGCTTGGAGCAGCATACATATGGAGGCTTCAGGCTGCATGTATTCACTGGGCATCTTTAGTGCATACTGAAGCAAATTTAAAACGCTAGTCCTGTAAATACATGCTTGTATGTGGAAATAATGGCACATTTCGAATTTACATTTATTTTAATCATAAGGTCTCTAAATTCATTTTTGTCAGCTAGTTGCTCAATGAATTTCTATCTTCCCATGGAGGAAAAGTGTTTTGATACACAGCAAACACAGACTTCAACTTATCTACTGTGTCTATCGTCTTTCTAAATTATCTAGAAATCTGCTTCTTTGATTTGTTCTTTAGCTGGTTAAAGGTTAAAAAACTTTAAAGAACACAGCATTTATTGCAACATCAAAGATGATTACAGAATAGCCTGGCAGTTTACTTCTCTGCAGAATGACCATAAAAAAGAAAGATGCGTGCATCAGGAATTTGTAGAATGCGTTGCATTAGAAGATAAACTGAAAAAGGAATGTGTATGTGCATGAATACAGTAAAGTTCCTATTTTGACAATCACTGAAAAAGCTTCAGTGGTACCACTTTTTTGGAAAGATAGAAAGAAAGATGTTCCTGAGAAATACTTAAGGAGATGACAGAATAGATCCAGGGCAGCAAAGTTTAATTCCAGGTTAAACAGAAAATGTAACATCCTTCGAAGCACAAGAAAGAGAAATTACACAGTGGAAACATTCAATTTACACTAGATTTTAGTATTTTACTACCACAAAATTTTCAGCCATCTGGTGCCATTAAAAGCACTTAATGCTACCAAACAGATGGAATGAATTAATCACAGAAACTAAGACCTGGCCATGGTTCATGAAGCTTGCAAACATACCTTGCTCAACTATTTCAGTAAATCTTTGCATAAAAATCCCCTCAAACTACTTTTCATTTATTCATCTTAAAGAAATGAGGGGCTTGCAATAACACGTGTGCAAGACTTTTAGAGTGGAAAGTTCCATGCACAAAGGACTGCAACCTCTCTCTTACTCAGAATAAGGGCCTCAAGCCAAATGACAGAAAACTGGGCATTATCATCCAGGACAGTGGCACAGTGCAAGTGGTTCAGCCTAAATCTTGTACAGCCACTACCCATTATGTTGTGCCATATTCCAATGCAAAGATACACCTCACGTGTACCACCAGTGAGGACAACTGTCCCCTGGCTCCCAGAGTGAGTATATGTATGTGATCCCACAGTCGAAACAGGAAAGAAAGCAAAAAAATTCAATTCTTTTTCACTTTTTTATGCTCCATTTCTAAGATAAGAGTGATAACACCATTCCTATTCTAAAACAAAACTCAGGAACACTGGTGAGGTAGTCCAACATTTTGGAGAAGAGAGGTTACCTTCTTTTTGGCTTTCAGTTCATACTTTGCTCTGAAAATTTTTCATCTAGGATTCATAAACTAGCATTAATGCATGACAATACTTCAACAAAAATGTTTGGAAAAAAAGCAAGAGTGAGCAAGGGTCACATAACTTGTGCGTATCAAGTCCTCCAACTTTGAAAAAGAATTTCAAAGCCTTTTTCCTCCATATCTACCAATGAACTGTGACATCTGCTAATGTGCAACAATGCAAATCAAACGGAAAAACATACTCCAAAAATTCCACTGATCAACCGCAAGCTTTCATTAAAAGCCTGTGGTTTCAAGGCTGTAATGGGGTAGTAAAAAACCAATAATCTCCTTTGGAATATCATGTTGTGACTAAAGTTCATTATCGTTCCAAGCCTCCAGTCAGATGGATCTACAGACTCTGTGTTGATTGAAAGGTCAATTTGAAGAGATCTGACTGCAGAATGGGACCTAATTTTTTACTGGGTCTTTCATCTGTGTGCATTTTCTGACCACACGGAAACAAAGCCAGGGATGTACACCTACATTAACAGATTGATTTCAAGATGCAGATTAAAAAGAAGCAAACCTAAAAAAAACCAAAACAACAAAAAACCAAATAAACCCCCTTAGTCTTTCAAAGCACAAGTATTCATGTCAACTGGAGTTTTACACAGATTCGTGTGATGTATTGGAACATTATGGCTGGACAGGATTATCCTCCTAAGAGAATACTTGAAACTGAAAATGACAGAGGAATATTCCAAAGTAATTTCACGAAAGTGTGTAACTACCTTTGGTTCTGAAGTATTTTTCAAAATACAAGCATTTTGCTTTGGTGACATGGGATCACCTTTACCTTCACTTCTACATTAGAAAAACTATGAACTTGACACTGACTCACAGAACCTCAAATGCCTCTTAGACAAAAAATGTTTCCATTCCCCCATCAGGTGGGCTTCTTTTAATTCTGACTTTAAAGCCAACCAAAACATGTTTCTGTGTCTGCAGCAAGCAGGAATAAAACAATAAAATTGTTTCAGCTGCTGTAGTCCAGGAAGTAAAACAAAAACATGATGCCAGAGCAAGAATGAAAAGTCCTAGCTGTCTCCTTTTTATCTTTCTACATTTGTTACCCTGCTGCTAAATTACTTTGCTAGAAACAGACCTTTGTCAGTATTGAATAGGTTATTTTTTTTAGGATGATATTGCTTTGCTAGCTTCAAAGTGCCAGCAAAGTGCTAGCTAGTGCTAGTTAATCAGAATTACTACGGAAACAATTCCAATCATTCAGATCGAGTTATTAGCATGCATTCAGACTGTGAGCAAGTGCACAGACTGCACAGAGTGATGTGCATTCCCTGAGGGTATGTGCAGTGCTTTATATGTTGCATTAGTGCTGAAATTCTATAGAATATGAAGAGATTTTAAAAGTACTTCAAGAGTACAGCAGGAGGAAAGATCTTCAGTATGGCAAATTCAGTCATAAGACATCTTTTCAGCAAAGCTGCCATAAGAATGAGGAAGGTTGCTCCTGCCCAAGGCAGGAAGTAATTCCTTTATTTGAGTACCAATTAAAGCACCTTTTTTCTGTACTGCCTAGCTAGCATTTTAAGTACCACAAGTAATTTGCTACTGCTGAGGAACCATTTTTAGTCTCTTCACCTTATGAGTCCTTTTTGGTTTTGAAATCATAGCAGCATTGGGGTGAATTTCCACTTCAGTGCAAGTTACCAAGGTATCAGACTCAGCATAATGATCAACTTCTTTTGCACTTCTCATTTTATCTTCATTTGTGAGACAGAAGCCTTACTCCTACCAAGACAGGAGTGACGAAACAATTGCTTTTACTAAATATTTTAAATTCCACAAACATCACATCAATAAAACATAAAAATACAACCTAATTAATTTTGACTCAATGTCAACAATGTAATGCTCCACAGCCGACTGAAAGCAGATGCCCTTCTTCTCCAGCCACCAAACTGTAGTTAAATCCACCCCGCCAGAAGAAAGGTCTAAGTGTAATATCAAAGGTTTCCCCATGAGCCCTAAAGGCAATCTGGCAACAATCACTATGGATCCATTCACCACCTGGTGATTGCAGGAGTGTTGCAGTAGTACTTCATCCTACTCCTTCTAAGGCCACAAGGCAGCCCTTTCACAGCAAGCAAAACAGGGATCTTAGACCTCCTCGGTCTGTTAGATGAGATTTTACTGTATCATGGAAATAAAACCAAACCTAGAAAGATGCCATTCAGGCTTACTGTTATTAAATGATGAAAAAAAAAAATCCACGTAATTTTAATTATACAGAACGTAGAGGATATGGTGGTTCAAATACAGTGAGACAGGCTGGACCTGGTTTATGCACTCTGCCCTTCATATTTACTAAATTCTGTGTTAGCCAGCAAGGCAAGCCTTGCCACTTTTTTCCCTGGTGAAGCTTAGAAGTTAGCCCTTCCACCTTACTTCAATGCAGTCTTGTTTTACAGAAAAAATATTGAACATCCTGAACAGTGAACTAGCTGCTTCCAAGTGTTTCTTTCCATCAATCACAAAACAACGAGTTGCCGGACCTTTGCCAGAGTGATCTTGGCTTATGAAGGGACAAGGCGCTTGTCCTTTGGAAAGGGGTGGCCATGGAAGTGTGTCCTGAGTTGCACTGTACTTGCTGCAGCTTGTGTAGTGTTCCAGCGCTGGTTTATTTATGTCTTACCAGAGTGGAAAACATAAGTTTAAGTAAATTGAGGTCACAAGATGTAGTAAGCTTCTACAAATCTAACTCAAGCATGGTATTAAGTTCTTGGCAAGCTTTTGGTAATATGATCGCCTATAACAAAATAACCTATTCACCGGCATGAGCAAGTCAAAACTCATTTGAATCAATGGGTCTGTGATTACTTAGACCAGCCATGAAGCTACTGTGTTTAGCAGTACTGGACATTGACCAAGTACACTGCTATAGTACTGGTTCTAGATACCATTGCCTATGTACAAACAATAAGTTGACTAGGACAAAACACTGACTCAAGCTTTTGTACAAATTTAAATACACACTTCTTTTGAAGTTGAGGAAAATTCTTTTTTCTGATTTCACTACTGGTTGCAATCTTATTACTCTGATGAGGCCTGGAAGCAAACTTGTTAGACTGGATAAAGAACTCTTTTTACTACCCCAACCAGACAAAGGAAATACTCTTGACATGATTCTTACTTGGGATGCAAAAGAAGAAAACTTCTAGTCCATGCTAAATCAATCACTCCTCATTTACAACCTGCTTAAAACTTTGCAAAGCTCTAAAAGCCTTTCACTCTTACTGAATCCAAAAGAGAAAGAGAACCTTTGTTCAAAAGCATTAAAAAATCCAGAAAAATGTGAATTATGTAAAACTTAATGAGAACCGAAACATTAACCTGGAAATAAGCATCCTGGCAACACAACGGTTGTTTTCAATTTTTTTCTGGTAGCATATAATTGAATTTCATGTAATTCTATGACACTATAATTGATCATATAAATCTCAATAAAGTAGTGGTTGTAATATTTGCTCAGCTAACAGAACACTAGATGATTCTTTCAGTAATTCTTTTCCCTGTTATAAAAGTGTTCAGTTGTTGAAGGAACGATAACAGTATCACTAGCCTTGTGATGTTATTTATCTGTGCAGAGTTCCAGGCTGTAAAGAGTTTGCTCTCTAAGCACAGCTAAGTTTCGAGGCAGACTCCCTGGAATCCCCTGGAATTAGGGAGGTGGGTGTGAAGAAGTAGCCAAGGAATAAATTTACCGAACAGTGTTTTCCAGGCCCAAGAAACATTACAATTATACAGTCAGACCTTGCACTATGGATTTCTCTGTGAATAGAATGCAACTTGCTTCTGTGTGGCAGAAGAAAACTAATATATTAGTTTAAACAGATATTACAGAAATTGGTAAGACTACATGTCCCTTTGCCATCAGCTTAAACTACAGAAATAAGAAATGCACATAAATCTAAGTGTAACGTTATCCTGTCTGTTTCTTCTTTTTGCAGTAGCCCTCATGAATTACGTGTCTGGGGAACCAGGCCCTAAGTGTCACACACTGAGAAGTACTCATTTAAGGCATCAGCTTCTCTGCACCATTCTGGTGAGGTGGATCAGCATTTCTTCTGCAGGGAAAATCAGGTGAGTTTTTTCTTAACCAATGCTGTCATTCATTCCTACCCGCAGACTCTCTCACAGGTGAGAGACAAGAGTTCACTATTAGATTTCCAGCGGCCTTAGTTCTCCCGCAGTTAGCACATTAAAAAATATTTGGACTATATTTCAGTATTTCTAGCTCATGCTACACATAGTACTCTGACAATTGGAAACTATTAAATTAGTAGCTTCTATTTATGAAGAGGCGTTCATCACTTAACTGAACTGACTGTATTTCAAGAGTGATTTTGAGCGTAAAATGAAGAATGGAGATATTTTTCTTTAAATTTTGCTTATAAAGCCACCCTCTTTCATTTCTGGAAAGTGTTCATCACGCAGGTTTGGGCTTTTTTTTTTATACTATTCCTTTATTACTGAGTTTCACAGTTCCAGTCTTCAAAGATTTATTCCTTTTTTTCTCCATTCATGGAATAGCCAAGGGAATGGCTAAAAAAATAATACCAACGCTTTTACCATCCATACACTTTATCACTGATCACAGCAGTATTGATGGATTTGCAACATCTATGCTTACTTTGCTTGAACAACTGACTTGAAATAACATTATAACGCAATATTAATCTGTCAAAACCTTCTGTAGAAAATTACCGTCAGTTATGTTAAAATAATGCATCATTTCTGTCCCACACAGAGTTCAGACACTGGAATTTTCACAAACAACTTTTCAACAGCTTGCCCATTTGTTCAGCTATATTTTAAGAGCTTGCCTTTAAGTGACCAAGTTTTAGAAATCTTTAACTACAGTTCAAATGCAGTTCCAGAAATGCCTGCTTTAAGAAAAATAGAGAAGCTACAACTATACAGCAGCGCTTTTAAAATTTAACTTATTCTTGGAGGCCTTCCTCCAGAGACTATTCCAAGGCTTTTTCAGCCTTGGAGGACTATCACAAACGCTCAATAAACAGCTTCAATCCCTTCTCACCTCAATGAAAGTGCATGATGAGTTCACTGTGTGCCACACAGATGCAAATGGAATGGTAGCCCAGCACACTATCTGGCACCAGCCAGGTGGGAAGATCAGACAGAAGCTTAGAGAAGCTAGCAACTATTTTTTTTGGTTTGCTACAGTTAAACTTACACTAACATTCCAGATAACATTCTCAGGATTCCATGGAGAAACAAAGGAGTTCCTGATGTGGTTCTCTAGGAGAGATACTAATTCAGAAACAATGCCCTCAGGAGAAGATACAGAGCCCAGACAGATGCCAGGGTTGCAGATACTTTCAGAGACATGGGCTACAGATATGCAGCAATCCCTGCTCAACCCAAGCTTCCCATGTTATGTGCTATTAACTATGCACTCTTGAAAACACACAGAATACTGGATGTAGTTAAATACCCCACCAACATTACACATAACATATCCATTCCTACATAGGAAATGAGCTATTGAAAGATCTGGGAAAAGCCTTTAATTTTACCTTTCAGTTCCCCTGACTCTGAATAGAGGTGACGATGTATGAACTAGGAGGTGACAATAACACTTAAACTCTTCTGTCATCAAATCATATGTCATTAATCACGCAACAGGATGAATGTTACTGAAATCACTCTGATAAAGAGAGTTATGGTAGGTTTCAGAAATCACTGTAGAAGTCACTTTACTGGAGACTTAAAATAAATTTAGTAATGCAGTCAAGGTAAACCAAAGAATAGATCTCCCTGAAGAAAATAAACAGTATATTGGAAACTACTTAAAGACAAGAAGCAGCTAAAACTTAGGGACCAAATTATGCTACCTTCCTGAAGTAAGTGAAATTGCTCATAACAGTAAAAGCTGGATTTGAGGCTAAAGGACTAAGCTTGATTTCCTATCAGCATACAAAAGTGCATACGTGTTTTGTAAATAAACATAAATCTCCCCCCCCATGCCCCGAATATGTAAAGGAGCATTAAAGAAGCAGTCAAAGATTCAAAACCCCATGAATGCTAGAATTAAGAATGCTCTCATCTATTCCCCCTTTGCCTCTTTATAGCCTGCAGTTTGATGTTGTTTACTTAAACATTGACTATGTTTCTTTTGAAACCCCACTTTATCACTACAGGAAAGCTTAAAGAAATGTTGTCAATGAAGCTGATTTTTTAGACAATGGATGGTTTCAGAATAAATTGTCAGTCTAAACAGAGGGAGCCTGTCCTTGCCTTGGTTACATCATCAACCCTGCTAGTTAGGCCTCTACTTAAAAGTGTTCTAGAGTTCTTTGCGACCCGTTTCTCTTCTGCACCATCTCTGCAGAAGCTTAGGACATTAACAGGGACATCTGTAGGAAAACAAAATGTGTTGTTCATAGAGTGCAAAGAGTATAAAACACTAACACTGAAGATACATTAATATGCTCTGGGAACAATTTTATTCCATCTAACTTTAGGATAGCTAATAAAGATGCTTAGTTTTGAAGCCTTGTCAACTGCAGCTCCCTATACGAAGACAAAGTTTATCTCCAATTTCAGTGCTACAGTTAGGCAGAATGAATCTAGGTGCAGGTGATGCTTTACAAAAACAAAACTGTTGAAGATTATGGCTGTGATCCCTCTGTACCTAAGGTCTCCAGCTGGAAAACAGTCGTAGCCACCTCCACAAGGTGCCCTGTTTACTGTTTTGCAAAGCATTCGGGCTGAATGATAAAAGAACCAGAAATACACTGGCTGGGAAATAAATCAGCATAAAGTTTACACCTGGTACCTATACAAGGTATTGCACTGATTTATCACAGATACACAAAAACATGCTTCCTCTTTTACTACAGCAATGATCTGGGATAAAAATGTACGCAATCATGGTATTAAGGACTGCATCATTCATATGAATTCTCAGTACAGTAGTAAATGTTCTAAACTTGTGAGTGTTTGGCTATACGACTTTACCTCAGTGTTCCATGACACACTTCTGAGGAACAGTTAAACAGTTCTTGTTTCTAAGCTAAACATTTAAAGGCTTTGGTGATCAGTTTCTTTAAAAGTAGTTGCCTGCATATAGGAGAAAGATATTAATGTATTCTGTGCCAATCACTTCCTACTGGATGTAAATGTGGGTGAATCAAGAGACAAAAAGTTTTGGGGAGCTATCATGCAAATTCTTGTATCAGAAATTTCAAACTACAAGACTTTATACAGAACCATAAGAGGTTTATACAGAGGAGGGAAAAATACCACTCTTTACAATAGTGATGAGGAGAGTCTGGCAAGAGTAAGGAAACTAAAATGAACATCTTCCTCAAAGTCCTCAATGAATTCCACAGAGCCAGAATTTCACCTTGCACTACTTCGGAGATAGGAAAAGTCCTGTTAAGCAAGGGAAACTGATCTTGGCATGGCGGGCTAACATTAAGTCAACTTTAGAAACTGCTGTCTATCTTTTTGCCTCGTCAGCAGGTAGCTTGGTAAAAACTGGCTTTATATCCTTGAAGGTGTGCCCCACAATATCTGGGGACACATTACACTGGAGCTGCTGACGGAGAAGGGACACGTTTAACCTTGGCAGCGGGAAGAAGGGGAACTTAACAATGAGCAGTTTTCTTTTAAGCAGCAGCTGGTTTCTTGAACTTCACTTAAGCAGAGGAAGTAACATCCAGCTGGGCTACTGCTATAACAAAGGCTTTGACTAGCTCAGAAAAGGGGCTGGGCAGAAAATGGAGGAAGAAAAAAAACAACTCCTGACTTCTTATATAAGATACTTTGTATGCCAGCATAGTGTCTTGAAGCTATTCATCGCTGGAATCCTCTCTTCTCCTCTAAACTTGCTGCTGCAGAAAAACTGGGGGTTTGAGCAATTTCAGTGTTGCAAAAATTGTTTCTAAGAAATAAAAAAGGAACTAAATATTTTGACGCTGCCTCATAGAAGAGGAATGTTTAGCACAAGCACTATTGTGATAAGTGCCATGTAAGGAGATACACTCAGAAAAACTGCCCCTTCCCCCCCTCCCCAAGGATTCTTGGATACTTCGGCAACATTTATTTTAGGCCTATCAAAAAGAGAAAGAAAAAGAGCAGGGGTGGAGGGCACCAAAATGAATCCTCTGGCAGCTTCGGAGGGCTCAGAAGTCACTCTCTTCACTTGGAGGCAGTAATTCAGATGTCGACGTTGGCTAGAAACTCAGACCCCTGAGTGATCTCCCCGAGTATTGACACTACACATTACTCTTAAATATTCCAAGCAAAAATACTGAGAGATTGCCCAGTAATAAATAGTCCTGATACGAGAAGATGAAGTGCACATACATTCTAAAAATAAATGAAGATGATCTTTGCAGTCTGAAAGCAGCAGCCAAACTCCTGACAGTCCTCGTCCAAGTAAAGTTCTCAGAAGTCCATTTTAGAGGAGATTGCCAACTACACTCACAGCATTTTAGACTTTGGATGAAGCCTCTTTAGGATGGACAACAACCACTAATGGAAAAAGGATTACAAACTGAAGCACAGTTGGAGAACGGGCCAGGAAAGGCCCCTGCTCCAGGGAGAACTGTGGAAGCCCCCAAGCTCCTTTGGCAGACTGTTAGTGATGCAGGGATGTAACTGGTACTGCAGACATCCATTATCAATTGCATGGGGGTGACTTTTAAGGCTCTAACAAAGCGGAAATAAAACAATGACTTTCTGTGTTACTGTGATCTTCAAGCAAAACCCTGACGTGGCAACCATCAAAGCCAAGAAGTTACACAAGCAATTCCCCATTATCAAAATGAAAATGTGACATACTCCTCAAAATGCCCAGATTATTCTTGACTGTAATCCAGAAACTTCAAAGACAAAACACACAAGAACTGGAAGTCTGGATATCTACTAAAAAAAACAATATACCCATTCAAGCAGGCTGTTTCTAAATATTAACAACTTTTGTGTCCTGTACATTATAGATGTGGACTTCATATAATAGATTTTACAAGAGTTATGAATTAGCATGACATAGATAATGGTGGTGGTTTAATGGCAGCTTTGAAATTCAGATTCTTTGAGCCTGGACAATCTGTCAGGTTGTAAACCGTGTGTGTTATTCACCCACAATGACTGCCCTGCCCCAAAATACATGCTGTATTTTCCAATAATTCTAATGGCCTGAACACCATTAAAAGTGCTTATACAACATTTTCAATTTGCAACTCTCTCCTCTGTATCCACAAGTATGAAATTATTCAACAGCTGTGTTTCTGATACATGATGGAATTTCTCATAACACCTTAATATACAGTAGACTATTCAAGAGGCTAATCCTGCAGCAACTGCTTTTATTATGCTCCCACCAAAGGAGTTTGAGTGCTTTGTGAGTGCCCTGACCCACTGTTGCATTAAGTTTTGCTTGCACCATCAAGGCGAGAGACCTTGTGTCTGTGGGCAGATTGCTCAAGCTGACCCTGTTTTCTGCATGCATGCGTGTGCGTGCGCATGCATGTGTGTGCGTGTGCGTGCATGGTGGAGTGGTTCCTTGTAAACCTAAACTGTAGTGTGATTATATCACCTGCTATTTCATATTTTTTAAAAGCAAGTATTAAAATGCAACAGAGTTAACAAACAATTCAAAAGGTCAGCAGCACAAAAACGCCCTGAGAAACCTTTAATCTACACACACACACAAATAAGTTAGTTAACTGAAAATAAAAACCAGTTCCTTCTTTATTTCTTGATTTTACCATTATAATAATGGCAACGTTAATGACAAACTTTAAATTGGTTTCCTCAGTACAGGGAAGAATATGTAGGAATGGTTTAATTTTTTCCAGAACTTTTTAAAAAGTCTTTCTTTCAGGGATGCTGCAAAAGGAAATCCAGACCCCCTGCACAGTGGGAAAAGGCAGAAAGTCATTCTGGTTCTAGCTGGGTAACCCCTACAGGCACAGATTTTTACAACATGCATAAATCCCAATAGTTTTTAGTTCTATATGAAAACAATAAAATAACAGTTTTCTAAATTAGAGAGAAGATGATGCAAGCAATTTTATGGCAAACGTTTTTAATCTTTTATAACTTGACTCCATAAGAAACAGCAGAAAGTTTACATCTATTTCAATTTGACAAAGTCAAATTTACTCAAGTCCAGCCTTTGAAAGCCTACATTTTTCAGAGAACTAAAATGAAAATCTTAATTGGGATTTAATGTTTCATGTTTCAAAATGCATTTTTTGTCAACACTCTAGCCTACAAGTTGCTTTATAGAAAATCAGATCCTGTTGCTTGCATGACTTTTCCCCTATGCCACTGTTGGACTGCACAGTGTTTTTCCTGCCACATAAGCATGTCTATAAGAAGCCCAAACAAGTTCAGAAAGAGTTATATAACATTTTTTGCATTTTCAGGGACTATAATTAAAGCGATAAGATTATGGCAGAGATCCTACAACAGATTAAGGGCAGAATTCTATGATGAATGAAAGTTTGGGTCATTAAAAGTGCAGACCAAGATTTTTTTTTTTCTTTAAACCACACGCAGTTCTATATCTGGGACATAAAATTTTGCATTTAACCACCTTTATTGGAGGTCAGCAAGAGTTCTGGTGCATACGCTATGAACAAAACCCCCAAAACAACAGCCCACCTCCTCACCCTCCCCAAAAAAAGACCCAACCCAAACCCACACAGAAATGACAAAAAAAGCCTCCAACAAACCAAACCAAAAACCTGCCAGTAGCAAGCCTGACTCAAAACGTCTGTGCTGCATCTAGATGGAAATTAATTACATGAAAGGACATATCTAGCCTTAGATCTAAGAAATTTACATGAATCCTTAGGGAAAAAAATCCTTTTAGGAACTCCAGACAGATTACTTGGACGTACACAGGACCTAATCTATCTCTAAATCCAGGTAAACCAAGTGTTTCACAGATCTTAAAAGCTGTCTGAAGGCAGAGCTTAATGTTTAGTTTAACATACTGAAGTGTTGGAAATAGAAAGCTACAAGACTCTGTGGTTTGAAAACTGGAAGAAAAATAAAGTCACCTCGCCTCCGGCATGTACAGTGTTGGTTTACAGCAAAAAGAGCCTTTCTGTCGAAAGACAGATACGAACAGCTCACCAATATAATATACGCAACGTATTTCTCTTCGCACAATAATCTCTCTCTGTGTTAATAATGTGACTGTGTTGTAACACAGAGAAGTAACCACATGGACACCATGTTGTGACGCTCTTGCTAGATGATGACCAGCAGCTATTATTTCCATGCATCATCAGTCATAAGCCTTCAACACCGGACTGTAGTCCAAAGCATTTTATGTGGGATTTGAACTATTTATCTAGTAATGATTCATATAGAAAGGTAAAAAAATGAGAAGCTTCTACAAGTACATATTAATGGATTTAAGTAGAACCCATGACTGAAAATCACTGCAGCACATCTAGCTTTCATCTGTAATGTGAATGTGGTTTTAATCATCAAATGCATATGAAAATTCAAATCATTCCAGAAGAAAGCCAAGATTTTTTAGACACAGATATTAAAAAGGTAAACTTCTTTAAACAGCTCCACAAGTCTTCAAACTAATGTAGACATATTAAAGCAATGGTTCTTGAAATAACTAATCTGTGCATAGAGGAAGCTGGACAAACACTGAACACCCAGGATAGAAATATATTCTAGAAAAAGCTATGTGCAGTGAGTGCATGAATACACAAACATATTCCTGCAAATGTTTTTTTACACATGGTTTGGCCAGAAAAACAATAACACATTAATCTGTTTATGTCTCCTGAAACATACTGTCCTGTGTCCTCTTTTCTGATTTAGAACAGAAAGCAGAACCTTGCATAAAGGTAATAAAAAAGAGTGTACAAATAACCACTTGATTGGGTTTTAGGACATGCAAGGAAACACCTCATGATACACAATTAAAATTGCAATGGCAAACTCACCTGTGCATGCCTTTCACACTATTTTGTCTATTTTACTTTCCTATTTTATCCATTTCACCTCACAAACGCCCGCAACAGCAGGGTAAGACACAAACGTGCAGCCAGCAGGTTCGGACTTGCACTTATCTAACTGAACCAGGTCTTGCTCAAACAAAAGATGTCAAGATTGCAGACTTGAAACCAGCAGCCATGCACCTAGGCACTGATGCTAAGCAGAAAAGCAGAGCAGTGGTCAGAGAGCAGGGCTGATCCTGCCTAGAGAGCTGAGTCCTGCGAGAAGACAGTGACAGGCAGTCACAGGGGATATTTGAGCAAGTTCAGACAAAACTGCCTGAAGAAAGGGGAATACACAAAGAGGAGTAAGTTCCTAAAAGATCAATGTGTCTGGAGAGAGCCAACGCCAGTGCACATTATGCAAATACTCTCTAGGAATCTCCAGCTGTTTTCTGAATTCAGTGCTGCAGCTGATACATAGAAATCTGCCAGCCAAGGGTCCTTTTTCTGTTCTGTAGAAGTACACACTTTATATATTTTACATTCTGCTTTGGATCATCCATTGTAAGGTCTCTACTGCATAGGAAACATACCGTCTAATCCACATAATCCAATACTGTGCAGAAGTGGAACACCTACTTCCAAAGATAAACATGGAAAATTATGGCACGTCACCTTACAAGTATAATTAACTTTTGTATAACGAGTACTACTGGGGCTTCATTGACAATAAACGCTAGAACAAGCAAAAAAACCCCAACACAAATCTCAGAAACGAAAGAGCAATTGCACATGCTGCTCACATAGTTGCAGTGCTGAGAGCTGAATTTCCAATGGATGACAAAATGACACATCTCATCTGCAATACATACTTCTTTCTTGTCACAACAAAAAAAAAAGAAGGCTAATGTTTCTGACCCTTCTGAAGTCAGTGGGAATATAACTGTTATCTTCAAAAGGATCAAAACTGACCCACAAATCTTGTTTTCCATTCTCATGAGCAACTTAATAGCAATCATGAGAATCAAGAGTTTAGGATCACATCTAAGGTGATTACAGCCACAAAGCACCAATGAGAAAAAACTGCAGTTCAAATTTTCTTATTACTCTTTTAAGAAGAAAATCCATTGCTGTCTGGTTAGGCAGAGCTGCGCGGCTGACAGCTGGCTTACGGTCCCAGCAGTGAACTGCTATGGAGGAGAACAACAGCTTCTTCCCCTCGTGGCTGCCTTGCAGGCAACAGTGGCAGGCAGGTTAGAGCTTCTCAGTGACACACAGATCATTTTTTGCTACTTCAGTTTCCAGCTCTCACCAGCAAACTGATACAACTCGTCCACACAAAGGCTCACTGGAACATATGCAGTGGAAAAACTGGGTAGCTCTAGCAAGAGGGAGCAGATGGGGAGATGTCCTCATCCACCAGCAGCAGGGCGTCAGACCAGTGTGCTCATATCATGAAACCACATGATCAATTGGTCAAATTTGTCAAAATGGCCTGGAATAAAATGCGTTTTGGTTTTGTACAAACAGATCCAAACATTGTATTTTCCATTTTTCACCCCTCAATAGTTACTTTCTCTTTTTCATGCTTCATTTAATTCAGAGTAGTTACTATTAAAACAAACAAAATAACTTCAATTCCCCCACCCCACACAAACTGGGCAATATCCTGAAAAAAGTTTTCAGTGACTTATACCTGGCTGCCAGATATGGACTGAGCAGATTTCTGTATTCTTTCCATAAACATTCTCATCAGCTGACAGACTGCAGCAGTAAAACATTATAAAACAATCCTAAAATCTGTATAGTGCCATCACACAGTATCTTGCTCTCATCATTATGAGACTGATGAATGCAAAATAGTTTTCATGGGTTCCGGATCAAACCACAAACCCAGTTACAACTCTTGTAGCTTCTTAAGTGTTCCATGCAAACAGAGGTAATGCAAGAGCATGAACTTTAAGACATATCTTTAAAGACAGAGCTTTCGGTACTCTGTTCTCAATACAAAGACTGACTACAAAGAACACATAAAGATTACAACCATGCAAAAATAAGTACTGGTTTTGATAAGCAGTAAGTAAAAAGGAAGAATGTGTACACACTGAGGTGTGCTGCTTACCTGTCAAAAATCCCATCCCATAATGCCATCAAGTTCTAAAGTAGGTCCAACAGCTTTTTATATTAAGAAAATAAGCAGAAACAGCCAGTGTCTTGGTTAGATTACAAGCATCAGCTATGAAAATGTCAATGGTATTTATGAACAGTGGAGTGATGGAAGAATCAGAATAGTTTGAGAAGATATGGAAAATCCCTTTCCAGAATTTTTTTGTCAGTACATATGCAAAGTTAAGGCAAAATGCCTTTCCTTAAATAAAGCATGAATAATGCATTCTCTATGGATAATGCAAACGGCTTTGTAACTAAAGATTTTAAAAGACCACCCATAATAGGTATTTGCTGAATTCCTAAAAAAGGGTAGTTTTAACTGTGATTGCTGATGCACACTACCTCCTTCTTTCTTGTAGATAGGTGCATTTAAGTTTGAGCGCTCAAAAAAAGCTATCTTACATTTCATTATCAATTAACTGGTTATTCCCTGTGTGTCAGAGAAGTGCATTTGTATTTCTTTTCCTAATTTCAATTATTTTAAGCTTTAAACTTCAAGCTGTGGAATGCTTCTGTCCCTGAAGCGGCAAAGCTTCTCAGTGCATCAAAGCGTATTGTAATATGCGAACAACTTCTTCACAGTCATCAGTACCTTGAAAACAGCAATTGGTGAATTGTGTATTTCAAAAATTATGTCAAGGTTTCACATAATTACTTTAAAAGTAAACTAACTAAAAACCACAGTAGCTTTGAAATGCATTTATTTGTTGTCATATTTTGATGTCAATATGTTTATTTTTCTTTTATATCAGTTGTGATATTATGTGAAATAAGGCAAAAAGAGGCAAAGTTTTTATCTTTCTTAGTTCAGGATCAAAACCTATACTCGGGCCACATGAACTGAACTGACACACCAACACAGCAAGACAGTAAAGCAGAAGGATGCAGTCGCTGTCTGGTAACTATCAAGAACCAGAAAGAAATCTATTTCAGGAGCAAAAGAACATCACTTGAGATATAATTCCAGCTTTGTAAGATTACAAAATGTGGAACTTGTAGTTTATTTGCCCCAGTGGTTTCACATTGCATTTCTACAACTAATCCTGGGCTAAAACATGTTCAGGGAATATAACATGCTGTAACCTTGGCCCAGTGCAATATTTCATTCGAAGAAAAAGTACACTAATCATTAAAAAATGTTCTCTGGAATTAGGAACAAAAGAGCAGCGGTAACAATTTTCAAGAACTTTGCCTTTGTGATTCAGCAACCTTGCGGTTGTGCTAACCCAGCATTTCAAAGCAAACCTCAGTTGTACTGACACAATTTCCCATGTCTTAAGTTCCATAGGAGAGAGAAGGTCTTCTTAAAATTTTCCCCTACTTTCACCTTGAGGCTTCAGGAGACTCCTTTGAAGTTTATAACCTAAGGTTTCCATGGGACAACAATTTACATAATTCAAAGGAGAGCTTTAAGGAAAGATCACAAATTCCTCCTTGTTAAATTAACAAACATCTACCCTTACAGGGAAACAAAAAGAAAAAAAGAAGGAAACATAATTAGAAACTTCAGAACTTTTCATTAACAGATTATCATGTTTCTAACCTTCTAAGCATTCTACTTAAACCCCCAAGTAACTTCATTTGTAGTCTGTTTATCTTTCTGAGACCATCAGTAATCTGACAAAGGCAGTCACTTGCAAGCAAAACCTGCGGGTAGGACCAAAAAATTGATACAATTCTTCACCACATCATGATAAGATCTCGACCTTTTTTCCATAGTTTAGATTTCTTTCTTCAAATAAAACACAGTAAATTCAGTTTGCCAAGATAAAATGCTCTCTCTGCTGTCACTTGAATAATGTAATCTTAGCATTTGCTTCAAGAGTATTTTCAAAAAGAGCCCATAAACTCATATGTCCTCTAACCTTTCCAAGCAGTAGCTTCCGCGTTTCCTCAAAGAAGGTAAACAACTTTTAAAAACAACATACTACTAATGGAGAAAACATTACTTTTCTCTGGACAAGGCCAGTAAATAAACCTCCTTTCTGTCAGTGCTATTTGCAGAATGATGTTAGCTATGTGCTCGGATAATGGTTAACAAATTTCAATGAAGTCTGTATTGTGCATCAAATCCTGAACTTGGTGATATTTTAGGTTCTAGGAAGCTGCCTGTGGCTTCTAAGACCTAAATCATCAGTCTAAATCCAGTTAAAAAGCAGAGTGAAACAATACTCAGATATTAGGTTACACATGTGGCTGAGATTACATGTTAGCCTAAAGGATATTTGAACCGCTTTGAGTGTTTTATATAATAACACCACATTGAACTGCACTGTGGAAAGCAGTTAATCTCCTCGGGCATATCACCCAGCAACAATTCCTTCCTAACTTTTCCCACAGATTCATGGCAAATTTCCAGAAGTTCAGAGATTTCGTGAGTTTAAGCCTCTTTAAATTCAGATTGCTATCTAAAACTTCCTCATTTCTGATCCAGAAGTCTCATTAGATACGATCTTCCCATTTCTTGTTATGCTAGAAAAGCTCTGCAAGATTCCTTTCCTATGCAGCTGCAATACAGCAGTTGCCATTAAAGGATGTGCTGCTGAAATACTGCAAGCACAAAGGGGATGTTTGTACATCTGCAATGCACAAAGTGAACATGTGGCATGAGCCTGTACAAATGAGACCTCAGCAACATGACCACCAAGTTTCTCACATCTGAATGCAACCAAAAAGGACGTTCCAGGAGTCAGATACATCACAGGGCTATACTGATTTTTAAATCCCTCAAGTCAGTCATTTTCCTGCCCTTCATTCATTTGTTCATATTTATATTCATATTTATTCATATTTATTCAGGCCTTATTTCATTTTTACTCTTGAATTGACTAAAAATACAGCCAGTGAAATTTTCTGGATATCCAAAGAAGCTAATTAATTTCTCTTTTAGAACTTGTTCTCCTACTGTATAGGTCCATAAATGAATCCATGGGTTACACTCCTCAATATGTTCAGTACAGCTATTCTACTTTCTGGAAGAGTTGTTTATACCTGATGTTTTGTTTTAAGAAATGCTCAGATAGATGTCTTAAAAAGTGGATGAATTGAGTTTAAAATAACCTTTATCTAATTTCTACTTCAGAAATTCAACAAAACAATACTAGAGGCTGAAAATCTGAAAGAGGATGGCATCGCTCCTTGGCATGCTTTTTAGTTAAGTCTAATGCATTATGCATGATGCCCTTTTGGCTCTGACATGACATTGCCAGCTGTGTTTCACTGCTTACATTCCTGATGGGAAAGTACAAGATACTGTAACACTTTTCTATCAGTACCTTAGCTCTCAGTGATGGAAAATGTAACTTGAGAATTGCTCTATCAAATTTATTATGTACTATTTACCTGTATTATAATGTGGAACATTCTATATGTCAAATGTACGTATAACAATACGTAATGGAAATGCACATCAAAAAACCTGCAGGGAATTGTTTTTTTTTTCTGAGAAACCTCAGTACGTTTAGCTGCTACTCCCAGGTGATCAGATACACTATTTCACTACCGTAGAAGATGATGGGGAAATAGTGCAGCTACATCACTTTAGAGATTATGAATGGCATAGACACTACTTTCAAAATTTAGCATTAAAAAAAGAAATTACATCAATAGTTATGCTGCACTATATGGTTGTCTGTTTGCAGAAGTGGTATTAAGAGGATTTCTCCACTCCTGGGTGGAGAACAAAACACAATGCTCTCCAATATTTATATTTCTAAATATTTTCTTCCTTTTAACACTTCCCACACACAATATTATGTGCGAAGATGCCCCCTCATTACATGCACAACCACCATATTTGGCACAGGAAATGCCCAAGTCATCAATCTGCTGATATTGGGATAGTATTTCAGAAAAATGACATGACATGTTTTACCCTGTACCTACATTCTTCCTGGGCATCTGCTTTGGCACTGTTTAGAGACGGGAAACTGGGCCAAACAAGCCGCTAGCTGCTCTTACATTAGCATGTTTTATGCAGTCCTTCATGAGATCAGAGACTGATTTTGACTTTCCTTTGGCACTTTGTACAAATTAGCTTTCCAAAAGAGGATGAAAGGTATTTAGCATGAGGTTAACAATTCATGTTTCAAGAGAAAAATTACCTGAGCATACAGAACTAATGAAAACTGATAGATATATGAAAAAATCCTTAGTCTACATATAACATCCTCTGTTCAACCTGTTTTCATAACCCTTCCTGAAAATGAAGCTCTTTATAAACATCCATTGATCTGTGTACGCACCACACACTGATTTTTTTGTTCTATATGATAAACATGAGTTACCTGAGCCAGGCATTTTCAATACCTATTGAAAGTCATTACTCATACACTTCTCTTCACTGTCTGGATTTCTGTAGTTCTGTAAATGCAACAGTGACCTTTTAAAAGCATTCATTGCATCTACTTTATTTGCCATACTTTCCTGTTTCCACAACATGATTAATTTTTGGAAAAAGCATATGCTTCACACAGCTGAAAACCCTGGCAATTCACAAATATAACTTAGCCAGACAACAGGAAACCCTGTCCAAAACTCTGCCATCATTTAAGCCATCCAAACACTCTGAAATGGGTAAATCAGCACGGAAGAACATAGTGCATTTTATCTTCAGGGTGTAGGGTTTTCCTGCATTCAGGAAGCAGCTTTAGGGAGCAGAATTTTGGTTATTATTTTAAGATTGGGTTTCTGAAGACAGAAGAAAGTAGCACCACAGACTTTTCAAGAAACCACTTATTAATTAGATTATTTGAATTTACTGATCTTGTGTGTGATTCTGCAAAGCTTCTTGGGAAAAGCTTACTTCTAGAAGCTTATAAATTGATCCTTTCATTCTTCTATCAGCTGAATGGAAAGTTAAGTACCTAAAAGGACAATTTTCCTTCTTGTGTACTTGGCAAGGCATACGTAACACTGAAAGGAAGAATTATAACTGTGTCTCTTTGGATGCATTCAAGATAGAATGAGGTGGCCTCTCTAGATCACATCTTAAAAATCAGTCTATAGAAATATGCTGACTTACTATTAGCTGTTGTTGTTCCATACACAATTAAAGTAGTTAAGTTTGTAAGTTCACCTTCAGAGTGCCTTCCATGAACACTCAGTTCCCTTATAATGTACCATCTTTAAAAGAAAAAGGATTTTTTTTTCCCCAGCATAGCTACTGCTATTATTTACATTACTTAAAGTAATGTCATTGAATTATTATTAGTTTCAAGAGTCATACCATTCCGACAAAACCTCATTAATCCTTAGAGGACCTAGCAGTCTGATGACAACAAACTTAGCCTTACACACAGAGAGCCACTGTGCATGGGAAAGAGACTTAACAGTTATTAAATAGTGTGCGATGCAGGAAAAGATGGATTAGTACAATAATGCAGGAAAAGTAAAATACTTATGCTACACTGTGTAGGAAGAGAAAGACTGAGAAAATGAAACAGAGGATTTCCCTTTGGGAAATAATTTAAAACACTGGTTTATACCAGTTTTATAATATAGGAGACATGGTGGTGGAATATATTCTGAGATCACACTATAAATAATTCACGCGTCAGTAATAATCAGAATCTACTTACTATGAAAAGGAACATTAACGAAAGCTCACAGCCCCGTCCCTCTTTTCAGTCTCAGTTAAAGGTGACTATATAAAGTTTTAGATGTGGAAAGCAGAGAATGGAAAAAGGAAGTGTTTCACAGTAGCTCATAGCCATTTGCTGTAAAATGGAATAGCAGAGTCCAAAGCCTAACATTCATTGTGATGCTCTCCCAATTGCTGAATACATTTTGCAATTCTATGAACTATCATGTTGATAAGGACAGCCAGGACTTGAAAGGAGACCTTATTATTCAGGTTTCCTTAGTATTGAACAATTACTTTTTAATGACCAATCAGTTTCCTAGAAGAGAACAGAAAGCACTTATGATGAGATAGGTTACCTGTCAACGTTTTATGGATCTATGTTTACCGCTTCTTACTATCAATGGAAGTTGTATATATTATTCACACAGAAGTCGCGTAGTGACACAGCAGTCACTCTCCTCCAGAGTCACTTCTCTTAACTGCTAAGTTGACATTATAGATCACCTTCTTTGTCACCTTTTTTAAGGAGATAAAACAACGCACTGAATATGTCTCCACTTACAGAATGGCCTATGTAGGAACACATAAAAGCTCTCTACATGCTTTCTCCCCACAAGCATGAGACTCCAGGCTGAGCATCACTACCCTTAGGCCACGTAATTAGGCAAGAGTAAACCCTGCTGCCATCATGAAAGTGTGTTTTTGCTAAAAGTACTCACCCAAAAGTGAGATAAAATGGTGCAAACTGGATTCCCTTAAATCTTCTCACATACACATTAACAGTGTTAAAGTAATCTGATTGTGTGGTTTTGAGCAGAAGAGATAAAGGGTAATTTATGTTATACCCTACTCAAGTTTCACCCACCTCACAAATGGTGTGTGGTGCAGAAAACATGTTATGCCAAAACTAAAATTAGTCTGTGTACATGTTAAGAAAAGCAATGAAAATTTTACTGAAGATGCAAACCCAAGTGTTTTGTAAATTCCACTTCTTTCCCATGGTGAAACTCTCTTGTGTACAATTATAATTTACGAAGCTTACTGTTGTTGCAAAAGAAAATAAAAAAAGTTGTATTAAAGTGCCCAAATGAATTCCAAAGAGAAACATTTCCTGTATTCAGAAAAGAAGCTGCAGGAGAATCACATTTTATATGCAGTTTCCTTTTTCCTGACTCTTCCTTTGGGGTGCCTTAGTTGTTTACTTCTAAGAGCAACACCTAACAAACACAATATTAAATGTTTTCCCAGAACCACTTGAGTAAAACAGGCTTTCTTTAAATAGCTTTTAAAACAGTTAACAAGCATAAGCGAGCCCTCCTGATAGCTACCCATGTGAGCATTACATTTCCATTTACTTTAAAGACAGGTTTCATTTTTATAAATTCATTTTTGCATTGAACCCATTAGAGACAAATTGTGAATAGTGCTTTATGGCTAAAAAATACAAGAAAAAGCACAAAGGGTGTTAGGACAAAGGACCAGTGGGTTCATATAGGTCATGTACTCCGGTCTCTTCTGTCCAAATGGGGGATCCTACATTAGGTGTGAGGGTGATCTTGAGACTTAGGTGCAGAGGAAAGACACAAAGGAGGGTCACTGTACGTAGCTGAAGGATGGCAGATCCTGTGACAAACCAAGCAGGTGCACTTCTTCCAAGGGGGCTGCCACAAGGTGGATTACCCTTATCCTTTCCAAGATGAAACTAAACTAAGAGCCACAATCCAGCCTCAACCTGTAGGATTTCATTTAAAGCAGCATTGTTCAGTTACCCGGCTGGATGAGAAATAATACTCAATTCACACAGAAGTTGTAAGATCAAGAATGCCAGATGAGGAACCAACCAGCATGATGTTACCATAGCGGTAGTGCAAGGTTTGTACATGGATTTTGTGGACCCAGTAAATGATGGGTCTACTCCAGTTCTGTTCAAAGTCTGCTACCCCCTTTGCCCTGTTTGGATGACAATATTGCTGTCTCCTCTGAGTTAAAGCACTGTGTGCAAGACAGACTTGCCAGGAGAGTTACTGGCAAAGCATCTGGTAGACATTCTGAAAATTACTCCCCTCAAACATGCCTCAACTGGAGAAACACATTTTCCCAAGAGGAAAAGCGTGTATAGTTACAGCTACTCTGTCCAAAAGATACGAAAACAGTACCTAAAAGGCCTTTAGCTCTACCTATTATCCTAAAAATCTCCTGTCTGCACATTGATCACATCAGGATGAAAATCTTGGAAGTTGAATTCTACACTTGGCTACACCAAGATGTTTCTAACGCAGTGAATACAGGCCTAATATCCAGGCCTGAGGACCAAAGTAAAAATCAGTGCAAACTCAGCTATTTCATGATGGCAATTGTAGTGAATTCTGGCCACAGATGCTGACTCGGGACTATTCGTGGGCTTGTCGAAGCCTCAGTTGGTTAAAGCAAAGCAATCCATGGGACTGCAGCTGCAGCACTCACTTATATACATGCAAACTAGGAAACAAGCCCTAGCTTTGAGAGGGTGTGAAAGAGTTCTGTTCAGTTTGGGTGCTACATCACAAAATAAAGTCTTTCCTGTCTCAAAGAGAAGCATTTAGACTCTTCTGATTGATGCCGGAGGAGTAGTTTCTCCTATGGGCCCTTGATGAGCCTGGCTGCAATGATAGCCTGACTTGAAGTTTAACACTAAAAGGACTAATGTGAACAATGAATCTTCAGTGAGCTAACCAGGCTTTAATAATCCTTTAAGAGCAGCTAGCAATAACTGAGCAGCATAATAGCAAATTTCCCCAGACCGGGTCATCATGCTGGAAACAGGGGCTTGTGTGTGTGAGAGACAATGATTACAGTATTTAATCATCTCAGCTTCACCGCTACAACTGTTCTTGACCACAGTGTCTACTTTTAGAGAATACAGTGATCTTGGTCAATGCATTCATATTATGTAGCAGTCAACAGGCAGTCTAAATTTAACATACACAGAATCTAAATTGCTGAAAAAACTTAGTCTGCCAATATTTCATTTATTTACATGACTTCTTGACTTTATGCTGTTGTGGTTTAAGCCCCCCACCCACGCAGTTTTACTCACTCACTCACTCCCCCTCCTTCTTCCCCCAGTCTCGGGGGGATGGGGAGGAGAATCAGAAGAACTCAACTCGCACAGGTTGAGATAAGAACAGTTTAGTAACTAAGGTATAACACAAATCACTGCTGCTACCACCAGTAATAATACAAGAGAAATACAAAGAAGGAGAACACAACTGCTCACCAAGCCCGACCCAGCCAGTACACCCCCCAAACAGTGAACCCCCCAATATCAAAAACCTGACCATGTCGTGCACCCCCAGTCTACCACCACCCTTCCGGGTCTCTGCCCTCCGTCTTCACATCCCAGACATGACGTGCTGTGGTATGGAATAACCTCTTTGGTCAGTTTGGGTCAGGTGTCCTGTCTGCTTCCTCCCGGCTCCCCTCCTCCCTGGCAGAGCATGAGGCTCAGAAAGTCCTTGATCAAACCAAAACATTGCCAAGCAGTAACTATAAACACTGGTGTTATCAGCGCTGCTGCCAGGCCCAAAATCAAAAACACAGTGCTGCACCAGCTACCAAGAAGGAGAAAAATGACTGCTGCTGCTGAACCCATGACAATGCTATATGAAACATCACCAGATACCACTCTAACTTCTAGTGCTTCAGGAAATACTCTATAGAATGAGTCAATATGAGTTCATTTTAATTTGTTATGATATGGACTGCCTGTAGAACCTGGCTGGGCATTAAAAAATAGCTACTATTGCACATATTCTGTGTATACACACATATAATAATAGTTAAATATTAAAATTCAGTTTGACTATAAATATGTATTAATATATATATAAGGGTACTAAAACAAAAACAGTATAAATAACATTGCTCTATGCTTACCTACCATTTTATTCTACCTTTTCACCATAGTTAACACTTATCACTGAGTAACCTTTGCCTGTAATTTTATATTTAAATTGTACTAAAATAGTTTAGCCCTAAAGTAGCTAAAAATACAGGGACTAGTTTAGTCTTTTGTCCCACATATGCACAAATTCACTGAGGCAGGGATAATAAGGAACAGAATTGGGCCCTAAAAAGTTCTAATTTGACACTAATTAGTAATAAAAGGCAATGCAAACTTGTGTTAAACTGATTACACCCATATAGCAATATCTGCATAATAGCTTTAGCTGCTTAGCAACAAAAGCACAAGAATACCAGATAAAATGGATTATAAGCTCTGATTAGTCCCAGATGAATGTAACAGTGGCCAGTCAGTTAGGTTAATTTGCACCGTATATCATAAATGACACTCCTCTGAGCTACTATTGCAGAAGACGTTTACTTTTTTGTACAAATACACATAACAGAAATAAGACTTGCTTTTACATTACCAAAGACAGTTTTGGTCACATACTACAGTGATTCTTCTTAAATTAACTTAGAAAACATGATGTGAAGACATCACAAGCATATAATTCTCTTTCCTTTTGCTGTTTTACATGTTTTTACACTAATAAAATGGGTCATTTCAAAAATGGAACTCCATTTTACACCTTTTGCATTGCTTCACCTTTCCATATTGATCCTTGTACACTCTAACAACATTGTACTACTAGACTTCCAAATCCTCCTTGGAAACATTTAAATACAAGCCATAAGTAGAAGGACTGATTACTCTTGTCTTTTACACAGAGGTCTGAAGCACAAAGAGGTTCACAGGTTTGACACAATAACAAAGGAACATGGTGACAGCTGAAATAGAAATGAAATCTCCTAAATCTCAGCTTTACAACCTCTAGCATTATCCAAAGTGAGCTAGATACAGTGCAAACATGCTGAAAGAAATAGAACCTGAACTGCAAGAGTTACAATCTAGGATAAACCAGTAGTAAGCCACCAGGTAGAACATTATAGTTAAGGGATCAGTGTTGTTGTAGTAGGGTCACTACAGTCTATTCCTACACGTCCTTCAGTTTTGCCAGTGTCATGTGGCTAATCTCTACTTTACAGCACCAGAACACAGGAAAGAAGTGAATGGCCTTGCAGGTCAACACAGGAGCTATGCTATGAATAGATACACTGCTTCTAACATGCAGATAATTGTAAGGGGAAAAATAAATAAGTTTTTATGTGTGGAATAAGTCTAACTATTTACCTGTAGTAACCGGCTATCTTTATCCTTTACTTAATCACTTGCTTTCTCAAATAGAAATAGCTATAATGCTGACTAAGGGTCTTTCAAAAGTTATGCAACTCTACCATTCAACAGGAAAATTGCCCTGTTCTAGTAGTAATCTCTACTCTGCCTGTGTACAAAGCAATTTTCTTGAATGTAGTACTTTGAAAAAAGCAGGAGAGCACTATTTTCAAATTTATCTAATTTCATTAAATTGGATACAAAAGGAAATGTCAGATGTTAAAAGCAGTGAATTATTGGAATAAAGCTTTCACTGTCTTAATAAAATGAAAAAAAAAAAAAAAAGATTTCTGATTATCCATATAACTCATTATAAAGTCAAAGGTATGCACATACACGTGTATGCATCTCCTAGGCAGAGGTATACAACATTTCAGGTACTATGAAGAAGCTTGACAGGGGAGACTGAGGAATAAAGTGAAGTTTGTTATACTTTTATTTTGTAGAATCTCAACTTTCCATTAAAAAGGGCTTTATTTGCACAGTTCTGAAACTTCCAACTGTGAACAAGGTATCATAAAACCAAGGATGTCTTCAGAGAAAATAGCTCTACTTAAACCCCTCTGACAACTACCTGGCAGAACCATTATCAATAAAACCTTAGGTTGATGCTGTTCTACAGTTGATCACAGAAACATGGGATGAGGCTGGGGCGAAGAGGACACTGAAGAGGGAAATTGGATGGCACCAGTGTTATTGTCAGGTAAGAAATTACTTATCGAAAACACAAGGAACTAGCACACAGATAAAGAAAGAGAAAATAGGAGGAAGGGTGAAGGTGAATGCAAACAGTAGTAGTACTGAAAAAAGTAATTTTCTCAATAACAGACACAAAGAAGTTCTGAATAAATGAAAGATTATGATAAGCAAAGCTCAGGTATCGCAAAAATGCTGTACCCTCTATGCTAGGTCTTGTGCAAGTCCTGTTATGGGAGTGCCAAATACAGAATGCAGTATTCTTCATTTATAATCCCAGCTGACAGACTACATGCAAACCAGAACTCAAGCCTCTGAATGCATTGATAGATGCACTGGCCATGTTCTGACAAAAAAAGAAGGGAAATGCTGTCACAGTATAGGAGTGCTGAAAAATACTATCCAACTGCGTCATAGTTTTATAAGATATGCTACACTAAAATATCCAAGCTCCTTACACATAAAACCACACCAGCTGAGGTCCTACCTGTAGATTTTACATCCTCTCTAATGTGTATAACTGGGTTGCTGGGCTCGTATTTTGAACTACTGCAGAAAAAACAACATATATCAGCTTTGCACACTTTTTCCTAAGCTCTGGAACAGAAGCCAGCTTCTGACTTCCAGGTCACTGCAGAATTTGGCAGAACAATCCCTGAAGCATAATATTTTAATATATATACTTTTAACACAGAATGCTGATTTTCGGGGGAGGTCATTTTTTGATGGACTTAAAGAAAATTGGTTTGATCAAAGTTATCATTTGGATGAAGTAGAAATATGAGAATTACCAGTCCCAAGAATATTCCTTTAAAATAAGGCAGCTAGAAGGGATTTCTAAGAGTAAATTCAGATATGTAGGGCTAAAAAAAAATTAGTGTGTAAAGTGTAATGTTGTTATTAGCCTCTATTTGGCATGATTTCTGAATTCCAAGATAAGTTTAAATATGATCCCTTACTTCTTGTCATAATGGTATTACCATTTAGTAAATGATATTAATGAAAAGTCAGCTCTATATAAAACCCAAACAATACTGAAGCATATTTACTATAAAAAGCATATTCACAACTTCCCTGCAGTGTCTTCACCTTACTGAAGGAAAACGCTGATATAAAGTCAAACTCCTACATTCCCATTTTTGTGGAAGAGGAACAAAGCAAGCAGTTTCATCACCTAAAGTGAACCTTTGGGTGCTTTGACAATGAATACTGAGTCAATCTCCCCATTAAGTCAGGGTGCATATGACAAATACGCTCTACTAGAAATGCAAAATTTAATTCCAGCATGATCACTTCAGGGACTAGTTCTGCAAAGTCCAGCAGCTGTGGCACAGCATATAATCACGGCGTAACTAACTATACACCACTGTTAAATGCATTCTAAGCTCTATTGTACAATAGCTTTTGTCTCGGTAAAGCTATCTTTAACCACAGACCATGTTTGTTTGAACAAGTTTTTCTACCTGTTTTTATACTGAACCTAAGCAAATCATTCAGTGACTCATTTTCTTGGTACATTTTCATTTGTTGTCATTCATAAATAATTTATAACTGTAGCAGATATACTGTATTTATTTTTACACGTTTTGAATTTTTTGTTTCTTTAGAAGGAGTTCATTGCAAATAGTTCATAGTCTGTGCTCAAAAAACCTCCTCCATTTTTCAATGATGGACTTCTAATTTGACTTGGTATTACTAGGTGTAGTTTTCATTTTTTGGTGAGAGTCACTAGCCTATGACTTGCAACTACAAATCGTTTAACTATAAGTTCCTCTGAGTTCAAGCAAAGCCATAAACTATAGTCACTCTCTGGTCAAGAGATCTAGGAAGCAAGAAGATGGTGAGAAAAATTTCTGACTCTCTTTCTTTGATGAGTGGCTTTGAAGAGCAGGGAAGAAGGAGAAAGCATGATACAAAAGAGAGGAGAACAGATGAGAAATAGAAAAGGAAAGAAACATCCAGGAAACCAGAGGAGTAGCAGGAGAACCTTCTGTCATAATTCACTTAATGTAGCCCTTATCTATACTGATGTTCTGCCACATGATTCACATCAGTTTGCTGATACGTTTATTTACACTGCAGTGATTTCAGTCTGCCTTAGTCCTAGAAGTCTCTCTCTATTCACAGAGTTTATCCCCCACGCCATACAATCTTTTTATCACTTACTTTATCACTTTCACATTTTATCACTTATCTGAAGTAAAATGCTCAATTCTAGTTCTAGAATAAAAAATATGTTGAAACATTTAAAGAATATGTTCACACCCGTATTCAAATGAAATGAAAACCTGAACACATGAAACGTCCTCTGTAGACATAAATTGTACACACACCTTCCTGGGCCACTTTTTTTGTGTCAGCTTCAAAGTACATAAAACACTAATGAATCTTCACTATTTTAAGAACTGTGTAAACATATTTAACATTTGTTATTTGCATACTTGAAGACACTATAATTTTGATCCTACGAGCCATTTTCCTATGGCTTTCCTACTGCCCTATTTATCTTTCCTGACAAGTTTGCTGGAAGATCTTTTAGTTACAGCTTTTCTGTAATTCTACACACACAATTATTGTGATTGCTCATTTTTGCCATGGCTAAAACATGCGAATATGTATGTACTTGCACATGCACACACATACACTCATACACACCATTAGTAACTCTTAATTTTGTTTGATATGCTAATTTAATTATTTGATCTGCCAAATGTTTCCATTAAGTAGACTCAGGCACTCAAATGTAGTGTTGTACTGAAAGAAAAACCAAAACAAACCAGAAGTCTGAAGGAAGTTGATTGCTTTTCAGGTATTTTATTTAAAACATACATATATACTAACATCTAAGCTTATCACCTACGGGTCAAAAACTCACCCTGCTGAAAAGAATGGTATATTTAGTTCAGTGGGGAAAAGTTCAAACCTTAGTGCTCTGAAATAGTAAACAGTTTATCAAGCACTTAAAAAACAAAGGATACTTCTGTAAATACAATTATATATGACTGTTAGTCTACCTGTACAACAGATTCACTATGGGGGGGGAAGGGGGTTGTTTGTCCATAAAGCTTTCTGAACAATCAGGTAAAAAACTGTCAGCTCAGCTAAATGGCAAGAGAGAAACAAGAGACTAAGAAACGGAACCCTAAAATATCACGTGAACACTGCTAGTTTCAAGCACTTAGAACTGACCGTATTCGGAAACCCTGCAGAGTCAGATGCACCATCCAAATGTTCACTTACATTTCAAAAGGAAATAGAAAACATGTGCTATGAAAAGGAATTCCGTATGAAAAATCACCAACAAAGTACACGCCACTGGAACAGGCTCTCATTATCAGTTCTCTCTCCCTTTCCTCCTATCTTCTCCTCAAGCACCTTAGCATTATAGGAACTTATTCGATAAACAGTATTTGCACTTCCTTTCTTGTGTGAATATTTTACATACTACACAGCACAAGAAAACTGAAAAGATGAGTGTCCTGCCCTAATTTAATTTCCAACATAATTTTAGAAGTTTTACTCTAAATACTGCATGTTAAAAAAAAGCTGTGCTTAATTCAACAAATAATACAACAACAGAACAAACCCAGAAAATGTCACCTCATTTGTGGTTTATGCATGTGGTGGGGTTTAATTGTTTAACTCACTTACTGCCATCTCCTGGTACTTAGAAGGTAAGAGTAATGCTATTAAACAGCAGCCAGTACTCCTGTTCAATACTGCTGAAATGTCAGAAATGTATCAAATATTTTTTTAAATAAGGCTGTACTTTTTGCATTGCTACCTTTTATTCTGTAAATAGTAAATATCGTTCCTTCGGAATAAACTGGTAAAGAGCTCATGCAGCTTACCTTCGTCTGGAAGCAGCAGTACAGTTGTGTTAGGTATGGATGTTTCCGTGCTAATGCCAGAATTCTCTTTTCTGTCATTGTACAGTCTACATCATCATCCTGAAGTATGACGTCCTTCTTCAAGACTTTCACTGCATATACTTCATCTTTTCCTTTTAGCTCAGCTAGCATTACCTAAACCAAACAGAAATTCTTTTTACATAATGAACAACAAATACCATAAAATGTGTTGTGTGTTAGTTTGACTGCACTGGAAATGTAGATACATACTTGCCTGAATTAAGTTGTAAGTTTATAAAATTAAAAGTAATATAATGTTAGAAAAATATACCTCTGGTATTTAAATTTGAAACAGATGGTATCTATTCTGTTTGTTAGTTAAGAATGCAGAAGGGAAAAAGTTTTTATCCCCTCATTCAATGTATTAACGAGCATCTATTAATAAGATCTCAAAAACTAAACAAGAAAGGAAGTTGATACAGACAGGAATTTATTTCCCACTTTTATCTCCCGCTTTCAGTAGTGAGATTTGAGTGACGAACTTACTATACAATCCTACGCACCATTCTGTCTGCTTTCAAGTTGTTGACTTTAACTACTATTATTGTTTAAGGTTCAAGTCCTATACTCTGTTTAAGGTCAGTTCTGGCTGGGAGCCAGGGTAATCTTCAGAGAAAGGATTAGAAAACAGGGAGACAAAAGAATTGCTTCAGCCCTTCAACCCTTTGCATCTGCAGTTCCCGTATACGAAGGAAGGAAGAGTGTACTTGTGAAACAGATTCGCATTTCAGTCCTCCTCTTTTATTCCACAGTTCACAGCCATGTGAAAAGAAAATCTATAAGCCCTGTAAATAGAGAAATGCCCCTTCCACTCTCATCAAATCCCTACTGCAGGAAGGTAGCTGGTGAGTTCCATCTTGGCTGTGTACGTGGTATTTTGGGCAGCTTGTTGAACAGTAAGTATGCATGCATGACATCGTCACCAATCTCCTGAAATAGTGAACCATTGACATTTTGTTTCAAAAGGCTTGACACTAGTTAATGGAGTGAGCTGAAATACAGAAAATGCCAGTTAATCGAGGGGCTGATGCTCCTGATCTGTGGGGTATAAGCTGCTTATACCCAAAGGGTAAAAGGAAAATCCAAGGGTGGAAGCACTTTGTGAATGTCATTATGAATACTTTCAAAGCAGTACAGTAAAAAACCCTATACACCATACAGAAAAAATCCCAACAAAATAAACAAACAAAGCCCAAGCTACTGACCTTGCCAAAGCTGCCCTTCCCTAATACTTTGATGAAGTTGAACTCTTCGAGGCCTATTCGCTTGGTCTGGGCCTGTTTGACCTCCCCATTTTCACCATTCTCTCCAGGTTTGTTAAGCTGGTTGTCTGTTGACGATGTAGCTGCTCCTCTGTGTTCCTCTCCCCGATTGTCAAATGATAATGCTTTCCTAATGTTGTTTTCCAGCTCTTTGATTTCTGTGGAAATGTGAGAAAAAAGTGTTTGTTTTAACTAACCATCAAGAAAACAGCCTGTGTCTGTATCAGATTAGGAAGGAATATTCATCATTCTCAAATGCTGTATAGACCATTCTGTGGTTAAGGGTATGTATTCAGCAAACTGCTTCCTCCACCTTACAGTAATCAGCCAAACCCCTGCTGTAACAGGAAGGGTGGCCTTTTAAAATGAAGCAAGAGGATGACATATCCAAAACTTGAAAGATAAGCCAGAATAGTAGCCAAATAGTTGTTTTAGTGCTCTTGGGTTTTCCTGTACCACAGAGAAGTACTTTGTTTTGAATACCCCTATCTTCCTGCAGCACTTACTCATCTTCCTGCTTAAGTATTTTAGATATTTTAGAGTTGTGTCTCCAAAAGTTCAAAGGATAGTTGGGCACCACAGTCCTTGAAGCCAAACAGAATGGAGCATCTTACTCAGAACCAGCTGTTATCAGATGCCTGCCCAAAAAGGATTTGACCACTTCCTAGTGCCATTTCAAGCAGCAATTGTGTAGATCTGCTAAACAGTTCTGAAGGTTTCTCAGTGTTAAATACTCAGTTTAGTCCTGGTAACTAACAGACTTCAGGGTCTGCCTCAAGCTCTTGCCTGATGGCCTTGGAAGCAACAACCTTACTGGACTACTGTCTGTGAAATTAAAAGGTTGACAAATTTAAATGAGTTCTGGACTCAAAGTCTAACCGTACTTATTACCATGGAGCTTTGGAAGTGTCTTCCTTAAAAATATGGCTGAAAAAACTCTCAACTCAAAACAATTCAATGAATTTGACAGAAAGGTATCCATCTTGATGTAAACATTTTTCATTCATCAGTTTACACGTGTGATGGTACATAAGATACCTCATAGACTTCTGATTTTTAAAAACAACAATCAGATCAGATTCAAAAAGTGCTGCTGACATACACATTCTGTCAATCAGGGCTGTACAGCTCAATGAAATCAGGTCATAACTGTGATGATTAAAATATCTGTCTTCAAATCTGTGCATGAAAAAAATCACTGAAAGGAAGCATGGTTTTACACAGCCTTTAGAGATGACACAGATGCTAGAATAGCCTAAATGGATGGAAGTTTTTATTATCACAGATCTTCAATATGGAATTGCAAGGATGAAATTTTACCTCCAAATCTTATCAATGGATTGAGGATTTTAGATAAACAAAGGCTCTCTTAAGTTCTGTGGTCCTATTTAAAATGTTCTCACTCTTACAATAGAATATATAACCCCTTTACATAAAGATATTTGGTTAGGCAAGGACTCATCTAGTAAGTATCACAGTATTTTAAGATGACTGTTTTATAATTTTCCCTTTTAAAGCCCTTTAATTTCACAGATTCAAATGAAAGGAAAAGCAGTCCCTTTTAAAAAGTTTTTGCCATTCATAACTTTAAGTGCTTCATTTTTTGGTGGTAACTAATTTGTTGATTTGGTTCTACTAAGCCTGTTGCTCATAGCTTTTTTACTCCTTATAAAGAGGTAAGATAAGTGACAATATATATAAATTAGGAACTAAAAAGAGATATTCAACCTTGATCACATGGGGAAGTTGGTGCTGACTTTGACCTATCTTCTTCTGATGATGCGCTTCCAGGAACTGGCTGTTGAGTCTCTGCACCTGCAATTAGCTAAGAACAATTCCAAAAGGGGTACTCAGCTATAAGATGATGCCAACAGGAAATTTAATTTAACAACTTTAATTCACAAATACAAGTATGAAGGAAACTGAAGATGTTACAGAAATAGATTACCCCTATAGATTCTCTCTGGCAAGACCTCAACCATAAGGTTGATGGCATTGCATCAAATGGGGACATAATATAAACAGAGAAAGAGCTGGCAATTTAAAGAAAAATAGGTTCTTAAGATAAAATAAGTGTAATTAGCATACCCAGCAAATGGGAAAGTTTTGAACAGCCACTATGAGTCGGTGTAGAAGTCTATCCAGTAAATACATTTAATTACAAGGACCAGCAAGAACTACAAACTCATCAGTAACACCATAACAACACCTTTTCCCAGGAATCTCAGATCAAATAATTTATTCCTGTAAGAATGAATTTCTTTCTGTAACATTTTAAAACAGTGTACCTGGGACCCATGTGTGCAATAATCAGGAAGAATAACAGAACCAAATGTCAGTGTTTAAAGAAATTATGGTAAAAGTTGCATATTTCTGTAAATGAGAGAAATGTGCCTCCTTGCCACAACCATGCAAATAGAAAGTGTGGCCATATTCTGAGCCAGTATATGTATTTTCAATCTAGAATAACTCCATCAGCTTTGGATGTACTCATGGGTGACCTGTGCTTTTTATTTCTAGAACAGCCTAGTTTTTCCCAGAATAGTGATGATAACTCTGGAACTATCATCTGGCAAAGAGCTCTTCTTCATGAGGATCAGCACATTGCTCCCTTATCAACATTTACAATGCAAAGCAGTAGTGCTGTGTCTCAATCAATCAATTATCTGGTGCCAATTCTGAGCCAAAGAGGCATTAATGTTTTTCTGAACTGTTGTGTCAGACACCGTTTCTCTGCCAAATCTCCTTCCTCAAAATTAAAAAGGGGAAATCCTTCTAGACTCTATACAGACTCCAGGTTTGCAGCAGGTCAAAATAATATTCATATAGAAATTCAAAATGGATGACTTGCAGTTATAAATCAAAAGCCAAAGTCTTGGTTCTGTGCTGACTTAAAAAAACCTCATGTACAAGATAAGTGAGTGTGTGACTGAACCCCCTCCAACTAGTAAAGTTACAATACAGCCATACTTAGCTCATTTTTCTATGTGACACTGCATAGTAAAATTACCTTTTTCCTCCTCTGCCCACTATTAGTGATCTTATCTGGAGTAACTCCAAGATCTGCAAGAACTTTAGCTATGCCTCTAGCATCCACTCCACAGTTTGGTGCCACATTTGTTTCACAGCGTCGATGTACATTCATCTTGCAAACTGCAGTGAAATGTAAAGTAATACAGTAAATTAAATACTACCTTGGCATGCATTTGTCTTACTTAAACCAGACCTCTTTGGACCTACCAATGCAGAACAATGTTTTCACACAGTACCCAGAACAGACACAGGAACAAATGAAAACACCTAACAATCCTGTAAATCTTATATAGAACTTGAATTAGGAGTCCTTCAAAGCTTGGATTTTAGCAGTCCACTTCTGAGAGCAAATATTAATCCCCCATGTATTATGCTTCTTACTCATTTTTACTCAAGTAGACTAACTCCTAATGTCGGCAGACATAAAACCAACAGTGGTTTTAATAAAAGTCTTTGGTACTGTTAAGACACTTTAGGTGGCACCCAATTCACAAAGCTCTTTCTCTTAAATGCCATCTCCTGAAACTAGCATACTAGTAAGAGGAAAAAAAGGTTACACTGCTTCCAGATTATGGGGTAGGGGGCATATAGCTCCATTAAAAATAGCAGAGTGAAGATGTCAGGCACAGATGTCATTTTACCTTAGATTTCACTGCCCTCTTGTGGAGCAAGGCGTAAAGAAAGCAAAACTGCAATTGTAGTAATTAAATACTATATTAACATTCAATTGCTTGAATTCCTCACTTCTTATTTTTTAGAGAAAAAATAACCAAAAGTACGTATTTATAAAGCTGCCTTTCATTATATTGTGCATTGGTGATGCTTTCACTGTAAAAGCCTTACTGAAACAAAACACATTTACCTCTGAGACTATACACACGCACTCTTATCTATGGCAGTCATTTCAGAAAGCAGGTGCCTTTCCTTTTCAAGTATGTTCCAGCTTACAAGAATAGCAAAATGAAATTGCTACACACGGTATCTTCAATGCGTGTATATTTGGTGAGAAAGGTCAGTGGCAAGTGTTTGACCTAAGATCTATACCAGTGGACACTGAGGAACGGAACTGCTTCAAATATAGCAAGCAGGAAAATTTTGTACAGTTCAACTTCATGAAGATATTTTGTAAAAAAAGCACAGGAATAAGCAGTGGAAATACAGAAGAGTAAATCTCTGGGATACACTTTTCATGGTGTTAATAACCACACTGGGCAAGTAAGCACATCTCTGAAGAAGGGAGCATGGTTCAGCACTTGTGAAGATAGAAAACAAAGCACAGAGAGATGACATTTCCAGCTCAGGTGAGTTCTAGATTTCATGCAGACAATACTGCACGTTTATTTGCACTAATTTTATGCTCACAAGGAAAGCACATAGGCTCTCTGAACTATTGCTTCTATGCATCTGCTACACAGTAACAACATTATTTTGCAGAGATAAGTGAAATAATTTGCATAGATATGTGAAATAGCATTATTTTCTACGATTAAGAGTCAATGAACCACTATGGTACTCAAGAGATAATATGAAAGTGAAGCAATATATTCACAGATTAAGTGGAGACATACGATACCTCTGATTAAAAATCAAAAAGGAAAAAGTAATCAGGTTTAACTGAAAAATCTTCTCTGAGCATATCTCCACCATAATTAAGAAAACATTCGAACAAAATCTTCAACAGTATTAAAGTAACAGTATTTAAAAGTCTAACATTTTATCACTGCTCACTAGCTAGAATCACAAGGGAAGGTTTAACTTCAGAACATTCCCAACTGTGCATCACTTTGCTATGAAAGAAATCTTTTCCCTGCTGCTCAGCAATTTGCGACACTGAAACGTTAGGTCTGACCTTCACCTACAGTTATGTCTCACCTTTAATACTGCAAAGGATATAGTTCAGATTACACGTTTATACATATATGTGTGACTCCACGTTTCTGCAGCTGAGAAGTGTAAATAACATGATTCTTGCGTATATGAAGATGGACCTACCTATCCTATAAAGGTGTAGCAAAGTGAAAATGCTTCTAACTCCACTAAGTATTATGTTCTAAGAATCTGACAATCTTAAAGAGATCATTCCTCTCAGCCCACTAATTGAAGTATTTTATTCACTATTTCTAAAATATTGCTTTCTTTTGCAAGTGTTTGTACTGTTTTCTCCCCCATTTAGAATATATAGATCTGCCTGAAACAAGGAGATATGGAATCACCGATTGCTGTTAGTCAGCTAAAATGACATGAATGCATATTCCAGCAGTATCTTCACATACAGTTACTGTACATAATACACAATCCTTAAACTGCAGAACATAATGAATCCTTCATTTTCTGGAGCAGAGGCAGACCATCACAAAGAATGATTTGGCTAGACATCAGAATACCTCATCTTCTGGATATGGGCACACAGGACTGGTTCTGCCTAGCCTAGCCAACACATAATAGTAATTTTTGAATGTGGTATTAAAGGGAAAAGTAAATGGAATAATGATTTTTAGAAAGTTTACCAACCATCACCACAAATACAAAAGGACAATAGGCATATAAGCTGAAGGGATATAAATTCTCATGCTACTAATTTTCTGTCATCTGTTAATTTCCTATGTGGCAATAAACCTACATTGCAGCGGGTGCAAAATGTGTTTCTACACCTCTGCCCTCTGCACCTGTAATTGACTGCTGCTGCAGACAAGATAAAGGACCATTTTCTAACGTTTATGGCAAACCTTACAGCAATCTGCTTCTTACTTCCTATTCACTTGTGTACATGCTGGAAAAGACAGGATAACTTGAAGACTAAGTAACTCGCCAAGAAAAAAGAAAAGCTCTGATGTGGTAGTCCTTACCTTTGCATTGTAAACCTTGTCTCAAGAGACCCCAGAGCAATGAACCACAGTGGTCACAGAAGGTGGGCACTTTGTAATTGTGAATGCTGAACTTGTGAGGCATGTTGACACTGAAACGCTGGGATCCCACCTGCTGGGAAAGGGGAGCACAGCATATTTCACACTAATTTCTTTATAATCAGTGCATGTTTTGTTATGTCTTGAAACCAGACAGAATTGAAACAAGATTAAATAGGTCTACGCGCAGATGATGATCTTTGTGGTAGATACACTCCTGCTCTAGAGGTCTTCTCATACTTTATTTTCTCATACTTTATTTGGGGAAAGGAGGAGGAAGGGCCACTGTTGTCCAAGAGATAAAGACTAAAGTCTACTTCCTAGTACTTTTGGGAACAACAAATACACAGCTATCAGGAAAGATCTCTTTATGTGGAAGGCAAGGAAGTCACTCCCAATTGTTTGAGGAGGAGGAGGCCAAACTAATACAGGACTGAGAAAGAGAAATATATCACAACCTCTTTATCTTTTCATATCCCACTCTTCTTTAGATTATGACAATGATAAATCACTGCATTCAGGGATTCCAAGGTATGATTACTTGTCAATTAAAAGACATAACTGATAAGTTCTCATAGTGGCCACTGCATAGCAGAAGATTTATTTCAATGTTTTTCCTTCCCTTTCCTATTACTGCTGGCTTCTCTTCAGTGATCTAGTACCCCTTCTAAACAATGAGAGCATTATATCAGCAAAGCATGCAAGTCTCCACCAGTCTGGAGCCTGGGAATATAAATCCACACAAGATTTTGTATCTTCCTGTGAGTGCTACACAAGAACGGCACTAGCCAAACACGGTCCGTTAACGATCCTATGCATGTGATCAAGTTTCAAGCACAAAATACTGCTTGCGAATCAGATACTAAGAATGCTTCCAGTATAAAAAATGGCAGACAACTGCACAACAGGAAGAATGACATCAGTTACCATCTCAGTCAAATTCATGTCAAAGTTGAAAGAATGGCTTTAAACCATTACATACTACTCTGATATGCAATTTAAAACTAGGCTTTTTCAAGCATACAAATCTTGGTTTTTTACAATATAAAACTCAGAAATGTACTTTTTCTGCATGGTCAAGGAACTGGGATCACCTGCAGACTACCTCACCTAATGAAAGATTAGGTCCTTGAAAGTAGGTCCTTGCTGTTGCATGAAACAGAACAGGACAGTGAACATTTATTAGCTTTTCTGTTAACACGCACACAAAACCCATCTGTGTAAGATAAAGCATTCCCTGGTTGCAGTTGAGGGCTACAACTATTTAAAAAAACATAAACCCCACTCCTCTCCCCAACCCAGCCACAAAGTGATACTCCAAAGCTGAGGAATCTTAGGGAGCTGAACACTTCAGCAGCCGCACTGTTCCCTAGTGCATGACTGTCCACAGAAATTGACATTAATTTCCTAACCAAGCCTAGGAATGCCATCTTAGCCAAGAGAGACCCTTAACCCAAGTGAAAGCATTGCTTCATTTCCAATTCTGACCAGAGCTGAATATGCTGTTGGCAGATATACGTACCTCCCTGACAGTAGGGTTCTTAAGACAGCTAATTTAATTTTCAGGTGACGTCTTCATTTATTTAAATGCATGGTAATATAAAACACATATTGTGTTAATTCCATTAATATCCAAAAGCTTGTTAGAGGTAGGGAGTAATTATGCTGGAAAATCTGTTAGCTATGCAGTACCTTGTGTTATCACTACCATCTTTACAATATCCGTGGGTTTTCTTCAGCACTGAGATGGCTTTTTCTTTGCATTTTTCCTGTTTGGAAATTCTGGGCAGTCTTTCATGTTGATGTAAGGTACCCAAGCATACTGCCTATTCTATCAGCTGCTAATGACTCAGCCACACAAAATGCAGTTAGGGACAAAGGGTCTCAGCCTGCTCCTTTTGAATTATAATGCCAAAACTTGTATTAACTCCGAAATGGAGACTGCTAAAAATGTAAAGGACTGCAAACAGCCTACTAAGAGTTTAAGTGTTCAGATACTACAAGAAGTTTACTAATTAGAAATAAATTGCTGTACAATAATTCCCATGCAAATGAAACTGTTAGGGTAATCTGTCATTTTAAAGTAAATGCTATACTACAAGACGACCAGAAGGGCACAAAGAAGTCTCTAACATTTATTGATTAAACAGAAGAGATGACACTATTTTTAACTGATGAAAGGCAGAGTTTTATCTAGAAAACATGTTTGATAAACATTTACCTCATCGTGAGTTTCCTGTTTTTTTAAGCCAGCACACTTCGTTATTATAAGTTCATGGCATCTCTTGTGGACTACACAAGTGCAAACTATAATGGAAAAACAGATAAAAGAATTGAGTTTTCACAAAGATTGATTTGAAAGGAAAAGACTGAGCTCAGAAGAGTAGAAATGCTGGGCCTTGAAAGGCTGCAAGTGACTGATGACTTGGTGAGTCCTATAAAGTAAGTCTGGCTTACAAAAGCAGAAGAAAGAGACTTTAAAGAGACCAACGAATTTTAAAAGAACCAAAGCATATCTGACGAAATCTCAGTATGTAAAACTACAAATTACCATCTGAAATATAAACCACAATTTTTCTCATTTTTTACATATTTGATTTCTTTCTTTAAAGTCCATGATCACTGCATTATACATGACAAAACCAATTCTTGTCTGTAGAGCTTCCAGAGGAAAAGAGACATAAAGATTACTCATTGTAAAAGACAACAGAAGAAAATGAAGTCAAATATTCTTTTGGTAACACATTATCATAAGCTGATAACTGAAAAGGTTTCAGGAGGCAAAAACGCTCTGTCAGTATTCATACTGATTACTTAATAAACAACATTCGCAGATACAACAGGTAAGATTAGCAATTACAAGGTCTATCATACTGTAGGATTCAAGGTCATTAAGTGAAGAAAAACCCTACAGATTGAAACAGCGAATTTCTTTTTCTTCTAGCTTTGGTCATTGTTGTAAGATAATAAAAAAGGTCAGAACTCAAGGAACCTCTTCTGTATTTGCTAATACAGTAGTTCTTATAATAGCATGTAAAATCATTATTTGCATTTATTTATTTACAATGAGATTTCATTAAGTCTTTTGTAACAGAAAAATCATCACTAACTTGATTATTTCTACTCATCAGATGAGAATTAAGTAGAAAAACATCACCCCAAAAAATCAAGAGTACAAGAAATAGAGTTGAAAAATGGAGCTGAAAATTAAACACTTCTGCAGTCTTTGCTATAACCTTCACTAATAGTGACCTCTATAATTATCACATCTATTTAATTACAGTCTTTGCAATTACCTGGCATTTTTAAACAAAGAATCTTAGGCGGAATAAAAAAATTCATAATTTTAAAATGCACAAAGTATAAAAATGAAGAAGCCGACATCTGCAGATATGCCCACCTAGCTGGATGTGCATTAAGAGGTATCTAGGATCTGCTGTTCAATGTTGTTAACTATGTTCCTACTTTATAAATAGTATCTAAGTCCAACAGTTCTGAAAAATCTTACTGTGACACGCTAGAAAGATTGCGTCTTTGGTGAGACACTCTTCTTAGGATCATCTTGTGCTAAATTTTTGGCACTGTACCTATACAATGCTTAATGAAAATATCTTCTTACTTATATATTATAATACAATACATACAGTCAAACTGTCCCCCTGTAGATTTTCTCTTACCTTGACATTGGTATCCCTGTTTTCCTATTACACCCCTGAAAATAAAACAGTATTTGAGAAAATGAAGAATACATGCTTTTAATAATGAAAAATATTTTTTCTCTCCTTATTGGACATGCACAACTTTAAAAGAATAGCTTCTTATAAACAATAATCTGATACTGCATGCCTAAACTGAAAGCAGTTCTATGTAGGAACCACATTTCAGCTGTCAAGAGCAAACAGGTAGAACGACAGGCCATGAACAGAGTTATAAGACACATTTACTGTAATAAAATAGGTGAAGCCAAAAGGTACACAGAGAGGGGAGCCACAACTTGATAAAGCAATCATCAAGCAGGCCTCTAAATAGAGAGAATAGATTGCACTTTTGCAAAATTGCCAATTTTTTTGCTTGGAATCATCTTAGCTAATGCGAAGATTAACCTTCACATATTTCTTTGAGCAATGTACCTGAGTTCATGTACAGTTCACATTGTTCCATATTAAGAAAGACTGATTCATTACACAGTCTTAAGAAATATTAATTACAGATCACATCAGATCATGTGTGTATTAAGGCAGAATTCAGTATCTCTAGGTAACTTTGGAAAACACCCATAGTGTTGCTGAAAAATAACTGAAAACTGAATGTTACCTCCACTCTTCATAATTTGAAAATTGCAAGTACTCAAAGCTAATGCAAAATAATTTCTAAAAGGGAGTTCTTGACATACACTGTAATAATAAAGACCCTGTACACTGAGTACCCTAAACCCTGGATCATTAGAAGACTAATATTCCCATCTTCCATTAACTTCAGTAGGATATATAGGAACCTGGCATTTCTTAGGAGGATGATGGTGATATTTTATTGCCTAATGAAGAACTCAATCATCTTGACAAAATGTAAAGGTCTAATATTAGGTCTAAACATACATTTAGGCACCTACAGAACACTAGACTGGCTGTCTACACAGAATTTATAGTGCGTATCACTCAGGAAAACACTGAACTTTGTGGCTCAGAGAATAAAAAAACCACAAACACAACAAATTCTAACATTCATGATGGAAGTTTAACAGTCCCTATTATCATCAGCCGAATTTATGACAGCTTAATATTAAAATGGAAGAGGAAAAGAACTACTACTCCATGCCATTTATACTCCAGCAAAACAGGAGGGTATGTTAACTCCTCAATTCAAAGTTGCAAAGAAAGCAAAATTACTTCATACCATATAAAATCTCTGCAGTGTGAACAGTATGTTGGTTGTCTAAGATAAGTGGCCATAAACTTGTGTCCATTAACCTGATGTACTCTACGTCGCACAGCACCCTGCCGCTTTCTGGGGCGCATACGTTCCCGGAACACGCGTTCTTCATTGTCTTTGGGTGCTGAAACAGAGGGAAAAAAAACCAATGAGCACTGGCTGTATCAGACACAAATATGGGAAAACTCAAATGCAATAGATAGTAAATATTCTTCAAAAATAAAGAGAATGGTCTCTACCTAGCAGTGCATAGGAAAACTTCCCTAAGTTGCAGGTCAGCTTTCTTTTTTCAGCATCAATTACTGAAGTGCAAGGGGTTTTATTGCCATGTACCGAAACTTCTATTTGTTCTAAACCTTTATCTGTAAATTCATGCTAAGCTGGGAATGTCTTCTGTGCTGTATCACTATCAAGCACACCAACAACCTCTTTAACAGCAATTACAGTCAGATTCTCCAAACAGATTATACTTTCATCTCATTTGATCTTCGGGGGGGGAGAAATCCACCAAAAAATCCCTGTGACTCCTGGTCCCCACACACTCAGCAAATGTAAGAAAGCTGAGTACAAATACATAGTATCAGGCAGAACAAAACTTCCTTCCAGAACTGCTTACTTTGTAGAATTTCTGATTAAGATCTGAGCTTCAGGCTCTAATAATCCACTTTAATACTAACACACTTTCAGCAAAATGTTCAAGGGAAGCCAGATGTTCTTCTTAACCAATTCCCGTTCAATTGTATATGAGATTTAATGGTAGAGAAAGTGAAAAATGAAGTTGGTGTGCCACGGAATGGAAATGTTTGGAAAAAATTCTCCAGAGCACACTGGGTCATTTTTCCACAAGGCCTTATTTTGGAAAGTATCACTAACACCTCCACAGTATTCTGCATGCATTCTTAGCAAAAGCTGAGAATGAGTTAGCAATGAAGAATTCTACACTGTTGCTAATGAAAGACAAATCTTACAGGCATTCCTTGAGCCACTTGTGTGTCTGCAAAATAGACTATCAGATCTGGAGGAGACCACACTCAGTCGTTTGTTGTCAACTGAATCTATGCACTCACTACTTCAGTGCATGTAACACTTTGATACGTATTTAACACTTGTCATTCTCTGAATTTCAGCTACCCTGAAACATTGTGACTGGCCTGAAGGTGCCAACTTTGGTCTGTTGCAAGGTTTTCTGTACATGAACAAGTTCTTCAAGCAACAGTACAGTATTTAACGATAATACAAAGAAAATTAAAAGCCTGAGAATAAAAATCTACAGTACCCTCAGATTCTTTGACAAACACTAAAATAAACTCTATTTTTGAGGCTTGTAAAATTGAGAGGTATTGATTTAGGAATTCCCAGGAAAGGGCCTTCAATTAAGCCAATGGATTGATACCCTGAGAAAATACAGGGCACAGACCCATGAATCGAGGTCAGTTCCTTTCAGCAACAGCAAGGGCTCGAACCCATGACATTAGCAAGAATGGCATTGTTTTTCCGTTCTAAGTGAGTTGTCAGTAAATAAACATTGGCTTATACAAAAAGCTAGGTTCCCCTTTAAGAAAGATATAACAAGTACCACAGAGTTATCAATTATATTTATTTTTCTCTTGTCAATTATGTTTATGCATTAAGAAAAGCTCTGATGTTTAATGAATACCACAGCTCTTCCAAAGACTATTTTTCACAAAGAATAAGAACCAAGCAGCCTAGAAATCCTACCAATAAGACTTCCTATTTCCAGCTTTCCAGCTTCTGAATGATTTATTGACTTTATAAAGCTCTGGGAATATTTTGAAAGTTGTTATTATAAGAAATAATCCTATATCAATGCAAAAAGGATAATAATCCTGCATCAATGCAAAATCCTATATCAACGCAAAAGAACTGTTCTTTTGGTTGTGATCCAGATTGTAGAATTTGCTAAAATATGAAGCCTGGATGTGAGAAATTAAAATCCCACTCTCCTGGAAAAGGTTCTCAAAAAGTTATCTGAAATGAACAAGATGCTCCAACAGTGCAGAGTTCACACTTGATGGCATAATCAGTTCACAACATCACTTTTCTCCTTTTTTCATCTTAAGTGTAATTCTTCACAGATAAAGTACCTGTGAATTTACAGTGCAGGTAAAAATCCTGTTCTTGTTTTGGCCAGATAAACACAATAGCATGACACTAACTTTTTCTTAAGTCAACAAAGTCTTAAAAGTAATTTTACCATATTACTTTCAGTTCTATAATTAACAATTCTATGAAATTATATTTTCCACCTACAATACTTAAAACAACAAAACTATGGGTTTTGGTTTTTTTTGGGGGGGGAAGGGATGTTGTTTTTTGTTTTGTTTTTTTTTTTTTTGTTTGGTTTGGTTTTTTTTCAGAAATTGACTTGAAAACACTGACTTGAAAAGAGACATAGGCAACACATTTGGAATTACCCAATTAAATGGCAGACCTCCATTATCGATATCATTTCCACCCAAATAGCATCTCAGTGTGTGATAAGGATGCTCCAACAGCTGAAGGAATGTAGTTGTCTTGGTCTGCCTTAGGTAACATTGGAGATCTGTTAGCCAGTTGCCCCAGAACTGTCCCTCCTGTCAGTCTGCTGTTCCATGTTTATCACTAAAGACTAGAACTTAGCCAAACTCATGCACCACATCCTGCGTTAGTGTCCACCTGCAGAGATGAACTCCATGCTCGTGAGCGGCGACTCCCCAGCAATGACTCTGCCTCCATCTCACCTCTTATTACAGCCTGCACACAGTCGCCACCTTGTCAGTCTGCAGCAGGACTTATTGGGGGGGTTGGAGAAGCATCTAGCATTACAGTGCATGACTGGACACCGGATGACTGGACACCAGCCTTTCATCAAAGCAGACCAAGTCACAAGAAAAACAGACTCACCCATGAGCTTTACACTTAGTTTACATGCAGTTCAGCCAGCTTGTTCACTGTTTCCCAACAAAAACACATAAACAAAGCTTTTCCACAGACCTCAAGCAAACCACTGCTACATCTTGCACAATTCACATGGCTGTTGTGGACCACAGGCACAAAACCAGGCAGTAACTTTCCCAGGTGACTCAGAAGAGGATGATCACATTTGTGCTGGCTCATTCCCGGGGTTGTGAACGATTCATTTCTAGTAGCACTAACAATAGTCTTAGGTTTAATTTAAAATCCATTTATCTCATACTGAACAGCCACACTGAAGACATTCATTTAACTTTCTGAAGACATCTACTTAGAAAGAGAGCTACAATGCTCTCCCCAAACTTCTCTCACTGTTTGCAAGCAAAGATGAGTAAATGCTATCAAACAACAAGGAGTACTTGGGAAAATCCCCAAGTGTGATACAGCCAACTAGTGTTTGAAAGACATACTTAAGAAAATGCTAGCACCCCAAAGAAAACTGGATTTTTATATCTGCTTTAAAAGGGAAAAGTCTTACAGTGGTATACAATAGATTCTAGAAAATACCACCAGGATACTACATATTGTGTGTGGCATTTCTATTCTTAGCAGAGGAGTTCAAATTCAAATGAAGTGGATTTGTTGTAGTCAGTCTATAAGCAAGTTCCAATCTAAACAATATCTTCTCTCAGGAGTTCTACTTGTCACAGAAGGTTATCGTTTCCTCAAAAAACCCTGTTTCTTTATGTAATGCACATTCTGTTCCCTGTTTTGATTTTGAGTGCTTCAGCCCTTTCTATTATTCAGCTTATCCATTTTAAATGCATTTATTTAACTTTCATGATCATTTCCAAGTGTTCATGGAGAACAGAGTCAATGCAGCACACTGAGTTTAGCTTTACATGATGGTACTTGAGAAGTGGCAAATTTAGAAATAATTTTGTCTCAAAACTATACCCAGTAATGCCACTACTTCTTTTCATTGCAAGCAAGAGTAACTGAGTTATTTGGGAAACAATAGCACATAATTGCTTTTATAGACTTGCACGTATATACAAACAATTCTGCCTACAATTTCAGAGGCTGAAAAGACTTCCAGGCTTAACTCCAAGCTCTTAGGGAAGTGTTATAAAAGTCAAAAGTATCTGGTGTGCAGTATTGTACAAAATTCATAAATACTTGCAAAATGGATGTTTAAATGAACTGTCTGCTACTAGACTTAACACTTGTGTATAGTATCTGCTAAGCATGAATTATAAGTCATAACTTAAAAGATAAGAAAGTGACACATCATGCTCAGCAACCCTCAAAGAGCACACGATTAGAGGAAAAATACCCTGTACACCAAATAACCAAAGTTCAACCATGTCAGGTCCTGTTTCATACTAAAACGGTTTCAGCATAAACAAGAAGGGTTCAGTGTGGAGCACTAACCGCAACAAACAGAAATAGCCTGTATGCCAAAATGTGCCTTCTCCATTTCTTACCCTCTATGCGGTAAGTGCTTACAGAATTCTGACAACAAAAACAAAAGGTTGGAAACAATATGGCAGATAAAGAGGGAGAGATTATGTGCACAAAGAGGTTTTACAGTATTTGTTATTACTCACAGTGCTGATTTCTAAAAGGGAGCACGCTGGACACTTCCTTTAATCTGGAGGGGACTGGTACTGAACAGTAACAATGGTTGGGGAAGGAAAAAAAACCAATCAAGATAAATGAGTACTGCCCCATTTAGGCCAAACTGCAGTCCATGTACAACAGTAACACTTGCAGCAACTGGCGTAGCTCCCAGGTAACCCGCTGCAACGGAGCACTGACACCTCCGTGGCACTTCTCACTCAAAGGGCTTTTTGTCTCAGGCAGCTCTGGGTGTCTCCATGTTGCTGCCATCTGCAAGTACAACCAGTATCAAGAAAAAACAGCTGGCTTAACTCAACCCTCAATAATTCCACAGAGCCCAACTGAACAACAAATGCAAATAAATGATGACTGTACTGATGTTTTATTGCTGATGATTAAAATTAAGAGCTTTTGTATCATATTTAAACCTGACCACTATAACCAGTATGTATGCACCGAAAAACAGTGTTTATTTTAGCACAGTTTAGCACTCCTCTGCTTGGAGGAAGGATATTGAGGCAGGAGAGGTAATTTGCTTGAAGTTATATTGGAAAGTGAGAAGCAGCAGGAACACCGGCAAGGACTCCCCAGGATTCAAGATGGGGTAACCAGATCATGATGCACTGAATTAAGTCTCAAAGGATTATTCCCAAATTCTGTTTTGGGCCTCTATAGTAGAAGCATATATACTGTTAGCAAATCTTTCCACGCTGAAACTGTTACAGGATTTTGCCTTTAAGGCTTTCATCTTCTCAAAAGGAGAAAAAAATCCAAACATCCCATGTATTTACAGTTTTCACTCTTATAAAAAAAAGCCTTGTTTAGTAATAACAGATGCAACAAACTACTTCTGTGATTTTGAGATAAAAAATAGCCAGGTAAATGCTACAATAGAACCTCATAAAGCTGTTAGTGATGAACACAGGAATCAATTGGATAGTTTATCACAGTCATAGAAACAGCATGCAATTTTTCTATGTCTATTTCTATATTTCCAAACTATTTCTTCAGCAAGGAATAAACACAGGGGGTTTGCTTACTATATCTTGAATCTGCTTTCTTTAGAAAAGCTGACAGGAAATTTCTTGTTTAATAGGAGAAGAATCAGATCCTTAGATAACACTATATTGTTGAAGAAAACAAAGATGATGAGTGTTACTAAAGAAATGAAAACATGCTCAGAAAATGGGTGAGTTTCAGAAGAGATAGGTATCTTGACAAGTCATGTCTGTTAACCTGAGCTATTTACTGAATGCATTGAAGAATAAATTGCATTTTGAAACATATCAAGTCCAAAGAAGGCTTTGTAGCATGGGCTCAGACTCAAATTTATTTGCCTCCAAACATGTGCTTATCTTTAAGAGCTTAAATTCTTGTCTAAAAGACAGAATCTGCCCAGATGTATTTAAAGACTTCCTTCGACATGCTGACAGATGAATGTGATTGGGGTTGTGATAGGCATACTTTTTTGTTACAGGACTTATTTTACTTTCCCATTTGAAGTACCAAAACTGAAAAAAAAAAAAACCCACCCAAATAAATAACAACAAAAAAGCCCAAACCAACCAACCAAAAAAACCCAAAAACAACCCAACCAAAATATCCCCCCCAAAACCCCAAACAACCCCACAAGAAAATCCCCAAACCAACAAGAAAACCAAATCTATAAAGCTGTCCAGATGATTATTTACACATGGTTCAAACCTTCTCTGCAAACTTATTATCATGAACACATTCATTAGCTCACTCAAAGGTGAAGGCACAACAGTAACTCCCTGCATCCTTTCAAAGGGAAATACTTTCCCATTAATTCACTTAATAAAGGAGAACATGAAGTCCAGAAGCAGTAAAGGGTCTCACAGATACTGAGGCTGGCCCAATGGCAATTTCAGCACAGAAAGTCCAATTTGGTTTTCAGAAATGTCCTAATTTATGAAAACTGAAAATGTGCTCAAGCAAAATGCTCCTTCAAATGACTTTGAGGCTTCCCTTAAGAAAACCTTCAAGTGAGCCCTCACAAGTTTCTGCTCTCCATCTGCACAGTGCCAGAAGAATTAGTGATAACTTACACAAGCTTAAGGTATTAAAAACATGGAATTAAATATGGTCATCTTCAGATGATGATACAGCACATTTGAATAAATCTAGTAATTAATGAACCAATTTCTCTTTTATAGGACCTGTTGACTGGACAACTGGTAGGTGATGGATATAAACATTAACATGATGCCCCCATTTTTTAGACCTCTGGAGGCTCACACAGATGACAGGGGTACCGACTTCATCTTTGAGGGTGAATGCAGCAATTCCTGGTTGTCAGATCCACAAAGTAAGCAAGTCAGAGACAGTTTCCTCCTACTTCCTCTCAATTTCTATATTTGTGGCATTTAACATTAATCATTCCAGAAATACGGTATTCCTAAAATAAAGAACTTGTAACTATAATTTTCACATTACATTTTATTTGACAAAAGAAGTTCTATTGCTAGAAACACCACAGGGAAGCTACTGTTATACGACAAGTTTTCTGAAAAGTCAATTTCACATCTGAGGCTTTTTAAAACAAAATTTCAACTTCGAAGACTTTTTCCACAAGACAAAATTTAGAACTTTTTCAGGTGGAAAGGAGATGTCATTGAAAACAGGTGAAAAAAAAACCCTCAATGCTAACTAAGGTTATTTCAGTCTTCCAGTGTTATCTTTCAGGAGGAACAAACAGCCTCATTCTAAACACAATGCCCTTATGTCGATAAATCTGCAATTGAAATTAGAGAGGTGGAAATGCATTCTACATATGGTAAATACTAAAGCTATTATTCAGGAGAAAAATTTTACTCCACAGAATGCAATGGGTCTACTCATGTCCTAACTAGTAATGTAAAATAATTTGTAAAACACGGAACAGGTTTTGTGACATAACTTGATGTGATAAACTTACAGGAAGAAAATTAATTTAGTTTGGGTCAGTGACATTCAGTTCATGTTGACAGAGTTTTAATAATGAGTTTAGTAGCCTAATGTTAGTATTGATAGTGGTTAACAGGGTAACAGGGTGCAAAATCTCTTATTAAATCAAGTACTTACTACAGCTAAAAAAGTACATGATATTCCAAATAAAGAAACTACATATATAAGATACTACTACTACTACTACCACTTCTTATTTTATTGTAACTATGATCAAACCAAAAGCCATCCTTAGTTCCCTAACCTTGCCGCAAGTCTGCAAACACGTCCTGCACTGTGATTGCACTACGCTCCTTAGAGCATGCCCAAGTCATTTGTGGTGGTAGTAGTGGTGGTCAATACTCTGGTGACACATAAAATCATAGAATAGTTTGGATTGGAATGGACCTTCAAAGGTCATCTGGTCCAACCCCCTTGCAATGAGCAGGGACATCTTCAACTAGATCAAGCTGCGCTCTATGGCACATGCTCATAATGACTGTCCTTTGGCCATGTTCAAGGAAAGAAGGAAAATGTGACAAAACATCACAGATGGGAATGCTGTGGAAGATGAAGCTTCAAAGTGGTGTACACATGCATGTTTATTTTAACAGAGCTCCAAGGTATGGAAGTATCTGCAGGGTCAACTGACCTCTCTGCAGGGTCAACACCTGAGCTGCTGGTGTTCGTCAGTTCCTGGAAAGGAAATGGTGTTGTGATGCTAAGAAGGAAAACAAGCATTGTGAAAACTTCAGGACAAAGCCCTTTTCCCAGAGGTAACTACTAAACCAGACAGATCCCGAATGACAGTATTTTAAGCATGTGTTTGGGATAGATCAGAGAAGTACAGGAGTCTTTTTCTAATAGTTGCAAAACTACAATGGAGCGTGATGAAACAGAACCTTCTACTGACTGGAGTTTCTGGTCTTTCAGAAGAGTTGTTTCTCTCAATATTTTTTCAATCCCAGCTTTGTTCCTTTGCCATAAAATAAGACAAGCATAAGTGCAGGCACCTGGGAGACCCCCGAGCCCAGCCTCCTGCAGCAGGGAAGGGCCTTGTGCACTTCAGCTACCCTCAGCTTCCATTTTCTGATGGTTCTTGAAAATCTCCTGTGAGGGAAATTCCACAATGCACTCATGTATCTTATTTCACCACTCTGGCAGGCAGGCTCTTTTGCTAATAGCCAATCTAAATATTGCAGTATATTATGCTGGATGAGTGAATGGCAACCTGAAAAAGCATGTCTTCGCCAGCACAGAAAGAACTGAGTTATCCGTAGCAAGGCAACCGGTAATCTGTTGTACACCATGCAAAACACCAGGGGCTGGGGATGGCCAGAGACATAGTAAGATGCCATGGAAAAGACAACTGTAGAAATTTTGCATACTTCTCAGGCCACAGCAAGACAGAAGCTTTGAACCAAACAGGTCCCCATGGATATCCCAGTCACATGCTAGCTGCAGAAAAAGCTGTAATATTTGAAGGTAGAAAGAGGAATGAAAACCACTTCCTGTCTTTAAGCTACTAAATCTCACAAGTCCTCTTGTTGATTTCATTTCCAGATCCCCCTCCTAATAGTGTTAACTTGTTTCCATCCAAGCAGAGAAATGTATGTAAAAAAGCTCACTTGAGCTAAAACCTCCATATTAAAACTTACAATTCCATGTAACCACATTAAGGACCTACAGTGCATAACCTACACAGGTCAGAGAAGATGGCTTGCAAAGCATAATTTTATTATGGTTATAGCCCTCCCAAAACTCAAAAGTATGATATACATTGCACATATTCAGATTTTCAGAGAGCTTCACACCATTCTGAGGTGTTTCCACTGAAGACATGAGAAGTACATAAACTTCAGAAGGCTTACTATGGAGAAGTGACTCTTTCTGCTTTTTAATTTTTTTCTTCATTTGTTTCTTAATAAAGTACTAGCTACTCACTTGTATCCTCCACAGGGCAGAGAGAGTTCACAGCAGAACTGCTTGTGATTCAAAGATCCTCAGACAGCACCTATGTAATAACTGAGAAAGCCAGAGAAGGCTGTATATTCCTTTATCCCAAGCAGGAAGAATCCTTAGCCTGACTGATTTTGGTATAAATTAAGAAACACTGAATCCTCAATACTCTGCTCAAAAAACGCTCAGAAAGGCCAGAGGAAGTTTCAAGGACAGGAATAATAACTATGATATGTTAATATTTTCTTTATAGACTTTTTTCTTATACTCTCTGAAAATGAAAATGATATTTTTACAACATATTAAAATAGAGGCTGCAAATATTTGGAAGTTATTTCCTCCCTACAGTATTAAAGTGGTAAGACACAAAGTATCTGTACCTTTGTGTAGATAAACACACTGATGAGACTGTAATGGCTCTAACAAACAGAAGAGGATTTGACCTCAAGCAGTAGGACTTGTTATAAGAAGTAACAAGTGAGACAATCACTTTCATAGCCATTGTTTGCCAAATAGTTTCAGGGTCCCTTATACTTGTTTTCTCACTGTAGCTGCAGTAGCTGTCTGCTTAGGCAAAAAATTTACAATACTATTAAAACATAAAATTATTAGAGTGTTGGGAAAGAAATCTTTCCATAGTGAAACAAGAAAGCAAACTATCTATATTTCAAAATAACGTAAAAGGTTCAGTTTTCAGAAGTAAATTATACTAAGGGTTGCCCATAAAACCAGCATCTAGCCACTGTTACATTCTTTCTTGTTCTTATGACATATTCTTGGTAATATTCTGAGTTACAAAATGCATCATAGTATCTTGATACATGTTGGAAACTAGCACCCTGGCTGCCGCTGGTGTCTGAACTCCTCTGTGCCAGCTCTTCATCTAACAAGGAAGCCAAATCTGGTAAAATTTTGGACCAGTCTGCAGGAACAGCTGTGGGCATCATTGGAACATGCTCTGAGACAGCCACATCACAGCAACCTGAGGCCCTGGGTCTGCACCAAGTAAACCCTGAGAGTCACCTCACGGATGGCTGCCAGGCAGCCTGGCAGAAAGACCAAGCTTTCTAATATAACCACAAACAGGTTTAATCATGTTTCTCCTTTTGTTTCATCACTTGTATCCTTTATAAATTGGTTCTGCGCACTAAAACCACATAATTACCTTTGCTCTGTCTGCACTGGAGCCTGCAGGCACCCAAAAGGTAAAAGAGTGGGTCCCTTGTTTAAACTGCAGATATGTTTTTTTCCCTTCTTGGATGCAGGTGTAGGAGTGTATAAGTAATCAAACTTTGGACTTCTAATGTCTTACAACTCTACTGTTGAACTGGATAAAACAAGTGAAAGACATTAGTGTTATACATCACCTTAGAAAGGGCTGTTCTCCAAGGCAGCTGCCACCAATAAATAACATCTGCCGCTGCTTTCCCCTTTTTTGTCCAATATATAACCCATAACAGACTTTCACTGGTGTCTGAACATGCCACTGCTCTTCCAGGTTTGTGCCTTTTATTAAGGGCTATATTATGACAATCCTGTCACCCTCTACTAACATCCTTATCTTGCCCATTTCTTAAGCGGGCAGATCTTGCAATCATTTGTAAGACAAAAATCAGCCGCAGCAGAACTCATTCCTTCTTTCCATTGTCTTTCTTACAAACGTGGGAGGCATTTTTCTTATTGAAAACCCCCCACACGCACACAACGAAAGCTTAATTAAGAACACATCTGACTCATAAGCAGTGCTATTAAAGCAACTCCCCCACCTATGCCTTTCAATATTAAATATATTATTACTAATTTCCATTCAGAGAACAGTAATAGATATATTATGTAAATCCTGAAGTACTCATACAATTTATTATCAGCATACTACTACATAACACAAATTTAGCAAATTTGTCTGGATATGGCTAAATGAAAGAGCATATTCACTGTGCCACAGTTTTCAATGGAAACCTTCCAATGAACAAAGGATACTTACCTGCTCTGACAGATGTTAATTCCATGCATCTATTTCATGGTAAAAATGAAATGTGCTAAACAGTATGTTCTTTCTCCATGCCAGGCTTATGGGCAGTATATCATGAGGTAATTGCAAATGGTGAGTTTGCATATTGTCAGTAGAGTCTGAATGTATTATATAGGTTTTTACTGGAGGGGATTGACACATGACGACCACCTTCATGACCTATCTTTGGCAGAAGTATTTAACTAAGAGAAGTTTCAATGCTTCTTATTTGCTTTTGGATTTTGGTTATTTTACTGCCAAAACTCTACATAACAATAAAAACCCAGAGTAATAAGGTGAGGATTAGTGCGTTAGCTCACCCTACTTTGCGGAAGGAACTTGTGGTCTACCATGCATTGGCTGCCAGCTCCATCACGTGCCCTGATTTGTAACATTAGATTGTTACTTATGAATGTAGTGCTGATTTTTCCTCTTGCATGTCTACAAGCAAAAGAGCAGTAAAAGGATCTTTCCTGCTTCTCATGACTCCCAGCAAAGTTTAGCAGCACATGAGGTTTTGCAAAGCATGCTAGCTGACATACAGAATTACATGAGAACCATGTCTCTTGTTAAACAAAGCAACATGTATCTAGCCCTCAGGTTATGGAGACAAGCTTGAAAAATGTGACATGAATGCATCTGAAGACTGTAAAGGCCCAAAAAGTCCAAGCGGAGGTCACCCCCCCAACTTTATCATGGAAAATCTTGTCTCTGTGCCCTGGATACATGACTTGAAATCAATAATTGTGTTTGTGTGGCTAGGTTTTGGTAGCAGCAGAGCTACAGAGGTCAATTCTGCAAGAAGCTGCTAGAAGCAACCCCTGTGTTAGATAGAGCCAATGCCAGCTGGATCCAAGAGCTACCTGCTGCTGGCCAAGGCCCATCAGCAATGGTGGAAGCGCCTCCGGGATAACATATTTAGGAGAGGGAAGGGGGGGAACTGCAAAAATCCAGCAACAGTCAGAAGACAGGAGTGAAAATATGTGATAGAAAGGGCTCTGCAGACACCAAGATCAGTGAAGAAGGATAGACGAAATGTTCCAGGTGCCAGAGCAGATTCCCCTGCAGACCATGGTGAGGCAGGCTGTACACCTGCAACACATGGAGGTCCAAGGTGGAGCGCATATCCACCTACAGCCCATGAAGAGCTCCAAACTGAAGGAGGGGGGGATGTCTGAAGGAAGGAGGAGCAAGGGGAATGTGTTTTTAAGATTTTTCATTATCTCTCATTATCCTACTCTGATTTGATTTGTAATGATTAAATGAATTTTCCCCAAGTCTTGCCTGTGATGGTAACTGGTGAGTGATTTCCCTGTCCTTATCTTGACTCATAAGCTTTTTGTTATGTTTTTCTCCCCCCTGTCCTGTTGAGGAGGGGAGTGATAAAGTGATGGGGACCTGGCATCCAGCCAGGGTCAACCCACCACAGCTGGTTACACTTTGTGTCTTAATGTATAAGGCACATACACGGATAAAAGACAAGACTCTCTGTTTGAAATGAGTTACAGAAACTTAGCTATTCCTAACTTTTGCTACCTTCTTGATATTTTAAAATTCCTACCTCCAGTGGTCACATACTTATTTAGACCCATTTCTTCATTCCTTTGCTAAGATAGACCTATCACGGTCTTTCACATTTTCAGTGATTTGGGGAGCATGTGGCTCAAGCTTCCACATAAAATGAAAAGTGCTTCTGGCTTATGAAAAGACGCTTAACTGGACACCTAATTTCCAGCTGAGTCAGAATTCCAGAAAGGTTTTTAAGCATCAGCTTCTTGAAGTAACCTAATAGGATCTGAGCCATTTTTCCTGACCTATGGCAGATTAAGACCCTAATAAACAGTATACTCACAGAGGAAAAGAACTGGCAAACAGCCCTTGAAGTGGCAACAGATGCGTTGATTGAGATGCATTTTGGTTTTCATAGTTCTCTAAAATTGATGTAATATTCAAGAATGCTTAAGAACTTACTGATAGAAGCAGCTGGCAAGTGGGTAAGGGTGGGATGCTGGATGATGAGGTGCTTTACTGTAGGAATTGAGAGAAAAAAAAAAGAAAAGACCAAGATGGAATAAGACAGTTTTAAATCCTCTCACTCTGGAGAAAGAAATTCAGAGAAAAACAGGATATGAAAGAAAAGGGAGGGAGGAACGAAGGTGAAACTAGTGCTGATGAAAGAGAACACATCAGAGAATAGTTCTTTTCCTCCCTCTAGGATGAACTGGTAGCAATGCAGTTGTCACCAGTCAATGGCCCAAGCTCCAGGGCCAATCTGAGTTTAGGATTACTGTCAATTGGTAAATTGTTTCCTTTCTACCCATTTGTTGTAAAGAAAAGTTAATTCTCCCTAAGAGAGTTAACTCTTACATAGAATTAGCAGATATATATTTTCTGGTGTCTTCAATATAAGAAGGATATGGAGCTGTTGGAGCAAGTCCAGAGGAGGGCCATGAGGATGACAAGGGGTCTGGAGCACCTCCCATATGAAGACAGGCTGAGAAAGTTGGGGCTGTTAAGCCTGGAGAAGAGGAGACTGCATGGAGACCTCATGGTGCATGCCAATATCTGAAGGGGGCCTAAAGGATGCTAGAGAGGGACTGGAGTGATAGGACACGGGGTAATGGGTTTAAACTAAAACAGGGGAAGTTGAGGTTAGATATAAGGAAGAAGTTCTTTACTGTGAGGGTGGTGAGGCACTGGAACAGGGTGCCAAAGAAGTGGTAAATGCTCCATTCCCAAAGATACTGAGCCAACCAAGCTCACTGAAACAACTAACTTCAAAACAATAGATGCTGCTTTAGACCACTATTGTTTTCTTCAGATGCACGATAGTTAAAGCTAATTCAAACTATGTTTATGCAGAACAGGTACGGAGAGTCAGCTTAAGACAGTTACATATTGTATTCTATTATATTACTCTAAACTAACCAATATCTGTATACTGTAAGCTGAAAGGGAAAACGTAACTCAAAAAAAACTACTGATTTTTTTTCTTCTTCAGCACAAAGATCAAATCAAATCCTACTTCAAGACCCAAACAACATTCTCCCTATTTAGTCCAGAAACTAAATTAAACAATGAAAACAGAGACAACACAATTCTTGAAATTATCTCTTATTTAATTTTCCTCTTATTATTCCAGTGCTTTAACTATTTCTCATTCAGCACTGATTCTGTCTTCACACCAGCAGTACTACCTGTGGATATTCTAAGGCATCAGGTAAGTTTTCCTGCCACAGAGAGCACAAAACTCATGTGGAAAGCTGTGCAGAGCACAAGCAGGAACATCCAAGTGAAATCTGTGGAGGGCCAAGGGAATGACAAGAAGACTGCCTTCAGCACCAATGATGGTTACTTGTACATCTTAATGCTCTATATGCATAGTCACATGAGGATACGTTCTATCCTTGGTTACAGCCCTACAGCTACGCCAGGGAACAGAGACATATAAAAAAATCAAGCAGAATTTGGCTCAGTTAGTTAGAGATAAAAAAGGAAACCTTGATTGCCTATGTCCAAACCGTAAGGATACAAAATGTTCTCGCAATTGTACAATACTAACCTCTACAACTTCATTCCATTTATTGTTCTGTTTTATTCACAGAGACAGCAGACGCTTTAAAAAAAGCCTTCCTTAAAAAAATTCAAGTCACAGCCCGTGATCTCAAACCCTTTCTGTCCTCTGGCTTCCCAAGCACCTCTGCTCATTTTCAAACACTACATAATTCATTTTAACTGAGCCTTATCAGGTTGCTGAATAAGAATGTGAAAGTCAGCTGGCTGTGAGCTGAAAAAAATATATTTGGTGCCTCCTCATTGCTGCTGTCACCGATTTAGCTGTTCCCATGGTAAACTTAAATACCACCGCAGGAAAGCTGTATCACCTATCAATTCACAAGTTGAGAAGTGTGGTGTATGGAGATTTGATTTAACAGATCCCAGAACTGTCTGGTTGAAGGATGTGGCAATTGAAAGCTGGAGGCTGCATTTATTTCTTTTTCTTTTTTTTTTTCTTTTTTAAAAGACTTGTATAATCTCAAGAATAAGACATATGGCAGCATTTCCAAGTTGGTTTCAAAGAGATTTTGATTTCCCACTTACTCTCTTCAAGTGTGAATTACCTAAGAAGGTGTCAGAAGTTCCTCGAAAAAACCATTTAACACTGGTTGTCTTTGGAAAAAGAACTTCTAGAGAGAAACTCCCACCTTTTTTCTTTAAAATAAAAAATATAAACATTATTTTGACAGCTCCATAGCTGAAGCCTCTGCCTTGACTACCCATATGACACATCACAGCACTCATGAATTAGTTCTTTACAATCGTTTCAATTCAGAAATGCTTCCTCAATGATAACGAGACAAAAACACCCTCAGAAAGAGATCATCCCCCAGACTAGAAAGAAATTTTACCATCAGAAATTGCAGGGCTAAGAGCTAATGTCTCCTACAAAACCTCTACCTTTTGTAAAAACCTATCAAACCCCAAACACATTCTTACACGCTGAAAAGATTTCTCTACGGGTCTTTTCTTGAAGAAAATATTAACTTTGCCATTAGCATATCAGTAGCCAAATAACAATATGTAATGCATTTTTGGAAAGATGGAAAAAGCCAATTTTTAAAAGCTAATTTAGACTAAATAAAGCCATGATTATAGTCTGCCCTTTTCTTTATTCCACAGCCAAAAACCAGCAACCAAAAGATGTTAATGACAAATAAAAACGCACCATAAAGATTCTCATTAGTAACTAGAAATGAAATCCAAGGAAACTGAAACAAAGCATTTCAAGATTTGAGCACTCAAAAAGTCTCTTCACTACCAGTTATAAACCTCCCAGTAACACACCCTCCGATACACAAAACCAAACTTTTCTTTTTAGTGCACATGGAACTTCAGTGAATCCAAACCAGTCAACTGCAATTAGTGATTTTGCAATCCTGTATTTTTGAGACCACCATAACAAACTTTCATTAGAAAGTACATATTTTTATAAGATACAGTGAACCTGTCTGAACTCAGATGTATTAAATGTGTCTTAAATCCTATATCCAAACCCAGAGGATATTCAGAATAGCTGCCCATATTTAGGAACTTGGACCACTATGTCCACACTGCAGAATCTGTTTGCTTGTTCTCCTCCATGCAAGAATATCATCTTATTACATACAATACCCCTGGCTTCATGATGGAAAAAAAAAAATGGGCCAAGAAAATGAGATGTAGCTCAGTGATTTTCAGTCAGCACACACAGAACATTAGGGGGAAGAAAGCATTCCTCTGAGCAAGCATTAGCACTATTATTAGCAGCATCTAAACTTATTTAAAATAATTATTCCAGTATCTATTCCAGCAAGCAATACAAATTACACTTGTCCCTTCGATAGAAAGTCAGACACAAAATCATGAATATGATCCTCCCTCTGCATTGTATTTATTTTACCAGAAGCAAGGAAAAAACGCTAGACAGTGTTCCTGGAAACTAAGGGCAAAAATAAATCTTAGCTTATGAAAGGCCGTTTTAAACATTATGATTATTGTGCCAGAACTTTGGGTTTGATGTAAACGGATTGTAGGCAATTTAGCAAGATGGAGAAAGCTGTATCACAAATTAAAAGCAGTTAAGATCTCAGTTTGACATTCGTCAGTTGAATACACCGAGATCAGACGAGAGATTATGTTATTAGGAAGAAATTCTTCACAATGAGGGTGCTGAGGCACTGGAACAGGTTACCCAGAGAAGCTGTGGCTGTCCCAACCCTGGCAGTGGATGGGGCTTTAAGCAACCTGGTTGAGTGGAAGGTGTCCCTGCCTGTGGCAGGGGGTTGGAACTGGATGAGCTTTAGGATCGCTTCTAATCCAAATCATTCTGTGATTCTATCATTAGCAAATCAGTGCTGCTGCCATCGGCAGTGGTGTATGGCCCTACCATTGCACCAGGAGCGCATTTTGAATCACGCTTTTCATAACATGGAACTATTAAAATAAACTGACCTGGGCATTTACAAGTTTTTAAACTAATGGGGTGACCATGAGATATGCAAAGCACTTGGCTTCAAACTAGTGAAAATGTCTAGTTTTATTCATATCACATCTTCCCCTCCCTTTCATTCTCACAAATGTGAAACTTCAGGCTGGCATTTCAGAACATCAATTGTCGGGTCATACATGCAACAGGGGGTTGAGTTCCCCCTAATAACTACTGGAATGCTACTGATAAGTTACCCTTTTAACATGGTGTTATACCAGCGGCCCAAGGCAGGATCGCTTTCAGCCAACCACTTACCTCTTTAAGGAATGCAACCTCCAAAACAACTGTTTCCTCCTCAGATAGAAAATTGGGTACATGCTAAAATATAATGGCATTTGCCAGGGATTGACTGATAAACTGTCAGGACTTTTGAATTATGTTTTATATTTTTTAGTATAATTGATATAATAATTAGTATTTTTGACTTATATATAATTAGTATAACTGAATTATACCGTTGCAAACTCCCACAAACAGAATCTGTCTCTGCCCATATAAGGAAAGTAAGAGTTCTCAGAAGAACAATTCTACAGGAATAGGTTGTTATGGTGCTTTATGGCTTATTAATAAAAAAAAAATAGCAAAAAATCTCTCAGCAAGTGAGACTTTCAAAAGAAATTAAAATAGAAACTTTCCTCCTATGTCAAATGAAAAACCAGGCTATACTGCACCAGCTAATCCTGACTCACTCGCTAAATTCTAGCACTTATTTATCTATTTATACATAAAGGTGTTGTTTCTTTCATTTATGTCTAATTCCTGAAAAATCGCATTTGTCCCGCAATCAGTTTTTTCTTCCAACACTGTCACTCTTCCTCTCCCTCCAAACCTGGGTGTCAGAGGAATGACATCTGGAACTGACATGGCTGGGTTTGTCTATGACATCTTTCAAGGATTTTTTTTTTGTATTCATCACCTATGCACTGATCACAGTGACTGCCAGCTCAAACTTTGGGAACTTAGTAATGAAATGAAACAGTAACAGAATCACAGAATGGTTTGGGCTGGAAGGGACCTTAAAGATCATCCATTTCCAACCCCTGCCAGGGACAGGGACAACTTCCACTAGACCAGGTTGCTCACAGCCCCATCCTCTAAGTAAAATTCTGAAAAAGCTACAGAAAATAAAATGGTTTATACTAGAATGTTACTTTTAATTTCAGAATAACATACAAATAAGGCTGATAACACCAAAGCAAACAATTACTAAGAAAGAAGCCCATCTTAAATCCATATATAAAAACTGACTCATCTAGAACTTATCCCATGCATATATTATCCATATATCATAAATACATGGAAAAAGCGTATTTAGAGCATACAGCCTTGCACTCACAGATATCTGACTTGCCTTCATAACCAGCCTAACTTGGTTACTGCAACAGCAGCCGTGAGTGTGTGTGACTGCTGGTAGCAGCCACTGTATCTCTGAAACAGGGGTTTTTACTATTACGTTTCAAATGGCACAGGGCCCAAGGGACCCAAGAGGCATAGACACATTGAACTACATGCCCAAGACCACTCAGAAAACCTGTGGCAATGACCTGTGCATGCTGCCCTCACAGTCTTCACCCAGGATTTTCTTCCCATCATTTATAAGCACCTAGAGACTGATAGAGTGCTTACAACTAACATTAAGTAATTGTTTCCTTGGATCATCCTGCTTGATCACTAAACAAGGACATTTTATTTTCCTGTGATTTTTTCCCCTTGCATTAAAAAATACAAAGGGCATTAGCCCATGCTCAGGAGCTTTAAGTTTATATCTCTGGTTTTGAACTATATTTTAACTCTATACCATGCTGCAACTGTTTTTATAGTCCTCCACCCCCCAGTTGGGCAGGAATGTGTTATCAGAAATCAGCTGCAGATAAAAGCCAGTGGAAATCTTAGAAACATCTGACACCTCAAACAGAGCTAACCATATCTACCAAGTGTTTTGATCTATACTACATATATACACAGCATAGCTGTCTTTTTCAAAGGAAAACTCATATAATGATGTGCTTAGCTAAATAAGAAGACAATGGAATCAACATATGTTTTGTTCATAAGATATTCATGCATGTAGCAGATACACTACGAAATTAGGCACCTTAAGTCTGTAATCACCATCCTTCTGGTTACCTAACAATCCTGCATCCTCTTTGCCTGTCTTTAGTGATTGTGTCTGAATGCTTGCAAAAGTCAGCTGTTCTTTGTGCTTGGATGCAAAACAACGTACAATTTATAAAAAATCTGTCTTACGTGTTTAGAAGGCACAGAAACACTTTTTTTCTACAAAATGTTATTTTATTTGAAGATCATCATCAACCCAAGACATAATTAAATGCCAGTTGAAAATTACTGTCTGTCTCTCACACACTGCTTTCATGAACCATAGGGTAATTCAGGCCGGAAAAGGATCTCTGGAAGTCCCTGGTCCAAACCCTGCCCCAAGCAGCTCCAGCTAAACCAGGCTGCTCTGGCTTGCCCAGTTAAAATCCAAGTATATCCAAGGTTCACATCAACTCTCCAACAATTATCCTCCAAATAACCTCTTTGGATTACTTAATTTTATCTCCACAGACTATCAATGACAAAGCCAGAACTATAATCCCCAAAATCTATGTGCAAGATGAAGTTTCTTCTGTTTATATCACAGAAGGTCCTTTAGAAAAACAGAAATAAAAGAACAGAATCTTGTGTAAGACCACTAAAAGCAGCAGGGGATATTACATAAAAATTAAAGGGCTTAACACACAAAATGTGTTAATGCAGGAAACAGAAGAAGACTTACTAGTGTTTAAAGCTAGGACTGACAGCCAGAATCTTTATCTATCACTTAACTTGATCTTCTAAATACCTGTTTCCTTATCGCGTCAGCATCCCAAAAATTAAGCCATATTAAAAATAATATTTTCCAATGTCTTTGAAGGATTACATTACTATGGAGTCTAAATAAAAAGTAGAAACCTATTTATAAAAGCCTATTTATAAAACCTATTTATAAAAGTTATGATTTCACTAACACTGATTTAGCCATGACTGCTCCTTTCTCCTTTTTTTTTTTTTGGCATCTAAGAAAACAATATATATAAAAGCTGGCAAGATTTTTATATATAATTTACAATGTAGTAGGTAGGCAGGCAGATAAATCAATCAACTTTTTAAATTCAGTATGTATGCTTTACTGTGAAAGAAGATATTTTTCATGAGAGACAGGAATTCAGGATTTTCTGTTTTATTTTTGTTATCAAATCTTTCCAGCAGATTATGATTCATTTACAGTCTTCAAGGAAGATCAGTGCACATGAATATTTTTAAGCACAGTGGCTGCACAGTTTGATGCTCATTCGCTGCTATAAGATTAGATCTCTAATGAAGGTTCAGCATTCCTGCCCATGTAATACGTACAAGGAGCTGTGGAGAGTCCTACAACTCAAGCTGGACTCTAGTTCTGCAGAAACCAAGCTGCAAAGCAGCACACAGTATGTGGACTCCTCCAGATCAGACTGAACTTCTGCTTCCTAAATGGAGTCTTCATCGCAGGGATTTGGATGTTTGATGCACTGAGGTAAATTTCTAGAAAGACAAGCTAAATATTCTCACTTAACAAATATGGTACATACACAGTCAAATCTGATGTCAGAAGGGATGTACACAGCTCTGCTGTGTCCTCCTACTCCCTGTGAAATATATAATCACATCTGATTTGTGGAATTTGTGGAGCATTGCAGAAGAAAGCAGATTTCTGAGCATAAAGGCTTTCTTACAAACTTTCCTAATATAAATTCTATTTTGCAAGTGCAATACCCCTTTCATTAATATCTTTAACCTATTCTGTCAAACACAAGCATAAGTTTTGGGCCTCTTGTACAAAAACATGATCAAATATTCAAAGAGGAAGCAACAAGTACAAGTGTTTTATTTCCCCTTTTGTAGAAAATCTATTACTCTTAGTGCTTGAGTTTCATCAAGACTACTTCAGATTACTGACAGTCCACAGACTACTACTCTGCTTCCACTTGGTGCTGAGTTACTAAGAATTGGAAGTAACACTTAGAAATTGTAACTAAGGAACTTCTGAGAAAGGGGAATTCCTAGGAAACATAGCATCTCTAAAAACACTATGTTAATGGTTAAATTCATAAAAGATTAAGAAACAAGTCAATTATTGAAGTAGGAAGATTACAGGAGCCATAAAAACCCTGGGCATTTGAAAATAAGATTCATAATCGAGGCAAACAAACCTTTGAATATGGCAGTTCAAACACCCCATACTTCCAGGAGCAAATCTTTCAGTTACAGGTGTAAAGCCTGTGTATACCCCATAAATTATAAAGGATTCCTGAAGGTTTCAAGCTATGATCCAGAATCTACCTAGAAATTTCAGGACCTAACTTTGCCTTACGGTAGCAAGCAGCAACCATGATGTATTTCATCATAACCTAGAGTTGCACAATGTGTTATTTTGTTCCAAGTACCTCAAAAATGTTACCTTCAGACACTCAGGTAAACTCAGTTATGCTCTCTATGAGGCAGCTAATAGAAGTGTTTTTCCAGGAAAACTGTTCAAACTAATGTTCAGTTAAGGAGTTTTTTTCTTAATTATTTAATAGACACAACAATGAGATTTCAACCACTATTTTAGTTCACCTAGTCATAAATAAGTTAATCAAACCACCTTCCAAGGGTACTCTACTACACATGGAGAGATCACCTGAGAAAAATTGGACATTAAGATATGTTTAAAAATATTAAATTTTAAATGGATAGCAGACATTTAGCTTATATTTCATCAGACATTGTGACATAGACACATGACAATATAAGCTGTTATTACTTGCAGAGTTGTGCTGTCACCTGCTTTAATGGGTTTCCTTTTCAGAGTGAACTGAATGTGGAGTTTGCTTCTCAGAGAACTCCGGAATAAAAATTACATTACCCTGCTAAAAATGCTCACCCCCACAAAGTATTAATGAGCATATTATTTGATTCAGGTGACTGCACTACCTCTTATGTTTAGCAGAATTCAAGATTCTCTAAAGATTTGCTCCTGAAAAGCTCCATGACCCACTTTAAAGAAAATGTAAACGGATTATATTTTTGGCTCTTTAAATCAAGGTTTTTTGGCATTCCCAAACTTTGCTGAATCGTTTTGGCTGTGGTGTCTTTCCTTATCTGCCCAAGCAATACTCAGCAGTATGGAATTTGCTTCCAGTGCACACTGAAAGTGCTAGCAATTTGCAAAATCCATTATTTCTTTAGCGAAACATCTTTCATTGTATTTTACAAAACAATTTTGAAGCCTTTTCAATACATTCACACAGTGTCCATCCACACAGTAGAAATGTACTCAAATGCATCCAAGAAAATCTCCAGAGAGGTGCGTGGGTCTAATCAAAACCTGACCTAAAAAACACCGCATGACAGAGCTCTGTTGATTAATACATGAATATAAGACCTAGTGCTTCAAGCACAAAGGAATGAGCACCGAGGATCAACTGCAAAGGCTGTTTGTCTGGAGATGCTGACTTACTGAAAGGTTTCAAAATCTGCAGAATCAATTAAAAGAATCAGGTTTTAACACTGAACATATTCTAACTACATTAACAGTATAACGGAGACGACTGAGCCTCAGAGTTAACACTCAGTAATGTTAATAAAAAAAGAGCTAAGGAATTTAATTATACCTTTCAAATCTGCCTGCACACATAAACCCCATACTTCAACATTCAAACTTAGTTTCATCCCTTCTACTAAAAATATCTTTTATTACAGAGGAGTAAAAGCAAAGAGCTTATTCAGAGCAAAAATTATAATTTCAGACAATGCATGGTGTGAAATGACATGTACCTTCCCATGTTAATGAGTATTTCAGTAGCAGCACGGCTTACGTAATAATCATGGGGTTCATGGCAGCTGGTTATTTTGACAAAAAAAAAATCATATGAAAATAGCACGGAAAGAAGGAACAAAAAGCAATGGGTCTGACAAGTAGGTACCCTTTTACAAAGCGTGCCAAGTCTGTCCCTTCTTACTTTTCTTGAGTTTTATATCACAGGTCCAGTTTTGAATCTTAGGAATAGATAAAAAAAGACTTTGCAGTGAAAAGTCTTAAGGAATCCATCTGCAAGTATGCTTTTGCAAGTCCCTCTCCCACTGAAATGGAAACTCTTAAATAGGGAGTGGGTATTTTATTTTTTTAAGAAAAGCGTAGCTTTTTAATACATTGTAGCGAATGGGGAAAAAAAAAAAGAAAAAAGTTTTAATCAGTAGGGTTCAAGTTGGGTACTTGAAACTCTAATTTCACTGTTGATTTCAAACTGTAGGGACCTATCCTATGTTTCGATATAAAAGAAAAAGCTTTATTACTTCTTTTCAATAGGAAAAAAAGGCTAAAGCAAGAATATGTAATTTACAGTAAATCCCAGCAGATCAAGACACAATTTTACTGAATGTTTTCTTCTATGTATGTATTTTGAAGTTCGATCTTTACAAGCAGTACAATGTAAGTTAACCAAGTCTGATAGTCTGTGATAGTTTACAGCTAGTTTTTATATAAACCACAGTCGTGCATCTATCTTAAAATGGTCACTGATTCCAAGCAAGATAACCACATGGTGGCAGAAGAATCAATGTCTTGCTCAGAAACTGTACTGCTGTCAGGAAAACATGCAGCCCCATAGGTTTGTACTGCGCCGTAAATGATTCGCTGCTAATAACTATGATGAAAAATGCATTTGTTCAATGTAACTCAACCCTCAGGGATGATAAAAGTATGTATTTTCCCACAGCATTCTATCTACTGCAAATTGAATTGTTATTTTCTAGAGTGAAATTTGTACAATTTAAAGTAAGAACAGGTTATAGCTAACTGTTAATAAAGTTTCAGAAAAGAGAAAACAACAACCAAACCCCAAAGAAACTATCATTGTAACACCACATTCAGCTTATAAAATTGGAAGAACTGAAAACATTTACAGCATTTACCAAAAATTTATATATCCATCTATAAATTCTAAAAGGGTTTTTATGCCTTTCAAAGCAGATCACTGATTAGATTAATAAACAGGGGCTCCTACTGCCAGTCTATTTTACTTTTCTTTCCTCTATTTCATTCTACAGCAAGACCCTTCCAGAACATATTGTGCCTTGTAAAACCCAGGGAGAGCTTGAGCTCCTCACAGTAACCTGCCAGAGGTGAGCAGGGAGACATGGCCCAACCCTGCACAGCCCCAGCCTCCAGAATTGGTCCCTGCATAGCTGCTCAAGCATAGGCCAGCATCACGCCAGCTGACACGTGCACCACTCCCCCTCCTTGACTAGTGCACAGTCCTGACACAAAAGCTGAAAAACAATTAACCTGCTAACCCAAAAGGATGACTCCTGAATGAGCCTGAAAGCTTTACCAGCTTACCAAGCTCAGGTGAAATCAGGCAGAAAACATACTGAAGCAAAGCTCCAGAGAATACATGCTGCAAAATTTCAAATACATATCTATGTAATGAATTAAAACAACTTATTCTGGTTTGCAGCCAAAACCAAGGAGCATGCCAACTAAAGGTACCTTGCAACCTTTTTATACAGCTCACTAAGTGTAGCTGTTACTATTTGTCTTCAAATAATTACACATACCTCTTTTACCTCTGAACAGTGATTTCTTCTCCGCTCCTCAGCATTTACTGACAAAACTGAAAATGCTCTCAGCTAGACTGCAGCAAAATAGAAGAATGATGACACGTAGATCCCACAATGAACGATGTTGATGATTTCTTGTCATACTTATAGAAATTACTGAAGGAAAATTGTAATCTTTGAAAGTCTTTTCAATTTCCTTTAGTGTTTGTGTATAGAGGAAAAAAAACCAGAGCATGAGGTTGCCCTCTCACAGTGAACGAAATGTGCATTTACACTTGTGTTTTAGCTCAGATTAAGCGTGCCTTTTTGAAGCAGGTCTTCTGATCATCCTATGTACCATGCTTTATTTCATATCACCAAATGTTCTTTTTCAGCAAATGGACTCTTTTTCAGCAAAACTAAAACAGACAAGAGCTAGCCCAAAGTAAAACCTTCAAACACGCACAGTGTGGATGCTGGATCCTTAGCACCAAGCCCTTGCCTTACCATTTGAACCCCAAGGTGCTGGATAGTGCTAATGCAGAACCCAGGTTTTGGAATGCCTTTTGAGAACTGGAAAAACAAGCAGATTGTTGCTGTCTAAAATCATTTTAATGCTTTCTCTCTTCAGTATATTTCAATGTGTCTATCATGGTACATGCCATTATCTGTAGTACACTAAAGTACAAGTGTATTAAAACCGGAAAAAAAACTTGTGCAAAATATTACTAAATGCCTTTAAAATTAATACCAGATTTAGCTATTAGAATATCCATACTACACTACTGATTTCAGCAAGATTACAAAAATAAAGTAAGCATAAAACCACAAGAAAAATCATTGAACACAATTTGGACAATACAGTTTTCCTTTCTTTCCCCAAAATCACAACTACTACACAATGCTCAGGAGCAAGAAACTACAATGGGACTCTGTAGTAACTGCTTTTGAGAGGGTATTTGCCTCGTCAGTGTCTGAGTGACAAAATGTTCACATTAGCAAATGGCACTTAGGCTAGGTTCTGAGACATGCAGTTAAACAGAACGCTTTTCTTCCTGTGATTTTCTTTCAAGAGAAATAAAATTGGAAACAAGCAAGATGCAACACCTAAAACACAAACTAGACTGAAATAAAAGAAATCATTTCTATTAAATAGCTTTTCAGCTCTGCTCAGCAGACAGCTATAGTAGAACATACTCATTACCAGCCTCCCACTGCACATGATTAATGTCTGTTTGATTAGTGTCACCTGTAAGAAGGAGAAAAGTTTGAACTTACAGAATTTTATTTTTAAAATTTCATTTGTGTTGCATTTGCAGCAAAAGTTTGAATTATAACTGCCCTTATGGAAAATGTCTTCCCTCAGTGAATTATACACAGAAACGTAACACTTCGGCTTCTCTTTACCTTTATGAACTCACACACTGCTATTTGCTTATCCATCTGCATTGCATCTAGGACAGAGGAGGCACTGCACCCCAACTATGCATGTGTATTCATAATTTAGCCTGGAAAAGACCTTACAAGGTCATCTGGCTGGGAGCCCATTCAAAACAGGACGTATAGCGTTCATCTGCGTAAGCTCTCTCTGTTTCTCACTTGCAACCTTATGACATGCATCTGAATAATTCACAAAGTCTCAGATTTCTCTAGCTGCAGTACTAGAATAGCAATAGTACACCATTTGTAACTTGTGAAATATTTTATTAATGCTTATAAATCCCTTTGAAACCAATAAAAAGCATAAAGTATATGAACAGAGGAAAAATATTATTTTAATTTGCAAAAGGCACTTGTAGATATTTAGATCTACATTAGCTATTCTATCTAAATGCAGATATTCAGGTGTATTCTCCAACTGAAAAAGTTAGGGAAAAAGAAATATTATCTTAGATCCAAATTCCATGAAACCACCTGCCTAGAAAGCTGGCTACTCAACAGCAGCGGTTCAAGCAACGCTAATCCTGGTCACAGAGAGCTATTTCCTATTTAAATTATGAGAAGAAATAAAATCAGTGAGGTTTTTGTTACAAAGTCATTTTAGACTGTCATAATTCCCCACTGGAAGAAATTATCATCTCCCCTGTCAACTCTCCTAGAGCGTCACCTCTAGCTCTCATGCTGCTGTGTGACAGGTTCAGTCAGGGCATCAACAAGCTGAAAATCAGCATAACAAGAAGTTCCAAGGAGAGCACAAACATGCACCAGATTACAGTGCATGGCTAAACAGCCTCATTTCAATTTCCCAGAACAATTTAACATTGGACTATATGCTATTTTTTTTTTGAATAAAAAGAGGGAACATGAGGATGTATATTCCCAAGATTCTCCAAAAGACACTGCCAATATGCCCTTATGAAAAGGCATATTGATATTACAAGGCAGTAACATCGGTCTATTAATTAGAGATGCAATTACAGGTACATCAGGTTTACACAATGCAATGCTTTCACATTTGCATAGCCTCTTTCATATTGGCTATCACCAGCTAATCTAACAATCTGTAATTCTGATGCCCCACTGTTCCCTTTTCCTCCAACAGAGCCCTGGAAATGCAAGATTCTTTTTGAAGACCAAAAGACTGTGATGCTTGAGCTAATGGTTGAAGTGGCCCTTGCTGAAAAGCAGCATTTCCCAGGTTGCTTTTCCTATCTGACAGAGGGAGCAGGAATGCTGCTTTTTGACATTAGCTCTCTGTACTTTTGCTTTCATTCACCCTTCCTAAAGCAGGAAATACCTGGTTTGTCACCCTCAGGACAGCAAAACGTATTTTCACCCATGCTTCTGACAAGATTTGAGCTAAACTCAGAGCTGAATTTTAGAAGCCCTATCTGCCAGCACTCAGCTGGGAAGCCAAGAGAACCTGATGTTGCCCTCAAGGCATACAGCGATAGCTGAAGCAGTGCAACCTAAATCCTAAATGAAACCAGGACCCTTGATATACATGACCATGTTATTTATATCCAGCGAGCTCTGGCCGAACTAGCATCAGAGTACAGATTTTAAATTTACTAACACTAATAAAAGGAAAGCAGTCTCAAACTAGAAACTTCAAATAATAGCCAGCCTTATGAAACAGCCCCTTCCTGGCACCAGTGCCCAGGCTGTTAAACTGCTGTTTAATAGCAGTATGGGAGAACTGCTTCAATCTGCATTTCATGATGGTTCTGAAAGGTTTCAGCAGTCCCGAAGGCTGCAACTGAAGCTTTTCCTGCACAGGTAATTTCTAAAACTCATTAGCGAAATTAAAAGACAATCTATCCTGTGAACATATAATCAATTAATTTTAACAGAAAAAGAAATGACAGCCACAGAGAACAATTTTGTTACAATTTGTTTTTTTATGGCATTCTGACTCTTAGGGATAAATCCAAATCTTGGCACCAATTTAGAAAGAAACGATGCAAAGCAGCAGTTTCCAGAAATCCTTTATTATTCCAGAGGATTCAAGCAACTCAAGACAAAAGGAAAGCTGCATTTGCCTTGCATTGTGAATGATCAATAGCTGCTTAAAGGGACAGAGAGAAGGAAAAATTCTACAGTTGCATGAATCATTTCTACCTATAAACTACACTGGCAATTACCATTTAGAAGCTTAAGCCTCCTTATCAAAGCGTTAGAAAAAGCTTCTGCACCCTTCTGTACTAGGGAACTAGCACAGCTTGCTCTTTTGGGCCAGCTCCTTCTGTTTTCCATCTTCCATCCCCTTTCAAAGTTCCCCCCCCCCCGCTGCATAACATTCCACATGTTTATCCCAAGACACCAGCCAAAAACACAGGACAGAGTGCCAACACTCTGAAAGCTTAGATAAAATTGCTGTGCTCTGCTAGCTTCTTCGACAACTAGGGCTTTTGTCTTCCCAAACATCCATGCCTGGATTCCTCCCCTTTTGAGCCACTAAGCAGTTGCATGCTCTTTTTGTCCCAACTTCACATCGCTTTTTTCACACCACTTCTGGTGCGCAGAACAGCACCCCAAATATGGCCCAGATTCTGAGGACCTAAATGCTATTTAATTCCCTAGGCTACTTGGCTCCTATATCCAGGGCACCTCTGAAGGTACAAAGCCAGACAATAGCAAGCACTAGGCAAAGGGATGTGAATGAAATGAGGCTGCTTGACTGGAAAGTTCTCCCTTTCCCTTGTTCAAAAAATGCTGTATTTCCTATTTATTCCAGGAAACATTTACAATGCAGAACTGAACTGCTCTGTTTACTGAGGTCCCCTAGTGCTGTTAGACTGCAAATTGTTTGGGGAAACCAATAATGGAAAAGTTTATTACAATATCCTGCAGACATCTCACAGGACATCTCAGCTAAACATTATCACTGTTTATATCTGCTATTGTGGGCTGCTACTGAAGGACAGTAATTGTCTTTGTTTTAAAATGAAGAGACATTTCATTTGTCAGTTTCCACCCTTTCTACCATATGCCATACCCTGCACCAAGGCATGAATACTAAATATGACAAGGACACTCCAGAGGGAGAGGCATGGCTGGAACCAGGCTACCCCACCTCCCTCGCTTGCAAGCACAGGGGCAGAATTATCAGGAACTAAAAATTATCACCTCAGTGATGTAGTTGCTTTTTTACCACACACATCCCCCCCACCTGTCCCAAATGGCACATTTAGATGATTCTTTAAAGCCTTCTTTCTGAACACAAGTGATCACCTAGATAGGAAGATTAAGCTATGAACACTGTCACTCTCTGTCACAAACAGCTTATTTTTTTTTATATGCTGTGTCTGAACTCATTCATGGAGAAGCTAAGGCCCACTCTACTGTCAGAGCAGAAACTGTGCCTTTGCTTTCTCAATACTCCCAAACTCAGGGTTTGGATCAAAGCAGATAAGACAGGTGCTGTCACAAAATCCTTCTGAAATAAGGTAGCAAGACGACATTAAATTGTTTGCTATGCACTAAATGGGGGGGAGTGAGTAATAAATCACACACCAAAAGGAATATATTAATTTCTGAATTAAATCCTTAAAGAAGCCCTATCCAAATTTCTCAGTGTTTTCACTTTCCTTAGCCTACATTCACCTGTTTGAACTTGGCAGTTCAAATTGTTCTTGTCTGCTTGATATTTTTGTGATTGCAATTAAACTGAAGTTATGACTGTTCTAACACACTTTCAGTTTAAATCACTGTGATGATGCATCTCCCCTTATATCAGAATTACTGCTAATACCAGCAGGGTTCTCAGAACAGGTTAGAGAAAATAGTGTCACAGGACCTTCAACAGAGTATACATTTCTTTCCTTATATCTGTTCTAAGGAAGAGACTATTATTTCCATAGGTACTTTTTGAGGGGTGAGAGCTTCTCCTGAATAACCGAAAAACTAACCTGTTGTGCACTATGGCACTATGACACTTATCTCTTTGGCCCAAAGAAGCTGATGATGGATCAAGGGTGGCAAAACCACAGAGCAAGTAACCAGAATGGGTGGTCCCAAATCTTCCCGTGCCTGAGTGCTCTGCCAGGGATTTTTTGCTTGTTTGTTTATGTCCAGACTGACTGAGAACAGAGATAATGGAAAATACGCAATTTTTCCAAAATGAATTTGCCTACATTCCAGTAGCAGTTACTGCAACTACAGCTGCTCCTTGTCTATGAGTTGAATGAGGTACTCTGTTACTTGTCCTGCTCATATAATACCTTGAAATAGCTTCCAACCAGTATTAATACACTAAATGATAAGTTCACTAGGTTCGTAAGTTCACTAAGTTACACTAAGTTCATAAACCCACTTTGTGATAAAGAATAGAGATCAACCCCATTCAGCAAACACACATACAGCCCAGCCTATATTACTTTAATTATTCCTCCACATCCTGCTGGTCTAATGGGATAGCTTTGCAAAGCAACACACAAGCTAAGCACCTGCACATGCTCCCTCTCATTTTTACCAGTAAAAGACAGGATTTGAAATTCATTTCAAAAATGACATATTGACTCAGTGAGGTATTACTGGACCTTTTATGCCTTGTGTCTCAGAGACCAATTAACACGTACAGAGCTCTGTATTACCATAACTAGTTCATCTTGATTCTCGAGAGCTCACTGAAAGCTCATTCAGAAATCTTTCAATGAGGAGGATTAGGACTATTATGGTCCCAACCAATTCATCCCAAGATGAATTATTTATTCCAAGAAGCAAATATCTATTACAAGTACCATCTTCTCCTCTTCTCATAGTTCATGCTCACAGAATTAAAGAAGCAAAACAAAAAGGAAGGATGGCTCAATGGTTGTCAACCTGACTGGAAAAGTAGGACATAGTAGAGGATTTTCTTAACAATGTCTATTTGTCACTATCACTATCTTCAAATCAAATTACTGGTAAGAATAAATTGCACTTGTGTACCTTTACACTTGTGCACATTTACAGCCTAGAAAAGTAGGAAGTATTTTGGCTAGTGGCTAACCTGTTGACTAGTGGATAACCTAAGGCTAACCTCAGCTGGAAACATGGCTAGACAGTAAGAGAATCAGACTCTCAGGTACTAGTCTTTAAAGGAGGCTTGAGACTACTAATGGACAACAGGGCTTGCCACCACATGATATTTTGTTTCTTCGTACTTGATTTTCTACAAAGAACAATATCTGTTAGTCTCCGAGATCTATATAAACATATGCTTACTAGCCGTACCTGTAATGACTACTATTCATCTATTTTAAAGCTATGCTGTCACTGGCTGGTTCATCGGCTACAAACTAAACTCTCAGTAGCAAGCAAGCACAGGGACCACAAATGAAGCTAATACTGCAAAAACAACTTTGCATTTATTATCTCCTTAAAACCAAGTCAGAGAGGACCTATGACAGAGAAATTCCTTGCCACTGATAGAAGAAGAGGTGGCTGCTGACACTAAACCTTGTGTGGGACATCTTTCCAATGCATAGCGCTGGTATGTGGCAATAATCCATCCATCACTCCTCAAAACTGCCTAAATACTGAAACGTGATCAAAGCAAGATTATTTTAAAACAAGTTAAGGTAGAAGTTTATGGTGGGTTGACCCTGGCTGAACACCAGCTGCCCACCAAAGCTGGACAGGGGAGAGAAAATGCAAAAAATGGCTCATGAGTCAAGACAAGGACAGGGAGGGATCATTCACCAGTTACCATCATGGGCAGACTTGACTTGGGGAAATGAGTTTAATTTATTGCCAGTCAAATCACAGTAGGGTAATGAGAAATCAAACCAGATCTTATATTCCCCCCACTCCTCTCCTCTTTCTGAGTGTACCTCTACCTTCTCCCACCCTGGGCAGGGGAATGGGGGTTGCGGCCAGTTCATAGAATCACAGAATTCTATGTTCATCACACACTGTCTTTGCCTCTCCTTCCTTCTCAGGGGGGAGGACTCCCCACACTCTTCTCCGGCTCCAGAGTAGGGTCCCTCCCACAGGACACAATCTTCGATGAACTCCTCTAAGGTGGGTCCTTCCACGGGGCACAGTTCACAAACTGCTCCAGCATGGGTCCCTTCCATGCGGTGCATTCCTTCAGGCACAAACTGCTCCAGCATGGGTCCCCTGTGGGGTCACAGCTCCTGCTAGAGAACCTGCTCCAGCGTGGGCTCCTCTCTGCACAGTCCACAGGTCCTGCCAGGAGGTTGCTCCACCGAGGACCTTCATGTGCTGCACAGTACCTCACCATGGGCTGCCCCACAGGCAGCAGGGGAATCTCTGCCCCAGCACCTAGAGCACCTCCTCCCTCCTTCTGCACTGACCTTGGTGTCAAGAGAGCCGTTTCTCTCATATTTTCTCACTCTGTGTGCTCTCCCCTCTCTGTACACACAGTATAGTTTCCTCTACTCTGTAGCTTAGAAACTCCAGCCACAGCTGCTGTTGTGCAGTCGTTTCCCTATCCCCTTCTTAACTGTTATCCCAGAGGAGCTACCTACCATTACTGATGGGCTCAGCCTTGGCCAGCAGCAGGTCCCCCTTGGATCCCGCTAGCATTAGCTCTATCTGAAGCAGGGGAGGCTTCGGCAGCTTCTCACAGAATTCACCCTTGTAGTTCCCCTCAAATACCAAAACCTTTCAACGCAAACCCAATATGAAGCTTTATTTATGCATCACATCTCTTGCCAAATCCTGCATGTAATTACACTACCAAGAAAATTCTTGCTGCTGCAGACACAATCACTAAAACTTTGCACAAATGTGTCTAAAGAAAGTAGCTGTGAAAAAGTCTGCACTGAAACATGTTTATGTGATGCTTCTACCAGTTTGGAGTTTTGTACAGAAATTAAACTTTGTCTTAAAAATAAATAAATCCCTTAAATTATATTACACATACAAAAAGACAAGTTCTTCATGTGTGGGCTGCTCTCTTTGAGCAACCTCCCACATAAACCACTGCACATTTCTCCTAAAATCAGACACTTATCTCAAGGAAAATAGATGTTCATTTCTTCTAAATTAGTTTGTATGACTGTGAACAAACCCATTTTTAAAAATGGAATTATGTGCTTAACTGCCAGAGGTACACTTTTTTTATTATAAGCACTCAATAGTCTATTATCAAGCTTGCCAATTCATAGTTTACCAATATGTTGGGCTTAATCAGTAGCATCTACAACATTATAGTATCATTAATAAATTCTACTAAAAGCACCAAAAACTAGTTCATGTAAACTTGACTTACTCAACTCATTTATATTGCTAAGGCTGCCATTGGTCCAGGCAAAAAAAAGAGAAGCGTAATACTCTATAGCAGGCCATTAGTTTTAAAAAATAGTCAAACCATCCTTGGTGTAACTTTCATTATCTATTTGTAACTAACTCTTCACTCGCTCAGCTTTAATCTTTCGTGGAGGGCTGTTTTTCACACAGAACACAAGGCACCAACACAAAAACGTAATGGGAACTTCCCCTAAGGAGTCACCTTTTTAAAATTTCCTCACATCCCACTCTCTGAAAACTCAGTCATGTAACAGATGACTCTAAGCTTTTTCATACTACTCAGCGGTACACAACCTTGCTGGTGAGAAAAGGGACATCCACAGAGCACTACAAATGCAGAGGAGTGGTGGGGGAGATCCTCTGCTCTCTGTGGCTTCCTTGGGTGGGAAAGGAAATTGCCAAGTCCTTTGCTTCTGATTTCTCTGGCGGATAGGAGCCAGCAGAGACAGGAAACTGGAAAACCTGGCTCGTCTTCCACCCTGCCTGCAGTGCTCCATGTCAAACGATGCTGGTGGTGTAAGCTGCTGAGGCTGCTGCTCCCCAGATCCCCTCAAGTGAAGCGTGGTGCCCACCGAAAACAGCCTGCTCAAACAGGTCAGACAAGCCAATGCTCTGCTCTGCCCTGGGCTGTCCTTTACAGCACAAGCATCCATCCTTTCCTTATCCTTCTTTCAACCTAGGAAGACCACGTAACTCTGTCAAGTACATTTGAGAATATCAGCAATACCTGCATTTTGGTCAAAGAAGCCATATATAGTGATATGAGATTGCTCATTATTTCCAACAAGATCTGTACATTGGTCCATCACCACCTCCTCTTGCAGCTTTACCATCTCTACAACTACTACTCTTTAGATGTTGAGATTTTGGACCATAATGTTGTAAAAGAGATGCTGCGTCCTCTATGTGAGACATACACGTTGATACTTTATTAAAACCTTTTCGGTAAATATTGGATACTTCATTTGACATAAAAAGTAAAATTATTTTCACTCACTTTTAAAGGTGTTAAAAAAGGGTATTGACAAATGTATTCTAAAGGTATTGAGGGTATTACAAAACACCTTTCATAAAACAGAAGACATCTACTTTTGGCAAAAGCAGAAAAATTAAAATTTCACCATTATATTAAACACAAAGTTCTGGTAAACTACTCAGACCTTCTGGAAAACAACGTTTTGCTTCTTCTGGGGGAAAAAATGTACGAGACCTTCCAGAGTTAAATATTTACTCGACCAATCTATTCAGCGCACGAGCGTGATAAGATTGGATATAGATCCAGGGCTAACATTTGGATGCATCATGGGAAATAGGGTGGTGTGGGTGGGTGTGTATATAAAAATACACACACGCGCGCGCTCACACGCACAGCACCAGCAAGCCAAAAATGCATCATATTTTTTCCCCCCTCTATCTTTGTCTTTCCTCCGCCAGCCTAAGTCTGCTAGAACAGTATGGAGGAACTATTAGCATGGTTCTGCAAATGCAAAAGACCAAACAAAACTACATAAGCTTAAGCCAAGTAACTACATACTCATCGCATAACAGTAATATTTAGCATCACCAATGCAAAAACTCATGTAACGACCATCAAGATGCACACAAATACCACGACATTCTTGACAATGATTTTCAGGATAGAGGTTTCTCCACTGACTCTAAGGACTGCATGCCTAGCACATTAATTCCACTGCATTTTAGAATTATGCTGTCAATTAATGCCATTTAAGGAGCCAAGATCATAAGAAAAATATACAAAATAAGATCCCCCACAGAGAAACAGTTGTACTGCTTGGCAGGTTTTTAAATCCACCCTTTTCTTCTTTTTCATCAGAACATTTGCAAGTAAAAGTTCATATCAATAAAAAAGAAGAATTAGACTGTTGTTTGTACAAGTATGAAAAGAATTTGAAATGCAGACTGGATTGGATAAGGGTAGCTCTAGATAATCTGGAAGCATTCAGCAGTTCAGCTAGTACGTTCCAAACAGCACCTCTGACTGATATTAAAGGAGGGAATTTAAACAACTGTGGTCTGATCAGTTCAACAATCCCACCTAGTTCTTCAAGCAATTAAATGTGTCCCTCTTTATAGAAGAGAGGATGTAAATGAAACAAACAAGCAGAAGTTATTGACAGTGCTACCAATTTAAAATTTGGGTTTTTTTTTTTTCTGACAGCAGGCAACTTTTGGAGATGGGTATGGCATATTTGGGCTTAATTACAATTATTTATGCTCTGACCAGCTAGTCTCTCTGACCAAATCTAGGAAAAAGCATCTTAAGATCACACATTGAGAGAAGATGCATAATTAAACAGGTAAACTATTTCTCACCTTTGCAATCACTACTAGTAGAAGCAGCAAATAATTAGAACAGCACAGGGTTTCCCCATAGGTTTAGGTAAGTTTTCTCCTTCTCTCCATTCCAGTCAGAAATATATCAAGAGTGATCCTGTATCTGTGGTAGAGCAGATACTTAGTCCATCTAAATTCTGCTATCTCCACCTCCTCTGAGGTAACAGTCAGGTTTTTTTATCAGCACCAGGACTTCAGATACTACACAAATATATGTATGATGGCATTCCTCTAACATGTTTAGGTAGACATGAAAATTGAGCTGAACTTGCAGCCTTTTTCTGTCATGGTTTTTTTTTGCCTTTGACTCTGAGATTTGGCCAGACTGCTATGGTCAGATTTTATTAAGCTTGAATAGTCTTTTGCAAAACCTACCTTATGTGATAGATTGTTTTCTCCGTTTGCACATTAATAAGTAGTTCACAGTCATAGGTGGTTAAAGGTGCTATTGTGGATAAAACAGTGTTTGTTAAACTGAGTAAGAAAGCTGGGCAAAGCTTTTCCACCCCCTAAACAACTGACCTGGCCTACTTAAATTCATCATAAAGCCACATCCTAGAAAGGACAAAGAATTACAAATATTTCTCTCTCAACAGCTGAATACACTTTCACCTGGTCTTTATGCTTATTGCATTGCAAATCTTAAAACCTGCACAGGGTATGGTCCAAACTAGAAGAAAGACTGAGCACTGGTTACACTTTGATGTAATCAGCGCCCTGGCTTCATATGAACCCTATTAGCAGTAATGGTCCCACCACTGATACCTGTGTGCTCCTTGATGCTATACAGACAAAACCAGCTGCAAACATTATCCAGAACACACTAAGGTGACACAGCTGATGAACTGTGTCAGCTTATTATAACCAGGTGTTCAATCTCTTTCAGAGTTTAGCAGACTTACTAAGGTCTCTCTTGAAACACAAGCTTTAAGTAAAGGTTGATAGAAAACTATCAAAAGAAATAGTTTTAACTAATATTACTGTTGGAAATATGTGGTTTTTAAACTGATGTTAATAAAATGTTCGATGTTTCAGACGAGTGAAAAGATGTGGCCACACTGGAAATAGCAAATATCCCAAGGAATACAGAAAAACTTCACCAGCGTTTCTACAGAAGTTAAGCTCTAAACACAGCTGCAGACCTACTGTTTAACCCCAAACCTAGGGACATAAGGTTCTGTTAGGCACCTTACATTCCTTAATTAAGCAGTGAAGCAATTCTCTGATCTAACCCATTTCCAAGTGTTACTTAAGGATGTTCGTGAGGAAAGATTTTTCCTCCTGAAGAAGTATAGTATTTTTCTGCTTTATAACCTCTTTAGTTCAAATATTATCTTCTTGGTTTTCTGGTTTTCTCTTTTCACCAGATGGGATGAAGTTCATGCTTTTAGAAATGCTCCCAAATTTATGGAATATGCCTAAGTAACAACTGGTATAAATTTAGTGCTACACCAAGTGTGATGCAATTGCAAAACATTCACACATTTTTCCATCTCTATACTGATAAAGGAGTAAAAGCCGCTGGTAAATCTGCTTGAGTATTAGATAACATGGACACAGGACTTCCAGTGAACTTATTTGTCAACTTCCCAGAAAGAAAGGAGATTTATTCTGTACTTTAGATATCATATTATATTAAAATAAAAAAATTATGCAAGTACTGCATCTATTATACCCACACAGATAGAGCTCTTACCCACAAAAACGACACATACGTTTGCCAAATTTCTAGATAGACTCCCAGAAGGGAACTAAGACTTCAAGCATTACAGCATCCATTATATCAGATTTACTGGGACATATTTTTTATGAGACATATATTATGCGACATTATAAAAGCTCTGTTCTCTTAGTTAAAATAGTTGCCAGTTAAAATCATCTTGCAAAGATACATACACTAGATTCATCTTATTTAATATAAAAAAAGGTATTAGAGTACTTTTTGCCACAGTATCTTGGCTTTTCTGATTATTTCTTATATGTTAAATGAGAAGAGTAAGTTTCCTGCTATTTTTGATAAAAGTCTTCTATGGTTTTTATATTTAAAAGACTTCTTCTGCCACTTATTTTAAAAACTGTAGACTGATGAAGAATTAGCTGGAAGGAAAAACTTCATGAGTCCCACTGAAGCAGTTTATTCTGGAACACCATTTATAGAAATGCCATTTTGTCATTTTTACTCTGAGCAGAAACTGTATGTGATATTTCCACCCTTATACAACTGAACTCATTACGCTGTTTCCATAACAACAAATAGCAGTACATGAAATTAGATCCCAATAAGATTCTGAGAAAATTAAGTTACAGCCTGCTAATGTGTCTCTTAGAGACTCATACAGTGAACGAGAAACCAAATCTGCAACGCTGCAATATGGGTACCTAATAGAGGTACAAGAGGTTAATATCTCATGAAGGGAACCAAGGAAAAACTACCTTAGCCTATTCCCATTAGGTAATAAAAGAACCCCTCTGTTTGCCACAGAGGCCATAGAGATTGACACATTTAACTTGGGTGTTTTATTCAGAGTTGCCCAAAGAGCAGATGCTTCAGAAAAAAAAAGTAACCACTCCATGGGGTAGATTGTCAGACAACAGCACATCAGTTAGAAAATTTCTTCCTAACTCTTAAAGACTCCTACAGTCCTCCCTTTCCATTCCAGATAATATAAGCAATTGAAATCTTTAAACTTTTGTAACTGTTTATAGCTGAAGAGTATATATAATTAACTTTTTTGGACACTGCTTTGATTTTGTAAAGCAAAGGAAATGAAGTGAGCCTATGACTGACCCCCTTTAAAAGGAACTTGGTCTTAACAGAGCACCTATTGAACTCCAGTGCTAAGCTCTGTTGCTGCTCTAATTTAAATAATTTTAACCTGTAATACAATTGCCATGCACACAGTACAGTCAGATGTAAAGTCTGTTCCAAACTAGCAGACTGGGAAAGAGCTTGCTTTCCTCACTGATGTCCGTTTTTGTTCAATGATAACAGAGAAAACACATCCCTAACAATTTTAATGGAATTTAATAAAATATTGCTACAAACTCATGACAGTAGTGATCCTAGGTCATGCTAATTCTCTCTCTCTCTCCTCCCTTATCCTTCAACTTCCAATGGCAAGCAGCTGTACAGCATTCCTCTGCCTCAGAGGAATGTAGGAAAGAATGATGGTAGTGCCTACATCTCAATAAAACCCATCATTCTTCAGAACTGCTGAAGTGCCTCTAGTAAAAGCACATATAACTTCTCATATAGCAAGCAACATCCTTCGTAACATACCTACCTACAGGCCACTAATATGTGAAGATGGCAAAAAAAAAAAAAAAGGAAAAATGGAAAACTTGACTCTGCCTCATCTCAATGGACTGCTTGTTTCAGACACCTAGACACCAAATTTTCAGCATTTGAAGGGTGTAAGCTGGTTACCTAGAGAAGAAACTATCTGAAGCTTAAGTCTGATAGTAAGACTTTTGTGGGCAAACTCTTTCCAGAAGCTTTTTATCTGTCATTCATAATGCTCATTTACATAGCCATAATAAATAGTCAGAACGCAGCACAGGAGTAAATGGATTTCCTAGGGAGAGACCAGCACTTAGAATACTTATCTACGGCGGACACATAACTAGTCAAATTCAAGGACTGAAATCCAGGCATTCTGCCATAACTCACATGGCCTGAGGACCTAATAAAAGCATAATTAAATAAATATATAAATAAAAATAACTGAAATAAAGGACACTGTCAAGGCCAGAAAGTCTAAAATTAGCCACAGTAGCCATGTTTTGGTTGGCATTGCGCAAGTCCTCTTCTGTGTCAGGCACAGTCTCTTGTGCTGGTCAGGTTACATATCAAAGCACATGAATCTTCCTCATTAGTGTACACAGACAAACCATTACTGTCTTTCAGCACCTGCTTTCTTCTCCAATTTGAATGAATAAGAAGGCAGAAAGGGCAGGCTGCTTATGCTTTTGTCACAACATTATTCCTACTTCAAACCAGATGACACAGACCTGCACAAAAGGGACGCTTTAATACAAGAGATGCCAGACATCTTTCTTTGTGGGAGATTGAATTGTCATAGCACGAAAGCCTTCATCTACACCCTACTGAAAAAAGGTTCTTCAAAGCATAACAATCCATCAGTTTAGGAGCACAAACTAGATTTCAGTTATGCACTTTATATCTTAAACATCTGCTACATTACAGTTTTCTTGCAAGAACTAAGTTCCATTGCAAAGTTTCCATCATCTTATTGTGTGTTCCTCCTGAACTTCAAAAGGACTCGTTCATCAAGAATTTGCTTCAATTCACAATAATCCTACTGTCCTAGTAATGTTCACAAAAATAGAAGTCTGGCCTACAAAAAGTAGTTGGGGCATGTAAATGGAAATGATTATTCATTGAATGATCTGATACTCTGTAAGAACAATTATGTAGAAACAACATCTGCTCTGAGCTTGTTGTGATGACCACAAAGGTGTATTTTTCACTAGTCCTTATAGGAATAGTAATCACAGTACAAATTAGGAGTGTAGAACATGCATTCACTAACACGCCTTTCAGCAGTTTAACCAGATTGACAAGTACCGGATAGAACAGCTTATTTTCTTTTATGCTGAAAGCCACCTTCAGGGATAACTCACTCTATGATGAGCCCAGGACATCTAGTCTGTGCACATGAAGGAGAGATGACTTCCTGCATTAAAATTTGAATCATTTTTGATATTATTAGGAAATATTTTCACCCACTCATATCTGGATGCAAGAGCGCATTATGAGCTTTTGTCAAAAAATTAATCTTTCAAGTGCTAATTACAGAGCAGAGTTAGGTTCTAACTTCAATAATGCAAATGTCAGCTTTTTGAAAACAAAGATAGTAAAGTATCCTCAAGCTGACAGAACAGACATAGAAGGAGAAATATTCATTTGCAGGACATCAGAAAACTAAGAGTGTCTGTGGTCAAAACAGCTTTCTGCACAAGAACAGAGCAAGTCATTGCCACTGGTACCATCCTGTCAATTTGGCATATGGGCCAACCAAGCTGGGTAGAACAGGAGCGACACAGAGAAATCCTATCCCACTTACAAGGGCAGATCAGCAGGATTTCACCATAGACAACTAAGAGGTTGTAGACCCTAATTGTTATGAAGTGAAATATGAACTTAAATTATCAATTTATCAATACTCAAAAATGAAAGAGGATTAAGAAATTCATGTTTGCTTTAGGTCAAGAGCACGCATACAGCAATCAGCAGACACAGCAGGTAACACAGCAGTAGAAAAAACCTGATAATCAGTTCCTAATCCATTACATCTGAAGAACATTCTACATCTCCTTTATGCCATCATGGTGGTTAATGGTGAAGAAAACAACTTCAAAACAAAACCAATCCAATGTCTGCAAAGACAATATACAGACAAAAAGCACTTGCGTGATGCTACTTTTGATATACTCTTATTAATTTTACAAAAAGACCCACAACTTATTCCTTCATTCTAGTGAATAAGGCAGGAGCAAAAGTAGCTGTTACTCAACAGAGAACTATAGATGTACGTGACTGCCTCACTGATTCTTCAACAACATAAACTTTCACTGCAAAAAATACTGTCTAATCCCTGTAAGACAGATTATCCTTCTCCAAACAATCAGATGTGAGCCCCAAAGTTTTCTTCAGACTGAAAATCAAGCATTGTCATAAAAAACCTCAACAAAACCCCTACATATGCCCTCTCCCCCACCCTCTGTTCTCTTACTGCTTTAACTTTCAAGTCCGGCAGTGACAACTTCATGATGATTCCAAACACATTCTAATCTATGGATCACTATAACAGATATAAACAGCAGGCATATTCTTGGATAAAATGCTGGCAACTTGAGTACAGTCAAGATCTGAAAATATCAGCACTGTTGTCATTCCTCCTGCAGGATTTCCAAAAATAGGCTGCTTGCTTATTGAACAAAAAGTTGCAGTCAGCTTAATAAGTTTTCAAGACCTTAAAACAATTACAGATAATTAAACTGAAAGTTTTCTTTTTGTACGGGGTTTCCAAACATAAAAAGAAACTGTGTAACTACAACCAAGGTCATGTTAGGACTTTGGAACTTTTGAGAAAAAAAAAACCGAAACAAAGGGAGAATAAAAGAATAAAAAGGCAAAAACACACAGAGCTCTTCTTTAAGGTTTTTTTTTCCCCACCCTATACAAAATTGCCATTGGTACTCTTATACTGTGCAATCAAACCCAAATCTCTAAAGGCTAATAACTTGACTTTCTGTTCCTAATAACCTTCATCTCCAAAGAGATTCCCCAATTTCCACTTGCCTGAAGCATCCATTGTTACACTGAAGAGAAGTAAACTTTATAATAAACTGTGCATTGTACTATGAGTGGCACTGACATTCTCTACCTCTCTTCTTTGGTAAGACCCAGAAATTACTGATGGAAAAGATGAATGTTTTATTTTAAAATTTTTATTGAATATGGAAAGTATGAATACTTAACCTGCCTTTTCATAAGTGCGGTAAAGGCACCCAGTGCTGCGATCACCTTCATACATCTTTGGACTTAATTATGTGACATTGATATTAATGTCATTTGCTAAGGACCATCTTTCTAGTAGCTTCCTGTGCTGCTACACTAAAGATGAGTAAGTTTATCAAGGAAGCTGTTGAATAGGTAATATTAAGACTTCATACATCTTGAAAGCTACACATCGGCAAGCTAGAAATTATTAAATGCCAATAGAAAAGTTACTGCTAGATATTAAATTTTATGGCAAGAAATGAAAGTCCTATGCAGGAGAGCATTAACAGGCAGTGAATTACTTATAACACTTTTAACAGCAATCCAAACACCAATAGTTAAAATTAATTCAAATCCAGTGAATATGTTGATGAAGTAAGTTGCAACTGCATAAATTTTACCAGCAGGAAGAGCAAGAATAAGGGTAGCAAAACATCACTGTCTGAAAAAGCACCATTTAATTTTAATGTTCTTTTAATCTGTTTGCTCCAATACGTAGCATGTAAAGAGTATAGACCTTCATTTAAACAAGCTTTTCTGGTCCACTAAAGGGTTGTTTGATTCTCAAAGGAGATTTATTACTCTGTATCTGAGAAAACAGAAAGAAGTAAATTCACACCCTTCAGTGATTCTGAATGCACAAATTGATGCTAGTTTGGTAAGGTTACAACAAAAGCAAAAAATATGCTTTTGGAGAATTTGAACTAAAATATATGCATGCGAGTTGGTACACATAGATACAGTTTCCTATCATTTTAATGAATCTGGAATTAAAACCCCATAATGTTAAAAATAAGGTATTTTTAAAGTTTGCTCCAGAGCAACCACATAAAAAAGTGAGACTGATTTTGAAAACTGTAACAAACAATACAGAACCTCATTCATCTTCTAGAAAACTTTTGAGTCTCAAATCAATTCTTATTCCTGCCAGTAGTCATTTAAAAATGATAAATAATGAAATAACAGGGCACAGAAGTTTTCTCCAAAAGTTAACTGTAGTAAAACAGACTTGAAAAGATCTATTAGCTGTGAGTATAAATGCTGAATAAGTAAGTTAATGCAAACAGTTTTGTTTACAGAGATAAATAATTCACTTTTTCCTGGACTGTCTCCTCAAAATGTGTTTGCAACTGAACAACAGAAATTAACAGCTCTTCAGAACCATCATAGTTTTAATGATACCTTCAAGAGAGGATATCCAGTTCCTAGAGGACCTCTAATCAGCAGGAACACAGCAATTCCTATAGGAATGGAAGAACAGAATCACAGAATAGTTAGGGTTGGAAAGGACCTTAAGATCATCTAATTCCAACCCCCCTGCCATGGGCAGGGATATCTCACACTAAGAAAGAAAGCTTCCTGATCCTTTCTCTGCATCTACTTCATGTTTTCCTGGTGTATTACATACTCGTGAAGGCAGTAAGAGGGTGAGCCTCATACACGTTTTATATTACACCTCCTCCAAGCCTTCAGGCTTGGCCACTCAAAAATGGCTGAGGTTATTAAGCGCTCCTGAAAACACTTGGCACTTGAGCACATCTGAAAATCACCTTCTGAAAACCCCACTGCCTGCCAGGAGCCTAATCTGATGCCTTTTGGATGCAATGGGAGCCTTCTTTGTATTTTGTTTGACTTTGGATAATGTTTTACAGGAAGTACGATGAATTGCAGGTGAAACTGCTCCCACAACAGATGCACTCATCCAGTCTTCAAAGCAGACCAGGCAAACTACTACAACAAGTTATGGACATAGTGTAATTAACTTGGAAATAACTTGCAACCCATTTTATACACTAAAATCTGCAGATTTATATGCAATTTATGAACGTGACAATGTTTTCCCTGTGACCAATTATTTTGCTAAATATCAGGCATAATTTTCTGTGGCTAGGTTTAAAAGTGGTTGCTTTTTGGTGTTACTGGAGTGCTCTCAAATTTTTCTCAGGAAATACGTTCCCTAATGGCCACTACATATGCCCCTGCTATGCTCTTCAATCAGTATTTTACTGTGATAACTAGTAACAAATTCCCAGTGCATAGAAGTCCATCAAAGTCTTTGCTGTCCTTGTTTAGGACTATTCTGTATGTGCAACAGCCAGTTAGAGTAATAAAAATATTAACGGGAAGAAAACATGAACTTACTTAGTGTTTAGCAATATGTTTAATCCTTCTAGCATTCTTACCCCATCCCTTCCTTAATATCATTTCATATTTGCTTCTATGCACTGAAGTGGAGTTGGCCTTGGAATACCAGCCAACCACCTCAGGTGGGAGAAAACCTTGTGTGCTAATGTGTGCCAGCAGCTCTGGCTACCAAATGCCAGCAGGCAATTTTGTTACTTTCCCTTCCTAATACATGGCAGAGGACTAAGGAAAAGGCAGGGTAAGATCTTTCCCAATCAATTCATCTTTCATAGAAAGATTAGTAAAAACATTCCTCATGCTTAAAACACATAAGGACTTTTCCTAAGGTAAAGCCAAACCTCACAGGCTCCATGAAACAGCCTTCCACTTACCAGCAAAAATGGATGATTAAGTTTTAGGAATTCAAGGTCAGATAGAAATTCAAAGGTGGAAATGAAAGTCCTGTGGATCTGCAAAAGCAGATATGGTCCTTAAGTCATCTTTCATAAATCCTAGATACCTGTACTATGATTTAGCAAACCAGGACCATACAAGTAAGTTAATTCAAATTGCATTTAACTGAAATGAAGGAAGCAATTCACACCTCATAGCTATTGTTTCAGGCTCTCTTGTAAACTCAGGAAATAATTTCAACACTTCTGAAGCTCTTTTCATGTTCAGAATGTTTTCTTTGCAACTATCTGAAATGCCTCAAAATCCTATGCTACTAATGTCAGTATGAATTGTGCTCTATCTACTCATTCAAGTATTCTGCATATTTGACCTCTGAAAACTTGATGATTATGATGACTATATTTCTGCAAACTTCTTGCATAACACTATTTTTCACTCAAGAACCTAAAATTCCAGACAATTCTAAGCAAATATGCCTCCAATACTGCTTCCATATAAACCAAAAGACAAAACCAGACCAATCCCAACTACACTAATTTTGCATCACATCATTACTTCAGTTTCTGTAATTTTGCCCTAACCTCTATTATTACTAACCGCAGAACTGAATTTCACTTCCCATTTCTAGTTTTACCATGAGGCTTTCTAGTCATCTTGTGACCTGTGTTCCCCACTTTTTGGTCTTTCCCAGCACATCATTCACCACCATAGCACACGTGGAAGGAATAGACAGAAGAAACTGATTTCCAGCAGTACAATCAAGTATAATTCAAAAAATATGAAGAAACATTTTAGAATTTTTTGGGCATGAAATCATATATCATTACTATGCCAATTTAAATCATGCATAGGAAGTCCACATTTTACATCCCCAGAAATTCATGACATTTTTCAGCAGTCAGCTCTATTAAACTAATGTAATAACACTGCCAGCCACCATGCATAAGTCATAAGTGGTATGATTGGATTTGTCTGCTCATTGCATTTTCAATTTGAATAATAGATTATTCAATTGCAAATATATTTTTTGTCTAAATATTGTTATATTTAGTTGGAGCTGTGACAGCAGCATCAAACATTAAGAAAGAGCGGGATAGGCTATTTCTATTGTATGGCATACAATCAAATTCCTAGATTTTTGTGAGGTGCTCTACCCTACTATAGGGCTAAAAAGTCTCGTCCCCTTATGAAACTGCTATGAATAGTACAGTCATCAGAAATATCTCCAATTGGCAAAATTACTCTAAATTTTTCCAAATGTTTAGTTGCCAGCTTTATAAGAAAGAGAGCTTTGTAGTGGGCCAAAAAGGATGGCAAGTACAATGTAAGTGTTTGTCTACAGGGAGAAGAAAGCTGGAACGGACATTCCACAGCAGATGCTCTTATTTCAGAAAAAGTGCTTTTTTTACACATTAAGAAAGAGTAGAAGCCAAGGCACCCTAAGGCTTTGGCTGTGTGGAGTAATGCAACCCCTTATAACAAGTCAATGTGAAAGAGGTATTGTTTTTTCATACATACACTATGGTATTTCATAGGGGTTTTAAGCTCTCCTCACTTTCCTTTCAGACAGTAGACAACTCTCAAGCAATTTATAAGGATTGATCAGATTGACGAATGTTGTACAAAGAAGGCACCAGGACTTGGACAGAAGATGATCCAACCTTTTGATCCAGGAGACCTTTCCAGCTTCATTTCAGATAGAGCATTCAAGACTGCTGTAGTTCACCATCTATAGAGAATCTAATGGGAGGAAATCTGGAGGTGTAAGACACTGTGTAGGAAGGCCAAAAATATTTCTATTTTAAACATGAACAAAATTTCATTATTTAAAGACAATAAAAATAAAATGGTGTGTTCAAAAATAATTTAAGGGCTCATACTTAATAATACCAAAATAGGGAGAAAAAATAGCTCTTTAAAAAATGGTATGGAAGTAGACTGACTTTTGTTCTGCAACCTAAAATAAGAAAAAAGTACACTGACGTTTCAGTTTATTTCACTTAATGTTTATATTGCCATTTTGTCTCTTCGCCCATAATTTGCCGCTAGGTAGATTGAAAAAAAAGAGAATAAAGAGGAAAGAATTTAATTTTTTCTAAACTTTATAAAAGCAAAATCTCAGTTAATTTTCTTCCCTCCAAAGCACCCCTTACATTTAAAGAGAAGAAGAGCTCTTTAGCTTTCATATAATCAGTTCCAGAGGCATTTGATTTCTTTTTTCTCCAGCTAGTGAAACCATGTATGTACATTTTGAATCCAAGAGTACTCAAGGGAGAAAGAGAGCATAATAGTCCTGTCTGTATCTTAAATAACTTTCTCAATTCTCAAAATTGTTAGCCTTTCCAAGCGTCTGAAACAATAATCAAGCTGAATCCCTTTATTTTTATGTTGCATACAAATGTTCTTTCTTTGCCTTGATTCTTCTGAAGTCCTCAAACAGAGGAACCCTCAGAGCATGGGCTGGGGCCTTATAGGAAAATTGCATAATAAATGAAACTACGGAGGGTTGTATTATGTACTGCTCTCTGCCAGCAAAGGCCAGAGCTTTGGCGGTGGTTCTGGTTATATTTCCCTTAATAAGCTGAGATGACCTCAGGTGGAGGGGATTCATAATTCACACGAATAGGTCCCTCTTCCCCAGGAGCTTGCCATATGCACATACAAACCAGTGATTCATGCAAATAATGCTGCAAGCGAGTGATGCAAAAGGGTGGGAGGGTTTCAGAGTTTTCATTTAAACGACTTATATTTTAGAAAACTAGTAGTAATTCGAGAAGTAATGGAAATTATTACCAAAAGTGTGACCAATAGGATTTAAGATGACTGCAAAGCATGCACTTTGGGTTTTTCTCTCTTGGGGGGCAGCAGGTTGGTAACCAACTTCACCTTTTGCACTGTTATTTGCAGGAACATCTGCAGATGTTGGAGTAGCCACCAGAGGGCTCCCATATTTTTCCCATTCAGGTAAAAACAACAATTTTGAGATTAAACACATTGAGATTACAAATTTTGCCCTAAACGTTTGAAAAGCAGAATTGAAAGATGGAAAATAGCACACCATTGCAATGATCTTAAGATATTTGGTATATGCAGGCATTATTTGAGAAAATATAAGAATACTCAGATTTTGAAGGCTGCTTTCATACCCATGTTCAGACATGTAGCACTGAACAAAAAATTAGTCAGAAGCTGTGTGTGTGTAACCTGCCGGCATTTCAGTGAAATGAAAAGCTTAATTACTATGTGACCTGGTACACTTTCTCTCTAGGGAATACCCCAGAATTGCATTTAAAAGAAGCCTGGGGAAAAAAAAAAAAAACCAACCATACAAACAACAAAATTCCACCACAACACAACCAAGACAGCCTGATAGTACAAATGAAAAATTCATAGAGAGGCCAACAAGGGTCTAAAATTTATCTCCTGAGAACCAGGACTCCTGCCTGCAGAAGGAACCTTGCTCTTCCATGGAACAAGGTAAAGAAGAAAAAGTAAAAGCCTAAACCAGTACAAGTCTGAGCAAAGCAGTGAAATCACTCGTGCAGATTCAGAAATGGCATTACAGTAGATATGATTAACTGTATACCCGTTCACAAACTGAAGGGAGCTTTTTTGGTGACTGTAAAGATGGAAATCCACATGAAATGTCTAAATGTCACAAACTGAAATAAAACAATTCATTCACCACAGGAGAGAGGAAAGACGTGACAGAATTGGCGTGACCACACTGCTCTCTCTAAACCCTAGGTAGAGTCCTGTGAGAGAAGTGTAAGGAATCTGTGGAGCTCTTTCAGCTGCAACAATTCAAACAGCTGGGACTACGAGGGCTGAGCCTACAGTAGCAATGTTACCACTTTCCTGTCTCTCACTTCTATTTAACACACAGGCACAGCCATCAGAGATGCAGCATGGAAACTATTTCCCCAACAGTGAGCAAGCAGTTTGTTGAAGAGCACAGAAAGCTGTAACATTTTGGAACAAGATAATACTCATAGCAGAAAAAACAGCTAAAGAATAAATACCTTTAGAGCCATGTATTTGTGGTTCACTGTTTGGTACTAATGAAGGCTATAATTCAACATTGAAATGGAACCTGTACAATTTCAAACAATTGCTAATAAAACCATAGTATGACTGTGAGAAGGCAGAATGACTTCCTCATAAATGCATTTTTAACTCAGTTTGTATTTTCAGTTTTGTATGAAAAGCACTTTATCAAAACAAAGGCAGAATAGAGGCAGTTTAAGACGGATAAGCCATTTTTGAATATTTAGATGCAAGAAATCAGAGAAATATAGTGAAATAAAATACATATTAAAGTTCTTGCAATATGTAGAAGCAATTTCTACCAATTATTACGAAGAACCTGGAAATACACATGCACGTAAGAACTAAAGGATATTAAGTGTGACACAGTGCAGTGTTGTTAATTTAGCGGTCCATTGTCTCAAGAGTGTGCAAAAAAAATCAGTTAAAAATATTCTGGCATCTGTATGTTTATATCCCCATAATCCTGGCAATCAAACCAGGAAAATTCAAGTCATGAATGAACTTACAAGGTCAGGCCTCAAACTATGCAAGCATGATTATAAATCAGAATTATAAAGTCAATGCCAGACAGCAAAATATCCTAATGGTGTTACCAGGCATTACAGAGAAGCAGAGTAATTCCAGACAGAAAGAGTTGCATAGTTTTTTTTTTAAAGTAAATAAAGTTGCCAGTATCTCATGCTTTCAAGTTTTGGCATCACTAATGAAGCTGTTATAAATGGTTCTGAGATTTGCTGTAAGGATTTCTGTTTGATACCAAGTGGAAACAAAAAAATATTCCAAAGAAGATGGGTAAAGAAACAGTAGGCAATAATGCCGGATCACTATCAGGCTGTAATTCTATACCAGGTGTGAGACACTGTCAGTGTTCTGCTGATCATCAACTTCAGTAGGAGGACACTACAAGATGAAAAAATTTATAGGATGGAGAAAGTACTATAAGCTTGCATATTTGGTGACAGTTGTAGCACCTCAGCACCATCCAGAAAAAGCTTAAGGGCCCTTCAAAATTCTTCTAGAATAGGTAAGAGCCATAATACACAACAATAATATGTCTATCATAAATACTGAACAGAAGAGTATTTACTAATGACTTAATCAAATCTAAGTCAAGGTAACACATTCTGGCAATGATATGTAACGAACAGAACTTATGCAACATGATTCCCTTCTCATTTCAAACTCTTTTCTCCAAACTGATATGCCCAGTTTCCTACGAACATCCCTAGTGCAGTTCTTTGCGGGGATGGAACTTGTAGTGGACAATTTTCAGCCATGCTGGTCACACTTCAGTAGTGCTAGACTACGATCAAAATGGGTCACACACTGGAAAACTAGTCACAGTGACTGATTTTTCCTCTGCTCTTCCATAAACACCAGAGAAATATGGCATCAAGCCAAACACTTATTTATAGACAACATTTATTTTTAGCTATTTATTTTAGCCACTAGTGAACAATTGCAGCTCAATGTTCTTATTAGTATCTGGAAATCCATTTTTTTAAATATCCTCTGTCAATGTAAATTTGTCATCGCTCTAACTGTATTTTGCCCTTTACGTGCATGCTGTGTGTATTAATCACATTTCCACTGCATCTGGAAGCAGTGTGATTTTCTGAAGTAAAAGATGTAATCCTGAAGTCCCCCCTCAGGTTTTATGTAAAAGTTCCCAACTGCTCTGCAGACTGGTTTCTCAAGTAAATGCTGGAATAAGAATAGAGTCTTAGGATTTTGTACCATGACTTGAGCAAGCTGGTCACTGCTAGTAGAACCAAGCTTCTTACAAACCATCTGCACAGTACCCTTGGCCTAGACTTTCAACTCAGAGCTATTCATTTCCACTGCCAAATGAGGATGACTGTGGCTTCAACGCCATGTTTGTCACTTACACAGGCAAAACAGTATGAAATGAAAATGGTGCAGCCTCTTTCCAGAGGCCAAAGCTTTTCTACTGAATTCACACTTAGAAATTCATGCTTCTGATGGGGTTCTTCTCACTTTGAAAACAGCATTTTTTTCTCTTTACATTTTCTGCATCTTTCCCCTTGCCCTCTTTTGCCTGACTGATTTGTCCCACGCTCAGGACAAGGCCTGAACTGACCTCAGCCTCCATAATGCTTGCCAGTTATTTATTGACCTATGCTCAGGTCAACCTCTGCAAGGTAAGAAATTTTTGTTTACCACATTCTGCAGGCTGATAACTGAGCTGGAGATTAGATGATAACACAAACCAGCCACAAGCACTTGTGCTTGTGAACTCCATGATACCAGTGTAATGTATTTCAGCCAGCTCTTATCTTTCAGCTATCAGCAGAGATTTTCAGAAATTTCTATGCTGCTTACAGGGCTCAGAGGGATGCAGCCATTGTCTCAAGTGCAGGCCTGAAAAGGCTCACAACTGTGTGCGCATGCACAAGTCACCTTAGCCCTTCATGATCCCTCACAAAGCCTTCCCAATACTTTTCTTCTACAGAAAATACACAGGATGCCAGACAGCTGTCCCAGCTTTCACAGGTTTGGAGTTCTGCTGCAGTAGGTGAGAAGTGACCTGTTACCTCGCTTCTCATTCTCTTGTTCAACATTTGATACTACTTTCCATTTAAAAGGTGACATAATGCCTCACCTTGTGATCCACTGGTTTTACAATATTTCAGATGATGCAGTGACACCACTGGCTTTAGAAGCATTGTGTGGGCAGAATGCAATGCAAGCCTTGTACCATTTTTTTTCTCCTGCAAGTGCCATAATGGCTTTTCCATTATTAATGATAACTTAAAATGTTCCAAAATGTTGTAAGGTGGTTACTGGACACATATTCTACCAAAGCCATTAATTGTTTCTCTAATTATATCAAAATGCATCTCAATTCCCCATCTACTTCCCTGCTACAATTGCTTCATCAATATTCATAAGTTCCAAGAGCTTGATATTGATTACCGCTTCTAATGGACTCATTATGCAAAGTCATTGTGACCTCTGAAGCAATTCTACTTGAATGACTTATCTAGATGCTTGCTCAAACTGTTTTGAGACACTGGCACCAACACAGAAGCAAGCAGAGCAGGACGAAACCCACCACAGCATCTTTAACTGGTGATACTCTGACAGAATGGACTTCTTCCATGACTGTATGACATGTCATGCAACAGTAAAAGCTCTGTCACATTATCCCCAACTTTACAGAAGCCCTTGTTATCATGCAGGAGAAAGAAGTAGTTAATATTAACTAATCATTATTAACATTCATTACGGAAAATCAATCCGATTGTGCTATAACCTCCTGCTGCAGTTAGCTGGGTTATTCTGATATTTACATAATATTGAGTTCCTGCTAACCAAAACTGTGGCAGTTATATAACATCTGTCAATGTCACCATGATTCTGCAAACAAAATCCATTTCGTTTATCAGCACCAAGGTACAAAATAAATGCATTTTGCAAACAGTTTCTACTGACAAATGTTTTACTGCTTCATATGTCCAACATTAATAGCAATAAGCATCCTTCTTTGGAAAGGTAAGAAACCAACTGACTCTCCTTGTCACGTGGTAAGAAGTTTAAAGAGTAAAAACCAGAAGGTAGACAAATTCTACAGATGAAATCAGGAATAATGTGTTAAACTAAAGAAATAACCCTTCAGACTGAATGACCTGGAAGGGAGGTGCGTACATCACCACTTGGATTCATAAAAAATATAAATCTCTAACTCAGAAACTATCATTCGGATTCAAGACCAAAATAGTAAACTATATGTGGTACAACTGCAGCTGTTCCATTAAATTTAACTATGAAATTATTATTAGGATGTTTGCTGCTAAGATGCTTCAGAATCAGACAAAACACACCTTAAAATGATGCAAACTAAAATAAAGTTTGCCGGGAAGACTGTATTACTTTCTTTCCTTAAGCCTTCAAAAAAGTGATTTCCCAATAGAGTAATTCATAGGCACATTAGTCACATTTGAGCATGGCGCAAAAGCCCGAATTTTATCTTCATTCAGAAATGCCTATTTTTGGAGCAATATGATCTAAAAGGACAACATGCTTCAGAGAGGGAACCAAAATTAAATATTCAAAGCACATACTCTCAGTTTCACAGCTGAAGTATCTGCCAATTAGCAACTCTGTCAGCAAAAACTTAACATTGGAAAAATTTCAGAGGTAGAACTAATTAGAAGCGAGCATGAAGAACCTAAATGGTATGACTTCAGTACTCTAAACCTTCGGTTAGTATTTAGATGCATGTTTGAAGTGAGAGTATTTACACTTACACACAAGCACCCCTGATTTAAAGAACTGCAAAATTCATTCCCCAAACGTACAAATATAGATGTGTTTGCTGTTTATTACATTATAGTCACTATTTATACTTATATACAAGAATACTACATATATGAATGATTGAATTCTAATATGCTTATCATGGCTTAGTCCCCGCTATCACAAGCAGTTATAAAGAACCTGCTGAGACTACATGGAGGGTTTGCAGGTAAATCTTCAGCACATGCTCAGCACGGATCACAGAGGACTGAATAAATTAGTAGCTATAGACAGGGAGAAGGTGGGACCTCACTCTTGAAGCCAGTCCAAAAGAGAAAACTGCAGACCATGACTATGGAGCATAAACTATGCGCTGTCTCCTAAATAGGACAGACTTGGAAGAGTACGATCAGCGAAGGGTAGGGTGCTACTCACTCTGAAAGGTCTCAGATCTCACCCTTAAAAACGAAACTTCGACATACACAAAAGGCATGTATATTTTATTAATTTGTTTTTAAATTAAGTTCTTTTTTTTTTTCAAGTCTGATTTATTCATTTTTCGTAGTCAGGCAGGCCTATTTATTGATTATCCTTCCTACCAATACTTTCTAACACTTGAATTCAAGGCATTTCATTTACGTCATAAATGTGTGCTAAAATTCTAAATAACTGCCATGTGTAATTCTAAATATAAACCTACTCTGCGTCTGCTTCTGACGCTACTGTAGCCTTGGGCAGAAAAGCTCCAAATGTTTGTGAAGCTTCAATGTTAAATGTTGCAAAAAGCACTGGCTATATAAATGATGTTGCCTGACTTGATTTTGCACCTGCTAAAAGCCTATCAGCCTCTCTGACATCTCTTTCAGATGCTGCACGAATAGCAGCAAATAAACTCAAGACATATATACATTCTATGAATAATACTAATAGGAATCAAGAGAAATTACAGTATACTTCAAGTTACAGTAAAAATGGTTATTCCATTTTGCCCCTATCTAGGGTGACAGCTGTTGTGGTAGCTCCACTTAACGATCACTGGTTAACGTGTAACATGCATTTTTCTCCTCCCTCTGGCAAGTTGTGTGTCAGACCTAAGTAACAAAGGGGACTGATGACAAATTGAAGTCCTGTTTCATAAAGCCTGAACAGCCTGCAACATTAGTCCTGTGTTTAGTCCCTTTTAGAGGTGCTGAGCACCCGAAAGATCAAGTTACACAGGGTCAGTTCTAAAACCCTGACTACAAAAGCACCACAGCAATGAACTGCCAAGGTCAAAACTGAGCTCTGAGGGTCAGTGTATAAGCAAACAGGATCTATGGAAACTTTTCTGATGGCAGCAACGGACTACTTTGAAAATTTATCTGCATGGCCAAGGTCTTTTATCCACCTAAAGCCAGAAACTGCTACTACAAAGCACCATCTACAGTCCAAATATAACAACCAGAAAAGAGAACGTAACCGTGTGGCCTAATATAATTTTTTCCTGTTACCCTTAATATACCAGCTTCTAAGACATCAAGATCATTTGGTCCTTTCAGTTAAGGAGTTGTTCATAAGAACAAGTAAAATCTAATCAACACATTAATATGAGTCATATAAATTCAGATGAGACTGGATTTGTAGTCAGCAAAATTGTGACACCAGCACAGTGAAACTGATTTGAAGAAATTAATTCTACATGGATGCTTTCCAGTATACATTCAATCAACAGATTAAAGGTAAATTGTGATCATCCTGTTAATCCTAATCTGTAAGGGTACTATGGAAACTTCATCCTATTACAAAGTTTTTCAATTTTTTGTTGGTATCACAACATGCTTGCACCAAAGCAATAAATATTGTTACAAAAGACAGAATCAGAAATCAGCCAAACTTCACTAGTTGTGATCCAAACCCCCCTCAAATGGAAGAATATTAAAGAATAGATTAGGTGGTCTTGCTGGACGGATACTCCATAAAAGAACACATTTGTTTTGCTCCCTACAGATGTTTCTTCCTTGAGATAGACAGGTCAAAGCCCTACGTATGGTCTTCAAGATGGGGGCGGTGGATCACTCAGTGTCAAAGACAGGACTATGACACTGAAATATATGTTCTCATTCCAGTGAGGCATGGGAAACTCAGCTTATTTAGCCCCTCAAATCACAAGAGTGCTCACCAGGTGCACAAGCTTAGCTTCAAACCACAGGCAAGAGGGCAAACTGTCTACAACTGGATCTATCTCTGCCAGCAAAGTGATGAATCAGCAGCTACGTGGTGTGCTGAAGGGGACTGTTACAAATAGTGTGCACATTTAAATTACATTTGCTTTGACAGACTTGTGGTCAAAGTAATGAGCAATTTTTAACAGCTCCTCTAAAGAAAAAAAGAAGAAAAAAAAAAGGGGGGGGAACAAACAAAACAAAACAAAAACCCAGAAAAACAGCAGATAAAATTAATAGAGATGCCTATGACAGAGAAAAATGCTTACAAGAAATTCAGTTTTAAAAGCCCCATGCTACTTAAGGAGGTTCAGTTAAGATCACTGCTTTTTGACATTGATTGGGAAAAACCCCTTTGGAAAAATGGCTGCAGAGGATGGGATATAAGTTTTTTTGACAAAACTGCATTATTTTCAGAAGTTTCTATGCAAGATATATTTTTGTCAAAAGACTTTCATAGAAAATAAATAAATAAATAAATAAGATTTCCTGTCCAGTTCTGGCATCTTGCCTTTCAGGGACCAATAATAACAGTACAGTAAAAACAGAGCACACCACACAGGATCCAAGTGTTTCCTCCTGCACCTGCAGATGTCCCTTTGCCTCGTATAAGAAAGAGTGCTGCCTCTCCTGAATCTCATCTTTGGAGGACGGTCATTTAAAATAAATACTTTTAGTTCCATCAATGGAATTTGATTTTCTCAGCATTTCTCTTTTTTTTCTGTAGGTTATTCTACAAGGAAGAATGTTCTGCAGGGAAACAACTGAATACAAGTAAGCATTGTTTTACTCATAGGTGCTGTTCAAAATTTAAGGTACGCCTAACAAAACTACACATTTCTAAAAAGGGAATGAAAACAGGGATACAAATGAGAAAGCCAACTTAGACTAAACATTTAAAGGATCCACATTTACTGCTAAGCACACAACAGAAAGACAGTTATGTTTCCACTTTTACTACTGCTAAATTTCACTGCCATTGTGAATCCCTTCAGCCAACACTAAAAATGTCTTTGGCTAACACAGAAAACATTGCAACATGCTGATAATTAATTTTATTACGTTTTATCACAGCAATCCTTGCTGAAGATGCATGGGGGAAGGTGTCGGTCAAACTACACTAGAATTTCTTGCACGGGGCTCATAAAAGCAGTGTTGGAGAGAGCAAAGAGGAAGTGTGAAGCCTTTTGGCTGCACAACTGCTTGGCTAGGGCACCTCCCGTTCCTGATTCCTGGTTTGCAGAATACTGGGAAACAACAGGAGCAGAAACATGAATGGTTTGTTTAAAGTAAAACATCCTTCAACAAGAAACTCCATTGGGTTATTAGGCTTAGCAAGGAGCTGAGCACTGGAGTGTTATTGCACGAGAGGATGAGACAGAAAGGCTCTCACTCAAACACAAGAGGGGTGTACAGTACCAGGAAACTACCGCAGTACAGAGAATCCCCATCTTCCACAAACGCAAACTATAATGATGACAGACACAAAGGTTTGGGTGAATACTTCATGTTCTGCTCTAATGCTGAACAGCTGTTTGTGTACAGCTGTCCAGAGAGCAGCCTCTAAAAGCAACAGCACCAACACCATAAACATAGACACTGAAATCAGACCATCTGCTGCATTCCTAGTCACCTCAACAGGCTTAGATAGGGCCGCAGGCAAACACTGCCTCTGGACGTAGGTGCAAACCAATATTACATTAGTCTGCAGTTTCTGAAATTTGGTACATACAAGAACTAGACTATTCCACATCAGAAAAGTCACACTTTCTTTGCTACCTTTCTGTCTTTGGTGGATTTTACACAATCTACCAGTTCTACCATCTATCATTTTTGCTTTCTCTTGAAAAGCATACTAACATCTAAGAACACTTATTTGGTACAGTGTTGACATACGCAATACCATTTATCAGTAAACAGGATCATACTGAAAAAAAGCTAAACATAAATTACCTGGCAGTGATCTATGTAAGACAAATAACAAAATACTTTAAAATGCCACAGGCAGTTATAATTATTAATATTACTATCTGGAATTAGACAAATGAGGTATGACTTCTCAAGACCCTCATTCACAAAGAATCCTTCTAAGAAACACTGGTACGAGACGGCCATTTGTAGACTTTATTAAAACCTTCTCATGCATATCAAATGTATTTAACAAGTCATAAAATAGGTGGCTACAACAACACTAATGCAATCCTAATATACATCTCCTGAGCACTTGGCAAATTAATGTTTCCCATGTCACCTAAGGGCTCAAGGTTTATAAATTCTACGCTGTCCTATTCTTGTTCACATCCAAATACATTTAAGCAGTAACTCAGCAATAACAGAAGTCTGGGTTTTAATACAGGATGTACTTTTCTTATATAATTTTTTAGAAGTCATTATAGAGAGATATAAGCAAAATGAAAATTATCACAGTTGCATATGACATCACTGCTGTTCCTTCGAGATCACATTCATATTGGAAGAAAGTGACAGGCTTATCTCCAGATATCAGTAATAAAACAATCACAACTAATATACCTACTCCCTTTATATGCAGTTGGCTAAAATCTAATATCTAATGGTGGTGTGTGTGAGTGTTTGCAATTATCTCACCAAGAAGCTAATTTATTTATTTGGCTCACATCAACAACTACGTGGATTTCCTCAGCCACACCCAACAAGAGACTGAGTGGAGTTCTGTGCTACGTTTGCTTCTTTTCCTTCTTTCCACTGACAGTGAAGAGCACTCTGAACTGCAAAAACACAACCTCACACGCAGAATCACAGATCACATTAAATTTAGCAATTCTTAGTTTAATTAATAATGGCTAAGACAAATCTTGTGAGATTTAAGTATATTCCATGCCTAAAGGTAAGACACAGTTAAATTACTTTCCAAGGAATTAGGGAAGCATCCAAATACAACTTTCTTGCTCAGAAATGAGTGAACAGCGGTTGGAGCTCACTTCTTAAAACTACATCCACATGCTGATCCTGAAATCCAGTAACAAAATAACAGGGTGAGCAGTATGCAATTTTCTATTCCAATATGGACAGTATTCTAGAAGTTATATCTAAAGGTCACAGAGGATTTCATTTCCCCACAGCTCAGTTCTCATTCCATGTTGAATGTATCAGCAAGAGTGTTGTTTATAACAAAGGGGTATTTTTTGTTTGTTTTTGATGTATCCATGAGGAATTAGTGCTAGACCACCAACTGATTTCACATAGGCCACCCAAGTATTCCCTCAGTATCAAAAGCAGAAAGACATTCCTTTTCAAAACTTTAAGGATTTTGCTTCTGTCTATAGTACCGATTATAATCTAACACAGCAAAAGACCACCACAAATAGATGATTTTTACCCTACGCCAGAACTCAGGAGCTCTGCATAAAAGCAAGGACTATTTAAAGACAAAACACAGAGCCATGATGGAATCCACGCATTGCAAACAACGTTGGCATCATGGTACAGTTCACCCTAGAGAGTTTTCCATGCCCTCGGCAAATACTCAACTGCCTTTTATCAGCACTATTAGTCATTACCATGACAGCAATATAGGATGAAATCAGCATCCGTTACATTGCGTACTTAGTTACCTTAAATGCCATTCAGCCACTGAAACACAAAGGGCTGGAAAATTACTTGAAGCAATATTGCGCTTTTGCTTGTGATAGTGCATTTTTGAATTGATGCAAACACATTAAGACAGTTAATCAATTACAAATCAAAATCCATTCTCTGTACTATTAATGAATGCAACTTTGTTCAGGTAAAAGCATTATGTTGAAATACTTTGAAATAAACATTAATGGTGTATGAATTCTGAGTAACAAGAACAAAACACACTCCTCCAAGGAGTTGGACGACTTCAGACATGACCTTCTGCAGCTTGAAAGGATGTTTCAGCTACTTTCCTAATCAACTGCTCTCTTCTTCCAGGAATTTTCAAGTAATGCAGTATGGAAATCGCACTGTCTGTATTTTACAGTGACTGTCATGAGGATAAAAGACTTGGCAAGACGGAGCTAGCTTGATACTCTACACTAAATCTGCAATGTGCAACATATTTAAAACAGAATAACACTAACTAGCACCCTTTCATTAAGCTGCTGTTTTTTCCCTATTTGCATCACACAGATGAGACACAGAGTAAAGGACCTGATTTGCCATTGTACATCAGCAATCCTCTCACTTGCCCTGCGTGAACAAGAATCACAGCACAGGATCCTGAAAAGAGATTCAGTCATAATTCAATAGCTTTAAAACAAATCACTTTCATGTCAGTATTAATGCATGACTTTATATCCCAAATTTGATTTTCTTCTTGAGGAGGTCACAGGCGAAGCATACCATGGGTTCTAACGCATCTCTGAAGCATCAATGTGCTAATGGAAATACTAAAAAGACTGCCTAGTACTGATCACATGGGAAAAAGCCTGTGAACCAGATCTTTGTCCCAGCCTTCATCAGCAGCTGACAGGTTAGGGAAGCAGAACAAACCAGAGTCTGCACCAGTCACTTTTCTTCTGACAGAACAATTTGATATATTTCCTTCATGTATGCAATTCAGAAACTCATATTTTAAAGTTACTGCACTTTAGTTTCAGATTATTCAGAAAGTTTAATCTGAGAATTAATAGGGAGCATGCAGCTGATAGTCCTCCTTTATGGAGCTGAACTCAAGCTCCAGTACCCAGCTCCCAGAAAGCAACTCTGCCTCATAATCTGCCCTAGCTAGATAATCTCAGGCAAAAAACAAAGCACATGCCACTAGCTGTATGCTCTAAACTACTGCGGAGAAGAAAAAAGAAAGAAAACCAGAAATATCAACGTTTCTAATGGTATTTCCCTAGAGAATCAGAAAAGTGCTTTTTTGTTAACAAAAAAATATTTAAAAGGCTACTGTCATGTAGTATGCATCAATTTTATACTGCTGCCTTCTTTATAATGCCTGAGTTCAGGCTGGTGACAGGGGCATCATCAGAACTAATCTCAGCTCCAACATGTTCCAGCCTCTTTTGCAGCCCTATCTGCTTGATTCAATTTTCCATGTACTTTTATCCCTGGCAGTCCTATTTAATAACAGTGTTTAACACCAAAAGGGAATTGAGATGAGGGGTAAATCAATTACTTGTCCAAAGTCACAAATACTTTTTTGCTGAGGCAGCTTCCTGAATCCTGTGTTCACTGACCAACCCACTAGTCTATAATCTTCCCAGTCTGGCATCATTGCTGTTTCTCCTCATAAAAATGCATCTTCTAAAGATGTTGTAAAGAAACATACAAAGTGTTCTATGAGGACAAGAAATACCATATAAATGCAATTATTACCATACACAGGAAGTCTCAGCTGTTTTACATATAAAGGACATTAATATCAGCAGAAGGAGTAAGACCATAGTATTAAGATTGTGGTTTATACAGTATTTTAATTCTAAATTATCTTCCCTACAAGATATCCTGCAACTTGCTTTTAAAACCATTTTTTTCATACACTAGATATGAGATGATGATAAAACACAGATTATGCTTTGCTGCATAGCCAGTTGCTGCTTAAATTTTAGCAAACTTTTAATACTCCATACTTGCAAAAACTCTTAAAACATCTCCTGGTTTCCCTTTTGGCTTTTTATTTTCAAATAGCCATTTCTGTGCTTTTGCCACAAGGAATATAAGAATCATCTCTAGGCCATAAGCAGAAACAGGAAGCAAAAGCAAACAGCCCAGTGTTCAAAACAACGTTGTTGTTTGGCTAGTATGGAGATGTAGCCATCCCAAACTTAACAATATTAAATAAAGCAAGTGCTCATTCTGGAAGCTTGTCATCAACTCTGATGGAAACACGTGACGGACATCAGTTGCTTTGGTTTTCTTCATTTAAATGAAGATGAATATAGTGGGGGAAACTAAGAGCAAAATGAAGATTTGAGATGAGCACTGGTATTTATGTGAGACTACACCAGTGTGCAACAGCAACAGGAAGCACTGACACGACAACTTACAGCCAGCCAAATTAGTCTATTTTGTGTACTCTAGCATCTTCTAGTTAAGTGATTTGTTATCCCTATGAAGATCCCAGACAGGCAGAATGATAATCTAGAATTAAAACTTGGTCATTTGGACATAAGATGAATACATGCTAAATCAATATAAAAAAATATACCAATACTATTACAACTATTATTATTAATGTGTTTCATAAACTATAATGGAACTCTTTGTTTTTCCTAATGCAACACTAACATTTTCTATGCCCTCACAAGAAGTTTTTCAGTTAAAAATTATTTTTTTAAAGTATATATATTTATGTGTGTACACACACATATCTATGTCCTTCTGACTGGTGGAAATAGTTCAGTCTATTTTTTTTTCATGCTTTCAGTGCTAAGATTGATTTTGATTTTATAGTCTGAATAGTCTTTTAACAACAGGATCTTCTATTTATTCTGGTTTTCCTATGGATTGTGTTTAGCTTCTCAAATGCAAAATGCACAAGGAGTGCCTTATTATTATATTAATATAATTAATGACTACATAAAAGCAGAGTAATTTATCACTAAAACTTGCAATAAAACACATATTACAATTTGCAATGATTTTTTTACTGCTAAGAATGAACTCTGTATAATACACAGTCACATTTTCTCTGCCACAACAAAATAGCAACTTTGACCCACAGCAATTACATACTTCAGTAGCCTTTCCAAGACAAGTCGAAAAGGAAAATCCACTCTTCTGTTCAACTGAGTCTGTCCTCTATGTAACTGCTTTTACTTATCCTAACTACCGCAAGCTTTAAAGATCTCTGCAAGGAAGGATTTACAGGAAATTACAGCTTTAAATACCAAAGTCCAAGTAAGAATCAGTTTTGCTGGGGCAGGGACTTCAGAGTTTGGCCTGCCTGCAGTTCTGGAGATGAAGCTGGCAGGAAGTGGAAGGGGAAGCAACGCACTTCAGGCCGGGATAAGCAGCTCAGCAGGAAGCAAGGGAAGGCAGTTACAGGCCAGTCAGCATGATAACGAATACAATCCAACCTCACAGTAACGAGGAGAAAAAGAATTTTGACTTTGATTTTTAGCTTCAAATTCAAACAATGTGATTAATGGTCGTCTGCTTTCTTCCTCCCATTGTAACAAGGCATAAAACAAGCTTTGTTTGGTTTAGCATTCAGAGCAAGAGAAGACACTACTCCTATGCACTGGTGCCGAGAGCTGTGCATAATCAAAACCCATACAAAGAACCACGGGACACAGATTTAGTGTCTACAGAGACAGATCTTCTCTGGGATTTCACAAGAACCTAAATGAGGTAGGTGGCTACATAGAATCAGAGAATAGTTAGGGTTGGAAAGGACCTTAAGATCATTTAGTTCCAACCCCCCTGCCATGGGCAGGGACACCTCACACTAAACCATGCCACCCAAGGCTCAGTCCAACCTGGCCTTGAACACCCAGGGAAGTTAAGGAACAAAAGAAATAAAAACCTTATCTCTCCACAGAAAGTGATGGGGAGTCATTAGCCTCAAGAGCTCATCTGCCTAACTGCAGCAACTTTTCCATTGGGTTCTCTAGACTACCCAGAAGAGGCACTGAGTGAAAAAAGAAAGATGATGTCTTAAAAAAACCAGAAAAATAAAAATCTCTTTCTTCACAGTTACCACAGTTTTGTGCCTGTTTCTTAGAAAACAACCTTCTGAAATGCTATTGATTACACAGCTACACAAAAGTAGCAGTACATTTCCTAAAAGGGTATCAGTATTAAGAACACTAAGAAAATCATTTTGAACTGCAACTATCTAATCTTTAACAGCACACAACACGTTCACCTTATCTGTGATTCAAGTGTACCAACCTATGCAGTTAGTCCTTAACTGTTATTTGAGGAAAAAGAACTAGAAGGGAAAAAAAGGAAAAGATTTAGTTGAATGCCATAAAAATAGGAAACTAGTAATAATCCTACTGAATATAACAATGCCATTATTTAACTTCATTCCTATTAATCCTTAACAGAAACTTACATTTTCTAACTAATTAAAACCCCCAACTGTATGTCTCCCAGGAATAGAAAGGAGACAAATGAATAAAAAGAAAACTCAACATGAATGCCAGCAAACTGAAGAAATACATTCCAGATGTTCAACAATGGATTATTTTCTTAGTCTTTCTCCTGTAGGTATGAAACTGCAAGGTTGTATTCTTTCCATGCTGTCTTCCAAATTTCTTATTTATATAAAATTGTTCCAGTGGAACTGGGTTGGCCTCATTACAATCGCAAAAGAAATACTACATGTCTCATGTCATCCACAGTTTCTCAGACCAAAACAATTTCAGTTTCACCTGCACTACAGCAAATCCAATCCACTTTTAAAGTCTTTTAAGCATTCTTCCAATGCTAGCAATGTTAGCAGTATCGCTAGAGGAAATCACTCTTACACTATAATGGGTATGAAACTATAAAACCTTGAGAGATGATAGCTGTGACTTCAGCAGTCTATGATACCTGTAACTCAAAACTAGAATTTGGTAACAAATAATTGCATTTTGATATTTTATATGGTTAAAAGAATTTGGGCAAAGAAATGAAAAAGATGCAAGTTCTCAAATACAACTTTAGGAGCCTGTACATTTGCCATATACACAGTAAAGGGAAACAGCCTCCAATACTCTTAGCAGATCTTCAATTAGGAATGAAGAGTCTTGTTCCCTAGAAAAAAAAAAAATCTTAGCACAGCAGAGAAACTGGTGTAGAATGGACAATATTATCTTCATCAGCTTTTCACAAACTAAGTGCAAATGACTTCAAGATTCTTACAAGCTTTCTTTAAGAATCCTTCCAAAGGCAGTAGCAATGAAGTGAAACACTTTGCACTACTTTCCATAGTTTGTTAGGTGTAGCCACACTGACATAGAAAATGTTTGTATTCCTTACTCCAAACCTTTCACTGAGTAGCCGTTCTCAGTTTGTAAGGAACAGTGTGCCTGACAACTCAAGTGATCTGTCCAGTTGATGGCAAGAATTCCACTGACTCCTGCTGAGGCTCAGGAAATGGGTGATAAGCCTGAAAAGAATATGGAAACATAGGCCTCTGCTACTTGATAACGCATATCCCAAGTCAGCCTTTCTGAAGCAATATAGTTAGAAATCTATAAATAGCAAGGATGGTGGTGCTGCAGAGAAACAGAAACATGAAAAGCTGGATCACATCCCAATATGCCAAATGGCTTGGCTGTGCCAGGTGGAAAGTCTGGAAATGCACAGTCTTTCAGAGAAAACCTCAAACAATATACTACAGAGTATGTGAAGGCTCCTTCCCTTTCTCCCACTAAAAAAATCAGGAAAAATACTTCAAGAACAAGATATGATTTCCTTACATACCTTAGTAAAACATTCAGGCACAGATAAGGGCAATGCTTAATCTACCTAAAAGAAGCTAAATAACTTTTTGTGATATATACATTCCACCGGAACGAACATAATCCTTTAAAAGCAGTATCTTAACAAAACAAGAATTGTTGCTTCTGATACTGATTATATCCAATGGAGAATAAATGGAGAAGTAAAATATATCTCATACACAGATGTCTGACCTTCCCTGAGCATCCAAAGCTTATATTTTCTAATAATAAAGACCAGGGAAAACAGCCTTTCATTTTGAAAAATAAGCAAGCTATAATTAAAGTTTTTTTTAATCTTCAAACCCTGAAAGTCATTAGTAGAGTCTTCTGCTTCTGTTTTGGTTTTGCTGGTTGAAGATCAGTTCTGAAATCCTCCACACCACCGCACACTGGGAGACAAATCTCCTTGCTGTGGTCGACTTGCCGCTCTCAAACTTAGAAGTAGAACTAAGACCTCGTGCATTTGTACAAAGGGTACTATATTAAATAAAATGTCCTGAGAAAAGATTTTGAAAAAGGACCCCCGATCACAACTTAGTAAGTATTGCCAGAAAAAAGATTTTAACAATAACAGCAAAAAACAAACAAACAAACACCTAACACTAATTGCTCATTTTAGATTCTGAAACAGGAATAAATCATATTTTCTTAACCACAAGTTCATTACATCACGCAGAGTACTTTCTACTCTTTCAATGTAAAGCATGTAGTTAAGGGAAAACAAGATCTAAACCTAAATCTCAAGTGATTTTCCAGTCTTTATCAAGCTCTTTCTCTGAAGGAAAACTTCCACTTACTAATATTAGCTTTGCAGCACAATAGGCAGACATGCTCCTATTTTCTAGAGGAGTCTGTTGACACACAGAAGAATTTTGCCCAAAGTGAAGAAGGCATATGTACAAATCTCTTCAGATATGGGGTTTAAGCAGACAATCCTATCCCCAAAGCATTATTATAAAACAGGTTCATCAGTGATTCCACTGCATACTTCAAGAGCTATAATGTTACCTTGCCTGAAGCACTGTTTGCATCAGTCTTGACGTGTATTCAGTATAACTATGTATTTCTATTCACACCATAAAAAATGAACACATGAAAACCGTGTGCTCTAAACCAAACATCTGCCATCACTGATATCAGCAAAATCTGCTCTATTTATATATGCATACAAATGAATTATTAAAAAAAAGATTCAAATTTTTAACTCTATTTTTCTTCAGAAAAACTGAAAACCATTTGAAAGTAAATAAAAACGTATTTAGATCACAAGCTGTTCTAACACCAAAGTAAACTATATACTGAAAATCAAATTCTGTAGTTTGAAAAACACAACAAATCCTGCGCTATTTACATTTTACTTACTGAGTTAGCAGCTAATGAGACCTTTTTCTTCTTCTTTTTCCTCTGGGCAGCATATATTCTGTGTGATTCTCACACTGACATTTACAGAACGCCAAAGTATTTCTTTAGTCTTCTTCTGAGTATAAAATTCAAGGTCTAACATATCAGGCAGTTTGTTAAAGCTGATGGTGGAGATTAAAATCCATATTTCACATTATTCCTGATATTACATAATTCACTTTTTTTGAAAAATACATTAAAAAATACGGCAGAAATAATGACAGCAAACTAAAAGTCGCAGCACAAAAAAAAGAGCAGTCAGCGTTCAAACAAAGATAGATATAAGGGTATCCAGCATCTAGATAGATACTCTGTATCTATCTCTGCTTGGATACTTTCGTTAGAGTAGCCCTTCTGAGAAGCCAGATAAATGATGAAAGTCCTTTTTGGATTCTCATCAACTTGCTTTCTTTGAAGCTTTCTTTAAAAGCTGTAACTTGCAAGTAATACACACATGCTCTACTCAGTCATTTTTATGTCCAGAGACTGCCTTTTATAGTGGCAAAACATTTTTTCCTCCCACAGGTACAAAGTGTCCATGAAAAAGCTCAAATATTTTAACCTTTGAAAATTACACTCAAAAACCACACAGTTTTTGAGACTCCACCTGTTTACATTACCACAGAACTCATACTTTAAAAACGGAAGTAGATTTTTAGGCTATGTTGAAGGCAGTAAACATTTGGTTAATGATGTTCACAACAGGCATTAATGCTCCCAGTTTAGACAGCCTCGCTGGTATGTGGTATGGCCAGGAACATGGTTAGACCTGTCTTTAATGAATTACCTCACCTCTTCATCCCCTAATCAATTAATCAAAATTGACTACATTAAGACTTTTTTCCTTAATCGTACTAACAATATCCAGACTTGACTACTGTCAGTGAGCATAAGAGTGAAGAGGGAACAGATGGATTTAGAGCACACTACTGCAACAACAAAAGTGTAGAACAAAACACCAGAAATCATAGCACATCATAGGTTATGTGCTTTATGAGGTACAACAAAACAAACACATAAAAATGATAATATTATATATATTTTTTTACATAACATCATGCTATACAATGAGCATTGGATTAATCTATGTCTTGTCTTCTATTATGAAATAACTAGACATATACAGATTTCAAAAAAAATGCATTTGTATTTCAAATCTTATTACTAGTTTGTGATTCACTTATATGTAAATACCACTGTAGTTTTTAATTTGATGCTTTTCTACTGTTTTCTTTCAAAAAAACCCCAAACAACCGAGGCATATGTAGTGGTAAAATTAAACATGCCTATTCCAAAGGCCTTGCACAACTTTGTTAGGAAAAAACAACATATGGAAATCAGAGCATTTACTACATAAATGGAGAAGAGAGGGACAGCAGTTTGGAATATGGTAGGTAGATGAGTTTCATTTCTATTTCAGTCTAACGCAATTTTCCTTAAACAAGTACAAACTCCTACAGTGGGATACAAAGGTACCTTTAAATGAAATCTTCTACTAGTGTCTTTCTCCCTGCTAAGCACTTGTTTTGGCAAATAGCTAGAAGCCTGCCAAGAAAAGGTCATCGATCTTTGCCTGAAAAGATTGAGCCAGCTTTATACAGTAAGGGCTTATTACAAACACACAATGCTTACCAGATGTTCAGCCAACTGGATATAATCCAAGGGATGGCTATAAATCCACAGAAAGATGTTCACTATGAAGGCATTTGCCACACGAAGTCAAAATTGCATAAGCACCCTTTGGTAAACCTCTTCACTGAGCAGTGCAGTTTAAAAGGATCATGTACCAACAGACTGAATTGTCACCAAGTGCTTATTTGCATTTGCACTGGTATCTATAAAAGGAATTCTGGCTTTGAACAGTGAGCCTGCAAAGTTCATTTTCCTAGCCAAATGCCTGTGCCACTACTGAAGTCAGTGTTAACTTGCAAGAGCAAACAACTTACATGGACTGGACTCACACAATTGTTTCACAGCTCCTCCTCTCAGGCTTTCCAGTTACTGTCATTCAGGTAACAACACAAACACCTGCTTTCAGATGCCATGCTACCAACAGGTGAAATTTTGTCTCAAAATAAAAACATCCCCTACCACACCATCAAGTAAATACCATGTAATGCCAGAGCCAGATGCATTACAGATACCTAATGACATTAACTTATTCTAACAGATTTGGAAAAACAGGAAGTTTATTTAAAGTTGTTAATTTGAGATATGACAAAGTTGTCTGGCTGACCAATTTGAAGACCTTTAAATTTCCATATTAGTATACATGTAGTGCTTGCAGGGACCTGGGGGGGGGGGGGGCGGTACTTTTTTAATAAACAAACTAGAAACTAAAGATCTGGATGGAAAACATTTTTTTTTCAGTTCAAAGCACAGTCATAAAACAGATGAATGGTTGCAAGAAAAGAATAAACCTACGAAAAAAAAGTAATTTTCATAATAAGCATCCACACTTCAGCACAGAAGTATTTTAAGATTAAGACAAATACGACCCAAAAGAAAAGACATATTGGTAGTAGTTTTGAATTATCCCTCCTCAGAAGAGAAAATGAAGGCATAGTGGAAGGAGAAAAATTTAAAAATAAGTTTAAGCTTCTTTTATTTCTTTGATTTTGCCCTTTTTTTGTCACTTGTGGTTTGAATGAGTGCTGATCTTTTGGTACAAAAGAAATGAAAAGCTAAATGCAGAAAAAATAATCCCCCAAACCTTACCTACATAAAACAAAAACTTCAAAGGAAATAGGTTCTCAGTTGATGCACTGCATAATGGGTCTTGAAAACTGAGATTCTGGTCACATTTGAAGATGGCTCACACACTACTGCTTGCTGCTGTTCTATTAAAGCAAGGAAGCCTACAGAAAGACAACCAAAAAGCTAGTGTAGTATCCTACTTTTCCCCAGGCTATGAATAAACACACGAAATTAGGCTTTTAGAAGCAGCTGAGTCTTCCTTAGTGAGACTGAACAGAGCAGAGCAACAAATGTTGTCTGGTTTGACTGATTGGATATTTGCTTTAAATTCCAAAGGGAGAAAAGCTATGGACACTTCAACTTCAAACCCTATCTCTCTGAGTGCACGATATCCCTGAGAATTTTAAGGGGGAGCTGCATCTGCGAAAGAGCTCTAAGTTGTAAACCTGAGTCAAGTGAGTGAAGACAGAAACCATCCATTTAGTGCTGCCAGTTCTGTACTGTCCTACTCTGTTTCAGATTCTTTTAACTCCCAGAAAAAAGTCCCAGAATCTAGAAGTGAGATAACCTTTGTACACTACTGGTTAAATCAGCACAGATGGAACTAACACAATAAAGAAGGTTGACTCCTGTGCTAAAATCTTAAAATGTGATTATTCACAATGAAAAGCTGGTGGTTAACTTGAAGCTTAGTTTTAGAAAGAGATGCTACCACCAGGAGGAATAGCAAAAGTGGGCTAGAGATTCATCCTGATGCAAGACATGTATCAGTGGGAAGAAGGAACAAACTGTACATTCACAGCCTGTTTAACACCCCAAGATAAGCAGCAGATAACTATCAGAAACTATTTTGTGGTCTGCCTGATGAATCCTTCCACAGCACCACAAATTTCCCCAAATGGTAACAATCAGTGATCATAAAACAAAACATCAAAAAACGGCAACTAAACCCAACCTGTCAAGGCTGTATTTGCAGTAGAAGACATAAGTTAAAGAAAACAACACTCCTAAGGCAAGTTCCTGAAACGACCAAACAAAGAGACTACCTCCAGGATGCATGACATTTAGACTTTGCGATTTCTGAGTAAGCACCTTCTGTTGTTCTTTGTTCCGACAGTGCCTAGCATAATCGCATCTCATTTTCTTCATTTTCTCGGCCCTTATAGCAGAAGAAGCATAATTAATGACAATGACAGTGACAACTACAAAATAGTCTACGGAACAAAAGCTCTGACGAATGGATACATTAGCAATCACAGAGACAGTTTTCAATGTGTGGGGTATTTTCTACTAAAAGATCTTTGCAAAAGGATGCTATCACATGGAACAAAAATATTTTTTCTTGCTGTATTGATTCTACCAAAATTGAATGCCTGGAATAAATCCTGTGGATATTCTGATTAATAAGCTCTATCTACATTATAAATTTATCAAGTATGAGACACAAAAATGGCATTAAGAAGTGTACCTGCTTCTAATGATACTATTTTCTTTTCCTGCAGAAGTTCTGCCATAACATATGCCAATCACCAAAATTGTATTTGCAAAACAGAGCCTTCAAGTAAATCATAGAATCATAGAATTGTTAAGTGAGCTAAGAAGAACTTGGAAACCTCTTCTGAGCTCATATATTTCGACTTACGTGTTACATGCATTACCTGATGCAGTCAGAAGTCTAAGGACTTCTTTGTTGGCTATTTCAATGCAAAAGACCAAATAATCAACCCTAACAAAATGTTCTGAATTCACAAGATACATCCATGACTTCAGCTAACAGGCTTTATTATTAAGTAGCACCTTAGAAACACAGAATCATAGAATCAAATAGGTTGGAAAAAAAGATCAAGTCCAACCTTTACCCCAGGAGTGTCAAGGCCACCGCTAAACCATGTCATTAAGGGCCTCATGTACATGTTTTTTCAACATTTCCAGGACGGTGATTCCCTCACTATCCTGGGAAGCCTGTTCTAATGCCTGACCACCCTTTTGGTGAAGAAATTTTTCCTAATACCCAATTTAAATTAAGAACCTGAAGTTCTTCATCCTGTGAAACTTAAGTATCTTACAAGCAGATGACTCTGAAGATGAATGTATTAGAAGATGTAATCTAACTACATAACTTGTAGATACAGGCAAGAACTTCCAACAGGCTGCTTTCCGCAGCACCTACCACCTCCAGCACAAGCTGTGGTGTTTCACTGCGACTCAGCTGCCTGCCTGCTCTAAAATGGGGAATCTGTAGTCATATAGAAAGACAACCGTATAATGGAAACTGGGACATGCAACAATGATAAATAATCATTATAATTGATTAGACATAGTACATAGAAAAACAGTTTGCAATAGTTCTTAAATTTTTATTACATTACCTATGATAGTTAAGAAAAAAATCTAACATATCAAGGTCATTCTGAAGTCACATGTTTTCATACTGACAGTCAGTTGACTTAATAGTGACATACTACAAATGGTAACTTAATTTGTAAGTTGCTAGAAAGCTACTGTAGGCAACTGCATATACATTTGTGTCACACATAAACCAATAATTCCAAAGAAAGCAGAAATCTACAATGACAAATGCAGCAGGAAGGTCACAAGCTTTTAAACATAATAGCATCTGTCTTTCAGACATTGTTGAAAACGTTTTTAATCATTCCTCAGGCAATTTACCTCTCTCACCCTTTGATGGCCATCTGTTATTCCAGTTTATAAATCAAATCATTGTGTCAGCATATTAGGTATGCTTTAAAATTTCAGCCTGCATCTGGATCTTGATCAATTACACTGGAGCTCTTAAGTATTTCTGAAATCATTCAAAAAACTTCACTCACAAAACTCTATAAGCACTAAAATAGATGAAAAAAACACAGTCAAATCATGTCAATAGAATAGTCAATGAGTGCACTTCTGTCTAGAAATAATGCGTATGCTACAGCAACATTGAATTAATACAGAAAAATCAATATGACCTTGGACAACAAGCACTGAAGAAATAAGTAAGACAGCATGTCTTACAGAGTCTCCTGCTCATTGAAAGACTGGTAAACAGACACACCCTTCTCCATAGCCCTGGCAAAAGTGGAAGACAGAAGTCTAAAAACCCATGCACTCATCAGATCCAGTTTGCAAAGTAACAGAGAACAAATATGATAATTTACTAACTACTTCTCACAAACACTGGACTACTATAAGCTTTGTTTTTCTTACAACTGCATATGTAAAATGGAGTCACCAGATGTTTAGTTAATACCAGAACTGACTGATTACATGCTTTGCAAGTCTGACAAAATATTCTGGCAGAGTAACAACAACCACCACCACCCGTATTTTGATCTGGTCCCCCAAAAGCAAGTTATCAGAAATTCTTATTCTTCAAGATGCTATATGTTTGCATATGGCATGACAAGAAACTGGCACAGGCTGCCCAGAGAAGCTGTGGCTGCCCCATTCCTGGCAGCGTTTAGGGCCAGGTTGGATGGGACTTTTAGAAGCCTGTACAGTGGAAGGTGTCCCTGCCTGTAGCAGAGGGATTGGAATTATATGATCTATAAGGTCCCTTCCAACCCAAACCACTCTATGATTCTAAGATGATTCTATGGATCAATGAAGCTCAGTAAAAAAAATCCAGCTAATACTACTGGATTTGTGTCAGGTCCACAGTTTGTTTGATCCAAGGGATTTGTTTTTGAAATAACCCTTAAAGTTCTGAGAGGGCAGTTACTATCTGTCAATATCCGATAAAGGTGTTAAAATTATAAACAATTTTATAAATAGAAATTCACTGATTTATTGTTGCAGCTATTTTAGCCTCTGAATTGGCTGAATTACGACACAAATGTAGTGCGCATCTACATTTGGAACGTCTCCACTGACAGAGCTGTTTCCATTCATGGGGAAGAGCCTTGCATCAGAAGGTCCCTTCAAACTCTAACCATTCTATGATTCTATGAAGCACAAATACATATTTACTCTGAATGCACAGAGACATTTTAAAAATTAAATCTACAGAAGGTAAATAACCCTGCAGATCAACTTTGGCACAGAGAGCTTAGAGGCCTGAATCAGGTGGTGCAAAAATACTGGTTATAAAGCTCAAAATGGAAAATTTCAAAAGTGTATTTTAAGAGCTGTTTTCCCTTCCTACAACCACATCAGCAAAGCACGCTGAAGTATTCTGCAGAACTAATCTTGAAAGCACAATATGGGAATGTTCAAATTTTAGCAGAAAAATGTAAATCCTAACTTTTGAGAACGCCACCTTCTGCGTGATAGTTCATTTCACGTTTCCTTTTCAGTATGTGGGCCAGACAAGTCCCTACTACAGAATTTACAAAAGATTGCTAAAATAAATAGTTACTCACCCTCCCTCTCAGTGCAGAACAAATATTCAGAAGCCATAAGCAGGGTCTAAAACAGGATTAGTGTAAAAAAAAAGATGATGGTGAAAACATTCCTGTTGGGTTTGTTGTTTTTCTTGTAAGGGCTTTTTATGCAGTTTGCTTTCCACTTCTCAGGCTTTAGCGTTTGTGTTTTCTAACCTTTTTTCTGCTTCAAAGACTAGAACTGAATGGGAGCAAGTTCTAGAAAATAATTTTTTCAGAACAAATCCAAATTCCTCAGATATGAACATACCACTGGGAGAGCTGGCATTGCTGCAAGTTATCCAGCGGAGAGCAGCCTAAAGCTTTGGGCTTTTTAGGCTGCCCCTTAGCAAGTGCACTGTTACTACTGCAGAAGTAGAGCTTCTTCTGAAAGAAATTTCACAATATAGGATGTGGCAGAGAAACCGGCACAGCTCTAAACATGGATTTGTAGCTTATCTTTAGATTGGGGGAAAAAAAATGCGAATAGCAAAGCCAGAAACTCAACCCTTCTTTCTACTGTTCCACATAAAAATACCTGCCAATTTTCAGTACAAAGAATTACAAGAAAATACCAGTTGGCAAGTATATGCCACATCTCAAGGGATGAGATTTTTTTTACTGCCTTTTTTTTAATACAGCTAGCTAACCAAGAAACACAAAACGGGATTGCTTCCTCCAGTTAACGTTGTTGCTACACGTACTTTTATTTTCATAAATTGACAACTTTTCCCCCTCCAGAATTCAGGTGAAATATTGATACCCATTCATGCAGCATAAAAAGAATGCTATATACTCTCTTCTATTTGCAATGAAGACTGGAGTTCAAAAACAAGACCTTGGTTAATACATTAGGTCAACAGTAGCAATCGCCCCAACCAACCCTACCACTCAAAGGTCACGCACTTATTCTAACTTTAATCTTATGTTCTTTTTATAGTCAGTGAATACAGACCAACTACGGCAAACTGCCCCATTGAAATACATAAAATACATATCAGGTGTATTCTATTTACATACATGTTTATATAGGTATATATATATACACATAGGCTGAACCCAGGACAAAAGATCAAAAGAAATAGGCATTTCTTAAACGTAGAATAAATTACTTCCCATGCAGGTAAAAGTTTCTGTTCACTACAGAAGGATGCATACAGTTATTATGTTAAACTAGGTTCTTCACTAAGACACCTGAAGTGAGAAGAGATGCATCCAAAATTAGCTAGGCCTCCGCCCTAATAGAGCAGTCTGAAAATACGATTTCATTACATCACTAACAAAACACCACCAAAACAGTTTATGAACTGTTGTACAAACAGTTGTACCTTGTGAGAAAAAAACTAACCTTCCTAGAGAATTTTGCAATACTTCTACACAACACTTTTCGACAATTATAACTTTACAGGAAAGCTCTAAAACTCCACAAGTTCTGTTGCATTTTGCAAGCACACCAACTTCTCCAAGGCTTTACCAAATTAACCCTAACTAAAGTCTCTTGATCTTCCCCAAGCATCTCCCATAAGACAGCATTTCATAAGCTATTTTCCCTCAGTGGTCTGTTTCCATTGGAGTGCTGCCCTTCAATGCTAATGTAGCAACACAAGCTCTAGTTCTGCAAATTTCTTTCCAAGCACCTTTCAAGTATCAGAGGGCAATACACCACATAATATAGGTGACATTATACCGTCACTATTTTTAATTATTCTGTTACAGAAGGGTAAAGAACTTTTAAAGAATAACATAGCACCATTCTTCCTGCCTTCTCACCTGAATACATCTTGTGATGGAATACTAGAACAATGCCTGTCTGGGTATCAACCAACTATCAATGGAAGGCTGGAAAAACATCCATCTCCCCTGTGACAGAACCACTTCAATGCCTTTAACCACATTTTAGTTCCATCATTAGCATGCCAATTCGCAAGATGTGTGGAAAGTACTGTTTAACTGAAGTTTCATTTAATAGATAGAAAGAAAAAAAGGAAGAGCATATCCTACATGGGTACAAAATGTGGCTATAAGATGATGTTTAAATAATAGTTTGCTTCGTTTTTAAAATTCGGGATGTAGAGCAATATATGTTTTTGCAAGCTACTGCTAGTAATTGGTCAGAGCACAGCAATTCATTACACGGAATAGAAATATAAATGTGTTTTTCCACTGTTTCCCAACTGTGCCTGGCAAAATAATTTTATTTCATAGCATGTTCTGTTTCAGCTCCTATCAGGTCTTACATGAATCTTCTTTATATATTGTGAATGAACAATAACTTTGTTTACCATTATGAGTTACTGCAGAAAGTTGATCAGTGGACATAATCTAAAACGATCAAACCCAAACCCAAACCCAAACCAGCCATCTATTTGAGGTCAGGCTGCCACCAAAAGTATGGCTATGATACACAGATTTGCTTCTTCATAGATTCCCTTATGCCCACCATATACCACCTGACTCTGTTCCCAGTTAACAGCAGAAAAACATCTTAAGAATTTAATGTTTCTCTTCCACCTTTATTTTTGGTTTATTTTTTCCCCCCAAGCATATAACTGCTGTGTCATAAAAATGAGAACACCTCTTATCATTATAATGTTTTGATCATTACTTTACTTGAAAAAGAAAACATCTAGTGGAAAAGCATCAAGTATTAGAATAATTTAAAAAGCTAATAAATGCTTCTACCCCACCTCTGATATCTTACCATTTCTACCTATATAGCAGTTAGCATAATTCCAAAAATAATAATTTCGAAGTTTCTTCTAGAAATGGATGCTACTAAACTATTCTCATTTCATTACTGTCCTTTCAGCTGGCATTGTTATCCTCAGTGATGAACAGGGTAACATGAATTGTAACTGTTCATTGACTAACATGCAGTTACATCTAAAAGCATTCACTTAAGCTCATTCAGATTTAAGAGGATATTGGCACAGCACCTCCTCTACCACTTCCACTGCAGAGGCCCTTGGAAGATTCCATTCATAAATGAATAAATAAAAGAGTGAAAGTCCCTACCTTCACCTGATGATCCTGAAAGGTCTATGATGACATACACTCTCCCTTCTGGCTCCAAGTCAATCTGCAATCAAGAAGAGAATTAGAAAAAAAACTTAGAATGGCTCCCAAAGCAAGTGACTGCATATGTAGGAAACAAAAAGTTCCCAAAACTCATGAAGCCCAGGTGTAGGCAGAACACACTGGACAGGTCTACAGTTCACTACCAAACAGAGCCTCTTTTGGCAAAGAGGCGTGTTGAGGACCATGTACCCTCACTGAAGTAAAAAAGAAGTGTATACCCTTAGCACTTGTATAGCTTGAACCCGGTGAATTTTACAAATAAAATATTTAAAGCACTGTTCTACCATACATTTACACTACTACTTCCAAGGAGACAAGGAAGGAAGTTAAAAAGTGGTAGTATCAGGTAATTTTTTTACTGTCATTTATACCAAACACAGATATTCAAATGTGAAAAACAACACTGTGCCCTATTCAGATTCCAGCACAGCAGATCAGCTCTGGTCACAGAATGGGGGAAATGAACGCACACAGCTCGTACGGCTGGGTAACACGTGTTTATAATACTCCCTTTGTATTCCCACACGGAGAAAGAAATGCATGCTTTACACACTTTATCTGAAAGACAAAATTTGTTTACTTCTGCACCATTCTGGTGGATTTTAAGGAGTCTTTGCTCTTGCAGAGCTCACTATCACTCAGCATGAAATACAGGTGCTCATTGTCAAGCTGCCGTAGGAACAGGCTCCTGAATGTTTAGAAGATGAATGAAGAGCCCATTATAAAATCAGCAAGTCTAAATACTGCTGGATTTGAGTACCCTTGGGGTACCCAGACATTACAGACACATTTCGCAGCCACTCATCTCAAAAATTTAAACTGTAAGTAAACCACCATGTAATCGATACCTCTGTCACATAGCAGTTGCCACACGATTACAGACAGCGAGTCAAGTGACGTGGTATCCACTAATACTATATTTTCATTCTATTTTAGTAAATAAAGCACACAGATAGAACGTCATGAGCATCGCCAGAGTACCTCAAGGGGCTTTGTCTGCCAGAGCCTGTCCTGCGTCCCACCTCTCCAGCCGAGAGTACGCAGTCATGGAGGCACCAGAGCAGCCCCAGCCCTGGGCATCAGGCACCTCCCTGGGGATGGGAACAGGCCAGGGGCTGGGACATGGGCTAGCAGGTATGCCTGGCTTGGCAGGCCAGGCTGTGGGGAACTGGAGCCCGGACATGCTGCAGCTTCACCAGGTCAGTGGCTGGCAGCCCTGGGGCTGACATGGCGTCCTGGGCTGTGGGGAGGGTGTGGGAGCACCAGGCGCCAGGCAGGGACGCTGGGGCCTGTTTGTGCACCCTGGACCCTACACTCATACAGGATTTGATGAGGTCAGGACTGCCATGTACCAAACCATGGGCACTCAGGGTTCCTGTCAGTACCAGACCAAACGGACGCAGGGTGAAAAGAAGGCAGCGTGCCTCATCTCCAGGGTCCAGCCAAGCTCCGCTCACCGTGGGCTGACACTGAGGCAACCGCACGCAGGGCTTGTGGCGGGAAACAGGTTCCCCGCCCCCGCGCCCCACCACAGCCTGCCGCCTCCTGCTCCCTCAGCACGCGCCTCCGCTGCAACAGGGGAAGCAGGGCCTGGCTTCACCAATGTCGGCCAACAACGAGTGCTCCAAAGCCGTGAACAATGTCAGGGTACTGCACTACGATGATCATCAAGAGATCACCAATTCAAACTGATAATTTGGGAGACCAATTTTGGCATATTAGCAAATAAATGAACAAAGGAAGAGGACGCCAAAAGGTACAGGCTATACCAGGATTTACCTGTCTACATTCAGCTGGCAGCTTCACGGGGCCACCTTTTCTGTCTCCATGCTCCTCTCATAACCTGAGAGGACCTTTACAAGGGGGGTACCTCTGCTTATTTCCCCTCTTTCGGGCCACAGCTGCTGAATGCATCAGGATGACATAAGCTCCTCCCTCCATGAACCAGCTTCTCACAAAAGCACTTGTGTGCTGTTTGAGAGCGAGCCGGTAGAGGAGTTCCCAGGTCCGGCTGATGTCATCGGACCAGCGGATCAAGCGAATGATCTCAGCCGCTGCATTGTAAATAAGACGAGGCAGGAAATAGGTGTTAGCAAGGGCAGGGGTTACTCAGAGGAGAGGAAAACGAAAGCGTGGTTGTGAGGTTTTCCGTCCCTCTCCTCTGCTCTTGTGAGACCTCACTTGGAGTATTGTGTGCAGTTCTGGGGTCCTCAACATCAAAAGGACATGGAACTGTTGGAGCAAGTCCGGAAGAGGCCCACGAGGATGAGCAGGGGACTGAAGCACCTCCTGTATGAAGATAGGATGAGAAAGTTGGGGCTGTTCAGCCTGGAGAAGAGAAGGCTGCGTGGAGACCTCAGAGCAGCCTTTCAGTATCTCAAGGGGGCCTATAGGGATGCTGGGGAGGGACTCTTCATGAGGGACTGTAGTGATAGGACAAGGGGTAATGGGTTCAAACTTAAACAGGGCAAGTTTAGACTGGATATCAGGAAGAAATTCTTTACTGTAAGAGTGGTGAGGCACTGGAATGGGTTGCCCAGGGAAGTTGTGAATGCTCCATCCCTGGCAGTGATAAAGGCCAGGTTGGACAGAGCCTTGGGTGGCATGGTTTAGTGGGAGGTGTTCCTGCCCATGGCAGGGGGGCTAGAACTAGATGATCTTAAGGTCCTTTCCAACCCTAACTATTCTATGATTCTATGAAATAAAGTGTTGAATATTAAGTAAAGACATTTTTAACAATTTCTCAACTGGCAGCATGAGGTTTCTGGGGGAGTTTTGGGCTGGTTTTTTGTTTGATTTGTGGGTTTTGTTTGTTTGCTTGGTTTTGGTGGGTTTTTTTTGGTGTTCTTTTAATTATTAAATGTATCTACTGATCTTGAAATACTGCTCCTCTCCCATTGAAATAAGGAAAATATTTGAAGATCAGAGGCACAGGTGCATGAATGGACTTTGATGTCTACGCTGAGGGAGGCTTTTGAGAAACTGCTACAGCACGCAACAGATGGCTGTATTAAAGACAGGCATGTCTAATGCCCTGTTTGTATCAGCATTTTATACTGTTTGGTTAAGCTCCCACTAAAGTACTTTACGCAGTTCAAATCCCAGTATGCACACACACATACAAAACCCAACAACATCCCTGCAGAAGAATCATGCATCTGGAAGAGTTGGTGACCACCATCACAAAATCACTGTTCTGCCCATTTAAGTACAAGCAGCATTGGAAGCAACTCAGGAAAAAGACTGGAGCATTGAAACCAACTTTCCATTACCCGTTAAGTGGGCTGTTTTCATACCCAATTTATTAAATACTGCTTACTGATTTTGGCTCAGAATTCTTGCTGATCCTCTAAAGCAGAACAAATTCCTTATAAAAGGGCGTATCTTCTACAAAGAAAGCATGTATCCCTCTTAAAATATCCTAACACCAATAACAATTAAATAGACATATCCTGATTGTGAGATTTATAAAATATCCACATTTCATTTCACTGAGTACCTATGCTGACAGATTCATCAGCCACATGAATTAGTACTTTTGCCAGAAGGCGGCAGCTCAGCTGCCTCAGCTGACCTTACATACAAAAAGGACACCCCAAAAAAAGCAGAATCCCTTACACTAATAGGAATCCTTTCCATCCAAGGTCTTTCATGCACCAAACCAAGTACTGAATGAAAAGGACTGATTCAATTCTAATTTTGCATAAAACATTTCTGATTTAATGCCTAGGAACACAACAGTATAAACACACCCAAACCAGTCAAATTACTAGAACATAAACAATATGCCTTTTCTTTCAATCTGAACATTAAACTACACTTAGAATGTGAAGACTCTGCCATGTCATTTTATAAACACATAACAAATATGCATATAGTGCAATCTAGAGTTTCTATTAATTTTTCACCAAATGCACACATGTGAAATGCCCTTAAACATATGTAACCAGAAACAAAATGACGGGCCAAATTCTAACAGACATCCTTGAATGCAACATAGTTCTGATTTTGACCCTTCTCTTTGACTAAAAATACATCTCTCTGAATGCAGCCAAGCATTTATATACGCAGAGAGACACTACGAGAAGATCTCGAAAAAGACATGACTGTTCAAAAGCACAACAGAGAACAAGGCAAGATGCAAACTAGGGATGGGACAGAGGTTTTGGTGCAAAAGCAGCTTTGCTGTAAGCAAGACACATTACAAAATATACACATCACATTCTCCACATGCAGCAAAAAGATATAACAACTATAACCGAGCAAAATGTCCGATCACTAGAGTTTTATCCTGTTACTGACTCATGCTATTCGTGCACCTTTTGTTAAAATACAGTTAAAATTAGTAGGTGCAAGCAAGATTAATTGTAAAGGTATTTTAAACAACTTCTATATTGCTAAATTAATTCTTTTGTGGCAGCTCATTGAGATGAGTACAAAGATGCTGGAAAGCAGTACAGATCTTGAAAAATTCCAGGCATAAATAAAGCATATTAGTAGCCTGTTTCAGGGAACAAAAGGCAACCATCCATAAAACCAGACATACTTTCAGAGGAAAAAAACTATGTTGAAACCATGGCCAAGTTTCAGCATATTGAAGGCACTTATAGTTTCACAGTCATTAATGGATTTTATTTTCAACACCTTTTGAGACAGTTCCCCATCTGTAAAATGAGATACTCCCAAAGGCACAAGCTAGACTTAATGACTTGCCAGAAAGTCATACAATAAGTCTACAGTTAAACAAGAACAGAATTCTCATCTCTGGAGGCCCGGACTGCCCACTGCACCATTTCTCCTATGTCTCAGTTAAGCTTCACTTTGTCCAGCGATACACATTCTGTCTTCCTGCAATACTGGAGACATCCAAGTATTTTAAAAACAAAAACCAACAAAACACCCAACTTTGATGGGTACATATCCAGGAGGCAATTTCCTTTCTTTCCCATTCACTTAATACTCATCAGTAAAAACAACATAAAACAAAAAAATCGCTTAAATATTTCTTTGCAGCATTTCCAAAGCATCCCAATTCTTGGGCAACTCTGGAGTAATGCAGAATTTAATGAAATTATGCGGAAGATTGTGAAAATAATTCAGCTTCTCCTCAAGTTTTGCTTTTTGCGAGCTTTTAACTCTTTTTTTCTGAAAATCTGAGTCCTAAGCTCACGCAGCAACTCATCGTTTTCTCCTCTCAGGCGTACGATATAATTCCCCATCCCCCTAAATATGAAACTCAGAATTCTCAAAATCTTAGGCTAAGATTTCGCTAAGGGAACCACGTACTCTCTCTAAGCTTATAAGAATGAGGAAGATTAGAATATGCTATGCATATATTTGCTTTGCACCAATGGTTCATTTTTGAATAAGAAGAAAATTTTACATTCTTGACCACTGCACAGCCTTAATTGTTCCATCAGCGTTTGGGAGTGGGTTTTTTCATTGTAGCTGATAGCATCAGCACAGAGATTTTGCATGCTCCATGGAGCAAACTGAGACCTGCTGTAGGTAGACGATAAACCACTATCTTCAGTGGCTTAGTGCCCCACTACCATAGCTCTTCACTTGATCGTAACAGAGTCCATCAGCCACCTATGTTCTAAGACAAGAGCATCACCTAAGATTAGGTGCACTATACTCATTTAAACACCAACTTGTTGAGAAAAATTTAAGGAAAATCACTGACATAAAACTCAGGTCTGGAACAAACAATGATTAGACAAATGCTTCCTAACAGCATAAAGGTTGAGCAAGTTTTATTCTGATGTTCCTTAGCTAGATACAATATGAAACACAGCAAAACCCCATCAACCACAAAACTGTTTAGGATTTTGGCAACAGTTTAAACCTAAATGGACTGTGTAAGCCACAGCAACAGAAAGAATTAAATCCTAAAACCTACTTTGCACCTCTTGTTGTGATGTTCTAGGATTATCTGATATTTGGATAGCTTAACGCATAAACCTCCAAGCACATGATTGGTCACTGCTGATGGTTATTTGAATCATGTAGAACTTAAGAAGTCAGTATGTATTAACCCTTCCCGAGTGCAGCATAACAGCAAGTTTCTCTTTGAACACACTTGGCTGAAAGGAGGAGGGAAAGGACTGTGTTTAAAGAGCTGAAATCTCCAAAGGCTTGGGGCAGGACGGTTACAACTGCTCTTTTGAGAGGCATTTACTTCTCTGATTTTGATAAAATATTATTTTAGTGAAAATACACAGGAAAAATCAAAACAGTTGTAATCTACTAGAAAATGACGGGAGACAGGGTTTGTGCTGGGCTTTTGTTGTTTAACCACAAGATTTTTCTGCTTCAATTTAAATAGCTGATAGAGTACTTATTTTAACTTATTCAAGAGAAAATACAACATCAATAGTGACACTTTTCAATATAGTCAAAATGACCAAGTTATTCAAAACTTTCAGAAGACCATTATTAGAATAGAAGCAAACTCTTGACCAAAGCGACAGCTAGAGATAAGATTAAACTTGCACACTTACCCTAGCATTCACTCCCATATCTCTAGGAAGCTCACCTAAAACAGAGAGCTTTGCAATAGGCTCCATAAGACCAGAAAAAAAGCTGAGAAAATCTTATTTAACAATATTATCTGAAAATCAGATAATAAAAAACAGACTTCACATGTTGCATCATAATTCACATGACATAAACTTGACTTCTGAAGAAATCCCCAAACAAAACATGCTGAAAAAACTTCCCTAGAATGTCTGTTTACCTCCATGATTTCTCCCACACACACAGAACCTCTTGCTCTTCTGGCCAAAGAAAGCAGGTCCCTTTCAGAGCCAGTGCACTGCCACAAGTTCACAAATCTGCCTTTCATTATCAATGTTACATATTTGATTATTATAATTACAGAGAAATTTAACACAGCTTGCCACATTGTAATTGACCACAATGATATACATGAAAGTTAAGAAATTTTGGCCACAGGGGTTTCTGTCATTTATTTACTCATACTCAAAAGTCAACAAAAAGACATCAAACATCTTGCATGACCTACAGAAAAGATCAAACACTTTCCAGTGCCAGACACATGCACAGACATAATACAGAACAGAAGCATCCAGGGAAAAACAAGATTCAGCTGAAATAACCACAGTATTCAGAAATCAATTCTAAACCAAGGATCCTTCCATTACTTAACACAGCATATACCAATATTCAGTTGTAGCATCCTGAATCAAATGTGATATGACTTGGATCTTCCACAACCTAAGGACTCTCAGGCATCAATGGAGAAACATTCCTCAATGCATGGTGACACACAAATGCATGTGTGTTTGTGCACAAGCATGCCCATGTGCGCACTCAGAAGTCACGTGCTCATTTTGTGTATTACAAGAAAGAACAAGTTTTATGGACCACTGTATTGGGACTAGGGTGCACACAGCTCATTTTTGGGTAGAATCCAGAAAATTAGCTTGGCCAGAAGGCTATATTTGCATGCAACACAACAGTATAAATGGCTTCAAAAGCATCAAGTAGTGTGACCACAGAAGCATCACTGCACAAAACCAAGTTTCTGGTCTGAAGGGAATAAGATACTGCCTTTACTACCTTGATAGATTTGGGTGGTGAGTGTATGTGTGGTGGTGAATATGTAGGACACAAGGTACTATTATTAAGATGCTTAACAGTTACATGCCCGAATTGGTTAGGGTTTCTAAATATCTAGAATCTGAATTCATGAGAACGGGAAATAAATCAGTAAGAGAAATTTCTTAATGAGTGGAAAAAAAGTCAATAACCTCAACAGATGAGGTTGCCTAGGCTCTCCATTCAGAGCATTCTGTCCCTGAGCAGGTCAAAGCAGACTTATTCCAGGATGAGTGTTTCAGACACATCTGCCTGTGCTGGTTTGTTAGTTTATTTAATCCAATACAGTTATTCTGATGATGTAAATGTCTTCTATTAGCATGTCTTGTGAAGGCAGGGGAACAAGGCAAAGTTACATAGTACATTTTCACAAAGAACCTACGCAAGCCCAGCGATAAAGTGAAGTACAATGCATAAGAGTTGGGTTTGGCTGAACACCACTCAACTTCAAGAGAAAGTACAGAAAAACCACCTACAAAAGTCTGCATAAAGCCATTCACTTGAAACAGCTGCTAAATGTATTTCAAGAAAGAAAAGAAACAGTTCAGAGCACTTTCCCAAGCAGATGGTTATTTGATTTAAGAATAAAGGAATTGCATTGTGTGGTAAGAACTGACCTGTAATTTCATCACAAGGCTTTTCAAAATGTATTCTTTAATGCACTAGTGCAGCAGCACTCTCTAAACCATAGGGAAATATTTAGCTGTCAAAAAAATATTTAAAACACAACTATTACCTTGGGTTATGGACATTTTTAAGTGCCATGCTAGAAAAGTGCAAGCAGAACAGAGGGGGTTACTTATACAGCTAGGAATAAAACACTGAATAAAGAATCAGGACTGCAAGCACATCATGGTTAACTGACTGCTACAGGTCAAAAACTGATTAATGCTGTCAAATTATTTTACTACAGTACAATTTCATTAGGGACTGTAGTGATAGGACAAGGGGTAATGGGTTCAAACTTAAATGGGGGAACTTTAGGTTAGATATAAGGAAGAATTTCTTTCGTATAAGGGTGGTGAGACTGTGGCACAGGGTGCTCAGGGAAGTTGTGAATGCTCCATCCCTGGCAGTGTTCAAGGTCAGGTTGGATGGAGTCTTGTGTGGCATGGTTTAGTAGGAGGTGTCCCTACTCACTGCAGGGGGGTTGGAACTTGATGATCTTAAAGTCCCTTCCAACCCTAACTATTCTATGATTCTATGAACTTCAGATAACTGTTTGCTCAAATTCCTAAGCCCAAGTCCTAGATGGCACATTTGTTTGGCCTCAGAAGTCACCTGAATGTGGCGGTTTAACCACACACATATTTGGAATTTCTCCTAATTTAATTAGCACTTCTCTAAGTAGCCATTTCACAACATGCTGGATAATCATCGTGAAATTGGTATCTGCATAACAGTAAGTACACAGCTAATCAGAGGACCTCAGGATTGACTAGTACTTTTCCTGGTGATATGTAACCATTTTGGTACATTGCATATATTTTTCCTTATTTAAGCAATTTCTTAATTTCCTTACTTCCCTTAAGTAAGATTGTGTGAAGTCTTACAGATTGAGATACCAAAACAGCATGACCTGTTTCCCATAAAGCATATGGTTTTTTTCTTCTCTTTATGATTGAAACAATCCTTTCTTTCCTTCTCCTTCCAGGTGTACTCTGGGAAACTCAAGACTGTATACAAAAGGAAATAGCCACACACCACTACTGCACAAAGAATAAAGAAAATAGCTGTGCTGATTTTTTATACCTCAAAAATCAGGGAGATTAACAGCTGGAAGATTCAAGACTGAGGTGGCATAAATTCAATTCCTTCCGAAGTGTGGTAAAATAATCTCCAAAGGGTAGGAAACAGTGATATTTAGATTACATGAAGTTGCCCTTCAGTTTTTTGACTGTTAACCCTATTCTAACTCTCAGTAAAAAAGAAAGATTCTGCAATTTGCCTGTTAATCAATTGTATTTTAAGAACATCGTTGACACCCTGGTTTTACGGCCTCAGAGTGAAGAAAATAAATATACCTTACATGAAACCTCAGCATGAACTAGACAGACTCTTTAGCAGTGATCTCAGACCCCTTTCACAAGAGGTTCACATTTAAGTCTTCCAAACACTACTGTGCAACACCTTGCAGTAACTTCTGAGAGAGGTCCTACTGGACTTAAAATCATCAATCAGCCAGTTAGAAGAAAGCAACAGGGAACTGAATCCACTTTGGTTCTGGTCTAGTTCATGTTCAGTTGCAAGTAAAGCTGTGCTGGCTTTGTTCCAGTTAGCAACAAAACTCACATCTAGGTTTTGTTCCAATTTAGAAAAGAAAAAAATAACAACTACTGTTTATGAATTTGCGTTCAGTTCTGCTCCCTGAGAAGAAAGGAGAAAGGCCTTTCTTATCTGAAAGTCAACCACATTAAATGCACTCTCCATTTGTATTCACAGTAGAAATTAATCCTCCATTAGGAAGGAGACAGCTTGATTCAATATGCTGCAAATGGCCAAACTGTACTTCAATTACTTGCTGAAACTTTTAAGTAGCTTGACGTGCGACACCAACATCAGCTGCAAGCCAGAGTCCATCAGCAGAGAGAAGAAAAGCTCTGACTGGTAAATTCTTACTCTTCTATTTTGCCAATTTGATTAATATATGAATGAGATTCCCTTCCCTCACACCACCTAACTAAAGTGGCTGAAAACTACAGAATATGCAATTAAGGTAGCGCTGGAGGTGTGCCCAGAAGCATCTTTGATCTTAGTAACTGTCTATGAGTTACTACTTTTGCCCAAATTCTGGAAAACAAACAGCATCTTCTTTCAGGAAACATCTCCAGAAGCTATCAAGGCTTACCTGAAAATTCTCCAGCACCCAAGCTGCTCCTCTTCCTGTCAAAACTGGTCTATTAACATGACAAAATCTCCTATTCACTTTGCACTTTACCTTGGTGTAGCCTTTGTGAAATTTTGCCTGATAACCTGTTGGCCCTGCTGAACATCCCTGAGTCACCACACATCATGACTGACTTGAGTTTTTGTTTCAAGTCTCAACTTAGCACCCAAGGCCAAAGAACAACACAGCAACGAACTCTTCACTACCCAGATGGCCAAGCTGCTCTGAGATGCCAAAGAGGAGCAGCTCCATGGACTACTACCAGGCAAGAAGCAAAACACACTACTTCAGGTAGGCAGAACTTAAGAAAGCTGATGAAATAATATAATACACTGATCAAAATATGTTCAACTAAAAGCCACAAGTGAACGAGAAGAACAAGGACCTAGGGAAGAGCGACAATCATAGAACATGCAGAGATGAAAATTATATATATGGCTCAGACGTGGCATGAAGCTGTCACTAGCAAACAAAAAGAAGCAAAATAGTGTTTCAAGAACAAAACTATGCTTAAATTACTCTAAAAATGCTGTAATTATTTTTTTAACAGAGCCATACTCCACACTTCTTTTAATCTTGTTTTTAAACCTTAGAATGCTTCTCATTACTATTTCATCCCTACCTGCTACATCAAAAGACTGGGATTCTTTTCCCCTACCATAAGGGCTAAGCTCTTTCAAGGTAAAAAAGTTCAGAACAGTTTTTAAACCAAGACACCAAAACCACCATTATTTAGGAAATTTCATTATTCACCCAGGGAACTCCAAGCCTGTCATTTTAAAAAATAAGATATCTCAGTATAGATATCCTTGTAATTGCTCACTTTTAGTAACTTCAATGCAATTCGAAAAAAAAAAGGGGTCTCCTACTTTCTCATTCAGGTTCAGACAGATATTTTTGCGGAAAGAAACTGAAAATACAAGCAAAAAGGAATAGTCACTTACAGAATTATCTAAATTTCGTTATAGAAAGGGGAGGAGGTTGAAAAAATACCACAAAAATATTTATTTCCCAGTTTAAAAAAAAAACAAAACAAAACTCTTCAGCAAGGGCCAAGATGAAAGCACGAAGACACAAGCTCCAAGAATTACAAATAAACAATCTTCTGCTGGGTTATGAAGATGGAAGGAAAAAGCATGTTCTACACAAATATTCTCTATGTCCTTTCACATACGTATCTGTAACCTGAGCTGCTTTACAGCAAACACTGCCATTACAATAAACAAACATTGCATGATATACAAATCACAATAGTAAAATAGAATTGGCATCAAGTAGTTAAACAAAAGTATCCTTCCTGGAAATAGCTCTCCTCCTCACAGCCTGCCAAGAATTGAATCAATTCAGAGCCTTTGTTCAAGTTACACTAAAAGTTAAGTTTTGACGAAAACAGAATGAAAAAAATAACTTGCAAAGGTATCTTTGCTTAAAAAACCAAACATCACCTTTTTAAACATTCGTTCAGTTAAGAATGAAAGACTTAATTCTGCCTTTGCACTAGGTGACACACTCAATTGCAAGCAGTATTTACAGACACTGGCTGCTGTGCAGATATATTAGTCCTTTTCTATCTTGAGCACACACGCAGAGCACACACAGGATGAGGCTGTCTCTGCTTCCACCCGTGTGAGTCTCTTGACATCCCTTGTCCATCACATCGACATGAGGTTTTAAGTAAGGAGGTCTATAACAGACTGGGAACTGGATGATAGCTCTCTGCTATCTAAACAACAAGATCATTCTTGTTTCCCAAAGGAAAAGTTCATTTCTAAAATCTTGTATCAGATAAACATTTTGCCAGTAAATGCGGCAGTTTCAATCACAGAAAATTATTTATATTAAATACGTTCAATAATTCAATCCCTGAAAAAAAAAGTAAATTCAGGAATAGCGCCAAAACTTTTTAAGTTTTTGAAGTTTATTTTATTCATTAAATACCTACAACTGGCAGAAAATACCCCCAAAATTTAGCAGACAACGTAGCCGCCAATGCTCTCTTATGTAGCCTTCTAAAAAATTGCCAGCAGTTTTATTTCCAGAAGAAAACATCATCGGAACACCTCTCTTCGGTTCTACTTTTTTTCCTCCCTTTAGAAAGTACTCCAACAAGATTTTCAGATACTATTCAATACTGTTGGGTTGTTTGGGGATTTTTTTGCATGTTTTTTGTCTTGCCCTGATGATATTTTATCCTCTGTTTAATTATCAGAATAGAAAGATTAATGAAGCTAATTCTGTTAACAAAATGGCTATCCTGAGGACAACAATTATTTCTGATTCACTTGGACTTCCTCTGCAGCATTAGCCATAATGAACCCAGAGCAACTCCAAGACTATTCAGATGTGAACTACAAAACACTTTGTTAAAAGAAAAACTAAACAAAGAACCGGTATAGTCCATGCTACCCATATTTAAATGTAAGAAGGAAAACCAAGGTAAATAAAATTGAGTAGCTTGATACGTGGTGCCAGGCAACCTATATTCCATGAAACAGATAGACTACAACGTAACATCTTGAACACAGAGATTACAGAAAAGGAAATGGCAAAAATAGCCACTACTATTATTACTGTTCCTGAAAAGTTAGACAGCAGAGGCCACCAGCCAGGAATGGCACACCAGGAATAGCTACATCTTCAAAACTCCCTAAAGAACAAACACATTCTAAGGTATGCCATACTACCTTAGCATTTACTTTCATTTACTGCAGTGCTTTAAAGAGAATCGTACGTGGAGTCCTCACATATTAGATACGAGTTCGACATGACAGATGTTGGGTAAACCTTTTAAAATCTCACTCTTTCAGACATCCGTGCAAGTTTTCCGGTATTTCCTGGATTTAAGGGGGAAAAATATTATCAACAAAAGTTCCTCCCTGACACTTTGCCTGCCTTGTATTGAAGCGGTTTGGGTGTTCCTTTTTTAGTCCATGATGGAACAGGAAGTGCACAGCCATTTACACGTGCATTCAGATTTTGTTCTTTGAGAAAACTGATGATAATTCAAACTTTATTTACCTTTGATATTCTTTTAAATGCAAGAGTATTCAGGTTTGGGTAATTTATTCAGAAAACCTTAGCTTACATTTTATGCAGCCAACCAGTCAGGGCTCCTGGAGCCAGACTCAAGGGTAACTGAAGAATTCTTGTTCGTTTAGATCTTAAAATTTAGATGTGCAAGAACCATTCAGTTCTGGTAATGGAGGGCACTGCATGCTGCCTACTCTCTTCTGTCAAGCCAAGTAAGTAGAGCAAAGCTAATGCCTGTCTTCCATGTAACAATCTTTTCTGGAAATTAAATTCTAGGTGTTAAGAATCTACTATATCACTCGCTAACCAGATTCATTAGTTTATCACTTTTAATGGGAAAAGAAATATCTTCTTTGCTGATCATTTTAATCTCTCTGGCCAGCCCTCAGTTCTTGTTCTACCCTTCTCAGATTGAAAAGCCCTTTTATTTTTTTACATACCCAAATTAAGTAACCTCCCATTGTTCCTCTTATTTAAAGCAAAGCAGTGAGCTCAGAGTTTCTCCCTATAAAGAATCTTCTCTAAAGTTTGAATGCTTTCAGAAATCCTACTGTGAGCTCTGCTATTGACCTGCTGGGTTACCCTGGGCAATAAACTTAATTCACCCTCCATGTGCCTATTTCACCTCCTATAATTAGTCTTATTTAGAGTTCAAATTCTAAAAAGTTCAGGCTCCCCTTAACACATTTCTGCAATTAGAGCCTGATCTCTTTACCATTATCTACACTGGAGTTTTTGGGTTCTAGGCATGGTGCCACATTAATAGTTTTATTTTAACTGCAAAATTGACTAGTGGCAAATAATCATTATTGTAGCCTACTGATAATCCTGCACATACTTCTGCTATGGTGCACCGCTTTACAAAAAGCAAGGAACCATACCACTCAATTTACGCAAGATCACCTTTTGGGTTTTGTAGCATGAGGCTGTGCAATTCTAATTCCACACAGAGAAGGCAGAGGTAGGTCTTGCAGCAGATCTATCTGGCCTTCAGTACACGTTTTGTCTCCACTTCCAGCCAGTTTTAAAAATGCTGACCACCCATAATCCTCCTATGTGCAGCCTACAGAAGAAGGAGGAATAATTTCACACCTGGGGGAAGTGCCATGAAAAATCTGTCATCTGTAAGGAGCGTGGAGGCAGGCAGGACAGGCTTCTTCAGGAATGCATCTAAGTTTTGGGTGCTTTTATTCCTCCTTCCTCCATCTCTGGTTGGCCTACAATTTCTGTAAGCGCTATCCCACGCAACTTGCAGAAACCTCTGCCTTGAACAGCCCTATAATCAAAACCTAGTCCTATCAAAGTTTGTTTCAAAACTCTCTCCTGTCATACCCGAAAAAAAATATCATGAAAGGTGATCAGAAATGGGAACTATGTATTTCAATTTTTCACTAAAAGTGTAAAATACAGTTCCCAAAGATCTGCCCGACCTATTATAACAGCAATAGTCCCCTTTCTCCAGAGACTTCAAAGACAGAAGAGGAAGAAAAGTTACCTTGGTACTGAGGGAAGTACAGTTTTGAGTGTGTGGGTTTGGTGTTTTATTTTGTTTGTTTGGGATTAGTTTTGTTGTCATTGTCCATGTCCATCCCGCTCCCCTCATTCCCCTCCCCCCCCCCCCCCCTTTTTTTAGATGCAGCGGTTTTTCCTTACTGGCAATAAAGATGAAAATGATTCAGGCACAAGTATGACCTTGTTAACTGCCCAGGCAACCCCCCTTTAAGTAAGGCTCTCTGGGGAATCCTATAGATCTCCACAATGTCTATGTAATATCGCCGAGTGAGAGTTCTGGACTGTTTCCATTTCTAATTCTCTGACCCTATCCAATCTGTTGCTTGTGGCTCTGTCAAATATGTTGCATTTTAACTTATCCCAGGAGCCCACACAGTTTCTCTTTTGGGTTGTTTCAGATTTCATTCTGTGCAAAGCAGCTACCTTTAAAAGTGCTTTCAATTTATCCCATTACAAAATAATTTCCCCCATCAAGGCAAAAGGTTCCCTCTCTAAAAATTATACATACATACAAGCGTGCATGCTACTGAAGTTGCTAACTATGGAAGATAAAGATGCAGTGGGATCCAGTAAAGACAAGAAAATAAAAAACATTAACATTCTTGAATAGGAATTAGTATTCAGCCATGGAGATGTGACTATTTCAGGGTAATTTGGTCATTTTCCTTAAACTGTCAAAAAAAATATTAAAAAATAATAATAAAAAAATTAAAGGAATTTTGTGTCCAGAACTGAAATAATGCCATTTTCTGGCATTTTCTATATATCTGGGGAAGTGCTGGGAAAAAACCCATGTAATTGCGGGTTTACTGTTAAAATTTAAGATTGTTGGTTAACCTGATCTATACTTTTCCCCCAAACCTAATGAAACCCAAGTTAACCCTGAACCCTGACCTTCAATTTGTTCCCATTTTTTTTCTTGGATCACTTTAAAAGAAAATCAGCTGCTTAAAATATCATGAGCAGTCCCAACAATAAACCTGAAACACTGCCAGGTATTTTTGAAGTACTCCAATGAAGTTTCTTCCACTTCATGACAAAACTGAACACTGCCTAATCCAACAATGGGAAGAACTGCTCCTCCTACAACAGACAGGATCCTATGAGCATTCAAGTGACATCCATACATCAGGTACAGCCTGAAACACCCTACAAGTGAGTAGAAGGCACAATTTGGCAGCCTCACTGGGCTCTCCCGCTACTCTTCACCTTTGCACCTCTTCCTCATCTACAAATTATAGCCTTTTATTTAATGTAGACAATGACAGCTTTTCTGACTGCTACCACGAATCTACCACAAAGAAAGGGAACTTTTTACTTTACATTGCTCTCACCACCTGAACAGTATCATAGGAAGGAACTGGACCTCTCTGACCCAGCAGTGTCCTGACTAGCTTACTTGAATTTATTTTATTAACATCTAAATGAGGTGAGGTTCCCATCCTCCCTTCAACTTTTGTTATAAAAGATGTACGGTAAAAAACGCAAGCAGCAGCGGCAAGCATGCTAACATTAAAAACAACAGAGAGAGACTAGTTCTCCTACTTCATAGGCATGCTGCATACATCTCAATCTCTAACAGGTATTTTGGCAAGAGAAAGCAATAGTGGAATAAAAGACAATACACACAAAAGCTAAGTTAGCATTATTTCGAGACCTGGCATTTTATCTACACAACCAACACTTCTCAGGGTTTTTTTTTTTCAGGTACAAAATTAACTAAGAGTTGATGAATCAATATTTCGTTCAGGATTATTTTCCTAACACGTGGCTTTGATTTTATAACCATGAAGAAATGCACATTTTTAAAACATGAAGAGATACCGGTTACATGCCTGAAGTTGTAGTTAATTCTGAACATTCACAAAACAGCAGCTTAGTCTGGGAACCACAGTCCCATTGACTTACATTAGAGGAACAACTAATTCAAGTATCTCCTACTTTGACACCTATTTTATTGCAGATTTTCGTAGGCATTTAAGCAGTTGTTTGAAAATATATTTTTATACCAAAAGATTTCAGTAGCTAAGGATAAAATCTCTTACATTTAATTATTACTATGTGCTTGCAATTTTCTATAGAATTACCAAATATCAAGCTTTCAAAGACCTTTAAATCTCTTATTTCTGTACCACGTAGTGTTTGGTTTACAAAGTCATTAAAAATGGTAACACAATATACATTAAACTATGGCTTGCTTCTCAGATGGCTAAGCAAGCAAAGCACGCATTAAACCAAACTGTATGCTTTTATTCTCAACCACTTACCCTCCTTTCACGGCCTTACTTTATATATAAATCAGGACAATTAATGAGGTTACACTGCAAAAATTTCTATACAGAACCAAGTTTAATGGCAGTGTAAGAGCTTTTGTGAAGGATCATGCACTGAAACACTGCTAGCTTATGGCAGCTTTGCCCTCCGCACCAAATTTAGATGACTGTGAATCAGAATCAACGAAGAGAAACTGAGAGGCACTGAAAAATTCCCTCTGGAGGCAGCGGGTCCTTTCAGAGAGCTTTGAGACACTAATGGAGGGTGAAACTGAAAGCAGCTTTTGGAGTACAGGACAGCAACAGTGGGTTTACTCCGATGCAGCCTGGAAGGGATGACTGAATCAATCCTTAGAAATAAAACAGCTGAACTCCAAAGATATCCCAAAGATAACGATCCCAAACTCACCCAACTGCCAGACCTCCTACTGACTTTTGCTCCTCTCCTCTAAATCACATCCCGCTCATGACCACCTCTACTTCTAGAGAACTGCTCCACTAAAAGAGATGCAGTGGGGAAAACAGAATAAAGCCTGACATACTCCAGAAAAGGACGTTTGGTCTCTTTGAGAAATCAAACACATACAACAGCAAAACCATCTAGTTATCCATCTCGAAGTTACTCTCCTTGAAAATATTTGGTACTGCAGTAATGGTTATGAGCACGTTCATATTTCTGCCTTTTTCGATTATTTGTGGTGCAGTGACTTTACTAAGTGTCACCAAATGATGACACAAAAATAAAGATGCTCATGCAATGATAGTCCCTCACGTTTATTACAAACCACATGCAGCTGTCTCTGGAAAGCACCATCAGAAGAATAAAGAGTAGGTTTCAAAAGAGATGAACTTCAATAAGAATGCTGAATGAAGTCCTGTTTTAAGCTCTACCATGGAATCTTTTATATTATTCCAATACTGCTAGGCTCAGATCTGTCAAGAAAAAAAATCCCTTTCCTTTTAAATTTTACTAAAGTCACCAAATTCAAAAAAAGGAAAGTCTCACTGGACCTGCATCTGAATGTAACATTCCAAACCTAAGGTTTAATTAATTCTCTTACTCATTCTATAGACGCATGCATCATAAAAATGCTAATAATAAATACCTTGAAACTAAAAATGAAATTACGTATTAAGATAAATTTTGAAGAGCAGATTAAAAGCAGGAATTCATACTTGGTACTGGAAGAAAGCAAGACACTGAGCAGAGAGGTAAGCTGTGTTTTCTACATACTGTATAAGACACACACCCCCGACAGTCCACAAATCTCTGTCTGAAAAATTAATCCAGTTTTAGTTTATGGAGATTTAATCCAGATATAGCTCCCATCATACTTTAAAAACAGTGTACACAAACACGATTTTTTTTTTACTCCTCAAAGTTAGACAAATATAAATAAAACTCCCACATAGAATAATCTTCAGAAATCATTTTTGGTGTGGAAAAAGCTGCTACTCTATGGGAGGGTAAGGACTGAAAAAGGGGAAAGCAGCCATTCAATAGTATGTGTAGCAGTATTATTCCTCTTCCCCACTAATTTTAGTTTTTCTCCCTTCTTGGAAATGCTTGTACACAGGGTAAAATAATTAATCCTTAACTTTAGTATTCACAAGAAACAGTTGTGCACACTGAATCACAAACTGTAGCAGAGTATTAGTAAATCAGTATTATCTAGGACCCTGAGTGTGCCTGGAGATGTTCAGAGACCACTGATCGTATTCAACGCTGTAGTTCCTACTGAACAGATGAGCATTCATTCAGTCTTGTGATGTCTTTGCAGACTGCATTCAGAAAGGACTTCTCATGAAGTTATATTATTCTTGTAACGCAAGTGCAAATTCATGGAGGACAGAGGAAGAACAGATGAAATAAGTAACACAGATGAAAGACAACACCAACCCTTACAACTTCAAAGGACGGAGGAATATGGAACACCATGCGCAAGCCAAGCTCCTATTCCCAATACACAAAAGTCCTGAATCTAAGAGATCTTTCTTTTCTTCCTCTCAACTTCAGCTATGCCACACTTGCGGTGCTTTGCAGTCACATGATTTCTATGCAATCTACCTGATACTTATAAGCTGCTGTGATCTCTAAGTACTATTATAAAGTCATTCTCAATGTTGCACTCTAAGCAAATGAAAACATTACATCCATTAAGCCTCTCTTCAGAGAGTTCAGTCGATGTACCTACTAAAAACACATTAGAAAAGAATTAAGATGCAAATCTGCTTGAGCCTTGTTTGGCAGAAGTATGACTAGCAAGCTGGCACTGCAGCCTCTATGCCTACTGCATTCCTCTGTTTCCACAGTCTCAGATAAGCAAATAATTTTGCACTGCTGTGTTGCAAGCCAGAAGACTCAAGGATGATTCCAAGAATTTTTTTATATTATTACTGAAGAAACATAAGACTTGGAAAAGAAATAAAATAAATAACATGAAGAAATGCTTGCCTTCCCTCAGGAGAAAGCTGTCGTGGAGTCTCCCGTTACATGAAAATAACACCCTGCAAACTTTTATAGGAACTATATGATTTGATCCTTTCTACACAAAACTGGTTATATTTCCTGGCCCACCAAACTAGAGCCTGGTATACACAAAGTCTTTGATTTATACACCTGGAGCTGAGAATGTTCCCTTTACAAGAAGCCTGGTTTCCCCTAGGTTGCATGTTCTTTCTTGATGAATTGCCAAGGAATTACCTACTGCTTTGGAGAACATCTGTTACTCTTCCATCTCTCAGAATTGCACACACATCCATTTCTAGTCGCCACATACATAAAAAGTTTGCAAACTTCTCTGTTCAAAACATATGTTAGAAAGAATAAAGAAAAGGAAATCTTCCCAATTTTATAATCATGATTTGTCTTTGATATTGTTATAAGCTGTCTACAACAGAGAGAAAGAACAAAATTACTTCTGAAACTACACAGGGAATAAAAATAATCTGATAGCGACACATATATGAAAGAGAAACAGCACTAATTTGGGCATACAATGATCTCAGAGGATCATATATCACATATTAATTAATTTGAACTTGAGAGCAAATTCAGCTGCTGAATTAGTTCCTGTTGCTTCCACACCAACAGAGCAATTCAGCGTTTTGTTGTTACGGTCCCAGGTTAAGCATTAATTTACAAAGAAAATAAAACAGTAGACTTTATAAACAAAGACTTCACAAAGACGAGGTTGACTTTGTAAAGAAAAGATTTCTTTATAAAGAAATAAACTCAAGTTATCTAAGCAACAAAGTGTTTTAAACATTTGACATGCTCCTTTGTCACAGACTTACTGACTAAACCCTCTCAGCATTATTTTAAAAGCAAACAGATGAACTGTAACTTTTTTTTGCCCATAGCATACAACAGCAAATGATGTCTTTACACCTATATGAGCCAGCCTAAAAATCCCAAATTGTTCAAAGAAATTTATGTTGTTTACAGTAAAAATAAAAGCAAAGTAGTGATTAGAAAAGGCATGTTACACAGTTCAAGCAAGCAACAAAATCCTCCCTCAAACTACCACCTCTCCCCCTAAAACACAAACACCCATCTAAGATTTGACACTAGTTGACGTGTCAGTGAAGCAGAACGCTTCAGGAAGATTGTCAGGAGCGAGAAAAGCTACAAGACACATACATCACCCACCAGAAAAGACCCAAACTTCTTTTAAGACCATATCTAACATACTATTCATGTAGACTACTAGCTTGGACAAAGAAAAATACAAATGTTGCAATTCATAGGCACCTATCTACCTATTTGGATGACTTTCACTTGAAATTACCAGAGGCTATGTTTTCAAGACATACCTTGAGGATTCAAGTGCTTGAATTTTCCTGCATTGTGGCTCTAAATCGTCAGCACGCTGCTGAAGAAAAATCAACCCAAAACAGCACCAAGTACCTGCGCCAGGAACCCTGACCTCCTTGTAAACTGAATCAGATGCTTGCAGCACCAACTCCAACTCTGCTGCCAAGCAGCAACTCCAGATCAGTAGAACAGCTCCAGCAAACTGTTACAAGACAATGTAGGCACTCAACGAGAGAAATGAATTATTATTTCTGCGGCAGTAATGTTGAAGGGTGCCTGTGAGAACTTCTAGCAGCTCCAGGATAAAACACCCACCTCCTCTTCTGGGCAACTTCAAGGAATAACAATCTGGTTTGTCATTTCAAGTAAACATTTTTGTTCCTTTCCTTGGACACCACTCACAGGTCTCTGTTGCTTTATCTCCTTAGGTTCTGAGTATAAAGACTTATTAATCCCCACTAACAAATTAGAGGAATTTGATTTTAGACACAGTAAGAGAAAACAAACAGAAAACCTGGGAGAGAGAAAATCTGTAAAATATGTACTTTATCTAAAAAGAAATAGGAGAAATTATCATACACTTTTAACCAGGAAACTGAAAAGTACCTGAACCAGCATACAAAATACAGGATTTTTTTTTCCCTATTCTCTTTTGAAGACTGAATTTGTAGCATATTAAACTGCAAATCGATTTTACTACTTACGTACTTAATGAAAATTGGTTTTATCCATTGTACTGCTTCATCATCATGCAAACTAGCCTTTTAAAACTGTAATATTAATATGCTGTCATTTCAGCTGGGGAAAGCTTATAACGTTATATTCAGTAACACTTTTAAACTTGCTCTCAGATGTTCCTGAACTGACTGAAACCTGGTACCAGCACAGATGACAGCAGAAACACTGGGAATAGACATATGTGAATGGGAGAGCACATAAAGAAAACATTTCCCTATAACTTCACAGACCCTGTATATCACCTGGGGTGTGAGCGTGCATGCATGGACACACGTGCACACATAGAAAGCATGCTCACATGCACACGTAGAGGGGAACTCTCCTCTCCCTGCTCTCATTCAGAACATTTAATTTTCTAATGGCAAGAACAGCTTCTTCACTAAGAACCTCTCTGCCACAGCAGAGCTCACACCCAGCCTGATTCTCCATTACACTGGGAGAATGAGGTGTAATTTCAGGCAAACTAGACCAAAGTACATATTTAAACCAGCATGAACTGAGCTGAAATTGGCATGAATTAACAGCACACAAATGTAGGAACAGACTTATATGCCGGATTTTGTACACTCACCAGGCCTCCTCACTCATAAGCCACTACTAGTAAGCACGCTGTCCCTCCTTATTCAGCTCTAAAACCTCCAGAGGCACCCCAACTTTTAGCAGAATTACAAAGTATTGTTCCCATTTTTATCTCTCAAATAAGTACAGCAGTATTCCTGACCCTACTGAGACAGTTTCCTAAAGATTTCCTGCTTGAAACCCATACATATGCAGTATGCAAACTATATATGCACCCCAGAAGAATAACTGCCCACATCTACTTAATTTTATGACTCAGTATTAACATGAGCCATTTGACAATAGGCCTTGTTATATGACTAACCAAAGAAGCTGTTCCAGTTTGCTTTGTGCTCAAAAATCAAACTCCAGAGCACTGTAATTTAAAAATCTTGATTAAAATTACTTTTCCATCGCAGTTTGGTACTAATCTTTGAAACAACAGTGACAAGGAGATGAAAAACTCATTTGATGTTATCAACAGAACGGTAATTGATAAAGACAAAAGTGCTCTACTATTAGTTTCTAAATCCTAATCTATCAAGATGTTTCAGGACAGAGAATATTTGGAGTATTTGATCCAAAATACTAATCAAAGAGATGAACAATGACACAATCTTTTCCCAATATGATGCTCTGATGCCCAGCATAATTTCCAAGAGCCTTATTTTCATTCACCAGGCAATCTTTGCACCCCAACAGCTTTGTGCTATGTCCTTCATCCTTTCAACCATGTGGGTCTTCAATGGAGAGTTTTCTCTGCTTTAGTAGATGACAAAGGGTTAAAAGAGGTTTCCAGAGCAGTTGGCTGATTTTGTGATGTTCTCCAGCAGCCTGAACAAACAGGAAGCCCGGAAATGAGTGATAATTGTTAAATAAGAGCTCTTAAAACACCTGCTTAGCTCTAGCTGCTAACTATTAAACCATTACAGCAAGTTAAAAACAAAATCCCCCAGAGAGATTTCCACCTGCTTTCCCCATCTATTTTCTTAATTTATACAATGAGATATTCAGAAACACCCAATGGATCTGAAAGCACCACCCCCTCCGAAAGCAAACTAGTGTGCTCAAACACCCTCTCAAAGCAATACGGGCACTCACACCCCTTTGCTTTCCAGAAGAAACACACACTTTAAGTCAAGGTGGTGTCTCAAGTTTCCACCTAAAGCTTTTTCCAAGCGTGGCTGTCTGTACTCCTCTCATGGATAGAATCTGCATGGCTGGCCATTCATCTTACATAGCAAGGAAGCAGTTTTGCAGGAGTAGGCCATTTTGTAAGACAATTAAGAGAGAAGGAAAAGATTTTCAGGTCCAAGCTGGAAAGGCGTGGACCTTCCCTGCCATTAAACTTAGTGGAAAGGCTTTCAGCATTGTTAAGGTCAGGAATATTGGCAGAATCACAGTTCTTTAGCTTCTTAAACCATGCAAGATTTAAAAAAAGACACAAAACCCCATAAAAGTCCTACACAGAAAAAAAGCAGCCATTAGTAAAGTATGGTTGCTTTGGAAACATTTACAGGAGTACAAGCATCAAACAGAAACCATAGCCATTTGGACTAGTGCCATGAGTATTACCTCTAACTGTCCTCTTTCGAGGGTAGTGCTTTTTCTGGAAGGGTTATTGATGGCCACAGACAGATAATTGTCTTGTCTTTCGTGCAAGCACTTTCTATTCCATTAAATCCATTACTCTTGAAAGTGAAGATAAATTCTTTACAATTTACATGTCTGTATACATCTTGTTTCCTTAAATATACCTAACAAGCCAGTTCTGAGGATTAAGATGAAAATTCACCCTCCAAATTTCAAAGAAAAAATAGACAAATGAATAGGAAGCCATTAGTTGAAATTTCATTTCCTTTCTTCCCAACAAACAAGCAAAGTTACAGAAACATTAAATGGAACAAAAACAAGCAGATGATTTTAAAACATGTAAGTAGCTCATCGGACTTGATCTTAAGTAGCTTGTGCTTCTAAGTCACCTTGGCAACTAGAAGAGTTCAAATCTCTATCCATTGCCACTTGCTATGAAGATTAATTATTTACAACAGTTCTGGTTTAAAGTTGCATGCCTGTCATTTTCTAAAACCTTATCAGCTGATAACTTTCCAATCACTCATATTCAATATTAACTGAATACTCATACTACATTTTCATAATTCAATACCTGATTTAAAAGTTAGATTTTAAAGCAGATGTGTGTTTGAAAAAGAGAATCAAGTGTGTTACCAAAGCAGCTTGGAAACAATTTATGAAGCATTTGTGCTATTAGCCGAAACAGAACTTCAACTACAGCTCCCATCCTGTTGGCCCTTTCAAAGGTCAACATGAGACCAACACATCCAAGAGGAGTCACCCTTCTCAGAAACTGAAAAACTGAAAGCATTCTTGGTTTTCGTTTCATACATTTCATCCCACACAAGGCAAAAAGAAAGTTACAACTAAAATTTCAAGTTTATACCAAGAGCTCTCATCTACAAACACAGAACAGTATAAAGTTCATATATTGATTACTAACTGCTTACTTTCTTTAATAAAATGGGGTTTATTTTAGAAGCTATTAAAGTAATGTGTGAATGCTTTTCCTCTACAGAATACTGCCCAACAACTTTCTCACCTTCTACCTCAGGAGAGGAAGCTCTTTGGGACTCATGTTGTGTCCCAGATCCTCAGGCTTATGAATTCCCACAGCATCTGCAGGCCCTTCTCCACAGTTCTGCAAGGCAAGTGCTGCTGGTCATGGCCTCTGGCTTTTGCAACAGCAGCGAGTGGCTTTGGGTAGGGGTAGCTGCACTGCCAGCCACAGAAACCCAGCCACGGTGTGGGAGCACTCTGACATTCGGCAGTCACCCTTGAGGTTCAAGCCATGCACTGCTCAGGAAGTACAAGCGCCTCTCCTTCCCCGCTACCCCCCCTCTATCCACTCACCTACCGAGCAGGAGTCCCAGCAGCAACTTAGTGCAACCACGGCTGGTGCTTTGCAGGAGGCTGGAAGCCCACTGCTGTCTGGGGAACTGCGGCTACAAGTGGCAAATGCAGGGTTGCACAGCCTAAACCTACTACAAGGGACTAGATCAAGAGCTGAATTGGACACAAGGAACTGGTCTTACGCCGTGAAGGACAGAAGCATTGATGGAACCCATCAAGTGCCCACGTCACCTCCCACACGTACTGACTTCGGGACAGCCTGCCCTTCAGGCAGGTGAGACAGTTGGCAGGTAGGGACTTGCATCTCACAGTTAATGCTTCTTCTCTCAAAAACCTTTCTTTGGCCAACAAAAGCCATTGCCATGCAGCATAAAGGTAGCACTACAAACTAGACTTTTAACCATTTCAACCTAGCTTGTACATCTCTCTGCCTAGACTCCTCACAACCAACTCTACACCAAGCCTCTCTCTGCTTATGGTTTATGTACTCCAGCCACTGAGAATGAAGTACATGTTGCCAATTAGCCTTGTTAACACCACCTTCCTCCAGAAGCTCCCACTGCTCCATTAAGCCATATTGCTGGCAGCAGCTGTGGGACTTCTGGCAGCTGGGGAAGGAGTTAGCTCCCTACCTCCTAAGTGCTGTACGGAGCTGACCACCAGTAAGGAATGCTAATGTAGGAAACTTGGACAAAACCCACCAAAATCAGAATCCCCACAAAAAAAGCCTGGAAAATCTTGAAAGCCTGAGCAGCCACACAAGCAAGGCTGGAACAGATAAAGAATGCTCCCTAATTAAAACTGGCTAACACTTCTATAATATTATCTGATGTTCTCTACTCTTTTCTGTGTTCTCCCAGAATTACACGTGGTAAATCAATCATGATAGAAACAAATATCTGTACTTTCTTCTATCCACAGCAACTGACATATTTATATAGATTTGATGCTTCACAGCCCCTGAAATATGTCTAAGTTTTGCTGTTCCAATAAAACATTCTCTGGCTTATTATGTAGCAATAACATTTTTCAACCCAATTTTCATTTCACTGAAGATGTGCCCAGAGAAAGACAAGCAGCTTTTAAAACTACTGCAATCCTGGCTTTTTCAATAATGCCCAATGATTGCTGCTCATGTGAGCCCACATAAACCCCCTGAAAATGTAACATCCAAACCACTCTAAAGCACAAGAGTGGACAGCATACCCCTGTGTCTGGTAGCAGCAGTGTGTGCATCACTGAGTTAGAATACTTTTATTCGTTACAGTGCTAATTCATCTCAGGAATTAAGATAACCCGGTTTATTTTGTATATGTGGAACTAAATTCATTTTCAACCCCTTCTTTATTTTGCACTTTAATTTTTATATTCACAACTGACCCGCTTGGGGAACTTCTCAAAAGACAAAGAAGATGATGGGATGTTTTTGCGCTTCAAGCTGAATTCTGTATTGGAATAACACTAAAAGGGTAAATCTCAGATCAATCAAACTAATTTCAACATTTACCGAAAGACCAATATGAATATATAAATAAAACCCACTGCAAAGGGAAGTAACCAGCTCAGAATCATCATGCACTTTCCAACTGTTCTGCATTGCATTCAGGACTTGAAACTGCAGTCATTCCATCTTTGATTAAAAAATCCTAAATCCTTTATTGCCTTTTTTAAACTGCCACCCCCATTATGTGAGCATCAGAAGTTTCTAAGGAAGTTTGACTGTGCAGAGGAAATTTCAACCTCCACGTTTAGAAAGCTTTTCTAGCTCATGTTAATAAATCCTTCTTAGAGGACATGAAAATGACATTATTCATTATCACTCAGAACCTTGTGATAGAAAGAGGATGGATTGCCGTGGCACAGAGAATTCCACAGAAGTCTGTTATTCTTTGGAAAATTGTTCTAAAAGATGGAAGTAGCCTGTGATAATCAAATCCCTGAACACTTCCTACTTTTGTGCTATCTGCATCTCTGAATCTTTAACAGAAGATGTTTGCCACGTAGCTGTACCATCTCCAGAGCTCCAGCACCCCATTGTGATCCAGCCACATGGCACAGGAATGGCAAACTTTTAGAAGTCTAATATATGGCTTTCCTAAGCAATAACTGCCACTCTCAGAAATCACATCATGAGGTACCATTTCTTGCAATTCACCAAAAGGAAAAAAGTTGGGCATTCTCAGGGTGACAGGGATGTTTAATAGGATCAGAAGAGAAATCATTCCTAATCCTATCCATCCCATTCAAGTGCATCTTGTATCTCCATCAAATACATATGTTGTAATGACGTAATGGGGAGAAAGCACTAATAGTGTTTAGTTTATAAGGTGAAATTCTGGCCTAGCGCTACGTCCACAAAATGTCAGTGACATTCATGTGATTTCTGCTGTTGCTGAATAGAAGCAAAAGCTCACAACTATTCCTGTGGCAGCACCTACCCCAACTTGGCTCACAGGCGGCTCTCCAGGTCTATCAGAAACAGAACATTAATTTTGCAAAGCGACAGACAGGCCATAGGGCAAGGTTAACCCCACTTGATACCCAGCGTTCATGAGGTTTTTACCTCTGCTTTTAGCACTAGCATAGAACAGATATCCCTTTCCCATCCTCCATCCCTAGCACTATCCCTGTCGTGGTTTAAGCGACATTGCTTATTTATGACATCTAATTGCCAGTGTTGTGCTTTTCTTTAGCTGGAAGGGAAAAACCTATTCAGACTAGTACTTTTACACAGAGGAGTGACATCTTACATTAAGTTCCTTACTCTGCTGTGCATCTTTCACAGTATGTCCAGCTCAAGTTCACAGCTGACAGACATCTGGCAGGGAGACAGAATTCCACTCAAAAGCATCAAACATACCCACTGTTAAGTACACATGGTTCTCACTACCCTACTGGTGAGTACCCATGGGGAATATTGACACTCCTAGTTCAGATTCTGTTTAGCAAATGCCTGCATCACACAAGTCATCCTTAAAACATATTACCTGTCGCTGGAAATCTCACAGGAAAGGTAAGATAATAGAGGTTGTGAAGGTTAATCTTATGGTCATTGGGGTCAATGCAGTGTAACAGCACTAAACCTAACCTAATCTAAAACAAACAATATCAGTGAAAGGCAGACAACTGAGAATAAGAAGAGAGTAGAAGGTCTTCAGGTCAGAAGGTTGTTCTCTGATCGAAAAGCTGAAGGGTATTTGATCTGCAACAGCTAAGCAAGGATACAAATTGGGACTGGTGAGACGAAGAAAGCTGCTTGCTGGTGGGCATGGAGAAGTCCTTTTAGTTAGGGCAAAGCATTTTAGTTGTCAATAGGAAGGGACCATATACCTGAAAGCACAAAGCTTCTGGGCTCTTGTGCTCAGAGCTTCTGAGCCCAAAATGTTCTGGAGTCAGCAGGAAAACCACCCCTACCAGAGTACCTCTGGGAGGTGCAGAAAAGTGATTGAAGGGCAAGACGAATGTCAATTTTTTCTCTGTTAGTTAACACCTGCAAACTGAAGAAATGCTTCATTTACAATCCCTACACAGTTTTTTTTTCCAGAGGGCACTTAAAATCTGCCTTCAAATACTTTTAAAACCCAACCATTCCTTTGATAGAATTAAGAAGGTTTATATTTAGGAGTTACAAGTGTTTAATTCCTTCCTGTCCTTCCCATCAGTACATTTACTGATTTTAAAGACCAAATCCTTCTCTTGCTGCTTCATTATTCATAGAAGAGACAGAGGATGCTGTTTGCCATTTATTTCTGCTGAACTACAAATTCTGTGCTGGTTTTGAAATACATCCATGGGAGCAATAATAAGAAGAAGCCAGTCGCTGAAAGCTGAAAAATAAGTGAAAGATAAAAGGGCCATTATTCCAAAATCAATAACACTGCTCCCTAAAAGGCATTCTACACTGAGGTAATCACATTTGCCATGGTGGAGCAGCAGCAGCTGCACCATCCAGGAGGGCTTGCAGATGGGTGCGGGTGCAGGTCGGCACCATGCACAGAAGGAAAAGCAGTGCTGGGGTGAGAGGGGCATCAGGGACGAGAGTACACAGCCAGCGCCTCAATTCTGTTTGCTCAATGGCCAAAGTCCACCTGTACCACACCGCTGAAATCTCCTGGCAATAACTTTTGGAAAGGTACTTTGCAGGCTCTAAACCTATGGGATCCGACCACATTCTCTTTGGTAAATTCAGCTCTTGCTCTGAATATTTACATTTGAAAACCCCACAGAAACAAGTAATTCACTGGATTTGTGACTTCCATCAGTTTCTGCCTGGTTTTCATTTAATCTAGATATATTTACAAACTATGTTATACTCCCTCTAATAGAAAGCATTATGTTTTCTGGAAATAAGAATCTGTGGATTTGTTATTCATGACACCATAACAAACACACCAATAATACCAGGAAAATTACATTTGCAAATTCTGCAGAATCGGGCTTTTTGATAAAGTAACAGTTTCCCAGAATCATCTGAGTGATGATTATTGATCCCATCTAATAGAAAGCCATATGTGCAAACTCCCTGAAATAGTTCTAGAGACAACCTTTACAACGTGTCAGAGTGGAGAGAAGGGAAAAACAGCTGGCAGGCATTGTCAGCTTTTTCAATGAGCAACAGAAGAACCAAAGTCAGACATGGAGAATTTGAGGGATTTTCTCCAAAACAACCATAGGCAGCACTGTATGAAGCCTGGTGGATATCTGTGGGGATTCTGTGGGTCTGATTCTGGACCACATCCCATCTGAGATGAAATGCCACAGTACACAGCACTGGATCAGTTGGCTCTTTCAGCACAAGAGTAAGAACATGCTTCATTAAAACCTGCATGTAATTATAGACGCAGAATTATTATGTGCACTTCAAAGTAATCTTGCAAGTACTTGAAAAAATAATCCTTTATAAATAAAGTTTAGCTAGTGTTCATTTTTTAGCTTTATAAGGACAGCAATTCCACACAGTGAGAAATACCAAACAGACACATTTCAAGAGTTTTGGTTCTTTTTATCAAACATTCATAGCAAGATTAAAATTCCACTTCCAAAGAACAAAATCAGCAGATTTTAGAAAACGTAGTTTACCACTAGTATTGTAGTTCAAGTGCCTTAAATTCAACTGCAAACAACCAAAGGGATCAGGATGAAAAGGACAGCTTGTTAACTCATCTAGTATGAAGCCTGAAAATGGGTAAACTTAGTTCCTTTGCTTAGGCTGTTGTTACAATACAGGAGCACCTTTAAAGCTCTAGAAGAACTTTGCAACTTTGAAACCACAAGATAAAACCCAGAGCAAGAGGGGAAGGAAGACCACTCTCCGTATTTTGCACTTGAATTGAAATTAATTTAACTGTGCAAAGGCAGCCTGGTTTAGAATACTTACCAACAGATGTTGCAGTATAACAACTTCAGAAACCTAGTCCAAAATAGCAAGGAAACCAATAAACACACATACACAATATTAACATAGTCCTGGCCTGCAAACACCACTTCAAAGCACCTATGGAAATGAATGCCATTCACAACACTATATATTGTGAACAACATATACTCCTTAAGACCTGGGGTCAGTATAGAATTTAGACTTAACAGAAGTTAGAATAGCTTCAGGCTGTCTCCCCTCAAACTTCCCTGATCCCAGCGCTTCAGTCTTCAGGTTTCTGCTGCCTCTGGCTTTTGGAAGTTCTCTCCTCTTGATGGGCAAGCACATGGTCTTCAATTTGCGTATCTCTGTAATCATCATCTCGTGTCTTGGAAAATCGGTTCTCTGACTTCCCATGCAGGGAATTATCTGAGATAGCAGCAGAAATTTTAACTGCTTACAGAATACATATGAAGTGGTGGAGACAGGTTTTTGCTGAGTTAATTAAATTTAAGCAACAAGACAAAGACTGGAACTTTCTGGAAATTACAAAGTAAAACTGAATAGGTCCTTTACCAAGAAAAAAGGCAGAGGGTAAAGAAGCTTTTTGCTTCAGTACAGCTCAAAAAACAAGAGAAGGAGTATGTACAAAAAGACAATGATGTACAAAAGATGCGTAACATATATTCTTCCTGAAATTAATTCTTGATAGTGTATTTAAGTATTGTATGCTTAGCTATGGTATACAGCTCTTTGTATTTCCAGAATTTAATGTCATAGTGGAATCTACTCACAGTGAATCCCATAATATACTACATGCTTCTTATTATCCAATTTCCTTTCACTGTATTACAGTAGAACAAAAATTTTGCAGACAGTAAGCTAACTCACCAACGCGCATTTGAAGAGCTATGGATGAAGCTTCAAATACATCATATTCTACTAAACAGCACAAAAACGGAAATACATGAATGTGTAGCAAATAAGAGAATGGATTTAAAGACATGTAACAAGTTTCCTGTTCTTTCCAATCCGTTCAGCATTGATCTAAGATAATTTTTCATTCTATTCTCTCAATTTCGAACCAAACCTCCAGCCTACAAAACTATCAAAAGCCAATATTGCAGATTTTCCTTGCAGTTATATTACAATTCCATCTCCAGGCAAGGAGCTAGGAACGCTCTTTTCTATGGTTTACTAGTTATCTCCAACACATAAGATTCAGTCCTGCTTAAACATTCCTCTCCTGTAACCAAAATATTCCCTGTAGTACTGTTTCTGCATAGTAGGCGTATTACTGAAGTCCTTCCTTGACACATGGCACGGCTCTGTAGCTGCTTCACACAGATCACAGACCAGGACAGGTTTTAATTTGGATTTTTATCTCTCACTTTCAGGAGTATCAGTGAAAATCCACTTGCATAACAAGTGAAAGGTAGCCACAGTATACCTTTAAGTGTTCAAAGGATAGATGTGGTTAAAAAAAAGTATATGGGCAGAAGTAGGAGTACCAATGTCTTGCTGAACTTGAATAGATACTACAGTGAATGCCAGAAGAGTTTAATAAAAATCAATTCATAGCTTTCCATATTTCCTTCTGAATTCAAACACACCAGTGTCAGCACATAAAATCAAGCAAGCTGACAGATTCATTTAAAGGCTGTGCATATCAAGGCCAAATTCTCTAATACCTAACACAGTTGATAATTTCCAGCGTGGTTCACTAGTGCTCTCCTTTGCACCACACAGTAGTGTATAGGTTCAATTTAAAGGAACTGCTCGTGAGGATAGGGGTGACAGAAGAAGGTCTTGGGAAATTAAAAAGACTGCATAGGAAATGCACTTAAAATTAGATATCAAATAGGATGCATCATGAAATACATGAACTGCAATATAATTAGCCATTCCAAAGCTGCAATAATTTTTCCGGTTTATATGGTTTATTTCTAGATCTTGTACTGCACATTATTATTCAGATCATTCAGTTGCTGTCTTAACTATCTAATGCGTGTCTTTGCAGCCATACAACAGGCAGCAAGAGAATAACTCTATATGAATAGTAATGAGCTACGGAGCAATGATCAGCTAAGACAAATTTCAAAGAGAAAGAGAGAAAGAGAATCTTTGAATAGGTTGTATACCTGGAAAATGCATGCTCAAGAAATCAAGGTCTTATTTTGTCAAGCCATAAAATGAGGTACTTCAAGTTCATACGCCACCTTATCTTCCTCTAGAATCAAAAAACGGCACTTTGGGGTAAAAAGCAAAGGAACAACCAGCAAACAAAAAAATGCCTCTCAATTTTTAGTAGCAGATAAGAGGAAATGAGGTATTTGAGTTCCGGATGTTACCACATTCTTGATGACACAACATTCACCCTAGGAAAGAGGTCATGAATAAGAAAAATACCCAACTACCATTACCCAGTACCCTGCTACCATTCTGAGGCTTACTGATAATAGCCCTAAGAAGGGAATTTTATATATCCCTTATAGCTTTAACCATATTTCTTTGCATATGCAAACTCTCTATAAAAAACCATCAAGCTCAAGTAGGGTTAGCAATGCAGCTCTAAAAGCATAGGGTGTAGGATGGATTGGAAAATCTGCAGGAAAAATAAAAGGAAAAGTTGGGCAGCTGGCCTGAGCTAAAATTTGTTCTCTCTAAACAATGTTTTTTCCAGGCTACAGAATAACCAAGGAAGTAACTGCAGGATACCCTTTGAGAAAGAACAGCAAAGAAGGCAGAGCGAAATTATTCTTGCTGCAACATACCCATAATGTTTCCTACATTTTTTGGGAATAGCTCCTTAGAAATCCAGAAAGATTTGAAATAGGGATTGAAGAACCACTTCTTTTGTCAAGCTAGTTCTTCTCTTTCCTGCAGTTCTAATATTAAGAAAAGAAAAAGGTCTTTTTAAAAGATGCTAAGAAAAATAGGGGAAAGCAAATAAAACCACATGTATGGAAATGCAGTCATATACTATTCTTCACAGAAATATTTTTCACTTATAGTAGCAGAGGAAAATCAGATAATAAAAGAAGCACTGAATAATTTAAGGCACTTTGATCCTTATTTTCCAGATTATATAAAACCTGAAAATTGCAAGTGTTTGACAATTCTTTTCTCTGGCATAATAATGGACCAGCACTTGCTGATTAATTCTAATTAGCTTTTAGCTCCTTAAAAAAATTATTTACTGCAACAAAGCCCATTAGCTGCTGGCTAATTTATTTTCACACTCCCGATCAGCTTTGTCCTTTTCTCTTGGTTGTATATACAGTCAGAAAATTGCTATTTAATAAACTTTTTCCAGCAGGCAGTTTATACCGAGAGTCAGAAAGACGAAAAGAAGATGGATCAAGAATCCATGACATTGTTCTGAGAAGGAAAATCTGCTTTCACAAATCCTGTCTAGAGTAGGAATTCTAATGTCCGTTTTTCCTTAGAAAACTCCCTTTCACATCTGAATGCAGTGGATCAAATACAGATCACATGCATGAACAGACATTCTAATTTGACACACAGCACAAGCTCCAGTGCTTCAATACAGCTTTGATTAATCACATTCACAGGTGTATTATCATCTTTTTTCAGACACTGCTTGGCCACTGACGGAATACACTTTCCTCTGGAAAAACAAAAACATTCCCTGGTAATTGAAACTCAGGACCGTAATGATAACTACCATTGAGAAGTACTGAACATACTGTATGCCCATCTTCAAAAGTCATCGTTAGTTAAAACACGAGCAATGGTATTACTTCTGAAATGCAAAGCGCCCAAACTAGAGCACATCATCATCAACCAAACCTGGACAACTGACATTAACAAGATACAGCCTTCAGAGTCTTCATCTGTCAGAAGCCAGAGTTTTCAATGAATAAAATGACAGGGAACACTGGGAAAGTTACCTGAAGAAAAGATACAAATGTTCTGGAGTTACGATATAAAACGACACAGCCTCTGAGAAGGCTTGAGGTTACAGAGTTTTTTCCAAAGGTATGAAGGTGCAAGGGTGACTTCAGATGGAGAAGAGCTTGGATGAGATTCAATTGCCAGCTACAGGGCAGCAGATTTAAATGTTGATTCTGCAGGGATAGAAAAATAAACGGAAAACAGCAGACAGCTGAACGCTGGATGCTACCTAAACAGATTAAGCTGAAAGGTGGTAAGCACAGAGTCTAAACCAGTATACCCAATACTGACAGAGTCATTTACATCCTCTGTATGCTTCAGCACTTTGTATGCCAGCCTTCCCCTTATTCCTCCTCTCTTGCAGACGTTATGGATACCAAGTCCTAGTCCAAGTTTTTCTCTTACCTCTATGTCCTGCTTGCAGAAGATCACATCTTAAAATGTGAGCAGTACTATCACTGTAACAAATATAGACCTATAATAAGTATCTTCCAATTGTTTTTTTAAGTCCTTTTCCAAATAAAAGAAGAAATCATTACCCACTGCCTCTTATGAGGAGATTGGATCCCACATTCATCACAAGCCAACTCAGTACTTTGAACTTAAAACCTTTCTCCAGCCACAACCCTAACCTTCCCAAAGGATGCCATACTTTGTACCTCACCCAAATAAGAACAGTAAGACAGGGTAGCAGTAGTGATGCAGCACTGAGCATAAAAATAAGCTCAGTCGCACCAATTGTGATTGGTGAAAAAGAGATAAACATCCTCAAGCAAAGAAAGATGATTAAGAGTCAACACTACTGAATACGATGAAAACACATTTGTCTCTTTTATAGACCACGTAGGTTTTCAGAAAGACAGGTAGCAATTTGCTTGCCAAGAGATATGTAAAGCACTCTAGATCGAATTCAGTTCATTGCTGGAGGACTAGAGAAAAAAGGGAAAGAGAAGAAAGAGTGATAACAGCAATAGTGTCATAACTATCACTGCTGCTGTTCTGTGCTTTAAAAGCAGAATGAGGTAGAGTGTGGCTTAGCGATTTCTCTTTTACCACATTGGCTCAAAAACGCAATGACTGGGCATAAGAATTAACTAAAACCATTACTAATGTACTTAAAAGTAATGCTTAGGCTCTTAGGACCTTGCAGTGCTAAGCTGCAGACTCATGACTAAAGTGGGGAGATTAATTAAATGCTATGATTAAATCCAAGGAAAAAAATGCTACTTAGCTGCTTCTAGCCAGCTGCAGCTTCGGAAGAAAAAGTGTTACAAGGCAACAAAAAACTAAACCAGGTGTCATCCAGTCTTCATTTCTATGAATCCCCAGTAGACCCTGATCTGAAATGAAGGAAGAGGAAAAAAGGGAGGAAAACAGTTCTGGAAATCACTTTATCCCAAAGCTTCAGCCAAATCCTAACTCCTGCTCTGTTTCATTGAACATTTTCAATATACTTTTCACATATATCCTAGAACACTGTCAATATATTTTTGTAGAAAGGCCTGAAAGCAAAACCGTGTATCTTTGTAATATTCTTTACAGGTATCCAAAAATTGGCAGGTTCAAAGGCTTAAACTCAGCTGCATGTTGCAGAGGCACTGACACAGTAACATTACCCAAACAGTCTGTACCACAGAAACACTGCCCCGTCCTTTGATGGTGTATTTTAGAAAGCATCTTGTAAAGAGCCACCTGCAAAATATTTCTGGTTATCCAGCAATGCATGCAAGAAGAACTTCGGCAATAAAATGATGAGATTTTCCCCATAGTCTGGGGAAGAAGTGTTGTACATTCAACAAGAACAGATGTTATGATTCCCAAGAGAACAGACAGATACCAGCCATCGAGAGGGAGGAGCATGACAGGCCAAAATCTTCACTCCCACTAGATGGCAATATTGGTTTTTTTGTAAGTGTAGAATGGGCTCTCACCGAATGGAAACTGCAGCATTCTTCATGTTTTCTGAAGTTGCATTTTCTGTTTAGAAAATATAATCACCCAAGCCAGGCTTTATTGATCACAGGAGTGGGGAAAAAGAGTTTATAACACAAATAAGTTAGCCAACATATGCATTAGACCATAAATAAGAGACTACAGTACGTCAAAAATACACTAAATGAATAATAAATGCAATATAGGCTTTTAAGGCTGCTAGGCTTATAATTAAGCCCACAGCAAATTAGATTTTCAGTTTAATCCTTTACCACTGTATCAGCAGGATGTAGCAATGGAAACAGCACATTTAAGTCCTGCAGGAGAAAGCATCTCAATTTACTCTCAACCAACCTCCTGTAATATTAAGCAGGAGCTTACAGCAGTATTAGAGAAGAAATTGAAGAGGGCTTCAATTCTAGCTGTCACGGTCAGAGGAGGAGTCACTATGACAGAAGGCCTAGAAAGAACATCCTGATCACCTAAAAAAAGATAAAAAGTAAAACCCTCCAGGTTTAGAAAGAGACCAAAGTCTGTATGCAGCATCTGAAACAAAATGCATGAGCCCATGTTTAGAAATTCTTCAAGGCATTCTACAAACAACATATTAGGAAGTTTTTATGGTAGCCTTAAAAACATGCCAGTAAGAATAGAATACAGAAACCCATAGAAATCACCATTCAAACAAAAAAAAACTCATGCTCTTTCAAAAAATGCTACAGCTTAATAAAGAAAATTAATTTTCCACTGTGAATAACCAGGTGTCAGTCACCATAATAATTCCTATGTTTAACTTTGCCCCCTAAAATTTGCTGAAGGAGCAGGGTATAGACACATCCAGAACCAAGACAGCGATGCCCAAAGGATGGCAGAAAGGCCCAGTGACCCAGACACATGTAGCACACTGGATACAGGATGACATCTAGGTATCACAAGCCCAGGACTCAGAAGAACCAAGTTCAAGGTTACATTGACTTGAATTCCTGTGTTAATCAATAGCCCTTACAAATTGTAAGCCAAGCAAGAACAGAGGCTAAGTTTGGAAGATAAATGCTCTGTGAAGTAATCAGACACTACAACAGGGGACATACCAAAATAATAATCCCAGTTATACAGGATTTCGTTCAGGAAACCCATTTCAGGTACACGAGGAAGCTGACGAATTTATCTGCAGAAAGCTTTCACTCTTGTTACAAATAAAAACACCAGCTCTCAATCTCAGCCCAGTCCTGACTCCCAAACTCAAGTTATTTCAGAACATGCGACAGTCATTCAAATTCTGTTCATAATTTATTATTTGCTTTGCCAGTAATTTCATTAAACAACTTTGACACAACTGAGCGGAGCGTGACACAAAACCATTGCTCCAAGTATACATCCCAGGTACTCCCCAGTATTTCCAGTCTTGAACAAGGCCTTGAAGAAAGTGAAAACCTCAGGGTTCCATTAAACGGTGCTGGAAAATAGTGATAAATGTTTACTAGCAGTTAACTGGTTCAACCTCAGAACAGCTTTCTTCAAGGAGGGTTTTAAACATTATCAAACTATCTTTGAGTTACAAATTAACGTATGCTCTCATGGTGGCACTCTGCCTCCCAGGAAAAGCAACCTATTATCAAAATTTGTTTAGTAAATGTATTTTCCCCATTCCCTTCCACATCCTTTTTACTCTCCTCTGGTTTGTATTTTCTTAGCATACAAAACACACTGCAAAAACGTTCTCCTCTAGGAGTCAATAATACTGTCACATTGCTGCCAAATAGCAATCCAGGCAGGGAACAGAAATTATATGCAGGGGGGTAACTAAAACTTGCTTTGCCTTTGGACAGTCTGCCTCCAACCCAATGTCTGCCCGCACCAGCTTGCATGCACATACACACATGTATTTTACTGTGTTGAAAACAGAATTTAAGAGCACTGTACACCTATTGGCATGCTCCAAAGTATACTTTGAAAGTATTAATTTTTTTTTCTGAAACTGGATTTTATATGAATGAAGAATGTTCATATCTTAGGAAGCTTTCATTTAGTGCTCCTATCCAAATTCCCCTTCATCCTCAAAAGATGCCCAAATCCTACAAGGTTGGCTCCCCAGTTTTTAAATACTAATGCCAAAGCCAGTTCATGAATCTATAACTGACAGCATCAGATAGCTCCCTAACAGAGCCAGTGTCATATAGATCTGTCTCAGCTTTGGGATCTCCTTCAATAGAATCAGTATCAGTCCCTTCATAAGGACATGTAGTACATTACAATAGACATAACTTAAAGACCATATGATATGCAACAACAAAAGAAAAATGGCATTGTTTTCCAGCACTGCATTTTCCATCAGCTCGTGGTGCTAACAGAAGCTCATGCTCCAGTGAGGCACAGAAACAATGAGATACTTTATGAAACCATGCTTTGTTAACGCCCATGAAAATGAGGATCATCATCAATAACACCACTGGGCCACAATATGTAACCTGAAATGTGTATGTCCTTTGGGACTGCAGTCAGACAAGGGTGAGGTATTCAGAAAAGAATGAAGATGACTTGAATGTATTCACGCAGGTTAAAAAAGCTCTAGTGTCCTCCTATGTAACACTGACTTTCCTTATTTCCCAAGGAGAGGATTCTGCAGGAGCTGTCAGCAGTCTGCACAATGAAGTTGTGTTACAGCTTATGCTGCTGTCACACAGCATTGCCCATCAGATGCTGTGCAGGTATTTATAACCACCGGGTCTCCAACTGACCAATCGATGCTCTTCTGTTGCTTTTCAGTGCATAAATATATCCTCTTCTTTGAGACTCAATGGTAGCAACAGACCAAGATATACTTCAATATTCTGCACTATATCGAACTCATTGTTCTGGCATGCTTGACCCAAACACATCACTCAGACCACTTCATTTTGAGTATAATAATTGCTGCACAGTGCCCTAATTCACAACCTGTCCTCTTTCTTACCATGTGGCAGCCATGTAGAACACCCACCCTCGGCTCACGCAGTCATAGCTACCGTGTCTTCATCAGATGTTAATAATACATTGCTCTCTTCGTTTGGTGATTAAGGCTTAGAGTCAAAACCCAGGCACTTGATAGCTGTGCCAAATATGTGATAATTTTGTTTTAAAGGCTAAGAACACCCACTGTGAATTGACTGAATTTGCCAAAATTAATATTTTATTCTCACACTAGCCATATGCTATTCATTTCTACCTTAGCCTGGAAAGAGCCATTATAAATAGAAAAATCTCAGTAAAAACATTTTGCAGCAAATTAAAACAATTTATTGCACCAGCAGAGATGGGTAGGACGGAACCTGTAAGGTCAAAGACAGTCAGTAAGCTAGACAACAGAGAATCCATCAGAAAGAAAAATTATCCAAAGTATTCCATGTCCAAAACAAGAAAAGAGCTTCCAAGCACATCAGAAGGAATGTAGGTGAGTAAGTCACTTGGATCAACTGGTTGCAGAGAAAACAATCTTATCATACAGAGCTAAGACAGACTGGCCAGCACTGGGATGGAATCCTGCAAATGAGGATCAAGTTTAAGCCACCTTTGCATTGGGCTTTATTGTATTGATACAGAAAAGTAAATGCAAATATTGGCCAGACCCTTAAAAGATCAAGCAAATCTACACAGTCTTCCTTCCTTTCTTCAGCAAAAGTAAACATTTAAAGCAGAACCTGCTTCAGCTAATTGCCAGCAATCTTTGTTCCCAGGTTTTCCTTCCTTGCTCTCTGCAGAAAATCCTTGAGACAGACAGAGTGCAGGGGTGGTGGAAGGGAGAGATAAGGAAGCAAAGGGGAGAGCAGGAGGGAGGCAAAAATATTTTACTCTCTAAAGATAGCCTAGCTCCAAAAATCCTTCCATGCAGTCACTTCTGGAGCTGAAAGAAGACCAGCACTCTCCCTGTCTGCATCCCCGCGTCTCACCGCACATCAGGAGTAGAGAAGTGGACAGAAGAATGAAAGCAAGAACTCCACTGTTACCACTGCTGGACTCAGCGCTAAAACACTCAGTAACTTCAGCAAGGCTAAGCTTTTATGCCAGATTCACAAACAAGACACTTATAAAATTCCAGAACAGGTCCCCAAACTCTCTGTCAAGGAAAAGCAAGAATCTGATGAGATATTTTCCCCCAAGCCTGCTCTTGCTGTAAGAAGGTTTTATTTTATTTGGCTCTAGCTGTAATGTATTGCTAAATGTCATTGTAAAACACAAAAAATACTCATTCATAAATATTCAGTAACATACTGAACTTACAGTGAACTACACTGGCTGCAGCAGCACATTTAACTCAGAACATGAAGAACCCAAGAAGCTACGCGATTAGATCTGATTTATTTAGCTGCCGATAATAAAACAGTTGCACAACAATAAAGCAGATCCTTGTTTTTCAAACTACATAGCTCGTACATGCACAACAAACTGATTGCAAAACTCTGAGGAAGGTATTCCACTAACCTTCAGGACCTGAAGCTGTTACCATGAACAGTTTTTGCTGTTTTACAGCTGTATCTCCCCAACTGATTCCCTCGCTACTTCCTACAGTCCCTCACTTTGCTTTATCTCCCCATCATATAGGAACAAATCCAGGCTGTTTATAAGGCAGGGGGTCTTGTAAAGGTAAACAGCACCTTCATAATTGTGTAGTGATGTTCGTTCTGTAGGCAACTGCAAATATACACCTACCCACACGTGGTACATTCTCTGTTGTAATCCTTTGACTGCAGTGCCCCACATGTACGAGAATCGGTTCAACTGCCATAGAAAAACAGACTCTGGGTGTGAAACTTCAGCTGCCCAAGAACACAGAAGGAAGGTTTGAAGCAGGAAGTGAATCACATCACATACAACCGAAATGAAAAGTTTGTTAGTCAGTGACTGGCTTCCTTCTTAGGCATGGCTATCCCCCTAGTCCAATGCTGTGCGCTGCCTGGCCATGTGCAGGAAAAGGAGATGCACCATTTCAAAATGGGGAGATTCATACTCTGAAAACAACATCAAATTCATGTTTCTATCATGAAAACAACGCCTGGCTGCCATGACTACAAAAAATGACCCAGGTATCACTACTATAACTGAAGCTCTTTCCATTTATGTTCCGATCACAACAGAGTATTTCCAACTACCATCCCTCTTAAGCCACAGCTGCAAAACTGTCACTGAAGTAAGTAACACAGGGAAGTGCAGCCCACAGGAATGCTAATATCTGTCCCAGTAATAGGAAAGTTTAGGTTTGCAGCCTATCAATTTGAGATACAACCTCTGGTGGCTTCTAAAGTAGTCATAGCAAGGTTTGGGGGGTTCTGCTTTACCAGAAACTACTGGATAAGGTATTTTTATTGGCATTTTTATTATTCATCTTTTTCCGGCTGATAATGAAGTTAGTGATAACAATAATTCAGTGATAACAATGAGCCATTCACTTACTGCAAAACAAAAGAAAGACCACTTTGCTTCATAGTTAAGGAATTTTCAGCTTAGCCTTTCTGTTGCCTCAGTGATATTTTGGAAAGATGAGATTCACACCAGGTATAAATCAGTGCAACTCTAGCAAATTCCAATGGAATTGCACCAAGCTCCACATACCATAAGCCCCTCTATGCAGTTGCCAAAAAGGAGAGAGAGGAATCGGGCTGCAGAATGGTTTGGCTCATGCTGTCCTCATGGGAAGGAAAAAGTCCATGTATGCTCTTCTTCAAAACTCGGCTAAAAAGTCAGGACAGAGAATATTTAAAAGGGTGAGCTCAGTTTACTCAGCAGTGTCTAGTAAGCAGTTTCCGAACTCGTGAAAAGGAAAGACATTTGATTTACAATTGCAAATGTTGGAGGTGGAAATAATTCTCTAATACTAAGAGAATCTACATGAAAGCAAACTTAAAGCGCAGGAAAAGAGCAGCAGCCATCACGATAAAGTCACTAGTGGAAGCAGCAAAGTTCTTCCTTTTCAGCCGCTACCATTCCAATGCAGAGCACCTCTACCAGCAAGTCTTCATATGACAATTTTTCAGCTGTCTACCCTACTTCACACATAGCCAAATCCCAGCCCCTAGTGAGAGTGCAGGATGACAAAGCTGAGGACTTAGGAAGGAACAGAAGAATGGTAGGGAAAGACATTTGAGAAATAGCCTAAATTTTACAGAAGAGGCTTTTAATTCCCTTGCTTTCCTGGTTCAGAGGAATAGGTGGTTGCCCTTCCACGATCATTTTATATGCACTACTTTTCGTTTCAAAAGTAGGCAAATGGAGAAGAGAGCTGGACCTTTAGAAGTTGAAAACCAAAATCCTCCTCTGTACAAGCAGACTCTGCAGACTGGGTGTAAGGGCTGAGGTTGATGGCGAGGGGGCAGAGGGAGGAAGTGTGCAACCACAAACTTAGCATGGCTAAAAGAGCATTTGCTGTATGCAGCAGTGGTAGAAAACTTAAGAAAGGAGAAAAGACTTCTGCTTCTGTCAGTACACAGGTTCATTTTATTACAAGAACATGAACTCATAAAAAAGCTTTTCCCAGCTTCATTTGGGCAGCATCTCTGCCTTTAAACAGACTGCTCTTGGGTGTGCTCTCTCCCAAAAGCAGGGAAGTGACCATTAACTAGAACTGATCCAGCCACGAAGACCATCTGAAGACCCCTACCTTCAAAGACATGCTCAAACAAAGAGCCTAAATCTTTCAATTAGAACTCGGTATGTTTGATCCTCCTCCAGGCTAGCAGCGCTGTAAGATATGCTGCCCAGCTGCAGAAGAGGAACAGCTGAAAAGATTATCTGCAGAAAGGAGAACCTGCCACAGAAGGTAAAGTAGCTGTCAGATCACACTGACTTCCACTCCATCCCTTGCAGAGCACTCGGAGTCAGCAGGCAGGTCTGCTCTGCAGGCTGCAGCAGCATCACTGGCAGCAGCCTAACAGAATTAAAGGAGCCCCTTTACCAACGTAAGTGAAGGCAGGTATGCCTTTACGGTGGAACTTCATCTTCTGTTACAGGCTCTGCTAACTGCAGGTACTGACAGTTTATGTAGAAGGCTATTACTTATTTTTCCAAATGTTTTGTTTTTCAGTCTAGGTAGCTATCTCCAACTTCAGGAGAAGAAACATCTCCATATCCTAACTAATTCACCACTCCTCTACATAAATGATCGGTTAGAGATTGCCTGCATGAAATGAAGTTTGAGAGTTCAAACAAATCTTGAGGAACAGACATGCTGCAACACTTGAACCGTTCTGGAAATTCACGACAGAAAGTCCTACTTGCATCTTTTGGCTAGTTCCTAAATAATGATACGCGACTGCCTTTTGCCCTGTAAGTACGCATCCTATGACTACAAAGCCTTCTGCAAGGAACATCTTGTAAAAAATGTCTTAAATGTCTAAATTGTACCATTCTCTTCACTCACTACTTTAGGGACATATCCAAAGAATTTCATTAAACTGAAGAGCTCAATTTTCCTCCGCAGTGAAACACGATGATTTGGCTTATGTCTGCTTAGGTGTTATAGAAAATCATTCAGATGACTCCATCCAGCCTTAGTATTGTAACTAATTCAGCATCTGAGTGCAGGCATTTGGACTTACATTAGCAGCTCCAGATACTCAGTATGTATTCTGCAAGATACCCTTTCTAAAGATAGAAGCAGCTGGAAGGCAATGCTTTAAAGGGGCTATGGGCACAAAAAAACTGCTTTTTCACTTAGTTGGCTCCATCTGTTTGACAAGTCATGAACAGATGCTCCATATCTTTCCAAATGTATTTGACCAGAAAAGTAAATTTTTTAGCAGACAAAACATCAGCATCCAGAGGTAGAGACCAACCACTTTCAGAACTGTTTCCCTTTGAACTGGAACTGTTTGTACAAAAACAGATGTAAGGATCACAGACCTGTAAAATAAATGAAGGCTATTCTTCTCTAATCTGGAGGAGTTACGAAGGAAAGGACACAGAAGAGAGAAAGAAACAGGAAAAATATAAGAAAGCACTATCAGGAGAAAAGGGACCAAAGCATTTGCTGTGTAGTTGTACAGTAAAAGGTGGTTGTGGCTATCAGATACACTCTGCTTGCTGCTCCAGCATTTGGGCCTAGCTTACCTCATTTTAGGGTCTAAGTGAAACAGCCCCCATCAGGTCACTCTTCTCTACTGCTACAAACAATAAAGGAAAGGAGAAAGATTTTGTCCACTTAGTAATAAATAAATTCAGGATGCACTTCTCTGTCAACACTTCCACCTCGTATGCCTCTTCTTAAAGCAAAAATGAACCCTCCCTTCTGCTGCTCTGCCCCACCAAACAGCTCCACAATCAAGTAATCTCTTTTCCAAACCAAATGCCCAACTTTAGGAAGAAAGAAACCTTGAGGAAGAAGATTTCTCAAAAATCGTATGATCTTTATGGGGTTGGAACTAGATGATCTTAAGGACCCTTCTAACCTAACTATTCTATGATTCCATGACAACACGCACCTTGAATGTTCATACCTTGCCATACAGTGGTCAAATAGCAACAGTGGTGCTCAGCCTTTTTAGCCAAGCTTGCTGCTTGATTCGCCTTGGTCCCAGGGCCAGGATGGGATCCCAGACCTGGGACCAAGGCAAGTCAAGGATTTGCTCCAGGATTGTCTCACACCCACAGGCAACCACTTCACACCTGCTCCATGCATGAGACAACCACAGCTGAGAGGTCCCAGAGGAAGCCAGCATAGGCTCAGCAGGGATATCCCTGGAATACTGAGGAGCAAGCTTCCTATCATATGGGGGCAGGGCATCATGATAGTCTAATAGTATTAACCACAGTCATTAGCTGGCAGGTGTTAACAGCTACCAAATATTCAGTCATTGAAGACAGGTAAATTCTGCATTTAAGATCTAGACAACCAGAGCTCATGGGTATTAAACAACAGCAATGACTTTTTACCATGATCATCTTCTAACAGTGAATGAAAACCTCTGTTAAACCTAGAAAGATTATACTTTAATGTAATCTTGTCTGCAATTCCTGCTACGGCGATGAAACTCTGCATGTGTTCCATCAAAGAGACTATAAAACACAATTCAAGGTTACGAAAGCAAAGGTACAGTAAAGAGAAGGTTCTTTAAAAATCTGATAGGGAAGAGGAGAGAGCCCGAAGGTGGTAGCAGCAAAGATAGAGGTTAGGTAGCTAATACTTCTCAGTGTGAGTACAACAAAATCCTAACGTTAAAGTAAAGCACGATTTCAAGGGACATACAGAGAGAGTAAGACTTATTTGTCTTAACAGAGGGTAATCTTTAGCCTCCAAATGAAATTTTCTTTAGTTACTTTTACTTTGTTAATATCTTCCATTGCAAATTTCTGTTTGGCGAATTTCTCAGTCCTCACTATGAACCATGAGCCAAATTATTCACGTTCCGAGGCTACTTTCAATAACTGGATTCCTAAGAATATCAAAGCCTTAACGATACCTGTTGCTCTAGCCCCACTATCCAAACCAAGAACTAAGGAGACAGTCAGTCACCCACTCCTACTACTGTTTGAAATTGAAGTCTTTTCTTAAATACATACTAGATACTCCATTACATTCTGAAAACCAAAGCGAATGCAAAAGCACAAACAAAAACAATGTTAAAGCTATGACCAGTAGAAGCAGAACTTTGATCAGTGGTTTGAAACAGCTTGCTGTGGTTGCTGCACGTGTAGCCACAGCAAACACAACAGTGGCTGAGGTTTCTAGTGGTCAAAAGCAAAATACAACCAAGGACAAGAGTCTTCACATGGGGGCTGCACATGAAATTACTGGTGCTTGGTGGCAGCCACACGAGAGTTTAGGTTGTCTAAAAAAAGGCCGCCATTAAACCTAAGTTACGGTCAAGCTATAAAACTTGCATCTTACTTGTGATTTTTAACTTGGTTTACTCTAAAGCTTGTGAAACTCCAGAAGTGCAACATTTCTTTGTTTAACTCGTCCAACTGGCAGCTCTACACACAATGCTCATACAGTGAGGGTCACACAAAGTTGAACCACTTAACCAGAGCGTTATGCCTTCTGCCTCCAGCAAGCCCAGCTGTAACATACCCTTAGTCTGATTAAGTATGAGGAAAAAGACTCATAATGTTTTCTTGTCCACGCTTAGCAGTATGGAAGAGTACCAGAAAAAGAATTTAATAGGCCCTCTTCCAATCCCTCATTCAGAAAAGTCACACTGAGAAATAGCTTGTACCTGTGTTCTGAGTTACCTGCTTCTCTGCCACCTCTTCTCCTGTATCTGCTCACTAGCTTTACACTCTGAGAAGAAAGGCACGCAGCCTTTCTAGAGAGTGAAAGCTGTTTATCTCCCCACAACCAAGTGCAATGCATATTTGAACAGGGCCACAAGGGACCATTTGGTACACTGAAAAAAGGTTTGGTACCATTTGTATCTAAACCAACTTACTGGAATTTGGCTTAATTGGAAGCTAAAAAACCTGCTGACAAGGAATTTAGTCAGATCGGCTACGAAGATGTGAGTTGCATTGTTGTTGTAACACAACTGTCAGTTAGCCACATTATGTCATATTTCCCAAGGATCTCTGCATAAACTCCGGAGCCTGTACTCTAGGGGGTTATGCAATATATACAGCTGTGATGAGACCTCCCAGCTTGGCTCAAAGATCTTATTTCCAAGATTCAAAATCATTTAATAAAGACGAAATACAAATCACTTCTTTTAATAAGCCTTTAGAAAACACATTATAATCACAGCCTTCAAACTGGTTGGGCAGTGACCTCAATCAACGACAGATAAAGTTTACATTGATTTAATTCTGCAAACACAGCTCACAATAGTTTTACATGGAAAGATTTACAGCCTTGACGTTGTTAGAAAGGTTGCTCTCTGCTCAAGGAACACTGAGGGCTTCAGCAACACTGAGCTGTGAAAAGAAGGGATATGATTCCCATCTGACCGGAAAGCAGGTTCTGCAATACACTGGCCCCTCTGTGCAAACCCGGTGCCAAAGTTAACTCCATTAAAGGCAAAGTAGTGGTATTGGTAACACACAGGCCCTAAAATTTCCAATAAAAAACTGCTTCCACCTAATGCAAGAGATGTGGTTGTAAAATTCACATAGATATTACTTAACGTCACACGTTAAGCAGACTAGTGGTCTATTTCATAATGTACTCCATCTATTGCTAGTGAGAATGCCTTTTCTGAGGAAGTAAGACTTCTTTGTTGGGAATAATCATGATATAACCGTACCAGAAGAGGGTTAATTTCATCTTAACATTAGGCACTTTGCAATGGATTTATAGTGATTAGCATTCTGATTTCACATTTGTTCTCTGTGGAGGAATGGAGTAGGGGGGGAGTGTTCCCTTTCCCATTATATAAAAAAGATGCAAAGAGGGGTTGAACATCAAACAGGGGGGTTGGAACTAATTGATCTTAAGGTCCTTTCTAACTATTCTATGATTCTGTGATCTGGCACAGTGCAGGGCAAGAAATGCAATAAGTCTACTGTAAAAAGAAAGGATAACACAGGTGGTGTAAAAGGCATTTCATTAAAAAGGCACATTAGAAGCCTACATGCTATTCTTGAGCACTCTTTGAGCCCCAGTTGTGAGTATCGAGGTGGGTGAAATTAGACAGGAGTTCACTGGAAGCACAGAGAGCCTTTAGTACAATTACGTTGGTTCATTGGCTCTGCTACAGAAAAAATCCAGTCACATTCTTCAATATAAAAATAATGCCCTGACTGGACTGATAATCTATTTTTTACAGAAGATCAAACACTACAATGAAATCATTAAGAGGCAGAAATACTTTATGCAATGCAGATTGTCTTTCTTGTGACTATGGCAACATACACTCTAGGAACTATCCTATTCACACAATCTTCTTTAGACATCTAAATTTGGGTGCCGATGCTGCGCACATACTTTCTTTATGAAACTGGTTTTAGAGATACAGACCTCTGCTCTGAGCTGTTCTGCAAAAGCCTTTAACTTACTGGCTCCACAGGAAACTTATTATCCCAGATCTCCTGGGATAATCTCTCACTAAGATCCTAATTTCAGCTTCATAACAAAGAAAGTATCAATACCCCTTCCTGGTTGATTTTCATCTTGCCTAACGTTCCAGTTTGAAAGAACTATTGTATTTATTCGTCAGCCTGTAACAGATTATCGAGGCATACATACAGAAGTACAAACCTTCAAATATTTAGGAAGATCCATTCTGGTAATTCCAACAATTTAACCTCAATCCATGATATCGTGCACATCAGTTCATCTTTCCTTCTTTGACAGCCCATCCAATGACATGTTGAGTGCCCCAAACACTCACTGAAAATCAATTCCGAGGCAAGCAGAATTGCTGTAGACATGCTGCTGCTACCGCTGTAGACAATCCCAACAGCATATACCATTCTTCTTCAGAAGCCTAGCGTAAGAAGCCTCAAATGCATAACTACAAACTTGTCTTTTAAGAAGGAACAGGATCCCTAGTTATTTTTCTGTGATCTGGAACACCTCCATCTGCCACCAATCCCTGTCACACTCTGTTGTCTAGCATTAGGAGCTAGGCCCTCCTCACCAGCATGTGGTGGATGCGCCTTCTCACACCTTTCCAGCTTGCCTTTAGTCACTATCAAGATGAAGAGAAGCACAGAGCAGATGCTAGTAAGATCCCAATTACTGCTGCTACCCCCTTTTGTCAGCAGCTTCACAAGGCCAGGGAATATCTGCATTCCCAGCTGTAATACCAAAGCTGGTCCTTTTGAAGTCAGTGCAGTTTACAGGGGACTGAAACTTTTTTTAACAACTGGAATTGGATGAAAATAATACTCAGAATTACAGAACCTTCTGTACCTACAGTACATACCTCCTCCTGCAACCCTAAAACTTTAATTTGAATCTTTCTCCTTGGCAACAAAGTGAGACTCGGGCTGTAGATGGTGAACACACTACAAAACCTCTTTTGTCATTCACATTTGACTATTGCCACTTCTTTATAAGTCAAGAGACACCTTACTTGCCCAGCATCAGTAAAAATGTTTTCCATTCATTTTTCTCAGAAGCTATTGCAACTGATGAAGAAGATAAAGAAACCTACAGATAAAGCTCACATGAAAGGCCTTATCTTCATTTAGTCAAGGCCCAAGTTCCTTTGATAGAATAATAGAATATTGTTCGGTTATCTGCACTTCAGGTCCATCAGCCCAAAGGATAAAGTGCAAGCTCCACTCTTCCATTTAAGGCTAGCAATAAAAAAGGTCATGCAGAACAAAGCTTGCACATTTTTAAAAGGATGCTCAATACCTGGACAATCCTCTTCTGTTTCCCTCTCACAAAGTTTAACACCGCTTGTTAATCTATATATGCTTTTATGTGTGTTCATCATCATGGTACCTGAACATCGTATTAAATCAGTGACATAAATAGTGCAGCTTCCTATGGCGTAGCTCACCCACGCTTGAGTTGGTGGGGAAAGCCACTGAATTAAAGCTATATTCTGCTTATTTCTGTGAACTATTTTGCTCAGCTATGGTTATTATTTTACTGCCTGTATTACAGCAACCCCTAAGCAGACTTGCTTAGTGTCATACAACCTCACATTGTATCATCAACTTGTAAGTCCCACCTCACTTCATAAAGTTCTCATTTTCACATGAAAGTTTGTAGCAGGATGCTACAAACATCCCACACCCCAGTCTGGGTATCTCTCATTAAGTGGTACTCCTACACAGAGGCAGGATTAGGAGTACTGCACATACTAAATAGTCAATCTCTCACCTACCCCTCTACTTTCACACTCTAGAGTGCCAGCTTCCCAGCTTCCCTTCCTCTGCTTTCTACTGAGTGCCAAGCCTAGATAATACCAAAGGAAAAGCCACCATTTTTCCACTAGCCAGCACCGGTTTTTCTCAGAACAGACAGACTCAGCACAGAAGGAAACCATCACGCAATGTGAGCTTCCTCTGTAAACCATCCAATCTGATCCAGTTTCACTGAGACTGTTGATATTACAAATCTTGTAACAAGTCATAACTACAATACAAATCCTCTTTGCTTTAGGGATGAGGTTTGCATAAATGCTATTGCAGATGTCACATGAATTTGCAGATGTTCCTAGAGGAAACTAAGGTCCACTTTCCAGAATTTGCTTTAAAGGAAGTTTTTCTTCCTGCACTGCTCAGTGTCTACATTTACCTACCATACTGAAGACAGTCAAAACTACATGTTTTCCATGGTAGGAATATATAGTCCCAGCATATCAACAGTGAAATAGATCTAGCAGTCAATGTGGAAGAAAGTCACTGCTCACATAACGATACAAATTACTTAGAAGATTGGGGAATCTGTAAATGGATGATGGTTACAAATACTAAAGAAAGTCCCAAAGCAAGGATTTTTATCTGTTTGAAATACAAAGGCATTTATTAACAAAAGTAGTCCGCCAACTAGCTCTGAAGTTGGTATGCTAGTAAATGCAATGATAAAGATTTGTTTCTTCCATTCAGTGTATCCATACTCCCATATGTTTCCAAGCATTGTATCATATAATTAATCTAGATGTGAGAAGTTTTAATTAACTTTAAACCTTCAAGTTAGTTGCTGCTTTTCCTCATTTTACAACCACAAGTTTCTGTTTCCCCTACCCGTTAATCACATTAACTGTTGGAAATGACTCTTTTTTGACCCCTATTCTTCAATCCCTGTTTTGTTTTTTGTCATTCCTACCCTACCTCATAAACCATTTTCATAAACCACTGCAGTAAAATTATTACACAACCGGCTAATCCACTTGTTCTGATGCTGCAACTCCCCCAATTCAAAGCAGGAGCTAAGACAAAGCAATGGAAAAAGAAAATTAGTCACTAACCTGTTCAGAGTAGAAAATTTTTTCTAAGTTGTGCACATTTTGGTGTTTGCATGATTTCATGTTTTCATTTGTAGGTAACACTTAAAACCACTAGAAGTCCCTATGGACAACCCATGGAGGCAGTGCAGTAAGAGCAGCAATTGCACTTATTTAAACAAGGGCAAAAGAAAAAACAGCAGCCCAACAGTCATGTAGAGGTTTGGGTTTAAAGCATGTCCTTTTCAACCTGGAGATTTTCTTTTACCCAAGAAACTCGTCTTTTGCATTCTCCATGCAAACTTCTCAAGAGACTCCAACAGAACAGAAAGATTTTGTCATCGTTTTATAACATCTGCTCTTCATAGCCACTGCGAAAAAAGGGAATGGGAGAGATGGGTACCAGTGTCAGGAAACCCTGAATGATGCAAGTGGTTCAGCTCATACAATGGCAACTTCGATGGCATACCTACTTCTTACCGAACCAGGGGCTGTTCTTCAACGAAAATGTGGGAGACACATTTCAAATAGGAATACTTGCAGGTGGCTTCTACATGTACTAAAAGGATGATACCGTGCAACAGCACAATTCCAAGCTACGCTGATTTCCCACTGCTCGTTGGGTGCAGGGTGCCATACACCACTGCCAGAGGAATATTGCTCAGAGAAGAATGTTGTAGGTGAGTCTCTCTTACTCATTAGCTCCTTGCTCAGGCTTAACACATTTACACACTTTATACCAAGAGGTCTACCACATGAGGATTCTTAAACTGTGCTGTATCATCAAATATATGCTTTATCTGTCTCTGTTTCCATAATAAACTTGGCTTGCTCTTTTTCAGCCTGCAAAATTACCAAGTGCTAAGATACCATGGTGATGGGAAAAACCGAAAACACCGAAACAGACAGATTCCGTTCTCTAACTGAAATGCAAATTCCCTGTTTCACACAGGAAATTTTAGTCAGAACAACTGCACAGACACGAATCTTCCCAAAGGTGAGTTTTGTGAATGAACAGTTAACATAATGTACAGCCAAGCTTTGTCCTGCAACTGCAAAGGCAAAACGAAGAAAGAAGGAGGGAGCAGGAAAACAAGGAAATTCTATGTAAAAATAAAATCAACTGGGATCAGCTCATATTAATCTATACAAGCAAATAATGAAACAGACACCTAAACTGTTTAGCAAATCCCAGCTGTAGAACCATCATGGACTGCATTCTGTGAATCACTTCTTTCTCTAAAACTGTTGGAGGTCAGGCCTATTGGTAACTTCCATGACCATGTTACAGGACTCGCAGAGCAAGCATTCCTCAAACATCTGCCTTTAAAGTGACGCCGTTGCACTGCAAGCACAAAAAGCACCATGCAGACAAATCAAGTACAGTAACTCAGGAGAAAGGTCGGAGATCAATTCAGCACTGCTTTATTTGCAGGATTTTAAAAGTGCTTGGGCTCCACTTACATGGAAATCTCAGCTTTCAGCTATATATTCCTTTTTAAGTTTCTACCCTTCAAGCCTCTGTCAGGAAGACCAAAGCTTGAGAATAAAACAAATAGAAGTCTTAAAAACTGGGAGAGAGATAAAACCCCTCACTGTTCTTTAAAGCTTACAATCTTCAAAGGTCATCACACTTCTCTTCAATCTGGACTTAAAATGTGAGAGCAGAGACTATAAGTAATATTTATAGTAGTTGGGGTGTTAGAAGTAATTACACAATGCAAAGCAGTGCAAGCAAAATTGAGTGTCACCCTTCATGACACAACATTCAACCAGCAACCATACATATAGCCTCCAATAGCTACAAAAGCCAAACCTCATTCTTTACATAGCACCTGAGCAAAAGGGCAGCTGGAGTACGCAAAATGAGACAAACAGACCACGAGAGAAATGAATTGTCAATGCAAATTACTGAAAGCTGAGAGCTGCAGAACCTTCCTTTGTATGGAAAACTTTCTCTTTGAACCATTCAAATCCAGTGTCATTGCCACTCTGACAGACTCTCACATGCTGCTTTGCATACCAGGTCGGGAGCTCTGTAAATAGCCCCATACACAAAATAACTGAGCCATCTCATACCCTGTAGGTGGCAAATGATTAGGAACTTAAATGTATTGTAAGTCATGTCCAATATTGGTTTACTCCCAACTTGCGTGCAGCTGTCAGCACACAAACCTCTAAGCCTGTACCTCTGTTTCTGCAACCCTAACTGTGTCAAGCAGCATCTGCAAACAAGTTTAGTCCCCTAAAGAAGGATTTGAAATATGTTATCATACGAATTGAACATTTTATCGTGCGGATTTCAGAGTAACAGCCCTTTGATTTGCACACAGCTTGAAAACATCAGGCATTTCTTTTTTCAACATCTCTTGCCAACAAGCCATGAAAAATGGATTTTATTTCAGGCATTCAGGACCATTATTGACAACAGAACGTTTTTAGAGCCTGCCATAAGAGTTTCCAGGATCCCAGATTTCTCTCTCAATCTCCACACTTCTTGTTCCCTACCAGCTTGTGTAACTTACCAGTGATACATTCCTCAGCATAGGCTGTCAGTTCTGTACCCAGTGACGTTTTATAAGTCACTTCACAAGATGACCTAATCAGCATCTGTTCTTGCTATGCCCATGTGCTGCCATGACATTTATTTCTTTTTACCATTATTTCTAGATGTGTAAAATAATGTTAAGTTCCAATATAACAGGCAAAAAATGTAATGTTTTTTCAGCAGCAATATCCTAAAATAGTTTCAGCAACTTCTAAGTTATTGATATACCTCACTTATGCCTATGAACAACAGCGTAAGCACTTGTTTTACTTCTGATACTTTATTTTTATCTCTTCTTTTTTAGGAGCAGCTCTTCTGTATATGTAACATGCTACTACATGTAGGTTTACCACCCTATTAGAGCAATTCTGGACATATTCACATCTCCACCTCAGCCGTACACTGGGTCAAAATTAGTAGCACATTACTTGAAATATATGGGATTTATTTTTCTTTCCATAAAGCTTAAGATAATCTTTGTCATGGACTTTATTTCCAGGACATAATGTGCATGGTGAAGATAGAAAGCAAGAGAGACAATGCTTCCAAGAGCCATGAAGATGCTGACACGCAAGATGTAGGAGGAACAACCTCAGAAAAACATAGAGAGAACATAGACAATGCTATGCCAACAGATGCTGGAAAGACAAATCTTACACTGGATTTACAGAGTCCACTGGGAGCAGCAATCGCTGCAAATGGACAGAAAAAGACAGCAGACCAGAGCCTACATCAAGGAAAGGGCAGGAAAAGGTACTGCACTGCACATCACCGTGGGCATCGCTAGCCTTTCCAAAGTACAGCATGATCTCCCCTGCGTCACTGTGGCCCACTAACTGGTATGGAAGAGGAGGAAGAGGAAGATAACAACCCACCAACCACCTGTCCCCTCTGAAGCATCTGGTGCCAATATTTGTAAGACAGTGCCTTAATTTCAAACCCCCAATATGCAGACAGATTGTCTCTTTACTCTCACCCACCCTTTCAGAACCACCTCTGTCTTTGCGCAGATATTCAGGACCTAACTCTGGTAGCAGGGACTCAGGCAAGTCAAAAACACTGCATATTTTTGTTTTTCTTTGCCCCAGAGGAGTTATGTACAATATTACATCATTAGAATACACACCAGACATCCTTTTTAGGTTGTACCCTGCCAACACAGCCCCCCTTAATCTACTCATGCAATGGCTAGTGCTCTGCATGCTCATGAGACGGAGAAATAAAAAAGTTACAGTTGAGTATCTAGAGCACCTTTATTTCATTAAGCACTGAATGCAAGAGCATACTCCATAACCTCAGCACTGTAACCATATATTCCGATAACCAGCAGAGCACAGCAATCAGCTCAAATCCTTGCAATGCAGTTGTACCATGATATATTTGCATTGAATGTTATGTTCCAAATTGGAACTGGCAGCATCTTAGCCTCACACAACAATGCCATATGGAGTTACATCTGATACTGCTCGAGCAGAGCTCCCTTCCTATCCAGAATACATCAAACAGTGCCACAGATATGATATGGCATTTAAATAGCAATAATGCGGATGTGAGGGCTGAATAAAAAACGTGTGGCATACTAGAAACAATTTGTGCACTAGGATAAAAAAAGGGATTCGCTGGCTTTTGGCAACAGAACTTACAGGTATGTAAAGAAAGCCATTTTATTAATTACCTATGCATCAACTTTCTTAGCAGAACAATTACAGGACTAAAGCAGCATCAAAAATATTAGCACAGAGAGAAAAGTTCAATTAGCAACAAAGATTATGTTGTAATCAGACTGAAGACGAGCTGAGCACTAGAAGTCATGCATCCAGTTAGAACAGGGTACAGGGCTGGGCTGGCTGTTAAAACCAGCAGCTCCATTTCAGTCACCGCTTTAAAACTCTACAGATGCAAGGTTTGTGCTTGTGCAAATGAGGTTTGTGTCTTCCACTTGCACAAGGAACAGCTGAGATGTATATGCTCCCGCACCAATACATCTCTGCTCTGGCCAACCAAGGGCACTTACAGGGAAAGAGAAGTAGTTCCAATCTCCAGTTTTACTACTTCTGCAGAACCCGTAGTTTATACAGTTGCAGTGTGCTGTCCCTCTTAGCACAGCTCAACTTTGCTGTCAAGAAAATGAACATATTATCAATTATAACCCATTACAAGAATGTTTCTCTTTTAAACATCAGATCACATGCCCAATTCATGCTTAGACCAGCCAGCCATGAGACAGAACCACTCATTACAGTCTACATCAGACTTTGAGAGCTATCGGAAATCCTGCTGGCAATTGACCAGACTGCCCATCATCTCTTGGGAAACCTGTTATTCAGTGAGAGGACTGTTCAAGGCTCCAGTGTTGGACAACAGAACCAAAACGCACCATCTCCCATAATAATGATAACATTACTTTTATGAAGGAGCAGATTATTTCAGATAGCCAGACAAAGAAGGTTTTGTCCCAGGATCATTTAAACAACTTTTAAGATTGTTTCAAATTAGTATCTGGCAGAATAAATACTTCAAAACCACTACAATGTAGTATTTGATGGGTCAAATCTCAAAAGCTTTTCTTCAGCTCAGACTTGCTGATGACTCCACTGGGAATGCAGGTTGAGTGAAGACAACAGGATTCCTGCAATAGTTTTCCTTTCCTGGAGCACATTGTGAACTAGCATTGGCAACCTGTTTTCCAAAGGTCCTCAAAGGTCAGAGCACTTCCAAGATGTTCTCTTTTACCAGTACAGAATTAGGCCTACTTCAGCCCTCGAACAAGGCAACTATCTGCCTTGTCCTCCACCTGCTCTGCAGCAACAGTGGCCTTCCATCATAACGCAGCAAAACTTTCCACCACGTGTTTTCAGAGATCCCCAGTTAATGCATTTATAAGACAAACTTGCCAAAGCTCCAGAGAAAAAAGTTACTCTTCAAGTAACTTCACAATTGTTATTCATGCTACAGCTTCAGGTATTCAAACCATTCAGAACATCCAGAAAATACAAATACTAGATTTTGCATAGCACAGCATGTCCATGCATGCCAAGTCCCGACTTCCCTCAGTGAAGCACAGAAACTGGCTGCTCTGAAGCACACTCCCAGAGACCAACCAATCAAATCCACCAGAGCCAAGAAGGTGGCAAAATGAGGGTAAAACTAGAATAGCCTAACCACCTTTTCAGTAACTTCGTTCATGTCATCAAAGTTACTGAGTATCCAGGTAGCTTCTGAGCAGCAAAACCCAGGGCAGCAGTTCAGATGCATTTTCACCATCACACTGCTCGCTACCGCAGGGATCAGTGCAGAAACCCCTTGAGGCAAGACCACAAGAAGATAAGCTTTAAATGTCCCAGAATCCAGAACTCTCATAACTCCTTTCCCACATGCTCTGTCCACAACAGTTGGTTTTTGACAGAAACATCCTGCTCTCTGTCACCAGGCTTGTGTTTTTCAGGGCAGCCAAGCCACTCCGCCATGCCTGGTGAGTACCTGCAGTGGAGGCAGCCTCAGCTCCTCAGCACCATCTATACTGTGCAATTTGGATACCTATAATTTATTTCTTTTTACTTGAGGCCTCAAGAAATACATAGAGATTGCAGTTCTCTGGACTTGCGCTGCTTGATGACAAACTTCCATGTGCACAGTTTTAACCATATGCATCCAGACAACAAAAAACAGTGCAATATTGAAAACCAACCTTCCAAGGGTGATATTCTTCTCCTGACTTCGAATAGCAGCAGCAACACTTCCTGCGTATGAGGATATCTCATTATGAACTATAGGTGTGTTCAACATTTAAAAAGCTTTAGAACATAATTTGCCTAAGAACTGTCAGCAAGGAAGGATGCCAGGAGTGGGTAACTTCCCATGAAGCAAAACGGGAATTAAAGAAACCTCAATTTTCCTGGGAATGCGAGCCACACTTTAAAGCAAAAATGTGGCAAATACAAGCAGATGCCAGGTGATCATTTTCACATATTTAGGAATTAATTGCATCATAAAATATGTATTAAATATAACTTGTCTGTGCATGATATCCTTTTGACATGAGTGGTTATCATTAAACCATACCTCCTGTCTATAAATTTTAATCTAACTTCACTTACATGTAGTAGTTCTATGAAAGTAAATGCAATCCATCAATCTCTCAGAAGTTTTGCCTTAAAATACCAAGTCTTTGCTGCTGAATTGCTTTAGACTAGACCTGACATCTCCAATTTTGCTGACGGATGCAAAGACCAGATACTTCTATTCAAAATCAACAAAATTACATTAAAATGTGTTTGTGTGTAGCTAGTGCTGCACAAAAAGACTAAGATTCATGCTTGCTGGTTATAAATGACCAGACATTTCCTAACCTTCAACTGGAGATAGGTCAAAGCTGTAGTGCTCTGGCACTGACAGCAGCCTGTACAAACTGAGAAAAACAGAAGTACCTAATGGTCAAATTCTAACTTGTAATTTGGCGCATTATAAGCAAGTAACAGCAAGTACGGAACCTTATGTGCCACACAAAACTGTATCATCCTCAGGCAAGTAGGGAAAGCTTGTCAAAAGCAGCTAATGGTTTTGGATGGCTCATATATTGGGAGCCTACAAGAGGAACTGAAATGGGCTCGATTTTCAGAATACGAACACTTAGAATGTCCTGAAAGATGTCCCAATTTGCCATGCAAAATTTGTCCTACCAGTCACGAACCTTTGCAGCTCAGAAACAGAGCAGTTAGGTAATCACTGACACAGTCAGTCTTGTAAATCACATCTTAAATACTGCATATCCAGAAGTGTCCAACTCCAGACAAAATATTTTCCTTCCCACCACTCCCACCTCCCCCAAAAGTCCCTAGCAAGATTCCGTTGTGAATTTTTAAAAGCAAATGAACTAACATTTGCTGCACTGGGGCTCACAGTCCAGAAACACCACCAATAATTGATACTTTTCAGTGTAGCTCTCATTTCTCTCTCAGATTAAGCCATAAAATTTCACAAACCTACAATTCGAGTCAAATAAACTTCAGAAACAATGCAAACCTTTTATCCATTGATCATCTTCATTATTCTTTCAGGCAATGTATCATCAACAGCAAGATGTATAAACAAGGGAAAACAAAGTCAAATTATTTTAAGTCATCAAGAGCTAATTATATTAGAAGCTATACATATTATGGATAATAGATATATCTAAGTTATTGGAAGTTATACATATTTTAGCAAATAGAATATCTAAACATATAAAGGTTTTAATTCTATGTATACTGTTAGCACATGTAATAAACTTATCTTGGCATTTAAAAGTACTGATTTCACTTTCTTGTTGCACTTCTTAACTCCAGCTGCTACGCTACCAGTATAGTGATCCATATTTATAAACCAACTAAATTTTCAAGAGTGCTTGAGTGATTTAGATGTCTCTGTCCTATTTTCAAAACGAAACAACCGGGGTGAGGAGGACACATGCATCCCTAGATGATGAACTGCTCCTGCAGATCTTACCACAACTATTCTAAACAGGTTTTGTTGTCCTCTCAGCCTTGTTGCTGTTTCCATAAATGCTATGCAATTAGTTTTCCCCCCATTTCTTATCCTTTCATTAGCAGGCTATCTGTATTACTGCTGTACTACTAGTGGCCCAAAACAAGCCCAAGAGCTTCATTAGACTGCGTATGTGTTTGTACTGAGCTTAAGAAGAGGCAAAGGAAGCCATACCTTCTCTGTGTTAAACACTGAGGTTCACAGAACCTAGGATAAAAAACTGTAAAATTAACTAGGCAAGGTGTATTTGAGAATATGGGCCTAAGTTACTTCCTAAAATTATAAAAGTTGTCTCTAGAAATGGCAGAAATTAAACTCCAGTTGCTAGATTCCCAACCTATTGCCATAACTATTTTTGATTGCCGTTCTCATGCACTATTTTCACTTCAACATGCGCAAACATCTTTTGTCTTGGTAAAAGTCCTCAGTACATTAATGACATGGCATGCTGCCTCTGAGATTGCAGGGATGGGTGAAAGGATGTCTGCCAGAAGCTGCAAACTCCCTGCATCTTTGCCTACAACCTGCATATCCTGAAAGAGAAAAGATAATACACTTGCCAAAGGGAAAACTGAAAATTTAAACAAAAAAATCACAGCATCACACTTACTTATTCTCCTCTTTCTAAGTAACATCTGTTGCTCTTAGTTCTGAGTTTACATAAACTAAAAAAGAAACACATAAAATTGCACCTAACTATGATTGTTTTAGTCTCAGCACACACATCCACAATACTTTACTAAAGAAGATGGCCAATGCCCTGGTCCCATTCCCAAATGAAAAGTAAACCCATCTGAATGAAAGATTCTCTACAAACAAAAGGTAGCTGTTAGTTGCTTATTAAGAAGATAATGACTAACAAGCAGGTAGGATTAAGCAATGCAGAATCTGTTCTTCTATTTTTAGAGTCTGCTGCCCCAGGCTGAATGCTGAGGCACTGTGAATTACATGAATTATGCTAACATGCTCCACAGTTGCTTACTAGGCATGCTTCCTATTATCTAGACAGGATAAGAGTCTAAAAGAACATCTGTACAGACTGAATGAGAGCCAAGACCTCAGTGGATGATCCTGCTAACATCAATTTTTTGTTGAAATTATCTGGACTAGACATGCTGTAAGAAAACTGACAATTTGAGGGATGTTTCTTCCCAAAAGAAATTATTTTAAAAGATAGTTTGGAAATGCCAAATAAACAAACAAATGGCATTCTGTTCACTTTTGGCAGGATGCAGAAGATAAATAATCTGATCGCATGGAAAAGGAGCCGACTTCCAGTATAAATACATATTCTAATCTCTCTGTGTTATAAAAAGAGAAAACTAATAGGATTTAGGTCATATCCTCCACACTGCAGAGAACATTGAGAGACAGGTCCCACATCTGACTTCCAACACAGCTTCTCTCCACAAGACTGTAAATGGAGCTTCAGTCCCAAAACAGTCACTTCACATCACCATGATTTTCACTGAGTCACAGTCTAAGACGGATGATGCCACCATTTGTTCTCCGATGGATGCTTTTTCATTTCAGAATTCAGACCAATGCTACTCAGATCACTCAGGTCACATCTTGTTACACCTCAAGTTAGGACACAGAGTGGAAGGAGCTGGTAAGAACTCAATAGGGCTTACAGAAACTCTCAGCAGGAGACATGAAATTCACTTTGGTAGGGCCTAGAAGAAGGCTTGGAAGAATCAAGAGACTACTTAGACCACGACAAGCAAACAAATCACTTCCTTAACAGTAAGGACTAGGAGAGCATCTATCATCTCTACCATCCAGGCATATGAGAAAAATACAGGACAAAAAGGGCAAAGAGAGAAAAGGACCTTTCCCCCTAAATCACTATCAGACCAGTCTGGTGAGCTGAATGAAGCCCATCAGATTCCCAATGAGTTGCCATCCATATTTGCAGGCACAGAAAAAAATAAAACTCTTTTCTTCCATGGTGGCTCCACAATAGAACTTATTCATATGAAAATGGTAAACACCACAGATGCTTTTTTTCATCTGTTGCTTATGGGAACTCCTCCAAAAATATAAACAAGTTCCTCTGAGCAACTTCACACCCTTATCCAACATTGCAAGTGACACAGTTGATCAAAGACTTACATTTCTAATACTGTAAGGCTATCTCCTCACTGAGCTGGATTTTCAACAAATCCTTTGCATCCAGAGGTAGAAGTTCAGGATGGACAAGGTTTTGTAACATTTGGAATTGAGAATCATGTCCAGAACATCTATATCCAATGCTTACATTAATACCCATCTGCTCAGATGGCATGATGCCTACTTCGGAGTCAGCTGAACCTGGTCTCAAGGACAGAGATGCCAGGAAGTGATACATGATTTTCATGGCAACGCTGTGGGGACCATATGTATTGCAGAAAGGCCCTTTCTCCTTCTCATTTACGTGGAATCACTGTCATTCAGAGAAGCTCAACTTCTTTAAAGGATAGAAAAATTTTCAGAGATGAGTGAAAGGTGACAGAAGGACAACTCCACGGGGCTTCTGGCTGCTGCTTGGACTGCGTTCCTGCAGCTAAAATGAAAAGATTATACAATCAAAATAGCAGTAGCTGTCCCACTCACTCTGCAGGTAGGCATAAGGAGGGAGATGAGATGTAAAGGCAGAGATGAACGGCTCACTAGCGATTACAGAGAAAGAGAGCTGACAGAGGTCTGAATATAGCTCTATTAAAAAACCAAAGCACTAGCTCCAAGATATTGAAAAGAAGGTTGAATTTCATAGGACTTTTTACATCTGTAATTTTAATAAACACGGCACGTGGCAAAACCACACACTGTTACAAAGGAATGCTTTTCTTAACTAATTTGAAACTTATCAATATTTGCAAAGTGACATGGAAACAAGACCATGGTCTCCACATTATGTTAGCTGACCCAACCTAGAGGTCGCAGCAATCTGAAATCCTGGATGTGAGGAATACTAAATGTAAATGCACCTGGGGGTTCACAGTACAGACTAGCTAAGAAAGCTAAAGGAAGTTCTGATCAGAAGCTAAGATCATGGCATAAAAATGTCCGAATTCTGTACCACACTGAAAAAAATAGCAGTAAAATCTGTTAAATATTAAGGACATGTTTCATGAAGGAAGTTCAACAGTGAACAGAAGAAAAACATGTCTCTTCTGCATGAAATTCATAGGTCTTGTCAGATACACACAACAACAGCATCTGCGTGGCATCCTGTGAAATCAGTCCTTTTAAATGGCATTCTGCAGATGAAACACAATTTCTTGGCTACAGCCTCACGTAGTTTTGAACCAAACTTCATATCCACTCATATCTCCATACACAGAAAGGACTGACTAAAGCACCAACTGAATTTCATGCAATATGTGCACCAAATTGAAAACAAAATCCAGAAAAAAACCCACCTGTGACTAAATTTTCATAATATAGTTTTCATTTTTAACAAAAGGAAGTCCTTTTTAACAAAAAAGAAGCCCTATTGTAAAAGTATCTGTGCCTCCGTAATTCAAAATACCACCTATCACCAACTATTACATCAATTAATTCTTTTAGCATTTAACATTTAAATTACTGTTAACACAAACGATACACCATAACCCCATGGGGTTTGGATTTTTTTTATGTGCCAAAGGGAAACACCTCTTCACCCCTCACAGCCAGGTCTGGCAAAAGTGCCCTTCTGCCCACCAATGCAAATCTGGTTCTCCCTCTCCACGGTCTCCAGGGGCTTGGCCAAGATACATCCTTATAAGCAGACCAGGCTGTACCTCACCATCATCCCTCCACTACCACACCTCGCAGTTGCATCTCTCACCTCAGTTCCCCTACTCAAACCTCCCCTCAAGAGAAGCCCTTCCAGAGCCCATCAGCTCTAGGACATCATCTCACAGCCCAGGTGGCTGGTTGGCTTGTTGACTGGGCTGGGGAGAAGTAGTGGGTCCTTCTGCTAATGGGCTTACCACAACATGTATAACTTGATGTCGTGGTTTAAGCCCAGTCGGCAATCCAGAACCATGCAACCGTTAGCTCATTGCCCCCCTTCCTTCCCCCGCTCCTGGAGGGATGGGGAGGAGAATCGAAAGGATGAAACTCCCACAGGTTGAGATAAGAACAGTCCAGTAACTAAGGTATAACACAAACCACTGCTGCTACCACCAATAATAAGGGAAATAACAAGGGAAAAGAATACAACCGCTCACCACCCACTGACCGAGACCCAGTCCGACCCGAGCAGTGATCTAACCTTTCCGGGTAACTACCCCCAGTTTATACAGTGGGCATGACGTGCTGTGGTATGGAATACCTCTTTGGTTAGTTTAGGTCAGGTGTCCTGTCTCTGCTTCCTCCCGGCTTCCCCTCCTCCTTGACAGAGCATGAGACTCAGAAAGTCCTTGGTCAGAGTAAGCATTACTGAGCAGCAACTAAAAACATCAGTGTTATCAGTGCTGTTCCCAGGCTGAAAGTCAAAACCACAGCACTGCACCAGCTACTAAGGAGGAGAAAAATGACTGCTACTGCTGAACCCAGGGCACTCGACTAATGTTTATGCATGGAGCTGCAGGTGTGGAGCGACTATGAAATCTGTGCCAGAATTCTCCAAAAATTAGATGAAAATGCAAAAGAAAGGACTTTGGGTTGCCTTCTAGTGAAGGGCATGATCACAGCAGTTCACTCTGCAGTCTAGGTGAATCCAAGAACTGAGCAGAGATGTACTGATGTACCTATATAATAGCAGAGATGAGATGGTATATACCATTAAAATGGGATCACTCATCTTCTTCAGATAAAACACATGGTAGTCCTTTGCCTACTTGTTTGAATACCTCTCTTTGATTTAAAAGGAATTTCTAGGATAAAGCATTTTCAGGAAAGTGATAAAAAAAGAGAATGAAATTTTGCAAACCTAATACCTCTAAAGTACCAAAGAGATTCCAGAGAGATGGAGGGAATCAGAGATTGCCTAATTATCAATGACAGCATAGACAGGTTAACAAAACCAAACAAAAACCAAACTCGCCCATCTTCAATGGTCCTGTTCTAGATCATATCTCTGCCACTACAATCAGGGCTAAAAACACTCCCCAGCTCCAGAAATACCCATCAGTTTAATAGCTAGCATATACATACGGTACCTCTCAACAGTCGGACTGACTTAAACAGTGCAACCAGTCTGGGTACATTGTGTTTCTAAATGTGACATTTGTAAAATCTTAAAAGAGAAAGCCGGGGATGGGAGGAGGGAGGAGAAGGGAAATAAGGAGCAAAAATACGTTTCAAAGGTAAAGACGAGACTTTTTTCAGCTTTCGGAGGTGACCCCCAGAAGCCAAACGACATGACATTCATATAATTAGGCAAGGTCAGAAACTAAAAACAGTACACACTCTTTCAATCACACTGAAAGATACCACTACATCATATAGGCAAGGATGTCATAAACTCAATTTTCTATCTCCTGGAATTTTCCTATCCTATCACAGACACAATTATCACACTCCATCCCCAAAACACCCACTTCATCTTACCGTCACCATCATGCCAAGAGCCCTGTTCTTGAACTTCTTTCCTTATGTGACTGGAAGCTTCTTTCTGACTTCCAGTATCAGTTTTACTCATGACTGCTATGAAACTACCATAAAACCTGTGTGTGCTAACACTATCCTCTTTTTTTGAAAACCAAGGTGGCCTAAGGGCTAGCATTACTTAAGGCATGGTGAATGCAATAATCCAAGAAGTACTGTAATCAACCCCATGTCAGCACCACTCACAGATTCCAGTGACTAGTATGCAACTGGTTTGACTGGCAGTGGGCTTTGGTGCAGATTCTGAAAGAATAAGAACTCACTACTCTGGATTTGCAACAATATACTTCTTGGACCGTAAAGATAGGCTGAAGTCCTGCTTCTTTTACAGCAGAACACTTCCAACTTTGGTCAGGATTTTCCCTGCAAACGTGCCACTTAACTATTTCTTTTTGTATTCATGCATATATTTATTCAAGATATAAAAAATTTGCATCTCCTGTGAAACTTTTCAGATTACAATAATGAGGATCTAAAATTTGCAAATATTTCTACATTTATTCCAGCATAACTTGAGAGACGTTCTGTTCAAGGCCTTTCACTTCTTCCAATTACTTTTAATACCATCTTATATGGTTAATTATAGATAAAGACCTTCTTACTGTATGCTAATGCTTAAAGCTATTTCAGCTAATTAACGAAGTACTCTGTTCATCAAGACTTGAGGAAAGCCTTCATTTTATGAATGCTTGACATTCAAAAACTGCAGTTCGGAACAGCCATTTAGCTTTCTTCGCTTGAAGAAACTTGATTAGTGAATGCCTTAAGAAGTGGAAGCCAAAGGCAACTCCTTCAGACTGTTAAGTTTTTCAGTAGAAGAATCCTGCAAAAAGTTTCAAGCAGGCAGCTTAATCATCAAAGACACAGACTCCTACTATGAGACTGTATTTACAAATATGGATCATATTCAAATTGGTTTGGTTGAAGCTGTATGAATAGTAATTTATGACAGTTTTCTGCATTAAGTATTTAAATAACTTGCGTTAAAAACAATGCTCGGGGCTAAAATAAGAATCTATTTCAAGAAAAAACACCTTTTAAGAAATTTTCATAGTTATGTGTATGAAAATAAATATTAAAAAAAAGTCTGGGTCTTATGTTCTGATCAAGACAGAATAATAATTATTCTAGCTTGAACTTGTCTTTAATCCATGCTCTCTTTAACCAACAAAGCACTTTCACTGCTCAGCCTAAAAGCCTTGAATATTTTCCTTCCAGCCAGAAGACACGTTTTGGAGTTTCAAGGACATAGGTGTGTGTGAGATACAAAATACTCAAAAGAGAACTCAATGCCTAGCTAACTGGTACCAACTGTGCCAAGAGCTGAAAGCGCTTTCCTTAATGTGTTAAGATGCATTGTGCCCACCTCAAATTCTTTAAACCATGCAGAATCACCCTCCTAGAAGGAGATGGCTATCATCAATTTGCATTGAATGTCCTATTCAGCTTGGCTTCCCATACCGAAGATCTCTCAGAAACACACTTCTTGAGTATTGAGGTTGTCACTCGTGCCTTATGAAAAACCCTTTAAAAGATGACACATATAGCATTCATTGAGCTGTTATTGGAAACACTGTAAGCCGCCACAGCCAACTACTTTTATATGGCAAGGAAGCATCGTACATATTGTTGTATAACCTTCCAAAAGCCACCTTATTTTTCTGAGTCTCCTATTAAACTCTAATTTTTTAGTGAAATAATTTCACATTAACACAATTTACCATGAGAGAATTATTGTATTACCCCTACTTGTGTAATATTACCTTTTCTTCCCTTCCTGTCTGTATTAGTTTTTGCATTCTGGACCGCTGCACTGAATCTGCACCATTGAAGCCAACGGGAATTTTGTTCCTGAGCTTACAAACACTTGCTTTTGCACACAAAAATGTACAATATAGTAAGTGCATAATAAGGTAGAAATGTGACAATGTAAGACACCAACAAGCGTATCATTTCTACTCTTAAGTACTTTTTCCCCATTGTGCTAAGGTACTATTAGAGTCAGACGCGACTGCAATAAGACAGTAATTGAATCCCACACACTTTCCCAGTATTACATATATTATTCTCATACCTTAGTTTAACAAGTCTTTGTAAGTTGTCAGGCAACACAAATACACATGGACTCCAAATGAACGAGTATTATGATAGTATACTGGCATTCCTCAGAAAATAAAGATGCTAAGCAATATTTTCTCTTACACCACAAAACACTGGTAACAAACGCGTGTCTTAGATGAATCTTTGTACTCCAACAATTCCATACAGCTGACCAATATTTATTGGCATTTTTATTTATGCAAGCACCTTTTTACTGAATCATTTTATTCTAATGTGGTGTGGTATAGTATTAAAAGAAGAAACAGAAGAAATGTTAACACACTGCATAGTTCACTGAATCTATTTTCTTATCTACCCAGAGTTCTCCAGAGAACACCAAGATGTAGACACTATCTGGCTTGATATGTCTAAAGCAGTTCAAAAAATGTACCATTGTTATTTGGGTAAGTATAACCGTAGACAAAGGAGCTGCAATACTCAAACTGGTAATAGCAAAGAAGGTACAAATTGTGTACCTTCTGAAACAACTCTGCAGCTGCTACAGGATTACAAGCAAACAAAAGGTAGTTGCCTTGCTCTTTTTCACTATCAGCAGAAAACCAGAACACCTTCAGTCTCACATTGTGCTCACCATGCCATGAGACAGTGGTTTTAACCTCCCACCATCAGCAAACAAAGCTCTGCGTGTAGAGGATATGTCAGGGAAACAAATTCATGAAAACTTTCAATTTAGAGGTCTATTTTAGTGAAGTTACAACTGGAATTGATTGTAATCTGCTGTGCTGGTATAAACCCAAGGTCTCTACTGCAAGCGAGTATAAACACTCCGCTATTCTTTAGCACCAAGTTGTGGACTCCTCTGATTCCTCCTCACTGCAGTTGACACCTCTCTCTTAAGATAAGCAGCACAGCTTTTTTCCAAGTAAGTTAAGTAAAACTTGTTATTAATTTTAACTGTCATGGTTAATTTCTTGAGGGGTACATCTTGTATCTGCACTGAAGCCAGTAGGAGCATTTCCACAGATTCATTCTACTCAGTAGAATTCAACATTGAAAACATGGAATCAATTTAATTTACAAGGATTTATTTCATGAACTATTGACATCGCCCTTATACATTGAGAAGGAGACCTGGGATGGAAACAACAAGCTACCTGCCCTAAAGAAGGAGCCTGCGAATCTGATTTATTAGCTCATGGATGCTAAGCGCAGAGTTCTCGCCACATTTCTGCGAATTAGACCACAGCTATGAAGTGTTTCTAACTCTTAAGAACATCTAGACCCAGCTACACTTCTGATAAGAAAACCTGGTCTGTGAAATGACAGTGAGTGCTAAGCCACATCCCAACAACACCTGAACTTGGACATAGAGAAAAAACATTGCCAGAGCATCCCTGAAAGAGCAACACAAAGGAGAGGCCTGCTGTAATAGCAGCTTTCACCTGCTATGTTGACTTCACAAAAGACCTTGAAGAAAGAGAAAACGTTTTAGGATAGTTTGTGAACACAGCAAGAGAGGCTTTGCTGGAACCCAGTGAAACACGGAAGAAAAGGCGAATAAAAACAAAAGAAACAGCTTACAAGCATAGAACTGTAATACAATTGTACAATTACGATACAGTTGTAATACAAATCTATGCTCAGACCAATAAAAGCATTGGTCTGAGCACTGAACGAAGCAGGACAGGACACAAATGTGAACACTGGACTAGGAGCACATGAAATAACACTATTTACACGCTGCTCCTAACAAATAGCTTCCCTTTAAAGGGATACTATAGTATCTAATTGCCATGCTCTTTGCAGTTGCCTTTCATGGACAAGTTTATCATAGAATTCATTTGAACTGCTACACACGCACAGCAAGGAAGCTTAGACTCATTAATATCAGTAAAGCTGAATCAGTGTATCTTCTGTAAGTTATTATCCTGCATTTATGCTTTTTATTGTCATTTTGCACTGCTACTCAATAACAAAATCCACAGTAAGTGTGAACACAGAGTCACCACATAGGATTTGACATGAAATCAGGAAACAAGCCACAGTCCCAGGCTGGACATCAAGCAATACAATTCAGGTTTTTAAAGACAACAGATGGTGTTATCCTTTCACATGTCAGCAACAGTGTTGGAGATTCCCTTAATTGCTAAAAGATGCAAATTGAAGAAGAAATTAACTCAAGCAGGAGTGTGAACATCACCATCTTAAAAGATAGTGCAAGCAATTGGCTTCCAAAAAAACAAAAGTGTATCACAAAATTGAGTCAAAATTATAAAAACTACGATTGAAAATCAATCAGAATTTAAAATCATTGAAGCATTCAAACTACTAAAAAGGTCACTGTTTTCTAAAAGTGTCTACTTCTAAAACACAAGTATAGGACTCCAACCAAATTAACTCTTGAAGGCAAAGTAACAATGACTACTTTTAGGTTAAATTAAAGATTGGGTAAGAAGTTACATATAGAAGCTTAAATCAAAGGACAAACAGCTTTTTCCTGCATTTCATTGTAGGGACTGCTCTCTCCACTATTTTAAAGGAAGATTTGATAAGCTTACTGAAACATAAACACAAACAATTATTAATAAGCATTTCTTTTCTGCAGGCAGTACACCTATGACCACTGTGTTTTCCTGTACAAACCACTGTGGTTTCAGTTTATCTACCCAAGGAAGCACTGAACTGCTGCACAAGTAACCCAGCTTCAACTATACACATCGAGGTAGTGAACCCCTTCCCTCTTTCATGCATGCTTCACAACCCATCAGTAAAAGCCGTGCAGGACTTGGAAATAGGTCCTTCCAAGAGCACACTTACAGTATGCTAAAATCAAAGACTACACATGTTTTAGTGTATAAGATTATGTTCAGACATCACGGCCACACACTTGCAAATTTAAGGACCTGTGTAAACTTAAATCAAAACTTGCACTGTGTGGGTCTATGTAAGTCTGGAACACTTACCAGCCACAGAATATCGTCACATTCTTTCTAGCGTCTTACTGGCTACAGTATATGAACAAGCAGTATCAAATAGTACACGTGCTTGTATCAATATATAATCCAGGAGAATACAGGTTTGCCTCCAGCAACTGATGAGTAACTTGACAATGACAGTAATATCTGGATGTATGTCTCCGACATCTATCTCTTACATAGAGGTCTGACTTCTGCGTAAAACACTAGGAACATCTCAGAACTCAGCTGAACCTGCTATCCCAGATATCTGCTGCGTCCATAACAGACAGTGGAATCATTCAGACAAGAATGATAATTCATTACTGTTTGTGTAACACTAAGATAGTAACATAACACATACAAATAACATTAAAAGTAAAATACTGGACATCTTGGAATTCAAGTAGTGCCTCCCTTCCTTAAATCTCTAGTGATAAGTAAAACACAGATAGGAGCCAGCTAGACATTCCAGCTCACAGGACTGAAAGCACTGCAGCAGTGATCCCACAATCTGAAGAGAATTTCTAATACTTGGATGAGACTTTGTTCTCATGCGAAACAACCCATTTTCATTCTTCTTTACAGTCACTCCACCCTCCTTCATGTTTTCATCCTCCACCTCTTGTCTTCTGCACGCCCCAGTGTCAGAGAAGTTGAACTATCTCACATCATAGTGAAAGCTGAGAACTCATAAACATCATGATAATGATGATGATGCAATCATGGTGATGCAATGGAGCAGATTTCTTTTTTTGCTAATATAAGCTTGGCACAGATAAAAGTGATCAAGTACATGAGAGATCTGGGTACTACTCAGCTTCTACACAATCCCTCCCTCTACTCCCTTTTGAGTTAAATGATCCACCAGGAAAAAACGGATAACACATCATTCACTTTTTGAGGCAGCAATTTTCTTTTTGTGATATGCCTGTTAAAGCAGGGCCTTTTATTATTATTATTATTATTTTCTACTTACAGTCTAACCAAAAATAGAGCCTCAGGAATGACAATAAAAAATAGAAATATGAGATTTACATCTCTGTTTAAAATGCTACCCCCTCAACAAGCTCTTGCAGAGCCGTGTGACTAATGCTAACTAAACTAACTAGCAACAATTTGCCAGCTTCCCCATTTAATTAGCACTCTGAAATGTGATTTGTGAACCAAAGGCTGTTGGGAAAAAGCGCATCAGGTCAGGTCTATAATTTCTAATTTATTAGGAATGCTACTATTACCAATCAAATAAAAAAACCCAGAAAAATCAGACAGCAGGAAGCAAAGGACAAGAAGACATCAGCTTCTGTCATCCTGAACATCATATTGTCACTTGTTTGCTCATCTTTTACTTAGAAAACACCTTACTGTTACCCATCAGTGAATGAGAGTCACGCAGCCTCCCTTTACAAACTTACATGGCCGCCTTGGTCTTTTGGTGTTGTTTTTTATCTGCCATCAAACTTTGTTTTATAAAACTAAATACTTACTGAACTAACACACGTTGTCCAAGCATCTGAAAATTAGCCCTGGGATGATTCCCATTACTGTTGGACATCAACCTGGCTGTTTCTTAACAGTTTAGATTACCTTTTCAACCATCCACTTGGCAATCCCCAGAATCCATAGCAGGGCGGAGGCTGCTATTGTTTTAGCTTCCTGGTTGTATAAGGAAGCTTAATCCTTACTGCGATCATAAATAAAGGGACTGGTTTGGGGATTTGGGGAGGTTTAAATAGGCTAAAACCAAGATTCACAATGTAAAGAAAGTGAGCACTGAATGAACACTGGCTGACAATATGCCACAGCACAGGATTTCTTCTGGGCTTAGATAAAGTTGTCAGGATGCCACAGATCAGGGAATTTCTAATTCTCACATTCTCCTAGCATAAAGACCACCACTGGTGGGATTTAAAGCCAGGCAAGGTATTTGCACACAGTATTAGGGCATACCCTAGGTACTAAGTACTCCACAGAGCTGTTGAGAAAATTGCTTCCCTACTCCACCACATTAACACTTCAAACTTACTCTACTGTGTATTAAAATGAAACTAATTATCTTTGGAAGTCTCGACATGAAATAGGGGAGAGGAGAAGAGATATTTACCCCTGAACCATAACATGGTTTGGCTACTCAGATGCGACATAGAAACCCACAGTCGGCAAAGAAACACGGCCTTGAAAGTGCTCTCCTGCATGCCACTTGAACCACTCCCATCACGAGCTGCTGGCTAGGAGTGGTAATTCCACCCAGGACCTCATAAATACTTCTCCTGTGTAAATTACATGAAAATGGCTATGCTCTACCGAAAAAAAATGCAACAGATCAGTATTTCCAAAATCAGGATTGGATTAACAAAAAAGTCCTGACCAGCTGGAATAAATTGGATAGGCTAGAGGTCTCCAGTTTGCTGATCTGGCTTTCTCCTGAACCTGGGAATGCAGACCATTAGCCTCGCTTTTTGGCACACTCGCACATCTGAAATAACAAAGCAAACTACCTTTATACTAGCAACCTTTATATTAGTCTCCAGGTAACCCTGTCTGCCAAGGAATTTATAGCTTTGTTCCACAGACAACAGAAACTACACTAATGATTTATCAAGCTATCATCCCGGCAAAACTCATCTTTGGCACATGCACCAACCCCCACAAGCGTCTGACCAGTTACACATAATGACACATGCATGACATTTGATATGAAAGTGTGTCAGTAAAAACTGACAAGGATTCCTGTGTGTCCCTAGGCTACTGACAACTGAGGTATTCTACACACTAGTGTCTAACCGCAACTGCTGAAGCACCTAACCCAGAAATGCTTTGTGCCTCTCTACTTGCCAGCTAAAGAAATAATACAAGAGAATTATAGAGCTATGCAAATAAATATTCTTTTTGGTTGGATATCACCTAGATGTTTTAGTTAAAATAACATACACTGCCTGTAATTTCAAATTTTATAGACAACTGGACCCATTAGAATATAGATTCATCAGGTAGCCTGATACACCCCTACATGACACTGGTCAGGCTGACTGAACAGTGATTACATAGATAATCTATGCTGCAATGTGGTATATGGTTTTCCAGGCACAATTTTAGGATGGAAGAATGAAGGAATGAAGGAACAAAGGCAAGAATGAACTAGAATTGTTATCCTCACAGAACAGTGTTAATGCTATACTACTAACATTTCTCAGCACAAACATGAATTAATAATATATACACATGTGCATTATAAAAAGCAATACTTTGCTATTTGGGCCTTGCAAATCAAAGAATCTCCTCCTTCCAGATTTATATTGCTGGAAGGTTTGAAATGCTAAAACAGTTCCTGGCAGGAATTAAGCAGTGGAAAGAAGCAAAGCATTAGCATCCATACGAATCAATCAAAGCCACACAATACATGAAATTCTATAGAGTGTGCTATTTGGCTTTGAAATTTGCTATACAGAAGATACATATTTTTCCTTATTTGCAGATTGAACATTTTAATTTTTAGGAAGGGTATTGGTCAGTACCCTTCTCCTGAGTGCCCCAGGTTTTCTGAACATCTGAAGTTAACACTGATATAGTAATCTTTATCATCAAACAACATATTCTGTTAATATGTTGTTCAAATTCTATCCATAGGTTCTTATGAAAATCATGTTCTTACTTGTCAAAGAACCAATGGATACAACTTTATAATGGCTATTTTTTGACAGTGTTTCTTCCCTTTCTGAAAAAAGTGAGGTGTGAAATAATTCGAGGGGCCATTGCAAATAGTTGTTCCAGGAATGCTTTAAGCAGAAGTGCTAACAATACTGAAAACTCATACATCTTCACCAGAACCAAATTCGTAAAGCTGTACAGGAAAAGGTTAATCTATAAAAATCACACATCCCTGCAAATAGGTGCTCTCACAGGGGCACAGGGAATCAGGCAAGAGGGAGGAAGAGGAACCTGCATAGGCCATAGTCAACAATTACCATGAAGCTGGAGCATAATACTGAAATGTCTGTTACCATAAAAAGTTCCAGACAACTCTGCAGGCTGTATGTCCTGAAATGGCCTTTCCTTTTCCTAACTTCCTCCACCTCTTTGCTCCCCACAGTCACAAAGGGACCGAGGGCTTTCACAATTCCGGTTCACTACCGTGCCTCACTGACAGAAAACTTCATTGTGTCTTCTCAATGACCACAAGAGATACTGGCTGCTTCCTTACTGCACTCACTTGTGATTTGCAGGGAGCATATTCCTGACTGCAGCCACCCCTCTGTTTCCTCTCACTGGTTTCCTATGGGATGGACTCAGCAGCCCCTACCACGGCAAGACTTCCTCTCCGAGTTCCTGCAAACCCTTATAAAGGCAGAAATCCTGGTGCAGTCAGAGGAAGAGTCTGTTTGGCAGCACTCCGGTTGCACCTTTAAAGCCTAAACTAGCTTTGTTTTGAGTTACTGCAACTATTAATCCCATTTTAATATGGGGTTAATATGATTCCTTATTTTCCACCAACTGGCAACTAATCCCCATGTAAAGATACTGAACAAAACACAAGTAAATGGTTACCTCTCTCTAGCTCAATGCTCAGTAAGAAAGTAAGGAATTTACACAAATGTACGCCATGACAGAATATCAGGTGGTGAATTCACCATGACACAAAAAATAACACAAGCAGCACTCACCTGTATTCAGCCTTCCCATGCAAAAAAATTACAATGGAAGATGAAAGTCAAAGGGCATGACTAACTCAAATCCAGATATGCTTTATTCCTCCTAAATCCCTAAATCTCTGGCTATGGATGAGCAGCACCGAGACATGCTTTAGATTCCCTTGCTGGCTCTGCACACCTGATTTGCTAACCCTGGGGCATGAAGCTGGCATAATTTTTAGAGGATTCGTTATTATTGTTATCCACACTGAAATAAATTAGAGAAAAAGGGAGATGGATAGGATGGGTAAAGAGACATGTTAACAAATCTCACTGCAATACAGTAAAATGCTATTTGGCAGACCATACGGCTGGCACTGTATTCTTCTTGAAGTAAATCCTCACCATACCTTTGAAACCGTACAAAGTTGGAAAGCCCAACCAGCTTTCCCAATGCCTCCGCTTCCTTCCTTCCCACACAAAAAAAGCCTATAGGAAAAATATCATCCTCAGGGAAAACAAAACAAGTATTTAATTGGACAGCCAAATAAAGCAAATAAAACACACATAAAGTGCATTACTTGTAATTTGGGCACCTATCAATCAACACAGCTCTCCTACAGCCAAAAAACTGGAGGTTCACACGTTCCTGCTGCGAGTACATCTCTGGGCGCCAGACCAGTGCCCCTTCCTCCAGCCTGCCAGGCAATTCCACCAATCCCCCAGGGACGGCCAGAAGACAGTTCCCTTTCCGAGAAAAGGAACACCTTCCCTGTGCATGTATTTCTCTAAAAGCTCCTGCTTCCTTCCAATAGCTCCACCCGCTTTGGTGAGAAAGTGGCAGTTATTCATCAAGTAGCCAAACCACAGCAACCAGCATCTCTGTCCGTGTTTCGTGAACAGAGAAGTTGTGGATGCCCCATTCCTGGCAGTGCTCAAGGCCAAGCCTGGAGCAGCCAGCTCTAGAGGAAGGTGTCCCTGCCTGTGGCAGGGGGTTGGAACTGGATGAGCTTTAATGTCCCTTTCAACCCAAACCATTCTAGGATCCTGTGTCTGCTTGCAGCAGCATCACCTCAGCTGCAGTGGCACCCTAAACTAAGAAAGCATAGTCTCTGTCTGCCTTGCAGAGTCAAGCCAGGTGATGTTTCTGGTTTCCAAGCTGTAACTTCGAGCACTTCCAGCAGGTTTTAAGAGAAACATGTAAAACCAATTGCTGAGCTAGGGGGAATCGACAGCAGTCAGCATCTTCCAGAGCTAGGCCCGTATATGGTTGTTCTTAATATGGCACTTTGTACTTTGCTACTAGAGACACATAAATATTTTATTTTGGGATTACAAGGGTTGCAAACAAGGTATGCCAACTAATGTCAAACAGAAGAGCTTTACAAATTCCAGGAAAGTTATGTGCAACGTTTAGACAACACATACCCAACAACAGGCTTAGTCGTAGCTACAGTAATGAGAGACGAGACATATACTCAAAATAAATGACCCCACTGGAAAATTCTAGGCACATTACTATAATTAAGCCAGAACATTTTCTGCAAAGTCATATTATATACACTTTTTAAAGTGGGGCTTATATCTGTTCATAATTTTCTGTATTAAGACAACATATGCTTTATTTTCCAACATTTTACAATACTGTTCAGATCTGGTCCTCAACCAATTCATTTCTAATTACTCTTAAAAACATTTCTGGTAAAAATAGCTGTCAAAAGCTCATTAACTACAATGACATAATACTGAACTCAAATAGGAGCAACTTCTTTTACCAACTAAAAATGAGTACAATCTGACACTATGCTTACATCTCTCTCACTTAGGCCATAGTACTGTATCTCCAGGTATATGACTGTCCAAGCCCTTTGATCTAGACTTCATCCCCAGCCTACGAATTAATGCAAAACTGGCCTATGATCAAAGATCTCTATTGACTGATCTGCGCTGCTACTGCATGGAAGTATCAGCAGCCTACCATGACACCTATGCCATACTGCTTTCTCCTGATGCACCCGAGAGTCCCACAGGATCTTTAGTTTCACTTCATTAGGGCTTATCACTTATATTTATTTGGGCGCATGGCATTCACTTGGTTTTGAGAATTCATCTTCGTTAGGGAAAATAACTTCTTAGATATTTACCACATCCTATAGATAAAACCAATACAGGGTATATTAATCAGCAGCAGCAATACTTTTGTAGAGAATCTGAGTTACAAAACTATTACTTATTCATTTTCTTGCTCAAACAATGGAATGTTGCTCAGTGATCTCTGCCACTGGCAAGCTTTTAAAATTAAGCACTAGAAATAAATCGCCTCAGGTTAAATAAAATAATCCAGCAAACAAAACAAAAGCAAAAACGGAGCCACCTCAGCGCCACATCCCCTCTTCACCGTTATCTAGCTCTAGCCAAGACCCACTTCCACAAAGAAGCAGAAGGAAAAAGTAGGCCTTGCCGCATGTCCCGGAGGTTAGCAGATCGGGGCTGTTACACAGCAGGAACTGGCAAATTCTGGAAGTGCAGAGTCCTAAAAAAGACGCCTGCCAGATACTTTCCTCTCCCATTCCAAAGAGGCTTCAATTCAACGCCTTCCAGAGACTGTACCTCTGACAGAAAGGCTGCATTTTCGCATGCATTTAACTCCAGTTGTACTCAGTATGTGCACAAGATTATGACTGCTAATTCACTCCACCAGCAGACTCAGCATGGCGTGTTACCTGCTATGGTCATGGAAAGATTTTTGCCTACTTCTCAGACCTGCCAGTTACTAGGTGCTCTTTCACTGCCTTCAAACTGAACACAGAGGAGGGAGAGAAAGAGAGCAGAAGAAAATGGGGGAGAAAAAAAGAGTGAAAGCAAAGATAGGCAAAAAAGTGCGTGCAGAGCCAGATTTTTTCAGCGTGCAGTTTCAAGTACTCACCACTCAAAATTCAAACCAGATTTCCAAAGAACCCTAAGCCCCAGTAGTTCCTATTGTGATACTTAGGATTAGATAGTTAAACACATTTTAACAATCTGACCAGTTATTTAGCTAACAGCCAATGAACTCCACTAAATAAAAAACCCTCTTGTCACTTCAAATGATTTATTGACACACGAAACATCTCAGTAAAAACTCATGCTCTGTATTTTGCAAGCTCTTGCTGTTTATGTAAGAAAACATGAGCAAAATCTCTCAACACTGCCGTTTGGGGTGTTTTTTGCCACAGTATGTCACTTTTCACACAGCTGTGAGAGGATGAATTGCGGCACTGAAGTTCACGGTGAGGATGAGATTTTAAGTAGAGGAATTCCTGTTCACTGAAGGTCATGCGTCAGAAATACCCTTTTCTGTATATCAGGCTTTAAAAGGACAACACCTCACTTCCTGGTCCGAGCTGTATCTGCTGTGAGTTTTCAAACTAACACTGATGTGTTTTTAGTGGTTCAGTGTGTAATGGCTAAATCTGCAGTTAAAAACCCCCAAAGCCCAACAACAACAAAAAACAAGGCTATCATCCTGGAGCTGGCTGCACTCAGCCAGTCTGCTTGTGGTTTACTTCAGAAACTTTCAATAACCGAGGGATTGCTTTATTTTTAAGAGCAGGGGGGAGGAAGGGGGGGGGGGGAAGTTTTTCCCAATATGATCTGTTCCTATTTATCCTCACTGGAGCTCTCTGAGGAGGGAATATGAAGTACTTTTTAATACTGAGTTTATTTGCAAACCATTTCATTTTGTGCTTGAGCACAGAGAGCAGAAAACAAAACCTTGTAGAGAAAAGGGAGCAATGACTGTATTTTCTCCACCCTTTGCCAAAAACACTACAAAGAATGGAAAAAACCCCAATGTCTCACTTTAAGGCCCAGAACTGGTTAATCAAAGCAGTTGATGATCACACACACCAGCGAGGGGAAAAATAGCTTTCTGTTGGTACTGTACTTATAACTGCTAGCTCTGGCAGCCCCAGATGGAAAACAGGAACCTGCCATGCTTCTGTCAGAGGTCTGCAGAGTGAAGAAATCTTTCAGTAACCCTCACAAAACACACTGAGCAAAGGTGCAAGAAACCTCCTAGTGGGTAATTACTGAATAACCACATCAGCAAGGACATCTGTTGCCCAATCCCCCTGTGTTTGGCCCATATTTGGATGCATGAACCCCTGAGGATGAGGTATCCCCTGGGATTGTAGGTATCACAAGAGCCTACACAATTATGTACTTAACGTGCCAAGGCCTTGGTGTCAAAGAGGTACAGGAGCAGAGAGTTCCACATATATAAACAAATTTTATAACTCATCCACTATGGAGTAATTTACGTACAACCCAATAACCTTGGAGTACATCTGGTGAGCGTATTGCTTGAGCCAGGTTACAGCATTACACTACACAGGTCGATGCATTAAGACCACAGAGGATTGCACGTGGCTTGCAATGATAAGCTCATGAGCATTTTAACAACAATATCAAGGCTCATTTATCAGTGACACACATTTCTCTAGGTATTACTGAGGTATTGCAGATGCTATTTATTTTTAGTGTTGCGATTATGGTCCTAGTTTTCCACTTCTCTCCCAGCTCAAGCAAAGCAACCTAGTGGGATGAACAGCTCTGTCAGCTTTGATTCACACTCTCCAGTGGAAAACATGGGGATGAGGGAAGAGGGAGGACAAAGCTTTACCCTCTTCATTTAAAAGAAGCGCCCAGTTGCCAGTCAGATATCCAGAGAAGCGCACAGATGTCAGTAACTCTCCAAACAACAGCCCATCCTCGTGCTCCATGTTAGCTTGCAGGATCTCCATGTGAGACCCCTGACTGCTGTGTCTCAACTCAGTTTCAGAGCCCTCAGAGTGATCCAATCCAAACTAACTGAGGTATCACTGATAATCTTCACAAGCTAAAAGAGGAATGAGAGTTGCAGAAAGTTTACCTCTTGACTCATCCTTTATTTCTCAGATACTATGAAAAAGGAGGGGACAAATGTGATGCTCTCTGCTCCTTAACAGTCAGGGAAAACAACAGGAACATTTAGCCCTAATGCTCAAAACCAGCACAAGGTATTTTTCAAGCTCTATAGGCTTCTGGACTCCCCTTTTGAAGCTGACAGCCTGCAAGCCAAAAATACCACAGTTACTTACTCCTTGTACTGGTAAACAAACTGGGAACAGTTCTTCCCCAGCTCTTGATTACTGCAGGCCTGGCTGCAGGAACTGGTAGTCATATCTTCTGCTTCAAAATTAACCACTAACATTCAACTAATTTTGAGCCTATATGTACAGCAAAGAGTAAGATTTTGTCTGGTCTTCTCTCAGAGAAGGCACTCTCTGAGGGTCACTTATTTTCATACTGAGAACCCAGCTGATTCAAAGGACAGCCTGCAAATGTTTCAGAGGAAGTTATCCTCACCAGTATTTCTCAGGGAAGTCCTGTACATCAAATACGTGCGATCCACAAGATGTTAACAGGAAGTCTATATCCTAATAGAGGTTAGAAATGTAACTATCAGCACCGTTCCCCTTTCTACCACCTGATGATGATTTTAACTCTGCATTTCAGTGTTAAAATCATCTTTTAAGTAAAGTGAGAAACACTGACTTTGAAATACTGTCTTCTCTCCAAATGATGATATCACAATTTTGCAATATTGCCTGCTGAAGATTAGTGTATATTAAGGAATATGCCATATTTCCCAGGCTTGTCCTTTGCACAATGGGAAACAAGGCTTCCCAGGCTAGACAGGAGGCTGCTTCCCACCCCAAAGGAGTAAATTCCTTTCTTGCTACATTTGGTTTAGCCTCCCTGTGGCCTCGCAGAAGGCGTCACCATGCACCAAGTCCTCCCCTCCAAATGATTATAGTTCAGGATCTGTACTTTGGATATTCCCCAGGTGCTGCTGGTCCCTAGGCATGGAGGCATAAGGAAGACTCCGAAGCCTTGTGGTTAATTGAGCATGGTCAGCTTGACTCTCCTCAGGAGGAATGAGGAAACAGAGGTAGAAGAACCTGTTTGATGAAACTCTGAGCATTGAAGCCCGAGGCAGGAGCTTTTGTAGAATTAAGCACTGTTTCTTTTAAAAGTCTGCTTATTTTTCCTCCCCTTTGCCTCCAATTTGCTTATAATCGATGTATTGGCAGGGTCAATGAACAGACAAGTTCGGCTCAAGCCACAGAAAACAGAGAATACACAAACCCTGGGAAAGGTGTAATTGAATGAAAATCCCTTTGACTTCCAAGCTGTCTATACAACATTAGCATAGATTTAATACTTCAGCAAAAATAAGAAAGGAACCATGCCTCATTTCTGCCATGCCATTAAAACCTTCGGTACCATTTCAGGGAAGAGTTTTATTTCTACATGCTACAATAACCAGATACAAAAATTTTAGCCGCTTGCTCATCATAACAGCAATAAATTATAAGAGGACTTGATCAGTCTGACTATTGGATATGCATTTCTCAGCTCACGCTTAGAGCATATGGATTTCCTTGTGTATCTTCTACAAACTACTGTAAAGAAATAGGCAGTTTTCCCCCTCAGTGTGACTAGCAGTGAAGTCTCATTATACCCACCCTTAGTTCAAATAACACTGACAATGACTGCCATCAGAATATTGGTAGCAAATTAACCTCATAGGGACAGTAAAGTATGTATTAGTGGGACAGGAGGAGTCTGAATTCAAACATCCTTTGCAAGTTCCGAATCTCTGCGCAGGCTATGGTTTATTGAGATACCCACACACCATGAATGGCTCCAATGAAGTCAAAGCAGTTAATGTGAAGTGCTTTGCAATTCATCTGAAAGTGAAGCACTACACCACTACACGCTCCTCTACCCAAAGGTCTTGACTGCATATTCAATACTGCCATTAAAGTGATATCCACTTAGGAATCTACTGATGAAAAGTGCTATGCAAATTTGGCATTATTTTACTCTACGTAAGGGAAATTCACGTACAAATGCTCCTAAACATGACAGCAAAACTGAAGAAGGGGTTTTCTTTTTGCCAGTAAGCATCTGGCATTTTGCTTTACCCTCTTGATATCTCATTTTCATATCAGTTCTTACTAGTGCAAAACATAAACAGTGAAAATGTGAAAGTGATACAGTCCCTGCCGATCAGCTTCTATCTTTACCCAAGTGCTGTACATGTCTGTGTATGTACAGAGAGCACTGATGATGTGCACTGCAAGCAATATCGGCAGTTAAAAAAAAGCTAACAGCAGTAACCTGATTTTACTTTAGAGAGCAGATCTGGTCTTAGAACCTGATCCTGTCAAGAACTGAGAGCCACAAACTTACTGGGAATCAAGCACGCTCAGCATTTAACTGGAGACACTCAGCACCTCGCAGGTTCAAATCCATACTTTTAGAAAGTCACTTCCTATTTGTCCTTTGTTTACCCTGGCTTATCCTGAACAGCAAGGCTTTCCGACACAGAGATAACTTTGGAAAGGATTACTCTCATATTCTTTGATGATTTCAAAAGGCAGGAAAGAATCTCTCCCCTTTCCGAGGGCCACCCAGCTAAAGCAAAGAACACTACTTATTTCAGGCACGCTAATAGGGGCCAGTAATAACTCAGTTGAGTTGCCGTGGCCTTGAAATACCTGACCAAACTTGCTTTTGTTCTCCCTCAGTAACATATTTTCCTTCTGCATCTGCTTTCACACAGTTATCATTCAGGCAGCCCTAAATGGTGGCTAAGCAGCATCTCCCCTTCCAGTCAACATAACCTCTTCCTGAGATACATATTCAGAGCCTTAATGTGTTTTACCCATTATACATAGGCTCACATTTGGATAGAGCCACTGGGAAACACAGTGTAACAAAGTAGGTTTTCAAATTAAGCTTTCTAATGATTAAATATGTTAACTGTAACTAAAGCTACTACCAGTCTCTCTCCAGGGGAAGAAAAAACACCACAGGTGGTAGAGAATGGCATCTCCTTTCCTAGATTCCTAACAGGAATGTGAATCCAGAATGAGTTACCCATACATACCCAAATAAATGATGTTATTTCATCCCTTCTTACTCTCATGTACTCCAATTATTCGGAGCCAAAACCAGTTTGTTTCTATTTATTTAATTATATTTAATTCAAGCGAGCACATGCATGGGTTTCTGTGGCCATATACTCTGTTTCTGAACCAGCATCCCCCATAGGAGTCTTGATAAATGCAGCCTGTCACCGTGATTTTTAAGTCTTGACAGGAACAGAAGTGAGGCACTTCCCAACAGAGGAAATGCAAACAGCAACCAGTGAAACAGCCATTACAAGTACCACTGTGAGAGTAAGGTTCAACAGGGAAGTGATACTGGAAAACTATTATTCCCTTAGTCTAACACGGTTGAAGGAAAGTAGCATTGAGCCCACAGCTTTAAAGATGTAAGCCCTAGGATGTAGGACCTGAGCTCCAGGACAGATGGCAATTTGAGGCACAAAGGAGTTACCTACACAGAGCCTTCAATTATGGCTCTTACTGGGAACCTGGTCTGTGAGCAGAGATCATTTCAGAACTGCTGGGTACCCCTCCCATACACTCTCTTTTCTTTTGCTGTTGAAATATGTCAGCCTTGAGATTAACATCTAACACACTACATTCGTATTTTAAGAAGTGAGGACACAAATGTTAACTTCGCAGTGAAGTGATGGTGAGCTGGTCTCACACTGGACCCACCAACAATATTAATAAACAAATCTGTACTCATCTCATATTCATTCAAATCTAGTACACATTCAAAGCATTCCATCTTAACAAAGCTCATCCTTAATTAGTGTTCCAGGAGGGTAAACCTGTGACACCAGGAGAATTTGAAGATAATTAGTTATATCTGGGCACCATGTCTTCTCATGTTTGCCTAATAAAACAAAGTGGTAGCTTCTCTGCAGTTGAAGGTATCACACTATTATAAGCCTACAGTAAGAAATCAAGCTGTTAACACACACCCATAAGCCAGTATTTTAGTTGAGTATCATGAGCCACATACATTTGGAATCAAGCAAATCCGTAAGACTGTATTCTGAGGGAGCTGTTTTTCTGCTGTACATCATTGATTAATGTATTGCAAAGTCAATATTAAATTTTGGATCACCACACAGAAATGCATAAGTTGTGAGTTTAAAGTCAATTCTTACGAACAGATGAAAACTCTAAGTAACTGAAGCCATGAGATCATCATCTTTGCACTCCAACGCTTTCAGATCCACATAATACCACAAAACTGGCTTCCCAACACTGACTACTTTTACTGTGATATACCTTAACAATCCACATTTTAACGTTTTTCTTCTGTAGTGTCTGCACAATACCTTTGGGATGAAAGAACTGCAAGTAAAAAGCTTTACTGCATTGACAAGTCCAGTTGTTTAACTTATACTGATCAGGAAGCTCAATAATACACACAATATCAAAAGACCCAACAGAATGCCATTTCTTCACTGTGAAAGGAGGGCACGAGATAGGCTGTGTCCTTCCCCCACTTTCTTTGAGCTCCAAACACAAGAAATAATGACTAATTCTGCAAAGCAGCTTTGATCAAGCTCAACTGACACCTCCTTCGATATGTCCAGAATCTCTCTTTCTCCAGTTCATAAAGCCTCAGTTGCTCTAGTCTGCATCAAATTTATCCCACCCAGGATCAATCCTGAAGCGGAACATGTTAACGCCAAAACATGTTAGCATATCTGCTGTAGTGACTGTGGCTTCTTCAAAACCAGGGACAGCCTTGTGGAAACCACAGGCTAGTGGTTCTCCAGGCAGGCAACATCAATATAATCTCACCGTATCTGTTTTATAAATACACTCAGGTGTTGGGGTATCAGGCGTCGGTGCAGTGGGTGCACCTTCTTCACTCCCTCTTCACAAAACTCCAGCTGTAGGGTACTGAGCCTTTCTGCTGCTAGTGACAAAGATGAGGCCCTACAAATTGAAAATTAGATGTCCTTTTTCTTGAAATGAATGACCCAAATAGAAGACCCCTTTCCTCTGAATTTAGTGCATCAAACAACAAATGCTTAACTTTACTTTTTGTCTGCTGTTGCCTTCTACCATACAAACTTCAGTTATGTGATTCTAAAGAATACACAAAATAATGAGTTTGGATGGCAACTTTCAAAGGTGATCAAAACGATTTCTTCTACATTGCAAAGGGATTTGCACACCCGGCTCTTCAGCCCCTTTGACAGCAGCAGGCCTGATACCGAACGCGTGCCAAGTACATGCATGCAGGATACATCTAGATGGTAACCTTTTGCTGAAACAGTAAAGCTGGTGCTGCTCCCAACTAGTCACCCAGAGAGGCAGATCAACTTCAAACTACTAACTCTGCTGTGACAGCCTGGAAGACTGGTTTTACAGATCTATACCTTTACAGAGAAAGCTCCAGTGTTAAGAACGCAGTAAGATGGATGCCACGCATCTCTGTTTGTTCACTACAACTGAATTAAAGCATTCCCACAATAAAATGGTTGCAGAATTAAAACATAAAAAACCCCAACCAAACCATAAACCCATAAGCTTGCAAAAGATATGTTGCAAGAATGAAATAGAAATGTGATGGTAGAAATCTTTCTTTTAGAAAAAGACTGCAAGAGGACTGATTGACAGATGAGGAAGAAGCCGCAAGACAGAAAAAGAAGTATTATTTCAGTAGTCTAGGTCTCAGCCCCAGTCTCCCTTCTGTAGAAATGAGGATATTGATACCTCCATTACAAAACTCTGAGATTAGAACCATCATGCTTGTGCCATATTTCTGGGTGACATGGAAGAATAGTTTCTCCATCCATTACACTTCCTCTTAGGAATGCTGTGATGACTATGCTCAAGATTCTCCAGACTCAGGTATTTTGCTGATGAATTTCATTACTAGCTGAGACAGACAAGATCTACATATCACTAGGTATAAATCTAAAGCGGACAAAGGCCTCTCCCAGAACCACAGACATAAGTCTGGATTATTCATTTTATAAGAAGATTTTATACCTGAATTATGAGTGAATGCCCATTCCATTATTTCCCATTAATGACATCCTTATTTGTTTAAAGGAAATGTGAATGGAAAGAAACACAAAAGACACAGAAGAAAGAGGAGATAACAAATTATATCACAAGTATATGCAGGACAGCTTAGTACAGAAAAACTTGCCTGACCAGTTCACAGCATACAAGATTACTATGAAGTTATTACACATTATCTTATGGCTCAGTAAAACTTCAGACCATAAAGTAATCAGGATCAGGAACACTTTGTACACTGTGAAAATTAGTTCACCAACCTCACCTGTTACCACAAACACTAAGGAAAACCAAGCAATCCTGACCATAGACATTTTTACTTCGTGACCTGTTACGACATTTGGGAACTTTCATTTAAATAAAGCCTGCTGCAAACATCATCTTCCTTATTTGTGTAATGTGCCCTATTACAAAGTGGCTTCACTTTGTTGACTGTCCGTCTTATTTACATGTTCCTTGGTTTGGCACATAACTTAAGCTTCAGCCTCTCTCTCTGCTGACTCATGCGAATAAAAACACTCTCCCTTAACGACCCGGTTAGACAACTACTGTTTCCCCAAGACCAGCAAATACATTTTTTAAAGTTGCAATAATGCACCATGTATTTATTTTGCTACTTCTGTTCTGAAAAGTATAGACTTCTGTTATTCATAACATATTCATTATATATTTTACATATATAATATTATTATAATATTCATTTTCCATGGCTTTTGCATGTGACTTCTATCTTGCTACACAGGTCCAAGACCTGTGCATATCTTACATTGCAGTTTATGACTTTATGACCCAAAGTGAGATAATAAGTTTTCTTATTTTACAGCTTAAGCTCCTCCAGGAAGAAACCACGAATTTTCTGTTCCTGCACAACCTAATACGTCGTGAGTGTTACCAAAGAGAAAGTAATAACTCCTGCATTGAAAACTGCCACCCTGATGAATGTTTGCATATGCACTCCGAGAACATTTCAGCACTTCACCCCTGTCTTACTGGTGGTACCACAGGCATCGAGTACATTTTCGTAGGTGCATAAGCTATCTCGAAGACTTCACATTATTTGCACCATACAGTTGATTAACCATGCATAAAGCTTACATGCAGGGGTCTTGCAGGCTGCCACACTGCTGCTGAGAGGCAGATTTTACTTGCTCGTCTGCAAATAGGGCACAGGGCTGATTCACAGTTGCTGGAAGAGCTGCAAACTTTTTGGCAGTCCTACAAAACTTTGGGCCTGTAATTTGTCTTACTGATCACTGCCACAATTATGCCAAGGTCCCAAACAGAAGAAGCCCATACAGTCCAGTGGAAGATGGCTGTAGGGAGGAAAGGCTTCACCAGAGCTGCCCCCATTTCTCACTCTGCCTGCCTTCTTTTTCCTTCAGATGCTTTTTTCAGACCCTGGTCTTCTAGGAACAGCATAAAAGACAAAATTACATTCCCACACTTCACATCTGATTTTAAATCTGATTTAAAAAAACTGTAAGCTTTGGATTACATGAAGGATTTTGAAAGCTTTATGGTATTAATAATGCTGATACAGCAAAACAGTGCTTGGCTGGAGAGTGTATCCATTTTAAACCAAATATAACAGTCGGAACATGTTAGAACCTGTCAGTCTGATGGCCAGAGTACATTCAAACAAGGTTAGAAATCAGTTTCATTTTATTTGTTCAAACATCCAATGGTTTACTATTGTTTTATTAATGAAGTACCAGTCAGGAAAAAACCAAACCAAACCAAACCAAAACCCACCACAAAACGTTAGGGTTTGGTTGGGTTTTTTTACTTTAAAAACATACTGAACAATACCACTTGCAAGAAACCATATGCGTGCCAAACTCATTCACACACAGTTTAGGAGCTGAGCTTACTACAGATACAATACTGAAATAACCACTGATGCAAAGGAGCCTAAATCCTTCATGTGACTTTTACATGTCTGAAGAATCTACAATGAGCCTCAATACTGAGAAATACATCAAGCGCAATATTAAACATGCAAGGGATTCAACTGATGGTGGTGTAACTACCTGTCTCCCTAACTCAGCTAGTGCCACAGAGGAATCGTATGTATGCAAATAAATGATACTCATACTCTTAACAGTTTCAGAAACAGGGAACACCACTCAGAGTCCCATTAAAACCCATACAGGAAAACCAGCTTTGAATTGGTGTGCAAGACAAATTACACCCTGTCTGCCTTCCATTCATTAGTGTACGGTACACACTACACTTAAACTTCTCTTGTGCTTAAGGCATTTATATTTATTATTTATATTTATATTGGGGTTTGCTTACTCATACATCTGCTTATCAACAAAACCAACACAGAAAAGTTCCTGCTTTTCCCACTGCACTGGGCTACGACAAACTGAGGTCAACTGTACCTGATTTAATTTTTTATACCATGTTACTGCTGTATAGCAAATGTCTTTCAAAAACAGATGGGGACCCCAGAGTCCTAAATGACACATAAAAGAAGGTAATACGGTAACCCCTACCCAAGGCATCTTGCAAAGCAGACAGAAAGGATGAGCCTGAACTGGCAAGGAAAGAGCACCTGAAGAGATTGCAGGAACTTGTGTATGTCATGGTGTCTGGGCTGCTAATGTATTATGTAACTGTTAAAAAACAGTTTAGCTGAATTTGTATATTAAAACATTTCATATGGCCTTCCAAAAAAATGCATATGCAAAGCTACATCCTAAATATGACCACTAAACCAATATTCTTTATGAAGTAATGGACTTTGCTATATATGTATGTAAATAAAGTATTGAATAAAGGTTATCAGAAAGAGCTACCAGGTTTTGCTCTTTAGGTGAAAAGCACTGTTGCTTGCTTCTGATGCAATGGGTAACACTTCCACAGAATCAGTATGAGGTTAATAGAACTCTTCTTTCTTCTTTCCTCCTCTCAGAGCCTTGACATAGCTCTGAGAACTTGCTGGCACAAAGAGCAAAGGCATGGAATAAAACTTAACAAAGCTTATCTCAGCCCAATGACATTAGTACATAAGATTAACCCTTTGTTAATCTGCTGTACTGATTTATATTTGATTACCATGCTGGTTGTGCTCTAACCCAGCTACTGATAAAGAAAAAAGCTCAAATTTAATAATACAGTTACTACCAGCTTTCTGGGAATTTCTGGGAATTGTACAGAAAAATCCTGTAGTTCCCTAAAAGTGGGTGATCCCAAACATTCTTTAAGCTATATGGGATACTCAGAAGTGACTTGAAATTTGGGAACCACAGACTAGATCATAAGGGCTGTCTCTATAAACCCGTCAACTCCTTGAAGAGAAACACCACATCATGCAAAGTGCTAGGATCTCCAAACATCTCCAGCATAATTTCCACTATAGCTTCTCCCCTTGAAATTTTAAGTTAGGGACACCAAGCAAAGCTGAACTGATAGGCTCCTGCTAAGCTACTGCTACAGCCTTTCACACTAGTAAGCATTTTCCTATTATTTCTTTTGGCTTCCCCAATCTGCCTTTTTTGACTGGTGCTCGGACTGTAAATTTCTGAAGACAGAAACCATAATTGTGACTTATATCAAACAAAAATACCGAACAACACTGGGTACTTTCTGTGATGAGAAGTCCCTGAAAACCCCAACAGTCAGTACCAACTAAAGTTTTACAACAGTTTCCATTGCTTGGGAGAGTCCAGTTTCCAGGAACAGATCATGTTCTTTCAACATCCCACTGAACTACAAAAAATCAGAGCATTTTGCTTGAAGTTCAAAGCTACCATAACTGAATTACACTTCTTCCATTCAACCACTTCCACTGTATAACTGACCGGGAACTCAGTGTATCACTTCTGGTTGAAGACAATTGCTCCAACAGCCACCAGTCTGATCAGTTGGTTTCTCTCCTCCTTCTGAGAAGCACAATGAGGACATGCTCTGGATGAGAGCAACTGAGCAAATCCCAGAGAGCTTCATACACTAAAGATGCTTTTAAGTCACTAGCACAAGGAGCTTACTGGTCCACCAGAGTGACAAAAAGACAGACAGAGTCAGAGTGGTGAGAATAAGAGTAACATGGGAAGTAATAAGAAAAATGACGGGAAAGTTAAAACAGCCAAGACTTGAAAACAAGGTGATAGCAGTGATTTAAAAAGAAATGAAGTAGGCCATGAGGTCAAATGTTTTTAGAAGTGCCTAGGCACTATGGGGTCACAAGGAAGTAAAAGGCAAGGAAACGCAGAGGGAAAATAGATAAATACAAATTCCTCAATAAATCCAAGAAGAACCAAATGAGAAAAAGAACAAAGTAGACACATCATAAGTGACCTTTAGCCTTTCCTTTTTCAACGCATTCTCAGTCATCATCTTCAAAGACCATAGATCAATCTCACCTTGAAATAAAGAGAAGTTGACAAATGCCACAATGAGTTATGCAGTGAGTAAATATGGTCCCAGCAGAAAAACTGTACATGCAACAAGCCTCTGTAGAGATCTATAGCAGGACATTTCATTCACGTAGCCTGCAAGGCATTGCCAACATCAAAATCTTATGCAGTCCTGTAAAGGTTGCCCTATTATTTCTTGATCATCTTGAACCCACGAAAGATAAAGAAGGATGGAGAACTGGCAGCAAGAAGACAGAATAGATGATGATGAGGAAACTGAAATAAAACAAGGGAGGAGAAAATACTACTGTCTTTCTGGCTTTTAATCTGTGAAACAAAGCAAAGCAATTCCAACCATTTCCTCATCACCTATGCAGAATATGCAGCAGTCTTCCCTTCATGACTCCACCGCCAGCACATCTGCTTCATTGCTACCACATCACAGTCTAAAGATACTTACAAATGTTAACACTGACAAAGCTATATATATTTTTAATGACATTAAAAAGGTCAATGTACTGAAGATTGAGAAGTTCTAAAATGTGTGAGAAACCCTGTTTCCCCATAAGAGGCTTGTTGTGTATGCATACTATAAAGATACTAAGGTGGAAACACTAAGTGTTAAGTTTGCCTACTCTACATTTAAGATACAGAGATACAATGGAGGCTCACTTCAAACAATGTAGTCGTGAAATTTATCTGGTAACATCTAGCCGTTATTCATGCTTTTTTATTACTGTCTGTGATGAAATTGCCCAGCAGGAGACCAGAAACTACCAAAATTATTCTATTGTCTGGAACAATTAAATCAGTTCAAGTTAGCCAATATAAGGCAGAAATGGCTGCCTGCAAGCCTCCAATGGAATCAGGATTTTCCTTTCCTACTTCTAAAAGCAATGGTCTTTCTTTACTGCTGCTCTTCAACAACTCAAGCCTTTCAGAGTTCAGCAGGGGAAAAACTCTTAGAACTGTGTCACGTTTCTCTAACACTGATTCCAATAAAATAAATGTTAAAACTCCTGTTATATTTAATGGGAACATGCCAATATCATTAGGCTTTTTAGCTGTGCTATTCAGAAATATGTGAAATCTTGGCTTCTGCAACTTCTGTTAAATCATGGCAATGATAATTTAAGATTTTTTAACTCTTGGAGGAATTTAAGAGAGAGGACACTCAGAAATCAACCTTACTAGCAACTCAAGTTACTGACTGTGAATAACGATCAGATGTCTGCAGATGTTCTTACATCACATTCATTTGCATTTTGCTTTACTAAAATACAGTGCGAAGTACATAAACTGCCATGAGAGTTACCCAACCTCTAGAATTATTTGTTAGCTTCAGAGTTGCACTCTCATATTAATACTGCTGAATACACTTTCTAAATCTTCTAGTGACTGCCTCCCAAATAGGAAAGCAGCTGCTTATAAGTACAAGGTCAAAACTTTTTGTCAGCCCCCTGCAAATGACCACTTTGCCCCCAAAAGGTAGAAACCCCTGCGACTATTTACACAACTCAAAAGGGCATGCAAAACATCCCCATTCTTCAGGCCATGCTCTGTCTAGCTTGACAAAAGGTTTCTTTTGGTTGTCCCCCACAGACTGGCAGTTTTCCATGCTGTCTTTGGACTTCTGATTTTATTCCATATCCAGATAATTCCAGCCCTAGTTTTCCATGTGGATGGAGGGAAAGTCTCTTCTCAGTCTGTTTTCACCATGGATTTCCCATAACTTGTACACCCTATTGTTTTCAAATCCTCTCTAACCATGAACTGTAGATGTCTTTCTCTTACAGTCTAATAACTGGGGTGAGGGAAAGAACATTAGGACAGTACTGGGTAAAGCATAACTGAATTTAACCAGCCAATTCCAAGCAGAAAGGCTCTCACCTCTATTTTTTTTTATATATCTAAAAATTGTATTCAGAGTGTCCCTTCAAAATTTGAACACCCCCACCCCCCACCCCCCGAGTTCATTTAAATGGAAGTGCAGTTAGGAAGCGGAAACTAATCACACTTAGATGCCAAGTTCGACAATTCCAGTTTAAACCAAATCCTGATTTTGGCACTATTTAAAGAATTCTTGAAGGGGAATTCTTGAAGGATGTAGTTTTGATGGCTGAGGAGAGCAGAAATCAGGCTTGCATGTGCAAGATTTGCAGAAGAATAATAAATTAGTAAGAGTAAAATAAAAGTAAAGGAAGTTGTTAAATGTTACTTATTCTTGGTTTTCCTTTGGAACACAGGCTCTTGTTCAGGAAAGAATTTAAACACAGGCCTACATGAAATATAGTGAAACCAGTGAGATCAGTGGTTTACTCACAACCATTAAGTTCTGTATCACATCTATGGAAGGCTTGAGCTGGAATAATGGTACACACTATCCCTAAAGTGATAGCAGAATGACATAGAATCATAGAATCATAGAATAGTTAGGGTTGGAAAGGACCTTAAGATCATCTAGTTCCAACCTCCCTGACATGGGCAGGGACACCTCCCACTAAACCATGGCACCCAAGGCTCTGTCCAACCCGGCCTTGAACACCGCCAGCAATGGAGCATTCACAACTTCCCTGGGCAACACATTCCAGTGCCTCACCACCCTTACAGGAAAGAATTTCTTCCTCATGTCCAATCTAAACTTCCCCTGTTTAAGTTTGAACCCATTACCCCTTGTCCTATCACTACAGTCCCTCATGAAGAGTCCCTCCCTAACATCCCTGTAGGCCCCCTTCAGATACTGGAAGGCTGCTCTGAGGTCTCCACACAGCCTTCCCTTCTCCAGGCTGAACAGCCCCGACTCTCTCAGCCTATCTTCATACAGGAGGTGCTTCAGTCCCCTGATCATCCTCGTGGCCCTCCTCTGGACTTGTTCCAACAGTTCCATGTCCTTTTTATGTTGAGGACACCAGAACTGCACACAATATTCCAAGTGACCAAGTGAGGTCTCATGAGAGCAGAGGGGCAGGATCATCTCCCTCGACCTGCTGGTCACGCTCCGTTGGATGCAGCCCAGGATACGCTTGGCTTTCTGGGCTGCCAGCGCACACTGCAGCCAGCTCATGTGCATTTTCTCATCGACCAACACCCCCAAGTCCTTCTACGCAGGGCTGCTATGAATCTCTTCCCTGCCCAGCCTGTAGCTGTGCCTGGGATTGCTCCGACCCAGGTGTAGGATCTTGCACTTGTCATGGTAAAACTTCATCAGGTTGGCATCAGCCCACCTCACAAGCATGTCAAGGTCCCTCTGGATGGCATTCCTTCCCTCCAACAGTATTTGCTTCCCCCCCCACTTGGACATTTCTTAAAGTCTAGCTTTGAATTAATACCTATCAGCTGGACTCTTGCTACTGGTAACTTTGTTCTAACAAATACTTTCTACAGAGTTCACTAGAATTACTTTCACTACATGGAATTTTATGTCAGTGTTGGTACTGGCAACGAAAGGATGAGATTCTAATCAATCACAGGATCAAATCATGACCTAGGTGTATAATAATTCAAGACTAAGTGAAATGCATGCTCTACTACACATTCTTCATGCCCTAAGAGTTTTCCTTCATGTCTGAAGTGAGACTTCAAAAGCCTAGGCACTGAGCAAAGCAGGGTAAAAAAAAACCACCCTGAAACACAACAAACAGGTCAGTGAGCAACATACGGCCTTCAACTAGTCAATTCGCCTATGCCAGCTCATCCCTGTCTCCTACTTGTGTAGCTTTCTGCTATTGCCAAAAGGGCAGCTGGAGTATGTGGAGCAGCAGCAAATATTTGTTACCCTCCTCCAGGTTTCTCTCCATGCCTCATCTCTCTCATCACTTCCATTCCCCACTTTGTCCCTTCTCTCTCCCTGAATCAGCAACTACAAAGGCAGCTTTTTTCCCCCTCTATTGCTTCTCAGCAGGCTGGGAAAGCACTGCAGGTAAGAAGGAGCTGTTAGGAGAGAACATTTCTAGCGGGGAGTAGGAGTAGATTTATGCAGCCGTAGAAAGGGTTTGATACGAGATAGTGGGTGAGCTGCGTGGTGACTGTACCACATCGCCAGCAGAGAGGGAAAAGAGGAGGCACATGAGGGAGACAGGCTGGGGGAGAAGGCAAAGGAAGATCAAAACCTTTACAAAGTGCTCTCCAAAATCTCCCATCTCCTCCTGACAATTGCTCACCCTCACAATCACACCAAGTCCCTGTGAAACCCTGTTGATCCTTGGTAGCTCTCCCACCTCAGCCCTCCTCCCCCAACCTGACAGACTTTGCTCCACGACAGTCTTGTCATGCACCTATCAAACAGGACAGCAATTTCCCTTTCATTTCAACAAATACTCTTCTGGTAACAATGCTTTTCAGCAGCACATGAACCACAGCTTAGACACGATGTAAACCTTTCACAAGCAAAACCCCAGGCCTTTCAACACCATCAGCACAGATAAGTCCAGCCAGTGGATGAAAATAAAAATGAAAATACACTACAATCACACTCTGCTAGCCCAGGGTCAACCTTCAGCAGTGTACGGCACAAGCAGAGGTTAAAGCACAGGGTGACCGGCGCTAAAATGACGATGATTCCTCTCTGTCTGGCAACAGATCACCTGCTGACTGAAAGGAGTTTCCACTTCAGCACCAGAAATGGCATTAAAAAAAAAAACAAGGAAAAAAACCCCAAACAACGGAACACGGACAAAACACCACAACACAACGCTAACAGGAGAGCTCCGATAAGCACCTAAATAGTCTTTCAGGTTAATTCAGCTTAGAGGCCTGGAAAGAGAGTTTTACTTCTCACATCCATGGACAGCTCACAGGACCAAGGGCTCAGAAGAGTTTTAACTCCTCTCCTGCTCTTGCCTTTTGGGTGACATTCAGAGCTCTGGTAAGGTGTCTGACTGTACAGACTGCAACTCAAAAGACCTACTCTTTCCAATAGGATAATTTCTTCAACAGTACACTAAAAGCATGACATAAAAATAACACAACTCAATAGATCAACAAGTACGCAAAAGAGGGTACTTCCTCCCGTAACTCATCACCAACTTGCTATTCATAAACTTGATCTATGCAATGGTGGCACAGTTGCATGACTAACTTCACGCTGATTGAACTGGAAGGATGCTTTCAAGAAAGCCCAACATTTTAAATTTAGATCTTAAGAAGCAACACTGAAAAGAAAAAAAAATACCATAAAAATAGTGTGGGAGATATTTAGGACTAGCAAAGTAAAGCTCTCTGAAATCTGGGGTTTATTTTTTTCCTGACAGCATTATGGATTATTTTCAAGAGAGCAAAAAATTAAACTTGTTTCGTTAACCTAAATATAGCTGTAAAATATTTTCAGTGGAAACAGAGGCTTTTCTTGCTAAATGCTGTGATGTCCTAACTGATTTAGTGAGTGCTGCTACTCAGCCTGCAAAAGGATTTCTTATGACAACTCAATGGGTTTCCTCGTGTACAGACGGACTAATGGCTAAGACCCTTAGATGGAGTCTTTGGCATAGGTCCAACCACACTGATTTCATCTATCATCAACTCCAGGAAAGTGGACATGATCTCAGAACCCATACTACCAATTGTCCAAACACATAAACATTGATTGTGTTAATTCACAGGAGTGTAACCACAAGGCTAAATTTCAAGGGTATTTTCCTTCCTGATCTCAATTCTACTGATCAAAATGTAGCTGCATTACCAACCCAAGTGCAACGTTTACATATGCCACATGTAAAAAAGCTAGATGTAGACATGCTTTATGTCTATATGTCTATCTTTATGTCTATACCCGAATTACCTAACACAAAAAATATATAGCGACAGCCTCCATACTAGTAGTTCGCTTCCCAGTCTGAACTTGCAGGTTATTTACCACTCTGTATTTTGCATTTTTCAAAGCATAAGTTTATCAACATCCTCTTCAATACTCTGTGCCATTCGTATAACATTTTATGCGCTTATAGAAAAGCCTCTAATGCCATAAATGCAAAGCTCTCTTTAAAACTGCAGCGTAGCCATGACTAAAAGAATCTGCAAAACTGACACTTTTCCTGAGCTGTGTCCGTACTGATGCACCACTGGAAAAGCAGCCATCTTTTAATTGTCACTACACCTTTATCAGAAACCCAAACATTTTATATTGATTTGGGGGGAGGAAGTATATATTTTGTGTAAAAGCTTCCATCCAGTAAAATTTTAATCCCTGCTTTAAGCCACAACTTTGTTGTTTGGGATTTATATATATATATACACATATAAAAATTTATACACACACACACACATACATATATGCAGGAAGTATACATATCATAAAGTTAAAAATCATTTTAGCAACTGCTGAATACTCTGTAGATAAAAGGAACCAGGATTTTGCATATTTATCTGATTTGTCCTAATACAATAGACGCTATCATGATTTCAAGCTTTGTACTTGTTTATCATGAGTGTTTCCACTGTAACCATGGCATCAGTATATAGCACAGGCTTAACAGTGAGAAAAATACCCTGTATTTTCCTAAAAATGAGGAAAAAAATAAATAAAATCATCTGTTAGAATAAAACCCCAAGGATTTGCACAATGGCAAAAACCAACCAAAGTAGGTGAGATGGCTAAAGAGAGAAACAGTCCCTTTTTAGGGAAAAAAAACACCCTAGAATATTATTCCTTTGCAAGTCTTTTTTTTGCATTTTGGACTTCTAACAAGAACCTAGAAATGTACGACAGGGTAACTAACATAACCTTGACTCTAGTGCAGTTGTTATAAAACAAATACCGTAATTTCTTTGTAAAAATATAAGCAGTATTATATGAAATTGAAAGCATTAAAGCTATCAAAATAGGGACAAGACCTGTTCTCAGCACGAGTATTTTCTCAAGCCTATTTAAATATGACAGTCCACCCTGCAAGAACTGTTGCATCATTCTGAAGGTAAAGAGGGGCAGCAGGGCAATTACACCAAACACACTCAACAAGTATGTGGCATCCAGTTAAACTTTCAGGACTGCTTGAAGGGAAACCCTTAGAATGGCATAAAAAGACTTTATAGTCTCCAAGAGTGTCTCTTAGGTTGCATATATTTGACATTTCAGGCAGTTAGGAGGAATGGGTTCCTGTGATTGCTGCTTTTAATTTGCTTGTCATAAAGTTGGAAAGGAGTGCTACAAAAAATATCTGACCTAAACGCCAAGAATGAAATGAAGGAATTAGTCCTCTTATTAAACAGAAGAAACCGTCTAGTACCAACAGATCTCAATCTAACGCTGGTTTAGGCAAGCCACATGCGTCCTCTTGTACTGTGAAACCCATTCATTTCATAGACAACTTCTCTTTTTCAGGTTTTAATACACACTTTAGATACTGATGAAGATACCAAGAAATCTATTTATTTTACTACGGACTCTATAGAGATGTCATGCCCACAGGCCTTCTGTCAGCTCAGTAAAATCAGACCAAAAAAACAGTGTAATTTTGTAAGTGCCAGTTCTCTGAAGGTCCCTATCTATTAACAATCCAGTAAACACATTTGGTATTACAATTACAGAGACACAATTCAGTAAATGGGAAGATTTGGGAAATTTCTGGGAGGATTTTTGCTCCCCACCCTTTCTAACTGTGATACAGGGAGGGTGGTGTACAATGTGTATTACCTGTACCACACAAACACCATCCAAACTATGGGGATTTACAGCACAAAACGAGGTAAGTGATGCTTCAGAAGCCGCATTATAATGAGCTGACCAGTTAGGATCCACTGCCAAGTCAATTCTGTCACACCAACAGACAAGCGTAGTCACTCCCTCGACTCCTCCCACCCAGTGAATGCTGGACAGCAATGAATCCTGGTGCAATAAAACACGGCATTTATCTGATTCAGCTATGTATTTCCTCCCAGATCATGTTTACAACGGGCCACAATCTGTCAAATTCCACTATTTATCTGGGGAACGTGTTCAGATGTTTGAGTCCACCTTAAAAATCAAAGCAGGGATATATCCCAGCACACCAGCCTCTCCAAAACTCAACTTGGCATCTGCAACCTGCAAGGTCCTTCCAGTTTGGCTGGAACCACCACACATACCATACACAAAAAGATCATATGAAATTATTACTTTTTCATTACAGATCTGTGATGACATCCTCATCCTACTGGTCTCAAAGATGAACACCACCACCCCCCCCCTTGATTTCAGGAGAGCCACAACAACTTCATTATCATTCAACCCAGGTAAAAGACATCTGCAATACTGCTGCATTAGTCTTTTCCTACTTTGGTTATTTTTCCTTGGCCTAACGTCCAGTTTTACCATCCAACCTTACTAATATGTAGCTTTTATAGAGCACCAGAATAATCTAGATGCTAATTAGCACAATGTAATGTGTAGCATAAGTGAAAAATATTTTGAAGTTGCAAACATAGAAGTTTAAACAGTAAAGGTGTTCAGCTCCTAATCAGCATAAATAGAGCCAAATCCTTTCATGCTTTTCTATTACTCTGATATCCCTTTATACCACTGCATTAAGCAAAGAAGCCCCAAAGCGTACATGAAACTCAGAACTATTAACTCTCACTGTTTTGGTCGTGGGTTGTTTGCCTGTTTGACAAAGACATATTGCCCTAACCAGTATCCTTCAGCATAACAAATAAATACACAAGAAGATAAGCATACACATTTCAGGTTGCTGGTCAAGCAAGACACATTGAAACTGACAAGGCAGCTACTATTGTTTCATTATACATCCCATCTAAAGGATACACCACTTAACTGTTCAACTGCAGAAATGTGAAATGTACATATTCACATTTCCAGTGTTTCTCTTCTTGTTTGATTGATTTTTCCGTACTAAATCACAGTAACTGTGGATGTTAGACCAAGCGCTCTCCAGCTGTTTTGTACTCCCACTGAGGCATGCTATAACCTCTGGGTCTTTAAGACACCGTGGAAGCTGTGAGACACGTTGTGCATACAGGCAAGAGAATTTGTCTGGCTGGGGCCAAAATCCACCAGGACCCTTACACCAATTCCAGGCATCTGAAGAAGCATTGCTTTAGCTGTACGTAAAAAGGTGTAAGCTGTCTGGGAGAAGGAAGGAGGAGCATCAGTGCTGATGCAGTGAGCTTTGAAGTGACACTAAGACCCCAAAGTGTCTTGTATCAGAGGTCAGCTTTGGATTTTTAAGGCTTGTCATTGGCAGGCTGACCAAGAGCATACACATCGCTGAAATGATGAAGTCAGTCCAAGTGCCGGATCAGGGTTTTGCGGTAATGTTCTGTACAGATGCATTTGGTTGGGGTTTTCAAACACAATAAGATAACTAGACTTGTATTTATGTAACATCATTTCAGAAACTGAAGTGGTAATTACACATCTCTTACTTAGATTCAGCATATTTTTCTTTCCTCCCTTGCCTGCAGACCACATGCATTAGATATACAGTAACCATGACTATCTCTGTATAACAAAGCATGGAAATAATAAAAAGCCTTCAGAGCTATTACATGCCCTTGGCAACCTAGCTCTGCAAGGCAGACGTTGCATCCAGAGCCATGCCACCAAAACCCCTATGTACGTGAATGCACCTACAGCGTGAACACTCACCCAGTCCTCGAAGTGGCGGCTCCCGTTCTGCAGCAAGTCCTCAAACTGTATAGTGCAGTTAGCTACAAAATCGTCGTACCCGATGGGGGCATCGTGGAAAACAGCCATCTCTATCTTCCTGCCATTACAAACGTCGGTGACAAATTCATCGTTCCATGCAGGACTGTTGGTCTTTTGCTTGGTTGAGGTTTGCCCGATCCTGGAGTCATCCACATTGAGGGCTATGTAAGGGTCCAGCAAAAAGGTCTGTGGCCTGGGACCCACCGCATGCCTCAGAGACCACGCCGTGGGTTTCAGATTCACTGCCTCGCAGATCTTGATTTTCAGCAACCCATTGAAAACCACCATGGCTGGATGGCTGCACTTTCTCCCGGGATTAAACACTCGCTCAACGCACTCGCACCGAGAGGGAGGGAGGGAAAGAGGGAGGGAGGTCTCCCCAATAAATAGGAGGGCAGGTCTGGGAGTCGGGGAGCAGGGTAGAGTACGGGTCTCTTTGCCTTGCTGCTGCTGTTACCTTTGATTATTTAGCCTTTGCTCTTGCGACACCCAGTGAATACATTTATTTTCTTGCCCGTGTTTCTAACGGAAAACAAGGGAGGGGGGCCGCCGGGGAGGGGGAGGCGTCCGCGGCCGCAGAAACCCCCGAATGCAGTCAAAACCCGCTCATAATCAATCCTGGGGGGTACGCAAGAGCCTCGGCCCTCCACCTAGACCATAACCCCGGCTCAGCCTTTGCAGAAGAGGCAGAGCCGCGACCCCAGGCTCCCGCACACGCCAGTCCTGCCCGTGCGCCGCACAACAATACACACACCCGCATACACACACACACACACACAAATCAGAAACACCGACCGACCCACCAGCCCTGCCTACTGCACAGCCCCCGCTCAGCAGACATCCACCCGGGGACCTTCCATCCGCGCCGGAGCCCGGAGCCGCCCGTCCTGCCTCGCCGCCTCCTCCTCCTTCTCCTCCCGCGCCGCCGCCAAGGCCAAGGACCCAGCGCAGCGACCCCCGCGCATGGAGGTGGTGGGGGGGGGCGACGGCAGCGGAGCGGGCCGCGCGGGTCTCGGCGGGCTCCGGCTGGGCGGCCGCCGCCCTGGCGATGGGCAGAGCCGCCGCCGCCTCCCGCCTCCCTCCCGCCGGCCGCCCCCCGCCCGCCTCCCTCCCTCCGCGCAGCCCCCGCCCGCCTGCCGGTGCCGCTCCGCCGCTCGCTCCAGCGCAGGAAATGCGCAAAAGACGTCAGTGTGTGTGTGTGGTGCGAGCGTGCGGAGCGGACCCGGCCCTGCGCGCCTAGAAAGTTTTGCCTGTTGGGGGAGCAGCGCGGCCCCGGCCCGCCGGGCAACGCAGCCGGGGTCCTCCCCGCGCCGGGCGGCTCTCCAAGGGGGGCTCTGTGTGCGTCTGTGTGTGCGTGCGTCCCCGCTTCCTCCTCCTCCTCACGGCATAAAGCGATGAACCGAGCGTGGAAAATACACCCCCGGCCGCCTTCCTCCCCGCCCGCTTTTATTAACGCGCTTCACCCCGGAGCTGCCGCCGCGGGCCGCCGCGCGGCGCTGCCGTTACCATCACGGCTACTTCCAGCACGCCGGGCGCCCCCAGCCCTGCCCTCCGGGGCAGCGCCGTCCCCAGCGCCCAGCTGCGGGCAACGGGCCCCGCCGCTCCTGACAGCACCGAGCGGGGCCCGCACAGCCGACGCCGCACCCCCCCCGCCTCGGCCCCGGGCCGCCGCCTCGGCGGCAGAGGCAGCGCTACGTCAGCGGGGGCCGGCCCGCAGGAAGAGTTTCCCCGCGGTGTGCGAGCGCCGGGAAGTGCCGGCCGCCACAGGGGAAGCGGCCTCCCGGGGCCCGCCCCGCCCGGCCCGGCCCGCGGCCGCGCTTCCCCGGCGGGGACGCGGCGCCTGCGGTGGCGGCCCGGGGAGGGGAGGTACAGCGAACGGGTGCTGAAAGCCGTGAGCCCATGGCGGTGGGGCGCTGCCGGCCCCTTTGTTTGCTGCGGATCACCTGCGCGACCCGCCTCAGCCCCGCTGCCCCTGGCTCTGAGGCGGCGCTGAGAGGGTGCACAGCGGGGCGTTGGGCGCTGCTGCCCCGCAAGGGTACTGGGGAGGGGGGAAAATGGAGTAAAAGGTTGCACACAGCGGGTTATTGAACGCTATCTGCGCGTCATGTAAGATTTCAGTCCTTTTCGTCACCGTGGTGCCGACTACTGCATTAAAAGGAAGCCAGGAAACCATGTGCAGCCTGGCTTTCTGCTCCTCAGAACGAACGTACTCGGGATCCAGGTGGTTTCCTTTGGTGAAAATTAGTACTGCCTTATTATTTTTCAGTTGCCGGTTTTGCCCGTCTTTTGTGAGAAAGTCACTAGAGAAGGGATGGACTTTGCCCTGTGGCGGCATTTGAGTTCACTGTAATATCACAAGAGAAACTGAGGGCCAAGGCTGGCAGCCGGGAAGGGCAGCTGGGCGCTTTAAAACTTCAGCAAACGTAAAAAGAAGAAACTGGACGGCCTGGATCCAGTCAAGTAAGGACATAAAAGCACCCAGCCCATGATCTGGCCCTGCTATTCCTGACAGGAGGGCAATGCACACATAATTAGGGATTTCTACAAGTAATGGCTTAGGAAGCAGGTGTTCTGTTGGCAGCTAATAAAATAGCTCCAGTATGTGTGCTTCCAGAGTACTTTCCACATAGAAGATACAGTACTAATGAAGCCTAAGGGTCATGAGAGCATGTGAATGGAAGGAAGACTTTTTGGTGCCTCTTGCCAAAATAAAAGTACAGTAAAATCTCTATGTTCACTGTCATCTTGGCAAACCCCAAGCAGAATTGTTTGATATTAAGTTGTGATATGGAGCCAATTACAGGAAATGTCTTCCTTTGGAATTCAGCCTTTCCCAGGCTCTCAGCAGCCGTGATACATCTATTGCATTACTTCTGTAAAGGACCGAACTCATAGGCCCCACCAGATACACAGGAATCGCTTCCTCCTTTCCTCCCGGCCCCGTTCACAGCGTACCACTTACAGCACTATATATCAAGCTATACGGCCTTACACTCAGTGTGTCAGAAACAACGCCGTAATTAAATCTTTCCTCTGGATGCGTTTGTGTTGTTTCTCAATGACAGCAATGTAAACAATACGCTCCATTTCCTTAGCCATTGGAAAGCAGAAGAGCCAAACTGATACACTCTTTCATCTTCTCTGTTTATTTTCAAGAGACCTGCAACTATGTATCTTCTGAATGCCCAAGGTAAGATTTAAGTAAACACAGTCTCCATGGTGAGTTTAATGACCTAGCATCTCCCCGAGATCACACAGGCGGAAGTCTGGATAAATGCAGACCATATTGACACGGCATACAAAAGAATACAAATAAACTTCATATTTGGCTCTTTACATATACAACCTACTGCATGCACAGCTAGGCCCAGGTACCTAATTTGAGCCATCTGCACTTCTCCACGTGCATAAGGAAGCTAAGGTTTGGTTTCACAAATCATTTTCCCTATTAAGACTGCCTGCATGAATAAGGATTCATGAGCTCACTCCAGCCTTATGCTGCTTGGGAACATACACATACCTTGCACTGGTTTTATTTACTTTTAGCTTTTTCTTTGTTTCAATCATGCTTTGGGAAAGGATATTTATGTCAAAACTGACCTTCTGCGCTAAGTAGACATTAACTTACCAAAAGACCCCAGAACAGTGTTCTTAAAATCCAGTAGCTCAGGTATATTGAGCAACATTACAACACTTCCCACAGAGTTAATCCAAAAAATGGGCTCAGTGGTCACAAAAACTTGTCAGTAACGGACAGCAAAGAACATTCCGACTGTAAGCACTGGTTTCCACTTGAAAGGCTTTTAAATATTTGCTTCCTTGACTTTTTTTTTTCCCTGTTCCCTTGCTGTACATTTGGGAATGATGTGGTTCTTTAAGAGTTGAAGAGCAAACGCTATTCCTTCTATTTCTCACAGGCAGGTCATGAGGGGAAAACATGAAACATGCGATATTTCTCCTGCCAAAAGGCAATAAGAAGACCTTTAGATGCATTTTTGTACTGCGTTGCACAGGCTACAGGAGAGTAGCAAACCATGCCATGTAGTTTAATAATGTTTGATGTACTCTTCCCAGCTGTGGGGTTGTTTTTTAAGGAAACACAGGTCCCACAGGGTACCTGGAGTCAGGACTGGTTACAGAGATGCCTACTGCCCAGCAATAACTTCTGCTGGTGGAAGTTCCTCTGCTCAGCACTCTGGCACCAAACTGCACATAGCTTTGTGTCAGGACTGCTCCTAGCATACATTGCCCGCATGCCAGAGCATCTACACATCGGTATTTTGATTTTCCGTTAGTGTCGCCTCAGTCTGACCGGTTACTTCACAGACCACTGCATGGTTAGGGTCTCCCGCAAAGCTGTAAGGAAAAGACCCCCCAGAGATCATAAAAGCGCAGCCTATTTACATTCTTACTTCAGGAAAGAGACTACATCCAGCTGGTAACGGGTAGCAACGGTAGCAACACCAGCACGCAGTCATCTGAACACAACAGCCTTCCAAAACACGGGTTTGCTCCCTCAAATCCCTCTCCGGCTGCGCCTCCTCTGCTGCACGCTGTGGCAGGGGCAGGGAGAGACGAGGAAGCGGCAGGCAGTCTGTTACCTCGAGACAGCCCCTGACCTTTCCCTGGCCTGTGAATCCTCAATAGCTCTGTGGAGAAACAGCACTATCTGGTGGAGAGAGCGTGTAAAGTCCTTCCAGGACTCGCAATAGGCTTTATTCAGTTACTGCAGCCACAATTGCAACTGCCTTTGAAGTGCTCTTGAACAGAGTTGATAGAGAGTTTGACCGGATTTTCAAGAGGATTTACTTTTTTTACAGCAGCAGAGGAATATATCTGGCTGAGTCTTTACAAAACTAGTGCTTATATCGGTTTTAGTGCTTCCTTGAAGAACTGCTTAAATCTTGCAGAAATGTCAGCAAACTTCTAGGCTTTTCCAAGTACAGCAATATGAAAGAGTGAGAGGAGATTGGGGGGGGGGGGGGGTATTTCTAAAAGGACCAGCATTTCTTAGATTTATACTGATGAACAAGGAATCAGATCAGGCTTGCATGCAGGAGAGACTTTCAGAAACATCTTCATGTCAAAAAAGAAATAAAAGCCACAACCCAAGTTATAACCCTTGTGAAATCTGAGGAACTTTGGCTCTGAATTCACACTAGACATGAACATCTTCCAAGCATCATGTATGTGAAGATGTTCACTAGCACAAGTACGTCCACCGAATTCCTTTGACATTAATGCTTATGTAAGTGCAGTAGTTGAGTGTCAGTGGGATCAGTCCCTTCCTGGCAAGAAATCAAAGAAATATTGCTGGCAAATGCTGACTGTCTTTGAAAGCCAAATTATTATTTAGATATCTAATTTTGGACACATGGTTATGAAAGAAACCAGCATCCTCAAGAGCTTTTGCACTCCTGTCAATGCTGAAAATGAAATTTAGGGTATACCAATAGCTAATTCATCTTTTCTAAAAACAAAGAAAAGGCCCAGTCCCACTGAGCTTGGTCCAACCTCCAACTCCATTCCAAGTTTTCCCTTGTGTCCAGCCAATTTCCTACTACTTTATTCTCCACTCACAAAGCAGGTACCTGAGAAAGTTACTTACGGCATTCCCAATGCTCTTTGTGAAATGTCTCAGCAAAAGAGATCTTGTCAGTGTGTGATTAATTAGCTCTCCTACTGTCTCTAGTTTAATTATACTTCTGGTACTCTTCCCAACCTCTTTTAAAAGAACATAAGAAACACTACTTCAACTTGTTAGCTTTCATTGGGTATAGATCTCTCAGAATACCTCTGTATTGCAACTGACGCGGGACTACAGGATTTGCAGCCTTAAGGTACCTATTTCTGATAGAAATAGTGGCATGGTGACCACAGTGCAATGTCAACCAGCCAGCCTGATTTCAGGTATGCATGTGGCTTGCTAGCCAAGATTGAAACCCATGACTTTATACCTTCCTAGCAGTCCTTATCTGAGCTGGATAGATTACATCCTGCTTAAGCAAAAACATACCACCAGTTGCAGAAACATACGCTTAGGTCACAGCTAGGCTAGAGATTTCTGGCTCAGCTAGGAAGGGCTATAGAGCAGTATGATCCCAGACAAAGAGAGCTGTGCCAGGGACTCTCACCATTGTAGGATTTTTAAATACTATTTTCTTGCCTGTGGATGGTGATCTTATTATACTGATACAAAAGCTTTAGCACTATACATCTCTCTGGTAAAATATGGTGGTATTTCTACACTGGAAACATACCCCGAATACAAAAATAGGCTTCCTTCTGGTCAAGTAAATGCATCCTCTCAGCCTTAATATATGTAGCCTTCATTGCTGGCAACATTCACTGTAGGTTTGCCACTTGCAGGATTGCTGCTAGTCTAGACATGGAGTTGCTGGAGAAACTTGTGAGGGATAAACCCCAGATCTGTTCTGTTCTTGGTTTATCAGCTTTCATCTTGAGAATTTTCTTGGGCAGGGAAACTTGCAGCTAATGAACATTGCTCAAGACTATAACAGACTAGATTGTCCTTGCTAACTGTGGGACAGTGACAGGGAGGCAATTCAGGAATGGATTGGGCTGCAGGAGCCCCTGCCCTAGAACAGCCTCTCCGTGCATACATGGTGTGCTTTGGAGTTAGTGCTTTTCTAAAGGTACAACTCACTCTCTGCAGTAGCACCAGAAGAGACCAGGAACATGAACTTGAGTCTTCCCTTTCCAGGTCCTTTTCATTCCTTTCTTCTCTACCATGTAAGCAATTACAGGCAAGGAGCAAGCATTGTCTAGTGATAAATGCAATTCCTTTCATCATAGGAAAGCTAGTTCTTGGGTTGTCAAAGCCCCTTGAGGCTGGACACTCAATGCATTTTGGGATCAGCTGTCATTTATCCATACTCCTGTTGGTTTTTCCTCTATTTCTCTCTGTAGAGTACCACAGTACAGTTGCTACTGAAAAGCGTTTCCCATTTCAGGTGGACTTCCCAAAAAGAAACTTTCTGAGGGGATCTGAGTGTGTTTGCCTCCAGGAAATGGAACTGACTCTCCGCTTCCACATACGCTAGAGGACTGCAAGCTGTATGACATATGGTAGGGCATACCAATAGAACAGGCTAGAAAGACTGTGCTGCTGAACTATTTAGTGTGAGTACATCAGAAGAAATTTAACGAGTTAGGGAGGCTCTGAGTCAGGACAGCTTCACATTTGAGTGCCCAGGCATCACTGGATGTAGTAAGGCTCCTGAGAAGAGCGGCAGGGTGTATGCACGTCATTAACGCATTGCTAGGATTCATCCTACTGCCTTAACCAAGAACTCTTATAGGGTTTGGAGTATCTGTCACTACTGTGTGTGACAATCCAAGGCAACTCATTTCAGAGTTGATAAGTTGCAGCAGAGTAATAAGTTGCCCAAGGTGTAACTATAATGACCAGCTTCTGCTGACTTTTTGGATGATTTTAAATTATGCATCTGTTCAGTAGTATCAATTAAATGTAAAAAGATAAGGCTCTTCAAAAGTAGGAATCATCACCACCTCACAGAGCAGAGGAGTGAGAAAGAGAATGATTAAAGCACTACACTTTGGAAGTGCCTCGGAATTTTGAGTGCTTTAATTGTAAAATATATGACTAGAGATATCTCAGGTTAAGTGGACAATTTTGAGAATATAGTTCTAATCACCTGCTTAAAATCACATAGGAAGTCATTAAGTCATTAATAAAACCTGTATCTCATGATTCCCCCAGTTCTCAGCTTTACTCCAGCCTTTTCCCACTGTAGTAGCCAAGACCCCAAACTTTTAAAAATTGAGAAATTAAGGCAGAATAAAGAAGTGATGCAATGATTTACAGTATTCGCAGTACTGCCACTCAGGACATGTAGGACACACTGAGTTGTGTTTCCTATCTGGCTTCCTTAGCCAGCTACAATGATGCCCAAAGCCTAAAAAGGCCTATATGTATGTGCATAACACTACACAATCTGAAATGTCAGGATTCAGGACTCTTCAGTAAACTTATTCCTGCACTTGTCTTTGGAGAACTGAAACATATTAGCCAGCTGCACAAGTACATAATATTTATGTCTTTAAAGTTGTTATAGCCAACTTTTATTTCCTAGCAGAGGTCCCAGTTTCAACTTTTTTAAGACACAGACAGTCCACCAATGGTTTCTGTTCTAACATACTTCTCTTGAGGGAAGGGAGTCAGTACTGTGAGAAAATGCTGAGGTGTGGACAGGCAGAGACATCTTTTCCCGTGTGTTGATGCCTAACGGGCCTCTACTGGCAACACAGAATAGAAGACAGTTGACCACTAAACTACTATGACTCATGACTTGAGAGTTCACAAACAGAATAAAGATACAAAGAATCAGCAGGTCATAATTACTTCTCCATAAGTTATTTTACTTTTCTTTCTCCTTTTTATGCTTGTGGGTGTGGTTCTCAATTTGTCACACTCCGTTGTTCTTCCCCATTTACATGCTGAAAACACACCCACTCCACTATCTGTCCCGCTAAAAGCTTCATCCCTTTTTCTTAGTCTTTTCTGTACCTGCTTGTAGAAGTTCTCAAGTAATGCAAGGAATTTTTTCCTTCAGTGCAATCCCAGTTTCTTCTAACACAGCACAAGAAGGGCAGAAAGCAAGATGTAATCCTGCAAAGCAGAATGCTTGCAGCAAGACAGGGCATGATCCACTCCCATTACAAACAGGTAATGGGGAACTTCTGAGCCCAAGCAAAGCCCTACACATCTGAGTTAGTGCTACTTAATTAGTAATTATACCTCTGTAAACATAGCAATCTACAAAGCTTTCACATCACCATCTTGACTTTCATTTTAGGATATGATATTCTGTAACAGCAAAGAAAATCTATATTTGATTTACCTAGAAAACAGGTTTTCTTCCTCATGAAAATCAAAGAAAACAACAGGTTTTTGTTTTGTGGGGTTTGTTTTTATTTTTAATTTTAATGTGGTTTTGGTTTTAACACATTCACAAATAAATCTGTATTTATCTACATGTAGCAGATAACTTCTGAAAGATATCCTTTTGCTCTCCCCCATAAATACTCCTGCTTTTGGACACATCAAGGAGTTCGAGGCAAAAAGAAAAAAGGAATACCATAGACTACAAATGTTCAGTATCTGAAATCCATCTAGCTCTCAAATGAAAGTAATCCATCATGGAATTTAAAGTTTGCATATGAAAAAAGGTTTGGTTGGTTGTTGTCTTTTAAGTAAAGCAGACACTCCCGAAGAAATGTGTGAGTTGTCTGCCTTCATCTACTTTATGCCAATTACGTCAGTTACTTCTTGACACCTGAATTTAAATGAACTAATAGCAGTATACTTGCCCTAATGCTGCTCTCATAAAGTCAAATAGGTAACTGATCCAAAGATATCAAAGGTAGGGCTGCCAAATCTTAACAAATCCAAGTTAAGAGAAGTTACATGAATTATTTTTCCCAGGTAGACTGAATGTGTATAAAAATGTTTAAATTAGATTAGTTACAGTGTTTCTTTAAAAAAAAAACAAACCCAAACAACAAGAAAAAAAATTGTGGGTTTATTTTTGACCATAACTTTCAACACAATCTGATGAAAATGTATGTCAGAATTATAAGGGCATGGCATTTTTCTGAAGTGCTATTCATGAAAAATGTTTCCCATCCCTAATACTAACATAACTGAAGGAGTCCCTTGAGAGATTGTCAGTATCCATGGTATCAACATTCTGAGTCTGGGGAATCCAGTGTCCTTCACCCATCCTTAGGAAAAGTCAAAGAAATTTACTGCCTTTAGGGAGGTCTATATGTGATGCTTTAAATAGCAGCATAGACAAGATACTAATATTTCTGTCTTTGGTTTGACTGCTCTTGTAGGTACCACAGTCCCCACACCACTTCATTCTTCATAAAATAAATAATTCAATGTATGTATTTATCCACACCATGTAGTACATCATTTCAGTCTTGTTTTCTCCCATTTATTTGTTTTAATCTGTTTATACTGTCCTTAACATATCTTTATATCCCTTTCAAAGTCATGAGATTTCTGGTTTATGCTCCAGTTTGTATTTGAATCTTTACACTAGATTTAGCCTGAGAAGAAATGTAGGCACTTTATTTATTAGGATAAACTTATATTCGTAAATAAAAGGAGCAGTACCTTTATGTAACTCTTCCTCCAGCATGAAGTAGCTTACACTTGCTCCAAAACACAGAAAGTTGTGATCTGCACTAAGGAGTCATAAGGAAGAGAGGAAGGAAAGAGGGTATAGCAATGAGGTTAAAAAATGGTTTTATAATCAGCAAGTATTTACTGTCACTGAAACAGCTATTATCCAGTGTAATCAATGTAGAATTTAATCTAAAATTCTAACACATTTTTCCAAGTTTGTGCTAATATACTCATAACTTTACAAAATACTTATTTTGGACTGAAACTTTTCCAGTTTTCCCTAATCTCTTTACATACAATTTCAGCATCATTCCAAACATTTCTATGTTATGCGTGGATTAACAACATAACCTTTTCCAGATGTTTCAGTAGCATATTTTATGCCTGAATACAGAAGCAGAGGACCGAAACGTCACCTAGTTTGTTTTGGTGTGGGTTTTTTATTTTGTTGTGATCTAAGAAGTGCCAAGTCTGGAAAAAAATAGGATACTTGTTTCAAAGGTGTAAGTTTTAAATGAGGTGTTTTCCTCAAGAAAACTTTGCCTAGGATTTTTTTTCTTCTCACTCTAAAATGACATAAACTAACAATTTCAAATGCACTAAGATATCTAAAGTTCTGGTGTCCAGTGATGATGACAAGATCATGAAGCAAAGCTCCCATTGTACTTAGAACCTATTAAAGCTATGGCACTGTACTGAGATATAATGGATTCAAATACCTAATTTTAATGACCTCGAGTTTGGAAAGAGTTCAGATGTCTTCTGCTGATTCAGAAATTTATCCAGTGATTGGATCCACATGAATATCTATCAAGAAAAAAGACAAGCAGAAATTAGTGAGTTCAAATATTTCAGGTCTGGGATTGTTTGAGTAAAAACCACGGAATCCTACTTCATCCATTGGGTTATTAATGGAACAGTTCCAAGTTTTTCACTGAAACTTAATACTCTTTACTTCAGGAATACAAGTCTACTGATGAGAGACAGTGTTCAGAAAGGCATTTGAAGTCAGTAAGCTGTGACATGTTGCCACTCACCTTTTTCCATCAGGACAGTGCATCAGCATGTGGAATATCAAATAGGGATGGTTTTCTTCTCTTTCTTATTAGTAGATTGCATGGAGCAGATGACAATATATTTATTACCAGCTGTCTGAAATAGGCTTTATAAGGATTTTTTTTTCTAGCTAAGCCAGGGAATGCTTATTTACCTCAGGAGACAACTTGTAGTTGTATCATAGCCATGAAGCTGTGTAGTGAAGCACATGTTCAGTTTAAAAAGATATCTGCAACTTCAGCAAAGTGCTTCAGAATAAAAAAGGACATGCTGTGCATATACAGTTTTCTGTTCTGCATTTGACATGAGAGAGTTCAGGGAGCTTTAGCTGAAAACAAGGGAGACTAAGCAGCAGCAAGTTACTGCACTGGAAGACTGCAATTACTGCAAAGGAAATGCACAAACGGTCCGTCCTTAGCAGATGAGAAATACAGAATTGATTTACACTGCAAGATTAAACATTTTCTGGAATTGTCCCTGCTAGGAATGTTTTCTAGATTTGCCCTTCAAACAGCTGCTCAACATACCTGCTCATATCCTTCTGCTTTACAAGACAGCTTCCCAAAGCTCTCTCGGGAGGGCAAACCAAATCTGATTTAATTTTATGGAGGGTCCTTCCAAACTCTACAGGAAACTCACTCAGTACCTCCTTTAATGGGCCAAACACAGACCCGCATCTCTGTGTTCCTCCTTCAACCTTTCAGTTCACTTTTTCTCACAAAGGCACTTTAGGGAGAAGCGTTTCTCAAACTGGCCGAAGAGATCTATCTAGGTACACAGAGGGAGAGTGATGGGAGTACCCACTGCTATTGTGTGTATTTACAACTGGGACACTGTTGTTACACCAGGTTATTGCCCATCAACAGCATTTATTACTGCTGTTACAGAGGCAACACTGCTGAAACATGGGCTGTTCCTTGATGCCATTTTGTTTGATGGCAAAATGAGAACACAAATATCTGCATTTTGGGGGAGAGCTGATGTTGAGTTGCTGCAAAAGTATTCAAACACAAAGAGACAAAACAACTAAGTTAATATGACTCTGTTTCCCATAGTGAATCTTCCTTGTTACCTGCTTTCTTGTCACACTACTGACACGTCTAATAACATAGGCGTCATCTTCTACTCTGAATTATCTTTAGAGTTTGTCTTGCTGATTTTTTCAGCAGTGGAATCTTCAATCACAGACTGTCAAAGACACAAAGGAGCCTCAGCCTGCTTTTTTGGTTATGACAGATGTATTCCTGCCACCACTCCTGTTCATTCGGAATGTTGTAAAGATTTGTGTAGGTTTTTGCCTAAAACAACATACTGGTTGCTCTCATTTATTCCTGTTAGCATAAACTCATGCTGCTGATTTTCACTTTCAAGTTCCTACACAGCCCATCCCCACTCCCTTTACAATGGCTCTTTCCTAATAAGATGTCAACACCTTCTCTCATCACTGATTCTTGGAAGCAGGCAAAACTCCTTTCTTATGTTTTAACTCAAGAACAGAAGTGTTTTTTCTATGCTGCCCTCATGCCTAGCAGTTCCCTGGAGACACCTGTCCATCTGCCCACTGGGCTTCAGACTCCAAACTCTACTGTGACACCCACAAATACAAACAATACTGGTCTGTCTTTCTTCTACCTACAGCTTGGTAGGATCCTGCTTCACCACAGCAGCTCCCAGTTCTTATGATAATACTAATAGAAACAACAAGGACTCAATGAGCAAAATGTCTTCTGTGGGAATAGACTTCTTTCTGAAAAGTCCAGATGCAAACCCAGCTTTGTCTAAATAATGATAGACTAGGAAAGAAGAAAAAGGGAGTTTCAAACCCTTACGGCTGTGCCCTCTAACTCCCTCCCAGTAAGAGGTATAAAGGATGGACAAGCTTTCTAGTTTTACCAGCAGCAGTAAGCAAAACCCCACAGTCCATAGGGAATAACTCTTCTCCTTCGCTGAATGGTAGAAATCACTGTAAACCTACCTTCAAAGGTGCTTAAACCAGCGTCTCTTCCTCTATCAGCATGGTATTCAAGCTATTTAATACCACTTTCCCTTTCAAAGATTGATCACCCATTTATTAAGGTGCGTCACTTCTGATCTGATCTTCCAGCAATTTATCATGCTTTTACTACCTATAACTGTCATTTTAAAGAAGTTTTTTTTTAAGAGTGGGAGTTTCAAAATAAGATTTTCTAAAAATACATCCAAATCCCCATGGTCCCCTAAAGTCTTTACCATACATTTATAAATCCTAACAATAAAGTAAGATTAACAAATAATTGCACTGCAGTATATTTGGTGAAATGACTGTACTTTTCTTCACCAATGAAAGGTGAAGTGGCCAGCTAAAATGAGAACCAAGCAGCTAATGGAAGAACACTTCATTTAGGAATGTGAGGAAGTGTAATATGCCACACACATCCTAAATTAAGTCTTCTGGCATTGCAGAGCCATGACTGCAAAGTCATTGTGTGTATATGGGTAGGAGTCGGCAAATAGCTGTGATGGAAGCTCAAAGTTTCTCTTTAATCTTGTAATGTGTTCACTGGTATTTTATTTACAGAAGCAATTACTTCTGGCTATATATAGTTAGTTACTGTAATAGTTACCTTACAGAAATAGCAACCAAGTTTTATGCCTCAACATTCTCCATTCACTGGAATTTTTGGAACTTCTTGTGAGAGAATGAATTACCTGCGATGCTGCAGGATAACCAAGACAAACAGAAGCAACCAAACTGGCCGTTTTACAAGCCCGCTAGTACTATTAAAGCGAACGTTGCTGGATCACTGTTTCTTAAACTTAACAACACTGCTTTAAATTTAGCAAACATGAGGCACTACATATGTTTATGTTACTTTTAAAATGTTGGCCTGGTTACAAAATACCGCACACACTTCAGACTGAACAGATACTGCAACTGAGTCTGCAAGACTGACAGTAGTTATTTAAAATAATGGTTACTAGGATTGCTAGCAGAGACATCTCCAAAGTATTGTTAACCAAACTGCAGGTTGCCATGCTAGTCAAAGTACTGACACGTTACAACTACAACCAAAAATCAAGCTCTAACTTCACCCTGTGAAGGCCACGCCAGGGTCTAGCAGGATATTCTAACAGTAGTTGTTGGTGGCAGTCATCACTTCCAGAAGGGCTGGACCTAAAGGGAAAACACATCTCTCTCTGTAGCAAAGAGAGGCATCCTTCTCAGCTCTCATCCAGGATCAGGTCAATCCATCTCCAGCTGCAGCTCTGCTGAAAACAGTGGAATTTCAGTCAGGTGATAAAGGCCTAATGGGACTCTTATTTTCCTCTTTACAGTTGTGTGGATTTGGCCGCACACATAAAAACCCTCTTCTGGATTTTAAAGCACCAGCTTGCTTTCAAAGATCGGAAAAGAGAGGAAATGATGACTGAGAAATAAAGACGTTCTCTGAATGATACATTGTATCAGGATGCCAACTACTATGGCTACATATTGACTATATACAAACTTCCTTGTTTCAAAATTATCCACAAATTACTTAGAATTACTTGGTTAGAGTCAAGCCAAGAATACTCGGTTTAAGTATGCCTGTATGAACTGTCGTGCCAGTAACAGACAGGCAGGGAACACAGCAAACATCAGACTGTTACTGTCCAGGCAGTGACTGGAACTGGTCAAAATCTTTCTGGCAGGAGTTTTCCTGTAAAATCTAAGATTCTTATGCAGCCCATTTATGTGCAATACCTGAGTGTATGATAGTCATTATTTATCCTCACATGCCGTTTTAGGAACTGTTATTAGTAGCCCATTTTAACGATAAGGAACAGAGGAACAGAAAGAGTCCCTCATTGAAGGTCACACAGAACAGCTGTAGCAGAGGAGGAAATTGAGTCCGAGATTCAGATTAATGTCCCCTAGACCAAAGCTCTTTTCATAGCTTGCTGAAAGCACCTGATCAATTTGTAAGCACTTAAGCTGCTATTTGAACAGACAGGAATAATGGAACACGTTTCGAGGCCCCTTCACTTGCCAACATCATCTCCTGCTTTCAGAAGTGATGGATTTAGTCTCTCTGTAACTAGACACACGGCCTCGTGGCTATGGAAGGTCCTGACCTGGGTGCTTCTGCAGAGCCAGCAGAGGAAACTGGAGACTCTGATTTACCTCTGAGGCATCCTTGTCCCACATGCAGAGAACTGACAAGCCAACATATATATATATATATAGAGAGAGAGTACAATAAACAGATAAATGCTTTTATATGGGTAACAGTACAGGAAAAATGGGGTTTGCTAGTTCAATGGATGACCACTTTAACTCTGATTCTCCCAAATGTAACTTCTCCCAAAAAACCCTACAGCCTTTAAAACAGTTGACTATAATCTTGAGCATACTCATTTACAAAAATCAGAACTGACCTCAACAGAAGCAGAGCTGTCCTCTTGCCACCTCTAAACCACAATTTGCTTCTGGTTCTAAAGAGACACTCTCTTCTGAAATAAATGCATGCAGTAACTCAGAAACAATAGCCTACACTTGAGTCTAAACATCCTTTAGTATTCCTTATCTTCCTTCCAAGATTTAGTTCTTTTTCCATTCCCTTAGGTATACAGACTGGACATATTAGCATGCAACAGAGCTTCAAGAGTAATCCTGCAAAACAGTTGCTGGATCAATAGGGAGAAGAGTCACACTATCTTCCCTACAGCTGTGCAGTTAACGGATCCACTGGAATACCAATGGATTTTGAAGATACAGGATATGGTTCTCTACCTTTGCTGAAGGCACATAATTTGTCTTTGCTGTCATCCTTCGCAATAGGGAAACAAAAAGACTGTGAGGATAAATACCTGTGCTTTCCGGAGCAATTCAGAAGCAATTCAAACACACTCTGACAATAGATATTTCACGCTATATGTGCATAGGGGCTATGCACCATATGGACCATGCACCCTGCACCATCCCCACACAAAGAAGAGCTGCTGTAAATGCAGACAGAGCAATTACACAGCAATGGTCAGTAGATTCAGTAGGTGTTGGACTAAGAAAGTTGGTTGCAGTGTCTTCTTCAAAGTGCAACTTGGGATCTGAGCACAGAGGACCCTTATTCTGCGAAGGCATCATGATAGATGCTGCAAAGACTGTAGGGCATTTAAAGTTGGCAATGGTGGAGGTCACATCAGTATTCTGGGTAAGCAGTGCATAGGCCAAAGGTAGGGTCTAACTATATGACCAAAGCGATAAGCTCGTAGTACTGGCGATAGTAACAGTGACATGGAGCTTCCATTACAAGCACTTACTACCACACAAAATAAAAATATCAGTGCTTTGTCCAGCTGACAAGTAGAAACATGAATACAGTGCGAACTATTTCCTGACAGTTCCCTGCTTCTACTGATTGACATTTCTATCAGTCCCAAATCAAATGGTTACTTAATGCAAATCACCCATGTCACTGCTGGGCACACAACAGTTTTTAGGAGTCAGAGGCACAGATGAGGATGCCATCACACTGTATTTTTGTACAAACACAGCCAGTGAGATGGTCTCTTCCTCAAGACCTTTCAATATAAATATAAGGCAGGAAGAAACAGAAGAAAACAAAACCAGATGGGTATTACAAAAGCACTTTGAGAGTATATTGGCAAGATAGACAAGTTCTTCTAGGCCTTGTAGACAAAAAGAAAGGAGGTTTTGAAGCAGGGTGCTTTCTTTGGCAGATGCTCTTATGTCTGCATTGTTTGCAAAAGGCCTTTGCTAATTAATTGGGAAATTACTGATTTTATTTCTGCAAGGCCAAGCAGACAGGTGCAGATAGATAAAAGCAAGCTCTGCTCATGCTCTGAGCTGCCCAGACGTAAGCTAGCCTCTGTCTGGAAGATGTAGAGTCACGTTAATGTGGCACCATGCCCAAACTAACATACCCTGCCTCTCAGGAGTGCTCATTAGCTTACATTCATGCAGTTATCTTAGTTCTGGAGTGGGCCTTTTTGGTATCTGACAAGCTAAGGGCAATGGCAGGGTCTTTCTGGCCTCCTCTGTGTACATATACCTTTATGTCACTACATGTTGTAACCTTTTGTTGAGAAATGGACTGTTAAAAATCACCAATTCTCTTCTCCCAGTTGACCTAGTAAGGAAACGTTTGCCAGTCTGCCAAAATGATAACAACGCCACATGAACATCCATGGTTCAGTCACACCATCACGTAAGCAGCAGTAATGGCTGCAGGAGAAGCCAACTCACAAGCTGCCAAAGCACTGAGGTAGGAAACAGGAGTATGGATTACATTGTTTATGAAGGCTGAGTATAGACCATACAACCCTCAGCATGTTCCTGCAATGTGGCCAAGAACCAGGTTGCACTCTCATACCAGAAGTAATCCAGCATCTGCCTGCAATGGCAAATTTGGGGAACACTGTGACGGACTGGATTTCTTCCAGTTCCGAAGGGGGAGAGAGGAAGACCCCCTGGCTCACCTCCCCTTCTGACATTTCAGGTAGCACACGTTTTCCAGCTCCCAGAAAAAGAGAAAGACATGCAGGTATGCTGAATTTCTTGCCACTGACCACTGTTAGGACTCATAATCCATCACCCTACAATAAAATGACAAATTTGACTGGTTGTATATTGAACTGTGGCTACTGTGGAAAAGATACAGGATTTGGTGTCCACTGGTAATACAGGATATGGGACAATGGCGCTCAATTTAGCTTTTATTTTCTTTCAGACATAGGAAATTGCACTCAGCCATTGGAGAATGCTGCTGAGAATGCAACCTGAAGGACTCGGGGGGGGGAAAGGACAACGCAGGTTGCTCTTCAGATTTTAATTCTGCCTCTTTCTCTATGCTAGTCTCAATTTTCCATGGGCAGCCTCCATTTACCAGTAAATATTTGCACAAAGGGCAGTACAAAGATTACACAAGGAGCTCTAATCGTGGTTTTCTGCTTGGCTTTGCAGCCTAAATAATACCCTTTAAACACAGGTTCAAAAAAACATATCAGGCATATATAATTGTATGATAACATTTATACTAGTATATAGATGAGAGATTTTACCATGGTTATGCCTGGAGTGTCTTTCGTGAGCAACTATATGCTTATTTTGTCCAGCCTGCAGACTGCTACGACAGCTGTAGCAGCATAAAGCTGCAGCTCATGCAGTTCCCATTAGCAGGGCCAATTAGTTTAGGTTCAGTGCTGCACTAGCTACACCTACACATCTTTTGACCATTGTAGAGCATAGATGGATCTTTTGCTTGTAAAGAAGCACATACACATACCTGGTGCTGAAGAATTTCTAAGCATGAGCTTGAGAAAGCATTCTATTCAGGGCAATACTGGAACAGGCTGACACTTAAGTCCTTCTGAAACCAGAGGGTAATCTGTGTTTAAACTTAGTCCTGTGCTTTAATCTGCTCTTTCACTGTTTTGCTATCCTGAATAGAAATAAACATAAGCATGTGCTTTCCTGAGTGGAGCTCTAAAAACATTACCATGCAGCAGTTCAGACAAAGATTTATTGGTGTCAAGTCTAGCCCTTATCAAAGAACAGTAACACAGAACGAGCATTCCATCTGGGAAATGAAAAGCTGTTTCACTTTGTAACTATAATGCATTGCATTAGAAAGTAAATCCTACATAGGTAAGAGAGGAAAAAAGCCTTCTATGATTAGACTAATTTTGCTGAAAATTATCCAAATGACAGAGTTTCAGATTTTATATACTCAATTTTATGACTGGTTGGTTCTTCTGAACTGAACTCTGAAATAACTGGGCAAATGCCTTTTAAAGGTTTAGAGAAACGTCAGTCTTAATCTTTTGCAGCAGGGGTCACTATAAACAAATCTAAAGAAACCTGCCAGCATAGAATACATATGCCAGAACAGACAATAAAATCACTTATTATAGATAAGGAACGGTGTCACTGTAAGCAAGCAATAGAAAAAAAATACCAAAACAAAACAACCAATGTTTTTATATAGGTAATTTCTTTAAAATCAGTTGTTCTGGCTTAGCCCATCCTTACAAAACAGTGACCTAATTTTAAACTATTAATAGAAGAGAAATAATGTTGACTCCATCAGATGCACTTAGACTTGGGAATTTTAATGTGGTGCATCAAAGGAGTCAGATGATACAGGCAGTATTTTTATATTCCACACAAAGTTTCTCTGAAAGTATTACAAAATATAATCAGATCAAGTATTCAAATATGATTTTAGAGCTACTTATAGTCACAATCTTTTGTTCTTATAGTGCACCAAGTTCTATATTTAAAGACTGCTTTCACATCGGCATAAGAGCAGCATCTGATCTGAAATATAAAATCTCCAGAACCTCACCTACTGTAAATGACAAATGTTTCAGATGAAAAATTGTCTGAGGTTCTAACATGATTTCAATTGCATTACATTAGCTGGTTAAATTACAACAGCTCAGTCTTAACAATGGATTTCCCTAGCATTAGACTAAACTAGTAAGCTCTTACTAGGACAAAAAGTGAACCAGCTCCGAGCCTGCAAGCTCTATTACCTTTAAATATGTGAACAGTCATCCTGAGGTCTGTGAGTCAGATCCTCAACTTGTGTAAATCACAGGCCCTATTTAAGTCAACAGAGCTATGACAGTTTATATCAGCTGAAGATTTGGCACCAGGGATACAACCCCATGCATAAAGACAAGTGTGCGCTCAAGTCTCTCTCTGGGCCCCTGAAAGCTATAGAGGTCAGTAAACTTCATGAAAAGAGAGAGACTGCATTGAACATCATTGTGTTTAAAGCCATTCATTCCAGACTGTTAAACACACATTTATTCTAAAGTCAAGATGAAAAATTACGAATAATTTAAGTTTATTACACCTTAGTAACATTTAAGACGTTGCCATTCCAAGGCTGGAGGACAGCTGGCTGGTAGTTATGACCACAGGTTACAAATATTTATGATACAAAGCAGAAGACCTTTTAGGGTAATGGAAGCTCAAAAGCAGCTTTAATGTAACAGCCTACTTGCTCCATTCTTCTAGTGATGGCTTCAGAAACCAGCACCCATTAAACTCTATGCATGAGATGGACTTCACTGGATCCTTGCTGAACATTTACTTAGTAGATACAGATGACAAAGGAATAGATGTAGAGATTGCAGGGAAGCACAACATTATATGAAACTAACATGGGTGACTGACACTCGGGACAGTTCTTCCAGCACTACAGTACAAATGTTTGTATAGCCTGCATGGGTAAAGGAACACAAACATCCTATGTATATTATGCACTTATCTACTCAGTGGGCTGAGAGAAATGGCATGTATTTATTTGTCTCTTCTGTGGTCACATTTGGTAGAGTGCCAGTTTCACACAATGATGATTTTTGCTCCCAATACCCCTGTTAAAAATAACTAACCCCACTCCCAGTGGGTTTTGGCTAGCAAAAACGGTGGCAATGCTCCTAACACCTTTCAAACTCCCATCAACCAAGAACAGCGCCTAGGCATTTTGCACCTCCACTCTCTGTCCTTTGCAGTGCACGGTGGCTGATCCTCTCACACTGCGACAGATGCGGGGACCCTGTCCCACAGCTCTCACACCATCACCCTGCACAACACAACGGGGAAAACCCATACCCAAGGACAGGAGGAAACAGGGCAGCCGATAACCACTACCTGACACAGCCATCGCGTTGCACCTGAGGCGCCTGGAGGCCGCGCTAGGCCTCTGCTGCGCGGTGCTGCTCCCTATGGCCTCCCCGGGGAATCCTGCCACCCAAGGAGGCAGGGAGAGGGGAGACCCGGCCTGAGCGGACCCCCTGTCCCCGGTCTGATGAGGCGCGGGGAGAGACGGCACACCTGCACGGGCGGGCCGGCTTCCACCCTGCCCGGCATAGGCACAGAAACCGGCTTCCCTGAGCCCCAGCGGGGCCGCCCCGCTCCGCCGCTCCCCATCCTGCACAGGGTCAGAGCCCGGGCCCGGGCTGGGGCCACATCCGCGCCCGCCGCTCCGGCGCCACCTGTCGGCCGCTCGTCGCACGGAACCCCGCCGGCAGCGGGAGGGCAGCGCGGCACGATCCCCGTCCCCCGGGCACAACCCGGCCCCTCGGGCACCGCTCGGCACCATCTTCCCTTCCGCCGGTCGCCGCGCTACCGCGGGGCCACGGCGGGGCCGGGGTACGGACGGGGCGGGATAGAGGGCGGGACCGCCGCCGCTCCCGCCCCGCTCCGGTGCCCGCTTCCTGCGGCGCGGCGCCGCTGCTGCTTCCTGCTCCTCCCCGCGACGCGTCGGGAGGGCGCTTCGGCCATGGCTGCTCTGGCGGCCCTTTCAAACGCGGCAGCCGGCTGCAGCGGGTAACGTCGGGGAAGCCTCCCGCCCCTCGCAGGGCCGAGGGTGCGGGTGAGGCCGGGCGGGCAGCAGCCTCCGGGGCTGCGCTGTCCCGGGCGTCCTCCGTGCCGTGTCGCGCCGCGCCGGCAGGCGAGGGTTTTGTGTTGTCTCCGTTGTTCAGGTGGAAACGAGCTGCTTTATTCTCGGGTCTCCCGTTTCTACTCCTCGCCTGCCCCCCAGCTGGGGGGGAAAGGACTGCTCGGGGCTTCGCTGTGAAGTAGTGCCCGGGGTCCCGCTGTGTGCGAGCGGCTGAGTGTGGGGGAGCGGGACCGGGGGTGAGGCCGTACCCACCGGGCTGGGGCTTAGCGGGAGGCGGCCGGGGTCCCCGACCCGCTGGGCTGCCTCCTGTCGCCTCCTCTCCCGGAGCAGGATGGGCCTTATGAGGGGGATTATTCCCGTGGTGCTGCTCGGGAACTGATGCCCTTCCCAGGCAAGGAGGATGAGATGCAGCTGAAATGCTGCCAGCGTGTCTCTGGAAAGTAGGATGTTGTCTGGGGAAGAATAAGGCTTCCAAGTGTGGAAAGTGTATTTAAACTTACTTCACGTTTCTGGACTAAAAGGCAGTGATTTAGATGGCAGTGAGTCACCAAGCAACAGCAGTGCTTTGCTGTCAACAGCCCTTGTTCCTGTAAGACTCCAGAAGTGAGTGTTATTGGTGTGATAAACTGCTGTCACCATATGTGCATCTTCTGTATCCTTCAGGAGCAATGACATCCCATTTAATTAAGCTGGATAGGAGCATTGCTGTATGGCTGCTTTGGTGGATTGGGGAAAAGGAGTAACTGCACATGATGTGGCAGTCTATTACTGAAGAAGCAGCAGTATCCCCCAGTTTTGGATAATGTCTGTTTTCCTAGGTGGTTTGGGATAAGTGAATTAAAAAAATGCATGGAAAGCACTGTGTGTCGTCCCCTCTGTCCCGTCCCCCACCCCTTCCTGCACATACCTTTTCTGATTGTGACAGGATTCTGTGTTATGCAGGTTGTTCTTTTCCTTAGTAGGATCAGAGGAAACAGGCTTGGAGGAGAGTGTGCATTCTGAGGGCATGCCCTTGGCCGTTTGCAGTTTTGTGGGTGCTTCTGTAAGAAGCAGCAGTAGGTGATACTCCTGCTACTCTTATACCTTTTTCTTCCTGGTTAGTGTTGGGGACTGTTTTGCTGTATGTATGTACCCTCTATGTCTCTCCCTTTCTTTCTGGCTGTAATTTTCCAGTTAGCGCTGGAGTCTCCTGATTTGTATCTGCAACTCCTTTCTCAGGCAGTCCTGACTGGCTTTGTGCAGCAAAAGTCCTTGGAAATCTACTGTTCCACCTTCTCTGAGCAAAAGTGCTTGGGAGTTTTCCAAGGTTTTAACCTTGAGAGAATTACAGTAAGTTGGATTTATATTCTGAAATACAACTTAATTTTTACAGGTGAAAAAAACCTTCTGGAGTGATAGAATAATTTCCATGAAGTTCCCTACCATTGGTCTGCAACCTCTTTTTTCCTCTTTGCTGCTGACAGTATGCTCACATCTTGATTTCTTCTTAGGTTGTTATTGTAGCATGCAGTGGAGGCAGCTTAAAATGACAAAATCAATCCGTTGCAAGCCTACATGTAGTTATTGAAGTGGGTCATTCTGCTGCTACTAATAATGGTCTGAAATTTTCTTGTCATGTCAGTTTCCTAGTGCTCCTGTCCCAGATGCTTGGTGTTATAATAAATCATTGTTTGGCTACTGCAGTTTGATTTAAGCAGAAACTAAAATACAAATTTCTGTTATCCTTTATTCATGCTGGAAAAGAGGAGGCTGCAAAGCAGAATTAGAGGAGCTTCCTGCGTAGATAGATTTCCTTTCTGGAAGGGACATAATACTTTAGATTGTCTGGAAAACAGCTTCAGGAGTTTCTGTGTCCTTTTCTGCTAGAGAGGGGTTGAGGGTTTTTTCAGTTACTAAAATTAAATTAATTTCCAAGTATATATGTGGTGGACTTGTGTTTGTTTGGTTCTGCACTGTGGTTTGGTGTGAGTTTGGTTATTTCGAATCCTGTGTCTTCAGGTAGAAGGATCTGTTTGATGAAGTTGTAAGGTGCAGTAGACTTGGGTGATATTCAGATCTATATATCTTTAGTTATGAGGGATTTATGTGACTCATTGTAGTAAGGTTATAAGATTTAAATTAGCCTGATTTTAATGAGTAGCTGACAGGCAGGGAGAAGTGTGCTATTTACAGCCATCGGGATAGCTCTGGTGCCTTGTGGAGCCCTGCATTGGAGGCGGAGAATAGAAGTGGTGGGAACAAAAGAGCTGGCACAAAACTGATGGCACACTATTTGGAGGCTAGACCTGGAACATATATTTGTCTACAATAGCAATTATTTAAATGGTTTCAGCTCTTCTTTACTGGACAGCATAATAGCTCTGCAAAGTTCTCTTTCATATTTAAGTGGGAAGTACTTTTGAAGAATATGCTGTAACTGTTTTGGGTTTTGTGGAAAAGTAAGGCATTAGTGATTACTGAGTGTGTGAAGCAAAGGGAATTCGGATGTTTCGAGCAATGATGTTTCATGCTGCCTGCTGTCATTTGGGAGATGGAAAAGTGGAAGAGTTTTAACTCCCTTAGTGTATCAGGGGTCTAGTGTGGAGTTTCAGCGCTAAGGTTTTAGCCTGTAGCACAGGATCAAAAAATCATGCATGGGCAGATTTGAAATGAAACAGAAGTTAGGAGCTTAAGCATGTGTGCAAGCCCAAAGTTCCCAGGACTTAGCACATGTTGCCTGGCATGGAAGTAAAATACTGTTGGTGAGGTGATTAAGAACTCTTTTTCTCAAAGAACAATTTTGGTTTTTAATATTTTTTTAATTAAGGCAAAGTTTCCAAGGATGTCCATAAAATAAGATAAATAATGTTAGCATTATTATATATACATTATATATTTTTTGTAAGATAAATAAAATGTTAGCAGATGTTACTTGGAAGTTTGCTTCTGGCCTCAGATGTGGGGACAGCTGCTAGAACAGAGCTTGTAGGAGTTCAATAAGCCAATTGGCAAGCCAGTGAAATCCTGCTTAAGGGTGGCTGGATAACTCATGCACGTCACTGGGTACTGCATGGTTTCTTCCTTGAGGGGATAAGTACAGGAGATGCTGAGCACTGTGAACATGTGCAGTAAGGTTTAGCAATACTGAACACAGGTGTAGGAAAGCAAAAATTTTGCTCTGACCTCACTGGTATAAATGGGATACTCTTAATTTTTCAGCTTTATAATTGGTTCTTCTACAGCTATGGGACTTTGCTGGATTTGGGAAGGGGACACAGAACTACGCAACGTATAGTTTCTTTCCTCAGTGTAGAAACCAGCTCTCACTTTGAGTGTGGTTACCTGGAGGTGACAGAGAAGGAAGAGGTAAAGGCAGTTTTCCCACTGAGGCCTGTCTATCTGGAAAATATAATAGGAGATAAGTGGCCATCTTCATGCCATCTTGATCCCAGCATGCTGTGGGAGGGTGAATAAAAGCTCTTCCGAGCTCCCTCAACACTTGAGGCAGGAGGCACAGGGAGCCATATCCCTGCGGAAGCAGAGCACAGTGGTAAGGCTGGATCAGAGGTCAATGTGCTTGTTTGACTGCATTGCCATGAAGTCAGTGCAGTCAGCATTGTAGATGCCCCATGTGGACCATAACTATATTTGCTTGTTTCTTGAGTTTTAATGCCTCTTCAGGAACTGTCTCTAAGCTTTCTTAAAAAAATTTGTAATAGTTATTCATCATCATCATTGGCATTTACACTCTTTGCTTTTCCATGCTCTTCCCTGCCACCCCCTCTGCGGTGAATCACAGGAGGACTGTTTCTCTTAGTCATTAACTGTAGGTGTTAGCACACTCTAGTGCGGGCAGCTCAGGAGGAAAATTTAGCAGACAACTGTCTGGCAATTTGGAATAAAATCAGAAGTACTCTTGTGGATTAGAATAAAACCCCCCAACGATTCTTTATAAACAAAAGGAATATATGTGGCAACTGTCAAATTCTTTCTACAAATATAAAGTACAGTTAGTTCATTGTATACATTATTAGAAAGGGAGGTGGTTATAACTTGGCCCCACCTCTCAGTGAAATAAGGTGACTTTTTTTCCCTTTGTGATACCCCATGTTTGATATTCATCTCACAAATGTCTTTTTGTATTGGGTTTTTATTTTGAGCTGTAGAACTCCAGTGTGGCTTCTGACCGTGTCTCATCTGTTTGTGGAGAGTTATTCTGAAATGAGTTTTGTGTTTTAAATTCACACCTTAGCTTAATTGACATTAACTTTAGGTGCAGGTACAGAAGCCTTTAGGAACAAATTTACTCCTTTTCCAAGAAAATTTAGTAGTTTGACAGTATAATTAAAGCTGGAGTTTGTGTATCTGTGGCCAGTCCCAGCTCACTATGTGCTTGTAACTGCTGCCACAATATTGATGAATGGGACAGCAGACAGATTCTGTGCTGATCTTATCATCTTTGATCTTCTGGATCAAACACGTTGGATAATTCTCCAGCTTTCTGAAGAACTGCAACAAACACTTAAAAGATGATCTAATGACTTTTTGAAGTGGAAAAATCCAAGAAATCAAAAGGAAAAAACAACCACCAAACACTGAATTAGCCATAAGGACTCAGCTTTGTTACATACCACTTTCTATGCTATTTCATGCTTTCCTATGCCACTTTTATATTTGCTATATGGTGATTCTGGTTAATTCAGTGCATTGTATGCAGACAAGTAGACTCAGACTGGAAGGTGTAGAGCAAATATTAACCTGTTCACGAAGAATGTGGAAAATGTCTGGTTTCATAAATCAAGGAGATAATTTCCTATTCTCACGCTGATAAGAAGCATTAAATCAGTCACCAGAGTTGGACGGCAGGAAGTACAATTAACTTCATAGAGTAAGCTTTACTCTTGCTATAATCTTAAGTAATGTAACAGTACAAATGTTGAGATGTTTTTGAGACCCTGTCCTTGGCCACTTGAGGTGAGAGGGAAGTATTAGCAGAAAAAAGACCTTCTAGATGAGCCTTTCCTTTTACCTGGGCTTTTGGGTAAGTCTCAAAGCTGTCACAGAGGTACGCTGAGTGCAGGAAAGCATAGAGAATGAAGACTTTGGGTGAGAGAACATGTTTGTTGGCTTTTTCCTTCTTTCTTGCTGTGATCCAATTGGATAACCATGAAGAAGCTTGTTAAAGAGTGTTTAAAAACTGGAATACTGAAAAATACCCACCTAGCTGAAGAAACATGACTGCTAATGATATTGTAAGCTAAATGCCTAGTTTCAGATGTGGAACCCAATGTATGAAGAGTGTGCCAATGCCTGTAAAAAAAATGGGATCAGAGATCAATCTGGCTTAGGTGTTACCTAATTCTGGAAATCTTGATGTTGGAAACCTGAATGATGTTTTTGTTTCTCCCATTCCCAGAATGGAGAAACAGATTGAAGTATAATATAAAATGGAAACATTATTTTCATGCCTCTGAGGTAATGGGAATAACTGATTAATTCAGGACTGTGATAATGACCATTCAGGTATAAAGAGCAAAGGAAAACGGAGCAGCAGAGTGGCTAGGTGAAGTTGTCTCAGAACTGAGAGTGAAGAGTCAGCTGGGAAGCTAAGAAGGTGAGTAGTATTTTTCATGCTCTATGAAGATTTCTCTTTTCCTGTGGTTGATGTGTATTCTAACCAGCCACATAATGGGCTTGCGGTCAGTAAAACAGCACAGAACTGCTGACCTGTTACTGACCATCACAGCTGCTGCAAGACAGTGTATGATGTGGGCCTCAATAGTCTTCTTTCCACTGTGGTGCAGAAAATTGTCACTTAAATTTTGGGACTGCTTTACAAGGAAAACTTGCTGAAAGCCATTTATAACAATAGTTAGGCGTCTAGTGCTACAGAGGCTAGAATGAAGTTGGATTAAAGAGTGTTCCTTGCTTGAGTTAAATGGCCCTTTCTTGAATATGCTTATCCACTTTATGTGTGAAAACAGGAGACTTTAAGGCTCACGTCGCAGTGGTAAGGCGGGATCAGAGGTCAAGGTGCAAGAAGTTGGGAGAATAGTATGTGACAAATGATGAAATTGTATCAGATTTGGGATATGCTGATGACTTTTATAGTTACAGAAATGCTTTAATTTCGTTTTGTTTACATTTTAATTTTCTGGCAGGTAAAATTTTGAGGGTACCTAAAGTTCTCTAACTAAAATAACTAAATATGATTATTGAAATTCATGGGCCCAGCCATTGCCAATAATTCTGTAACTGGTTAACTGAAATGCTGCTGTTGTAGGTATGAATGTTGGGTCAGGAGAAAGTCTGTGCCTTCTCTTTTTACCTTTGGTAATTGTCTTCTATGCTTTCTATATGCTAATGAGCAGCTCGGTCAAAATAATTGGTTTTATTATACATACAAGCAATGGATAGTCTTTAAAGGTGAAATTCTAGATCAAAATGTAGTCCTGGTCCCATCAAAACCATATGCAAGTTCGCTTTACTGGATCTGAATATTATTTACTGTATACAACTGACACCTAATGATATGTCTGAGAACCAGTATGATATGTCTGAGAACCAGTACTCTTTTTGCTAGGATAGCTTTACCTGCAAGCTAAATAATGACCTCTGTTTGAAGGGAAAAATAATTTGAGAGGCTGTAGCACTGTTCTGTTTGCTCAGTTGAAAAGAGTGTTGAATGTGTGCTGCCATGGCCTAAATTCTTGGATGCTAAGAAATCCAAACTTGCTCTAGAGGAAACTTTAGTGATTGGTGAAGACATTATGGGGGCATGCTTGGCAGTGAGTCAAAGGGCTGAATAAAAGCATATACCTTCAGCCTAATGTTCTGTTTCTCTCTCCTTGCCTCTGTTTCAGATGTCATCTCTACCAAGGAGGGCGAAATCTGAAGCCAAAACCCCTACATCAGAAGATGATGAGCTACCCTCATTTCTTAGCTCGTAAGATTACTTTTGTCCTTAGGACTTTTTAGAAAGGTTTATGCTAAGCATGAGCAATTGTGGAGAACAACACTCAGTTTTGGGGAAGTTGCTTAAAAAGTTTTCATGCAGAAAGCTTGGATTATAAACCACAAATGACCTATGCTGCTTCATGCTCACAGTGAAGATAGGGTGAAACGTAATTGCCAGTTGTCCAAACAGAGTTGAGTGTGCACACATCCCAGTGACCGGCTTCAGAAAAGCTTGCTAAATTGTTCCAGCCATTAACTCTGGGACAGCATGAAACAGCTATCTTTTGAGCCTGCCTACCTTGCTGTTCATGTACCCTGTTTGCTTCCTTTCATGTCAGAAAACACACAGACTGGATTGTTTATGGTGTGGTTTTTTTACTTTCTTTTCATAAGCAGTGTTGTCCACTCACTTGTTTTTCAGGAGCTCTGAATCAGAGGAGGAGGAAGAGGAGGAGTGGGAGCCAAAAAGCAAAATTGCCAAGAGACCTCGGTTGCCAAAGAAGAATGAGGCAAAACCTAAAAAAGTTGCTGCTCCACGGACAGCTGTGGCCAGGAATAAGGTCAGGAAGGCAGCAATAAAAGAGGAAATGGTGAGTGTCTAAGCAAGAGACATCTAGTTGCTGTGGCTGGCAAGTAACATGAGGAGAATTTTTCCAGCTCTGGTTCACTTGGTTGCCTGAATCTGATCAGCTCATCTGATTCCACTGTTATGGTGAATATTCAGTATGTTTGGTGTGTGTGGTTTTCCCATGTATTGAAGTGTCCCAGCTCTAAGGGCCCTCCTTTATAATTTTGGCCAACGATAATGAGGAATTAAAGTATTTCTAGGATAATTATATTTGATCTTTTAAATCAAATTCTGCTGGGTATGTTTGTATCTTTTCCTCCATTCAAGATCTGTTTCATGTTACTTGATTTCTGGCTTGGAATTTCCCTGCCATACAGAGACCTCACTTTGGAAGATGATGTCTGGTATCAGGTCTTCCTAGGTTTTAATTGAAATGTTGAATCAGTATGTTACAGTGAGTGCTTAGTATGGTTTCAATGCCTTTTTGGCAGGATGTATCCTTCGCTATTGCTCCTGCAGAAGATAAGAGAATGCAACTCCTAAAACCTAAGAAAGAAGATGTAGACACTAAACCAAAAACTTTACATCAAAAGCCAGAAGTGCCTAAAAAAGTTGAAATACATTCATTCCAAGGGAAAAATGTGGGGAGTTTAGAGAGTGATGAGAAACCCTCAACAAGTGTGAAACATGAGAAATCTGAAGAGGATTTTGCATTTGATGAACCACCTTTTAAAAAGATCAAGTCAACTACATCTCCTGAAGGAAAGCCAGTTAAAAATCTAGGAGGCAACAAAGTAAAAGAAGAATTTGAAATGAATTGGGATATTGTGCAGGTATGAGATCTTTTCTTTTTTCCTGAGGCATCAATGCAACCATTACCTACTTAATTAGTGCTTAGAATCTTTACACACAATTTCAATCCTCTTGGCATTTGTTGGAATGTCAGAGGGTCATTGTTCTGCTAAGCAGTCACTTCTGCTTAAGTTGTCATAATGCACGTGTAAATATAAATGTTGGTAACTGTTTAAACTCCAGACTTTAACATTATTTTAATATTGACTTTGGCAGTATTTAGTGCTGAGCTTGCCTCTAACACACTTGCACTTTTCTTCTGTATCAGCACATGGGCTGATTATTTTTTTATATACTTAACTGAAACTCCTGCAGGAAGGGGTGCTGAAAGATTTGGGACTTCTGTGTGTGCAGTTTCAGAATGTTAAGATTTAGCTAGTGTGGATTGTATCATTTGAAAGTGTTTATCCATTTACAGTGCCATCAAGGAGGAGATTGCATTCACGAAAGAACAGTGACACCAAGGGAGACATCACCTGCGTTTTTGTAGGATGTCAACTTTGAAGCTGTTCAGGGGAAGAGAACTTTAGGATAGCGCCTCTTCTGGGAGGCTGGGTGGGTTATGGAAGATTTTAATGTCAACAGAATGGGAATAGACTGAGCACATTCTCTTCATCATCCTTAGTACTGCCTGCTTAAGAAAGGCATATAATTTTGTTCCCGAGTCTTCTAAAATATTCCTGGAAATGCAAATGGAGAATTTAGTCTTTGTGTATTGTTGCTCTAAAAGCAGTGAATGTGATTGTGTGGGACTTGTTATATTTTTAGGCTCCAGAATAAAACTTTTGGAAGGCTTTGTCTCAGCTGTGTGTAGGAATAACTGTAGCGAAGTACAAACAAACCAGGATAGTTAAAAATGTTACTAAGCCAAGGTACTTAGGTGAGTTGACATGGAGTCTGTATTGACACACTGTATTTTTAGAAACTTGGTGCAAGTTTGTGATGCTTCATTCATCTTGAAACCTTCAGTAGTATCATGCTAGTTTTCAATTATGCCAATTTCCAATTGGTTGAGTGGGATTTGCATCAGCTTTGGCATTGTGGGTTTGGTTTTGTTTAACTATAAGGTATGTCAGTGTTCCTTTAAAAAAAGAAAAAGTTCCAAATTTTCAGAGTGGTCATGTGCAGTTTGTTATCTTCTGATTATTTTTGATTTTTTTTTCCCTCTTTCTTTCCTCTTTTCCCCATTTCTGTTTCCAAAAGGCACTCCTTACTGCATTTTTTTTTTCCTGTAGTTACAAGTTTCTGGAAACATGGGCTGCTGCATGTCTTTCTGAAGTACTGGGTGTGGTGGCTGGATGTATGGGAAGCCTGGCATTCCGCCTTAGGGAGGACAGTTGTCCCTGCTGACCAGCATAATATTCTGGAACTAGATTTGAATATGGAGTGAGAGGCTGTTTGAAGCAATCTGTGATCTCTCTTAAATGTTTGTTTCTTTTTGTTGGGCTTTGTTGTGTTTTGCTTCTGACAGGCCTTGTCAGAAATAACGAATGTTGAACCATGGGTTTGTGAGAACTTAATTCGCCTCTTTAAAGAAGAAAACACAATTCCTTTTATTGCTCGGTATCGGAAAGAGCTCATCAATAATCTGGAGGCTGATGCCTTGCGAGAAGTGCAGCAAGCATTGGAAGAGCTGCGGTAAGTAAGTTCATACACGGAAGTATCGGGGAGGGCAGTAACAACTGGCTGCTGCTTCTGTGTCCCTTGTTTTGGCACTTTGTACACACTACAGTTGTAAAGTAACCTGTATAGGAAGTTTAAACATGAGGTAATTATGGTCTGGTATTGATCTGGGGTTTTTTGTTTGTGTGTCTTTTTGGTGTTTTGGTTTTTTGTTTACTATAAGTAACAAGGAATCCAGCATTATGCATTATGAATCGCTTGAGAAATTGAGTTCTTAATTTCTTTGCAGTTTACTAAAACTCTTACTGAAAGAGTAGTTTTATAGGTTCTGGAGGTACGTAGCCTGATTACTTGTGAGCTGCAGCCTTAGATAAAGAATCACTAAGAATCCCTTGGCACCTCTGCCTGGAGCTGCAAAGCCTCTAGTGAAGAGCGCTACTTGAGGTTGTAGCATACCAGGAGAGCAGGCTAAACTCTCCCAGACCATTGCAGCAAAGAAATGATGAGCAAAGCCTGCTGCAGTGGTGGATGAGACTGCTCTTGTTCCTTCTTGTTTTCGGGCGCCTGTATGTTCTTGAGATGGCAAGGCTATGTGTTCTTGACTTGCCAGCTGTTCTGTCAACATGGTGTCTTCTTCCTTGTATGCCCTGCTATTCCCTAACAAGAGGTTCTTTCCAAGAGGGAAAGTGGGCCAAGAGGATTCTTGTCTGAACAAGTAATTTAACTCATAACAAAATACCTTTGCTGCTTACAGTTGCTCATGGGTACCCTGTTGAAGGTCTAAGTTTAAAATCTGGTACTCCATACTTTATGGTGCAGAGGTATCTTGATGCAAATTATAGCTGTAAGTGGTCATCAACATGGATTTAATTTAGGGGCTTTTTATTTGTCTTCCAGGCTCATAGCCTTCCAAAGCAGTAGTGACTATCAGTCTTGTTTGCTGATTTTCCTTAAAGCTACCACAAAATATTTTAGTACAGTTTTGAACTAATTGGAGAAAAAGAGTAGTAGTTAGGAAACGCTTTTGGGTTATCAGACTTGGTTTGTAAAGATTAGCATGAAATAGAGTCTTCAGAGGTTTTCGGGAGCTTCAGCATTGTAATAAATAGGGTCTCAATTGATAGTCTTTTGAATCCATCATGAAATGTGCCTGTTAATATCCATCTCTTTCATTTTAGCGCTGTTGCAAAGAAGGCGCATACAACGATACAGAAGTTGAAGAAAGAAGGGAAATTATCTGGAGGCCTTTTAACAGCATTGTTAAATTGCAGAACTTCAGAAGAATTAGACCATGTGGTCAGTACACTGATCTTTTTCAGATCATCCCTAGTTTAAATATAATCTAACTAAATAGTGAATAATGTAAAATACATAATGTGACCGAATTATTTCCTCACCTTTTATTAACTGTGTTTTTATTCAAGTCTGCACCTTATAAAACTGGGAGTAAAGGCACCAAAGCCCAGAGGGCCAAGCAGCTAGGATTAGAACCTGCTGCTCTCTCCATCCTGCAGAATCCAATGGAACTAAATCTCTTTTCTTACGTTAAACCCAATACCAAAGGTAAGTGCTCTACTTCTGTGAGCAGTAATGTCCTAAATGTCTAAAAACTTTTTAGAAGGGGAGTTACTTCAATTATTCTGAGGTTGCTGGAAGTTATGCAACTACTTTAAATTCAGCAGTTCTTTTAAGAGTAAGAGTTTACATCTAAGACTTTTACTGTCTTTTTGTACTGTAAATAGTAATAATTCTGGTATACAAGAGGCATAAGTCTCGAGCTTTTATGGTGACATCTGTATTTACTGGTAAGGGGCAGGGAACTGCACTGCACACCTCTACATATTTCTGCTCTTACTTGAATTGTTTACTAAAGGTTCTGTGCTGATTGTACAAGAGCTTATGCTCATAGTCTACTGAAGTGAATGTCGCCCATCAAAGCACATCTGAATAAAACTTATCTTGGTGATTTGGGAGTGAGTGGGAGCGTTTTTGTTACTGAATGACAACAGGGGTTGGAGAAGTTGTAATTTCTGTAATTTGAGCAAGAACTTTAACGGTGTGACAGTCACATGCAGTCTGCAGAATTGTGTTTCTTTGCGAATGCAGTTATGGGTGAATCTGTAGGGGGCAATCTCTGACAATAAAATATGAAGATTGCTGCAACCTTCTGTATGGTGTTAAAGTAGACATGTACTTTTATTCTTCCCTACTTCGACCCTTCCCTTTTGAACTTAAACATAAAGGTATGGAACCTCCTTAGTGAAGCTGACTCTTACTCTTCCCACTTCAGTTGTTCTTTGATTTTAGTTGAAAATTGTTTATGAAATGATTCTAACTTTGCATTAAAAATCAGTTACCAAATGCTCTGAATTATTGGATTTTAACATATATCATTACTTCATACTGAAGTATATTGCTACCACATAGCTGACTATTATGGCAGTCTAAAGAGCCGAAAGAAAATCTTCATGGTGAAAGTTCAAATAGATTATTTAGGGTTGCATTCAGAAGGAAGTGCTATTTGTTGCAACATAAACATTGCAGTTCTTGAAAATCAGTACACCTATCTTCAATTTTGTGCTAAAAATTGCTTAGTTTATATAATGGTTTGCATTTGAAAGGCGCATCAGAAATTACATCAATGAAGTGGGTCACTTTTATCAACTTTGAAGCCAGTTTGACAACCTCTGTAGACAAACTTAACATCAGAGAGAATTTTATTTAAAGGAATGAGCCATTTGCCATGCAGAAGTTTTCATCAAATCTTAATGTTCAGCTCTCAAATTCTGAGTGTTTTGAAACATATACTAAAAATAAACTGAAACTGAATCAGCAGTTCATGTTTCAAAGCCAGGTATTTGAAAGTTAAGGAAGCAGGCTCACTGCTCACCAGAAAGCTTTGATCTTCCTTTTAGTTGTATGCATGATCAGATATTTCTCTAATTATACAAGCATGTGCAGTTTTTGCGCTGGACACAGTAAAATGCCCATGTGAGCGGTGCTTGTTGAATGAGGACCTTCTGATTATTTCTTTATTCCTGAATGGTTTTGGCCTTTCCTCTCTTATTCACATTCTCTGCTAGAATTATAAGAGTGTTGCCATGTACACTTCTAGTGCTTGAGTGTCTCAATTCATACTCAATATAATACATGTCTTATAGTGTCCTTGGCTTTGCATTCTGACATGACATTACTTTCACCATAACAAATGCTAACTCATAGGCGTAAGGATCCAAATTCTGCAACTTCTGAACAGTTCAGGCATTTAATAGCACATTCTCACATTTTTGTTTTTCTTTCTGGCAGTTATGTTTAGCTTCCCCTTCTTAAAAAAGGGCGAGATTTATTTATTTTTCTCTTTAGAGTGTGTAACTCTATAGTCTGGTCAGAAGCAGGGTTCTGGATTCAATACAAATAGTAGTTTTTAGAGGTATGCTTTTTCAAAATGATGTTAATAAAGCTCTGTCCAGATACTGGTAGTCCATCAGACAGCAGAGTGAAAAGGATCGTGTGTTGAAGGAGACAGTTATTGTTGCATCTATCAACTCTAGGATTCTTGCTTTTTGCTCTGGAGCATTTTTTTTATTGTCAGTTGCTAGAAATAGGGCTAGATATATTGACTTAAAATAAAAGATGTGAGTTCTATTTCATTACCTTCTAGTTCTGGTCCAGTTTGACCAACTGTGCTAAAGAGAACACTGTGCCACCTTTTCTGGTCTTTTGAAGTAGAGGATGGTTCTGTGTGTTGGAAAGCTTAATGATTCTGCTATCAGGTCTCTAGAATGCTGTGTCTATGGAGATATTTTGTAATGTCACTGTTTAAACAGCATTTCATAGGAGAGGATGGAGGGTACCCTGATCTCAAGTGTCGCTGTGCATACTCCTGCTACAAACCACTGGACACTTAAATCTATTACATAGGGGAAAAACAGGATTGCCTGCAAAGGTTTTAGGCAGTTTCTGCAGCAGTAGCAGAACATGTAGATTTCTGCTGCAATTACTCATTTTATTACATTGCCTCAAAAATTATACTTGAATATCCAGTTTAACTATTGTAAATAATTCATTTGCATCATAAATGTCAAGATCTATTAGCATCAAAGTCAAAAAATTGTAATTTTTCTCTCATTTTAATGTCATTTTGACTTGTGATATGGCATTGGTCACTTTAGAGTCACTAAAAATAGGTTTTCAGATGTTTTGGAAAGGAAGCTTAATAACCAAGAAAATTCTAATTAATTAGGATTCTTCACTGGAGAGCTCTGCAAATCAGTCTGGTATCTTGCATCAGTTTCCTTTCAGCTTGTATATATATATTTTTTTAGTACTTGTGCAATTGTGTGAAGTGATTTTTTTTTCATATTAGTTTTTATTATTACTATTATTAACTGTGGGGTTTTTTTTTTTCTAAGGACTCTCAACTATCCAGGAAGTAGAGGCTGGAGTACAGCATATTTTAGCTGACGTCTTTGCTAAAGATAAAGATACACTGGATTTCATCAGGAAATTGTAAGTTTGACTCTTAGTTTCTAAGTTAGACAGTAAGATTCGGTCTCTTGGCCTGCAGATTAAACTTTTCTTAGTGATGAGGACACAGTGTTGCTGTGAGATTGATTTAGGTCCTTTCCTTCACTTGGGCTGCAAATACATTCATTAGCCTTTCTGCCCCTCTGGCCACCAGTGGATGAGAGATCTGCTGTGAGCATGGCATGAATGCTGTGACTCTAAACACTGAAAGATGCCCTTTGGCTCTGCTCCATGTAGAGCACATCTTCCTTGCAGTTAGCATTCTCTAAGAGGAAGCTTTCTCTCCTTGTACTTCCTTCAATCTGTAACTTTTCAGAGGTTCATCAACTTAAACTATTGCTCCAATATTTATTGCTTGATGCCAATCAGTGTAATTAGTGGGTGGAGGTGGTTGATTTTGGCATTGGTAATCAGTAAGGCAAACAAATACAACTTTTTAAAAGAGGAGTTACTGATCCTTTGACTGTGCTGGCTGAATTTAAGTTTTCTTACTTTACATGACTTCAAGGTTATTTTATCTGGTGGCATTAGTGTGAAAAAGTAATAGTTGCTTATTAGGTTTTTCCTCTCTGTGTACCATCTGGGATAGAGAACAGGATTATCAAAGATGCTGCCTTAGGAGCATGCAGTGTTGGTTTCAATCAGCTCAGTTCTCTTCAGTTAACCCTTGTTTGCTGTTTATCATGAGTAATGGCCAACTTTATTAAAAAGCTAGGGCCCAGCATTGTGATAATTTCAGTGAAAGAGTTGCTTTGTAAAGGATGTGCTGTCACCACTAGACTATAACTTTGATTCTTTTGACCACTAGAAACCCCTTAATCAGATATGCAGTGCTCTACACGTGTATCCTGTTGATCTAAAATGTGTTTATGTATAATAATCATGAGATGCATTCAGGAAGGTTATCTGTTTTGGATCTCTGTTATTCCTAAAAATAATGAAAACTCTTATGGTTAGGTGCTCAAAGAGAGAAATTAATTCTGAGGTTGGGTAGACTCGAGAGAGATGTTGCATTTGCATAAAATATGGAACTACTTTAACTGTTCTGCAACTTCCCAGAAATTGTTGTGTGAAGTTGAACCAATAAGTGATCAAACAGAAATGCAGATGATGGCTTTTGAATATCCGTTCCCCTTAGGAGAAGGGCTGTGTTCTGCTTGAGTATCTTATCTTGTTATGTCCCTGTCAGTCAGTGTTACGTCAGTCTTGGCATTAAGATATGCAATGCAGTTCTGCAGGTAATGAGAGTTAATGTAACTTGTAATTGGGTAGCCTCCAAACTTCAGTTCTTTTTTTATTTAATGCAAGCCCTAATGACCTGTTACCAGCTTCATGCTGAAATACCTTATTAACATTTGTTTCTTTTATTCAGATGTCAGCAAAGGTACATTTGTATCCAGTCAGCCTTGGCAAAAGTGTCGTCCAAAAGTGGAAATGAAAAAGATATTGATAAATTCCAACTGTACCATGAGTTTTCTTGTAACATAAAGAGCATTCAGCATCATCAGGTACAATTACACATTGGTATTTTTTCTTTGAATTTTACCTATAGCAAAGGTGTCTTTGCTTTTGATTTTTGTTGCTTAAAGCTGGTACTAAAGATGGTTGGTTTTGCTTTTTGGTTATCAAAGGTAATAGAGACTTTCAAATCCCTGAAATGCAGGGCTAAGCTGTTAATCTTTGTTTTAAGAAACTGAGCAAAGGGCTGCTTATCCAGTATACCCACTGTCTAATTAATTCTCCTTAAAACATATTTATAATGATTTGTGTATCAGTGATTTCAATACTGGTGTGATTTATTTTCAGCATGTGTCAAGCCCTCCCTCCCTCCCTTCCCTGGGTAACAAGTGTATAGCAAATCTTACCAGGAGAAGGATAAATGTGCGGTAGTATGTAGAGGTGAGACTTGTGCAGTAGTGGCATTAGTAGTGGAAGCTGTTTGATTGGGGTGTAAGTATTTGAGGAAAACCTGGATAAACTTACTCTTTGTTTCCTTTGGATGTTTGCTCTAGCATTGAGAGTGCTCTGAGCCATTTGACATTAAACCTGTCAAGTGAAACTGGTGAGAAGTATCAGGGAAGGATCCAGAAAGATTAAATGGAATGTGAGCTACAAAAGCAGCTCAGGAGAACATACCATGCACTACCCCAGAAATGGATTTGTTTTGCAAATCATCTGTATTCCCTTCTGTGAAGCATCTTGGTTATCCTAAACCCTAAGCCTGGACCTCTATGATTACAAAAAGAAGTGAGGGAGAAATTTGCTAGATGATAAACTGATAGCTGGGTTACTCCTGTTCAAAGGCTGAAGTGTGGTGTGGTCAATGCAACTGTCAAGACCTTTGTGCAGATTCACAGCTAATTACCAAGTCAAATGTTTCTTGGTTTTGTCACAATTACTGGGCTTAAAGAAACAAACAAAAAAACCCGAACCCAAACAAAAAACCACAAAGAAATAAATGAAACCTCAAACAAATATCCAAGCAATGACATAAAAAAAAGAACACAAACACACCCAAACCAAACAAAAAGCAAAACTCCAACAGACAAAAAACCCCAAAACACACAAAGGCCCTCTTAGCTGCTGCCAGCCAGAAATGACCACTTCCATTAGAAGGCTGCCTTATTCTACAGCAGAATGCTTTTCCTTTTATATCTATGATATGCTCTTGTTTTTTCTGTGCTTGCTATTTTAAAACAGTGTGATGTTTGGAATTAATAAAGGAATTTCTTGCATGTTTTGAAATGAATTTATTACCAAAAAATACCTTGCAACATGTATGCACTAATTTTAAACACACCTCCTCTCCTCCACTACGAATGGAGTGAGGTGAAAGACTAAACTACAAGTGACTTTTACTTAGAGAGGCCTTCTGTCGATGTTTGAAAAGGTACCTGCAGTTCTCTTTCTAATAAGTATGAACATTTACTGTATATATGTTGGGAATTATTTGGTGAAAACTTGCTTCTAGATGGTCTGGAAAAGTCAATAGAGCAATCTAAGACTGCTGTGGTGACATATCACAAAGATTTGAGATTCATCAGGAGATTGTGTTGTACTGTATGGATTGTTTTGTTTGGGTGCTTTACTGTTGAATGAATACTTTAGCTGTCAAAGAGTGTTTAGTTTTTCCTGCACTGAGTGGTGAATACTGAGATATGCAACTATTATTGAGTGTACATAGGTTTCCTGGAATGATGGTATGAGGATAAGCCCAAAACTGAGGGATTTATAAAACTTGCTAATCCACCAGAACTGTGTGTTAAATAGCTGTGGTTTTACATATATATATATATATATATATAGTTTATTATAGCAATATATAATAATATATAACAATAATATATATATGTTTACAATAGCAAAATACACTGTTTTGAAGACCTCAGATCTTTTTGTGACTGCACACAGCTAAGTGTTGTCATTGCTAGAGGCAAAAGTACAAGGCGGCTTTAAATCACCTCATTGTAGTGTGGCAAGTAAAGTATTACATAAAATACTGTAGTGAAAGTGGTCCTTGCCTGAATATGGAAGTGCAAGTCATCTTAAAGGTCTGTGTACAACCCTAACTCTGCTCTAGTTTATGTGTAAGTAAAGGGGATGGGCAGTAGATTAACAAATTACCTGTACGGGAATAAGCTGTGGTTTTATAAACAAAGCATTTGTAGCTGTGAGGGTTCCTTGCTGTGTATATTACAATAAGGTATACTAGTGTGCAGTGAGCTGCACAGTAAGCTGGTTCTGTGGTTCTGCTGTTCCACATGCTGTGGTTCTGGGTGACTTTCTGTGCCATTGTCAGTTTGTGTGTTGAGACGTGCCCCAAAATAATCAGGACTAGTGTGGAGTTAGGGTTGTTTGACTGAAAAAGTTGAAATACTGAACCTGAAATGAGGGAGAAAACCCTTATTTGCTTAAAAATCCTAACTCCACATTTTGACATGATTGGGTACCTGTGGGTCTTTCCAGCTGGAACGGTTTGCTGTTGGGAGGTTCAGCTACAGTTCCTTCCTTTGGCAGCAAGGGGAACCTGACTGCACTGTCTTAGGACGTAGTTGGGTAGCTATACCAACGCTGTCATAACTAAGGAAAAAATCTTTCAAGAGTTTATTTGAGTTTTTGACTAATTTTAAACAGTTCAGTGTTTGTGTACGCCTTGGGGTTGCTTTCCTCTATTTGGAGATGAGTGAATTGGTGGGAGGAAAAGAATTCATGAATAAAGTGTAATGTTTGAGGCAAGTGCTCTATTTTCAATCTTATACTTAAAAAGGAATTGGAAATTAGAGTCCTTGGCAAGATACAGAAAACTTATTCAGTGAGCGTAAGTAAATCTGCAACATGGAAGAGAGCTGCGCAGAGTGAAGTATGTTGTATTTTTCTGATAAACAGAATAAGGTTTGATGAATCTTATGACTAGATCAAATTATTGTTCTTGCTTTCTCTGAATAATGTATTTTGGTTTGATTAACTCTTCCCCTGGATCCCTTTCAGTCTTGCATAAAAGCAGTCTTCTTCCAGAACTGAAAGATTGCTTTGTGTCTGGAGTAGCCAACTTTTAACCTGTTACTTCAAAACAAAACTACCTTTATTAAGGAGAAATTGACTAATTACTTCCTTAATTGCACCTTTCTTGGGTGATAATTTTTCTCTGAATGCATGTCACTTAGACCGGGGTAGGCAGTTTGTTTAAGAATAAAAATGTAAATAATATTAGTGAGTGCAGTACAGCTGCTTCAAGTTCAGATGACTGACACATTCTGCAGACGGAGTGCCAGGAAACAAAATGTGGTGCAAATATTGATCCCGCTAATAGCGTGCTGAATGATGACATTATAATTCTATCAGATACACTCTCTGTCATGAGCATCGTTTTGGTTTCATTTTAGCTTGACATTTAACTTTTAATAAAATCAGAATAAACATGAAAGCGTTTGATTTGTTAAAATATGTCTTTCTAATCTCTACATGAAAACATTTGCTTTGGCAGTCAAGGTACCAGATGCTATAATATTTCACATGCAATCTTTATTATTAGCTTTGTTGTTCAATGATATGTCAGGCCTGGTATGTCACAGGAACAGTAAAGCTGAGGAATATAAATTGGTACTATGTCCTGGAGTCATTTTAAGCCATTGTATTTAACATATGTGACATGTCTGAGTTAGCTAGTGATTGAATTAAAGTTTATGATTGACAGAGAATGCTCTATTGTGACAGTGCTCAGGGCCTGCTACACAGAGCAACATGTGTAGTCATACAGGAATGTCAACTTCTAGCCATTTTGGGGTTTTGGGGTTTTGTTTTTTTTTAACATATTTTTTACTTTAAAATATTTTAAAAAGGGAAATGAAATCTAAAAACGTGTGGCTTTTATTTGTAGCTGCTTCTAGCTGTTATTCTGTTTCTAAAACCCCACGGCCAGCGAATTTTCTTCAGGTGCACATACAAGTTTTCCTAGTAAGAGAAGACCAGTAGATACCCAGCAGTATCCAGGATCCACCACTTGTACTGTGATCTGGTTTTAAATGAGGAGCCAGAGACTTCTGTATTAAATAAAACTCTGTATGCAGATAGGACATGTGCAGCCAGATTTAGCTTTAGGTCATCAGTATGTGGTTGTGTACACAAGGCTCTGCAGAAATATGTTCATATGCTTTAAGACTGCAGTGTTAATGTAAAGAGTGCCTACAATTTTTTCTGCTATTTATGAACTAGGCTGGAATAACACTAAATTTATCCTCCTTCGAATTAAGCTGATCACTTCCATGTCACAATTTGTGATTCATGATTAAATTTTGATTAATTTTGGGAAGAAATCTTAAGACTGAAGCATTGGGCTTTTTCCTTTGCTGATCTCCAGTCTGATTGGAATAGCTTTTCAATTAATTTCTTGATTTTTAATCTCGGTTATTAGACAAGATTATTCTACCAACTATATTCATGCTGACTTGTATTATAACTGCATTTAAGATAAACTGGATCTTGAGATTGCTGACTCCAGGAAAAATGTATGATTTGTTATGCCACTGCATGATTTAATCTGTGTTTAAAATGTAGCTGTTATCTGTACATGCTAGTACTTTGTAAACTGGTTTACTGTACCACCATCATGATTTGCTACAGAATGTCAAGCAAGTGTGTACACAAATGTTGATAAGTTTATCTTTTGGATATTTTGTGTGTCATCTGTCTCTGCCATTTATGTTTGCACTCAGATTCTGGCCATTAACCGAGGGGAAAATCTGAAGATCCTGACAGTGAAGGTCAACATTCCTGACGGGGTGAAGAATGAATTCTGTTGGTGGTGTGTCAATGAAAGGTCTGCATGGATACATATTCTTACAGAAGTCTTTTCTTTTTTTTCTTTATAGGCAGCTGCATACTGAAATGTACCTCACATGTCTCCTTTTATTAAGAGAACAATGTAAATGCATGTTTAATAAATTAGATGAAATTAGCAAGTGCATAATTCATATCCTGTATTTCCAGCTGCTGTAGCATTATGCTGGAACGATCATGCCTTTGGCTGTATTGAGGGAGTTATGGCACTGTTCTTCAAGCAATTGAGTTTTAAAGAAAGATATGCAAAGGCTGATGAAATGTGAATATGTTTTCAAATTGTAATATGCAGCGCATCCAGTCGTGTCTACTGAAAGGAATTTGTAGAATCCAATGGAATATACTTCTAACTTCTAAAACTGACTTAATATGCCTGATTACAATAATTAAAGAGGGCTACCTCAGATATTGGATCAGTAACAGTACTGACTTCGGGTTTCACAAATGTGAGGGATTGAATGTTTTTAAAAGAAGTATCAGTTTTAGTAGACAAACCTGAAGGTAACTATTCAATCCATGATTCTTTGACTTGCCTTTTGATCTCTGGTTAAGTTAGAAAACTGGGTTCTAAATTTTGCAGAATTCTTTCATTTCTTACTGATTTGCTCTTACAAGTTGCTTTTTCTGAGTCTGTGGTGAAATGTTTAGTGTTGTATAATTCTGAGCGTTTTTTGCAAACATTTAGGTTAAATATATGTTGTTTTGTTCAATGTCTCTATCAGTGCTTTTCTTGGAAACCTGTACTTCAGTGTTCTCTGAAGACTACTGTGATTTAGACTGTGCATCTTTCTTGCGTGTATAAAAGACAGGTTTCTCTTACTAGTTTGGGATATTGGACCTTGTTCTGAGGATGTCTTAGAACCTCCTACCTTTGCATGTCCTGAGAGTGAATAACAAAAAGGAGGAAAGGACGTAGTAAAAGATGCATTTATTTAGTGTATAAAATTGTATATTCTGATACTGCTTTAGCATATGTTTTTCTTCCATGTCAAGTCCAATAAAGGGATGTGGTAGAAATATTCCTTTTCAGTGTAGAAAATTTAAAGTTTTGCTTACAATATGGAAGTCTCTGAAAGTGTTAAAATATTGTTTGGCTAGATAACATGACATCATGTAGGACTAATTGTAAGGAACTTTTACTTTCTTTTCTGAAAGGTACCAGGATTCATAAACACACCTACGTTTCATTCTGGTTTTAATACCTGTAACAGACATTCTGTCCTTTCCCCCTGGGCTGTATATTCTGTAGGCAGAACCTATCTGTCAGTTTTGCTTTTACTGCATCTGTGACAGAATTTGGAAGCACTGTGAGGCACAGATAATGGAACAGCTTGTCACTGCTACACAAATAAAAGTGGGCTGTATATTGGGATATTTTTGGTTGGTTACACTTTTGTGAGTCATCCTGAGATAAAAGGAGCATTGACTTTGGAAATGGAACTACTAATTAATATTTAGCATTCATAAAGCTAGGTATGCTTATGGCTTTTTACTGTTTAAGGACAATTTCTCCACCTTCAGAAAACTTTTGAAGCAATGATTTTAGTAGGTCTTGGTACATTAGCATCTAGGACAGATTGTGATATTCCTCGTTAGGCTGACAAATGTGTTACCAAACTGACAAGTAGTAAATGTATATTCTGCCCTGCAAGCTTGGAAGTGACTGTCCAAGGATGGGACTTGCATTATTTTCTGATTTACTGGTGAGAGCAGAAGCTTTAGAACTTTTGCTTCAGGCAGGGATTTCAGAACTTTGCAAAGGTATCAACTAATTCTCTGAAGGTCACACACAAAATCAGTTGCTGAACCAGAAATGCCGCCTTGCTACAGTGTTTGGCAAGCCACAGAACAGTATCACTTACTGCCTGATGAATTAGTAGCAAATATGCAGATCTGTGTGTTCTTCTGAAGCCAATTTTTTTGGCATTAAATGCTCCTGCAGTGGAAAGTGGATTTGGAAGACTGGAGTTCTTCATTATTGCATTGAGCTCTATGTAAATGCTCTCTAAGATTACTGTATTTTCCTTGCAAGTTCAGAATATTTATTGGCCTGTGGAAGTATCTGTATTTCCTTGCAATTTTCATTTGTGTTGAAAATGCAGGAATGTCCTTATGCCTGTCCCTATGGGTAGTAATTTTTTTCCCCAGAAAATAGCATTTCTGTGGTTTGACTAGCGAGCCTAGCTCCGTTAACACTAGAACCGCACTGGTCCCAAAGACTTGGTTGCGAAGTGGAACGTGGAAAAAGGGTCAGTGAGAAACAGCTGGAGAGGGGCTGCTTAGCTGTCTTTGAATGTAAAGACAACGTGGAGATGTTCTTTTGGAAGGTGTGAGAGTTTGTTCCAAAAGGGGATTGCAGCCTTGAAAATCAAGTTTGGTGTTTGATAATATTTTTTTGGTTTCCAGGCAATAGAATAATAGAATGTTGCCTAAATAATTCTTACTTACGTATAGGCAGTAATAAAAATACCTGCTGTGATAACCTATTAACAGAGGAAAGGTTTGCTAACTAGCTTTAATGGATGGAAGAGAGGGGGAAACAGCTGCCAGGTTTCCAAATTGATTCTGATTTGTGCTGAGGATACTCCCCCAGAAAGTATAGTCATACTTACCACCTGTAAAAACTTCACGTGATAGCATTGGATGGCAATAAGAGGGTTTAAAGCCTTTGCCAGTTTTATATAGGTATGAAAAGAGTCTCTAGTTACAAATAAGCAGAATAGAACTATTTGCAAAAACTCTTAGCAAAGTGATGAGGTCATGTGGCTAAGCTCTCTCAACTCTGTATGTTGTAAAACTAAATGGTAAGCTTAATTCTGCTCCCACATCTGTCTGCATTAATGCAGTGCTGACTCGATCACACATTTCCCAACCGCTATATGTGCAGACACTTAGAAAAGCTGTTTCAGGAAACTGTAGATCCCTTCAAACAACTGAAAAGCTGTCTGGGTAGGAGCAATTTAGGATTCTTAGTGCTTCTGAGTGAGTGCAAATAAACAAAGTAAAAAGTTAACCCTATTTTTGCCTGGGCCTGCACCTGGGCTCGTTATCAAATGGGCATAATTCTATCATGCTGCATTTAAAAAATGAAGTTGTGCTCATTCAAGGACTTTCTTCCCCCCTCCAGTAATGTTGCCCAAACTGAAAAGATCATTGGAATAAATATCTAGGATCTATGTTCTGGGGAGCTTTGAAACTGGGGTGTACTTTAGGACAAAATTTGAAGTAACTGTCATTACAGGTACGAGTCATCTTAGGAAAGGCAGTGCTCCAAAGAGTTTGGCTTAGAAAAAACTGGGAAATAGTCTTGTGTTTGTTTGGTATCGTTTATTTCATTTTCCCTTCTTCAATGATATTATTTATATATTTAAAATATATATATCAGCCACAGGCAAAAGAAAAATTGTTTGCAAATTGTTTGGGTTTTGTTGTTTGAAGACTACTGCAAAATGAATAGATTTCCTTTTGAGTTTGATTGGAGATACTTACAGCATTGCAAATGAAATTTAAGTTGGGTTTCCTTAACTGATGTTAGCTTAGCTCTCTTCTGCCTGGACACAGTTGCTTTGCGTGAGTAGCTCTGCAAAGGATGCGTCCTCTCGCAGAGAATGTTCAGTCATTTTTTTGTGTATTGAAAATGGTGCAACCCTCATGGTAATATGGAAACAAGTTCTTCAGTTGTGATAAGTTTTGAAATCTCCAAGTGAAAAGTATATTTTGTTATATTTTCCCTAAAACATAAAATGTGATTACATTGTAATACTTAATGAAATAGAGAAAAGATAGACCTTGTCCCTTGACTGAGAGTAGAAACATGTGCAAGTTCACATTCCAGTCATATTTGAAGCTATGATTTCATTGCCTAATTGCTGTAGTAATCCTGTAGTTTATAGGACTTTGCACTAATGTCTTTTTTATTTTGAGAATTCTCTTTTTATCTGATTTTTTGCATATGTTCTTTAAAAGTTTTCTTTCTTTTTTTTTTCCTAATCTTTTGTAGGTGGAGACCAAAACAATTTTTAAAACCAGAATTAATGAGGATACTACGGAATTCAGTAGAGGATGCGTATAAACGCCTTATATATCCTCTCCTTTGTAGAGAATTCAGGTAAGCCAGAGTGAATGTGTGTTTTCATACTACCAATTTCTTAACAATTCCCTCCCTAATTTTTATTAGGGTATTTTTTTTATCCATTTGAAAATGTCAACATGTTTTTAACCCTCTGTGCTTACAGATGAACTTTGTAGTCTTGCTTCTCTACATGTAATTTGTGACCCTATCCAGTTTAGGCTACAATTGAGAAATTGTCTTTCTGAGAAGACATTTTACATGTTTACATATTTGTTGCTTTTACATTTATCTAATTAAATACAGTTTAGATCTACATTATCATTATAGTTGTATCTTTATCCTTGTGTTAGCATAAGCCGTTATGCCACTAAGTTTTCCCAGCATCTCTTTGTGACACAGCAGTAGTACTGTCAGTGATACTGTTCTGACTCTTCTTTTACCTGTCCGGAAGAAATTGGTGAACTAATTGTTGTGGTTGGAAGTGTCCCTCATGTTTTTTTATCTGAGCTTTGTGGTGAGCAGATTAGTCATAGTGTTGGCTGGTGACATTTTGTGGGTATTGTGATGGCTCTAGAGAATTCACTAAACTTATCTGGTGATACTGTATTAATGGTGTTGTCAGACATAGTGTCACTGGTAAGATCTGTAATATTGTTTTCAACTTAAAGGAAATTTAAAACAGTGTCAAAGTCACATTAATTAAATAGGATATTTTCATGGTGTAGTATAGGAGTTTACCACACGATTCAATTGATTTAGTATGTCCAAAAATCTACATTCTGAAAGCATAATTTTTCTAATGGCTAACAGTACTGATTATGTGATTCTTCTCTAGAAGGTATTCTAATGGCTTTTGGGTTTCTTCACTGCAGTATGTTGTGTTTTGATTGGGAAGCCTGTTCTTTGCTACTGTGAATTTCACAGATTTTCAAAAGTGCTGAGTACACTTCTTTTGTATGTGACCACAGTACACATAGCTACTCTAGGGGAGGCACTGTATCTATTCTTTGGCCAAGATAATGGACATTTCATGATGGTGAATCCAGCTGTGGCTTCTCGCACATGAGTGTGAAAATAGATTCATTCCTAGCCCTCTCCATAATCAAGCTCTTCTAAAATAAAGAAAAGGTACTTTTTAGTAGGGCTTGGTTTTATCATAAATAAGCAAATTGATATGAGGGTTCTTCAGGGCTCTTCTACTGTGTTTTTGCTTTGTGATTCCTACCAGAGGACTATTTTAGCCTATGTGTTGTGTATTACACTACGAAGGTGCTGCAGCAGTCTGTTGCCGAAGGTTTTCCTGTTCTCTTAATTACAATTAAAAAAAAAAGTCTTCCTTCCCTGCAGCTCAGAAGGCGTAAGTGCAAAGAATACGAATTTTGTTGCCTGTTCCTGAGGGGACCTGTGCTTATGTTTTACTCTTTGTGATAATTTTGCATGATTGGTGATGTCTGGTTAGGAAAAGCTGAAATGTCTCCTGTAGAGAGGAATGCAAACACCTGCCAGTAGTATTCCTGGTCCTTGACCGCTTAACCCTTATCCTTCTTTTATTCTCCTTCCACCTACACCAAAAGCTGATTTTTAGGACTCTTGCAAAGGGCTGCTAAAGTATTCAATACCTCCTTTAGCATTAATATTTCCAACCCACCCCCCACTGTTCGTTCTTTCTTTTTATTGTCATTAAATGTTGGAACAGAAAGTTTCCAAGAGTGTACTGAAATTTCTGGTACTTCTAGTGAGCAGGAGAATGGAACTTGCCAGCAAGACACTTACCTTATTTATTGTTTAATTTCCTTTCTTCCACTCTGTCAGATATCATCATTTCTTGTATCTGGTATAATAATGTCCAGTGTTGCTTTTGGCTCTTTGAAATACATTTTATTTTGTTGCAGTACTGCATGGAATGATTCCATCAGGATTTGATGCAAGTGATGTGGCACAGACATATTTTTTAATGGATAATCCTTTCCTAATTTTCCATGCTTTCTCGAAGCGAGTGCTTTCTTTCCTCTGTCTTCAGGGACACAAACATTTCTCTGTGTATCTTGTTTCACACCTGAAGCTAGTTTGCAGATATTTTTCCACGGAAAGGATTGACTCAGCAGACTGTAGATGGAAATGGGGAATTTTAAATCTCAGTTTAAAAACTGACTCTTATAACATTGAATATAGAGGGCAGTAGGTCATGATTAGGTTATTTGCTTTTATTAGAATATACCTGTAAGTGATATTCAGTCTGAGTGCTTCATAAACTTCAAGGGAGAAGCTTGAAAGTCTGACTTGGTTGATACTTACTGCAGGATTTTGTTTTGGTGGTGTTTTAACAAAATAACCATTCCTCCTGTGTTTACGGAGGAGGACTGTTATCTGCCTCTGCCTTATATCTCTGCTGTATTAATGAGAATTGTCACCAATTGTAAAAACATGAAGCTGGGCATCTTGCCATTTGGATGAAGCCAGTAGTGCACTGAAAAAGAGAAAGATATTGGATTGTTTGAGGTAGCTTGATATTTTTTCAAGGATCAAATGACTATCCCAAGCTTGAAATTAAGGGCCAGTATTTGGGACCATAGATCAAGTCATTGATACGAGTGTTGAGTGAGAGACAGTTAGAGAGAAAAGAGAGGTCTATATTTGAAATTAAAAAAGTACGGGATATGATGTAATAGAAAGGACATACGTTATGTTCCCCCTATGCACCTGGCACTTTCAGTAACATTTCCTGTTACTATAAAGGTTTCTGTATATCCATGCCAATTTTAAGCATAATTTCCATAAGGTGCACATAATTAATAGCATGTGTTCAGGGGCAATTTTAATTCCTGCACAAGTCTTCCTTCACAGGTGGACTGATGTGAATTTGCAGTGTGGGAGAATTTGGCTGTGTGGGCAATAGGGACCCTGTATCTTCGGGATAGATGGAAGGCTGGAACTTGGTCTTTCTCTGTACAAAGCCTCCACTCCAAGAACATTCAACCTTCCCTTGTTTACAAGCCACTTTTAAACTTCATTTGTATGCAAGTATGACTGATTGAATCTCTTCTGTGTCTATATAGATTATATAGTTGTGAGGCTTAGGTGTTGGCTTTGGTTTCTCTCGTCTCTCACAAGTGGCATCGAATGATTTTGTCCCTGGACTCTGCCTGAAACAAGCTCATTCTGTGTTATGGGAGAAGGATGCTGCAACTGAAATTCAGTGGAGCTGAGTGTAAAATGATACTTGCAAGGGGAAGTAATTATCTTTTTTTATATATAAGATTATGAGCTCTGAGCTATCCCACCACAGGAAGAACACTTTGGCACTATGCGTATATAGCTCCACATAAATGCGAAGTGCTCAGAAGATAAGATTATTTAGCTAAGGAATAAAGACAAAGCAGAGAGTCATTGATTTAGTTGGCCTGTATTGGGAATGCTATTGGCCATTTTGGTCCCTTTACCTTGGGAAGGTGCATGTAGGAAGTAGTAAAATGTTTCATTAGAACTGGAAAAGGCCCAGTGGAGGGGAGCAAGGTATGAAAATTTCTGCATGAAGGGTTGACCATGCTATGACTCTCCAGCTTGGAAAACAGAGGACTTGGAGATGAATGGCATGTGAAGAGTGTCACAGGGCTTCTAGAGATCAGTTTTTACTCTCTTCCAGTATAAGCCCTACAGGGCCATAAAAATCAAAAAAGAATCAGCTTCCAGCCAAAAGGTGGCAGCTATTTGCACACTTTGTGATGGGCCTGTTTGGCAGAACTCACTGCCAACAGATGATATGGGTGTAAGAAATGCGCATGGGTTTTGTAGGAAACTGGGTAGTTGGACAGCAGATGTGTTATGGGCTACTAGAGGCAAACATCAAGTTTAGGAGATGCTACAAGCTGAAAATGGTTGGAGGCTAGGATAAGATTATGGGACAGGTATACTATGGCTGCTGTATTTCCACACTCGGAGACAGGATGCTGGGATAGAGGGAGCACTTACCTGAACTAGTGCAGCCTGTTCCCAACTTCCTGTTCTTAGTGGTGGCAATATATAGAGTGTCTGCTCTTTGGTGCTGGGTGCACGTTTGAATTTCTAAGGAGTCTTGGAATGCATGTATAACCTTCACCATCTCACTATAAATCATGTCTGTGTTATTTGGTATACTTGACACAGAAACAAAAAGCATGGGGATATAAGAGAATCTTTTGCTGTTGCACACTTGTTTAGAAAAGAATCTAGAACGCTTTACTAGATGGTAAAGATTTACTCGATGATGAGGACCTACCAGCTCTTTCTGCTCCATTGTGGGATGAAGCAGGGATGAGCTGGCTGTTTGAATGCATCCTGAGCAAATTCAAATCAGACTCTTACATTCTTCTGCATCTGAAAACTGCTCAGAACAGCTTCATACTACATGGTGTCACGAATAGCCTTTATGAATGTTGTCTTTCAGCTGTTGGTAGCTTGCTTGTGTCCTGCGCTGATTGACCTAAACAACTTAATTAATTTCTCCTGCCCCACTTTTACAGGGTTAGTTAACTGGAATGCAGGTTTTTTCTTCTATAAAAATTAACCCAGGTATTAATTTTTTCATTGATGGGTAAAGGGAAAAGAAGAATAAGGGCCCTGGCTACCCTGAAAGCTTTACTGAGTCGTTTTTGCTTGCCTAATGTTGTTGTTATTGACAGTGTAATGCAACTGAAAATGGCATTGAGTACCTAAAAAGAAAAGAAAGAAAATCAGCTAGGTGATGAACATATGTGACTCCATTACTTTTTCAGTTTTGCCTTTTTTATGCGAAATGCCATACCACGATAAAAATACTTGTCCTTATCAGTCATTGTCTTACTGGCCACATCTCACAAGAAATAATGCATCTTGTACACGTTCACTCAACAAGACTTGTAACATTCTGCATTAAGTGTTCTCGCCAGTCTTTCCTGCACTAATTCCCTTCCTTCTGTTGAAGAGCATGGGGGGGGGGGGGGGAAGGTAGGAAACATCATGTCCTCAGCGTGGTTTAGTGGGAGGTGTCCCTGCCCATGGCAGGGGGGTTGGAACGAGATGATCTTAAGATCCTTTCTAACCCTAACTGTTCTATCATTCTAGTTTGATTCTGAGGAAACAGAAACCTAGAAAGAGCTCAAGTGTGCAGACTTCTGTGATGGCTGTTAAATAATGGAATTCATAGATCAAATGCCTCATAAGTCATGGTGTGTTAGCAGTTACTTGGATAGGCCCCTCCAGTTTCTTGCTAGTGCTTCTCAGTCTAACTGATGATCCTTTTATTGCTGGGTAGTGATTTTCTTCGATTCTAGTTCTCTTTGCATTTTTATGGGAAGCTGTTCTTCACTCACAATTTATTTGAATGTTCGTTGGTATGTGTACATTCTTATAGGTGTTTGTATTATACTTTTTATATTGATTTACCACAATGAGGTGATCATATAGCTGATCCTTTTTAAAAAAGGTCAAAATCTTGATTGGAAGTCTCATATTTAATTACAGTAATGAAAACATGATTGCAAAAAGCCTTACAACTCGGAACAATTAAAAATGCATTTCAAAGCTAACTAAGGGGGAAATGGTTTTTGCTTTCGTACTTTTAAGATCAAAGTTGACATCTGATGCAGAGAAAGAGTCTGTGATGATGTTTGGGAGGAATCTTCGGCAGTTGCTTCTGACCAGCCCTGTGAGGGGCCGTACTTTGATGGGAGTTGATCCTGGCTACAAACATGGCTGCAAGTTGGCAATTATTTCACCAACCAGTAAGTTTCAATTCGAGGTATTTTTGAAAGGGCTGATGAAAGTGTGTTCATTTAGAGGAAATGGAAGTTTCATAACAGGCTTCTTTATCAAATTGATCTTTTTGTTTTGTTAAGATTTTAGTGTTTTCCACGCATCCTGCCATGTGAATTGCTGTTTTCAGGCTTAAGGTTAAGTTTCTGGCACCTGGATTCCAGGGTCGTCTTTGGTGTTATTAGTTCTCTCTGAAATAGAGTTTAAAATTCCTTCTGCATTCTCAAGTACAGGTTCAAATAATTGTGCCTGTCAGTAGTCAGCAATGGGAACACCTGGCATTTTTATTGTTTAACAAAGAATTTGAATTTAAATACTTTCTATAGCTTTTCATGGGTAATATCTTGGACATCTGGACACTTTATCAGCCCTTTTTGTATAATAGCATGTGTGTTAATGTGGCAAGTCAGAAACATTGTATTTGCAGAGCTTATTAGTTCAGTTTTTAGGCAGATAAAGAAAGCAATCTTTCCAGTTCATCCTAGTCTCATCTGGGGATACATACCTCTTTATACCCTTGCAAAAATGGTTTGTTTTCCCTTGATTTAGTCATTGCTTCTTGTCCGAAAATATATCCACCCAGGATGGGTGTAAGGAAAGATGTGGTTTTGAGACATGTTAAAATGATAATAAAGGTAAATAATAGTTAAATGAATAGGTAAATTGCTATTAGTTTGCATTGCACCATAAGCTATCAATATCCATAATACAGTTATTTCCAAATGTGATAGATGGAATGATGGCGAGAGGAGATGGCATTGGAGTTTTAAAGTTCCTGACTGCAAGTCCAGAGACTGCATTCCTCATTTTCATCTCTCTTTACTGGATCTATAAAATGTCCTACACTAGAGCAATAAATCTTCTACAGTGAATTGCTATTTTTCCTCTTTGATAAAATAATATACCCTATTTGCCTTCTGAGACTAGATGCTGATTATTTGTTATCTGAATATGTTCTTAGGGAACTGGAAAATGTATCAACTCATTTTGCTTTGGCAGCCAAAGCATTTTTGTCCTCTGCCCACCATGCATTTCTTGTAATTGGAATCAGAAATAAAAGGGAAAAATGTGTATTAAAAAGCTCTTTTTGTGAATAATCAAATTAGCTTTAGTAGTTCCGCAGGATATAACATTAGGATAGTTGTGTTTTATCAAATGGCTTTGCCTTTCATTATTCTAGGTCAGATACTCCATACTGATGTTGTTTACTTGCATACCGGCCAAGGATTTCGTGAAGCTGAGAAGATAAAGAGGCTTCTGCTACAATACAAGTATGCTGAATAAACTTCCATTTATTACTCTTTCTTACCAAATGTAATGGAAATCTTTACTATATAAATACTTAGGTTTAGGTGAGACAAGAATTCAGTTGATTTAACTGGACTTGCTTGGTTTTTTATGTACTTCAGAGCTTATTTTTCTTTTAGTCTTGCTTTTACATTATGTATATGTTAGAAGCATATAAATCAAGCCATGGCTATGGCTAAGGTAGCATGCTATGAATGTATCCCTGTAAAGCTCTGTCAATCCATTTATTTTTAGGAATAGAAATTAACATTCAGCTAAGACATAAGTTTAGCCACCCTCTTCCTATCCCCCCTAAACCACTCATCAATCTTTCCCTAGTCCAAAAGCCACATTTTAGTTTTCAGAAAAGTTTTCCTAAGCAAAGGAAATCCTGCTCAGATAGATCTCTGGGTGGACTTGCAAATAGGGGCAGCATGGTTAGAAGGTCATTGTATTCAGCTACTTTGGGATTCCCTGTGGACAGACATGTGGTCTACTGGGTCAGCTGCTGAACTGCCACAGCACACAGTCCAGTTTGTCTTTAAACATTAGATTGGCTTTAAACAAGATGATTTGATGGCTGACTGGCTGTGGTGGGAGCAGTCAGGGGCAATGACCTTACAGGCTGTTACAAGCTGTGATGTTCCTATTGAGGAATTAAGATGCTTACTGGGCTTCTTCCCTTTTTCATAGAATCATAGAACAGATGAGGGAAATACAAGGTGAAAGGGTTTGAGGATTGTAAATAACATTACATTTCTTTTATGAATATGAAGTATGATGTTTTTGTTTTTCTGCAGATATTACCACTATTAAATTCTATTGAATGAGTGAAAATTTTGACTCATCTCTTGAGCAGTCACATGGAAAACATGTTCAACACAATGTGCTATTACTAGGAATATGTTCTGATCAAAACCAGGCCTTGTGTTACATAAGATGTATTGGTCGTTGTTGTGGATTGAGTGCTATGTGTGGAAAAAATCGAAAAGAATAAGTAATGATAACTATTCATTTTTTTTACCCCGTGCAAAGCTGTAGCACTGTCGTGATTGGCAATGGCACTGCTTGCAGAGAAACAGAAGCTTACTTTGCTGACTTAATTATGAAGAAATATTTTGCACCGCTGGATGTTGTTTACTGGTAAGATCCCTTTGCTTGCTGGGATATTCATCCGTTCAGGATATTCATCCATTCAGCATATTTTAGCTTAACAGGTACTTTAAAATATAATTTTTGGAAGTATTTCTTTTTGTTGCCTTGTCTGTCTTTGAGTCAAGCTTGACCCATCCACCCTTCAAACCAAAGGAAAATGGCTGTAGCTCTTTGAGCATGAAAGTAGTTATCATGAGTGAGTAAAAGACCCACTGAAGCATTTTATTTTCTCTTCCTGAGGTTCACTCATGTTGCTAGTATCATTGCAACAAAGCATGTGAGAGTAGCAGCTCAAACAGCCAAGGACCTATTTTGGCATTGTGTGCTTATTTCTTGATGAATGAGGTTTAAATGCAAATGATAAAGCTTGTGTTGTCTGACTACAGTATTGGAATGCTTGCTAATCCTATGGGTATTAAATGGTTTGGGAATAGTTTGTTAATGTCTAGCAGAAAGCAGTGAAGGTATTTATCCTCTTTAAACTTAAAATTTTATCCATTAGTTTATCGAATTCAAACTAAATTATTCTGCTGTTTGATGGAAACTGTGTTATATCACTTGCTTTTCTCCCATGCAGAACTGCTTTTGTTTCTTTTGGTTTCTTGTTGGGTTTTGTTGTTTGGTTTGTTTTTTTGTTAATATGTTTTTAATTAACACCTCTATATTTTTTTTTAAAGCATTTTTAGTGTTCTCGCTTGGATTATCTTTTGTACTGACGTTCAACAGCAGTTCTCAGTTTTCACTGTCTTACCATACTGAAATAAGTTATCTAAAGTTTTGAAGAAGTTATGGCCTTTGTCTCTTCAACTACTGTATACATTCAGTAGAGCCTTTTCTCCATAGAGTTGGAAGTTATCTTACAGAAATGGTCAACAAATGTATTATTCCTGCTAACCTGTGCTGTGGTTTTACTTGCACTTGTTATTTGTTTCAAAGATTTCTAAGTAAATTTGAACAAGATCTGATACTTAAATCTCCTTTTTATTCCTGGAGATGTAGTAGGGTTTTGTCATTTTAATTGTTTTCAAAGGAAGGAGGCTGATCAAGCTTCTGATAAAACTTTCCTGAATCCATTTTCAAAACGGTGGATTTTTAATGCTAGAGAATGGAAAACGCTTCATGCTGTGCGGTTTTGGGGCAAAGGTTAAATTTCACTGTTGTTTGCTTCATACTTTAAAAATCCGTTAGGTTGATGTGAGCACTTTGTCTGAAAGAGTAATAGTGATTTATTTATTGGTCATACGCTACAAAATGTAAACAACTAGTTTACACAGAAGTTAGTTATATAATACTGTGGTGGATGGTTTTTTCACTGTTTTTTCCTCTTTTGCTCTAATATTTTCATTCTGTTTATAATTCAAGATTATAGAATTTGTGAAGGAGCTACCGTTATATATTGTATGTTGTGTATATTGTATATTATATACTGGGGGGGCCAGTAGAGCTACCACATTCCTGAAACTGATATTCTTGAAAGCTCTTGTGAAATAGGAATTAGTATTAATGCTGTAAAGCAACAGCCAAATGATCAAGTTGGTTGTTTTTTCTAGTAGTGAAAGATAATTTTTTTTTTTAACCTTTTTTTCCCAAACTTGTTGTTATATTTGTAGGCAAAACATATAACTGCAATTTTTTAGTGTGCCAAATTAATTTCTGGAAGTGAAAAATTAGCATAATGAAAAGCATTTTTGCTTTCAGTATGGATTTGTTTTCCTGTGCTGGGCTCACTTATGGTGAGGAGCTAGTTCCTACTTCAGGATTTGTATGCAGAACGCTGTATATTAAAGTGAAAATCAAAAGATTATGATGTTGGATTTTTACTGCATGCTATAGGTGACATTTGATGCAGTAGATTTTGTAGACCACTGTTTGTGTGAGCGTTTATGTATGTGGGTTTACAAATTAGGTGGACTTGCAGTCCTTGTGTGTGGGTGATCTAAAATCATCTTATATTTTGGCAGCCTTGACTGAGCTTCTTTCCTGAAGATCTGCGTTCCTGTGTTGCCCTTTCTGCTAAACTAGCTTTATGTGAGTCTCACTGCAGTATCCAGTGCTGGGGTTTCCCAGCTGAGTCCTGCAAGTTTACTCTGTTTGCTTCCTAGCTCCAGAAAACTTTCTCCTTATTATAGTTGGTAATTCTTAGTAACTGAAAGGAATGAGTCTGTACATCCACCCCCTACTTCTGATAATCTGATGAAATGCCTGGAATTTATGTCAGTCTGACTTCAAAATAGTAAGTGCTACTTGCTAAAGAAGGAGCAATTAGTACAGACTTATCATTTGAGCAATAGGTGACAGTAGGCATACTTTGTGAGAACTGCTGTACCTTTTGAGGGGAGCTATGACAGATGACTTGCTCTGATGGTCCTCTTCTTATTTTTGAAACCCAAAGTCCCTTGGAGCATGTGCTCTCAGATCACAAAACCTTTTTCTGTTTCCATGTACCAAGTCTTCCCTTGACTGTTGTTATTTTCATGATAGGGGAAAATGAGTGCATTGTATATACTTGTGTTGTATATACTTCTATATATATGCGTTGTATATACGTATAATCAGTTCTGTGGAAATCCATGGTATGCTCGTGGATCAGGTTATCTTTATAAACTGTTTTTCAATCAAAATCTCTAAGAAACAGTTTAATGTTGCAGCAGTTAATTTTTACAGAAGATCCATGTCAGCAGGTCGCTGTCATAAGTAAAAAATGGATTTACAAATCAGTATATGCTTAAACTGGGGGGAGGAAGATCCCAGTCCCTCCCAAAAAAGAACAAAACATAACTCCTCCAGTACTTAAACCATAACAGAATAGTCAGTTGCATCTAACATGATACCATCTCTTAAGCATTCAGGTTGTCCCAGTGATGCACTAAGGTGGAAATCCTTGCCCAGCAAAACAGAGCTCTGTTCGTTGCTGTGCGTTTCAGAGAATTGCCAATTGTATTTGCATTTACAGTCTTTTTCCTTGAAGGAGTCCAAATGTAGAACGCTTGGCAGATGAGGCTGGGTTGTTTTGTAGTGCTTTAAAACCAAAATCCCAATTAACTTCTTAAGCTGTCATTCAGAAAGGTACAATGGCCTTCAGCTTTCTTGTCAAAAAAAGCCTGCAATTTGATACTACTTATTTTATTATTTTTTGTTAAAAGGGGAGAATAGGATCAGAAATGATTATTAAAAGTAAAAACGTGTTCATGCTTTTATGTCCAGTTCATCATATGGAACTTGGATCATGCATTTCCAGGGAAATGAGACAATTACAGTCTGTAATTTTAGAACAAAAGTGTTCAGTTGATGCATGCACAAATAATCTGGACAGTATGAGCTCAAATGAACACTAATGATAATAAACAGCTAAGCACTGAATTGATTGCATGTATGTGCAGAATATGCTGACAGAGTTTTTACTACTGAAGTCATGTACTGTAACTTCAGAATGGTGCGTCAAGTTATTACTTGGCTTCAGTATCCAAATCCACCAAGCACTTGCCTACTAAACTACTTAAATGAGAACGGTTTCACCTTTTTTTTTAGTTGTATAACAAGTATCAAATTAACTGATTTTCACTTTAAACTCTTTCACTTGTATCAGTACTAAAAGAGACTTCCAAAATTTATTTCAGTTTCTTAATACCAGTTTCTTTCAAAAACATTACAACATAGAATCATAGATAGGGTTGGAAAGCACCTTCAGATCATCTAATTCCAACCCCCTGCCATGGGTAGGGACACCTCCCACTCAACCATGTCACTACTCTCTGAGCTCCAGAGCCCCTAACCACCTCTCCCAGGGCTCTGTAGTCCTTCTTAATGTTTTCTGGGCTACTGCTGTCTGTATCACTAACACCCACATGGACAACTACAAGTGGGTAATAGTCAGTGGGACTTATTAGAGCAGGCAGCCTCTCTGCAACATCCCTGATCCAAGCCCCTGGTAGCAACACACCTCCCTTGAGGCTGGGTCAGGGCGACAGTCTATGAAGACACCTGTGCCTTTCAAAGTAGAGTCCCCTACTACTATAACCCACCGCTTTTTCCTGGCAGCACCAGTAGTGATCTTGATCTAATTTGATAACCAATTTGATAATTTGATCTAATTTGATAACATCTAATTTGATAACTGCTTTGATTTTGGTGCTAATAACTGTATGAAAAGCAAGCAATTAAAATACAGATCTCCAGCAATGGCAAGTACAAACTATATGCATCTTTACTGAAGTTTTCCAAGGAGAAGACATATCAGTGAAGACAGTAGTAGGAAATGAGGCATATGGCACGATTTTTCGTGTGGCTTTAAAACCTGTCTGGACTCAGTTTGACAGTTTGATTTAAAGCAAATATTTTTAACTGCTCTTTTCTAACCAACGTGCTTTCAGATACCTACATCCAACCTAAATAACTGCAGGACTTTCTTTCCTTTTTTTTCTTAAATGCAGTTTCCCTTTTAGAGCTATGTTTATTGACTTAGATTAGGACTGGACTAGAGCCCAGAGACAGTCATATCGAGTCTTCAGGTTTTTTGTTACAAATCAGGTTGGCTTTTGATTCTTTTTTTTACAAGGTTCAATAAATATTCTTGATTATTTATGTTAGTTCTATTGTGAGTTCTTGCCAAAGATATGTTGTATTATAACCAAAACAGATGTTCTGGTTTAGACAAGTGTATTTGTTTTAACAGGACCAGCAATGTAAATGAAACAACAGTGTGTTCAGCATTAACGTGGCAGATGATGAACTTTTAGGGTTGCGTCGGCCTTTTTGGATTAAATGGAAATCTTGAAAAAATATTTCAGGAATTTCATTTCGTATTTCGATCTCTGCAACTGGTTTCCTTTGATTATTGTTGGCCGAAGGCATCTTGGAAAGGAAAGCTGTCTGAATGACAGGTGAACTGTGCTAGAGCAGGACAATCATCACATTTGGGAAAGTAAAATCACAGTTTTTCTTTCAGTCTCAGTGGTTTCATCAAACTGTACATATCATCAATACAAACATGCTCATTGGCCTGACTTTTCTTATGTGTTTCTTACATTAATGCACACTGAGAATAAAGTAATTCAGCTCGTCTTAAAAAGAAAGTTTGATAGGTATCATGAATTGTTAATGGTTTTCAACAAGCAGTAAATGCAGCCAGGCAAGTGTATTTTTTTGTTGTTGTTTAGGTGGGTTGGTGTTTAATTTCTGTTATACTTGGCTTTAAACTTGATACAGAATCCTTTTCTGCCACTTTCAGCAAAACGTTTTCTTGCTCTTGAGACTTTATAAGCAATGTAATTAATAATTTACTGCTGTTTAAGTTCAAACACTTCTGTACTGTGACAATTAGGGGAAAGTCTGTAATGTCTTGTAAAGTTCTCATTGGATTTTCTTTAATGTTTAAATTGTCTGCTTTAGAATACTTAGAAATGTTCTGCTAAGGTAGAATAGGACTGTTTAATACCTTTTGAAGTTGGACCTTGGTGGCAAGAAATTGTTTTGGAAATGTTTGTTCTACAGGATTTTAGGTCCACTTGTATTTTATAGGTGTCTGCACATGCTTTAAATATCCTTTTCAATTTAAATGTGTTTTATATTGTTGAATATCTACATTATACTCTCTCAGCTTTAACAAATGCCACTTTCAAGTTCCATGCCTCTACATTTCTAATGTTACACTAGCTTAATTCCCATTACTTTTCTGCTTCATAGCACTCGCAGTTTGAAAGGGACCTAACATTTGGGTTCACATTATGATAATTAGGTTTCAAAGCAGTGTGGGGGGATTAAGATGTCTGAAGTCTAGTTGCCGAATAAAGTTTAGACCTACTTGTAAAACTTGTTTGAGTGGTTAACAGAAGTGGTTTTATTTATTCAGTGCTCATGCAGCATTAATCCGTATTTCATCAGGTACCCACAGTGCTGTAACTCTAGATATGACCTTGGGACTTAATTTACCCCATCTCAGTTTTCCTTATTAATGTGCCATGAAAGAGGTACATGAAAGATAGCCAACATCAAAGCACCTTTTCAAATAAAGTGGTTGATATGAATTCTCTGGTATTTAACACTGTCTGTCAAATGTTTCAGCTGGTTTGCATCCTTTTACAAGCTATTGCTTGCTGCATTAATGCAGTTGTTTCAAGTCTGTTGAGAGTACAAAGGGGAATAGGGATATGGGAAACTTTATTCCTATTTCTTTTTGGTTATATTTTCTTTAAGCTGTTGGTTTTGTCTGTTAAGCTATACAACTCTGTTGATGACACATTTATGTACTGAGCACCTACACACCTTAGGTCATGAGGTACCTGATACAGAAGGTAGAAAGTAGTTTGGAAAGTTTTGGCAAACTGAGTACATATTCGGTGGAAACAATGCGCACAGTCTAAAATGTGCTGCACTGAAGAACCTTTGTTCTGCTTTCATCTCTTTCAAGCTGTAGTGGAGTCATGAGGAAGTCCTAAGCAATGAAGAAATAATTGGAGGAAAAAACAGGTTTAAAATGTGACTGAAGAGGATATAGTTAATAAAAATATTTAAAGTTATATAGAGATTTCCAGTCAAACCATCTTCTGCTCGTTACTTAAAAGTTACTTTCTGTTGTGATTATTTACTAGAGCTGAGTTGGAGCTCATGATCATGCACACTTCAAATGCAAAACGGTTTTTTTTTTTATGTTTACAGGAGATAGACTTGGAAATGGGAACCTCCCTCTCCATTGGGACTTATTCCTCCTCCTCCTCTTGATTATTGATAACTTTAGGTAGGAAGTAGTCTTGTTCAGCACAACATGGACTGTAATAAGTGACCATGTTTAAAATCATATCTGATGTTTCTTCTTGGTGCCTCCACAAACTGGTATCTACATTGAGCTCAACCCATGTTATATTCAGGAGTCATCTTAGATTCTGAAGCAGACCAAGAAAGCAAGGATTCCCCTTTGCCCCAGCTCTGTTGCTTATTTTATGAGTTTACTGTAGATGCCAGTACCATCACTAGCAATGTTTTCCTGAGGAAAACGAAGGGGTAAGCAGTGAGGTTTCGAGAGGAACAGGTGAAATAGGAGATGATAATTTCAGGCTTGTATAGCATGAATTTGAAACATTTTAACCCAAACTTTATAAACCGTGCACTTGACATAATTCTGGAACCATCTTTGAATTGTGTTTCAGAGAAATAGCTTCATAGTTTTTAAGATGAGGACAAGGACTAATTGGGAGTGTGTCAATGTAGTTTAAGAGATTATGAATTCCTTTGAGTTCAGAAAAAGAGTAAGATATATGTGGAGTCTAGACTTCAGCAATGTGAAGGCAGGGGGTCAGGAAATAAATGTAACTAGCAAAATAAATCTGAATCTTGAGGAAAAAGTCTCTTTTTTTCCAGAACAGGAGGCCATGTCATTTACTTGGGTCCAAGGCAACCTATAGGCAAACAGTTTTGGGGAAGAGTGGAAAGTTACTCATGCAGTTTCCCTTCTAAGTTTTCTCTTTCTATGAGAAGATCATAGTAACAGTAATATCAAGCAGTGATTTTAAAAGTTGTGTATTCTTAGTATGTAAATCTTGTCAGACCTTTAAATAATATGAAACAGACAAAAAAATAACTTCTGTAAAATTGGGGAAGATTTTAGGATGAAAAGTCATTATGCATGTGACTGTGTTCAAGGGCAACTTTGCATGCTCATCAGTTAGAAATGTACTCTTCTCAAATATACTCTTGCAAATCAGATAGTAATTTTGAGAAAGTGATCACAATAATTCCTCCCACTTTATTTTTTAATAGAGAGGTTGCTTAGATTTTGGATTGCAAAATTACTTCTATTTTTAATCTTGTTTTCCACTGAGTAGTAATTTGTACACGGGCTGTTTTTTCATAGTTCTTTTGTTGTTTTCAGATAAATAAAACTCATCTTTTTCTTTTTGCAGTACAACAGAAGTCAGGTGAGAAGGGATAACCATTCAAAAATATTTAGAAACACAAAAGAACGTGTTGGAATGATAAAAGGTTACTGAGAGGCAAAGGATATGCAAAGAGCAAATGCAGCACAGAGTGTGCCCATCAGGTCCTCTGAGAGCACTCTTGGAATGTGTGCATTGTGTATGGCATACTCATAGCACAAGACTGGGCATTTTGTTCTTAAAGCTCACTTAAAATTAGATTTGTGCCAAATATGTATAGCAGTGATTTTCATGTTCAGTATAGAACTACTGAAACTAAACTGTGAGTAGGGGATTTATTTTTGGGGGGTGTTTGACTCAGTCTTTAAAACACTATTTTTATCACTTAACATTTTGTGCTGGTCTGTTTCCAATGCTCTGTTCTTAAGAACTTTCTGTGATGACAGTGGAAATTACTCTGGCCTAAAGTCTCTTGTTCAGCGCTACTTCCAAAGCTTGGAAATGAAGAAAGATTTAATAGATTTAAAGAAAAGGGATTAGACCTTAAATTTGCTAGATTGTTACAATGACCCAAGGCCAGTTGAAACAAAGCTAGTTCATTTAGCTATCTGATATTTTTGAGGGAGTGGGGCACTTAATAGGCTAAATACAAAGCTTTTCATTTTGGACTGAAATGATTTATGTTATTGTTTAATATGGTTAAAACTTTTGAAGTTTTTCTGTGCCATTTGTTCAACTCCACAAGGTTCTTACTGGTTTAATTTAAAAGAAAGATTTCCAGGAAGATCTTTAGTGGAATAAGTATAAGGCAATCTTATAACATGCTCACTTCTCCCAGAATTGGTTTTCTTATTTGGTCTGTCATCGTTTTTTCTCTGAAGGGTCACCAAACCACCCTTCCTTGTGATAGCTGTTGACTTGCTCGCTTGATGTGATTATCAGTAATGATGCTGGAGGATGAAACTTACAAGTCGTTGCCTACATCTGAAAGGTTGTGTACCGGTCTCTGCAGTGTGTGTGCTATCTTGTACTTGGCAGAAGAAAGAAAGGAGCCTTTTGTTGAGAGGCGTCTGAGTGGTGGCCAAGGTCTAGGGGTAGCTTGAGGAATGCAAGAAGCCTGAGGAACTGGGTAGCTGGTGGAGGAAGTGCTGCAGAAGAATGAGGGTGCAGTCAGGGAATAAGGGGCAGGGTGCTTTCAAGGCACTTCCTCTAGACAGGCATCAAAGTATAGCCTATGGGAACTTTGTAGAGCTTTGAGTTCAGCTGACCTTGTGCGTTCCTTGTCTTTTCAATGCAGCAGGTTATCTCAAGAGAACAATTCCTTCTCCTGTTCACTCCCCTAATCATTTGTGAGCATGAATAGTGTACAGTCCAAGCTTAAAACTGAGGTTTGGACTTCTGCTGAAAAGTGTGACCTAATGACATATTACTGATTCACACAGTCAGCACTGGAGGCAGACTTCCAACAGCTGCGTCTGAGTCTTTTCCCAATACTACCTTTATTAATTTTATTATTTATTCTTGTTTTATCTGGAGTGAACTGAAGCAAGTTTGTTCCATGTAACTTCAAGAGTATGTTTTAAAATGCTGTCTCCTCATCATAAAGCATAGAAGGTTGGCTTTTGGTCAGTTAGTGTGAGCCACTGCATGAAGAAAATGAGTCATGCTCTATATGCGGCTAGGATTGTGAAGGTTCAATGACAGGAGTCTTAAATATTCCAAACTTGGTATTGATACTGATCTCAAATGAGAAAAGCTTAGGTTTTCCGGTAAACTGCAATGTAAAATTCACTCCAGAGACTGGCAGCTGAATGGTTTCTTCTGTGTCGTTTGTGAATTCCTGGAAAGAAGCCTGTGAACCAGAGGTTGAAAACCACTGGGTTTGGACCTGAAAATAACAAAATGTAGAAACATCTAGGAACTAAATATTTTAAAGAGGTGAAATTGTGCACAGGATATCCTCGCTCTCATTTGTTCTTGAAGAACTCTGATTATGGAAACTTGCAGTGTGGTCCTTGGTACCCACATCTGCATTTTATACTCCTTGTCTTTATCCATTGCCTGAGACGAGATAGCGTGGCTCCACACTAGAAAGGTATCATCACGCTAACAAAATCTTTGATACTGTGAAGTGAATGTAAACTAAGCCCATTAAAATGTTAATTTGATTTGTGTCAATATTGCCTTTCTGAAAGAAGTGACGTTTGTGATGTTTGGGATAATACCCTATTATTATCTTAATACTAAAGAGACATCAGAAAAATATGTTTGTGTGTTTTAAGTCATGTCATTAAGTAGCTGTGGCAATTGATAAGTTTTCACCAGAAAAGATTGGAAAAATTTGTTTAGGCTCATCACTGTGTAAAAAAGCTCCAGCAGGAATTACTTGTGGAATCCTCACGAGTTAATTTAAGTGGAAGGATCGAAATACACTGTGATTAATCCAAGCCAGTGTGATTAATACTGAGGGCATCCAGATTAAAATCATATAAATACGAGATGTATCCTCTGATCTGTGAGATACTAGGACTGACTGTTACTGCACAGTCTGACCCGGTTGTATATTTGGATAATGTTTTGTCTTCAAGTAGACATTCTTGTAGGAACCGAATGGGGAAGTAAGCATTTTTCCATTTGTGTAAGGTTGCCAGTAATATGTTTTTACTTAAGTTGACATTCTGCCAATCTTCATACGTATTCGTTTATGGAACCGCATTTGGTGTTCTACACTTCAGCTCTTACTGGGCTTCCTTTATTATTGAGATGTAATGTGCAGATTTATTTATTTATTTAAACTTACTGTGCTATTGTTGATGCTGACAGCAGAAGTTCAGGTTAGGTGGTTAGATTACATTGAGCTGTCTAACTCTTCTTTAGATACCTTAATTTCAGTGGCTTTTAACTGGCAGAGAGTTACCTTTGGAATGAAATTCTTCATCGTAGGTCTCTGTTAGCGTATATGTGTGGGCTGCATCTATTTCTAAATAATCAGGAATGTTTAAGAAAATAAAGGAGTATATGCATAAATGCTGTTGTTAGTGGAGAAAAGTTTCTTTATTCTTTGAAGTATCAGTACTGTTGAGATCTGGTAAAAATGGAAGTTTGTCTGCAAATCCAAAGTTTGTGTGAAAGTATCCCTCTGAAAATACGTTCAGGTTGGTTTTGAGTAGTAAACCTCAGGAAATTGCCACTTGTGCAACTGGTATCAAATTCCCCCAGGAACAGGAAATAATTATTACAAATCTTGCTTTAAAAAAAAAAATTAAAAAAACCAAAACCCACCACAAATTGGCTTCGATTTTAGGGAGAGTTGAAAGATTTTAGGGAGATTTGAAAATTAAACTAATTACTTCTAGGTATCTGATAGCCTGAGAATCTTCCAGGGCTGAAGAGCAAATACAAAGTGTATCAGTGAAGCACGGGCTCTCTGCCTTTGCAGTTACATAAAATTGTCATTTCTATTCCTGATCTCAGGCTGTCAGCTCTCAGCAGCTTTTGGCAGTGCAGGCAGTGAGTGCTACCCGTGTTGCACCTTCACTTGGAGTAATTTTGTGTGATACTGACACCGGGGCCTATGCTTGCCTGGACTCATTTAACTTTTCTTATCAACACAGTTTATGGCAGTCTTAAAAGCTTCACGAATGACACTGAACGAAGCCACAGCAACAGGAGATACTTCAGCATACTTATGATGTTTTGGGGGATTGAGAGGCAGAGAATATAGGCGTGCTGAGTGTCTCAAAGGGCCTTTGAGTAGGTTATTTCAGCTTGAAAAGGGATTAGATTTAGACGACTGCAGTGTCAGACGGTTTTAACTGAAGGTACCTATTGAGGATAATTCCCTTTTTATAACTGGATCCTAGCAGTTTTGTCAGTGATGAGTAAGTGGAGGGAAGGAGAAATGATCCATTTGTTGTGGTGGGTGATACAGAAGCAAGAAAGGGTACTTGTGAAAGGAGACATCAAAAAGCACAAGCTACGTGAAGCATCTTCTGTACCAGGCCCTTCTAGCAGCAACAACTGGGAACAACGGGCAAGTGGAGGGGAAGGGGCCGAGTGGTGCAGGTTTTCCCATTCCTTTTCAGTTTTGGAAGATTCGTGTTGCTTCGGTGGCTTCATGTGCAGTTGTAAATATAATCATACCCATCTAGCAGTTCTGTGCGTTAGTTGTTTTCCTTTCCTTTCGAAACACAATGTCCTGAAAACAAATTTGTTGCTCACATAGAAATAATGTTTTCACTTTAATCCTTTTTCCAACTGCAAGTAATATCACAGTTTCTAACTGTGTCAAGTTCTTTTATGTAACATCAAATACTGTTCAAGTAGCTCAGTCATCAGTTGTCTGTGGAGCTTTATAAATAAAAAACCTGGAGGTGGGGGGGAAGATGTCCATCTATATGCAGTTATAGTTATTGCTAGCATTAAATTGCTGTTTCACATTAAACTTCCCTCTCCAACCAACTTTATATTTTGTTAAACATCTTTGGCAGCTAAGGCAACATGCCTACTGCCTGTTCAGTTCTTTTGTTGGGTTGAACTAGAACTAACGTTTGGCTAAAATACATTTTGACATTTGAATTTGACATAAATGTTTCAGGGAAACAGTTTCGACATGCATCCTCCATGGGTGCTTCTCTTGTCAGCGTTATAATGTTGTACTGCAAATATACTTTGGAAGCTGGCTTTCAGTAAAAATCAGTGATGCATTTATTACTTGTTCCTGGTCTGTTTTTTCTCATAGTGTAAAAATCACAGCTAGAAGTTACATTGTCATTTTTTTATTAAAGGTTCATTCCTTTTTCCTTTAACTTTTTTTTTCTAGAAGTTAGCTTGTCATTTTTAAGTAAATCAAACTGGATATTCCTGCGTTAGTTCTCAGTGATTATCTCTCTGCTGAAGGAAATGTTAGCTCTAATCTTCTGCTATAAGAATAAATAGAAAGAGACATTGTCAATTTGAATGTTTTAAAATGAAATAATTTTGAAATCATGATATAGTATCCTTTTAATATACCCCATTTCTTTAGGTAGCAACAAAAAAATTGAATTTTAGAGGAATGTTTCATTCCTTCTAAAGGAATGCTTAAGGCTGTCCTCCTCTGTTCCTCTTGTTTCCCTTACTCCTGTATATGCCATGGCTGGCTTTGCAAGCATCCTGCTATCTCCTTTACCAGGCTGTCCACAGCTGCTCGCTTGGTGCCTCCTCAGTCATAGCTTTCTCCTTACAGAAACTGCCTAATGACCTTCTGGCATTCTGGAGAGGATTCCTCATTGGAAAGGCCGTGCTGCTGATCATTATTAGCAGTGCAATTTAGGGGAAATTATTTTTCCTTCCATTGGCCACTTTTTGATAAAGCAGTTACAGTAGGCTGTAGGTTACTGGACTTCTGCCTTTATCAGGAGTAATGTGTTCCAATTGAGAGAGGATTTTGAGTCAAGGGGTTGTTCTGGTGCTAAGTAAGAATTAAAAACTGGTGCCATCTAATTCAAAGCAGATTCTCTTCAGTTTTATGGTCTGCAGGGAATTTCTTCCAGGTTTTTATAAAGCAAAGATGCAGATTAAATGTTGCTTATAATAGTTTCTGTAAATATATTTCATTTAATATGCAAATCAGAGTATGTAGTTGATTATTTTTTAGTTGACCTTAAATACCAGCATTATGAAGCCAAGCTGAGTTGTGGCTATTAGGTTGTGATAAAATAAGATTTACAGTTAGTACAATGAACTTTGGTGGAGGATGCTTTCTTTATGTAAATTGTCTTTGGGTCATCTGAAATACCATTTTTTGCATTTTATACAAGTTGAAGCTTTTAATGATTAAAACAGATCTCATGTAAAACTCTAGCGGAATATGCATGGTTTAACTTCATGTCTACTCCTTATTTATAAAGCATTTTAAGTTAGTTTCCATTGAGAGTAATGATAAATGTAAGTTTGGGGTTTCTTCTTCACTATGCCACAGTTGATGTAATTAAATTGCACAAATCACATGGTGCTTGTGATGATGGTGATATTGTGGGCTTTTATGAACTTCAAAGGAAGTCGAGACTTGGAGCTTGCGAAATCTGTTTGTTGGATTAAACAGGGTTCAATTAAACCCAAATCCATGACCTGTCAGTTTGTGATATTAGTAATCTGACCAGTAAATGCCCTGGAATGTACAAGTGCAAATCTGTTGTTGCATGCGATGATGGTGCGTGAATGTGAGTGTACTCTGGCTCAGGGCTGCAGAGATGCTGACAGCAGCGATAGTCCTGGCCTGTCTACCAGGGGCAGGCTGAGGATGAGGCTTGGCTCTGCCACCTCCTGCACTAGCCAGCGGAGCTGAGCAGTGCCTTAGGGCAGAAGATGCTCTGCCATGTTAAAGGGTGCTGCATCTTCCACCCTGGCATATGTTCTCCATAACCCCCCATAGGATTTGACTGCATCAGCCGGAACGCCTCTGGGCTTCACTGCTGCGCTGCCACGGAGTCTCCAGCAGATAGATTCCTTTTCTCGTCTGGACAATTATTCTTTTAATATTGTGTTGTCTCCTCTTCTATAGCCCTGATATCCAAGTAGTTGGGGGTTTTCAGTTTGATGTTTGGGTTTTAAGTAACAGCTGTTAGTTATCGACTGCAAGAATATCCTAACAAGTTTAACATCAGACACTTGAAATTAAGTGGGCCTACGCTGTTACTGCAGCAATCAGCAGGGTGCATGTTTCCATTCATTTCTGAACTGTTTCAGCTTTTTAAAGAATCTGAACCTCAGTTTAATATTATCAGAACCTCATTTCTCAGCTACAGAGAATCCAAGTATTCCTGTTAACATGTAGTAGGTTTTGGAGTCTCCATTCATGGAAATATTTGAAACCTGAGTGGACACAGCCCTGAGCAACTTGTTTTGGTTGACCCTGCTTTGAGCAAGGGTGTTAGACCAGTCAGTCTCCACAGGTGCCTTTCAACTGCTGTGATTCACTAGCATTGAACAGTTTCCAAAAGCTGAAAGAATCATTTCAAGACCCATGCTCTTCAGTGCTGGCTGGTCTTGCAGTATCCACACATAAGAATCTAATGACCCATCCAGACAAGTAAGTATGTGGTAGATGCTCATTGCCCGTATCATAGGGTAACTGTAGACTCTGCTGGCCACTTGCAGGTGCTAGTTTTGATCATCCGTGCTTTCTGTGCAGTGCTCGCTAGAAGATCCTTCAGTTGAGTCCCAGCATTACTTTCCTTTCTTGCTGCCCAAATAGGAATTGGCAGGAGAGCTCTGACATAATTTGCTCTCACTTTAAAATAACGTGTGGCGAGGAGAGAAAACAGCTTTGATTGGGGGAAGAAGGAAATCACTCTTTCATCCTCGGGCTTTGGTTTTGGGTGGAAGTTGGGCTGTCAAGGGATTTATCAATGTATTTATTTGCATTCCAAGAAAACTGCATATTAACTTCCTGGTGCAAACTTTGTCATCTTTTAGCGAAAACAACATAGTTGTATTTGAAAATGATGAGCAACTGTTTTACTTTTATTAATGTCTTTATGTCGTAACTGTGATCTGCAACTTATAAAACGTTTCTAAGACATTTTCTCATTATAAAATGGGGGGTCAAAAAGAGGGCTAATGTGGTTAAAATGAAATTAAGCGTAAAAAACTTGAGTCCAGAAGAAGTGTTTGTAACTGGATGAAAAACATGTTCTAAATGAAGTGGTCTTTCACCATATGTTTATGCCAGTTCTAGTGATATTACTCATGGAAAGTCTCCTGTGTGGATCTGTCACAACCTGAGGGAATAAATTATTCCCTTTTAAGAGAAGGGAGAAAATAAATACAGCACTACCTAACTGCACTTCTATTTCACTAATTACAGATATCTGGTTTTGTCAGGTTTTTCCCCTTTTGGTCTTGCTGAAGGAATTTATTTTCTGTAAAAACATGCAATTCATGAATCCATTTCAAGTTTGTGGGGATTTGGTGATTATTTTCATTTGATTTGGGGGTTTGGTTTTTCTGGGGGTGTTTTTGTTGGCTTTTTTGTGTGTTTTGCATGTTTGTTTTAACTGAGATTGATACATACTTCTGTGTGTAATATAAAACGAGAGGTATCCAGCGTATTATTTTTCATCCTTTAACAATTTAAAATACACCTCATTTTTAGCTCGCTCTTCTTTAAGGGTGTGTTTGGTTCAGATTCACACCTCTTATTGTGCTCAGAAGTTGCTTACGATGTCAGTAAAATAACAGTTCTTAAAACTATGACAGCGAGGAGCACCAGAAAAGATATGAAAGAACCCTCAAGGCCTAAAAAGACAACAATGTGTAATTTAATTAAAAAGCATTCAGTGTTCTTATGCTGCTCTACAGATGTTTGAGTACATTCTCTTACCTTTACATCTGTGTCTGAGGAGAGTAACTGAGCAATAAAAATGTGCTTGTTAAGGTAAAGCTTCAGTTGATTTTTTGGGGGGTCTTTTCCGGGTTTTGGGTTTTTTTGTTTGTTTGTGTAAAAATGTTACATTTTCCTGAAGAATGCGTAACCTGCTCTTTTTTCTTAACTTTCTGGGTTTTTTTTCCTGACTGTTGCTATAATCCTTTCTATATTGCAATACTACAGTTCCTTCATAGGGAATTGATTCTGCTGGAAACACTAAACTAGTACCTCAGGTTTACAGCTTTTCTTTTCCAATGAAGAAAAACAATTTCCTTGATGGACAGAACAAAATATTTCTTGATTGCTATCAGCTTTGAACAGTCATAATTTAGAGTATAATTAAAGTAGGAAAATGTCAAAGCAAACATTTTTTTTCCTGTGTTAAAATAAATGAAAGAAAAAGCAAAGCAAAGATACAAACGAGGACTTGATAAATTGTGAGAGCACACTGTCATGATTAAGTTCGTAGAAATAACTTTTCAGAGATAGCAGCATGTAATTTTGTTCAGATCTGCGTGACGCGCCATTTACTTCGTGTAACATATGTCTCGAGTATGTTGAGCAGGGGAATAAACATGGGAGGCAAATGTATCTTCTGTGAACTAAAGCAGACAGCTTCGTTTTTAGGTGAATTCTAAATCAAATTAAGAAGAAACGACATGGCTAGAAAGATGTGGTCACACTTTTCTTTATTAGTTAATACCTCAAAGAAGTTTTCCTGCCAGCATTCATTCTGATTCCAGAATTCCTAATATATTTTGAGTTTCTCTACGTTTAAAACCTGGGTACCTCAGAGTTCAGTAAACTGTGCCAAGAAGCGTCTGCAGGTTAAAAATATTTAATATGTCATCTTAGGATACAGTCTAGATGCGAAGAGGAATGGGGAGGGAACAAAGAAGAGCAGCAGCAGAGGATCTGTGATTCCCTCACCCCCATACAGAGCATCTGTCCACATTGCATTGCTCAGCCCTAATGGGAGCATAGCTGTTTCCAGCCTTCCCTTGTGGATATGTGCTGGGGAGAGTTGCCAAGAGCTTGCCAAGGAGAGTTCAAATATGAAGATCAGTGATATTGTGGGAGGGGAGTGAAAAGGAATAAAGCCTGGCTCAAGCCAAAGCTACAGGTCAGAATTTTGCATGAATCAGGGCTGTGGAGGCTGCACGCAGCTCTCGCCAGGCTGCTTCCCAACTGCCCAGAGTGAGCATTAAAGAAAATGACAGTTGCTGGAGGTGCCATTGTCCAAGAGGCATTTTGCTCCATATGTTGTGGTCTTGTCCAGTTATGCTCCACTCTGGGGACACAGTCTGCATGAGAGTTAATGTGACTCAAAGCTCCAGCCTTTGGTCTGGCTTAACCACTGTGTTTAGCCACAGCAGTTGCTGCATATGTGATGCCCCTTCTACCACATAAAAATGATTCCAGAGAGTCTTGTTTCCTGGAGAACCTGATGGACTTTCCTTAATGGATCATTTGTATCTTAAATGTCCTGTCTCCTGCAGCAGAAGGGTGGTGTGGGTAGGACATTGTGTGCAATAGGGAAATGTTTTTGTTTGGAAATTAGATAGACTTCAGGCAGATGTCAGATTTCCTAAATCCAAACTGTTGGTGACGAGGCCAAATGTAGATGACACTAGCAAAGTCTAGGTATTTCTTTATAGGCAGGAATCTTCTGTTTTAAAAAAGTTTTATTTGTTCCCAAAACCTTAATGCTTTGTAATGCTTCAACTTGAATAATTATGCATATGCATGATCATGAATTGCTGAGTTCCAGGGTTTTATCCTTTGTTTCTGCTGTTTCTCAAAGTAGGCAGGATGGGTCTTATCTTCTTCAAGATCCTGCACGGCTTGAGATGGGCTGGATGAAATATCAGCTTTCCCCATGTGTGACCACTGCAGGGGTTTCTGCTTTGCTGAGCTGAGAAGGAGCTGCTGGCAGGACAGCATTGGCGACAGTCTCCTCCTCTGGACCTTGAAGCTTGGCTGTGTTTCATGGTCCTGGGTCGGGCTTGCTGGCTTCACCAGGCTTTTGAGAACAGGGAGGGGCAGGGGCTATGCAAGGCTGCTCTTTGAGATCTTCAGCATGGGATGGTTTTGCTTGGCTTCTAGGGTAGCAGTAGCATCTTTTTGATTAGTGCCATGTTTTTAATGTATGCATCTAGGCAATTTTGATTCAAAAGTCTATGAATATATGAAATGTAAGCGTAAAACTGAGTGCTGGCATGATTGGTCTTGAAATTATAAAGTATATTCATAAGGAACATACCTGTTTTCATGCCTGGGTTTTCATTTCCCATGTCAATCCTTATGCCTCTTATTACTGGCTTTCCTTTGTTTTAATATTAGGCGGTTTCAGATATGTAACTTTTTTGCATATTTGGATAGATCTAGTTATCATTTTGCTTAGAATTACTTTAATGCCATCATAGTGTAATCACATAAAATGTTTTTCTCTTTTTAAACTTGTCCCCGTACATTGAAGTAATATTCTATAATGTTATTTGTATGGCTGCAATTTCTCTTCATGGCATTGCTACAACAGGGAGAAGAGCAGTAGCTAAATGTTCTCTCTTAGTTCCTACTGTACTAGTGTTTCAAGTAAAAATGAATTACTTAACTGCTTTTTAGTTGGATGATTAACTTGGAAGTAGATTTTTGGACCTGGAGTTCAGATTTTAAAGCTCTCTGCAAGCACAGGAAGGAGCTTCAACTCCAGCTGCTCTATGAGTAATGACAGGACCCGTTGTCTGAAACTGTCAATGAAAGCGGTGGGGGTAGTCGCAGGTGACTGTCACCTTCAGTCTCGAGACATGCCACCCGAGGTCTTTCACTTTTCACTGCAGACATAGGATGTGTATTTCTCCTGGGGATGAGTCCGCAGCACCAGTTTTGTTCTGATAACAGCATCTGGCACTAGATTGATTTAACAGGCTATGAGGTTTGCTCTTTTCAGATATGCACTTGTACGGCAGCTTCTGTGCAGCTCTGACATGGCCACACGCTACTGTTGTTTTTTCTGCCTCCTAGCGCCACGTGTGAAGCTAAAGCTCTTTGACACCTGCCATTTGGACCCTTTTCTTACTGAAAAATGTCATCGTTTTCAGACAAGATGAAGACAGATATCTGATCATTCTTCCCTTTGTAGGGATGTGCTAAGGGCATAGTTTGTTCACAGATGAATATAGGATTCCAGGCTGTAGCTATACAGTTGGTTTTATTAGTTCAGCGCAGTAGGTAGTTTTTGATTTAGGGATTTATAGAGTTATATCTAATACAGAAGAAGTTAAAGCATGGTAGCTCATTGTTATATCTTGCAACAATTCTCAAGCCTGTTTCATTATGCTGCAGGTAACAGTCGTCTTACCTTTTTTACTGGCAGGAATTTTCACACCACTTTTCTTTGGGGAAGGGAATGATTGTATTTGAGGAATTGAAATCAGAAAGTTTTTGACTCTTCTGATTTTATAATCAGCGAAATGCTTTATGTGGAGTGTTTTCTGTGTTCATCCAAACCTGGAAGTTAGTAGAACCTGGCTGCATTTTCTAAAGTAGTACCTTTTTTTTTAAAGGAGAAGCTTTTAAATCCTATGGCACAATTGCTTCCCCCACTTCTAAACACTGGTAGAAACGGGCCTAAATCTTTTCATTAGGTTCTAAAGATCTACACTGTCTACCAGGAAAGCCATCAGCTTAACTGGCGCTAAATATCACTTGCGTCTGAACAGGAGAGAGATAGTCCCTAATTCAAGGATGGTTGCCTTGAAATTCTGTTATTTCAGAAGATGCTTTATAAGGTGCTCTTATTATTGTCCCTGCTGTAGGGTCAGCAAGCTGTTTCAAAAGTAGGGTTTGTGTCTGAAAGACATTGTTAAAACACATTGTTCTGTGTTGTAATTTGCTGTGTGACAGTTTCTGGTCTGAAACAGTTCAGTAATTTTTACTTTAAAAAGTAGATGGAGTTGGTTAGGACAAAGTTGCTTTATTCTTTGTGTGGTGTAATTTCTGATTAACTTTTTGGAATACTGAGCCAACTCATTCATACGAGGGTGGAAACATTTACAGACTTTGTGAATTCAAAACACTAGCTGTAAGCAGAATTGCACCTAATACTTTCTGTGGCAACTTAAAGAACATGGCTGATCAGCAAGGTGGGTTCGGTATTGCTGCTTATCATTTGAAGACACTTTGTGGGCTTTATTTCTTGTGTGCTTGGGAGCTCCAGAGCAGGAACTGTACTTAAAGACTTGTATTCCCCACAATCTGTTTGAATGGCTTCACTATGAGGCAGTTTGAGCTTTTCTGTGTAGTATTTTCGCAAAAGGAGACTATAACACCTCTTGTCTAATGTGGCTGATTTTGAAAGGTGGGCCTCTGTAAGAGCAAAACTTGAGTGGTTTGTAGTGCTGAAATGTTTTCAATGAAGCAATTGGAATTAGTTCCCCTTAGTTCTATATATTGCTAAAATTTCAAGCCGAATCTTCATATTACTTAAAACCACAGATTAACTGTATGGGGTTTGGCTTGATTCTGTTGGATAATGATTGCTTTCTAGTATAATCTTCTAGTATTTCTAGTATAATCTCCTTGTAGTGTTTCTGACATCTTCCTTTGCCATACCGCTAGATTATTGGAGATGGGAGAGACTAGGTTTTGAATTTAATCTCATCTGTCAGAATAAACAGGCTTTTAAAAATCTTATAGGGCTTTTTTTCTTTGAATACGTTATTTAGTACACACCAGGACCTTTTTATCTTGCACTTCCATGACATATGTTCCTCATAAGGGGAAAAAAAAAAAAAGTAATGGCTTGCCTATGTCAGAGCCAGGGTCTGTCAAGCCTGGTATCCTATTGTTCCTGTGGCGAAGCATGTGGGGCTGAACAAATCACTACATCTTGCTCAGCCTGCACTGGACTGCAGTCTCCGGTTGGCTGTGTTCAGCACAGATGGGACTTCTCCGTGTGCAGTGTATAGGGGCTGGAATGTGCATGTACCCAAAAGCGAGATCCTGGGAACGGCTGGTAACTGCCTGTCGACCTCAAGAAACATGTAGCTTGCCATTGGTAATGGTGACGAGTTGGAGGAGCTGTCAAAGTTGCTTCTGCCATAGGTACCTCATAGCTCTGAAACCATTTTTGGTTTTAGCCTTTTCTGGAGCTAGTTGTGCCCAATGGATTTCTTATTCGTAAAATAACCTAATCTTCTTTAGAGCCTTAATTAAGTCTTAATTAAGTCTTCTGTGCTCTTCCTCAGTTTGTTTTTACTCGCTAAATCTAGCAACATTATTAAAGCTTGTATCATTCTAATCAAGCTTCTAAAAGTATCACTCTTTTGTAGCAAATATTTTGTCATTTCATTTCATTTTCTTTTTCTGTCCTTTAATTCTTAAGCCATTTCTTTTAGTAAGTAGCACTAAATAATGTTTTTGACTCTTCTCATCTTCCCTCTTTGACCCTTCTATACTTTCCTTTGTGGGAGCCTCCAGCTTTTGTTGCCATTAGCTGATGAAGGATATATTTATCAGTCAATATGTAAAAAGTTGGGTTAGAGGAGTTAACCACGTATATGAAATTTTGATTGAGAACAAATTACATTTTAGCAGACCATTATTTTATGACCAAATATGAAAATGTGGGTCCCTTGATGTTGACATACCCCTTTGCTTTTAGAGTGCCCATGATTTTCTTCCAAGTATTAACACTGGTTTCTTCTTTGTATTGGTATTGTTTCTTCAAATGTTATTTTAAAGGCTTCAAGTTGTAAATCAGGGTTTTGGAGATTGTAGGAACAGTAAGTTAGGTAAAATCAGATAAAGTTACTTTTTCTCTCTCTGTAGGTTATTAATCCAGTGTTGCATTTGATTGGGGGAAAATGACTTAAATGCAATAAAATAGTCTGAAATCTTGGTAAGGTTCATGAAAATGTCAGGAAGCTGCATCCATCACTAGCGCCAGAAGCCTCTAGACTAATTCGTCTTCTTCATTATACCTGTATGAGATTTTTGTACATTGTTTTGTAAGGGTTTTCAGTGGAAACTTACTACTTAAGAACCCTGTGAGTTTTACAAAATGTGCCGTTACACTCATGTACATGAAATTCTAATATAGAATCAGAGAATAGTTAGGGTTGGAAAGGACCTTAAGATCATCTAGTTCCAATCCTCCTGCCATGGGTAATATAGTTTAACAACTGTTGGTAGATTTAGCTTGTTACCTGTAATCTTTAATATAATGCATTTTTGTAGGTATGTAAGAGCTTTGAATTTTAAGGAAAAAAGTATTCTTAGATTATTTACTTTTTTTGGCCTTTTGCAAGTAAGGATTTTTCCTGTAAAAATTAAGAGATTGGAAATATGAGTGTTTTGAACGGGTCTCCAAATAAACTTTTCTTACCAAATATATAACGCTTGCTTAAGCTGAGAAAGAAAAGTCCCTGTAGTAATTTTTAAAGGCTCCTTACAGTATTCAGAATACAGCTGGCTTGGTCTCTAGCATAAAGCTGAGGGTCCAGCAGGTGGTGCTAGTGGAATACAGTTAATGTTGATTAAACACTGCGTGAAGTTTCTCTTAAGAAACGTGATTGAGACTGGTGCAGTATATGAAAAGTTACTTTCTATGCATCAAGCCTGCTTGTACAGTGAAAAAGAGAAAACGGCAATCTTGTGTAGCGCCTCTGTGGTTTGAGCATTTTAAGTTAGATATAGATGCTGCGGAATAAAACCTAGCTGTAGGATTATGGATGTGGGAAATAGACTGTGTGGAGGCATAGACCCAGATTTTTTACCTGCTTTTCTTGTCAATTCAGAGAGCAGTTTGTGAAACTTGTCTATTCATGTACTATAAGAATATCATACCGTAACCACTTGCCTATTTAAATAGCAAAATAGCTTTTTAATAATGTTGGTTTAACTGTTGAGGTTTTGGTTAGAGCAAGAATCTTTCAAGGAATGCATGAAATGAGGATCTCATTTTATGAGGGGGTGGGGAAGTTTAGTTTTCTGGTTTAATCCATTTTGTAGCTTAACAAGTCAAAGTAGAAACAAGTTCTAGTCTGAAGATATACAGATTTTGAGTTTTTTCCAACTCTCATGTAGGCTTTTTTTTGAGTCTCTTGAAAACTGTATCCTTTAAAAAAAGGGGAAGGGAAAGGTTAGAGAACAGTGACTGCAGTAGTTTAAATTCCTGTTGCCTGCTATTTGAGCAGGTTTGGTTTTGTCTTAATGTGCCCTGACCTTAAATATGTATATTCTTTGAAAGCATGATGTAAAGCATTTTGCAACATCAAATTAGCTTAAATGGTCCTATATAACATCCCCTTTTAAAGAGAATTATTAGAATTTGGAAAACAAAGCATCTGTGAATCCAAGTGACTTGTCTCCTGTCTAGTCCAAGAGAAAAATCCGCAGCAAATGCAAAGAAAAATTCCCAAACCTGATTTGCGTGCCATCTTAGTGTTGTGAGCAAGCTGAATGTTTTGGCTTTGTATGTGCCAGTGTCACATTAGTAACTACCTCATTGTAGCTAAAACCAACTAAATAAAGCCACGACAGCCACTCAAGTTTGGGTGACTATGATTGAACGAAACCCGGGATGGTTTCTTTGGAGTTCGTGCCCCTACACATTTTCTCTGGGTAACAACAAATTTGCTTAACGTCTGGGTTTTACTGTCTCAGGCACAGCGCTATGGGGTTCTGTGTGAGCGGAAAGTCTTCTTCAAGTCTGCTACACCAAATACTTCATAGAGTAACTGCATGCATACACAAAATCATCTCAGAGTGGATGTCAAATGTCCAGTGTGTGCTGCTTCTGAAAGTGCTTTTCATGTCTTGCTTTCCTCCTTGAGATAACTTTTTACTTGGCTTCACCCTCCTTCTGCTCCCCCCGGTGTATAAATGTTCTTGCACTTGAGGAAAGGAAATGTGCTCTCTTCAAATGTTTCATTCTCCCATCCTGAGTTTATTTTTATTTACTCGTTTTAGTAAGGAGGTTTTGAATTGCCTATCTTAAAATTTGGCATCATTCTCTTACTACTATAGAACGATAGTGTTACTGCAATCCTCTCGCTTCTGAAAACTATCAGCATTAATGAGAATCAATAAACTCTCAAGTGTGTTAAAATTCCCATCCAGAACACTTTGTTTTTTCACAACATAGAATACAGGGAGGGATCAAGCAAGAAGCTCTGTGAAGTAATCTACTTAACAGTACAGCATTGTGAAAATGTGTACGAAACACTGGTTTTCTTTTTTTTAAGTGTAATATCAATGTATTAGATTGAGAAATTGCACAAGAGGTAACTTTTTGGATCTGTTTGAATACCAAGATTGAAGAGCCATTAGTGAAAAGCTGTTAGAAGTATGTGTTAATGTGTGCATTTTCTTGGAAGCAATAACCAAAAAGGGAGCCCTTGCCAAATGCTGCCTTTATAAGGTGGGAACAGGTTAAGAAATACTTTCTGCTGCATTGTTCTTTAAACTACCTCTTAATCAGAAAAATCAGTTTGAGATTTCTGTCAGCATCTTCCTTTTCAAGCAGGCAGGATTTTGAGATGTGACCATGTTTCTGAACTCTGTAATGGGACTGTTTCTTTATGTCAGTTATAGGAAAGGAATGCACATAATGCTGAATCTTTTTAAGAACCCATGTAAATAGTTTCATTCTTGCTTGCCCTCTTCAGCTGCTCTGAGCAATTTTTTGCTCTGTTAAACCGGTTGTTTGAATGTGTTTGGAGTTACACTGATACAAAAAAGAACAGGATTTTATTCTCTGTATTTATTGAAAGATTCAGTTTGTCTGCAATATTGAAATGTTCTTTTGAGTTTTGAGTAATTGCAGTATCTGACTTGTGTACTGCCCTCTACCAGATTCCAGTTAGGGGGAAATATGTGAAAGCAAAAGTAAGAAATTCTTAACTTTTATATTTGCATTGTATGCTCTTTCCTGTTAACATGCTTGGAACATTGAATGGGAATGTGTTTTATCTCTGAGCTTTTCTCCAGCTTTTCCAAAAGGGAGGGGCTTCCAGGTATCAGTTTTTCATTTAAAAATTCAACCTACTAAATATTCTGAAAAGGGAAATTTATAGTCTAATTGTAAGACGATATTAAGCAAAGTTGTGATTTTTATTGAAAGGTCTGGTTCTTAAGGAGGGAATCCACAACCCTTATGGCAAAGATAAAGTTACTCCAAGAGTGGAATAGTAAAAGTAACAGTAGTTCAGAAGCTGGTAGTATGCCTCTCCACTGCAGTAGCTGTACAATGCCTTAATTATGGACCTGAAATTCAAGTTCTCTTGATGTTATTTGAAGAAATATACTGTTGATTCAGTGGTGTCAAAATTTCACAGCTGAAAATAAACTTACGCTGTGAACACTTGATTGCCGTTTTCTCTTGAGTGGAACTAGAGCACTCAAGGGTTTTTTAATTGTGTTGTGATTTGAATTGGGGAGTTTACCATCATTACTAAATGAGCTTGAGGTGTGTGGTAGATACATGAACTGTAGCTTAAGTTACCGAAGGCAAGCAGTCTGTGTTTTTCTTTGAGGATGATAGTGAGAACGGGAAGAATACGACATTAAGTGCCGCTGAGAAGCAAGCTGCAGCTCTGTGTATCAGGTTGGAGTTTTTCCGAGTATCTCGGGCAGATAGCTTTAGAAAATGTGTGTGCACGCTCGTGTCTTGGGTTCAGGTAATAGTTTAACTGATGTTAGACTTCAGAATGGAGGTGTTTTTAATGAAATTGTCAGGTGGGATTTTGTTTTGTTTATGGAAGCTGGTTTGCCTATTTACTTCTGGTAACGCTTGTTTCTTGTGTTCATTTTCTCCGTTGTAAGATTACTACAGGGCCTGATATCACTCACAGTGTGTATTTATAATAGGGCCAGAATTGCGAAAGAATGGACCTTGCAGGTCAGGGAGGTGTGGTTTAGTTTAAATGGATATATTTTTCTTTGTACTGTCTTTCTTTTGTAAGTATTGAAGTTGGTTGAAGGTATTTATAAAACATGAGGCTTTAAAAAGACACCTAAGTCTCCAGTTAAGTCGCTTGCTAAGTCTTTCAGTCATGTTTTGCAGTTGTGTGGTATTTTAATTATTTACTGTTTTGCTTTCAGCATTGTTAGTGAAGCAGGAGCATCCATCTACAGTGTCAGTCCAGAAGCGTCCAAGGAAATGCCAGACCTGGACCCTAACCTGCGAAGTGCAGGTATGAAGTGTATTTCATTTTTATCACTATTTCAACATGGAGCTCAAGCCTCGGTTCCCAGACGGTATTGTTTATAATATTAAGTATAATAACAGTCTAAAGTATAAAAAGTGAAGGGTTTGGATGTTTTGATTCTAAACTAATTCTGCTATCATTTCACATTTGAAGACTTAGGTATGCAAATCCATGACATCTTCTGCGAAGGCCTGTAATATAGAAGTCCTTGTGGGTGTATTCTTTCAGCAGGCTGGTACAGGAGAATTTATAGGGATTAATATTAATGATGAATTGTATAAACTTTCATAGTTGGACAGGTCCATGCCCACAAGAGCTAGACCTTCCCTCTCTTCTCTTGTCCCTTCTATGTACACAAACATCTCTAACAATAATTAAACATTTTAAGGGCTGGAAATAAAAGGTAATAGAACTCATAATTTAAAGATGTGCAGTCATTGTGATTGCTTGAAACTCTTTAACGTAGCTGAATGTAGTCCTCAAGAAATACTACTGAGTTTTCTTTCTTTTATTATCTGCTTCAGCATGAATGTCACTGAGATATAATACAGCCCAAGTTCTTAGTACAAGTGTCACTGTTGCAGTTTTCGGTGTTTGGTTAAAGAATAGTCTTTAAAGATCAAATTCTTAGCAGTTTCATTGGCATCCAGATTCTACTTATGAGTTTGGCTTATTGGGAAACAGCTGTAAAGTAAGGGCTGAGGGTATTTTTTGATTACTTAATTTGTGTATTTTTTATTTGCTTGTCTTTTTGTATCTCTTTATCTACCTCAGGTTTTTATTTATTTTCTTCATTTTCCTGCGCTTTGCTGTTATACGCAATCAAATACAGCATATTTGTAAATACAGTAACACTCGTGTAAATCTTTTCCAGTCAGAATTATACTGTTCTGAATTTTATTGTTACTCTAGCAGGCTCCCAGTCTGGAAATCCTTAGGAAGGTGTAGATCAGCAGAAGATAAATTTGAAGCTTGGTCGTATTTGGGGTGAAACTTTCTAGAATTTCCCATGTTCCCCATTCCTCTTATTTCCAAGAAGGGGAAAAAGGGATTTGTGTTAACTTGATGTTTCAAGGGAATGTTTTCACAGGACTATCCTTTAAATGCGTCTGTCAGCCCTTCCCTTTGCAGGACAGGCCTCTAGCTTCTTCCTTCTTGACTCTTTTCTCGTTGCCTGTGATTATTACCTGGGCCACAGAGGTTTTGAACATGCTGTGATATGGCCAGCGCAAATGCTATGAACGTGAGATTTCCATACTTTTGACGCATGCCATTAACTTTCCCTTGGGCCAGAGTTTTTTGTATTGCTGATACATTAACTGTGGGTTTAGAGTTGATGTAAATGAACAGAAAAACAGTGAAAAGGAGGATATCTAATTATTAACAATATACTTTTCCAGATGTACAGGATTTGCCTTTTTTTCTGAAGTTAATTTTTGAACATGTCAGTCACTTTTACTTAGTGTTGAACATCAAATAGAGTAAATGAAAATCAAATTTGTAATACATGACCAATTTCAGTATTAATTATACTATATAATAGAGTTCATAATTTCTCCGTTATTACTAGGAATTGCTTCAGGCGTAACTTAAGTGCTGTTGCATCTGGTTGGAAAAGCATCAGCATTTTTAATGTGCCATAGCAGTACCACAGCGTGGATAAAAATTGAAAAGGGTAGGGTAGAAAGTGAAAAATAATAGCTTAGTTCCATGGATGTTGGCTGGTGTGGAACTGACAGCTAGAAGTATATTTATTACAGTGGAGGCTTTCTGGAAGTTTTAGACTTCTTGACGTCTTTTAATGTCAATTTGTAATTAGATGCACAAAAGCTGTGGACATTTCTTTTTAAATCTGACTATGAAAACATGACATAACATTAGAGGGAAACATTAACTGATCTTTGAGGAGTTTTGTAAACTTTTTGCTTTATTAGCTGTTACTTTTGTACCTTTGATTTTCCTTTAATTTGCAGCAAACAGAGATGTGACATGGTGCAAAGCTGACTTGCTTTTTATTTTAATTGTGGTACATCATGTCAGGTTCTGTGCTTACACAATAGCATTTAGTACATTAAAGGAAGATGACAGCTGCATGATGAAGAGTGACATTTATAGTTAAAATAAAAGGTACAACTGACGTGAGATGTCTGTGATCCTAACGCAGTTTGCCACTTTAACATTTTTCTCAACGCAGGCTTTGCAGACGGGTTTGGGGTTTTTTGAATTACACAGGTAGGCCTGTGTTTGTCCATCAGGTACATAAATGTAAACTATTAAATAATGAATATTGTATGTGAACTTGCTTTCACATCTTGTGATGCGATCTCTGTCATGTTTGCAGTGCTGTTTAGCAACTGTTTGTAGGAAGCTTTCACTTCATACAAAGAAATAGAAGTCACCAATCCTGGTAAAAAATATTAGCTTATGAATTTCTTCTTGGCTAAGTGTAGTACACAGGGAGAAAATCAGCAACCTTTAGCATTTCTTGGGGGATGCTAAATAAAGGTTTTAACGAAGGCAAAAGCTGGTTAATATTTTTTTCGTTTGAGCTGTCTTTTGAAGGCTTTAGATGACATAGGTTTGTAATAAATAATAAACTAAATGTATATGTATAAACTATAGTGGACAGTCTTTATAGTCACTGTATGGCACTTTTAGCCAAAATTGCACGTGGTGGGGTAGGGAGAGAGGAGCTCATTTATAATTCACTGTCTACAGTGAAGAAATTACAATAGGGTCCCTACAACTTTGGAAACATCCTGCAGAGATGGCTACCTTCCTTCTGGCGCTAGGCGATATCAGCTCCTCATAGCAATTCTTTACATTGAAATGGGTTCTTTAAAAATTTTATAGCAGCAAATCTGAATATTTCATACTAGTGCAGAAGCTTCTGTAGTGCCACTCCAGTTTCCATATGGTCTTGTGGACTCAACTAAGTAGACAGTAAAGAACGTGATGAAACCTAGTTACTTGTGTTTGAGTAGAGTGAGAAGGTATACATTCCCTTCTGACAGTCATTGTAGGATTAATGAGCAGAACAGCTATTTCTCAGCCTCACAGAATTAGGAGATAAGAGCAGTAAAAGGATTTCCTACTTGATAGTCTGAGGAAGTTCAGCTGCAGCAGATTAGGAGGGTTCTGCCAAGAGAACAAGCTGTTGGAGTTCAGTAACAGGGGGTTTGGGATGACCTTGTGATAGGGTTACAGCCTGAGAAGGGAATGCAAATGTTCCTTGAGTTCTCCTTCCTAAGTGCTGTATTGAAGAGCAAGCTGAAGATACAGGGTGGGAAATTTTGTATGGGAGGATGGACTCAATGAGACAAGTCCTTAACAAGCTGGGAAAATTGGTCACCTTTGAAGCTTATAAAGATGTGCCCACTCATGGCTTTGTGAGCGCCTGCTTTAGGGTTAGTGAAATGGTAGTGAGGGAGCTGTGAGGTTGGGTGGGTGACTGCAATTCTGTTTCTACCCTGGTATGTGTCCTCTGGCCACCCTCTTAGAGCAGAAGTCAAATGTTTAATTTGGTGGAGTTTTCTTAAAGCTATCTAATTCATATTTACTTGGCTGGCTGGTTTTGTTTTGGTGATTTGTTTTTTGTTTGGGGGTTTATTTTATTTTATTTTTCCTATTTCCTGAGCTGCCATCAGTGTAACACTCTATGTTTAACCTCTGATTAGCTTTTATTCGTGGCAACTTTAAGCAGGAGTTTTTCACGGTAACTCATCCATAAGATCTTCTGGATTACTTTGTGGTCCCTGTGGTTGAGACTTGCTCCTGGCTTTTTGATGGAAGGCCTGGATGCAAGTTTCCTTTTGAAGTAGTTGTAAGTAACAGTTCAGTGAGCGCAGTACTTTGCCTTGCAAGTTTACCAGTGATTCCCCTTGTTATTAGTTGTCTTTAATTATCAGAGCGGTTGTGGAGGCTGTATGGATATAATATTCTTTGCGTGGATAAAAGAAAGCTAAACACAGTGGTGACAGGCATTCCTCCTTTAAATGGATGAATTCTGTGACGTACAACGTTGACTTGGCTTTGGGTTGCTGTCACTGGGCCTGTGAACTCTGGAATTAAATGGTTTTCCAAAGGTTGATATCTTACTTGTTGTACCTCCACCCTGTCCCTGTGTAGTTTTGCCTGAGGTCTTATTTTGTTGCGCAGAGCCTGTATTCCTGATGAAAATTAGGCTTCTAGGGTGAGAAATAAAATGAGTCTGTGCAGGTGTCGGTGCGTAGACACTGCAGCACTTCCTGGTTTTTCTCTCAAGATAATGCTTCTCCACTTCTGCAGTTCTTTGTGGTTGCAGATGCTTGCTGGCTTGAGCAAGGTTAGCTAGCCTAAATGGGAAGACTGTGGAGGGATAGGTGAAGTATATAGGAAGTGTAAGCACCTGTGACTCATGCTGAAGGGCTGGCACAGAAATACGGATTTTCTATACTTCCTGGATGCCTGGAATCTTTCTAAGGCATGATCAGCTAGTGGTGGTATAGTTGTCCTTAGTGCAAGCAGAATAAAGGATGCACTAATTGTTTGCGGTATGCTCACATCAGATTATTTTAGTTCTGCTGCTTCTCCACTTCTCGAAGTGGATACCATGATGAAGTGAATGTCGCTACATAACTCCAGGAACCAAAGGAAACTGCTGAATTCTGCAGAAACAGTGGCCTGCTGGTGGAGAGCTGCTATGAGGCAGTAGTCATGTTGGGATTTTACCCTGGTTTCAATATACACTCAGTTACATTAAATGAGAAATGCCTTCATTTCTTTAAATTGATTAATTGCCTTTCATTTTGAGATGACTGCTCCAGCAAATAAGCAATCTCTTTTCTTTCACTATTTGAAAAGTAAAATAATGTGCTTCAGCGAACTGATTTGTAAAAATGCAGACAAACCTGAATATGTAGAATTCTTTAAACACAGGATAAGGTGAGAAAGGGGTTTACGTCTTTTCAGACATCACATTTGTGTAATTACTTGTTCAAGGATGTCTCTTGCTAAGCCTCTCCAAATTATTTCCACACCTTAATGCAGTCATAAGCGTCTGGTTTTTAATCTGCAGTTCTGTGTTCAGCTGCTGAACAAGAGCAACGTACTTGGCCTTGTCTAATGCAGCACCTCCAAGAAATGCTCATTTTCCTCTCAGACATGGAAGGCCTGGGGTCCTCTGACAAGACCTCATAGTTGTGTTGCCCAGTTAAGGAAACAACAAGCGTAGATAAAATATTCCCTAAAGTTACTTTTTTACAGAGATTTGGAATATTAAATGGGCAAGCATGTGTGCGGTGCTGCATGCGCAGGTAGGATGCAGTATAGAAACTGTGTTGCTTCTAAAGGGTGATTTCTGAGGATAAAGAAGAATCTGAGAGAGCAAAAGGTCACACAGCACAGCTTGCCTTAGCATTGTCAAATCCCATCTGCTTGTCTCCTCTCCACAGGGCAGAATGCATTGCATTATTGGACACTCAAAGTTCAGCGCACCACTTGCACTTTTCCTTGCAAAAGAAAGCCTTATAGGCTTTGGGGGCTTGTGAGGACTTTGAGACTGTTATGCTACAGGGTTCTACTCCTGAGGGTGCTGTTAGAGATGTACGGTTCAGAGCTGTCATTCTGGCCAGCGAGTAGAAGGTAGAGACAAGAAAAAATGTAATTTCTTTTGACTTTATCTTAAGGAAAGTAAACCAGTTTGATGATTAGACGTGTGGGACATAGTGCCTTGATGTCTACTTGAGCTAATTTCTTCATCTTCTTAAAAGAGCACTATTCCCCCTTGGCTACTGAGGAGAGAAGGTCATTTTTCAGAAACTTTATTGGACAGAAGTCCTATGGTTAAACCATTCTCACTGTTTTCTAAGTAGAAGCTTTCTTCTACAGCTAATCTTAGAGGATTGGTGCAGGTTCCACCACAAGTTTTCCGAAAGAGTTAGAAGAAATGAAAGCAAGTGCTGGATTCTTACTCATTAAAACACTTTGCCAGCCCATCTGGTCGGGTTGCGTGCAGTTCCAGTAGTACAAAATGAACTTGTATTCCATCTTTCATCTGCTGCATTCTGTAGCATTTGAGAATAACTTGGAAAGGAAAAGATGCAGTGGTTAGAAACAGAATGGATGAATACCAGCAATAGGTAAAGAGGGGCTTGTTTCTTCTCTCCCCATAGGACCCAGTTCCTACTAATGAGCAGAAGCTTATCTCAAGGTGTGGGCTGGGCTCTACAGTTTCAACAGAATTTATAGGGTATCTACGGATAACTAAAACCCCCAGTCTCTTAGTGCAGATAGCCTGAAAATGGCTGGGACTCCCACAGCTGTGCATGGACGTGTGTGTCTGCATCAGGATTTTGAGAGGGAAAAATAGGTTTGAATTTCCCAAAGCCAGTGGCACAGTGTTGAATGGGTTGTTGCATAGGTGTTAGACATGTTTGTAATCTTCCCTTTCTTACTGTTCTGGGCAAGAATCTAACATTTTCTGATCTTTACAAACTTTATGGCCATGTGTGAGAAGTGGAGTGTAGTTTTTAACATCCTGCTCATCAACACTGTATTTCCTCTGAAGCTGTGGAGTATAGTAGTTGACTGGAGTAGAGGAGTTTGATCATTATGATCTGCAAGATCAAGACCCATTTAGATTCTCTTAGTCTTCTGCCTTGTTACAGAATTAAAACAGGAGATTATGTTCAGCCAGGTGAAAAACTCTTTTGTCTGCCTGTTTTGAATGCTTTCACTAGGCTGAAAGAGTAATGTGTGTGTGTGTGTGTGTGTGTGTGTGTGTGTGTGTGTGAGTCTGAACTGAGCATTATTCTCTGTGGACCTGTGTGTGATTACACTTCTTTGCATGCTTTGTGGATAGATGTGACATTCACTTTGCTTTCCTTTCATATACCTGTTTCTTATATCCCAGATGTGTCCTGAGTTCAGCAGATGGACTTGCCTTTTATTTACAGAGCATCATTTTCTACACTTCCGAACAAACTGAAAACACCCCACTGGTTCTGTCTAAAACCAATCTTCAGAAGCATAGCAATAGTCCTTGCTCTGATAACGACAGTTTCCCATAGCATAAAGAACTATGAAAGCTATTTTCTTCCCTCCCTCTGGATGTAACTCTGTGCTATTGCGTGTTTGTGTATTTTCCTTAGAAGGTTTTGTTGCTTCTTGGAAGTGTGGAGTCAGAAGAAAAAACAGTACAAGGATGCTCTTCAAGTCAAGGAGTTTTGGTTTGCTTTTAATGTAGCAATATGCGTTACTCACCAAAGCTGCTTTTCCTGCTGTAGGCTTAAAGAAAGGGCATTCTGGTCATTTGTAAGAGTTGATATAAATGAATAAGCCTTGTAAGTACAGAACTTCAAGTAAGTTTTTACATTTAGTAGCATCAGTAATCAGTGACACGGTGATGCGGTTAAAATCAGTACCAGTGGTCTGAATGTGAAAACCATACTGATGATGTGTACCTTTTAGGCTGAACAGATGGGGAAAGATGTTATTTATTTATTTGTTTTCTGAATTTATACCATCTTTTAACTCATTTTTGTGACAGAAAAATCACATCAGGCTTCAATTAAACGGTTATATGGCTCCTATCTCACCTGGGATAAAACCCCCTGCTACTATCCTGTGATACAGAAATTATTAATACTTATAAAAATGGCTTTGAGAGTGTTTCTAGAAAAAAAAATAGTGTCTTAAAAAAGATGCATTGTAATGTTCACTTATCGGTTTTCTCTTTAAATGTATTTCTTAGTTCCTTTTTGTATTCCAGCCATCTCTTATACAGATTTTGTAGTAAATAAATAGAGCATTGTCATTCATTATTTCATTAATCTTAGGCAAATAACAGATTATCAGTTTTATGGAGTTAAAAGTAAACTAAAATGTAACCTTTTTAAAACAAAAACCTGCTCACTTGCCACAGAAGAATTTTGGATGAAATGCAGCTGTTGAGCAGTTGCTTAAAATAAATTGCATACTTTAAACCCACCAAGAAGATATATGGGGATTCAAAACTCTGTCACAAATCCTGACCTACTGAGAAAGAATGCTTAATGAAAAGACTACTGTACGTTTCACTGTATCCTTTGCAAGGAGGGTGAAATTCAGGTCAACAGGATAGAAAGCTTCCAGGACTCAGGAAACCTGAACAATCGATCACTGAGTAAACATTATTGCAGATACTTGTGGAGGGTAATTGATCTTGAGCACAATAATAGGCTTTATAAAAGGATTTAAATAGGTTGTAATGTTTCCATATCTAGCCTGGTATGATATATTGATAGTAATTACATATGAATTTGTGAGTCTCTGATTACCTTAATATATTACTTTTTTATTTCATTGACATAGAAGTTTCAACCCAGTCTTTTAAGTTGCAAAGGTTCATTTAAAATAGTAGGGGGGATGAGTTTCTTGGATGCTATAGCAGCATGTCTCAGCAAGAACGAGATATGATGGTTTATAATAAAAATACAGAATGTTCTCATTTATGACAAAATTGAGGCTGAACTAATCATAGCCTAATAGTTTGTGGTTGCCATATAGTTATTTGTAAGCTGTCCACTGCCTTCACGTCTGGAAGTTTCACATTGTTTCAAAACACAAACAAATACTCCCACTCGTATGAAGTGGCTAAACTGTCAGTTATTGACTGGCACATCTTTTTATCCTTAGATAAAGAACGGAGTGTTTAAAGGAAGGAATGCCATCGTCTAGGACTTCTGGCCAAAACCAGTTTTCGGCCTGCAGTGGGAAGCAGCATTTGAATGCTACTGCAACTGCAAGAAATTGAGATATTTTTCCTTTTTCTACCCATAATCATTCCTGGTAGTCTCTCGCGCCGCACTTGGCAGAATTTTGTGTGTTCATTTTCACTCTTTCCCTATCTACAACCATTAGGCTTTTGCTTTATGGTACGGCTCTTACACAGAGGAATGCAAAATGGGAACCATTTAATATGTGATTGTCTGAACACAGAAGTTGGCAGGCTGCCCCTGAGGCAGGCACAATACTTGAAACTATTTATAAAAAACATTAGTGATGTGGTTGAGAAGGTTTCTAACTGCCCTTGCACCCTAAAGAGTGTGCGTGCTTGATTTGGGCCATGATGATGCTTCAGTTATATTCCATTACTGGAGGGAGGCAGGTAGCCTAATTAAGAAGTTAGCACTAATTCTGGGGTTTTTTTAAGGCTGGCAGCTGACAAGAGCCTTGTATATATGCCATCTAGAGAAATAATTGGAAGCATGCTATATTGGTTTTGCCCCTCACTGTTGAGAGTGGGCAGTTTTCTCCATCTTTTCCCTGAAAAGATTTAGCTTCAAAACTATTATCAGTGTTGCAGAGTGGAAACTCTCTCCTTTTTAACCCCTGTGAAAAATGATGTCACTTGTGGTAGAAAGTACTAGTAAAAACAAAGTTGTGTGGCATGTGTGTGAGGAAAATAGTCTTAAATTTGTCAATTTGGAATTAAGAGATTTGATCTTTTTAAGACAGGAGGAGCCAGATAATTAAGTGTGTTTGCAAGTTCATGAGGGCACGTCTGCTCATTAGCCATTACAAAACAAAACATTTTAATATAAGTCTTTATTTTTTATGAAGGTCAGACAACGCTTACGGAGGCTTTTTGCCTACATTGTGCTGTCATTGCACTTCACTGCTGACAGGCAAACTTACTTACCTATGTGGTGGGTTTGTCCTGTCAAATAACCAGAGTATGGAGCGAATTGAGACCACCAAACAGTTAAATCACCTCCCTTACAAAATGGCAGAAACTGGCCTAATGACAAGACAGGATTTCAGGAAATACGCTTTCTGTAACCTTCTTTATTTCTCATTGCATTTGGAGGCAAAGTTCATCTCCGTTAAAGTCAGAGGACCACCTAGGCCATCCTGTCCCCCCAAGCTTTAAAATTTTACATGAATTTACTGCATGGCAGCACAATATGTTACTGTCATTCCAAGTATTACAATAATGTTTTCTTCTTAATTGACAACTTGAAGCTTGAAGCTTTGCATCTATCCAGTGTGGAATTCTTGTGATATTCTAAGAGGGTCATGTCATCCTGATCATAATACCCTGTTTAATATTGAATAGAGTGGGGAAATTTTTCATGTTTTACTTAGACTACCATATTTTACGAATAACATCTCAAGCATTTCATGTTTGGCCCTGCTGATTACTTTTGAGAAATCTGTTTTTCTGTCTTTGCTCTGCATGCCATCGTATCATTTGTTTTCTATTTGCTTGAGCAAAAGTGAAGCATGCCTTAATAATTGTAGAAGCGCAAATGTGTTACCTGTTTCGTTGTCAGTGTCGTGGTTTAAGCCCAGTCGGCAATTCAGCCACACAGCCGCTTGCTCACTCCCCCCTCCTCCCTTCCCCCTGCTCCCCGAGGGATGGGGAGGAGAGTAGAAAGAATGTAACTCCCAAGGGTTGAGATAAGAACAGTCCAGTAGCTAAGGTATAACACAAACCACTGCTGGTACCACCAATAATAATGACCACCCACTGACCAATACCCAGCCCAACCCAGGCAGAGATTGAACCCTTTTGTGTAACTGCCCCCAGTTTATATAGTGTGCATGACGTGCTGCGGTATGGAATACCTCTTTGGTCAGTTTGGGTCAGGTGTCCTATCTCTGCTTCCTCCTGGCTTCCCCTCCTCCCTGGCAGAGCATGAGGCTCAGAGAGTCCTTGGTCAGAGTAAACATTATTTAGCAGAAACTAAAAACATCGGTGTTATCAGCACTGTTCCCAGGCTGAAAGTCAAAACCACAGCACTGCACCAGCTACTAAGAAGGAGAAAAATGACTGCTACTGCTGAACCCAGGACAGTCAGTCTTCTAAAAATGCATGGTTTCTAGCCATTCCTGAAATGTACTTTAAGCATATAAATGTATAGTTTTGGCAATACCTGTATCCATGTAAAATAGTTTCACATAAAGAAAAACCCTTCTGAAAAGTGTTGATTTAATTTTCAAGGGGAAGATGTAAAACCATCAGGTTTTACTGTCTCTGGTCCATGGTAGCATACCTTGCACTTCTGCAGAGCCCTCTTGGTACAAGCAGAGCAATATTCTGCTTGTATTGTAATAGTCCAGCCACAGGGATCAAATTGCCAGAGCAAAGCCTCATTGCCCCCTAGAAAAGATCTATCTATTGCGGTGTGCTAGTACTGTAACAAAGAAGTGGTTTTGCCTGGACAAGAGACAGAAATGTTGATCTTGGCTGAATTTGTGCCTAGGGAGAATGTGGACAACTTTTGCCTTTTCCCTATTGTGCTCTCTTATTTTGAATTCTAAAAGTTCTGGAGTAAAATTGCAGCTTTAGTGGGAATTCTGCACATCAGCTGTCCTGCTGGTATTGGCTGTAGAAGCTGCATCCCTTAAATTGTATAACGGACTGTTAGTTGATCTTTGCACTTTGATATTGTAACTATTAGGCCTGGTCCAGGAAAGCACTTAAATGTCTATATAACATTATGCATGTGAATAGTTTTGCTGGTTCTGGTGGGAAAACCGACATGCATCTGTGCTGAAGTGCTTTGCTGGATCAGGTCCTACGCCTCCGCTGGAAGCCTCCTAGGGATATGACAGCATTGACAACCTAGCTATTATGACAAGAAGAGTCTAAATTTTGCTTTTTAATTGAAGGTTCCCAAGAGAAGGTTATACTTGGAAAATTCCTGTATCAACCTATCTGTGTAGTTGCCTATTTTTAAAAGATGTAATAAAAGGAGATGTGGACAGTGAGAGATATTTGCTTTCAGCTTGTCTAAAATGTAACTTCTGAAATGTGTTTTGCCATTAAGTGGAACTAAAAGAAACGGAGTTAAAGTTTGTTGAAATACAAGTATAGAATCTATATGTAGACATAAAAGCGTTCAGAAGAAATACATTGTTTTAAATGTCCTCTGTTTTGGATAAATACTTTGATTGGTGTTTTGTTCCACTTTTGTTTGTAAAGTGAAGGGTGATAGGTACCACTAGTATTTAAAGGTAATTAATATGAATTACTCTTGCAGGAAAGCATTTCTGCAGTAAGCTATACTCATGTAACTGATAACCAACGTACTTACACTGGTTAACCTTTTGTGATCTTTGACAAGAAGGCGTATGTGATTGCCTTTGACTTCAGAACTTCTCTATCAAAGAAGCAGCTATATCAGATGTCACCAGCACTGCGCTTTCTGAGCCTAGCTAACAAACTGCCATTGTTAACATATGTTGAAATGGCTAATAAAGGATATGAAAAGTCTTGCTTGCATGACCGAGTGGTGAACTTCATGTTAACTGTGCATTTAGCAGTGCAAATCTTCAGAAGTGAAATCTCTAATGCTGCATTTAATCGATGAACTGTGTAGTTGTGGTCTGGGGAGCCTGCATAGCTGATAAATCATAGAATCAACCAGGTTGGAAAAGACCATCAAGCATGGTCCTTAGGGAGCTGGAGCACCTTTGATACAAGAAGTCAGGAGAACTGTGAGTTCAGACTAGAGAAGAGGCTGCTCAGGGGGATCTAATGAATGTGTATAAATATGGGATGGGAGGAATGAAGAAGAGTATTCTCAGTAGTGCCCACTTTCAGGACAAGAGGCAATTGTGGTTTGGAACATAGCAAATTCCATCTAAACACAACAAAACACTCACTGTCAGGATGGTGAAACACTGGAATGGATAGCTCAGCAGGTTGTAGGGTCTCCATCCATGGAGGTACTCGAAACTCAACTCTTTATGACCCTGGGCAACCTGCTGTAGCAGACCCTGTTTCAGCCGGGGTGTTAGACAAGGTGATGTCTGTCCTCAAATGGTCTGTCCAACCTAAGCAACACTGATTCTGTAAACATGCTTAGGTATTTATAGAAATATATACTTATTATATAAATTATATTTATATATGATAATCACAATCGTGCTCATGACTTTTATACATGTGAATGTATAAAATCAGCTATTAACTATTGGAGGTACTTCCAGTTTTCCTACTTGAACATCATGTATTGTTGACCAAACCACTGTGCATATATGTATCTATCATCACTCCTGAGTCCTGTCTGTTGTTCCTCTAACCCTCTCTTGGTCTGCTTAGAAAGGAACCTAAATGTAAAATGAATATTAGGAAATATTTCTTGAAGTGACTGATGTCAGCTGTGGGGCTGATGGTGGAGATAGATAGCTTATAAAGCATCACAGCTTTCTTCTGTCCCACGCCATTACTCTTATTCTTGCACAAGGCACAGTGGCGTGAAAAGCAGTCTTTGCAACAAGGGCTGGCTTTGTTTTGTTGTTGGTTTTTTGTTGTTGTTTTGCATTCTTTGAAATATTTTTTATTGTTGTTTTTGTGAGTTTTTGCTTTTTGGGTTTGGGCTTTGTTTTTGTGTGGATTTTGGTGGGGGTTTTTTTTGTGGGGGGGTTTCTTTGGTTTTGTTTGTTTGAAAGGCACTTGGTCCTTTTTGAGAAGTATCTCCATGCAGTACCTCTAGGCACTCCTGTTCTTCATAAGTGTTTACTTCACTAGATGGAATGAGTGTACTAAGAGCTGCTAAGCCAGCTAACCTTTTTGTCTTTAGTCAGGAAAAAAAAGCTTATAAAGGAATACTGGTAGAGTAGAACTCTTGTAGTTTAATACATGTGGGAGGGAGCACAGTTGCAAATACTGAGTGCACCCCAGTATCTGCAGAACTAAACCAAGGCTGAGAATTGACATTGCAAATAAAGTTGGGTTTTTTTTTACTGAGATTTCAGTAATTAAAGGATTTCTCAATAAACATAAGCTAAAAAAATACAGTCTTGATTCAACATTTGGATTTGGAGGACCAAGTGTTCTTACCATGTGCTTTTAATGGCACCAGAAATGCTGGAGATGGCTTTTATTATTTTTTTTAGACATGGTTATAGCACTGATAGCAAACTGATGTGTTTTGGTATGCAGTTTGGTAAACTCTAAGAACCGTTTTCCAAGTGAACACTGAATTTTATGGTTGAATTAGATAAATACATAAGTATCTAATATACACCTTAATGAAATACTATATCAGATAAGTAAGGCTGTGAACAGTTACTCCATTCTTTCTTTAAATGTGTATTTGTTTCTACAGATCTGTGATTTAAGGTTCAAGGATATTTCTGAGTTTAATTTAAAATGTTCCATGTACTTTTAGTAAGGATACAAGGGAAATATTTAGTGCACGCAGTTTATTTATTATCTCTGTACCCTGAAAAAGCTTTTTTAAATGTTAGAATTGCAGTTTGAAATCTCCTTGAATCTTTGCTTGAATTATTCAGTTAAAAGGCAAAAGAAGACATTAAATATGTAGAAGACTTAAAAAAAGCTAAAGCAATTACATGATTCTGATTTTTCAGGTAAACCCCATATTTGTTTTCTAATTCTGTTTTTCAGTTTCCATAGCTAGACGTGTCCAAGACCCATTAGCTGAACTAGTGAAAATTGAGCCCAAACACATAGGAGTTGGAATGTATCAGGTAAGGATAATATGTGTTATTTAATCTGAAGTAATCTATCACGATACACAGCAACACCAAGATGCTGCTTTATAATTGTCAACTAGTTACATGTCCTTTAAAAAGGCATTTGTGGAGTTGATAGAATGGTAGTAAATACTTAGAAGACATAAACTGCCTCTTTTTTTAATCTCTGCTTTTAACAATTGTGATTGAGACTGAAATGGCTGCAGCCAGACATACTAGTCTATTAAAAACATCAAATCAGACAGGTAACTTGATCTATAAAGCTTTCTCTTTTTTGTATTGTTACAGCAATGGGGTTTTAGCTCTTTGTCTAAAATACAATGAGATATCGATCCTCCATTTAGAAGCCATTAATTTGTACTATTAGGCGCATTCCTTCTTAGAAGTTTGTAATAAAAGCATCTGTTTTGAAGTTTTTCATTTACTGAGGCTGAATTGGGAGATGTTTGACCACTCAAACAGTTTTGTAGGTTATTTCTGAGAAGTAGGTCCTACCTTCAAAGTGTCTTTACCAAGTGAATGATATTGGGAAGTGGCACATAAGTCATTTTATAGCGTATTTGGCATTGATGCAGGAAAGCACTTATGGATGTGCGTAAGTCCCAGATAGAGAAGTAAAAAAAAAAAAAAGTAAAATTCAGCATGGTGTTTGGTCTGTGTATTTGCATCTACAGAATGTAAGTAATTAAGTACATTTGAAAGGCTGGCTGAAGCAGAATTCAGAATGGAAAGGATGGAACTGTTTGGATCTGTGCTTTTGGGTTGGCACATGAGAGTTAGAATTGGATAGAATGCAAGTTCTTAGCCTAGAATCCTTTACTGCCACAGAAAGGTGCTATGAAAGATTTCAAGGAAGAGCATACCCTGTTTTATTTGAAAGAAGCCAGGTCTGTGTTTTAGTTGGTTAAGGTAGTGCTCAGTACTGCTTTTGCAAGACTTACCTCTGTTGCCACAGACTAATAAAATGTACTCCTGTTGCTTGCTAACTGAAAAGCTTAGCAGTATAACTAATTTATATAATTAATCCTTCAGTATGCATGGTACCACAGTTTTTGAGGAAAATTAGATTGAAGGGCTGAAATACTGTATGTTTCTTTAACGTATGCGTCCAGATTTCATGCTTTAATAATGGCAGCTATAGTTCGGGGGTGGTTATCTGGCAGAAGGAGGAGCTTCAATCTGAAGCATAGCTGGTTTCCTTACTTGTGGAGACCCACTGCTTTTATTTGTAACAGTAGCAGCAATCAAAACAATAATGTAAAATGGTACCAACGCTTGTTGGGCCTTGCTTTGACGGAAAAAGTGTTTAACACCAAAAATATAATCTCAACACATTGAGAAGATGGTGTGTTTTTAAACAAAATTTTTAAAAACGATTCCAATAATAACTGATATAATCCCTCAGGTAAGGAGTGTCTCAGGTACAGAATTTTACACAATCAAAGGCAATTTGAAATGTTTTATTACATTTTAATTTATAATCTAAGTTGCTTGCTATAGCTTTTTAAATTAATTTCTGGGATAAGATATGTAATGTGTAGTGCAGATCAAAGATGTAACAGGCTTTTCACAAAGGTGGTTGCTTTCGTAGCCCACCGTAACTATAAACCTATACCTTAAACACCCTGAAATCGATATTTAAGAATCTGACAAATCCAGGTTTTGCCCTTCTTGTCCTGATTGAAAGAGAGAGGTTAGTCCTGTGCTCAGTCTCTGCCTCTTTAGGCAGTGGCAGGCTGGGACTGTATGCTGCTGCCAGTAACTGTGGAAGCCATATAGCACAATAACTACGGTGGTTTCTTGAGTAATGGTTGCATATTCAGTGCATGTTGATCAAATCACGAGCTCCAAGAAGGAGTGGTCCTGCTTTTTTTGCTACTCCTTCCCCAATCCTATTCTGGTGCTGATAGTGGCTATGTGATGTCTTGTGTTGGCCTAAAGAAGGGGTGGCAATGCATAGCTTGGGGAGAAGTAGAGCTGGGGCTAGTGTTTTCACAGCAGCCTGAGATTTGATGGACTTAGGACGTGGCCTTTCAATCAGTCTAAGATGGCCAGAGGGCCCAGTCTACTCTATTTGAAAGGCAGTGGCAGAGGACATTAATTTTTCTGTCTCTTCTGAGAGTCTTTTCCTCAGAGGTTAACTAAGCTGGTGAAGCAGAACCTGCCTGTTTGAAGGCTGTAGCTTTTGTTATGGGGCTGTGGCACTGGGAACATTTTATGTTGAGCTGAGTGACCCCTTGTCAGGAGCTGCTACAGCTATCGGTAGTGCTAAGGGAAAGTCGAGTGGTTGTGTGTGTGTGTGTTAAATTTGCTGCTCGCAATACGAGCTTTCTCAAAGTCTGTGGAGTGTGTGTGGGCTTGCCCAAGAGTACCCTGCAAGTGGGCTGCATCTTTGGAAGCTTCTGCTTCCATGGGATTTTGGATTCCTCCCATCTGGCCTCTTGCTACTTCACATGCACATTTGCGAGAATTATTGCTGCTTTCTAATTTTTCTAGTTCAAGTTCACCTAGCAAATCTGATCATTTGGATACTTTAGGAATGGAAATACAAGTTTCCAGGTAGCAGGACGTCTCTGTAAATTGTGTCTCATCAGTTGGAACTTGTGTTTAGTTATTTTAGATGACCAAAAATGTATATTGAAACTTGTACTTGACCGCCTGCTTTTATTCTCATTTCAAAATAGGACTGAGTTTGTGCACTACCAAGAAAATCAGGTTTGTCAGAGAGAAATAAACAGGCCCCGGATCTCCTAACAGGTACTTCCTTAAACAAAGAGAAGCACAATCTGATTTATCGGGGCCTCTCTCAGACTAAATTCCAGTTGCCTGAAGGTCCTTGTCTTCCTTCATCTTTATCTCATTAGGAAAATTGTTCTTTCCTCCCAGACAGGAACCTCGCCAAAATTAATTTATCACCTTCAGGCCCTATTACTATGATTTCTTCTGTAGTTGTACATGAAGATGATGCACAGGCTCTGTCTGATACAGAATATGTCTGCCTTGCCACCTCCCCATGCCAGTTCAAAGCTAAATTCCTATCAGGGAAGACGCAGTTAGTGGCCCAAGACTTTAGAAAACTGCAAACTGAACTTAGGCTGATGAATTACCGCAACATGTTGTAATGGTCTTGGAAGATGTAGATAAGAGCTGAGAACAAAGCTGCTTCACAAAGGTTGCGGTTAGGGAATTGAATTCCAGAGCAAAGAAAATGAATAGAAAGTAAAAAAAGATGCCTAAAGAAGAAAAAAGAATTGCTTCCTCTCAAATAAAACCCCAACTTTTCATAGGGGAGGAAAACAGCATTAGCATAAACACTGTCTGCTAGTCCCCATCAAAGATAAATAGCCTCAAGTGAAAGGAGAATTAAATTAACAAACTTTTTAAAAGTCAAAACCCGAATCCATATTATAAGGCAGAGAAAGGAGAAATAATGCTAATGGACTATATTAAGTTTAGTTGGTTTTCTGCTGTTCATTTTATATGCAAAAACCCTGGATGCTAAAAAAACCAGTAACCTCTAGGGGAAGAGCTGGCTGGAGCTCAAACTCACTTGTAGCCTAAGAACAAATTATGTAGTTTGTTTGGAAGGATCAGATGCTTTGAGGAGTCATGAATAACATAAAAAATTGTGCACCGTATCTGATCTTGAGAAAGCAACTTCCTTGTCGTGGTCTTTGTAAGTTTTGGAGCACAAAGACCTCCATGATGTGTTTTTGTACATGGTAACATCTTCACTCTTTAGCACATTTGGAAAATTAACATTCCAAAAGAATACTTAGATTTTAACCTCTGAATTGGGAGGATACTTGATTCCAAATGTAGCCTGGGTAGTCTATGTCAAATAAACAGAATTTGTAAACAATACTCTTTAAGTAGCAATTCCTTCAGGGGGGAAAAAAATGGCTCAGCTAATTCCTGGTTCATTTTCTGCACAATGCTTGCTCCTGATCAAAAGGAGAGCATCAATAAAGCCCAGTCAGAATGCCTAATAATAATGAAATTTGGAAGTGCCTTTTCTGTCCCTTTTGTCCTTTTTCCTCCCTGTGTTCCTCTTACTAAAGTGTATCAATTTTGTGTTTGATAATTACCTGTAGGACATTGTAGTATTTTAATTGCAGTTTGATATGCCGTTTAGGCTTGGGATTTTCTCCCAAAAGATGGGTATATTTTATTAAATGTCAATGCAGCTTTAGGGAACACTTTTTTAATCAGATATGTTTCCTTCTGAATTGAACCAGTTCTGTCTTAGTTACGGTATTGCAGACATAAACCACTTTAAAATTTGCAGCCAGCTAGTTAATAAATAGTGAGACAGCTCATTGGTCATATCTCAGTTCCTGTTGGAAAGGAAGGAGGTTTTTGCCTTTCTCAAGAAGGCCGTGTAAAATGCTTTCTGCCATCACAGGGCATCCCTGTTTGAGTCCTTCCTTCCCTACTTCGGTGCCAAACCATACTCATGCTGATGAGGAGGAACTGGTTGGCAGTGGTGGAAGGATGTTACCTTCCTCTCCTGCACGTGGCTAAAACTACATGCAGCCTCTTTAGTTTGTTGCATTCTTTAATCAGCATCTTCATCCCTCAATATATGTGCATTACATCACCACTGTCAAAGTCTTTCTGAACATCCAGTTTGGTGTGTGTGACAGGGTAGGTATTAGAAAGGTGTGTTGTTAACCTCATTTTTGACAGTAGTATCGCTTATAAATTTTATTATTCTGAAAGCCTGTCATGCTTATTATTTACTTGGTACAAATTGACCATATATTTAATGCTTAATAGTTACCAAATTTGGAGATACTTGGAAGGTGAACTCTAGCAACATTTTAGAAATACAGCGATCAAAGGGACCTCGAGGGTATCTCTAAGTACAAGAGTACAGTTGGGTTAGCCTAATACAATTGTAGGTTGAACAAGCCTATGCATTATTTCTATCTCTTGCCTTTCCTTCAAGAAAAGCTGGTTTGTCTTTAGCGCTGCATCATGTTCTTGGAAAACTTGAGCAAAGGTAATTTGGTAGCTTTATTTGTTAAACTATTCCAGGGCTTAACAAGCTTTAGGTATATTTCTTCACTATCTAAACCAGTATTTTGTGTAAACTATATGTTGTATTGTTTCTCTTATAGTGGAAACTTTAATATTATTGTATAAATAGGAAGCTGCTAACAAAATCTATGAGTTAGTGATTGCAAACAAGAGTTGTTATATTCAACATTGGCCATTGCAAAGAATCATTGTGTGCTTTAAGAAAATCTTTGTCTTCATTTTTCCATAAAATAAATACAGAGTTTTTCATGGCAAAATATAAAAGACTTTGGATTCTTCTTGCTATCTGATTTCGGTTATATATCCTTCATGTAGTGTGCTTTTAATAACATTGACCAAAGTATTGGAGTTGGCTGATTTTTCAGTCAGAATTGTACATTTTTCACCAAGTATTTAAGAACTTTGTTTCACTTTTCTTGGGGAGTGGGAGTTAATTGACCCATAGGGTTTATGAATAGTTAGGTGTGTTACTTGGATAGCGTAAGAGAATCACTCATGCATGAAGTGAGAATATGATGACATACGATGTGCAAGAGCGTCTTCTTTTAAATCTCTGAGGTGCCATTGTCAAAACAACCTCAAACTTGAGCTTGCTTTATTAAGTTTATTAAAACAAATTTGTGTGAGTTTGCAACTGCTGTTTTTCTGGTTAAGAAATTGGGATGTCTTATTAGGTGAGCAGTGCTTTATATCGCATGAATCGCGTAGCTCCTGCGGAAACTCAGTTCAGCAGGAATGTTGTTTGCTGGTCAGAACTGTAGGCTGCAGGTTTCAACACCCAGTTGACCAGCCTGTCTACAAAATTCTTCGGCATTCCTTCTGTATTACTGCACTGAATTTATGCATATAGTTAGGCAGAGAACTGAACCTCCTGTGATAAAATTGCAATTTTGTGAGCTTGGTTTTCTGTACTTTAATTGAAATGGTTGTGTAAAAAGAACCTTTGATTAAACACTAGGTGTCTACAGATACCAGTGCTCAGTTCTATATATCTCACAGTAATCAGACCATTTATTAATGAATGTATGTCACTTTTTTGGCAGTATATGGCAACTAGTTCATTATGTGTGTACCCATAAACTTATAATAGTAGGAAATACACTAGTGAGCTGGAGTACTGAAACTGTAGGGTATCATTAGAGAAACTGACTATTCTGATGTCAAAAAAATTCCTAAACAAGGTAGACTGAAGGATATGTGACTGTTATTGTAAATATAAGCATTTATGATAGTAACTGGCCAAATTCTGGGCTCCTTTGTTATTGCATCTTGTCTCTGTACAAACTGGCTGGGACTTGAAAGACAGGAACATGTGGGATAGTATTTCACAGTGCTCTTGACTCTGTTGCTCAATAAAGGAAACTTAAACCTCTCCTGTGAACCTGTAGTCCCTGCAAAGAAACTATTGTCACCAAATGATTTTGCAGCATACTGCAAGGGGTTGCTTGCTTTGAAATTTGTGGAAAAGGAAAAGGAGTACTCAAAGTTTTAAGGTGTACAAAAACTTTTCCGACGGATGGGGTGTGGTGGCTTTACCTATAAAATATTGTTAAGGGCAGGCAAAAAACCCCAGTGTCCTGCCAGTAGGGAAAAAGTGTATTCTTTTAAAATGGATATGTAGGCTGGTGAATATGTTTGTGCTCAATGCGGGCTTTTTAACACTGGGAACTTACGCAATCGAATGGTCATGTAGTAGTGGTGAAGCATTAGCTCTACGAGGAAAGCAAGCAACAATCATGCATGTTTTTTACCCAGCATCCTTTTTAGGGTTAATTATGTGCTTTTCGTTTTGAAAAGTAAAGCCCTGTGAACCAAGCCATCTGACATCCTTGGGAGCAAAATCTTTGCAGACAGCTTTGTCAGGGAGAGGTAATCACCCCGTAATGTTTTTGGATGCTTCCCCACTCCCATGAAGTAGGTGTGCAAAAGTCAAGATTCCTTTCCAAATAAGTTACACCTCTGGCAAATTTGTGTCATTTAATCTTCAGCAGCAGTTTTGCTGGCTGCCAAGGATGGTTTATATATCCTGTAATTTGGCAGAGTCTCTCGGGTTGTGTCTACCTGTTCTCTGGCTGGCAGAGAGAAATCAGCTGTCCTGACAGCAGAGCACGATATATTGCTAGTGTATTATGGCCAGTTTTAACAAAACAGTGGGATAGAGAGAGGAGATAACAGTTGTGTTGTTAATTATTTTAGCTACTACTCTGTATATATATATATCTCCAAGAAAATGTGCCAACTTAGGGAGGTGAAATGCTGCCCCTTTAAGGCAATGAGGGAAAATGTGTGTGTGTGTGTATTTACAAAGAGTGCAAGAGCACAGCAGTATCACCACCGCATCTGCACATGTCACTCACAAAGCTGCCTATGGACTGCATCTCCTTTCACTGCTGTCACCAAAAATGCACTGTATTCAGCATTTGAAAACTTGTCAGAGATGTGCCTTTGTAAGCAACCTGAACCACAGGTAAATTTTAGACATTACTGCTAATAATACCCCTCTTGCATTGCTACGCTTTCTTATTAGAGTTTGTATCTGCATATCTGGGGTTTTACAGAGCTGCTGAGGTTTTAGCAAGAGTAGGGAAGCTTCAGTAGAAGTGTTGGTATACTGAGGTGGGATGGTCTAAGGATGTTGATAGGAAACAGCTGCTGGCCAGATTTGCCCTCCCTTGTCAGTGTGTTTCTGATTGCTTAATTACCAGCTCTCTTAGCAGAAGTTTGTTAGGAAGTTTTTTGTTGCTGTATGACAACAGAATTGGTGAAAATTCTCTGATTTGCGCTGTAATAGGATTAAAATTGTATGTGTTACCATTCACAAAAAAATAGGTGTAAAGGGTATTTACTCCATATGACCACAACAGTGGCAGATAGGAGCTCCTGAGCAGAATCACTCAGGTGCAGGATATCCTCTGTACAAGCTGGATTCTTCTTTTTGCGTCTCTCTCAAAGTACTTCGGTAGAGCTAGCTGAAACACAGGCAAGCGGAGTTAGGATCCAGCCAGGCAGATTTAAACTCTTCAGAGACTGTTCTGACGTGAGAGCCAAGTGGCAAGAAGTGCAAAATGGGAATCGTGAGGCTGGGATCCTGCAAGTCAGCTTGCTACGGCTGCTCTGTGCATCAGTTTGGAAACTGGTAGTCTAAAAGCTGAAAAAGAAAAGAGGAAAAAGTCTGTATCTTTCCAAAAGTATTTTGACAGATCAGCTTCCAAAATGTGTGAGATGCTGTTGGGTTTCCTGTTTATGTTTCAAGTGTTTAATAACCTGAAGCAAAAATATGCAATTTTAGCATTGAAAAATTGTTCAGCTCCTTTCGTGTAGGTTTCAAATATTTTAATAACTTAAGTACTTTATGTTTTTGAAAAGGTCTTTAAAATACTACAGTAAAAATTCGCCAGAGAGCCACAGATTACTCTGGGCCATACCAATATCCGTGATATGATCTTTGTGCTGTGAAACTGTTTCAGGCTCAAACATTCACCTTTTATGTGGAATAAGTTAATATTGAAGATGCTATGTTATGAATTCTTGTCAGATTTTAATGCAGATATTATAATGATAAAACTGATTACACTATCACCATAGTAAAAGCATCTCTTTGGTCTCCAAAGTCAGGTAAAAGTGGCAGTGGGGATGTGAATCACTTGCTTTGAATGTGCGTGGGGGGTCAATTTAAACATCATGAATGTAAATATTATTTGTTAGTGAAATTCCATAGTCACTGCTTGCTGTGCAGCGGTCATCTGTTGCATCTGTTGTTTTGGTTTCATGAGTTAACAGTATATTCATTTGGCTCATAAGGAAAAATACTAGTATTTTTGTATTTTTGAGTGATTCCACATGAGTTCATAACACAGCAGCTGTTGATATCTGAAAGTCTGGAATCAGCAATAACTTTGTCTTCACCTTCCGTAGGAGACTATAAGTGGCAATTAAAATTGTTACGATGTCTTCAACCCGTAAATGATTTGTTAAGATGTATGGTTCTAGTGATATTTAAAGTAAGAATCTGCTGTTTTTCACTAAAATGCATAATTATTCTAACTTAATTTGAACAAATATCAAGTTATGGGATGCTGTAAGAGATCTTTCATAGGTTCACTTGAGCTGTGGATTAATTTTTCTCAGTATCTGTTTGCTATAAAACCGAAGTGATAAAAATCATGTGCTTTAACTTGCGGTGTGGTGTTAGTGCACATACTTGTTTTAAACATTGAGTCTGTGACCAATTTTTTCCTCTCATCCTTAAAGATGAACTTAAATTAATGTGGGATGAATTTAAACTACTGTTGCTGTTCCTCATAATGTTTTTGATAGATATGTCATTCAACAGATACTACTGAAAATTGCAGTCTCTTTGCTAGAAGACAATATAACGTGCAAGATTTCTCTTATGTTTTGTGATTTGTTGCTTTTTAGATTTTTATCTTGCTAATAACACTTTTCCTAATAAACAGTTTTGAAAAAAATCATTTTAGAAACTGAAGTCATGTTTCACTAGACAGTGATTAATATCTGTGACCTTTATTTTTGTATCAAGAACATAAATATACACTTTTTTCTGTGTCAGTCATTGTCTAAGATTTCATCTTTGTTCTGCTTTCCATTACATACCATGAATTATATGAAATTAATTTAATTGCTACTCCAAACAGAAATTAAATGTGCCCTAATCCAGAGTTACGTTGTTTGCTTTTACAACTGTAAGTCATAAGTAATTAATTTTCCTTGGAAAATTAATTCACTTACCATTCCCAGTAGCATCATATGTTGACACAGGGTTATAGATAGTTTAATATTTTTGTTCAGCATGTTGGCCTCAACTTTGGAAGACCTTAAAGCAAAACAAATTCAAATTTACTCAACTGTATATAATTCAGGGTTATTTAAAGTGAATGTTGTCTTTATTGCTGTCAACCAGCTGATGATGATGAGTCTAAAATTGTATTCAGTCTTCCAGAACACTAAAGTCTATGGACAGATGTGAATTATTTCTTTAAAAAAATAAAACCAAATTTGTTTTACATTAGACATTTGGATAACATGGCCACTGGAATGCCATCAGCAGTAGAAACATTTAGCTCCTCAGTGAACATATAACTACATATTACAAAGCCTTGGTCTACAGGCAGATTTTCTTCAATGTGCCTTATGCTGCTTGGGCCGTTATTAGGTGACACATTATTCCCGTTGCACTCAGAAATTTCTGAGTTGACTTAATTTGGAACGTTGATTTGTTTCCTATCTTCTTGTGTGCGCAAGGGCAGCTGGTTGCAGTGCTGAGGGGCAGTGCGGACACTTGCGTGGGTGGCCCTGCTGCCCACAGCTGATGGGCCTTCAGAAATGGCATTGAGTAGTGTGGGCCACCAGTCTTCCGGAATGAGAGAGGCAGCTTTTAAGTCTGATCTTTCAGGTTTGCCAGGAGAACTTCTTTTTTTCTTTTTCTTTTCCTTTTTCTTTTCTGTGCAGCTCCATAAAACATAGTGTTTATTACTTTGGTTTATTTTTATTTATTTAAGTCCTCCCGCTGAAACTCCAGTGATGGCAGTGTCGCAGTTCAAACAAGCAAGGCTTATTTTATAAATGTCCCTTTGTGGGTTGGTGGCTGCGTTTTTCCCTGAATGCAGGGGGTCGGTATCAGTAGCATTTAATTTAGAATTTTGGGGGTGGAAAGTAGAAATTGACATTTAATTCCAGTGTCAAGTTACTGCTAGATCAGGCATAAAAATATTATTGCATTAGCAATCAGAGGAAGAAAATAAACTGTGAGTGCAGTGACAATATACAGACGTATGGCAGGCTTGTGCAAAATTGCACAGCAGATGGAAGAAAATACTTTTTCACATGCTTTTTTCACCGCAGTACATTTTTATCAAGTAGAGAGTGTACAGAAAAGATTTCTGCTCATAAAATTTGGTCCTGCTAATAAATGCTCGCAAAGGTAAGTTCATCTGTATGTAGCAAAATTGGGTATAGATAACTATGGGCACACATCTCTCATACAATCTCTGGCATACACATGCGTGTATGTGCAACATCACTGAACGTGTTGACAGAGATCTCCATTAAAATCTGGATCTGTTAGTTTCAAATTCAGTTATTTTGAGTTTCCTGGCTCTGTGTAGGAAATGTAATGCCGCTGTATCTGTTAACGTAATAGGTTTCGGTAGGTATTGCTAGCGGTTTCGTTATTACGGGTTCATTACTTTCAAAAGGCTTCACTGTGATATTTAAAAAAACAAAATCTCCTGCAAAGCAAACATCAGTCTGGTGAACTGAGTTTGGCCACGTACTTCTACTTGCCAATCAGGTGCATTGCTGAAGCTGCACCCTATCCGCCACACCAGCTGTTCATGACTTCTTTACCTTGCTATCAGCTTTAGCAAAGTGCAGCTCTTACCAACCATGAAAAAGTTGTTAATTTCTTCATTTTCACCTACTCTGTACCTTCCCTCTTGGGAAAATGAGAAGCAGCAGCAGTTCTATTCTTTCTTAGCCTTCTTTTGCAGGAGCTTGTGCTGATTACACGTACGAGCAGCCAGCTGAGGACACCATGTCCTGTGTATCAGCATGCTCGTTCAGTCACCCCTCTGTGGTACTGTTACCCATGTAATGTACATAAAAAAGGTCTTGTGTATAAAAAAATTTGAAAGCCAACCAAAAGCTGTGCTGTTCTTACGAATTTCTTGGCAGTGGGAGTTTGTTTCTTTTGGGAATATTCCCATTCATTTTACGATGACAGTGATTGTCTAAATTTGCAAGAAAAATGAAGTTAATATAATTATTGTCTAAACAAAAAAAAAACCTGCAGAAACTATTTCTCCAGGCAAAATATGTATTTTTGCGCTCAGCTGTAGATTTGGATTAGACAATTCTGAGTTGGCACTAATTCTGAAAAAAAAACAAAAACAATTGAAGTACAATAGCAAAAAGCCCAAGAAGCATGAACAAATGCGTACAGTGTCTCCTAATATAAGTGCCCGGCTTTTGGAGGCCACCAAGAAGTCTGCAGTGATTGACGTGCATTCTGGCAAAGCTTTTCTCTTTTTTTTTCCCCTGCAACAGTGTTGCAGTCAGTCAAAGTGTAGGGACAAAGCCGAGTGAATACCAGTTTCCCCAGTACAGGGGCTATTTTTTCAGGAAGTCTAACTCAAACCAGATGTTTTGCTTAGACCTAGAGTTTGTTGCTGCCAAGCATCTCATCAGAGGTCAGAGTTCTGGGCTCAGGGCCCTGCTAGAATTCTTTCACAAATTGCTATTCGGTGAGGTTTTAATCCTAATGGAAAGAATAATGTGCTTGTAAAATCTGCAGTTATTACAAACACAGTATACATATTGTGGACTTCAAATAACTACATATTTCATTCCCATAAACAGGGAATGCAGATGAATGCAGTGTGTAATAGTTTTAGACGTTCAAACTTAAACTAAGTATATAGTTTATACTACTGTTAACTATTTGCATTCTTAACACTCCTGTAAAATGAGTAGTAATCTTGACTAACAATTGGCAGCTCGAAACAAAACAAAATGAAAAACTCTCCAGCACGTTTTGACTTGTAAGCTGTTTCCTGAAGTAAATAGGAAACCTTCTGCTTTTGAGAATGTTCAGAAAGGACTCGGCTTGCTAAGGCACTAGGTTTGGCACAGTTTGCTTCTTTCCTTCTTTTCAGTCTGTTTTTAAATACTTTGGTAGCAACATTTTATGGTCAAGTTAATCTTACTTCAACTATTTCTTCATCCAGCTAATTATTCATCCCCAAAACCTCACAGTAGACTGTATATATTCCAGCTTACTCGCGAACAAATGCTGATGATACCAAGTGCTAAGAACAAGAACTACTGATGAAAAATCTCAGTATGTTATTGCCTTCTTGTTGGGAGCATTATTGATAAACTTCTGTTTGATTCTACTAAAATGAAGTTTGAGTGCAAGAGAAAATTCTCAGGTAACTTTGCTAGTGTGCTGCATCCTGCAGCTAGAGAAATGCAGCTTGATGGAATGTGAAGATTAAGAGGCTAGATATCAGAAATTAATGTATGCTATAGAAAATAGTCCTCCGGTGCAAGACAGCATGATGTAACTGATGGCACAGTGAGGCTATAGGGATGAGTTTTGCGAGTTATTTGTGTGGCATCTTAGTTTTCAGCAAATACTGCTAGAGAATCATATTTATGATTTTCCAACTTTGAGAACTTTCAAACTTTGAAGTCCTAAATATGTTCAACTGTATTTAACATAACTGTGCTGCTTCATCTCCTCCTAATTCGTGAATTTGATGTAACTCATAAATGTTTTTTTTTGCTTTGATGCAAAGTGTAACTTAAAAAGGTGGTGTTACTCAGAAGAGTTAATGTTATCCCGTTTGCATGTCATGGTGGGAAGGAGGTAAATATGCATAAGGCAGTATGTCTCTGTTAATACTCTAAACTTTGAGACATGCTGAGGTGTTCATCCGTTGCACAATTGTCTTTATTTTTCTTAATACTTATAATAACTGCATTTTGAATGTTGATGCTCAAGTACAGGTGTTACTTTCGGGGGTGGGGAGAAATCTTTTAACTACCAGTAACTCTTCAGTAAGCCTCCCTGTTGGCTAAATTTCATTCACAGCAATGAATGTAGTGATTTGTGAAATAAATCACTGCTAAATCAGTTTGGTGGTTGAACAAGAAATTGATGAAGCTGGCATTTGGACAGGAAACCCATTTTACAGACAGTATGCATTTTTTTAGAGATTTTTATTGCTATATTCTTTAGAAAGAAGAATATGGCCAAAGAGGTATTGGTAAGCTTCTTTTCCATTATAGTGTACACTTCATAAATAATATTTTCCCTTTGGTTTATTGAGTAGATATGATTTACATTTAGATGTACAGAACTGAATTGGAAAACTGGAGTTCTTTCAGTTGATAGATTATAAATTTTGACTTTGTCCTGTTAGAATCTGCATTTTGATTAACTGAGACTATTTCTTTTGTTTAATAAATACCTAAACCCCCATACAGACATACTACTTTTATTGCAAGTCAGATGCTCTTGGTACAAGCTGATGCTTCAAGGTGGGAATATTAAACACAGATTGAAATTAATACGTACTACCTAATCATTCAGATGCAATAAGAAAAAGTGGAGACAAACTGCAATCTTATAAGAGAAGCTTTTTCATATTAATGAGTTTCCATTTGCCAATAATTCTGTCATTTGTAACTTGAATCATTCATCACCCCTGCAAATGGTTCTTTCAAGACGTTATTTGCAATTTTGTCTTGTGTTTTTGTCCTTGATGTTGTGAAAATGACCGTCTACAGTTACAGGAATGAAAAAGATCTCATTCAAACATCTTTTGTGTTTCCACTTTCAGTGAAAAATGTTTTTCAAACCTGCAGCTGGTTATTTCTGCAGGAGTTCCCACTTATATTCAGGTTTGATTGACATTCTGAAATGGCAGCTTTTCATGAAAAGCTGTTAACTTGTAGAATTTGGTTATGGTACTAAGACAGACTGACTTTGTTCTACTGTTGGGGCCTGTCCAACCTAAACACAACCCTGCATCTGAATTTAATAGTGCTGCTCAGCACAGGGAGCACGAGCTTTTTCTTTTTTCGGTTTTTCTTTTCTGTTTTTTTAACACTGGTTCTTCTGATGTGTTTTTGAACCTGACCTGGTAGGTACTCATCCTGAGATCTTCTCTGTCAGTAATTGGGTTAATTGGCATTCTCCTTATTTCTTCCTCTTCTGGGCTAGCAGGTTGTGCGGTGTTACTCTTCCATAATTTGAATGATGGACTGTATTTATTTTTCATCATTTTATGTGCTGAAAATAAGTAAAAAATGTGCGTCAATGACTCTACAAGTACTACAGTGTCTGTCATAAAAGTGACTGCAGCCTTCATTACTATTTATTTCTGAAGTTTTGGGTGTGAGGGCAAGCTTGCAGTATTGACAGATTTTCTGAGCAATGATTACTGTTTAATTTCTAGACAGGAACGGAGAAAGCAGAAACACAATTATCTTGCCCTCATCTTTAGTGAGTTGGTCTTTAATTTTATGCTATGATGTTGAACGTGGGAGAGAGAGAGATTATGCAAAATCAGTAATGCTCTGTGTTTCTTGCCAAGCTTTTAGATAATGATATAAAGTACCCATATACATTAGCTGAGAAGGGAGAGGAGCATTTGTGACTTTGAAATGGACTACTATTTACCTGAGGGAACTGAAAAAATTAGAGATCCAAGTATCCCAGCATCCATCGCTGATGCCTACTGTTATTTCATTCAAGTGTGAGAAATAAAGCATAGGAAATATTTGGGGTATTCCACAGGTTAACTTGTACACTCCTATAAGGGTAAATTTGTGTGATTTGTATGAGGGAGCATTTGAGGTTTGTTTTATAAAGGAGGTAATAGTGTCATTTATTACAAGTGATTGTACATTGTTGGCCTGCTGATAGATTAAGAAATGTATTCTGCGTATCATAGTTAAAAATTCTCATCAACTGTTTTCTTAGCTGGCTAGTCGCTTTTATAAAACTTTCTCTGTATGTGTGCACCTACCTCTGGTGATACACAAATCGATATACTCATTCAACCCTATGCCACTGTAGTCTGTATAAGGTGCTGAGATGGTAATGTGAAATCTGTGCTGCTTATGCTGACTTTGTAAATGTCTCCTTAGTCATCTGTGATACGGCACTGGTACAGCCACATTTTGGTTACTATTAAAAACCATGTGTGTTTTTACTGTGAGATAAAACATGATTTGCTTGATCCTTTTCATCAAAAATATCTAGACTTAGTGACTGTTTTCTCAGATGCCTGTTCTGTAGTTTTCTGAATTTTCAAATAAATTTTCGAGTACCAGCCAGAAGACAAATTTCATGTCGATGTATCAATGTTGATAGTTCTGTCCCGTAATTTTGTATGAATGCTTGCAAGCTTCACGTGAGCTTTCAAAGTAAAAGCAAAAGCATCTTAGTTGCCACCCAGATGTTACTGTTAAAAACTAATACACACCACCGCTAGTCCTCCAAGGAAAGGCAGGATACAGGGTACAAGCTTTTTGGTATACCCTTAAGGTCACTGTGAAATACTAGACCAATTGAATTAAATGGCAAACTGCCCACTAACTTTAAATGGAGTCAGGATTTTGCCCTTTAACTCTATCAAGCCCTAAGGGCAAGCAGATTTCATTTTTAAACAGACCAAACATGGGAGTCTTTCAAAGGAAAGTTGAGCCGTTGTGAAGTCTGACCCAAACTGCAAAATGCAGGGGGACCTTGAACTTCACTTGGAAGTCCAAGAGGTACAGGTAAATAACTACTGTCCTGTTGGATGCAGTGGAATGTGGTTACCATTTTGAAGTGCTGTTTTCCTTGTTATTTTCTATAGAAAAACAGTATTTTATGAGTCATTGATTGCAAATGGGTGCTCTTCATTTGAAAATGGGTAGGAGAATATAGAGAGCAGGAGACACTAACTAATAAGCCGCTGCTTCACACTGTTCCCGTGGAGAGCAGAAGAGGTCAGATTTTTCTTACAACTCTCCCAGTAATGAGGCCAAACATTTAAAACTTGCTTTTTGTTTGATTGGTTTTGGTTTGGGGTTTTTTTTAGTTACATATTTAATGAAAACTTTTTTTGCTATTCCTTCATTAGCCCTCTGGTAAATTTTCAATAATATCCATTTTTAATTTAAATGGTGTCCTTTTTATTTAAAGAAGAATCTGTTAAGACAGAATGTTTATGAGTAAGTTCAGGATTGGAACACTAGAATGATTTACCATCCCAGAAATCTTGAATTGCGAAATTAACCTTTAAGAAAAACATAAATTTCAACCAGATAAGTATATATTGAGGGTCTTCAAACTCACTCATTTTACAAGGGCAATTGTTATGCTTATTTGCAATGGTGTAAGTACTGTATGTTAGTATTACAGAGAAAATATTCTTTGGTGAGCCTGGACTTTTTTGCCGCATTTCTCTGGGCAGAACAAGTGAGCAGCCTTGTAACACTTTTTTGCCCTCTAATTCACTGGTTTAAGTTGCGATACTTTATTTCAATTTAGTTTCCTCAACTAGTATAGAAATGCTTCTGTTAATGAAGATTCTTTTAGCCATTTTCTCCCTTAAGATAGGTATAAATTGAGACATCACAAAACTTCAAAGTAGGTGGGCTGCTAATCTGGACATTCTAAGTGCTAAAACCCCCCCCCATCTGTTTGGGTTGTTGTCTTTCTCCCTCACACACACACCTCCCCCCCCTTCTATTCCTGCTGTCTAGTTGTCCTTCATTTTATTTTAATTGGACTGATGGATGCAACTATATATTTATGAACTGGAGGTAGGAAGTTGTAGAAATGTTGTTTCCATTACGTTCTCCTAAATTTCTGTCTTTTCAGCAGAAAAGACAGGTCCCATTTATTCCTTAATTATAAGATAAAAAGACTACTTTTAATCTTAATTAAGGCTGTTCTAAAGCAGCATTCCTGCACATGCTGTCAGTCTTGTCTTCTCAAAACGTAAATTGGCAGGGTTGCTTGCTGTCTTCTGTCTCTGCAACTGCTTCTGTCTGTGGTGTAGTAGAGCCACGTTGATCAGCGTTCTGTATTGTATGTTAATGGTGAACGAGTGAATGTGTTAGGGGCATCTCATGTAAATCTGGTTTTGCCATTCCTTTTCCTTACTTAACTGAGGGCCATTGTTTACTCTGAATATCACTGTTGAAGAACCTGGGTATTTTGCTGAAAACATTTACAAGTGTGGGTAAGAAGGGTAATGGTACAGATTTTGACCTGAAGCGTGTATAAAATAGTATGTCCTTGTCTTTATTTTCATAGCATTCCTTCCCTCTGTGTACACATCATTAGACTGTCTCTCTGTTTTATCACATCCTGAGATCTGATCCGATGTTGCTGTTACTAGGTACCATATAATTTTCCAACTCTATTTAGTAAGCCACTGTGCCTCTCCCATAATCTTTTCTGAAAAGCCAGTGTCCCAGATAAATTGTATATCTGAATGTGTTGTAGGGTTTAGATTTTCCGGACTTTGGGAAGAAGTGTGCTAAGGTTTCTCTCTCTTTAAATGTCTGCATTGTGAATTTGAGAGACCCTTCAGAATGGCTTTTTTTTTTTCCCTGAGAGCCTTTTTGGTTTTTTTTCCTTTCCTTCCAGTCATAAAATGCAAGATACATAACTAAGACAAACAGAAATATACTAATATATGATTTAAAGTTATGAATGTTTTATGAAACCTTTGAGTCAGTTAGAAACAACAGTGAATTCTGGGCAAGCGCAGTAGCGTGAAAATGCTAGCGTGGATTTACATTTCCAATATCCAAAGATACAGAAAGCTAGAACTGGACTCATTAGGACACTCCTCTTCATGACAAAGGAATTTTGTTGCTAAAATTTCAGGCTGCTATATAATAATGTAATATTTGCAGAACAATCTGGTTGCAGAATTTGTGGTGCTTTATTAAGCTATCGGAAATGTCCTAATGCTGCACATCTCCAAGAGAACTCTTTCGGTGGCTAATGCTTGCGGACAGAATTTCAGTTTGAGAAGAATGCATGTTTTGGTGCAATGAGGTGCAGTGTGTGCGGATGGGAAGAGAAAACGCTCCTGAAAAATCTGGATCAGGAAGTATCCATTTCTTTTCTGAGGCATATTAAAATTAAATGATGGAAAAGCCTGAAAGTAGTTAAAGAAGATAATCCGCGCATAAGCCATCATGAAGAACAGTATCATTTGTAGCTTCTTGTTTGTTCCAAGTATAAATTTCGAAGTGGCTGATGTGGCAAGGAGCGTTTTGTCTTCCTTTGAGACATTTCTATGATGTGATGTGGCATAATGTAAAGCCTATGTGCAATGCTGTCTTCTCATTTTCCTAGTTATCCATATTTCAGTATATTTTGAACCAGGTTTCCATACCTTATACCTAGGTATGAGGTATGACCTTATCGTATCATGTGACCTCATCAGGATGCATATAGCTTGAACCATTTGGTTGTTGGTTTCCAGTTCTCTTGTGGAAGCATACATGCAATAACAAAAATCTGCTCTTCTTAAATCCCATCTAATTTTAAAAAGAAAAAACAAAAAAGAAGAGGGGAGAAACCCACAACAAAACCACCATCAAAAACCAAACAAACACAAAATCCAACAAAAACCCCAACGTACAGACCATTTTTAGTTTTTCTACATACCTGTTTTACAGAGCCTGTATCTTAAGAATATACTTAACTGAAACAGTTATGGAGCCATTTATCCTATTTGGTTATGCATGTAAGGTGCTATAGTCGATGTCGCTATGAGCTAAGTAGCAGCAGGAGAACTTGAGATCAGCTTTTGGAGGCGTTTTTCCCACTGCCAGGATTTGCCTACATCTGTGCTTTTAGTTTTGTTTTCCAGCTTCCTGTCCAGACCTTAAAACAGAATAGCCTAGTTGCATCTGAATCTAGATTACTGCTTGAATGTAACTTATAAAGGAGGGCCCCTTAATTTTTATCACTGAACTGAGCATACGAGCACTTCCTCTGGAACAGGTTATGTATTGGGTTTGTTTACAGCCCTTTTTTTCTCCAGTTATGATAACTAAGTTGTTTAATGAGAAGTGGTTATTAGCTTCTAAAGTGAAGGGTATTTAGAGCTATGTTTTAATTGCTTCTCATTGATACATGGGACAACTCAAAACATATGCAAAAGCATTTATAAGCTGACCCTGGACTGTGCAGTCAGAGAACATCAGTGCATGAACATCATAAAATATTAGAGAAGCAAAAGTATACTGTTTGCTTCTGGGTAATGGCGCTCTGGTTGCAGACCTGAAATGAAGAATTGTGGTTATTTCTTTTTCTTTTACTACTACTTTGGTTTAAGAGAAATTACCAAGTTCTTGTGGTTGTGATTTGTCATCTGTAAAACTGGGACTGTGTTCAGGTACTTATATCTCAGTAGTGTGAAATTTAAAGGTTCTGTAGTGTTTGTGTATGTGTGGCTATGGCAGGGGAGGTTATTGCTCTTCTAATTTCACAATATCCTTAGCATAGTCAGAACTGTTACTGTAAGAAAATGTCTTCCAGAAGTTCTGTCACCTACAGGTCAGAATAGTCTGAGTAAGTCCACCAAAATGAAGTCACTACTTTGTATCTCTGCACTACCAGCTATGCACTTTCTGCCACTGAAAGTTTTGGGAGAAGTTAAGAGTACTTCTAATGTTTTATGGAAGGCCTTGGGCGTTTTTAAGAATGCAGTATTCTAATGTGTGGATTTCCTCGGCTCTCAGGAGTGGGACCCAGGGTATGAAAAAGTGGTAGCTGCAGACTGAGGTTCAGTGACTAGTTTGCTTTTAGGTGCAGGATGAGTAACTAGAAAAATAGCGTGTGTTCTTGTATGCAGGAGCTATTTGATATGTCTTTTCGGGTTGCCTAATACCCCCTAAACCAAATCTAACCTTGTCAAAAAAGGTTGTGTTTGATTACTGGTAACTTTAAAAAATAAAGAAATAAATGCCTGAATTACTTTGGATTTTACATTTCATCCTCAGAACCTCCAACTCGCTTTATAAGCCCTTGGCTGAAATGATCTCATGTCCTGAACAATACTGAATTTGAGTCAATTCAACATTTTTCATTGACAGTGACAATGAGGCACAGGTCATAGGACTGCCTATAACTGGATCCGATACCTTTTGTGATGGGCAGAGTCATAAACGTGTTACTTTAACAGCATATCCTAATGTTGTCTAGTTTTAATTATATTTCTACTGAAAAACACTGAGAAACTTCTGATTTTCTGTGTTCAAATAGTTAAGAGAAATGAAAATAAACTGAAATGAAGACAGAAGCCTGTTAAGCAGATAACTTCAAATTAACTGCTTCTGTACATGCAGAATTATTCATATTTGTGAAAGTGTAGTAAGGAATATTGAATCACTAAATTGATGATTCAGCTAAAAGACCTCTCTTTCTATTTTGAAACAGCAAACTGTATTATTGAATGTTGATCTTAAACCTGTGTTAGAACCATTTTTCAACTGTGGCATATAAACTTCAGAAGTTTGCTGTGGTAGAAAACTTGCAAACTAAGATTTGGTAAGCTTCCTCATCGTCATCTCGGAACTCTGATCTCTTTCTGTGTCAACATGTTGCTAACCCCCTTTCAGAACTGCGACTAGCCCTGATCTGCTAGCGTTGTATCCTTGCCTGTGTAAGTCAGAAAGCAAGTCTTCTGCCTTGTACCCGAAGATGGAGATCTGAATATTGCAATTAAAACATGCTTGTGTAAATCTTTTAACCTGTACATCAAATGTACATTTAACTGCACATCAAATGCTTACAAACAAAAACAAACAAACAAAATATCTTAGAATTGGGGCTTACTAAGGCTCTGGTTGTTTTAAATAAGCTGAGCTGACGTTTTTAAGAGGAATTTGTTCTGGCTTTGTGACGGAAGAGCTTTCCAGGCAGCACACAATCACCAGTGCTATTAGTTTTTGCTGCATTTTCCTCTTCGTATTCTTGACTGCCTGTGTTTTTAAAGAGTGAAAAAAGGAGAGTGGTTTTTCTGAAACTTTTCCATAATGGAGCTTCATATTTTATCTTCCTTGAGCTTTTCTTAGTTTTTACAGCCATATGAAAAGCTAAGTAGTATTTTAAGGCTGCTGAACCATCTACCATAGTTACTGAAGAGTTCCAATCTCCTGCTAGGTTCTGTTAATAATTAATATGAGCATAAGCTCAATACTGAAGTGGCTATCAGATTTATAGGTCTTTGCTCAAGTTGAGTAAACTTGGAAGTATTTGTAGGGCTGCCTTTGGATGCAAGAATTGCCTTTGAACCTCAGGTGGTACATACCAAGTCTTTGTGTGGCTGAGACTTGTATCCTCAGTTATATCTTGCGCTGAGATGTGTGTGCAGGCTGGGAATGGCATTATCTGTCCATGTCCTTCTTTTGCATGGAAAGGTGGAAGTTGCATGGGCCAGAGTTAGTAATAATGATGTGCCAGGCATAGCTGTCTTCCTCATCTTGCCATTATTTGGATTGCATCTGCTCCTTGCATCGGCCTAGCCAGCCATGTGCTGTGGACCCCACTACAGGACTTGCACTTGAGCCTTCTGGCAAAGCTTTGTATGTTCCGAAAGTTGAAGCTTGGCTATAGCTGATATAAGGTGTCTAATTTATAATCACAGCAATTTCTGCCTTGTGTGAGGAAAAGTCAGAAACTTAATGCCTTGATCTAGATTATTTAGAACAACTGCCTTTTGGTGTTCTTAAAATACAAGTTCTGTACAGAAAAGAACATCTGAAAATAAAGACTTCTTGTCGTATTTAAAAATTTGGAGTTGTTGTAGTGTAAGTAATAATTTGCCAAAGCAGAGACACATTGAATAAGCCTATCTAATAATTTGATTTACCCGTTTGGTACCTTATCTCTTAACTGAGCCCTGAGAGTTTGGGGTTGGGTTTTTTTTTAATCAGCTAAAACTTCTATTGAACTTCTGTCTTTAATTAACATAGTGGGACATCAGGCGGTGATTTCAATGGAGCAGACCTTGATTCTGTATTGCTCTTCATGTAAAGTAAGGATTTACTTCTGCAAATGGTGAGAGGCAGACAGAAGTGCTGCAAGTTTAGACTTTTAATTCCCTTCTTACTTGATGATATACCAGCTTGCAGCTGTAAATATTTATACAAATAGAGAATTCTATTACTTCTACCTTGTAAACTTCAGCAAAACCAGACCTGAGGCAGTACAGTTGCTGTTTGGACTAAATGCTTTTATAATTAGAATTCATCACGATATCTGATCTTGAAATCATGTTTTTAGGACTTTCTGAAGTATTAAGTCTTAAATTTTCAAATACCTAATTTCCTTCTTAATTTTTAATGACTTCCCAAGCTTGTCTATAACTTGCTTTGGTTAAGCTTTAGATCCTTTGTAAAAAAGAAAAATAAAACCAAAACTTTGCAGCGGAAATGGAGATCAGTCTTTAAAATGAATGATGCCATATTCTGTGATCAGATTACCCATTTGCAATGAATATCTTCATATATACAATAGTTAAAAGCTTTAACTTTGTAAGTAACTTGTAAACTTTGTGAGTCAGTAATAGTGAGGAATGATTATTTACAAATCTTTCACAAGAGAATACCTAAGAAAACTCTTTATGTTCCAAGCGATTTTTATTAATTTGCTGCACTATGAAAATATGTCTTATTTTATATGTTTAAAAATAATTTAAGCACTGTATATTTGTAATGTTTTAAAGAAGCCTTTTGAAGGAATTTCAAACCTAGAGTAAAAATAAAGGTTACGTCATGAGGCCACAAATCACAGCATCTGTCAGGGATGCTGGGAAAATAAGTGCTCTTTGATTTGTGCTTTTTCCCTCCTACCTGCTGAGATCTTATTTGTTTAAAAAGATGTGTATTGCAAGAGAGCTCAATTGCTACTTCCATCTATGGGGTAGTGCATGCACTATTCTTGTTTATGCCTTTCTACTACTTCATTTTGATGTCTTAATTTTGATTTCTTAATTTTTATATTATTATAATCACTTTATAAGTAATGATCATATACTCTCTATAGTGATGATGATTCTAAAATGTTGCTTAGTTTTGAGAATAACAAATGTTGGTGTTCTCTTTCACTTGTAAAAATTGTCATTGAGAGCTTAGGGGGTTTTTGTGCTGACAAGTTTGTGCAGCTAATTTATTATCCAGTCCTGTCAACTTCTCAACCTCCAATGTGCAAACATTTTGCTTGCGCTTGTATGTAATAAGAAAAGTGCTAACTATACATTTTAATGTTAATTTTAAGCTTAGCACAGAGCAGAATTCTAAAATGCCACAAAGTTACTACAACTTGAGGTTTTTTTTTTACCAATTATTTATGCTTTTGCTTTAGTTATAACTTGCTGTTATATAGAATGAGTGGTGCTGAGATTTATTTTAGTTGTCAAAGATTTGAATGACACAATGGATCCTTATGCACTCTGCCTGTTGAATCCCTACATGCTGGTACTGAACAAACCTCTGTTTTTTCACATGTTTCCTGACTTTCTGTCAGCTTTCACTCTTCCATGGGTCATTCAATAAACACTACCCTGGGTGACTTTTTGTTGAGTTACCATATGTCAATCAAACTGAAGTGCATGCTTTTAAATAGGCAGAGAAAATAAGCTTGCTTTATTTGAGTATGGCTGTGTCTTCTGCAGGACAGTGTCATTCCTAGCTTATTTTTGTCTTTAGCTTCGCAGTGAAAGAGATTGGGGATCAAGGGGGAGAGGAGTGCCTGATGAGAGCAAAGGAAGAACGAAATAAAAACAGGAGAAAGAACTGAACAGCAGAATTTGAAAGTGTTCTTTAAGCATATTCAATTTGAACTGTTCCACTTTAAAACTTTTTCCAGCGAGTGTTTCAGGAGGTGGTGTCACATTAAATCAGTTTTCCCCCCCCATCTTAATTATATGATGACTAATCCTGTTGGTGTGGGATTAAAAATCTGTCATTGTTTGGTAGATACATTTTTTTTCTAATGAGGGAATAGATATGTCATTGTATTAAATATATTCTTGGTGAATTGCTGATGAGTCAGCTCATGTAGCAGTTGCTAAGTGTGTTTATACAATAAATTTGCAAAAGCCATTGAACATGAGAAGTTGCTTATATTAGACATCTACGGTACAGTAGAATGTGTATCAGCTGTACAAATCTTTCCTTTCCAGAAAATAACCTCCAGTGAATTTTCTTTTTAGTTGTAGTTTTTGCTAATATTGCAAATAACCACATTTCGCTTTAGAGATGAGTGAGAGGAACCCCAATGTGTCTTCAGTGGAGCTGGAAGAAGTATGTGTATTTATATAGATCACATCTCCCGGGGGCTCCCTTTGCTCTGAGGGAGGCCGGTGGGAACTCTATACCCAGGAGCTTCTGTTCCTCACCCATCTGCTGCAGGGCAATGGATGGTCACTGACTTCAGACTAAACAGAATTCCTACAGATGACCAAACTCACCTGTGCTTCATGACTTCTGTCTTGTCCCTCTGAAAATGTACCGTTCCTTCTCCTTCTATCAGTGTAATCTTTTTCCAACTGATTTTGTTGCCTTACTGCCATGGGATCTATGAAACTCCACTCCTGATGTTTTGTCCTTGCTTTATCTTTCTGTATTATTGCAGGGTATCCCTATATCTGTACAGCTTTAACAGCTCTAAAATGCAGGTTTGGACTAGAATTGAAATATAAGGCTTTCCACCTATAGCAATTTGAACAATCACCATTGTTACTTACTGGCAAAGAAAATATTCCACTGAAATCTCCAAGAATTGTGCAGTTAATTATAATCACAATTCAAATTGCTACCTCTTAGTTGCGTAACAAAATGCATTGGAGAAAACTGGTACCTGCTCTGGAAAGGGAAGGGTGGTTTTGGATATTATTTTGGATCTTATGCTGACTTGCTGATGGCACAGAAGTTAGCTTTAGAAATCAGATACATCAGCAATGGGCTTGAATTTCTATGAGAAGCTTAGCAGTGTTACTGCTTCTGTTAAGGCACAAGCGCAAGTAAATATCAGACAAATTCCAGCAACTTGCAAATAACTTGAAGCATTTACATGATGAGGTGTGCATTTTTGTTTTCTTTTTTTAGTGTCAGAGCTGACAGGCTTTGTTTTTGTTTCATCATTTTCTTTGAAACTATAAATCCGTTTTTCCCTCCTGAGGTATCTCAGTAATAGTAATATGCTGTTAAAATAAACACAATTTAAATTTTTGAAAACAAGGAATGAGCCAGAGTTAAGTACATAGGATAACAGTAGATGCTATAACAATATAACATTTGGAGAAACCACAAACAGTCTTCAAAAGAAATTCTTGAAGTTGGGTCCCTTTATCAAACATCAGATGGATAAGCTTGTTTTCTTAGCATCTAAGTGAAAGGGATTTTCCAGAGGATGCTGGAGATTAAAGCGCCTGCCTGAACTTTCCAACTTTTCCACCTGACATGTAAGGTGCATTTCATATTTTTTCTGGTTTTGCACATGAAAAGGCATTTCTCATTAGACTATACGTGCTACATTTGTCCTACTGTACTTAAGGGCTTGTCCTGAATGCACTTTGCTTTTGTGGTTTCACAAGTATTTGAAATGCAGCTGACTGTACGTAGGCCACAGCGCTGGTAGAGAACGTTTTTCTCTCTTTTAAATTTTAAAACACATTTCCATGGATTGAATCTGTGTAAAATAATAGTTTTGACCTTTGCTTAGGATGTGTTGTCCCACCCAATTCTCATTCAGTAAATGTCATTCAGCTTGTGCAGTGGTACCACTCTTTAAAGTATTTTTTTCTGGAGGCATGTTGGCTAGTCTCACATGCCAATATTAAAATTCATGGATTTAGAAGTTAATGGTAGGTACCAACAAAGTAATGTTTTATGAAGTGTTAGAAGTGTTTCAGGACTTACTTAAAGACAGAAAAAGTTATATTGCATTTACTTCATTGAAGGTTGACTTTTGCATTTAAAGGACAAGTGAGGTCTAATGTGATCAAAACCCTAAATAGATTGTCTGATGTGCAGCTTGGTCTTATTTAGGATGAATGTTGATCTTGTTTTAATACTATAAAGCCAAGCTTGGGTCAAGAATCTGTAGGCTGCTGCTCAGACTTGAGAACTCTTCCCCTCCTCACTGCTTTGTGACCACCATCATTAGGTCATGTCTGCACTGCACTGGCTCTTGGGTGTTGTAAAGTAATAACGATGCACAGGCCGTTTGTGTCAATGTCTAATGATATTTGTAAATGTCAAATAATAAGTAAGAATTACTGTGTATTGAAGTAGATTTTCAAGCTGTTTGAGCTTCTGTTTGGGAAACATTAAATCATACCATATTTTCTGAAATTATGATTTTATAAGGGACCAGGAAAATATTACTAAATGCATTATAGTTATGTGTATTGGTTTAGTATTTGGGGAAGAAGGGGATGTTAGGTTGCTGAAGGTAAAAAGCTTACAGTTGTAAGTTACTTGCATGTAGAAGTCGCCTATTAGGGTTGTTCTAGTCTTGTACTAATAACCTGGCTTTCGGTGTGTTTGGTCAGACAAAGTCAATCAATGAACTGGTCTACCATGTATGTGTGTGCAGGCTGACTAAGTGCAGTCTCCAGGCTTTATGTGAACAGCGGTTCTTCGACTTGATAAATTTGTCATGCTGATGACAAATAGTAGAATCATAGAATAGTTAAGGTTGGAAAGGACCTTAAGATCATCCAGTTCCAACTCCCCTGCCATGGGCAGGGACACCTCCCACTAAACCATGTCACCCAAGTCTCTGTCCAGTCTGGCCTTGAACACCACCAGGGATGGAACATTCACAACTTCCCGGGTATTTTTATAGTGTCTGTCATGGTATACTGCTAGAAATAACTGAGCTGAGAGGCTATTTTAAAATTCTGCCTTCGTTTTGTGTGCATCAACAGGTTTTTGAAACTGGAAAATTGCTTTAAATTACAGTTGTAGTAGCACCCTCTCAAGGAACAGGTAAGTTTTTTAGTGATGTTATTTCCAGTGGAGTGTTTGTAGTTCTTGGAACTGAGCAGAACAACAGTCCTGCTCTCCACTTCATACCATATAAAGAGAAAAGGTAGCTGAAGTATTTAGGTATAATGACAGGACAAAACCATCATGTGCATAACATAGGTGTCCTTTAACATTATCCTTTAGTGTTAAATATTGTGCTGTGTTTAATAAAAGTACATTAAATAGTTATATTGGGTTTGGTTTTTTTTTTAACATGGGTTTACCGAATGGTGGTTCTAAAATATGCAATATAATATTCTTTTTCTGGCAATTTCAACAAATTTGCCACAGACTAATTTGAGGGGTTATCTTGACCAGAAATCAAAATAGTAGCCATTGATTTTCTTCCAAGTTCATGAATGTAAGTTCCATTTAAGATATTTGGTATATAATTTATACAGATATTAGAAAAACATAATGTTTCATTTATTGGTCAAATACAATTATTCACTGCAACAGTTCAATTAAGTAATTTAATGTATCTTGCTCCCTGGCTCACTTGATAATGTCTTACAAATCAAATACTAAAACACAGTTAAAGTGCCTGGTATTTCCAAAGGCAGATTAATTTCTGGAGGCCTCCCCACAAAAAACTCAAACCAAACAGACGTCTCACTACTTCCTAATGCTATCTGTGAAGCAAGGCAGCTGTCTTCTGCAGAGATACAGTGAAAGAAAGTTCTGAGATTTGCATTGGATATCCTGCAGTTTGTGGCAAGCCCATTATGTCTGCTGGCCCTAGTTTCCTTAAATTGGAATGTCAATCCTTTTTATTGGTTAGAGAGCATCATACAAAATGAAGTCTTCTGCTCCAGATCTACTCTACCAGCAGTAACTATTTTAACAGTAGCCATTTCTGAGTATCCTTGCAATAAAACCTTAACAGTCTTAGCAGGGACACCTCCATGCATAGGGGTACCTTCATTGTTAGTGTTAATATGATAATGTTTTATTTATTTAGAAGGGTGTGTGTGGGATCAGCTAATGCAACAACCTGCCATGCTGGTGTGTGGAGGGATTGTTGGAGGCTGCGCAGCAAAGAATGCTGCATAGGCACACTTTGGAAGTAGCCTTGCATATTTGCCGTGGTCTTTATTTGTGCAGGTTTTCTTATGATGTACTTGATGCAACAGTTAAGAGGCATTCCTGTCTTTACAGGCCTGTTGTAGTGAGTAAGTAGCATAGACTATGTGTGCTTCTAGTAGTGTCTGAATAATCTGATACCACCTTAGTGCATATAAATAGTACATAGAAGTATAAAATACTAGCTAACCTCTGGTATTGATTCACTCACAGATGATGAGTGAAATTGCTGGAAAACTGGAAAACGCACTGCGCTTTAAACCTTTCTGAAGTGTAACCTGTTAGCAGTAGGAAGTCTTGACAGTGGTATCAGGGTAATGATGTTTTTAATTAACTACTTTTAGAGACTAAACTCATAACACTTATCTGCTTTGAGTCAGTGTAAAGAGGGATGTCAAAATTTCTTCATCGAAACAAAAGGAAGCTGTGATGGTCAGTAGCTGCATCTTGGGAGGCAGATTTGCTGTTTGGAAAGTTTTCCAATGTCATTCACTGGCTGAATGTATCTTACTTCTGTGAGGTATTGGTTGTTTGATGAGTGATTGTTTTAGGCAGGCTGTTTTCTGCTTATCCTGGTCTGTCACTTCTGACCATTCACTTTGTCTGTATCTTCATATGCGTGTTGTGATGCCCATTCCAAGTGGTGTAACTTGTGTGTTGCCATAGTAAAATGGAACAACTTGTGCATGTTTTATTTTGTTGGGGTTTTTTTAATGTGGACTGTTAAGTAGCAATAAAGTCAAAAGATGCAAATCATCTTTGGGAGAAATCTTGAGGCCTGAGAACTTCTTGTCTTACTGGCACCAAAAAAAGAGAATAAATTACACTTTTTCCAAATTGTGTGTATTCTGTGACATAAAACTTTACAGGAACTATTGCACCCACAGGCTTAAATCTTCAGATAAATACCAACTTCACATTTGAAACTGTTGATCTGTGAGCACTGGACTGTCTTCCACTAGCAGAGGTATTTCAGAATGCTTAGCTTTTGATTGTGATATATCATTTCCTTGGTATGGGGGGGATTCTAGTTGGCTGAATTGCTATCTAGCTTCACTTTCAGCAGGCTGGAAATAAATCTTCTGCTGAGTCAAGCCTTCCAAACAACTGCTTAGAAAGATGAAGCCAGACCTGTGGGTTGCCTTCTTTGCTCCACCTTATGCTGAAAAGGCATTGTGGAGACAATGACTAATGCCTCTGGTTTGAATCAAATAGCTGCATGTTATTCCTTCATTACCTTAAGGAATGAGACTGAAACCTGGGGGAGCAGCAGTCTACCTGATTCTCTGCCACAGACTCTACTTTTATATTCTAAGTAGTTGTTTTAGACCAAGATATTTCTAGAGGTAGCCAGTAACTACTACAGTTAATGGAACTTGCTAATATAACTTGTGAAACTCTATGATAATGAACTTCCAAGTACCTTGGAGTCATAGCCTTTAGTAAAAGCAGAAGAAAATGGAGGCCTTTGCATTTTTTTAATGAAAAAAAAAGGTTAAATTAGTATGTTAATATATTTTGAATTTGTGGTTCATCATGGAAAATCTAGCTCAGTATTTGCCAGCTGTACTTGGCAAAGAAGAGAAAATGTATGTTCTTTCTGAATGGTTTTATTCTGGTTCTTGTACTGTTATATAAATTCATCCTTGCATGAGCGTGCGTGTGAGGTGGAAGCTTCTAGCTCTAGTACATAACTCAGTTGATGGCAGGAGAAAGGGAATATATAGGCATCCTCACTACAAGAAGCTGCATCTTCAGTGACTCAGAAAAATAGAAACATAAGACTTCTTTTTAGGGTATGGGATATTTTGTTTATATCTCTTTATTCAGAAGAGAAGCCATTGTGTTGTAGTAGCAACACATTAATAGTAGAAACTGGCATTTGATCTGCAAAATGTGCAAGTTAAACTTGGTGGCTCTGAGGCCGACTGTGCAAATGTACGTATGAGTGTACTCATGCATGCTTTTTGTGTGCAAACCTTATATAGGAGGAACAGTATTGGCAAAATTTGTGCTTCCTGTTTGTAAATAACTTTATTAAGTACAGCAGCATGAAAATACTTCACATTACCATCATCTGAAGAGAATGGGCTATGAAATACATTGCCATAAGTTTTATGATTGTTTCAGTTGTTAACCACTGTTTGATGAACTATCAATATTAGTTGATTGGGATTGATACTGTTGGCATGTTAGATTCAACTGTGAAATCTTTAAAAGATCTGAATGGCTTAGAAGGTAAAACAGAGTAATGGATGAAGTGTTTACTGTCTTGGCTTGGATCCAGCTTGATGTCCTAAATGGATGCATCACAAAACCACAACAGATCAACCCAGATTTACATGAGCGATGGATAAGAGCCCTGAAGCTAAGCCAACATAGTGATTGAATTAGTTCCTGCATTCAGAGAGGCTTCTCCCTCCAGGTCAGACTTCTAAGCACTGTTGGGCTTGTATGGGGAACTAGCAGTTATAGATTAAAGTATGCCTACCTTGTGGACGAAAAGAAATCTTAGAGCTTCAGAACTTTTATCTTTAACAAGTGTGACTGATTTTCTTTTAGTGGGGAAAAAAGGGGAAACGCTAGGAACAATAAGGGAGAAAATGGAAGAATTTCCATTAGTGGTGCTTCAGTCAAGGACCTGCCAATCTTCCCAGCAATGTCTGTTCAAAATCTGAAACATTTTGTTGCTGCAGGGCTGATACGTACCTTATGTATTGCCCACCCTCATACAATACCTCGCTTGTTCTTTCAGTAAATAACTACTGTAGTGTGATGCTCATAAATAGGACAGTTTTGCAGACATTTGTGTGCAGGTACAAAAGTACAGCATTTGTGATCTTTTCTTTAAATACCTTATTTCTAAAATGCTGTTTTGTTTTTTAACTGCTATTATAGATAAATAAATGTCATGTTAAAGACAAGGCATAGAGGATGAATTGAAGCATTATTCTTTTTGAGTGATCATTGTGTGTTTAATATAGGTTTGTTTTTACACCATGCAGGGAAATAGTTATTAACCAAAAAAACCCACAGTAACGTGAAGTATCTTATTCTAGGGATTTGTATCATGACAAAAATATCTCAAAGACATACTCAGGGCCTTTTAAAAATAGGTTCTACAGTTTAACTGGTACCCTCACATAAGAAATTGATAAGTTCCAGCAACTATTTCATAAATGTTAGTATTTTTTTTGCAGTTCCAATGTATGTGCTCTTAGATATTTGAGTAACTCGATATCTCCATTTTTGTTTCGCAGCATGATGTATCACAGACTTTGCTCAAAGCAACTCTGGACAGTGTGGTTGAAGAGTGTGTCAGCTTTGTAGGAGTTGATATTAACATCTGCTCAGAAATACTATTAAGGTGAGTGAAACACCTTCCTATTCCAGTAATTACATGGCTCTGGATCACAGAGTCTCTGTTTAGTCTGCCATCCGATTCAAGCTCAGCTGGAGCAAATGGCTCTTGTGTTAAACTTCCAATTACATGAAAATGGCATGTTAAGACAGTATTTCACTGGATAGTTAAGCCCCAGTTTTTAAGGGTATGTGTGATTCTCCAGGGTAAAACTATTCTTCAGAGAAAAACAGAGGTTTAAAAATGTTGAGCCAACACTACAATTTTAGAAAAACTTCATATAATTAATTTGTGTTTTCTCACTGAGAAAAGACTTTTCAAATGTCTCTTAGAAGGTATTTTTATAGGTACTGCGAAGTGGAACAGGTTGTAAAAGTTGGGCGAAGAAAGGAGAAAAGGAAAGATTTAAGGGGAAACTGCTGAAAAATGTATCCCTTTTTACTGTTCTTTTTTTGAATAATCATATGCCATATTTACTTGGAAAATGTTCAGGATTTTATTTCTTTTGGTTAGAAATTGGAAGCTTATTCTCTCTCAAGTGTGTAGAATTCAGAAACCTTTAGCTAAATAGCCCCTAAGAAGAGCAAAAGTGCTGCTGTCATCCTCTGTAGTAGGAAAGGAAGAAAAAGAATAATCCATACTCTTGGTAACAACTATTTTAGGTATCAAGGTTAAGAAAAATGCACTTTTGCTAGCTTTGTCAGTAATTTTTTAACCCTTTGTAATCATTCTTGACAACTTCTTTCTATATTTTGGACAAGGCTCTCTTTCTGTTCTTCTTAGTTTTCTCATTTCTCTCCCGTATTCTTTTTCTGTGTATCCAACTCTTAGCTTCACTCTTGATTCACATTCTGTTTCACCTACTTTCAGATTTAGATCAGCTATAAGTAAGAAAGCAAGCGTTACCTAATTGGTAAATGGGGTTGACCAGCTTTCGTTGCATTAATAAAAGCCTACCTGAGCAAGTGCAGTGGGTGAGCACTTGGAAACGTTATGGAATTCCAGTCCTAATGATTAATATTTTCTCTGTGGTTAAAGGTGTGTGTCTAGAATTTAATTCTGAGATTTCACCAACTTTGGAGTGTTTCTTTTTAAATTTTGCTTGAGGATGAGAATAATGGAAAGATTTTTTTCTTTTTCCCCTCTCTGATTTTTACTATTTTTGCCAGGTTTGCTGGTGGTATTTCTAGAATCTGTCTGTGCCATTCCACAAACAGGTCTCTGCTGCCATTGACTTAAAGCAATGGCATCTGATTTATAGAGCCAGATAGGTGACATTTCCTTCTCTAGTGCCAGGAGTAATTGCCCACCGCAGCTTTTTTCCTTGTTCTATGGTTAACATGCTCCACACACAGAAAGTTGTACTCACATGTACATACAGAAAATGTGCAGTAAACCCGCTGCTTCCTGAAGGAATTTGTCTAACTGCAGTTGCACTTCAGATATAAGATTTTTGCCAATCTAGTTGCCCTCAGAGCAACTCATGCAACTTTTTCCCCACTGCTGTTTTATCTCAAGAGCACCTGAGAGAAAAGGAACAAGCTTTGTTAAATTGCGTGAGGAAGGCAAGCTGCTTCCAGCTACTCTTCTGGATAGCAGATGCCAGCCCTTCATGCGGTGCTGCGGTACCATTGTAAGAGAATAGCTGCGAGGGAGCTGTTCACACAGGAACAATGCATGTGTCCTGAATCCTCCTCCCACATTGTTTCCTGAAGCAGGCAGCTGGGGGAAGGCCATAAGACATGACAAATTGAATTGGCATTACAGAAATAGCCAACAGGTCGTAAGGTACACGTTCCTGGCTTACTAGTTAGGTATGTGCAGAAGCGTATTGCTGTACCAAATTTTGTTGACTTGAGTGGATTCCTTCCATAGGACTGAGCGAAAGGATCCTTTTTCAGATGATGCCTTTGGCCTGCAAATGTATTTGCAAATAATTCTTTGCTGTTTTCAAGTTTTGTAAACCAGATTTTCTGCAGTAGTGTGTATCCTTGTATTAATGTATCACTTGTATTAATGACCGGTCAGCGGTAATAGATGCATTCTATAAACTTTTCTCTTAGACACATTGCAGGACTGAATGCTAACAGGGCTAAAAATATAATTGAATGGCGAGAGAAGAATGGACCATTTATAAACCGAGAACAGCTCAAGGAAGTTAAAGGTCTGGGTCCCAAATCATTCCAACAGTGTGCTGGATTCATCAGATTCAATCAAGAATATATAAAGACCTTCTGCAGGTAATAGAGATACTATTTATCTTGACTAAATTATCCAAAACAGTATGAGAAGACTTTTTCCCTTTTCTGTTTTGTATTCAGAACTTGCACTCTGAAAGACAACATCTTAATAAATAAACTTCTTAAAATCAAACTTCTTCCTCTAAATAATCATGGCTTATTAGCCAAGTTCTCCAAGTCAGGGCTTCAATAAGTATGTAAGTTTAATTACAGATTTTGCCGCTGAATCGGTAGAAGAACTTTGTTATGCGGTAGTGTCATGGTCTGAGGTACTACAGCTTTAGTATCTTTACAAGCTTAGGCTTGTGTTTCAGGCATAATTCAGAGATTTGTAAATTCCTTTTTAATGTGGTGAACGCACAACTAGGGTGGATTTTTTGGGTAGTTTCAGTTCTGTTACCTGGGAAGTTGAAAAGCTGCCTGCATCAAACTCTGTCGTATTCCTGTGCCTAGCGAGCGTGATGTGACTGCCTTCTGTCTTCAAATACAAGGCCCTTTCCCATGTGTCAACAGTGCATCATCCTATTCCCTGTTTCTGTGCAAAGTCTTTCCCTCTTGCAATGATCCATTGTGCTCATCCTGACCTGAAATCCTTCCTTTCCACAACTGAAAATGCCCCTTCTGCTGCAATGTCTCTTTTCCTGCTTTTCCCATTTTTCCTTCCAACATAAAGAACTAAGAAAGGGCACAGTGGTAGCACCATCCCCACCCTTTTGCCACTGACTCTTCTCAAAAAATATTTTCCTGGGAAGCACATGCTGTTTTTTCACCAACCCAAGGCTCAGAAGCAATACTGTATTCCCAGTTGCTGCTGGCCAAACGGCACACACGTAACTTCCAGGCAGGAGGTAGGCACATTAGGACTGGCTTACTGCCCGGGTGGAAGGTATCCAGATTGGTTGCCCATCTGGCAGGGAGACACATGCTGCACGCCAAATGGTGCATGCAGTAAGCACCAGAAGACCAAAGAAATTACTTTCAAAGCTGTAGATGATCAATAGGTGTTGTGTTGTACAGATATGTTCTAGCAAATGCTGCAATACAACACAGGGGAGAAAAGGCTGATGCTTTTTATCCCTCAAAAAGAGTTCACTGGTGAAATGTTTAAGAACAATTTTTTCCCCTTGCTGGAGCATGCTTCTGATGTTAGTCAGATTCCATAAAACATGAGAACACTGTATAACCTGAGAAATCTGTTACAACTGTGGAGTTTGAGGCCAAAATAAAGCTCTAACACCACTGCCACCGCAACATTTCTTTTGGGCCCAGGTGGCCAAAACCAAACATTTTTTAAATGGACTTTGAGAAGGTTTCATTTTGGTCCTCTCTAATGTGGATGGCTATGGAGTGCTGTGTGAATTAGGTTTTGTGCTTTATACTTGGAAGTTAACAGATCGTGGTTATTTTTAAAACCGTTATGGAAAGTGTTATGTCTGTGCTTCTGCTGACAGTCAATGCATAGGTAAAGCCCAAAGTGCAAGTGCTAGTTCCAGGTCCATCAGTGCATTCTGTTTTGTCTTGCAAAAGCAGGAACTACTTGTGATTTAGGAAACAAAAATAGTCAAGAAAGGTGCCTTTGCCAGTGGGAGTCATTTGATGCCTTAACTGTATCCTGAGCATTTTTTGCTTAAGGGAAACTTTAAGGGAAGAAGTGTGCCAGTTGTAAATATGCTAAATGCACGGAGAGAGATCTCTTTCTCTCCTGTCTTCTGTGAAGTGCTCCTCCCAATGTAGTCAATCTGTTCAGGGATCTCTCAGAGAATTTGGAGCCTTTTCATTACCCAGACAATGAAAAACAGAAACCAAAAAGGCCAATCCAAATGCTAACTGATTAGGAGCCAGTCATGTATTTGATAAGTTTTAAGGAAAGCTCTGTTAAGATATGTCTGCAGAAATTGTTTAGAAATTCTGAAATAGCAGCAGATTTGACCTCTAGCCTTGCTCCTGGCAGTGTTCAAGTCCAGGCTGGATGGGGCTTGAAGCAACCTTGTCTAGTGGAATGGAAGGTGCCCCTGCCCATGGCAGGGGGTTGGAATTGAATGAGCTTTAAGGTCCCTTCCAACCCAAACCAGCCTATGATTGTAGTAATTGACAGTCAAGTATGAAAATATCCTCACAAGATCTTTATCAAGTAGGTAGATGCAGTTGTCCTGATTTTACAGACAGTTGTCTGGTATTTTATTTATAATTTTGTCACCATGAAGACATTTTGGTGAAGCACAGAATCCCTTCCCAATGTTTGTTTCTATTGTAAATTAATTTATGCATACATGGGAATGTTAAATTTTAATTCTATAATTAAGATTCACCCACAATGACCGTTTAAGGGCTTTGTACTTTTTTCATTTTAAAGAATGAAGATTATATATAAGTTGGATTTCAAGTGTGGGCACTTGGCTGGGATTTCGTTCATTAAGAATGACATGTCCATTTTTGCTTTCTGACAGTAATAAGAAAAAAGAACCTGAAAGTCATGCATTTATGATTAAAGCAGGAGGTGCACAGGGTAAAAAGAAGGGCAAACCAGTGTCGTATGCCTCACAACAGCCCAATCCTTTGGACCAAACTTGTATTCATCCAGAGTCTTACAACGTTGCAATGAGGTAAGCAATTGGAAGCTTTTTGAACCATTGATGCTGTCAGTTTTTAAAATGAAAGTACTTATTTTTCTGACAACAGCCCGCTCTGCCTTTTAAGGCAGGAACGCATTAATTTGATGCATTCTCTCCTTCAAGAAGAAGTTATGTTTCAGAAGTTGCTTACAAGTAAAGGGTTTCAGTTGGTTTGTTTTGCCTTCTATGCGCATGCAGATTTTTATTCTTTGGGTTTTTTTTTTTTGATTTGACATTGTTTTCTAGTGAGGAAATCAGTGAATTTTCAAACCTTCACCAGACTTTCTTCCCATGATCCTGCCTTCTTTACATCACCACCTTGCACCTCTTTGAGGCCGCTTTTCTCAATTCCTTTGTTTGCCGATTCTCATTATGCCGGAGATTGCTTTCAGTTTGAACTTCCAGTTCCCAAAATGTGGAGACAAATCATTTGTTCTAAAAATGCCTAAAAAATTGAGGGTTTTTTCTTTTTCTTGTCCCCATATGTCGTGTGAAAGGCCATAACTAAAACAATTTTATTTGTTCTTTAAAATAATCTAATTTAAATACGATGCCAATTTTTAGTCAGCAGTATTTTAATATCACTGCATCATTAAGAACTGCTTTTACATTATTCCTTAAATTCAGTATGTACCAATCAAACTTCGTGCTTGATGAATTTTGGCCACCAGAATTTGTTTATTTGTGTGTGTGTGCACAAAAGCCCATGGGCGTATATGAGGACATGTCATTATTATGAGCCTTTAAAGTTAAATTCGGATATTGTGAGATCTAATTAAGATGTGTTTGTTAAGATCCCAAACACATGAACACCATGGTAGTTTTGCTAAGTGACCTTTAGCTAAAAGAAGAGAATGGGTTTTGTGTAGGTCGGAAAAAAGCAATTAGGAATCCACGTGTGCCTCTTTTTAGAGCATACTGCAGCTGGTAAATGGTAGTAGAAGCTGTGATCTTTACTATCATCAGCCCTGGTTGAAATTGGACTCTGCTTGTCCTCTTGAGAAAATATTATATCCTACAGTAAACCAGCTGTCGTGGTTTAAGCTGCAAATTTCACTTCTCCCTCTCTTCCCCCCCCCCCCACTCCGATGGCGGGGGAATGGGAAGAAGAACCGAAAGAATGTAACTCCCACGGGTTGAGATAAGAACAGTCCAGGTAACTGAGGTATAATACAAATCACTACTGCTACCACCAACAATAATAATGACAAGGCAAATACAAGGGAAGAGGATACAACCGCTCACCACCCGACCGAGCAGAGAGAGAGGGAGACTTCCGGGTTCCTGCCCCCAGTATTTTATATCCTGGGCATGACGTGCTGTGGCATGGAATAGCTCTTTGGTCAGACCAAAACGTTACCAAGTAGCAACTGAAAACACTGGTGTTATCAGTGCTGCTCCAGCTACCCAGGAGAAAAATGTCTGCTGCTGCTGAACCCAGGTCACCAGCACATAATTATTTTTTGGAGTGACTTGCAGTGAAAACGTTGTTTTCTGAAAATGAGCTGGAGCAAATTTCAGCAGTAGCTAGGTGCTTTAGGATTCTTACATCTCTGTTGAAAACATGCTTCTGTTTTATAAACAAGACCGTCTTTAAGCCTCAGAGAGAGATGCTGAATTTCTGAATTCATGAAGCTTGAGTTTCTTTTCTAAAAACTCTTACAGGACCTTGCATTTTAGGACACCTTCCCTGCACTGTGTGCTCTGTGCAATTGGTTGTTAGAGTGCATGTTCTTCGTGCAGTGTGTAGGCAGCTGGTTTCTCCCTTTCTGTGACCATTTCCCTTTCTTTCTTTTGCATCAGCATTTATTAGTTATCTGCCCTACGCATAGCTCTAGGAAAAAATTGGGCAAGGTCCTGATCTTAATGACCTTACATTTAGTAGGTGGCTTATAGAGTAGGGAAGTTTGGTCACCCCTACAGGTTATTCGGAGTGGCTCAGTGTGAAAATAAATAGTGTTACTCAAAATTAATGTTCATTTTTAATATTTTATGCAATTTAAACATTGAGTAGTCAGGATTTGGTTAATAGTCCATTCAGCTCTTCAACCCTAGCATGCTAATAAAATGATCAGTAAAAGTGTTCACAGCGTTACTAGCTTTGCCTAAAGGCTGATGTGAAAAGATTGCTTCAGGGAGGAGGGAAGCATAGCCAGTTAATGGCGGAATACCGCTGGAACTTATCTGCATACAACACCATTGCAAGGGTTGGTCAGAAATAACAAATTGTGAGTTTGTTTCTAGAGTAGCACAGATTACTTTTCTATCTGAAGGGGTGAGTGGGATTTCTTACGGCAGAGGGTAGCTCAGAGGTTCACATGGAATTGAAATTTGGGAGAAAATTTTAGCAGGTATCACAAATCATGTAATTTTGGAATTTGTAGATTTGGAATTTGGCTGGGAACCCAGAATTAACACTGATAAAAATAAGTAAAAGTTAATGAGTGCAAGTTTTACATCTCAACCAAAAATAGTGGTTTGAGTCACAGGCATGCATGATTCAGAGAGGAGGCTGCCACCTATTGCACAGCCAACACTGCTTGGAAGGTACCTTGCTGATTCTTAAAATGTGCTCATGGTCAAACTCAGACTTTGAGAACTGCAAAGCCATTGCAGAAGTGTGACACGGCTACAGACCACTGCTACCTATCACGTCATTTCTCTTTGGCTAATGCAACTACCTTAAAGTAAGTTTCCAGCTGTGCCATTGTCTATTCTCTGTTTCTCACCTCCTAGACTGAATTTTCAACTGAAGTATATAGATCCAAGTTCGTGTTGTGGGTATTGTGCTGTACACAGAAGAGTATCAGTTGATATCAAAACAAATATAAAACCGCAATAACAATATCTGCTAATGCAACAACAGAACTACTATGCATAGCACCTGTCTCTGTAACTAAATCAGTCTTTCCTGGTTTCTTTGGGCTTTTTCTCTGTTGTCTGACTTCTTAGTGTTTGTGAATATCTGTACACATAGTTTGATGTGTGGGGGGAAAACAAGTCATAAAGTGCTTTCCATAAATGTGCTCTATGTTCAACGGTATTTTTCTTCTTCTTACAACCAAAATATCATTTCCTTGAAAGCTTGTTAAATATGAAGGTGATAACTTTTATGGTATAGATTGTATTCATATGCACTAGCTTGATACCACAGAATGGTGTGGGGATGGGGGCAAGCACCTCTAATGTTTTTCTCATTGCAAATAGCTGTTTGCAGAAAAGAAAATACAGCTCTGCACCAAACTGGTGAAAGCCAAGAAGCGTAGTATTAAAAATTGACACTCATGACATAAGGGCTAAATATAAACCAGACATCCTCCCCTCCAGCAACTAATGCTATAATTTAGCAACGATTATATATTTAAAATGACTTCTCAAAAATCATGTGAGCTGTCTTGCTTCTCAGAACTTATGGAAGTGATTTTTCCAAACCTAATTTGCTGCCTAAATATGAATTAAGAAAAAATTCTTCTAGGAATTCAAACTGCATGGAGGATTCATTCCAACGCTTATCAGGGCTGCTGACGATATTTGCTTGCTTTGATAGGCAGTGCATGGGACTGGGCTTGTAATTGCCTTCTGCTGAGGCTGTGTACATGAGAAAGCTTCTGAGAGCCTGAAGCTTCTGAATTAAACATTAGCAATCATGTTAATGTTCTTGATTTGAGGTGTCTTGCTGAAATAACCAATATCTGAAGGACTTTCTAAGGTGTTCGAACTAAACTAGGTTTAAAACCTAATTGGTAATTCTTACAGTTTCAATCAATGTACATGAGAAAAATTGAGTCTGTTAGAAGTGGGTTAGAATGAATATTTAATACATAAAGTTTTAACCAAAATACACTTTAAGAGTTCTGGTGCTTCACTGCTTTCAAAGTATTCATTTTTTCTTTTTCTGTGCTTGCACAGAACTTTGTCAGAGGCAATGTCAAGCTCACAGGTGGATCTGTGCTACCAAAAGGCAGAATTGTTGTCCTGAAGAAGATGGGTCGATTTTGTTTATGGGTAGATTTTGTTTAAGGCATTAAAATGCAGTGTTACTTACCTCTTCCCACAGGAATTAATATGAATGGAATAGATGCTGTGTAAATGAGTCGTAAAGGCTTCCTTGTGCAATGTCTACCACATCTTGCCATGAGAAAATAGTTTGTGAAAATTTCCTTAGATGTAAAGTTTTCATGGGAAATCACATTTATTTTGAAACAAAATAAGCTGGTGATTTTAATCCACTGCTTTAATCCCAATTACCCAAAAGCAGCAGTCCACACCACAGATTTATGACATTCAAAATTATCAGGTTTTAAAATGTTTTTGAGGGATAGAAGTTCACCAAAATTTGAAACCAATCTTCTGAACCATTTTGTACCTTGAAAGGCCAATCCAGAAAAATAAAGAAAATGGAATGGTTAAAGGAATTGCTCCCAAGTGGTGACTTCGGTTGCCAAGCTTTAGGCTGGAGCCAATTTTTATGGCTGAATTAGAAACCCCTGAAAAATAGAGGGTTTATAATGGAAACGCTGATGTAATCCTTACTACAGTGGCACAAATGGTGCTGGTATGATTGATTTATGCTATTTGAACATCTTAAAATCGGTATAATTTCTGCAAAAGAATTGGGAAGCGGCCTACTGGTGGTTTAACACACTTTGCAGATGACCAACATATTTATTGGTAATGGTTTCCACACTGTCAAAGCTGGCTTTGTCATGTGCAGCGATGAAACTTATGGACACCTCTAAATATTATGAATCGGAATTTCCTATAGGTTAAATAAATAAATACAAACTGTAGACAGTGTATTTTCCTGCAAATCAAAGCTGTGTTTTAAGTTTCTGAAAAGTCTGTACGTGACAACCAGTTCATAGTGGCAGAATCTTCTGCATACAATTAATACAACATGTAGAGCATATCCAATTTCTTGGTGCATATTGTAAAATAACTGGTAGAAAACCCAAGGAAACGTAAAGGAAGTCTCAAGAAGTTACAACCAGGTTATGATTATAAACTGAAATCCTGGGAAGAAAACACAATGTTTTTTCTGTGTTGTATCAGTCTGCTGGGGGCAGTTGGTTTCGTTTGACTGAATCTTAACATTTACTCATTTTTGTTTAAATCTCATAAAAATGTTCTTTGCTGAAGGTTGGCACTCAGAATGTGGTTTTGCTGCTCACAGATTGCAGCATCTGGCAGACAGGTTGTGTTTCAGTCTGACTCAGAAGTATTTTCCCAACTGAAGTTGTGATTTAGCATAATGCAGGTGAGGATCTTCCTTAACTAATTACCCAGGTTTAGGACCTTGCCTGGAGGACGGATAGCACTGCTGAATGCAGTTGGTTATGCTTTAAGAGAAGAGTTTACATATTGAGCAGAATGACTTGCAGTGAAAATTCATTTCTCACCCTTCCCTGTGTATTGATAACGCTGCTTAATAATCCGAAATGGACATCAGAATCCCAAGAGGATGCAGCAAAGCACTCATTCATGTTCTTATTACTCACCAAAGTAAAATATTTGGGTTTGCTCTTTCAGCAAAACATTCATGTTTATAACATTTTATACTGTGTTATAGATGGTTCAATCATTTCTCTGTTCTTTCTGCTACTCTTTCCATGTTGGATCTAGCAGCTGATCCATACTATCTCCGTTGCTATGCTGAAAAGCTGCACTTGCTAGCTTGGAAGACAAGTACTGACATGTAAGAAAATGCAGAAGGAAAACTGTTGATTAGGGAGAAACCACCGAAAGAAAGCAGTCTTCCTCTCCTGCCCTTTATGCAACAGCTCATTTGTCCTTTGATGGCATTTCCAGTTCTCTGCCGGGCTGGCTTGCTTCTGTCCAGGTCCCCTAGTTGTAACTGATCAACTGAGGCAATGCTTCAGGGGAGTAGAAATCAGGGAGGGAGCAGTTATTTGATATGGTATTTGACCAATGAAAACAAATTGTGTTATATTTAACAATGCAGTTTACATGTGAATATTCTACAGAAGAGAAGTTTTTACTGTGGTAGGATGTCTATCCTTAAATTCACTACCAAGTCACCAGAAACAACTTTTCTCCAGTTTAATAAGGCTGTATTTGCATGTACACGCCTCTGTGTATTCAAGATATTGTAAAATGTGCAAAGTAATACTTTTCAGTAAAGTCTTAAGCCTAAAAAAGTTAAGCTCTGTAAATTAATACACCTTTATGACTATTTCCAATAGGAAACAGCTACCCTAATTAAGTAGAACACTTGCAAAAGCGGGGCCACTAAGCCTACCAAATAGTAGTTCATCTTTATCCCTTTAGAAGGCCAGTTCGTTCACAGGTCTGATTATTAACTTAGTAGCTGCATGTTTAGAGGATGTATTTTCAAAAGGGATCTTGTCAGTAAATAGAAGAGCAGAAAAGGCCTTTGCCATCCAGTGAAGACATTTTAGACCTTTTACGTGATGTAAAACATACTGTTAACAAGAATTATTAGAAGAACTTGGGAATAACAAAGAATTTTCCTCCAGTTACACTGTAAATACTAAACCCATAAATCAAGCGGTATTTTTTCATCTGTTGAAATCTTTGAAACTTACTTAAATTCCTACTGATTGCATTAAAAAATATTAATTTTTTAATGGAAATATCTCCTTTAACTGTAATACTTTTAGTACTACTTCTCTGTGGATAACTCAACGTGTTTCACTATTTTGTATCTCAGGTTACGTTTCAGTTAAGTGATATATTGATAGTCATGAAAACAGCTAACTACAGCGTGCCCAATGGTAGGGTAGCAAAGAGGCTGTGCTGTGCTGTAACTGTGCCTGATTTCTTTTCTCATTTAGGATCTCATTGTTTCTTAGATTTAGACATTCAAAATGTCATGAACTGAGTGCTTTCTGGTCTTCTGCATGCAGTCAGGTAATTATAATATTAATAATTTGTGCATTTGAGGAAAAATCCTGGTTAAATTTCCTTCTCTAAACCACGTAAGGGTTATCTATAACACGTAAGCAGCTTTAAATCTATTTGAAACTTTAACTTTCTGTGTCTAGCAACTATTTACAGTGAGTAATGCACAAATATTGTTCAATATGTGATCTGCATGGGTAGTAAAAAACTGAGGATCGCTATCACCAGTCGGAGCAAGAAGAGTCAACATCTGCACTAAATAATGTTTTTGTGTTTCAAAACATTACTAAAACAAATGTCTGCATAATTTCAGTTTGCTACTGTCATGAATGTACATTTTGCCTAACAAAGTGCATGTTAATGCAAAGTTGTTTTGTTTTCAGAGTGATTATGTTGCATTACCATTAATTCATGTGTGCACTGTGACAAGATGTAATGGCATATCATGTTGCTTTAATGTAATGAATCCAGTACTCCCAGCTCTTAAGTCGTGTTGCTGGAAATGATTACATAAAACAGAAATGACTGTGACTAAAACCCTTGCAAAGCTTTAGAACTCCTGCGCATTGTAAGAAGCTTTTGGGGGGTTTAAAGTAACTTCTTAAAAATTTACTGAAAGCTTCCCTTGGTAATATTTTTACTCTTTTTGGACTGTTTTTTGCATTCCACTGAAATTTGCATTATCTTTTCAGCATTGCAAGGGCTGTGCTATAATTTTGTGCAGATGTGTATGTTAAGTGAACATGATGTGCTTATTTGTTACATTTATGCTACTTTTCTTTCTTTATCTGGGTAAGATGGATGAAATTATGTATTAAATAAAAACATCAGTGATTTAGCCATGACCATTCCCTGCAGGTCCTGTAAGACTGCAATGATTGCTTTTAAAACTAAGGTAGTTGCAGGGGTTTCTGAGTATCCCCTAAATCTCAAACCTGTAAACCTCAAAGTCCCTAAATCAGCTAAATTTTGCTCTGTTCTGACTTTCCTAAGATGTCAGCAGCTTTTATTTGAGTTGGTGGGACTTGAACAGCAATGTTACCATTCACTCAGACGCTCAACTTTCGAGGAAATCAGGACCATGTATCTTAAGAATGACTTTACTTTCCGAAGAAAATGCCTTATCTTTCCCATTTTCACTTCTTTTCATTTTTCTCTAAGTTTTATCTTTCTAGTAGATAAGCATAGCACTTCAAGTGTTGCAACATGTTATTTAGTTCATGCACAAGGAAAATACTTGAAGTGTTCATTTTTGCACACATCATTCATGTTCTTATGTTGTGCAGTTGGAACTGTCATTTACAAATTGGGTGAGATTTTTCAAGGATTCTAGTGAGATAGTTTACATGACAAATAACAAAACATTTAAAGTAAGGGAAACCTCTTTCCCCCTACCCCATAGCCATATCCTAGTCTTATTCCTGACTATATTCTCTTTTTCTGACCTTGAAATGACTCTCGAAGGAAGTTGTTGGCTGCTTTTTTAATAAGGAAACATTTAACTTTGTTCTTAGCAATGGCATTTCAAAATAGAAATGATCAATATAACGTGCCACTTCTCAGTCAGAGATTTGTGCTTTATATTGATTTTCTTATTGTGTGTGCCCTCAGACTTTGTTCATTTGAATGAAAATAATATATTAAATATATAACTAGATTCAACAGTGTCCTTAAAAGCTACATCTGTAATCACTAAAAATTTGTTTTTATTTGGAAATGCTTTAATACATAGGTTTTTACCAAAACCTAACCTAAAAAGGTGAGAATTTCCGAAGTAGAAAGACATTGTTTCTGTTAAAGTTAATTCTTTTGCATCTATGTGCATGCTGTTACAGTACTCTGTTCTGCCTATGATATACCTCTTAATTCCAAAATATCCTCAACCAAAACCCTGATATTTAGAACTTTAATCATTCAGATGAGGTCAGAGGGACTTCTCATGTACTTCAACTTGGGCACGTGTTTAAGCAGGACCTTCAGGTGAAGCCAAGATTTTATTTGGTGCAGTAGCAATGTTAAGTTGTTTAAACAACTGTATCTGATAACATAGGTTCCAAACCTACTTTCCTTGCCTAGATGAGAAATCCTTTTGAATATCAGACAAATGCTTTCATTGGGATTTCCGGAGGGTGGGGGAAACAGAGGAAGAGGAGAGGGCAAAATAACTTTCATAAATAGTAATTGAGAGCTCAGGCACCTGGGTTGTGTCCTGTTTCGGGCTGGTTCTCTTGCCAGCAGCCTGCACATAGCACCGTGCATTCTGATTGCATTATCCACACGTTTGACAGTTTTGTATGTAACAAGGGTTTTATATGTTGGTGACAAGTCCATGTGGTTGAAACCCACCCTGTTATCGATTTACAAAGTGAATGCACTTCTGCAAAATCCTAATGGTGAGAAAATGATCCTTGGAGGTACTCGAGCTGAATTTCCATTTGAAGTGAAATAAAGCCAAGTACATGAGTGTCAGCAAACTTGTTTCTAGGGATGGGAGGTAAAGCGTACATTATTTAGAAGGTTGAGTCATGAGGCTTGTTGGGTTTGTTGTGTTACATCTGGCATGTCAGTCAAAGCTGGGGCAGCTGCTGCCTGTCACTAGTGCTCTAGTGGGGCATTGTCCATCCATCAACATGAGCAGCAAGTGGCCCCCAGGAGTTCTGTGAAGAGCGCTTTGCCTGAACCTACACCACTTTCGGTATTGTCATTGCAACCGCTTTTGGTGCTCCTTTGAGACCAACAGAATATGGTTTCATAAAAGGTCTGATATTTTTTGCATGTAGGCTTTTAATAGAGAAAATATTTGAGTAGTAGTGTCGTTAGTTTGTCTTTAATGTTATAAACAATTTTGCATGGTTTTTTAGCTTTACATTGTTTCCAAACCACCTTAAACTATTTCAGACGGTGATGTCGAAAGTTCAGAAGCAGTCAGTCAAAGCAAAATCAAGTAAATCCTGAGAACAGCCTCATCCAGTGAATATTTATTAGTTTTTACTTCTTTCTTCATATATTGCCACATGAAAGGTCTGTATGCACTAAGAAAATTAACGTGAGTTATGTCACTATTAACTATATCACTATTAAATCTAAGCGCTTGAGCTAACTATACATTTAAATCACCATGCTTGCACTTGAAATCTGTAAAAAAGTAGGAAGTCCTGACAGCCAGTTTTAACATATGTCGTCTTTTTGGTGAAATTAGTGGACATTTTGAAGTGGAGCTTTGCCCTTGTGTTCAAAGATCAATTTTGTTATTTACTCCAATTTGGATGTTGCTTTAATTATGTTCCTTCAATTTATATTTTCTTAATACAAAATTAAGTTTCTTTTTTTTCAGTGCGTATAACTTTTTACCACCTGAAATAATGTCAGTTGGGTTAAAAAAGAAGGGAAACAACAAAACAAAAATAACTCCACTGTGTCCCCTACCAAAAGAAATACAAGCCTCAGGTTTTGATAAAAGCACACCATGTATTTTCCACTGTGGAGAAGTGGCTGGAAGGAGTTTTTGCCTTCTTATCGAGCTGGAATATCTCCTGACATTCACAAGTGCAGGGCATGAACCTGCTGGTCAGCACTTCTTTTGTGGCTCGTACTTTACACCTGTTGTGAAGTAGGATAAGGACAGGAAGGAGGGATCTCTTTCAGGAATTTGAAAGGAACACTTATCTGGAGGGCAAGGACAATAATTTTACTTGTCTGCTGTAGTGGAGAACAGTGAAAAAGCATGTGCCTCCCTCCAGTAATAAGGGACATGGTAAAGCAGGGTAGAAGAGACTTATCCATGGTGAGATGCAGAGCAGTGTACCAGAACAGATAAGTGTCTACTGAGAAACTGGACAAATTGCTTTATTTAGTACAATGTAGCTCAGTTTCTATGAGCCACATCCTCATTTTCATTGGTTTATATCCATTAGAGGCTTATTTTGCATTTTGAAGTCCTTCAGTAAAATACAGACATTTATTCAGTGATAAATAAAGATTGTCTAAAGCATCACTCCTAATAATGAGTAGGGTCTGCATGTGAATTTTTGTCATCTATTCTCTGCGCTTCTCATCAGTTTGCACCAATGTTGTTGAACTGAAAGCCTCAATAAGTGTGTTTTGATTTTTTTTTTTATTTTAAAAAAGATCATGGATTAAGACATACTTATTTTTAAGTATTCATTTTCAGCCTTTTTAGACGTTCTAACTTGTCTCAACCTGTGATGTGTGTGTGTGTGTATGTATGTGACAATAGGGAAGGGTAAGTGTCCTGGGTTCAGCAGTTGCAGTCATTTGTCTCCTTCTTGGTAGCTGGTGCAGCGCTGTATTTTTGACTTTCAGCCTGGGAAGCAAGCGCTGGTAGCACTGATGTTTTTAGTTACTGCTTAAATATTTAGTCTGATCAAGGACTTTCTGAGGTCTCATGCTCTGCCAAGGAGGAGGGGAAGCCGGGAGGAAGCAGAGACAGGACACCTGACCCAAACTGACCAAAGAGGTATTCCATACCACAGCATATCATGCCCACTATATAAAGCTGGGGGCAGTTACCAGGAAGGGTTAGATCACTGCTTGGTTGGGCTGGGTATCGGTCGGTGGGTGGTGAGCGGTTGTATTCTCTTCCCTTGTTATTTCCTTATCATTATTATTATTGGTGGTAGCAGCAGTGGTTTGTGTTATACCTTAGTTATTGGACTGTTCTTATCTCAACCTGTGGGAGTCACAGTTCTTTCGAATTCTCCTACTCATCCCTCGAGGAGCGGGGGGAGGAAGGGGGGGAAGCTAACTGAACTGTATGGCTGATTTATGGCTGGGCTGAAACCACGACAGTAAGTGTGTTTGTGTTGTGTTGTAATTACTTTGACTCGATAATTTCCTAGTTTCTGAAAAACTAATTGTTCTTAATAACAAAGTTCACAGACAAGTATTTTATGTAATGCTTTCCTGAAGCTTGGTTATTGATTCTTTATATTAATTGTGTATTTTAAATGTTCATTGGTGGTTTACTTAGCATAGATTTTAATTTGAATGAGAGTGACAAAATTGACAGCATTATAGAATTCTCAGTTGTTTCTAGGGAGCTTTCATGGCAAAAGACATTTTTCAGTCATAATCTGACATGGGTTTAGCATGAAATGATCTCATTGGGCTGAGAAGTGATTTTCATCTTGAAATTTTGCTTCTAGTGTTGTAATCTGTTCCAGGAGATCATAGAATCATAGAGTAGTTAAGATTGGAAAGGACCTTAAGATCATCCAGTTCCAACCTCCCTGCCATGGGCAGGGGTGCCTCACACTAAGCCATGTCACCCAAGGCTCTGTCTAACCTGGCCTTGAACACTGCCAGGGGTAGATCATTCACAGCTTCCCTGGGCAACCCGTTCCAGTGCCTCACCACCCTCACAGTTAAAGAACTTCTTCCTTATATCCAATCTAAACTTCCCCTGTTTAAGTTTGAACCCGTTACCCCTTGTCCTATCACTACAGTCCCTCATGAATACTCCCTCCCCGTTATCCTTATAGGCCCCCTTCAGACACATGTATACTAATAGACTCTGCATTTTCCATGTACATCTCTGATCAGTGATGAGTTGATAGGATATCCACTTGGGAAATGGTTTGCTGTTCATATTTTAGTTTAGCAGAAGTTTTATTAGCACATCGATGCAGAAGTAATTAAAACCCCTAAATATAGCAAAGGTTCAGTTCCCTCTAAAGGATGTTACATATCTCTTTCTATATCTTTGTCTGAACTTCCCAGGTTTTTATCGTTGATTGGGGGAAATGCAAATGACATAGGAAAATCAGATATGCAGCAAAAAGTAAATGAAGTAATTCAAAAGGAAGGACTGGAAGGCACAGCCAAAAGACTAAATACAACAGTGCATACGCTGCAGCTGATCATTGATGGTCTGACTCAGCCTGAAGGCTTTGACATCCGAACAGGTAAACCTTTGTTTTGAAGGTTGTAATCTCTGATTGATTGTTCATATCAGTTTTAAACCAGCACATTTTCTTCTTCTAAAGTCAGTAGCAGATTTTCATGGACATGTAATTCCATTGCTCTTCTCAGGCAAAGTAAAGGCTATATCATAGTCAGATGTTTCTTTCCAGCTCGATAGGTAAGGAGTGTGAATCCTGTCTTAAATCGTGGCATTTTCAGGCATAGGAAGGGGAGTTGTATGGCTGTTAACAAATGAAATAGTTTCAATATGTTGACTCTATACTGATTAAATCTGTGTTGGCTCTCCATCAGTGGAGGGGAATGCTGAGACCAAGCTGAAACTGTAGTAATAAAGCTATGTGGAGCAGCAGTGTGTAGTACTGCTCTTTTATTCCTCTAGTTCCTGGAGACAAGTGTAATTGGAGCACATGGCTCATGTTAAAACTTTGCAGTAATGCTGAACAGTGTGAGGTGGAGGAGAAGAAAATGAGGTAGGCAATGAAGTACAACATCTGGAGATGCTGTTGTTTAGTGAAACTTAAAGCTGGATTCTCTTATGACAGCAAGAGATAAAGGTAGGCAGCAAAGATGCAGGTTTGTAATAGACAGTAAACTTATGCTTAAGAAAATAAAACTTCTGTCTCCGTTTTTGGGGTTCATAAGTACTTTATATTCAGATTTTGTAAATATTTTGTCTGTGGAAAACCTCAGTGCTATTATATCTTGGAAAAGGTGGAAAGAGAAGTTGTTGAAATGGCTCAGAAAGGTTTTCTGCAGGAGAAGAAAGCATTAAGCAAGTGAAAAGAGAGGTTAAAATTTCTGTTTGGGCCTTTAAGTGCAGAATATGAACTTCAGTATATTGGGATATTACCTGCTTATAGTCATGCAGGTGTGATTAAGTTATAAGTGCAAAGAAGCAGTGTATCATTTGATGTCATGGGAAGCAGTTGATTGCATGATATCATGGTGCAGGTGAACAGCAAGCCTAAGAACAGTGGACTGCTGACTTTTCTCTTTAGTATGTGATGAGACTGAGTATTCACATTCCTGTGTACAAATTTGTACAGAAATAGAATTTTATTTGTAATTTATGTAGCTCAAGTAAAAATCACCTCAAGTCTCTTCACCCTAGCACCAAGAACGTTTAAAGAACCTTTCAGTCACCAGCTAATGTATTGCATGCTTCTGATCCCGTTCTGATAGCTTCATACCACATAGCTTACTATACTTATTACTCCATTAATCATAGTCTTTTGAAGTGATTCATAAAATACAAGAAATATGTTATTTATTACAGATGGGTCTTTATTTAATTAACATAAGGAAGCAGTATTTGGGACCTTAGAGCTACCTAAATTAGTTCTTACCTTAACGCTTCTTGATTAGGAGCAATCAGGTGGAAACAACCCTTAGAAAACAATGCAAGCTTTTTCTCCAGTGTCTTACTTTTGTTTCTTATTTCTTATCACAGATTTTGACAAACCTGACTTCAAGAGAAGCATCGTCTGCTTTGAAGACTTAAGTGTCGGTGCTGTTCTGACTGGAAAAGTTGAAAATGCAACGCCGTTTGGAGTTTTTGTTGATATTGGTGTGGGAAAAGCAGGTTTGATTCCAGTGCGAAGCATAACGGAAGCAAAACTTTCTAAAGTGAAGAGGAGAAAAAGCTTGGGCTTAGGTCCTGGAGAAAGAGTGGAAGTTCGAGTGCTTAATGTCGATATTCCTCGATTAAGGATAACATTGGATCTTATTCGTGTTTTATGAGAGGGTTTTTTTACAGTTAAGCCTTAATTTTAAAGGTTGAGTAGTGACAGCAAGGTTCTGGAGATTCAGGCATTTAATGAGAATGTTGAAAATGAACAAATTTTGAAACCTTCAGCCTTGCCTTTTTTTTTTTTAACAGATTTTCCACATTTTTTATCTCTTTTCTGTCAATTGTTGGAACAGTTTATTAGACTACCTCCATGCAACCTTGCTATTTTGTCTGCAGGGCAAATGAAATTGCGGTGGACTGCCAGAGATATATTTTTATCTGTTCTGTCTCTGCAAGATTTGCTCTCTCAATCTTCAGTCAGTGCTGCACAAGCAGACACACTCACTGCTCCCCTTCAAAACATCACCATTCAGTCTGCCTGTTTTCTAGTTGAGAGTCTAAAAGAGGTTACCTAGTTGTAGGAAAAAAAAGTGATCTTGTTAAATTGGTGATGACATTGCTTCAGAAGTAGACTGAAAAAAGAGCAGATGCTAATATTATTCATGGCTCAGAAATATTCAGCTTTAATTTATTTGAGCAACATCATTAGGAGTTCTGTTTACTTGCCTTATCATTGTTTGGTCAGTTATTATTGATTAACACACTTGGATGTACCTTGGGGTTTAAGGAACCTTGCTCAAAGGTGTCGAAAGACATTTATGTTGTTCTATACTTGTGCAAAATAAAAACATTTCTGGCCATGTTTTCTCAGTGTACTGATTCTACAAGTGATTTAACAGTCCTGGTTCTCTTTCTTTCCAACCTGAGCTCCATCAGTAACGCTCCAACTTGAGGATACGCTTATCTGACCTTCTGAATTGGATCCATTTTTCTGAGCTTTAAGACTGGGCTACAGCCCCATGGCCTGGTGTTGTTCCTGATTTAATAAAATAATTCTGGTCTGTTTTGGATTCCTTTAACTTGACATTATTTTTTTCCCATCTTTTATGTATCATATTTTTCTGCCTGTTTTGAATGGAGAACAAGTTTTCAACATTTGTCTTCACACGCTATGCTCGTGAAGGCGTGATTCTCCATCAAAAGTTTTTGCTGTTTGTAGATGCTTGCTAAGCTTTTCTAGACTTTTGTTTTAATAAGAATGCTCACTGTTTCCTGCTAGGAGTGGCCAGCACATGATGTTTGTTTTCATCCACTTAGAGACATTTTGTTTGGTGGTCCTTCAAAGGTTTTACCAATTGCCTGTTTGCAAAGGATAGGCAGAGAAGCCTCCAGCAACAGATGATTTGTGTGGTCTTTCCAGGGAATTTTTGGTATATTGGATGTTTATTCCTTTGAAGTAAGCACACTCACCTGTAAGTTGGCAGAAACTCTAGCCTTTAGCAAATGAGCACAGACAACAGGTGTAGCGAGTGTCAAACACCTTTGATGACAAAGTTTCAAACTACAAATGTCCAAATAGGTGTTGGCGCAGGGAGTCTGTGTTAGTTAGGGAAAAGGTTAACATCATTTAATCTTCCAGCTCTGTGCTTCAATTTTCATAATTAATAGCCACCTGTAGACTGTGTATTTTGGAGATTATGGAATCAGTTAGCAGATGGAGAAAGGGAGATAAATCTCACTACCCTCATTGCATTTGTCTATCAAAGAAAAAAGACCATTCTCTACGATATGAAGGTCATCACAACTTGGAATCATGTTTCTGAGGCCTTTTGAAATTTTCCTGTAATGCTGCTGGAAAGTAGACTTTTTGGTGTGAAATGAGAAACTATGATACCATGTTAACCGTGTATCATCTGTCTTTGAAAACACAGATGCAAAGTGAATGAGCTGAGATTTTGTTCTGCAAGTGATGTGTTCACGGATAATGTTGCAGTATTTTCTGGTGTCTCCATCAGCAGAATTATTTAAGTTCTGCTGAGCTTTATATATTATCTCTGCAGTATCTAAGCACTTAGCAAATTAACTGAGTTTGTTTGGTCTTCTCTAAGGAGGATATAAACTCTTCTCCTGAGCTCATTTCATGGCTAAGATGGGCATTTTCTCTTTTTGTACTATTTTGTTCGTGAAATTAACTTTTCTTATATATAGTTAATACCACAAGGACTGATTGTAACATCTTCTGTGTTTATTTTTTTTTTGTGTCTATCTCTTGGATGATCATAAAATTCTCTAAATGGAAGACATCTTGAAACTGCTTTTTCTCACTGCTAATTCACAGGCAACTTCTTGCTTATTCAGAAGACTGACCTACATCCTCATAAGCTAGTGTGGTTTCTCCTTAGTGGAACTCAGAAGCTTATTCTGTGGCATCATAGGGACTATTGGAAAATGTCATCTCTATTTCTTTGATATATTTGAGTTTTAATCACAAAAAAATGGGAAGTCTGTGACTATTATTGTGTCTGTAGCTAGTCTGTGTCTAGCTGTCTACAGCTCTGCAAATGTAATCCCATTATTTGTCAGCTAATTCAGTGCCTTAACGACTTCCCACAAAAATGCTCTTTTTTCTTAGCAAGTTCTTTCTCGTTGCCAGAACACAGCCATTAGAACAGCCTAGTGAGAGTCTAATAAGGACGAATATGTGTACTATGTGACCTTCTCTGCTTTTGTCAGATCTTTGGATATTTAAAAAAATCTTTCTTTTTAATCAGGTTTCCTGTTGAACTCTTGTGGCTTTCAGATTCCTGACATCAAAGCATCAAGATGTTTTTTCTAATTCATCTCCTTCAGCTTCTGAACCAAGGAAAAATTATTGGCTGGGTGCTTTTTCCCATTTCAGATGCTCTTCATGATGCAGTTCAAGCTTTCAAACAAGTTCTGTAGTGCTTAGTGGTGATGCCTCCGTGTTTTAAAATGAACAGCGAGAACCCTGATCTTACTTAAGTGCTCCAAAGTACAGTTTCTCAGGGGAAGAACTAAATACAAGTCTTCAAGTCCCATTAAAAATTTTACTTTTGCCTTAAGCTGTAGATTCCAATGCATCTACTCACCATCCAGCCCACTGATCTTAGCTGAAAACCTGCTTTTTCAGCCCCACCCTCACTCAAATAGTCTGGTATTTTGCAACTACCTTCCTCTGATACACAGACCTATAAGAAGAGTTTCTGAAGATTTCCTGTGCTTTGCATGTTGCACAAAGGAGAAGAATTCTTCTACCAAGCAAGATGGCACTTGTATGCCTGGCTGTAGTAATGCAAATCGAGAGTTTAAAAGAAGCCATTTGTTTTGGTTTTATTCCTGCCTCAGGCAGTTTTAGACAGCGTATATCAATTTTCCAGAAACTTGTCAACCTCAGGAATGATTTAGTATGCTGTTAAACATAATAAAATCAATAGGAAAACAAATAGAATTTCCACAAGGAGCAGACGGTTGGAGAAACTTGTCCATATGGCGTATAAACATGCCGGAATTTGGGGCTTTGTGGGGTACTTGCGTTAGAAAAGTTGCATACCGAACAAAGGTAATGCATAATTCAGGAGAACAAATATTCTAACAGCTTTAAGGTAGTGTGTCTTGAACTTGGTGTCTGTATTTATTTAACAACAAATGCACTTAGAAACCGTGCCTGGAAGCTACAAACCAAACATGAATCGTATTTGCCTAATTTCAGAGCTTTATGTTAAGGACCCTCACTTGCTCTGAAGGGGATGCTGAGTTCTTGGTTCAGCCTGAATAGCACCTATGCTTTTCGAGCCTTCCTGAGAGTAATTTATGTAGCTACTCCTCTTTGCTTAAGGACATCCAACTTCAAGATTGTCAGTCCTGTAAGAAAGTAGAGGCAACCAGTTGGTTACACTGGTCCATGTTACTCAATGTCACTCCCTTTTGATCAAGGTTTCCTGAAGAGCTGTGAGTGTGTCTCTGGGGATACATAAAAGTAATTTCACCTCTCTCCATTAGAGACTTTCTAAAGGTTTGAAAGCACCTAAATTTACTGGTCCCTACTGTTTATTACCCTCCTTGCAGGCAAATAGAAGCTGTAAGTGTTAGAAGAGTTTCATCTTGGGAAATCCTCGTGAATCCGTACTTCACAGGTAACTAATATATATGTTTTTTTACAGCAAACCTCAGTGACTAGTTTTTAGAGAACTTTGGTTGCCTGTTTCAGGTTGAGCCAATCCTTTCAGCGGTTATTGCAACCGTGTGTTCATGAGAAGTCTGCATATTGTACCGCAGACTTTACTACAGCTTCTGCAACTTGCAGATCAGCAGTCAAAAGCCCTCAGTCTGGGAGGGACCAGTGCTGGAGTATTGTTTCTGTGTGAGCTTATACAATGGGACTTGCTGCTGTTAATGGATCCGCTGGTTTTCATGTGTTACCTCTGGCTGTTAGGTCTCCCCTGGGCATGTTTTAGCTACATAAGGAAATTCACCACTCTGGAAGTGAGAAAGGATTGGTGGCTCTGCTCTGAGCAGGATCATCCCATTGAGAATTTTAAATCTTACCAGAAGTTCAAGGTAAAGCACTCAAATCTTATCTGCTTTCTGTCCCTCACTAGGAGCTACAAGCTTTTGAAACTGGCCTGCTTACTCGTTGATTCACTGGTTAGAGCTTTTACCTTGTTCAGTTTATTCTAGAGTTGAAAAAGATGAAGGCATGTTCAACACAGCAGTCCAGTTAGAATTATTAGAAACTTCCATTTCTTTGTTTTGCCTCTTCTCCTCAACAAGGAGCAACAAAGAAGGAAGCACTTAGTAAAATGAGGAGCCACATGATTTCTTATCTTTATTAAATCGAGTTGAGTTTAGGCTTTTACTTGCAGAGAGGTTGGTTGTCTTCAACAAGTAATCAGGAGACTACCAACTCAGAAAAGTAAATCAAAGTGTGATTTTCTCCTTATCTTACAGATCCATTTATCCTACTACACTTGTATGTTTCTAAATGAAAAGTGTTTTCTGCATGTAATCAGCTAAGATGGAGGTTTGCATTCTCATATCTCATCATCAGTCATGTTTCTAGTAAAGACTGTGCCTTTCTTTGTGGTCAAGCAGTGAATTTTTTTGCATGTGACTCATGAAGAGGTATGTGAAAATGATGCCATGAGAAGAACTATTATGCTTGGGGGTCATTTACAAAGAGTGAATGGAAGTGAAATCTTAGGAAAGCATTTTCACCTCAGAATTAAATATGTGGAATAGCTTGGCAGAGAACGGAAACTGCCACATACCAGGGGCTGTATATTGGCACCGTGACTGCTTTTTTTGTGTGATGAGGAGAGGGAGGAGTAAGAAAGGGGAAATGGAAGGAAATTGAGGGATTTGGGGAAGAGCATCCTGGAGATGTAAATAGTCCTATGGGAATGAAGTTAAGATGATGAAATGCAAATGGTAGTAATGTAATGGTAATGTAGTAGTAGTGGAATCTGAGCCTGGTTATCTTTTATTCTCTGTACCTCACATGAAGGTAAAAAAAGTAAGTATAAATATTTGTTATAGCTAAAGGAAATTGCATATGTCATATCAGCGCATATTGCTACTAAAGGGTAGTATGGAACCATTTGGCTTCAAGTGGGAGAAACACAAAGTATGTGCTATTAATTGATTTGCTTCTCATTTCCCAGTTTTGCGGTTTCTAACTAGTTTAATATGAGCAGATCAATCCTTGCTCATCAGCAGTTCTGGCTGAGAAAGTGCAGCTGTCATGTGTAGCATATGTAGTGCGGGTGAGCGCGCTCTGGCACTGTAGGCAGTTTCAGCCACCAGGATTTCTACTCATTTATATTTAGTGGGAACAATCCTGGAAAAGCTGGAGTTTGTCATAGCTTTCTTTGATCCCTTGAAATTAGTGCGCTATCTTCAGTACACGGGGATAGATGCAAAGCCAGTCAGAAGCTGAAAACAGCAGAAAATCCAGCTATTTGTATACTGAGTAGACTATTTTCCCAGGAGCACACAGCATCAGTGATTTAAGATCTGCACTGGCAATTAACTTTTATGCATAAGCACATGCTTGTTAGGCTGTAAAGAAATTCAGTCTTTGCTTACCTGAAAGACCATCTCTCCTGGTGTGCTACATGGCTGAAGTAGTTATTCACTTTAAACTTGAGCATGTTCTCAGAGTGTTTCTTATAGACTGCCTACTTTAGAATTGCTCCAAAGCAACCTAAGTATGTTACTCTTCAATATGTTTTATGAGGCGTTGTGTTTCCTGGGACTCACAATGGGTGATAGCCTAAGAGCTGAAAGACACATCATCTGACGTCTGCTATTAATGGACTCCTAGTTTATTGTGGGCACTATTCATGGGAGTTTATAAGCAGATGGTAAAGCTTATATACTGAATGAAAAAAAATCAAAATTACATAAAAGGGAAATGTCAGCCTGGCAGTAAGAAATCCTGGGCAGTCTCTGTCATACCATCATAGAGTGGGTTTGGTTGGAAGGGACCTTAAAAATCGCCTGGTTCCAACCCCCCTGCCGTTGGCAAGGGCTCCATTTGCCACATTTCAGAGTGTTACGCTCCTCACTAGGATCAAGTTGAGGTAGTGCATTTCTTGGGCAACCAATGTCTGTGTACCTTCCATTGCTTATAGATGTTGCTGGGCCAGTGACAATCTGTCCCTTTTTAGACGCCAACAAAATAATAATAAAGAAATCGCTCATGGGAGTGGAGCTTCAGCTCATCTCCAAAACCAAGGTTGCCTGCACTCAAACCCCTCTAAAACAGTTCTGCTCCATTTCCACTTTGAGAGGAGTAGCCTCCTCAAGTCTTCTCTGGTCTTTGTTGAACAGAATTTCTGTGTTTACTATTTTCACTATTTTTCACCTTTTTTGTTTTTTTCACTATTTTTACTGTTTTTAAAACTAGGCATGATTTTGTTATTTCAACATATGTTCTATGTCCTTTAAATGTAACTTGTGTCTGGAGTTGTGAGAAATTCTAGAGCACTTTCCTTATAATCAGGGTGACAGTTACGGTATAAACCGATTTGGTGGTTATCAGATCACACCATGTGGGAAGGCATAACTCTACAGATTGTCTCTATTCAAGGAGAACTTCTTGATATTGTATGATCTTTGAATGTGGGAAAAGGTAATAAAGGGTTGTGCTTAAATTGACAAATCAGACACCTGTCGAGTATTTAGTGGTGTCCTTTGGAGCTCCCATCCTCTGCATTAAGCAGGTCATGGTTTCCACAGAAGTGTTCTGTAATTACCTTGTCTAAGGCAAGACAATGGTGTAGTGCATACGCATAGCATAACTGTAAGAGGCCAAGGATAGACCCAGATGTTATTTTCAAGCCCCTGAGTAGCTTGACTTTGCAGCCTGAAGGAAGGTCTTTTTCCAGACATGTTATAATGTCCTCTCCTGGCTTGTTCTTTAATTGAAAGTCTAAAAACCAGTGTGGAGTGGAAGGTAGGATGGCAGCCCTGAGTCCACTGGGTTCAGTCTTATTCCATCACAGTCATCACATCACAGGACCCCTTTCATAAGCTTACCATGCTCAGTTTTGAAACCTGTTTGGCAGTGTTACCCAACAGAAGCTAATGACTGTATTCTCTGTATAAGAAAAGAAATAAATAAGGGAGACCTCAATCAAGCTTAGACCCACTCTCAGTGAACTGGGATTTCAGCAGTGTCCAAACAGGAGTGTGACTGTTCAGGTGGGATGTACGTGAAGGTAGCATGTTTCAGTAGTATCGGCTTCCTTGTCAAATCCACAGAAACTAATGGTGTGCACTGTAAAAGCAGTGTTAAGTACAAAGTTGATGTTGTTACTCAGCATTTCAAACTGAAGGTTTGCTGGTCCTAATAGAAGGAGTGACTGTGGCCTTAGAAGCAGACTTTGTGAACTTTGCATTGCATATAAGCAATTAGAGCATTCCAGTAGCTCCTCTGTATCTTGATGACTGTAAAAAAGCACAATTGTAGCTGAAAAATGAATGTCCAATATACTCATTGCAAAACAAAAATATATGTATGAAACCTTTGTTCCATTATTTGATTTCTATTTGTAAACTATGTTGATAGAGAAAGCTCATTTGTATATTTCTGGCTAATTGTTGGCAAGGCAGACATGAATATATCTAGGAATGGGCATGCAATAAAGCAACTATCCAGAGACTTTAAAAAATACATTTTAGTGGCTTTAAAAGTAGGATCGGCAGATCAACATGGGAAGCAATGTGTGTTCATATCTCATTTGGTTGAGAGTGCAGGTTCATAGCTCTCTGCCAGTGCAGAAAACAGACGAGGTTTTGGGGTTTTTCATTTTCCTAGAAGTATTTGCAGGAATTAGTTAGGGATTTAATAGAATGAACCTGCACCTTAGCAACATCCACTCCAGACTCCCTGTGTGACTTCAGAATTTGTCTTTTACCCTCCCAGTGGCTTTAGCACTTGTGAAGTTCTGACGCTGCATACTTCTAATAGCATCTGAAGGGAGCAAACCTCAGCAGCAGCACAAAATAAAACGGGGTTGCGGTGGAGGCAGGAGGCATAAGTGCACTGTGTTATTTAGGTGTGTGCACTGATCCTACCGTACCTTGCAGAAACATCCTTGTTATTTTTCATTCAGACTCAGCTAAGCTGTACTTCACTAAAATAATTCTTGAAGGAGCTTATACCAAGTGGAATAGGAAACTTTTAGTGAGTAAAATGTTATCAATGGAGCAGAGGTTGACTGTTCATCACGCCTGGTATATATTGCTTTGTCTAACAACTTGCCCCAGCAGGCTCACAATTGTGCTCTCTCTGAAGACCCTCCCAGCTGCAAGACCTGATTGACAGAATCTGTGGGCAGATGCACTTCCCAGACTCCAATAAAGCCGGGGCCTTGGGAAAATCTAAGGCAATTATTGATGGGCAACAATCCACTAATCAGACAATTTCAAAATTAATCCCACAGTCCCTTACTGTATTAGCTTTCCTCCTTGTTTGTATTTATACAGCAAATTCATGACTTCAGTGAATACTCTCCCTTCCAGACCAATTATGTCTCTCTGAGGGTATTAAATTAAACACAGAAGAAATATTGAAAGTGGCTTGCAATTAGTTCCTTTAAAAGGTATATGGCACTTGCAGGCTGGGGTTCTTAATATGATGCTTGATAATAAAAGTAAACAGGATTTTTTTCATCACGTGAGCAAGGCAAGTATTCCTAATATGCCTTGTTATAAAGTGGCCTATATATAATGAGAGAAAAAAGTGATTTGATTTTGGAGTTTAATTATATTTTCATAAAATTCTTCTAGAGTAACTGACAAGTCCACAGTGTCTCCAAATAACATAAATAGATTTTGGTTTGTGCATTTTGATTTATCTTCCGCTTGTTTTATTTTGATCACTTTATAATATAAAATTGCATTGCTTTTGATTGTAACTTGCCTTTTAAATGAAGTCTGATCCGAATAGAACCTTTCTTTCGCATGGAATTGAAATATAAAGCCATCTTCATGGTGTAACCCTATAAACATGAGTCACTGCCTAGAGTCCTTGGTTGTGTATAGTGTGTCTCATTCTTTTAAAATTTGGAATTCTGTAGTAAGTTCCTGAGTTGTTTCTGCAGATCTGAACCTGAATGTAGAATTCCCTTTTTATTATCAAAACAGGGCAACTGAAGAGAGGCATCACTTTAAAGGCATTATTTTTCATCTTGGCACTGCAGATGGCTGTTGGATTGGGTAGTGAGAGCACTGCGCACTTCTATTGTTTCCCACGTGTGGTAGGAAGCATAGGATATTTTTTGTTTCTTACTGATCAGTTTTGCTTTCAAGTACAGAGGAATGAAAATGAAAAAGAAAATAAAATACAGTCCGCTTGGAAGTCAATGAGTAAATTCAGTTTACATGCGGGTTGGAGAGTAGATGGTGCAATGCTGACTGTAGAAAGTATTTCCAAGCTGAGGAATATGCGAAGCAGAAGATTCGACTGGAGAGGCTTCGTCTCAAACCCTTTTCTGGGTAACTGTGGTGGTTCAGCCAATTTCTCTTTATCTCAGTTTTCCATCTGTACGCCAGCTTGAATGGATGCTGTTCAAGTGATATGGAAGCTTTTTGGGTTTTATTAAAAGTACAGAATCGGCGTAATTTTCCACTAAAAAGGATAAATAATTCTGTAAGTGAAAGTACTGCCGGTAAACTCTGGTCTTTTTACTAAATGTACATGAAGCTGATTAACACATAATCACAAACACGCAACCTCATCTTTTACTTTGAGCAGAAAGAGAAAATGAGCAGTTTCCATTTTGGGCTTCTGTAATCAGCTGCAAGTTTGGATACACTCACAGGCATGGATGATGTATGAGGCAAGAGTAATGCCCGAAGTAAATTATTTTATGATTACTAGAATGATTTCTCTAACTCTCGTTCCAGAGCTATGCACTCACTTGTCATGGAAAAGAGCTGAGGTAACGGACTTGTATGGCTGGATACATTTGCACAAGAAGATGAGGCTCAGGAGACAGAAGGGTAGAAGTTCCTGTGCTTCTTTTATACTCCAAGGTCTAACAACATGCCTGCAATGATGCCAAGCTGGCTTTCTGAGCACAAGCAAAACCCAGGAAGGAGCTACTGGTACGCCTTGTTTTGTATTACTTTTATTTGATTTATTGCAGAAGCTGTTAACACCCCATAGTTCTTTGAATAAAATAAAACAAGAAAACCTTTAAGATTCAGCAACAGCATAAGCCAGGGAGCCTTTCATCTTCATTATGAACTAATTCAGCTGTTGATTACTTTGGGATTAACACCTCCATATGTAACAAAGATGCATTCTGTTGAGTAGGAAGTTCTGTAAGGTAGCAGTTTATGCAATCTGGCATGTTTCAGTCTAGCTCAGGAGGACAGAGCATGAAAAATCGGAGGCTAGCAAGCAAAAAAGATTATCCGAATTTCCACCCATCTTCCCCAAGGCATCTTTAAAACCAATTCAATCAAATAGATTTCACATGAAATGATTAAAACGTGCCTTGAAAATCATGGTGCTTGTGATAAAGAAGCTCGATAAACTAAGGTCACAGTTTGTTGATGCTGGTGGAGCTTCGCCCTTTAGCAAAGGGCTCAGCTTAAAGGTTCCAAAGCCTGAAATCCTTTCCTGTAACTAAATAATATTTTAGTAAATGAAGGCAGATCTTCAATCCACATCTGCCTAGAGGGATCCTCCTTTAGACATGAGTACAGTCAGAATTTCCTGCTCACACTGTGGTTCAGTCAATGGATCATGCTATTTGTTGGCATTCCTTTGTCTTCATTTATATGTGCAGGTGGATTCAGACCACGACTTTACATACGCCACCAGCTGGTGATGGCTTTCAGCTATGGTTGACCTGGGTTAAGTTAGAGCTGGTGACCAAAAAGTAAAAGTTGGCATTACCAAAGCCTGAAGTGATTTGTTGCCTTTTAATGGCTGCTGGTTCTAAAGCAACAGCAATTAGGTTTGTGTGGCACAATAAACAAAAATAGAAAGTGCGTTCATATGGATAATGTAAAGATTAAAGCTCTTGCACTCTCAGCTGCACACTGAATCGCTCGTGTTTTTATATGCTTTTAAATAGGAGAGCTGCGTAACATGACCCTCTAGTTGAAAGGATGCAGAATCGCTATACTCCCATCTGGATTATTACATTCAATTTAGGCCACATGAACTCCTGTGCTGAAGGTGTACATCTAAGAAAATGGTTGTGAATTGAGCGTGACTTGCATAAAAGAGCAAGTTGCACCTATTCGCTCTTGAGAAACATCTGCTTTTAGTTAAAATTACAGTTGGCTTGCCAGCCAGTCATGGGGGCCCCATCTTCTTTTCTGTATCACCCCACATCCACATGCTTAATATACTAGTAATTTTATTATGGAGCTGTGGTCAAGACTCTGTGGCTAAGGTTGCAACCGGGTTTTTATAAGCTCTGTTTTTTGTCTGCCCCACTAGAGCTTTTGCTAGGAAAATTGACTTGCAAATTGGCAACATTCACTCTGCACGTCATATCCATATATTTACATTCTCAGGCATGTTTAATTGTCATGCTCCCTGCTTTACTACTCTTTCAACTTTAATGTTAATTATTGGGCTGCACTTAAAATTAAGCTTTTCTTGGTGTCTTTTAATTATAATAAAGCCCTAGGCAGTGGGGTTACTGTGCCCACTGCGTATTACACTCCTTGGTTGTGGCCCTCAGTTGCCTTGGTATGGCTTATTTGTCAATTGGAAGCTTTTTGACTTGTTGAATAAAATTCCAGTAATATGCAAGTAATTCACTCCATGACCATAAGGCTGCAGAGGTTACTTCTGAAATACCACCCATAGCACATTTTTCCTATTTGTTGAGAAAACCCTACTTTTTATTATGTTCTACTTAAAACAAACCCATTTTAAGAATATAAAATTATAGTAGCTAAAGTTTCTCTTTGGTTTGCTATTTGAAATACATCCTGTCTAATGTACGCAGACAGAGACATACATTGTCTACGAAAAATGCAAAGACTCCTAATTACATGACAGTCTTTAACTGATGTGTATGTATAGACTAGAGTCCTCAGTGCTAGAAAACTGTAATGCACAGTACTTACAAAAGGGAGAATTAGAAGACTAGAAGAGGCAAGATCTGTAAGGGGAAATATTTAATATCTTATTCAGATTTTCTCTGAGATTTTGACTGGTAGAAACTCAAAATGATGGATGTAGTTCTCAAGTCAAAGCTGTAAGTATTGTTTGGTGGTTTAGTGTCACTGTAAGATAAATACAAATATGTTATGCATTGCAAGGTATTTGTAGAAGGGGCCTATAGGGATGCTGGGGAGGGACTCTTCATGAGGGACTGTAGTGAGAGGATAAAGGGGAACGGATTCAAACTTAAACAGGTGAAGTTTAGATTGGATATGAGGAAGAAATTCTTTACTGTAAGGGTGGTGAGGCACTGGAATGTGTTGCCCAGGGAAGTTGTGAATGCTCCATTGCTGGCCGGTGTTCAAGGCCAGGTTGGACAGAGCCTTGGGTGGCATGGTTTAGTGTGAGGTGTCCCTGCCCATGGCAGGGGGGTTGGAACTGGATGATCTTAATGTCCTTTCCAGCCCTAACTATTCTATGATTCTATGATTCTATATTTGAGCATGTTGATGTTCCCAGCCTTGCAGCTCAAACCTCTTCCTACTACTGCAGTAAAAAGAAGTGGTAACAAACATTGAAACAATTCACAGACACAGCCTGGCTCCAGTTGAAGCTGACGGCAGAATTTCCACCAACATCAACAGGAACAGGGTGCAGCTTTACTCTCATTTTGTAAATAACAACAAGTGCCAATTCATCCTACCCGCTAAGCTAATCCAGAGATGTTTCCCAAGCATTGTTTCCTCATCACTGTAAATACTAAAATCAAGGGGGTTTGGCAAGATACTCAGTCTGCACACTGAGTGTAGGGAGTATGCATGTAGCAGAGTTGATCACTTATAATTGGCATCGTTTGTTTTGAAAACGATGCGATTTCGAAGGAAGTGTAATGCAAGTAGTTCCTTGTTTTCTTTTTTAATTTACTTTTCTCATCACTTTTTAAGTTCAGTTATGCATGAACATATTGCAGTCCTGAGACCATATTAAATGTAGCTTCTAGCTTTAAAACAGGACGTGGTGTTGTTAGAAATGCAGGGATAAACTACACCCTTGTCAGAGAAATTTAGGAACTGCTTGGGCTGTAGTTGTAGCTGGATGATTCCAAGAATCTCTCTTATCCAGGAAGGATATGGACATACATGTAGGAATTGGCCATTCCTACTTAAAAGAGTATAGATATACATTGAAACTCTCTTGATATTCCCTTTTCAGACTTGGTATAGTTCACTCTTCTGATCTGAGATGTAATATGAAGTAATACTGTATTGATGCTAGCCTATTGATTGAGCTGATACATGCCCTGTCAAATTGTGCTTTGTTTTATTGGCTGTGGGAAATCTTAACATGTTCTTTGACAGCAAAACCCTCTGCAAACCAAGAACCTGGGATATCTTTATTGTGTACCTACCACAGAGAGTTGTCACTATTCTGTGCTCTGCTGAGAGGGTTCCAGATAGAAAATTTCTTTAAAGATCAGGCCTTTTAGGAGGCTGCACAGTGAAATCTGCCTTGTTGGTTTGTGTGTATTGCAGTTGTAAACTTAGTGATGCATGTATTAAAATTCATGTTAGTATGACACTGTTTGCTAACTTCATGCAATATAGATCAGTTTTAAAAATCACTCACATTGTGTGTAAATGCTAATAAAATTAAATCCCTTAGCAGTCAAAGGAATTAGCCCATGTACGAGTGAAATACCAAAGCAGGTCTTGTTATTTTTATGAAACTGTGAATAATATAAGTATCCAATTGATAAAATTTTATTAAAGCTGACAGCCCTTAAGTGATCTAAGTGGTAAATATTGAAATGAAGTTTCAACAGCACTGCAGTACCAAGGGAGGCCTAAGGCAGTAATAAGGATTAAACAATGATTTAATGTTGTTCCTTGGGGGTAAGGATTGTTGTTTTAATGGAGAGCAAAAGCTCACTTCCCTCTAAATAATTAAACTGTGATTTGAGAAATTGATCTAAGGTAGTTGTAGTGGTTTGTTAAGTCCGAAAGAGATAAATGAAGGCAAAGTGTCCTGGAGCAAGGGGAAGTCAGGGGAGAGCAGTGAAGAGATAGTTTTGCAGGATAGAATCATGACAAGTGTCCCTCGGGAAGGGGGGAGCTGGCAATGAGCATATTTTATCTTTTATTTGTAATGTAAACAGACTTGTGCAGCCCGAGGCTGGGTAATAGCTAATGAGCAGGGGGGTTCTATGGGGTGCAGATTTTATTAGCACAGCTTATAAAAAACAAAGCTAAATTAAAAATGTGGTGTCTGCTAGATAATCCGATAATCAGTGGTGCTACAGGGAGCACCTCCACCTAAGCAGAGCGAATGTATTAGCATATGCATGTAAAATTTCCAAGCCATTTGTTCAGCAGTTTTTGTGAGCCGAATGGCTTTCCCATCTTCCTGGCGGAAGGCAGATTTCACATAATAGGGCTGAGTATTTTGGGCTGCCTTAGGAATGCAGCAATGAAGGAATTTCGTAATGTGTTTCAGATCTGTCATTTGTGTATAAGCAGTGGGGGACTTGGCCACAGAACTTCCCATTGTATATGCCTCTTGGGTGATTGTTACCAATGAGATGACAGCTAGGATGGTGGTAGAGATGGGATAGAAGTGGAAAAGGAGAGAGAGAAAACTCAGCCTAATTAGATAATTGCTTAAGGTAATTTCCTTGGGGTTAATGTGATACGCAATCCTGAGTAGTTCTAGACAAACGATGCAGAGCTTCCAGTATTGTGGTGGATGGTTTCCAACTCACTGCCCCTCCTGGTCTGTACGTGCATAACACAGTTTAGAAACAATTAAATCAGCATCCAAGAAAACGTTGAAATTCCCTCTCCTAGTTGGAAAAGGCTGTGCTCAATCCATGCCTTTGGGTGTAGATACAATTGGGAAGGGTACATGCTGTTTGTTTGGAATAATGTCATATTTGGGAAATAGTACATCAAAGTTGAAACATCAAAAGCATCTGAGAATATACTCCCCTGTCCAACAAAGTCTCATGACTACCACTGCCAAAGTCTCCATTTTTCTCAGCACCTAAGGCAAAGCTCAGAAAGCAAATTGAATGCAGAACATGAATGGCAAAAATCTTCTCGAATTCAGTTTTATGATATCTGTACTTTCCATCAATAAGAGACAAGGATATTCCAACAGCATGCGGCTATCAGGAGCTTTTGGACTTAATGAGAGAGGTCCACTGAAGCAGGAATGTTCTTGTATATCTCACTCCAGGCTGTAAGACCTAGGGCTAGTAGTGTTAAAGGTAAGGTTACACAGTCAGAAACATGTCTTTGACCTGCCTGCTCCTCTCTGTACAATAAAATGAAGAAATGGAAGTCAAACCATGGAAGCAGTTAATTATATATAAAATGATTTGCTAGTTTGATTTTTCCAAGCAGACTGTTTTATGTTGTTCTATTTTGGTTACATTTTACTGTAATTAAAGGAATACCTATGGACCACCCAATGTATAATCAGCCTTATTGTTCCTTACTCCTCAGGCTTCCAGAAAGATGATGTTGTACAATGATTAAACAATCACTGTTATTTATTGATGGTTTTCCATAAGTGCTAGGCTGATTGCCAGTTGTAGTCTACATAGTTTTTTAAAGTGTACCCCTGGATGCACTGAAGGCTACACTCCAGCTGTTTGGGTGTTCTCCAGCTGTTCAGTCTGATGATTGAAATCCATTCTGTCTCTGGACTCATCTTCTGACAGAAGGAATGAAAAGTGTACAGGATTTTATGTTTTGGTACGTTTGACAGAGTGGATTTGGTTTTGCAAGTGTACATCTTGCTTTTTATTTCCATTGGAGAAAACAAGGCAGAAGAAATGTCTTGCACTTGAAGCCAGAAGATGGCAGAACTAGGTATCAGCAAACAGGTTTATCCTTCCCATGGGAGTTTATTCCATGGGTTCAATGCAGGCCAAAAAGATTTCTGTCTCCTGAAGAGGCAAACGCTTTTCATGGAGAGTTACATTGTATGAGAGAAATGGTACACAGCTGAGGTTTTTAGGAAGCCCTTTGAGGTGGTGAAGTGTGAATTCTGACCATGAGGTAAGTTCTGTGGAAAACCAGATTAGGGAGCTGGGAATGGGCTAAGATTCTTATTATAACTCATGTTAGTGAGGAGGTGTTATCACAGCATCACAAAAATATAATACTTCAGAATAATTTCCTCTGCCCCCAAGATGTACTTTTGCCATTTCTGTGTTTCTGTTCGCCCATGAATTTATCCTAGGTACTGGGACTTGTCATTAGTGATAGCAATCCTGGTTGAATAATATCTACAACGCTGCACGTAATCTCAGTCTCTCTGGCTTGTGAGTTTGTGTTGCCAGTTCGTCTGTTTTGGAACAGAAAGAATTGGTCAAAATTTAAAAGTGAAGCATTCTACAATTGAAAAATCATATTCTGGTCCTCTAGAGAATCAAGACCTTTATGTATCTCAGTAGACCAGAATTGTGCTGTAGATAGAAGTGTGGCCAAGGTGAGACCCAAGATATCTGCTCTATGGACACCAAGATTTTACATTTGATCTTCTGTAAGGGTACAATCCAAGTTCTTGGGCATCACAACATAGCCTTTTCGTAATGTTGATGTTCATGAATAATGCTCTGGTTTAGATGATCAGGTGGCAGACATCAATTCACCAGTAGGAACATAAATAATGGCTAATTATCTGCCTACTGGGATATCAGGAGACAGTTCCATTCCTGCTTTTGCCCTGTGCTTCCTGAAGAATCATGCAAGTCGCTTGTCTTTCTATGCTTCCGTTTGCCACATCTGAAACAGTAGTAAGAGCAGCTCTTTCCTACCACTTTTCTAATCTGACTACTTTGTTTAGACAATCACCTCTTCAGCGCAAGCGCCCTGTTCTCTGCATCTGAAATGCAGCTGAAATGAAAGCTTGAAAATGAATGTGAAGAGCTTTGTCACTGTTGGCTTAAAACACATTTTTGCCATGGTCAGGTTTCTTACAACAGCTTTTTTGTGGCAAACATTGTTATGTTTTGACTTAAATATAGCCAAATCTTCAACATGATGAAATGGCAAAAAATGTCACAGTTCATCATGCTACAAAGTATAAACAATCATCAAACAGGTGAAAAACACATTAAAAAAGAATAAAACTTCAAACAGGTTTTAAGTAGTTCACTTTTATGTTTTAATAGCTCTTTAGGAGCCTGTAAATAGAAAGTCAATTGGATTTTAGACTTGTTTCCATAGTTATATTACACAGAGGGAGTATTCAATAAAACAAATCTTTTATTTAGTTCCTGACAGGTAATTAAAATGTGCCTGTGCATTTTCTTGTCTGTTACAGTAGGAACTCATATCAAAGTTTTCTAGAGTTTACAAGTGCTCACAAATATATTGCAGCTTAATTTTATCTTTTGGACTGCAAACCTGGTGCTAACGGGAAGTCTTTAGTTAGTGGAAAGTTTGAATCCTGTTTGGCATTCTGAGCCTAACATTTCTTTTTTCCTGCAAAGATTTGCTCTTAGCTTCAAAGGATTCTGAGTCCCATTTGCGCACTTTTCAAACTAATTAACTATGGGGTAAGCCAAATATGTAGAAAAGCAACAAAATCAACATTCCTGAATATCTTTGGGGGTTGAGAGGAGATGTTCTTGATGGTCCAAGTAGTATGAAATTAGTCAAATTCTTAGTCGTGAATGAAATTGGTTTTGTTTCAAGCATCTGATATTTTTTCTAGGTACTGTTCCTCAAAGGACCATTGAGCGCTGCAGTCTCATCACTATATGTATTTTCAGCAGTTTTAGAAGATGGCACCTGGGAATGTCAAGGAAAAGCAAGAGAAACTTCTCTTTATTGCTGATATGCCACCTGGATCAGTTTGGCCAAATCAGAAACTTCCATTCTTTGTGGTTTTATAGGCTTGCACGTGATGGCACCATGGGGTATGATTTCACAGCTAGGGATCATGGAAAGAATAAGTAAGTTGTCTTTTACCAGCCTTATTTATTTTTTTTCCCCCTGGTACATCATTGTAGTCTCTTGCCCTTACAATATTTTAGTACCCACTATAGGGCATAATGACTAGTAGAGCTACCAGGATTAGAAATAAATTTGCCAAAATCAAAATGCCTAAGCTAGAAAATGGCTCACTTTTACAGGAAACTGCCTCTCTGCTATTCATTGTGCATGATAGGATGTATCCTCCTGATACATGGAGGGATACCACTTTGGGAAGAGCTTTATCAATTAACCTGATTAAGAACAGGTTTATAATAATTAAGGTTTGCTACAATTTTGCATTTGGTAACTTTCCTCTGTGATGAATTTTTGATACCTGCCTTGTCATTTTGGCCACGATTGCCTTACTGCATTGATAATCCAATTGCCTTGTTCTTTGTGCAATGCATTGGTTGTTCTCCCTATGTTCATCGAAAACTCTTATAGTTCTTCTTTGGTCAGGCATGATTAAGGCAACTTAAGCTGGCTTAAGGCAATTTATCATTTTTCAAGTGTGTTGGGTGTATCTCCCTGTCAGCATTTGTATAAGACCATGCCATATTGCACAGTTCTGGTCCAGGTCCGGTACTGTTTGGGGATGGTTGATGGGCACAGAGAGAAAAGGCTGGGGACAGTGGGTTCATAACTCTCGGTCCTAGATAAAACAGAGTCAGGAGCAATGGGGCTTTCCAACTCAATATGGGAAGGCTATATGAAGAGACTGTTGCCTTCCAGATGGCCATGTCTAAATGGAGGCAGCAGTGTCCTAAAGGGAGGATATCAACTTCTCAAGGATTGCCAGATTGGGCTGTTGACTATCGCAGGTCTGTTGAGTAATGTGACTAGTTATGGCTATTACTTTACACACAGATGCATCTCTGCCCCTTGCTGAGGCTTGACATTAGGCAATAGGCTTATGTTTTATGAGTATTAAAATATCATAGCTGTAGTAGTAACTCGTACAATTTCTGGTATAGCTCCCCCACCTCACTACTTCTTTTATGTTGGAGTTAGAAGACCAGTTGCAATCTTTATTATCCTTTAAAAATGAGCTTGAAGAAATTATTATAGAAGTGGTGTAATCTCAACAGAATGATAAGATTTGCAGTATTGCTGATGGGCTCAGTTAGGCCAATAAAATTCTAGAAAAAAGCCTAAGCTGCAGGAATTTACAGGGATTTATGAGTTCTTGGCACAATCCGGAGTAACCGTTTCCGTGAATGGCCATTTTATCAATAAGAAAAATTAGAGAGTTATGTAGCACAAGATGTTGGCTTTAGTGGAAAAAGTCCTCATTTCTGGACTACTCTGGGCTGTATATATTGTCAGAGCTAATCACACTGAGCAGTTCATCTGTTCGTTACCATAATACTGTATTTACAGCATGCATAAATACTGCTCTTTTCATATTAAGCCTGATAACTGCTTTAAACCTGTCTGTTATCTATTGCTCTTACATTTCAAACCCACTTATTGCATTTGCAGATACTGCAACAAATTTATGTGTTTTATAAAGCTAACAGAATGCCTTGTGTACTGATTGATGGAAAATCAGTTGTTCAGTTGCCAGGCAATGATTGATTTTCCAACACAGCTGCTCCAGCTGTGCTACAGATGCCATTTTTTCTCAGATATCATAGATGGTGTTGTAAGCTATTGAATATGATCCTTAATTGTAAAGATCTCTGAGAAATCTGTCATTTCAGCAGTTAATGACCATTTGGTCACCATCTTCAGCTACATTTTATGTTTTTACCTAGTAAGCTTGCAATTAGCAGTGCCACTCGGAGGTTGCTTTGGAGTATTTTGCAAGAAGCTGGCTTGAAATCTGTGACATAAGTAAATGCTTGTCACAGAAAATTACAGTTCGTTACAAAATGCTGCAGCCAATAGCATGTGCTGATGACAGCAAGCTTTTTTCCTGGAATGCATTTCAGATTCCAGTATTTTATTTCAAACCTTGCTCAGTTGTGTATGACTAATAAATAATAGAGGAAAGTATAACTCAACAGAATATTTGCAGACCTTCTTTTGATCTGGGGAAGCAGACTTTGGTTGCTTGGCATTCTTTTAGATGACCTTCATAATTTAGTTGAAGGCTGGATTTGGCTCTGCTATCCATTTTCACAGGGGCATAAAATATTAAAGTCAAGCAATATCAATAATTCATACTCTTACGGCATGGGGGATATCAATGAGAGGATCATTTGGGTTTGCTAAAATTAGAAGTGCAACTCTACTTCAGGTACAAATGCAAGTTTAAGGCTTTTAAAGCTCATTGTGAGAGAGGAAATTAAACTGAGTCTCATGTTTCATAGAAAGAGGAGCTGTAGTTGGTAGGTGTCCTGTCATTTGTATATTAGCCTCCTATTCACAGCAGGGTAATATGTCCACTTGCTAAAAGAGACAGACTTGTTGGCAGGCTGTGTCCTTTTTCCTTACCTTGCCCAAAAAAACCATTTCTCGCAGCTTTCTCCATGGTATGAAGTCTGATTATTTTTAAAGAGCCAGTTACGACTGGGATTGCCAGCGTGGCAGGTTGCAGAGCATAGAGAACTGGAAACAGGGTATGGTCTGGCTTCTAAACCTGGTTTTGCCGCTGTGCTATGGGCAGATCATTTTGGTTGCCCTGCCACCTCCTGCATTCAATTTGAAGATCCTCAGGAAGAGTGTTTTTCAGTGCCTAGTCCCATAAGCCTCTGATTTCAGTGGGCTGAAGCACTGAAGAAATATGAGTAGGAAATTAAAATGCAATTCATTCTCACTCCAACTTCTAGAACATGATATTTTCCTTGATGTTTTCTCTTTTGAAATTAACTTGACATCTCCTTTGTCTAGTCTTGTCTTCCACTAAATAAATTCCTAAATGGAATATAAAATGTTAGATGACTTAATAGTTTGGTAGGCTTCCATGCAATAATTTTTGGAATAGTCATTTATACTTGCCTTCCGTGTTAAGGTAATATCCTCATGCACATCCATTTCTTGAGAACTGATATTCTTCCAAAACAGCAATAAAGAGTCCCTCCTCTTTTCAGCTGTAATTGATACCTTTCAAAGCCAGACTATTAGAGACATTTTAGAATAAATTTATGCTTTCCTTTTGTAAGTTTTTTCTAGTCTCCTTCAAGAGAAAGGGAGGTTGCCTCTGCTTCTTTTCCTTTGGTAAATTGCTCGCCTATTCAGCAAAGACCCATCTAGCCAATGTAGAATGTAATTATAGGAGAAGGAGTCCAAAACCATATCCGCTTTGGGGTTAACTAGTTTTTACTCAAGTAAAAATGAACTTTCCTCAAAATTAAATACCTCCCTCTTTCCATATAGCTGGTGTAGAGTAGCCATTTTAGCATCTCTGTTAGTCAGGTGGGCAATAAGCTGTACTCAAAGCACAAGAAAATAGAAGACATAATTGTGATTGTGGCTTTGGGGAGACCTTATTGCAGCCTTCCAGTACCTAGTGAGAACCTACAAGAAATCTGGAGAGGGACTTTGTACAAGGGCGTGTAGCAATAGGACAAGGGACAATGGCTTTAAAAGGAAAGATGGAATAAAGTTAGATTAGGTATTACGAAGAAATTCTTCCACTTCTGGAAATAGGTTACCCAGTTAAGCTGAGGCTGCCCCATCCCTGGCAGTGTTCAAGGCCCGGTTGTACGGGGCTTTAAGCAACCTGGTTTAGTGAAGGTGTCCCTGCCCCTGGCAGGGAGGTTGGAATTGGATGAGCTTTAAGGTCACTTCCAACCCAAACCATTTTATGATTCTAGGATTCATAGTAGTAGTAGAGACCCATCAGGCTTTGATTCCGGGGTGCACATAGCATTTTTAGTGCTTCTCATCTTCAACTTCTTTTAAAATTCTATGTATTAAGACATTCTTGGAATGTTGGCTTGTTTTTTTTGTTGGGTTTTTTTTTAGCCATTTCCTATTCTTTGCAATCCTTTCTAAGTAATGAAGACATCATAATGGTAAGCATACTGCAGTGCAGCTTTCGCTATAAACGGTGGAAAGGAAGCCTTCACTGTTCCTCCAGAATGCCCTTCTGCCTAATAATCCAAGACTTATTACCTCAATTAGTTTACATACATTGTTACTCTGTGCTTTGTTCCCATTTTAGACCTTTTCCAACTCACCGTCCTCCTTTTCTTGATCGTATATAAAACATCTGGTTCTTTATCCCAAGTTATATAGTTGTGATGACTATTATTAAAAATAACATGATTTTGCCCCCTTTTCGTTAGGCAATTCAGATCACATTGTATAAAAGACCTATCATTACCCTCATTTACCACTGCAGCAGCTTTGTGTTGAACTTTTTTACTGGGGTGTGTTGCTTTTATTTCCAAAAAGGGTTTCACTTTATTCTTTTAACTTAAACCACAAAATCCAAACATGACAGTGGTTTTCCTTTCTTTTTTTCCTGCCACCAGAGCAAGAAGAGGATTCAAGCTACCTCCAGCTCCCACGCCTCCTCCTATACTTGGGGATTTGCAACACTGGAGATACATGGTGACTGCTGAGGAAATTGTCCTAAGTGATATTGGAGTAATTCCCCTTCATTTTAGTAATAAAGGTTGCATATGTTTTATGAGAATAACACCCCTGCAGTACAGAGTGCTACTGTGATCCAGCTCTTTAAATCAAGAAATCATTTGACACGTTTATTTCCTGAACAGGAAATGTTCTGTCAGATCAGTTGGAAGCCCTGAAATCTGTACATGTTAAGATGAAAGTCACAATAGCAGATGCTGTTATTTTACTGGCTTATTCCCGTTTTCATAGGAAGGCCACTTTACCAATGGGATGCTGAAGAAGTCTCTTTCTTTCCTTTCAAAGTGTATATGTCTGAGGAAATCTATTAAAATGAGGATAAAGGCTGTAGTTAGTGACTTTTAGAGGACTGTGAACCTGATAGATTATGTGGTAAAATCTGATCCAAAATAGAAATATACTTCAAATACATCATATATTGTATAAAAAGTGGTTTTAGCAGAAAAAAAAAAAAGAGAAAATTTCCCATGTTATCTTAACCAGTGTTGTAAAGTATATTTTGCAAGTTTAATGCAAGTCATAGTCAACTCATAAGTATACACACAGAAAAACCCAAACTGTACAGTTTGAAAAACACTGATAAGCAGGGAGGTAGCAAAAATGGCCTGTTGCATGTCCCTTGAAAGCATCAGTTGCAGGATAAACATTCTGTCTAGATTGTAGGTATAGAGGGATCTTCCAGAGCCATTGCTAATTGTGTCTGTGTTAAAGCTAACTGCATACTCTCAGGTCGGTCAACTTCAGTTTAAACATTACTAATACAAAAACTACACTGAGATGGATAAGCCTTCCATGCCAGCTGCATTTTTATTGGCCGTCTGCAACTTCAAAGGCTTTCCTGCTCTATAGCCCAGGCAGGTACCAAAGGCTGCTCTCAAACCTGCCTTTGCTGCTTTATTGTTCCTCAACATGGGTTTACCTAGAAGTTGGTGGATGCATTTTCAGTGTGAAATTACCTTGAAAGTATGTTCTTATTGATCTGCTTAAGGTTTTTGAAATTCCTATGTCATTAATAAATACGCATTGCTGTTTCCCTCATTCTTTGATTCCGTCTGTTGTTTCACCTGTCAGAGAGACCTCTTTAAGCAACAGATGCCTGAAGTATTTTGACAGGGTGTTTGTTTCTGTTTCCAGCATAAAACTCATGTGATGACAGGCAGACAGTAAAAAGAGATTTGCCCCAAATGTGATAGAGCTCCGTTTTTCCTCTTCCCTCTCCCACTTGAAAATTTAGCCTTAGTGTTATTACTTTAGCACGTGCCTTGCTGAGAAAAAAATTCCTCCCTTCCCAGGACCAGGGAATCCTGAGCTTCCCCCTTTTTGAACAGACATTCCTCGGCAAGATTCTTTGTGTGGTCAGGAAAAAATATTAGTTTCCAGTATTGCTGAAGATGAGATCTGTCCATCATCTTGAACACGCAACTCTTGAATGGCTTGAAAAGTTGAAGAGGAATCCCTGAGATGTCTGCTGTACTCCTGAAAATCAAGCACAGCAGGTATGCCTTGAGATTCCTTTGAAGAGTTCATCTTCAGAGTTGTCTGTATCAAAAGCAAATATATTGAAGCTTAACAATGCCTAAATTTGCCCTGTCTTGGTTCTGGTGTCAGATATTCAGGAGAATGACCCAGGCAAATGCACTGAATTCCAGTATTTTAGTTATATTAGTTAATATTCTGCTGATGCTATTTGTGAAATAAGCCTATGTTGATTGCATATAAGATGAACTCACTGCATTTTTAAATTGTCATTTAGAAATATTTTGTCTTTATAGTATCTTTGCCTGCACTACCAACATTTTATTATAAAACTTCAGTGAAGCTTCTTATAATCAATAGTACCTCAAAATCAGACTTTATTAATTCATTCACATCTAAGTATCTGCAGTATTTTGGAGCCTTCTAGATTGTTCATACCATGCAGTGGAACACTGTTTAGTGATGTCTCAAGGAGCAGCACTCAGAAATCAGATGGAAAACTGCCCCATGCCTCTCAATTAAATAATCCCTCCATATTCAGGTTGTTGTTATATGTTGTTAGCACCAAAACTTTCTTTACAGTACTGTGGATGTACCCATATAGGCAGATGGTACCTGAAACATTGCACTGATACGTAATTCTGCCCCTCAGACTGCAAGCTCTCTGTAGTAAGGCCTGTCCCTTATTATGTAGAAGCAGCAGCTAGTCAGATGGGGACCTGAGCTGCGATGAGGGCTTTAGATACTCTTATAAAATCGTGTAGTAAAGGGTTGTGGAAACTGAAAAATACATTAAGCATCCAACTGAATTTCCTCATTGTTCCCAAATCTTACAAATAAAAACTTGGCACAGCAGCAGCATATCTGTTTTTCTGAAGTTTTTGTCTTAAAGTCTTGGGATTAAAGTATAAGCGATGAAGGTTTACATGACTACAAAGAACATATTTGCTGTATGTTTTCAGATGAACCGTCCCCAGCCTGATTAAGTGTCAGCACTGTAGCTGAACTGCGAGATGCTGAAATTCATTTCAGCCCCAATATATTTAATGTTCATTTTTAGGCATAAGCCTGTGGATGAAATCAGTTCAAAATCCGTAAGTCAGTATGGCAGGGAGATTTCAGGGCAGCCTACCTGTCTGAGCATTAGTGGAGGAAAAGCCCTTTGAAGTCACAGACAGCCAATAAAAATGCAGCTGGCATTCAAACTGTAAATGGCTCCAGCATTGAGCTTTTACGTTGCTGTTATGGAAGTGAAGGCTGAAAATCTTCAGAAAGTGCCTTTGAGTTCTGGTCCACGATAAACTCATGTATCTACAGTGTAACCTAACCCATCACCCTCGTTTCGTTGTCATTAAAAACAATTTGCGAGGGGCACTCCAGATAAATCACAGTACTTCGAGATACGACAGCTCTAGGCTCATGCCCAAGGGTGAGGATGGCATGATCCTGCACTGGTTCATGATTCCCCCTCTGCAGGGCTGGACACCAGATGAAGAGCTCCAGCAGGTCTGTCTCTGCCAAGGCTGGGTGGACACTCAAGAAGGACCAGGGGGAACTCCTGCTGATGTCTCAGAAGTGGGGATGTGCATCTCACAGGCTAATACAACAGCTATGTGAGTACGTTGTTTTCTGTTGCATTTGTAAGTTACGTGACTGTTCCCTTTCTGCAGGGTGGCTCTGCAGAGATGGTATGGTACAAAAAAGTCAGGAGGAAGAGGAGCTTTGCTTCCCTTAGCCTGTGGTGGGAACTGGAAGAGTTGGAGTGTTTTGACCCCTTGGTGGATACAAGGTTTTTACAGGGCCTTGTACAGCCCCCAGCACAATGATACAGGGGTTTCTGAGAGCGTTTACTGGCACAGCTGGAATACAAAGACTTGTGAATGAAGTTTGGATTGCTGGCTCTCAGAATTAAAAATAGCCCCTGACTTTCTGAATTGTTCAAGAACCAATTAACATGGAGAAGAAAAAGATTTAAGGCAGACACATTAAATACCCTCAAGAAGTTAGTTAATTTTGCCTTTCCACATGATATATTGTGATGTGTCTATTCCTCATCCTGGAAGGAACTTAAATACTGTTATTCTGGCTTATAAAGATATTCCAGGGAATCCTGAGTAACCTTTTTCCTTTGGGCAGCTTTGAGGGTGGAAGATGGGGAGAGTAGGCAAAAGTGGGAACATAAAGCTGTTCTTTTGTTGTAACAGGATCATGGTATGGAAAAGGTTGACAACCACTGCAATTGGATTTTACAGGGAAATTTGAATTATCACACTAAAAAAGAACCCTTTTTTATCATTCACAAGTCCTGAAATAGCATGTCATGGGTGTAAGCACAGCATTGCCTGTGCTTGGCCTCAGGTTAAGCTAATTTGGAGGAATGATAGATAAAATTTTATTGCTGGCATTTGCTTTTTTTCTAATGGCAGCTGTTAGCAGCTGCTCTGTGGTTTGGAGGCTTAGAAATAGCCCAAGCACAGCTAGACCCGTGAGCAGAGTTCAGGTAAAGCAGCAGTTTAAGATGAATGGGGCTTTGCCGTTTTCTCGCTGAGTATCCCCGTATACATGCAGGTGAGTAGTATAGCCAGTTGAGTTGAGCAACCTGGTCTCTCCAGTTGAAGGTGTTCCTGCCCATGGCAGGGGGTTGGAACTGAATGATCTTTAAGGTCCCTTCCAACCCAAACCACTCCATGATTCTATGATTTCCAGATAATTTATGCTTTTATCCAACTATGGAGCATATAATAAAAAACCCTCTTGGAAAATGTTTGTGGATCTTCTCCTTTGGCTTTTTTTCATTCCAGTTGCAAAGTTGCTGTGATTCCTATGTAGTGCAGAGTCTAGTTTTGAGAAAGAACACACATTTTAACCATTGTAGCTGCTTCTGCACCTCACAAACGAGTTCAGCTTCAGCTTAGCACAATCGTTTCATTCTGGCTGGAAAAAGTCTCTTTACCCTGTGTTAAAATCTCACCTGATTACTTTCTAGTTTTGGGTGGAATGAAGAAATAGAAGCAATCATTGCTATTTGCAGAAATGTCAAATGCTAGCCGGATAAAAACTTGCTGTTCTAAATAAATGCATCAAAGATTCATTGGATTAGGAGTGTAGAAAAGCAAACATGTTCAAATCTTAAACACATCATAATTTTAAGCGTCCACAAGTGTTTAAAAAGTGTTGGTAGAAATGAGCGCATATATCCATTCACTAGTTAAATATCATAACCTGTTTCTTTTCTAAACACATGCACAAGGGAACAGAACACATTTAAAATGTTAAACACATTGACATGTTTACAATGTGTTGCAAGAAAGTGTTTAACTTCTTGTGCTCCAAAGCTAAACACTTTGGAATTAGAGGGTTTACTAATTCTGCATTTATTCAATATGACTATCACTGACTGACACTTACTGGATAAAGTTTGAATGGATTCAGAGAAGATTGAAAAAATGAATCAGAGAGGGTGGAATACTTTGGCTTTGGATCCATAAGGGTCAAAGATGGGAGTTAATAATCCATGGTGGTTTATAGTTTATGCATATGTCCTAGTGAGCAAATAATTAAAAAACAATTGACCCCAGATTTATGAACTGTCCCGTATCTGGTTCCTGTAAATCCGAGTCCTGATCATTAGTTCCAATTAGAAGTCAAATTAGAATTCATTTATAAGGTGCATTTAAAATAAACCTTTAAAAATTAAGTCAAGTTTTAAGTAAAAAACTATCTCGTTGGCCTCCCAGATCACAAAGTTAACCCTAGAGATCCTGGATCAGCAGAGTCAGCACAGCGGCATAGCAAGGGCAGGGCGGGAGGTAACACTCCTGATCTTTTCAGGTGGGATTTTTAAAGATACATTGATTTGGCCTTGTTTTCTTTTCTGTTGACCCCTCTCTGAGGCTTTTACGTAGTTTAACTTCCAATTACTGTGGAACCAAAGATATGCTCAGTGCTTTTAGTCCAATCTAGTTTGCATGGAGGTTAGTGGGGAAGCATGACCTAAGCCCACTTGGTGAAGAAGATGGGCTCTGTTGTTCCTGGTGTGAGCCTCTTGGAGCTCCGTGAAATGCTGTGCAGGAGAGGAAGCTGAAGGATGGTGATTTGTGAGACCTCAGATCCAGGACAAAGGGTTCAGCTGCACTGCAAGGCACCGCATGGTTGCCTGCACTGACTCCAGATGTAAAATGAACTGACAAAATACATGAGTAAAAGCGTGGAGCTCTTAAAACCCATCAGACATTAGAAACTCCCCAGAAATGTGGAGGGTAGCTGAAGGCAGCTTAAACAGGACTTCACTAGAGCTTTAGACAGCAGGTGCCCTTTTAAGAAGAAACAAGTAGAAGATGGCCTTATTGCTGACATCCCTCTCATCTTTTTCATAGGTTTAACCTGGGTAGAGAAAGCCGACTATTACTCTGTATAGTGTATATCTGGGAAGTACTGCATTCCCCAGTATCCATACTCCCAGCATGTGAATGATGTATTTTAAATGGAGATTATGAAAACAAAAGTGAAAAATCAGTGTAACTGATCTAAGGTTAAGTGCTACATTTGGGCAGCTAAGGCTGCGTTTAAACTGAGTGATTTAAAATCTCGCATGAAGGGTCGAATCAGCCATAATGCTGGGTTTTTTTCCCTATAGATGTAGTGTGTATTTTTGGTAAGGCATAAGATAACTGAGGGTATAATAGAAAATCTCAGGATTAAAAAAATATACCTGAGGTAAAAAGCCATGGATTCCAAAGGCAGTAGAATGCAACGGGTATCAGAATAAGCATTGTATATATATATAATAAGCGAGTGTTTGGTGACAAAATGCTTGCAATACCAAAGGATCTCTTCATAGGATCAATAGGCAGTATTCCAGAGAAATGGATCATGACAGTAAATGAACATTTTAAATTTTCAGTTGGATACAGGTGCCTGAGTCAAGATCATGCTTTTGTGTAATGCCAGAAGAAAGCAATGGAGTTTTGGTTAAGAAGAAAGCTAGTCCTGCATGTCGGTCTTGTTCAGGAAATGAAATTGAAGTGTAAAGAACAACTTGGAAAACTGCAGTTTATAAAAACAGAGGCAGCAGAACATATTAGTTGTTGAAAGTTTATCCAGGCTTTTATTTCATGCAGAGGATGCCACCAGTGAAGTGGTAGGGAATATGATTTTCCCACCCATCCTCTGGACTGTGCTGGGCACTAAGATACTAAGATACTTGAGATATGTGAAGGTTTCCTTTGTAAAAAAGAGAACACTGAGGTCTACCTGGTGATAATATGATGATAATTAATTAATATTTAAGATAAGAAGGGTAATATCTATGGTAAACATGTACCTGAAGTGTGAATGCCTCCAGGGCAGTGCTTGCTTAGAGGTAGCACCTCTTAAATATTGTGGTTAGAACTGGAGAGTAGGTGTGAATTAGTCACTAGAAAAAAATGGTAGCCAAAATGCTCATGTAGATAGTGTTTACTCACTCAACTTTCATCACTTCTTCATGGAGATGTTTTTTTCCAACTACACAGGAATAATTTGTACACTGAATAACAGATCAGGGAGAGATTTGGTGTTAGAAAGTATCTGTGCCAGATAAACACTACACGTGTACACAAGCAAATATCTGCCCCTTCTTGTTCAACTTCAGTGCTTACCTAGCACAGCCTACTGCTGCTTCTTACAGTTTGTGGCTTTCAGCTGCTTGTTCTGCTGTCTCCTTTGAGAACTCCTTCCACAGAGGGCAAATCATTAGCAATTCCTATTCTGCTAGGCCTCAGGCCATTGAGTGTTTTGTGTTTATGCTGATTTATTGTTTGACTAGGGCATCCTCTGGTTAATGGCAGTGCCCAGATAGTCCTGATGTCTCTGGAGATGCTTGTCTGATCTGTCTAATGTTTCCTTACTCTGGATGTTCACTGATGCTGAAACAGTGGTGGTCAGGCTTTGCCTTTTCATCCTGCAATAGGTTGCCTTGGTTTTGCTAGAGGCTGCTATTACCTGTTCCTGGGCGCTTGGCAGCTGGGAGTTGCTCTTACATGCATCTGAAGGCTCTAATATCACCATGAGCTCTACAGTTTTCCTTCATACTCCATTCAGGTATTTCGGTTGGCACAGAAGTGCCAACAGGTGCAAATCAGTATAAAGAAGCATATGGGAAATTTCTGGTTCAGTGGAAGGTTTTCTTGCAGAAAACGTGTCAGTGACACTGCTAATTAAAATGTTTCTCTCATCTCGTACATTTTGCCTGTATAATGAGTTTGAAGAGAACTTCAGCATCTAAACATATGGGCACAAGTATGGGAATCAAAGAGGTTACTTGTACGATACAGAATGATATGGACGATGGGTAAAGCCAGTGGGGGCGGCAGACTTGGTTGGTCCCAGCAGGATCTATTTCTGAGGAAGCAACACAGTTGTGATTTTTTTCCATTCTCAGCAAAATTAAAACGTTTTTGGAACTGGAAACGCTTTCACTACAGCATTATGAGAATCATGAATTTCCCAAGTTCCATTATTTTTCTGAAGCTGCGCATGATGTTCTTGTGGGGAAGGGCATTTGTGTGGGTGACTAGGGGAATGGAAAGAAGTATGACAACTGGAAATGAATTCCTCACAGGAATGTGAGGAGTCAGCCATAAAATTGTATTTCCCCTCAAAACCATAAGGCTAGGTCTACAGGAAGTTATAAGATAGGACCCAGATCACACACTCAATGCGATGGCATGGGTCAGGCTGATGAGTGGAGCAGCACTTATTGAGGTCTTTGTGGTGGGGGAAAATCCCACTGCAATGAAACTAAAAAAATGAAAAATGAAAACAAAGATTATTAAAGAGTATCCACATGAAATTTACTTTCACATAAAGGACTTTTAACCCTCAGAGGCTGGTTCTGAACTGGAATACTGTTGGAAAACCACTAGAAGTAAAAAAAATTTTGTACACTTATACTGGCTGAATTGGAAAGGAAAGAAAGAAACAGAAAAATAATTGTTTCAATAAAATCAGTTTTGCAGTTGGAAAGGCCAAGAAATGCCTTTTGTACCTGGGAGTAAGAACATTCCTTTTGAATCTTTGTGTGAAATCCTGTCCTTCTTTTCCTAGTTTTTATTCATTGCATTTGAGTATCTGTCACCCTTTTGGTCAGTCAAATGATTCAGATAATTTGGCTAAGCCATCATGTTTTCACCATCATTTCTTTACAGTATGTGTTTTCTGTTGCCCACAAATTGCAACAGCAGAGATTTTATGTTTACCTTCTGGTCTATTGATGGCAATTTGAGTATCATCCATGTTAGCAGAAATTCCTGTTGAACCAGTCAATGGCAGGTCCTCATCAACACCTTTCTGAAGTCTGTCTGTTATGTCTTGTGCATGCTTATTTACTGTGTAGCCTACTGATCATGCACAGTGCTAAATGGAATGTTTGTGGTACTGATGAAAATGCTTTGCAAGAGTTTATAGAATTTCTTTGCTAGAACTTGATTTGTCAATCACATTCATAATGCTAATGAGAAATGAAACCAGATTTGTACTGACTTTGTTTCTCTATTTAATATAGGTCTGCTGTCCTTCTTGTGGAATCTCAGCATATTAGTCTTTCTGACCTGGAACTTCCCTTGTGCTAGTGCAAAATCTGTCCCACTTTTAAAAGGTGCAGGTTTTTCAGGACAGCAGATTTTAGAAAGCTGTTTTGAGCTGATGTTAAACTCCGGTATTTCCTCCCATAGGGCCATGTTCCTCACCTACCTGTTAAACCTGTGCTTGGTCAATCACTTACCTGAGCAGTATTTTGTCATCCCTACGTTTATATCATTCTTCTTTTCAAGCATTAAACAAACAAAAAACTAACAATGGCTTCTGTTTATTTAACAGTATCAACACACTTTTCCTTTCCATAAAGGACAAGAACATGCTGAGACTTTTTGTTTCCAAACATAAAAAGCTCTCCTTTTTCTTTCCCCCTGGAATCTATTGGTCCTGTATTTCTCCCAAAGTCTTCCTCTTAGCTAATTTTTCATTTCTGAACTTCGAGCTATTATCAATTACTATCTATTCTTCTTTAATATCTTTATTATCTATATTTTTAATTAGTTACCTTTGGTTTACTGTTGAGTTGACAGTAAGGTTTGGTGTCTTTTTGGCTGAAGTTTTTCCCTCTCCAAAATGAATACTTGCTCTTGAGACATTTAGTAAGCTCTACCTAAAGCAGTCTCAAGCTCCTTTAGACATTGATTTAAATGGAAGCAAGTCTTGACTCATCTGTGCCTCTTTAGGTTTACCCTTATGGCTGTTTTGTTTCTGAGCACTGAAGTGGCACCTTTCCCATCATTGCCCATTCACAAGAGATGGTAGAGAGAAGCAGAAATGACCAAGCAGGATATGGAGGGGAGACATAGGAAATCTGAGCTCACTTCCTCGCTCTGCTCAGGGATCCTATGACACATGCGCAAGTAACATTGACCTTCTGTTCCTTCCTTCCTGCAGGATGGAAATAACACTACTACGTTTCCTCCAGAGGGGCATTGTGAGAAGAAATCTTTATGAAGTGCTTTCAAAATGCTATGAGGGGGAACAGGTAAACAAAACATCAAAGAAAGCCATTTCTATGCTTCTCTCCAGCTCTGACTTAATGGCATTATAAGGGTCAGTCTCCATGCACAGAATAAAAGGTCTTTTGACCACAGGTGGCCTTGCATGGAAGGGAATGGGTGGGAGTTTCAGTGCCTCCTTCATTCTGTGGCCTCTCCAGGGGCCTTGTCTTGTCTTTGGCTGGTTTGCTCTGTGGTTGGTTGCCATTTGTTCTCAGCTTCTGACCAGTGTCTTTAGAGCTGCAAATTGTTGGCTTTTTCTGCTCTTGCATTTCTGTGTTCCATTTCTGTTTTCCCAGTGCCATCCCTTTTTAGGCTTTTTATTTTTTCATGTATCCAGCATTATCTTTTTTCATCCAGCTGCTGATCCTCTCCCACATGTGGCTTGTAAAGGAGAGAGAGCATGTCTGCTCATGCACTGGCCGCTATTTGCTGCCTTGAACAATAGCTCTGCTTCACTGCTGGGGCTGTACATCAGCATACCTTAGTGCAAGATGCTGGCTCTTCTCGCTCACGTATGTGCTGACAGGCAGTGTTTCCAGGACCATATACACTACATGAGCTTGTAGCGTGGGTTGCACTTCAGTGTTGGAGGTGTTCTGTGGTACAGGCAGGCTACCTTAGCGGTAGAGGGTGGGCCATGATGAACTGATCAGAATAATTTTCTTTCCAGTGTGTCTGAGAGGAGGTTTGAATCAAAGTCAGTCTGTAGATCCCATTCACTGTATAGCTCCCCAAATAAATTAATCAGCACAGCTGTGTGCAGGTGAAGCTCCTGGATACTGTTTATTATGAAACCTGGGAGCACTAGAGGTTAGATAACCACCTTTGCTTCATCACTTCCTTAATCATCATTCTACCCATAGATATTACTTGGCCATTTTTCGGCTTTAAACCATTTATGGTCCTCTGTGGACTCAGTGCCTTTCCACTCCACTTATGCCACAGCAGGACACTTCATAATCTCAAGTTACATATTTTTCCCAGCTACACAAGTGGTGTGGGTGTAATTTATACTCATCCAGCAATTTACAGCATTTCTCTTATTGGCACCGATTCAGCTCTCAGCTAATCAGATTCAAGCCCAATTCCAAAGCGTTTGCATGGAGATAAGGAGACCACCAATGGGTCATTATTTCAGTAGCCCCTTATTGTGAATATAACATCATGTAGCGTGTAAGAAGTGGTGTGATGTGTTTTAACAGAGAGTAAGACATAAATTGCATACAAAATACTCTCAACAAAAATTCCTTTTTAACTGCTCATCTCACTCTTACACAACCTTGGGTAATCTGACCTTCTTAATTGCCATATTTACAGTAGAAATTTGATATTGGACTGATTGCAAATGTATTTCTAATGGATTTTCCCCAGAGATATTTCAGAAAGTCTGGTGAGAACCTTTTCATTGCTTTTTTATATTACTTGTAAAAATGTTCTTCTTAGAAGCAGTCAATTTGAAGAAGTGGTGATCTGTTTGGCTTTTTTTGCCTTTGATTTCCTTGCTGGACTTTGGAATTTCTTGTCATAATAATGGTATAAGGAGCTTGTTCCAGGAAACTTCTGTTGTTCTGAAAAATGACCCTGAATTTAAGCTTCCCATAGCTAATGGGGCCTTCAACTTAAGACACCTTTAAGATGACAGTGAATCAGCCTGAATGAGTAAGTAAAATAAAATTAATTGAATGATGAATGGGGGGAAAGGGATATCTGCAGTTCTGAAGTTCATTATGCCCCAAAACTATTAACTTCTGCCAGCACTGAGCGTTGCCTACCTGTGTTAGTGGTTGCACTGGTTCATGTGGTAGCTGTGATCCAAGGGAAGGACCCAGTCTAAGTTAGGGCCTGATGGAAATTTGTGCAAATCATAGTTCTAGGCAGATGTTACTTAGTGATGTGGACAGATTTTACGCCACAGCCAAAAAGGGGAGATGGGGGCCTAACTAAAAGGCAGTAACAATTAGTGGTAGTGGGATGAGATATGGACTTGCAGGAGAATAGGAAGAATGCAAAAGAGACCAGATAGAGAAAGCTTTGTGGCACCTCTTGGAAAATAAAGATAATGGAAATATGAAATGGAAAGCAATAGGAAACCTTAGAAACCAAATAGTGAGACAGCAGAAGGCTGTGGATCTTGCAGGGAGAAGTCATTACTTCTGAAGGAAGGGCCAACAGTGATTCCAAGAGAGGTGGAAGAGAAGGAAATTAAACACATTCAGAGATGAGCTGGGGGACCCAAAGGGGAGGAATTGCAGCATTAAGACACTGTTCTGCCCCCTTCGAGGGTAATAGGGTTAAGTTTGTCCTCATCAATCTGAGTGAAAGGTTTTCCACTACTGGAAGTTCTGTGGTAGCCTTGTGGTCTGAGAACAAAAAGAGTCAAAGTTGTACAGAGGGAAGGAGGCTCTCGGTAGCAGAAAGCTGCGAGGCACCAGCTAATCTCTGCTATAAGTAAGCCTATGCATGGCCAAATTCTGCCCTCAACTTGCCTAGTAAAGCCAGAGAATTTACCAGTTTCTCTGATAAAAATCCCGCAGGCTTTCATAGGCAACGTAACCATGCCACTGAGAACACAGTTTGGCTCCAGTTCCCGAAGCAAAGTGCTCAACACAGAGAAATTAATTTAGTTGAGTTGCACACAGCTTCCAAAATGGGTATGAAACAGAGTAAAAATTATAGAAATTACTTGAAAGATCTGGCTATGGATAGGAATGTGCTGATTTGTAAGAATTTTTTCGGACCATTTTTATTAACATATGTGGGAATCCTGCCATTTATATGAATTGATTTTTTATTATTTCACAAAGTATTTTTGTTTAAAATAACATTTTTGTAAAACTGTTTTCTTATATTTCTAACCCACTGTCCGCACCATTCACGTCAGCCTCAAAGAAGTCTGAACCAACAATGTTGTGAGTTTAAACATTGCAAGAACTTGAGGGAAGTGAAAAAAGTTAAGTTTGGAAACATTAAACTGCAAAAAAAGTTATTTTTAATAAGGTAGTTATTAAAGTATTTGAAATGTAAATATTTAAACAACTTTGGTTGCTCTGATATTAAGATTAATAAATATTCTTAATTTTACAATATAAAGCCCAATAGAATCAGATGTGCACTTCTTGAAACAAATACCTTTTTCTTCAGTGTAATTCAATGCAGTATATTCTATAAGACATTCATACACTAATTCACCTTTCAGCATTGCTGGAGGAGAGAATGGCTCTTTTACATCAAGCATAAGTCACACTGATCAGAAGATAAAGGTCTTATATCAAATAGGACTCTGCTGTAGTGAAAGCTTCTCCAAATTTACTAAGGCAGCTAAAAGTTGTTCCTGTACTGGGATGCTGGGATGAAACCCAGAGCTCAATTCTGTCTATGAATAATACTTCCCTAACTTCCTCTTTTTTTATTGGTTTAAAAATGTTTTGAATATAAAACTCAACCCTAAAAGGTGCAAAGCATTTGCTAGAAATGTGCAGAGCACCCTCAGCCCTCTCTGGGCTGAGCTGGATTCAGAAACTTGGTGCTGTGCGGTAACTGGCTATTTAAATAACAAAATCCTGTTGTGTAAAAACCACACTGAGATATTCTTTAACCATAAGAATGCTTTAGAATGTCCTTTGCATGTCTGCAAATTAAAACTATGCATCTCTTTGTAAAACTTAAAAGAAAATTACTTTATTACCTCTTAGATTTTACTCATTTTTATATGACTTTTAACACAATTAATGAAGAAAATTCCAGGATGGTGTAAGAAAATGTTGTGATTTATTTTTTAAGTGAAAAGGAAGTAAAATATTTGCATAAATATCTGTATCTGCTAATCAGATTGCTGTCTGCTTAAGGTCTAATTTAGTGTTGTTTTCACTGCAGTGTTTACTGGAACAGCATTGAGAAATCCGCTCAATGTCCTTGATTAAGAGCAGCCAAACAGACACCAGCAGCAAAGTTTCTTCTTTGTTTCAGTTATTTAAGTGAAAAAATAAAGGTTCACCGAACAGGGTGAAATTCTTGAGTCCAGGATTTTTTCCCTCTTTCCCCCTCCTTTCAACTAAGGGTTGTGCTCATATTTTCCTTTTTCTGCAGTCAGAGATTAAGGAATGATCTTGGCTCACCTAGGCCTATACGCTAGCTATTTCCTTCCCTGCTGACCGTGTCATCTGGTGTGTTTGTGCAGTCCTGCTGTGACTTGCTCACATACTGCATAAACAAGCTTTTTTCTCATTTTCTCCCTTCACTCTCATTTCTCGCGCTCTCCTTGTCTTTGAATGGTCCCTTTAACTCTGCTAGAGCTCTTTAATGGATCTATACATACCAGTGTACAGCTTGGTATCGGATTATAATGTTGTGCCTTGCACTGACGATTTTACCCTTTCCCACCCATATTTGTAAGAAATTCAGCAGGTAAGCAAATGGTTCATGACATTGGATCATTGTTCAAGAGAGCATCTTCTCTCTGAGACTCTGTGCTAGTTTGGTTGTAAATTAGGAGAAATTAGCTCCTAAACACAAGAACAAGCCGAATCCCAAAACCGTAGGAGTGGAAAACTCCTTGGACCATTGCCATTTTTTCAGGGAAGAATATGGGTCAGTGTTCATGCTTCAGGATAGATTGGATAGATACTGTGTGTTAGGAGGAAGTATGCTTATAAAGGCTTTTCCATAGTTTTAAGCTAAGCATAAAAAATAAAGTTATTCTACCCTACAGCAGCATAAATTCAGCTGCTTGAAGAAACTCTAAACCGGTGACACTGGTCATGCAAGTTGCCTTGTCATGTTCTGCCTTTCTAAATGATTAGAAAATGCCAAAGAAGGAGAGATTGTCAGGTTATTTAGAGTAAGTCATTATCTTAGCATTTTTTCCCCCTTGCTCCCATGGCTCCTTCCTTTCTCTGAGTTAATAATGTTTTTAAATGCAAGAAACTGATTGTGACAGATGGCTCCCATGTACAGTTGCGTGCTTGCATGCATGGATGTGTGTGCATAAAACACTTGAGGTCCTTTGGAGCATATAAGGAAATATGATTTTTGCATTGAGTGAAAGAAATACAAAACCAAGCCAGTGTCACTTCAACATGAATTTTACAGCTATATCATATCACCAGTGAATGCGATTAACAGGGAAGGTGTCAGTTCAGGAACCTGAGGGCTATAAATTTTCTGTGCAGCAAAGAGACAGTACAAGGCCAGAAAGCATAACTGTCCTGCTCTGACTCACTACTTGTTTTAACTTTCTTCAGGGACTTATGAGAGCCTAAGCGATCTCTTCTGTTTCAAGCTATGCCAGGCGAGCTTCTGTGGCAAGGCTGTCAATGAAGATGTTACTAAGAGGTAGGTTTAGTTATGCCTGGAAATAACTAGCGAGGAACAAAGTAAATGCCGCTGCTAAAAAACTGCTGCATGGGGGTGTCTGTTAATTTGCAAAAGACTTTGGTCACATCTGAACAAGCAAGTCAGGTTTTGTGACTCTAACTGGGAAGCAGGGAATTCCCTCCCCAGTCTCCCCAGTTCCTTGGCGATGGTGGGGCTTCTTTTGAGGGTAATGATGAAGTGAGAGAAGAGAAATGTGAGTTAATTACAGAGAAACAGAAGGACCTTTAGCCTTGCCTGGTTCCTGCAGTCTTTTAGCAGTCTGATGGATACAGTGGTGAATATTTTTAACTTCAGGGCCGAGTATCTGGCTATGTTTCATGTTTTAGAAAAACAGTAATTCTTATTTTGAAACCACCTGGCAGAGTTATCCCAACTCCCCGAGTGGCTCTTCCTTGTCCCCAGGAGCCCTTTTTATCCCTAGGATAATCTCACCAATTGAATTTTAATTTAAACTCAAGGCCTGATCTTCCACTGGTGAAGTCAAGCGAAGTTTAGCGCTGACATGCAGACAGAAACCCTGTGTTCTGCAGCAGTAGGTCTTAGAAATATCTGCATGTGTTATATTGTTATTTAGGTATGTATAATTAATATGCAATGCACCTTTATTGATTACAGTTTCAGGCAACAAAAATCTGTTCCCAAGATTCGTATTACAGTTTTAATCCATCTGTGTAAAGCAGGTGCCTGAGCTTAAGTCCAGAGAGGTCCCAGAAGACACGTCTCTGATCTTACCTCATCACAAGGTATACAGAGTTCAGTTTTCAGATTATTTACTCTGTTTTCTTTATTGAATACTGTTCCTCCTATTGCTCACTACACTAAGTCTTTGGCTGAGTTTGCAACTTCTTCAAAGACGTTTATGTTTTATTTATGTGATTTTCTTTGAATAGTTTTATTCAATTCAATTCAAAAATTGTTCTAGCAATTTTGGTAATGACATTATGAAAGACAGATACAGAGGCAGTTGCAGCACGTTCTGACAATCCTCACACACCGCATCATGCTTCTCAGTCCAGACCTACCAAACACGTATGTTGGTAATCTCAGTCAAGAGCAGAAACCAGCACACCTATAGCGTATGACTTGATTCTTGTCACTGATGGGAGTTGTTTCTTCTCCTGTTTACTGTTGTTGTATCAAAATATTTTTGCAGCATTTGGTGGGAATATTTTCTAAGTGAGATGAGCAGATGCAATTATATTGCGTAAGTTATATTATATATAATATTATACATAATAATATATATTGTATATAATATATTATTTTATGTTGTTATATTATAGATATATTATATTGCATCAGCTATAAAAAACCCTGTTCTTCATAAAATAAAAACTATTTAAAAATAAACAAACCCAAATCAAACAAAGGCAAAAAAAGGGGGGAGGAAGGGCGAGGTTAATAGGTTTTAGGTGTTTTTCCAAACTACTTTCTTCACAACTCTTGGAGAATCATTTTCTGCACGAGATTTTCATCTTTCTAATAACTGTCTTACTCCATTCTGACAGAAACATCCTCTAACCTGAACCAGGTTTCTTCAGGAAGGAAAGGAATGTTTTGGAAAAAGTGCTTCCTGGAAAAAGCTAATCAGCATAAAAGGGAAATGGTCAGCAGCATCTGTGTGAATTTTGAGGGAAAACTGAAGTAATCCAAGCGTGTGAGGTATTTTTCAGCAGCAGGAAAGCACATTAGTTTCCTCAGCCATGTAATACCGTACTTCTTGCCTCTCCCCTGGGGAAGCTGTTTTGCCCTTTTTTTACCTTGCAAGATTTAAGAAGGAAAAGAAAAAAACAGGAGAGAGTAAGTATAAATTGACAATGCATATATATGACAACCTTCTTTGTCTCTCCTCTTCATTTAATTTTACTCAATCAGCAAAGCAAATAAGTCTGTACTGCAGATTCCCGTCTTCTCTCAGAGTATGTGTAATGCTATAGCTTTGTTTTCCCTTTTCCCCAGGACCTGTGAGACGGTTAGCTGCAGTGGATAAGGCAACTGCAGGTTTCCTGTGCTCACAAGCATCTCTGTCATCATGGCTGGGTCTCACACTTGAGATGCAGCCATAGGAAGTCTTTCTTTGATCCTCACCTCCAGGGAGGAGGTGAGGCCGGTGGGGCACGATGGCAGCTGTGATTCCACCCAAGGGGTGGGAGCACATTCACTGCACTGTGACCTCCCTCACCTCATGTGAAATGTCTGTTGTAGAGAGCAGGGAGAAGCCAAGGGGTTGGGAAAGATGAAACAGGAGGCTCTGAGAGTCTCAACAGCACGGACGCTGGTTTGGCTGTGACCTCTGGAAAACCCAGAGGTAAAGAACCCCACTATGGTGAACTGATTCCCTTCTGACTCTGACCTGATGTGCAATCCTGAGGATGTCACTTTACCTCCAGATCTCAATTGCTTCTTCCCACCACTCTCCTCATCCACCAGCTCTTCTTTGATTGCAGATCCCATAGGAGCAGGGAGGTCATTCCCACATACATAAAACACATTGCAAAGATGGTTCTGTTCTACTGGTGCAAGATTGCCCCTGAACCTGGAAACGAATCTGTTCTTAGAAACAGTGCTTCTAAAGATGCATTTTAGAAATCTGAAGGGTGTAGCCAGTGGTTTCTCTGAATGCTCCCGAGTTAGTGTCCAAAAGGGCTCGGTATTTAACTCTGCTGCTCTAATGTGGTTCATTTTTTATTGTCTAATCCATTCTTTCATACAGGAACCGAAAATTACCCAAAGACATATTTTTCAAGAAACACCGTAATCATGCAATTCTGGTTTCTACCACACCCTTGAAGGAGGGACATTTTCTGATCTCACTCCCACCCTGGCAGGGAGGAAGGGTTTATTCTGGCTTTGTAAGCTGGAGCAGGCAGACCAGGAGAGAGATGGAAACTGCAACTGTTTGTTATATACAGTTATTTTGGTATCCTGCCAGTAATGCTAGAGTACCAACAGATGTTGCACTGGTGATTAGAGCCTACACAGGTAAACTATGTGGGTTATGATATGGCTGGAGTTTCTAGCCTTCAATTAAATTGCTAGAACGCTAGATAAAATCCACCCACCTGGAAATACCTTGCATTTGCTGTTTTCTTGGGTTGAAGATAGTTTCCTGCAGGAGGTGCTTGTAATGTTGATAGAAGAATACAGATTTTTATTCTTTCTTTTAAGAGTTCAAAGAAAATATTATCATTTTTCAGGAAGAGCAGCAGTTACTGGTAGGAATACACTATTGCTAGCTTCCAGATTTGGAAAGCCAGACATATTCTACGTCACTTCTGAGAAGGAGTATGTTGGTTTTGACTATTAAAAAGCCTAGGTAGGGGCAATGGCTGGCTTTGGAGGGCAGAGATAAGCCTAGGAAGATGGGACAGGTTAGGCTGTAAGGCTGGACTGCTTCTTCAGGCTTGTTTCCCTAATATGTTTACTGCCTGGTTCTCTGCTGTGGACCAGGCATGCTACATACCAGGGTTGATCAGGCCACTTAACCAAGGCAGATGTGTTCACATTTTCTTTTAGCTATTTATTTATGTTTATTAAGAAGCAGTAAGTGGCAAACCCTTCTCCAGGGCAGAAGGTGCCGTAGTTAATGCTGCAGAATGGGCATAAGACAGGGGTCTTTGCTAGGGAGCATAGGGTATGACGAAACTTCCCACTCATCCTGGTGTTTCTGCAGCTGTGCATCCGCTCCACAGTGCGAGCCTCAAATTTGGGAGATTTTCAGGGCTTCCATTAATTCCAATGGGAAATGGCACGAATGTTATGTAGAAAATTGCATGGAAGGGAACTGCTGATTTTTACACGTTGACTTCAATGGGGTCTTTCATACTGCTGGAAGACCAGAATGTGATCCTATGCTTTACTTTTTCTTGGATGTAACCGAAGAGGAAAAGCGGAACACTGAACATTACTTTTTAGGAATCTAGCCCTTTGCCTTTGATTTTATTCCAGAGCGGAAGTAGCAATGTTTGCAGCTCCCATGTTACTGGTATGTGTATCATTCTAGACAACAACCTCTTTGTTTAAAGATGCCTTTAGATGTAGGATTGAGTCTATTGAGTGCACTGATGTTTAGCCTTGTTTTTTTATCCATATACCTGCAGGTCTTTCATGGCTGTAATCTTCTGTTGATGCATATGTTTCTGGTCTACAGGCAGTCTTTCACAGCATTGTTAACTGCAGTATGCTCTTTAACAGCGAGCCATGGGAAACACCTGCCTTCTACGTTTGCCAAGTTTTTTTTATATGTAGTCTTCATTGCATTGTGCTTATCTTTTACATATACATATATGCATATAAATGCATGCATATATATACACACACATAAATATTTCTCTCCATTTTCTTGCAGCTGTCACAAAATAACAGTGCATCAGTGAATACTTTTAATACTCTCAGCAACTTCATATAAATTCATTGTTTTCAGTGGCAGGTTTTTTTGCAAATCATCACAAATTATAATGAGGAAGAGGTTAATGAACAAGTGCCTCCTTTTCTCTGTGGCATATGCGCATTCAGCTCTATTTTTAGGTATATTTTTAAAGAATTTTCTATTACATTATTTTTTTCTGACTAAAGGGCCAGAGATACTTCTCCCTTGATGCAGAGTCTATCATTGTATTTATAAGGATAAGAGAAAAGATTAGACAGTGGCAAATGAATGGGAATTTCTGAAGAAGGTAATTACTTTTGTCTTGGGATGGAGCTTTTTGTCTTGGTATACAGAGCTGCTGTATTATGTGTAAGCAGTCTAGCCTATAGTATATGACAAAATTGGAGATAAGGATGGAAAAACACAAAATTGGGCATGTTAAAGCCCAGGCAGGAGTAAACTTTGGTGAATATCTCATAGACCAAGAGAAGATGGTTCTGTGAATTGATTTTAAAAGGGAGTACTCTGCCTGAACATGGAAAATAGATTATCTTGGAATGTATTCTTTTGCCACTGGCAAATAAGCTACCAGTTTTCTAGTCCTGGTGTGAGACACAGAAAAGCTGTACATCACTAGGGAAGAGCTGTAAAAACACCAGCTCTCTGGTCTGTCGAAGCAGCTGATGCCCAAGAGTTCTGCTGATGGACAACTGGGCTGGTAGTAAAAGGTACTGCTATGGGAGACCATGCATATAGCATGCCAAAAGGTGAAAAGCCACACTGCAACTGGGAAGGAAGAGAAATACAGTATTTAGTTTTCTACAGTGTTACCCCTCTCAGTTGGAAGGGAGAAGTCATCCCAAAGAGAGGGGGCAGTGAACACAACGGTGGGGAGTATTGCATGCCACAGAAAATTGCCAGAGTTTGTAGCAACAATAACAAAAAGGGGCTTCCTGTATTTTATTATGTATTATGGTTTTCCAGCCAACACTGACGTTCTCCTGCTCGGACAGGCTGGCAGCCCCCAGAGAGTCGCTCCTCCCGATCTCTGTTTGCATTTGCCTGTAACACGTTTCCCATCAAACTGTTCCAAGATGCTTTCCGGTTTAAATACAGCCCCACATCAGCCATTTACAAGGAGCTGTTGCTGAACAAATGTGCTCTGAGAACAAGCACAAACCTGTAAATTTCCTCTCTCTCTTGTGAAAGCGTTTCAAAGGCCTCTAAAGTGAGGAGAAGAAATAGCATAATCTGAGGCCTCAGAGGTGGGGTTATTTAGGTTTCCAAACACATCCTTTGCTGCTAAGCCCTAGAGAAATCAAGAGGTGGCATGGAAATAGTGTCTCTGAGTTAAAGCTGGGCAGCAGCATGGAAAAGCTAGTGTTGAGAATAAATTAATAAAACAGGAGCTTGTCAACCAGTACACTATGCGCCAGTACATTGTGTTTACGAGACTGTTAAAAGCCAGCCTTGAAGGTCCTGCAGAAGCACCCCCTTGGGTGAGGAGAGACAGCTCGCTGAAGAAGCTATGAGCTGTCAACAGGAATAGTTAATGGAAGGGCTTGCGAGGGCGCAGCTTCCCTCGCAGATCAGGTGGTGACATTTCAGAGCCATTTCATCAGGGGAGGGGAGTGAGATGTGCAAGGCAATGATCTTAGAGTGTTGTGATAGCATTCCCTAAAGGGAGAAAATACAATAAATTAGATCAGTGATCTCCCTGAGCAGAGCTGCCAGTTGTTAGCATCCCTGAAGGGAGCGCACAAGCCAAGATGACACCGCTGAAGGAAAGGGAGGAACTCCTTTGTCTAGATGTACAAATGTATTATTTTTATCATATCCACACTGTGGGACCCTGTTGCAGGAGGTCAGAGCTTGACAAATGCTGGTTAAACAGCCCCTTTCTGAAGATAAGCTGTCACAGAACAGAGCAGGTAGGCGGGACTGAAAGTGCTATTTCCCTTGAGGTAGTATATGTGGACATGTCACAGCCCCGTTGGTTGCTGCTGCTGCTGCCCCAGAAGAGGGATTGGCAAAAAGAACCCTTGAAGTTTTCAAAGGTATCGTTAGGCCTTAAAAACATGTTGTAGTCTTGGCTGGGACTGGTGTCCCTCGTTACCCTGCATATGCAATGTCTTACAAATGTAATCTGAACTCCTGCTTTTTAATGGAGCGTATGCTACTAATCACTTAAAAATCAGCTTGCTTTCCCCCCCCCCCTTTATAATGAGACTGAGCTTTTTATTTGTATGTGGATGGAGTTTTGCCAGAAAGGCTTATGTCAAGTGGTTTCATTCAGCAACAGTGAAAACTCATGTGCTTGTCTCTGCAGGTACAGAGAAGTGGAGATCAGGCAGTTGCTAAAGAATGTAACTAATGACTCCACTTCTGTATGTGATTTTTTTCTAGGGAGCAAACTGGTGCGTAAGTCTTTGAAAATGTAACTCAAAATAAGGCAAAGTTTTCCTAGCCCACAGGTTTAAGTCTGTCTTAAAACGTGCGTATCACTTTGTGGGACCACCATGCATTACTGTGTAAAATTTAATGTGCAATAATCAATAATTAATTGGGAAATTGGTGCTAGTAATTTTAGTCAAATGATCCTGACTTTAGGCCATCTTCATTAGAAAGTCAGAAAACAGTTTGCATTTAGTTTGCAACCTCAGTACCCTTAGACCAGCAAGCTGTAGATGGGGCACGGAGTGATTGGACATTCATGTTGTGCTGACATCAGGGTTTCGCCTGTCAAGCAATGTCACTTACATTTCCTTACTAGCCACCACCTGCAAGCATGGCTTTGCCATGTCAGGTGACTGTTTAGGCTCTGGCAGAAGATGATGATGCCCAGCTGGGCCTTTACAAAGGAGGTTTGTCTTGGCACAGATGCAGGTTAGGTCTGTGTTGTCCTGCATCTGCTGTGTGAGCAAAGTGTGAGTGCTACTGTCCACCTCTATTCAAGACACCACTATTATGAGCTACGGGAAAAATGTCTTGGTCATCCCATCCACCTGTGATGACAAGGAAGTAACGGTAAGGACTGATACCACCCAAGTGGTTTAAACATCTGGCTTTTCGTGCTGCAGCTTGCTGTGTAGGTGCTCTGAAGTGTGTAATAGTGTAAGATGAAGCTTGGGGTCATTGCTAAAAGAGAGGGGTGGCATAGTTTTGAAAACCTTCTTCATGGCTTGGGTTATCTCACATCTGCCTTTTCCCTCAACAAGTTAATGTTTGGTTCCAGGAAGGCAGCAAGGTATGGTAGGGCTTTTCTTCAATGCAACACATTCAATACTGTGCTGAGTTTCATCATGCCTAATAATTGAGCTGATGCAGCCTTTCAGCAGGGTAGTTGTGGTCAGAAACAAAGAATTAGTTTAATATCTTATGACAGAACTTATATTAAGGCTTTTCCCGCTGACAACTTGAAGCCTTCACTTGGCCTTGCCACTGCCAACAGTTTTTCCAGCTCATGGGTGACATCCTCCCTTCTCCATGAACAAAAAATGCAGAATCTCTCCCTTCCTTAAATAAGGAAATGAAAGGACTATTTCTTAGTGATACTATGGAACCAGCAAAGATCATCAACCATGAGAGATGAGGACCGCTGTATTTTAGTTAAAGGTTTCTTTGAGATGTTTCTAAAGGAGATTGATAGCAACAGGAGATCTGTGAGAGAAAGGCTGATCATTAAAGAAGATCTAGCACCACCCCAAGTAGAAGCCAGTTTTTTGAAACTAGCTGCTTTTTAGTTTTGATTAATGACTTGGCACCAGAAATCAGACCTTTAACAGCACCGGGTCGTATGGAAATTAACTCACTGGGAATCACTGATACAAAGCTAAAGGTTTAGAGTAATGACCAGACAGGCCAACTATTTTAGCTTTTGGATCTTCTACGTGTGTGCAGAGTCAGCACAGTTGCTCATCTGACAGCCTCTGGGTCAGAGGTTTTTGTGCTAGGAACAGTGCAGCAGCATAAGTTCCAGAATAAGATCAAATCTAGACATAAGCAGAAGTGTATTGTTTCCATTTGTGATCACGTAGTTCAATCGGAAGCATATTCTGCACGCAGCAGGAGATGTTCAGGAAAATGTTTGACATCAAGAGAAAGCAAATGAGATTAGCAGTGTTTCTCCCATTTTATAAGAAAACTACCCAGCAGGTTATGAGTCCAGTTCAGTGCAGAAGCTCACTTACCTCATCTTATTCTTTTCAGGCTACATTTTTGCTAATTTTCCTGAAGAACTGATAGTCAGAAACCTTAGATCTGAATGCCAAAGATGAAAGAAACAGTTTTGGATGCCTTAAAGGACGTTTCAGGTTTGCATTATGTGAAGAGAGGAATAAAGCTTTAGTGATTCCTGGGTGATGCGCTTTCTCTCTCCTGGCTTGGTCAGGCAGGGAATCCACTGTCAAGGATGCATCACTGTTCACAGCCATTTCGCCCTTTCCCCCCATTTTGCTCTCATCTGCTTTCAAGCATTCACATACCTCGGCACCTGCATGAGAAGTGTGTTAAAATCATGTAGTGGCTGTCCAGGCCTTGTTGTGATTAAAGCTCTGTGAGCTGTTCTCCAGAGAGCTGGGCTCTGGTGTAAAAGCTCCTCCAGGCAGATTGGGAACAGCTCAGCTCACTTCCCCCTTCTCATCGAGTTTTGGATGGAAAAGTGAGTCCGAAAGCTGCTAATACTTATATTTTTGTATTCAGCTGTGCTATCTGAGGGCAGTATCAGTTATCAGCACCGAGACACAAAAAAAAGGAGGGGGGGAGAAACTTGGGGAAACTTTGTGCTCACAGTAAAACATGGATATTTTCAAGCTCATTCCTTAAGTGTGGGAGGAAAGGACTTAGGGATTAGATGTGTGGTGGTGTGTTAATGGAGGTATTTCTCCACCAACTTCAGCTAAGACCTCTCAAGGCTCATAAATCTGACTAGCAGGGCTGTTGTTTCTGTTGTTGCTGAATGGTATGGATCACTAGGTAGCTTTTTGCTTGTTTCCCTTTTTTAACTTTCTTTTTATTATTTGCAAACTCTCTTATCTCGGATAAAAAGAAACTGCCAGAATAAAGAAACCAAAACAGCCAGGCTTGTTTAGTTTCATTTCATACAGCTTAGCAACATCCACATCGTTCTTCATGGGTGTTTTTCTTCCGGAACTAACAAGATTTCTCCTTCATTATGAAAAGGGTCTTGACAATGTTCTTCTGGAGTATATTATTTCTGCCAGGTCATTTTATAAATTACAGTGAGATTTCAAGGCCCAGGAAAAGGCTGGTCCTTGCTGATTCTATAGATCCCACAGCCCACATTTCTCTCAACTGAACGGGCTATAGCCCCTCCTGGCTGAGTCTGCTGATGAATTGAAACATCCAATAACTACAGATTGTGAGCTGATGAAGTTAAACAGTAGCAAAGAAGAGGATGTGCAGCTCTTTTTTTTCAGTAGACAAATCTGTATTTCCCTCAAGAGCCTTTTTAAAGACCTTCAAAATAAAGCTCAGGAGGCTGAAGTGCCATCAATTAATCACAAACTGAACTCCTAGCGCAAGGCACACTGCAGCTTTCAGGACTGGTATGTTAAATCCCAGGCCTCTTTCACAGAAGCACCTGTCTGCTGTGTTTTGGGGTTTAATTCTCTCATCTCTTTCTTTTTCTTCCTGTGTTCTCTGGTGATGATTCACCCATCGTTTGAGTTATCTTTCTGGCATTATTATTCTTTGAAAGGGATATTTGAAAGGAAGGTGAGGTTTACTGAGCAGAAAGAACTGATTTTTTTTCACAGTTTTAAGGGTATGTATTAAAAACAGAGTCTCCTTTCAAGTTAAGGCTGTGGCAGACTTGGTTACCTGTTTTGGGAAACTGCTTTTATGTGAAAGTTTTTTATATGCAGAAAACAATTTGAGTTTAGTAAACAAATGCACCTATTCAGTTCACAGCTCTTCCGTTTCAAGAAGATTGAGACATTAAGTTAAGGGCTTTTTTCTGGCTTTTTCTTTGATACTTTCCTAGCAGGCTTGTTCTTATTTAAAGCAAACATCAGACAGTTTTGTGATACCTATATTTCTGTATGCTTCATGCTTTTGGTAGATCTCTTTTAACAAGCAAATGATGTAATCTCTCTTGTCTGCCCCAATAACTGTTTTCTCCAGGTCAGCTTCTCACTGTTCTGTGAATGAGCAAAACCACTCAGTTTAAACAAACAAACAAAACAACTGTCAACACTGTATGTTTGCACTCAAATAACAACTGAAATGGAATATGATGTATTTTTAATCTCTTAACATGTAAAAGGCAAGACGTGCACTGTGAATTATTTCCCCATACAATCAGACATATGGCACTAGGACAAGGAAGGTCATAGCTTCAGACAGAGAGACACAGGACAGCGAGAGATTTCCACAGCTCATTTAAAATAAGTTCATAGTTTTTTGGCATCTCTAGAATTTTGGGTCTTGTTGCTAAGGAAAAAAAAGAAACTTAATGCCAAAGGAGGTTTAAAATGTGTTGTAGCTTTCTGAGCTTCTTTTAGTAATTCCAGCTTTCCCACATGAGCATTAGTTTTATTAAGTTTGCCTATCCAATTGTTACCTATCACTCTATTGAAGAATTAATGTCCATGTAGATGTGCAGCTTTATTCATTGCTGATTATTTTAAACACTTTAGGCATTACTTAAATGTTAGTATTACCATCCTGTTCAAGCTGTGTATTCGGAGTACAATGAGCAGCAACGGCTTTACTGAGTGAAGGGGTGAGCATTAGTAAATAGCTCACATCAGCCCTTTGCATTTGAAATTTTCAAGTGGTTCTTGTTCAGCCATGGTTTGGTGTTGCATGGTTAATGCAAATCACCAGCCAGTGTTTGAGCTGTGGTGCAGTGTGGCCTTGAAGCACACTTAGTTGCAATAACCATTTAATACGACGAAAAATATGTCTGCCTACCTGCAGGCTCTGTGTTGTCCCTCTTTTCCTCAACGGTAAGGCTGTGTCAGGAATTTTCAGAGAGAATTTAGGAATACCATCTGTGGCAGCCAAGTCCCTTAAAGGAGGCAGAAGACCCTTTTAATTTGAGGACCCTCTCGATTATGCACAGTATCTATGTGTGTGCTGCAGAATCAGCAATGGTCCAGCGTTTAAAAAGAGCAATAATGATGCTTGGCATGGAGGTACCTGCTGGGGTGTGGGAGGAGGAGAGGAGAGTGAGAGCAGTCTTACAAAGATACGGCTCCTGGAGGTTTCCATACCACATGTGTAGGAGCTGCCTTACTTAAAAGCAAAGAAAGAAACACTGCTTTGTGGGCATCTTGCATGCAAATACATCTGGGTGCACATCTGTGCTGGAATACAGACATAGATACAGATCATTAACATCTATTTTCTGAAGGTGATCCAAAGCATCAATCACTTGAATTACTGCAGTAAAACCTGTCTTTTAATGAAACAAAAGTGAGACATGAAAATAAAAGGCAACCTACTTTTAAATGTTTATAGAAGATAAAGGTTTAACCACAAGTCTTTCATCAAATGGAAGACAGTAGGAAAAAAAAGTTTAGAAAATGCCCTTTGGCTGCTCTTTACTGTGTGGTGAAACCTCACAGTATCTCACCTCATATACTATATGGGCCCTAAAGGCAGCTGGAAATGTTTAGAAATATGTCTATTTTGGTACATGGCTGCCTCTCTATCTGTTATATCCAGCAGTGTTTCAAGGAAGGGAGATATTTGCTTAAATGAAAAGCCCAGACCAAAGTGTGAGATGGTAAATGGTGCTCGAGGGTATACAGCAGTCTAAACGGTGCCCTCTGTTAAAAGAATCAGCCACCTGACTGCTCATTAGTTAGCAGTAAATAATGAGGAATAGCTTGAGGCAGGAGCTCAGAAGTGCAGATGTCCCAAAATATTCACCCAGTTTGTGGTGTCATGAGATCTGTAGTGTCGTGAGCTAAAATACACTTAATCCCTCTTCTGAGTGAAGTAAAGCATTTTACAGTCTTTGCGGAGTCTAGTAATTTTGTATAATCTCTTCAGTGAGGATATCAGAAAAGAAAAAGCAAGGTCTGTGAGATCAGGCAACGACTGCATACTTTCCCCCTTCTCCATTGCATTGCATGCCCAAAAGGCATTTAGCAATTAGTGGACACCCCTGGAAATACCCCCACTGGGATGCTGCCCCCTCCTCCCTTTCAAAAGGTTGTAGGTGATGCATTTCGAATGAGTCTAATAACAAATCTGAATTTCTCAGATGGCTCCTATTCTTTTAACAGGAAGACCTAGTATCTCAAACCAGAATCGCCCTGAAAACGGTGGGGAGTCTGCATGAAGAAGGTAGGCAGTGGCAAGATACAGGAAAAGCCTATGTTTAAAAAGACCTCGTGTTTAACAGTTATGGTTTCATTACAAGGACCTGCAGAAATACATTTGGCTCGTAGAAGTATATATGGCTTGAGTAGAAACTCATCTTAAAATCAACTGGGCGGTTTTAAAAAATGTATCTTGTATCATTTTCTGTTAAGGCATTTTCATACCTTAGATACTCCTTCTCTTCGAGAGTTCTATAGCAAGGCTGGGTTTCTTTGCTCAATTTTAGGTCGCTTCAGAAATTGGGCGCTTTCTAAAATCAGAAGGTATTAGTTGCAGAGTTCTTACAAGCATTTCAGTGACAAAGAACTTCAGTCCCGTTAAATTTTAGCAAAAGCCTGGGCTCCTAAGTGCCTTCATTTCCCTTTCCTGGGCATTCCTTCCTCCTTTTTTCTGTTTCTGCCACAGTTTGGGTACAGCTCCCCAGCTGTATGTGGCTGTGAGAAGCAACAGTCTTGGGAGGAAGATCAGATTAAAGACAGAAGTCAAGGTCTGTTCTCCATGCCTAGCCTGATACAACACCCCACACACTGGTGAGTAAGAGTGGTTCTTGTCTGGGTCTGTTCTGGCTTCTGTCCACCTCCTTGACCCTTGGGCAGTGCATCAGAGCTTAGGCTCCAGTGGGTCTCACCCCCTCTTGTATCAGGTGTCCTCTAATGTCACCCTCTCCCTACAGCTCACAGCAGTACCTGCCTTGATGTTTCTTTGATGTGCCCAGCTTAGCCTCACACCAGACAGCCCCTGTGAAGGTGTCTGCGCAGGAAGGTACTCCAGGCAGACTCCAATGCCACGGCTGTTACATGCTTTTCAGTCATTGGCAGCTATAATCATTGCCTATGGGGGTACTGGTTGAGGTCCCTGCCCCATTCACAGTAGGTTTCTTACCTCCTCCTTGCAGTAATCTGCCTCTGTTTGTGGCCTATTTACTATGCTTTGCGTGTTCATTATCTGAACTAAGATGCTGACCTGAACCCCCCTTATCCCTGCCTTCTTTACCTTCCAGCACTGTGTCAAATCCTTTTCACTGAGAACATTAAACATTTTTTTCTGGTCTGAAAAATCAAACACTGCCTGGGAGCTACCTAAATCCCATAACCAAGGGGTTTAAATTAGGAAGTGTTTAGTGTAGGAAAAGCTTAAAAATGTAGGCCTAGGCTGCAAGACCAGGCTCTTTCTTTTGTTCCTGTAGACTTCTTATTGATCTCAACGTATATGCCAAAGGCAGGGGGGACATTTGCAAACAGATGGGAAGCTGGGAAGTAGTGAGAAAGCTTGTGGAGAGGAGGATGGATGCCACTGCTGAGGGTGCTCTGCCAGGGAGGGACAAATCTGAATGTGTCCTCCCTGTCTATGTCGGACTGCGGCCATCCTCATTCTTGTCATCTTTTCCTCTGCTGATGCTGGGGTAAAATTCCAATCTCAGGTCCTGCATGTGCTCGAAAGTTTTTGTCTGCCCTGGAGGTCCAAACGCAAAGGTAAAGGGGTTCTCCACAAAATGACCTCTGAATGGTAACAGCCTGGGCAAGGCTGCTGTGTAACTGCTTTGGCGATATTAAACTGTGAGAGAACTGATCTAGCACTTTTTGTGACCATTAAACTTTCATATTCTCTGTCTCTTTTTCTCTGTCATGCATTTACAGGTATTGGTATTTAAAAAGAATGTGCAAGTGGAAAGAGAAGTGGGAAATCCAGCCTCAATAAACTCTCCATAAAATCCACAAATTAAGAGCAAGTACATCATGAAAGCATATTAGTCAGAGAGCCATAAATTCCAGCAAATTGATTGTCATATATAATCAAAAGCATACTATAATATATAATAAGTTGGAATAAATACCGCAAACCAACCTCAGGCTGTAAATGTTTAAGATTAGCCCTTCATACCACATATACCTGAGGTATAAATAAAGAAAACAGGAGTGCTTAAAAAAAATAGACAAAGGAAAAAGGGTGTGTGTCCTAAAAATGGGGATTGAAATGAAATGTGGTCTTTTGAGGTTACACATAGAAAAGGACTGCAAATCGCAGGATGGCTTGGAAGGTTTTCAGAGCATAGATGTATTTTCATGCATCGCTTAACAGTGACTGGTCTTCTGTTCTTGAGCTGAACCCATAAAGAAGCTTCTAATGATGGTCCTCAAAGAGTGTGTGTGTGGAGGTGACAAATGCCATGGGTGGCTGTGGCACAAGGTGTGCCTTGAGCAGCGAACACAATGATGCCTTGACTTGATCAGGAATGGCTAGAGACCAATCAGCTGGGACTGCAGGATTCCTGCTGGCTGCAGTGCTGCTTCCACCATGTCCCAGACCTGCCCATGCTCTCTGGGTGCTCCTTTACATCCACAGCAAGCGGCAGTGCCTGGGACACCTCAGTTAAGGATGGCCAGTGAGGGTCACAGTGATGGGATGCCTTCAGGAGCTGCCTAATCGTTTGCGATGCTCACCAGGACCTGCTAAATGCTGATGAGTTGGTGGGTTTCAGATTGCTTGTCAAATTATTGTGTAGGCTTTTTTGGAGCTAAATATTTATTTTAACCTTCATAGTTAACATATGGTCCTAGCAGCCCAAAGCTAGCAAGGGCCTGTATTTAATGTAACGGTGTGCAATTCTATGTGTAATCTGAAATTGCCTAACCAGGATTTCCAGTGCCCAGACTAGAAGCTAGTTTCTTCTTTATTTAGTATACATGCAGTACTAGTTGCCCAAGGTGCCTTCCTGTCTGCGTTATTAATATAATATAGGCCTCTGGTTTCCCGTATCATATGTGTGGAATTTTCTCAGGACCTGAGCAATCTGAGGCAATCCTTCAGCGGGAAAGCTGTTTAAACATCACGGCACTGGGCCTTCCGCTAGCTTAAAATCATAACCTACAGTGCTGCCTCCCAGCTGGAGGAGCATCTGCATTAAGGACTCTTCTGGATTAACCAGTGATTAATTATGTCAAATGGGAGAGGCAACGAGTGAAATCATACTGAGAAACTGATGGGAATGGCTGGCAGCAGGACAAGGCAACCCGCAGGATGGCTGGGCTGAAGATGCCAGCCTTGGTCCCATGTGGAGGTCTCCCAGCCTGTCTGCCTGAATCCACGCCAGGGCAAACGCTGACTGGGAAGCAGAAATCTGTTGGGGCTACAGTCCGGCTGGCGCAATGCAAATGAAATCACTTAGGGTGGAGGCTGGTGAAAGGGAGCGTGACCTCAACTGAGCTGCGGGTACCGACTGCACCACTTTCCCAAACACTTACCTGAAGCGTTAGGCAGTTTTCATTCACATGGAGCCTGAATTGCGCGGTGTTTCCTTCTGTCAGTAACTACTGCCAAAGCCCTTCAGGTGAAGATAGACTTGAGAAGCCTCCCAAAGCTGCCCGAAACCTGATACTTCCTTCCTGGCGGGATTCGAGTCCCGCTGTCAATAGCGTGTCAGTGCAGAACGGAAGCAGCGATGTTTACAGAATTAACAAATGGACTTCAAGTTAAACACTGGGCGATTTGTGAGACAGCCTTTTTTTCCCCCAGCAGTGACCAGTCCCCGAGATTACTCACAGGTGAATGTTCTGTTATTCTTTCTGGACTGACTTATTCTAACATCATGCCATTTTTAATTGCTGCTCTTGAGAAAATATGCTTGCTGCTCCATCCTGTTAGCCTCCTTAGAGTGCTCTCCACGTTAACCTTTTCCCAAGGCCACGTTCACCATTCTTAAATCACGTGCAAAGCTTTACTGACTTCAAATCAGTTACTGCAGTTGGGAATGCGAAGTTGTATTCTGCATGTGGTATATGCTCCGCAGTATTAAACTCCAAGCTTGCATAGAGTACAAGGCTAAATTGTACAGACTTTTTTGTATTGGGCCCTGATCCTGCGACGAAGCACATGCTGCACGTTTTTCAGACAGTCTTTCTCACTTTCCTGGGGCTGCAGACAGGAAGAAGAAGTTCAGCATGTGCCTAAAGCCTCACAGAACTGGGATATGCAATATGTAAATCCTGCAGCAGGGAGAAGGTGAAGCTGCTATTGCAAGACACCCTTGGGGAGGCGCAAAGCAGAAGGCATCTCCCTGTGTCTGCCAGCATGGCGTGTGCCTACCCCGCTTTGTTAGATCCCCATTCTCCCTCCAGCCACTGCAAAATCGGATGCTCCCAGTGCTCACACCCAGATATGTCTCAGGGGATCCCTGAGTGGGTATAAAGCCTTGGCAAGAGTGGGCCCCCTCTGCTTGTCATCATCACTAGCTGTTTGGGATAAAGCACATAAACAATGTGATATTGCTAGCAAACCCAGCTGTGGGACTGGAAGTACATCACTTGTTTCAACAAGCAGCAAATATGAAGCTGGAGGAGAGGGCAGGAAAGTATCCAGAACTGAAATTCATATTATTGCTTTTCAGTAAGCTAACAGGACTCCTTGCAATAGGATCAAAATAGATGTTTGTCTGCTCTTATGGAAAAAAGAGAAGAGAGGAAAAAAGAAAAGGAGGTGCTGCTGCCAAGGTTGATGAGGAAGGAGCTATACTATTGCATTATTTTGGTTAAATACTGTTTATCATGTTTTTCCTTTTAGTCTGCACCATTAAATGTAAAAAGCAAATCTATCAGCATCTAATGTTTCTTCAAAACACCATGTAGTGTCTAGAAAACTGAACTATCAGACATGAACTATCAGACATGCTTGTCGTGTACACATATTTTGTTATTGAATGTGTTCGGGCATGAATTTTGGCAGGGTTTATTCACAACTATCCTGAACTTTTCTTGACACCTTTTATGGCACGTAATGCATCTGCAACTCAGGGCTTGGTAAGCCTTTAACTCTTTAATTATGAGCCTAGAAACTCCCTTCCTAATTATTGTCCTACAAGCAACATGATCTAATTCTCATGCCAAAGCCCAGAAAGTCGTGCTGCAGGTGCTTCGCTTTGTTTGGCTGCCTTTTGCTTTTTACAGTGTCAGGAGAGTAGTATACACTGCATTCTTGTGTCAGTGTAATCTTGGAGCAGTTTGCAGTTGCTTGCTAGCTGACCTGACTGACATCTCACGTTTGTCACTTTCTCTTGCATCTTTTCCTCCAACTAAGTATGGTGCTCAGCTCTCACACAGTCCATGCCATTTACACCAAGTTTAACCAGAGGGCTGATTTCCTCCTGTGAGGTGTTAGGGTTCAGTACTGGGATTCATATAGTATGAAGAGACGCCAGAAACCTTTTTAAAGTGAGTTGGATTCATGTAAGTACTGTAGGAAACAAAAGAATAAGACTTACATAGCTGACGTGTCTAACGCCATGTAAATGCCATTTTACCCTGCAGGGAAACTGAACTGGAAACTGACTCAGTGTCTTGCTAAAGGCCACGGAGGTTATCGTGCTGGAGAGAGAACAGACCCACCAATCCCGAGTCTGTAGCCTCTGTGCAATCACTTTGAAAGCTTTATTTCCTTCTATTAGACTGATTTTAATGAGAATAATGAAGCAGGGAATTCTTCTCACTATATTAGGGCCTGAAGGAGGAAATCAGGAAAAACTTTGTCTGACGATTGAATTAATTTAATAAAAAAGGAATTACCTACCAAGACATTTTTGTGAAATTTCTATAGACATGCAGGTATTTTATTAAATATTATTCGAAAGCAAAGATGAGGCAACCTACAAAAACCTAAAAGACAATTCTATCTTTCCAAAGTATGCGCAAGTCCTCCCTACTCATGCCATACTTATTTATGAAATCATTCACATAGAATTTTATGTAAACCTAGATGTATTTTTATATATTATACAAATAATATATATTAGCAGGGATATTTTGCTTTCTTAGGCTATAGACAAAAGTTATGTACTTCAGTGCTAAATATGTTTCTGTTCCTTTTCGTATTCATTCAGCACATGTATGAAGTTGATCATCTTTCCAAAAAAAAAATGGTTTCTGTTCTTCCCTAAATCTGGAGTTGCTAGCATAGCCCCAACAGCCAACAGGGTCTTTCTGTAGCCTTTCAGAACACGTACAAATGGTGCAAGGTGTTAAGAGATGCAGGCCACGAGGCCAAGAAGTTTAATGATGGATTTATTATTGAAAAGTGTATGCAGTTTTCTGAAATCCTAGTTGCACCTCAGGCTCCTTTTGGAGTTGCTGTTTGAAGGACAGAGTTCAGTACTGAATAGTCTGCGCTATCTCCAGAGAGGAGCTCAAAGGGCCCTTCATGGATGACAAATTACAGTATACTTCCAAATCAAGTTGTAAACTTTTTCTCTGGGTAAATAATAATCATCAAAACCATGTAGCTCTTCCCCAGGTTTATACACTGAAAGGGAGAGAGCTTAAACTTCATCAAAATTCCAGACCGAAACAAATCCAAACTCTTGGATTAGTTCATACTTGGATTTGAATTTAATAATTTGGACTGCTTTCTAAAGCCATACTGGTTTTGCAATAGAAGCTTTGCTTATGGCTCTGTTTCTCCAGGCTGACAATTCCTGATAAAGCTTTCGGGGGTTCAAGATCAACACCACCTGGAATCTTGTTTAAAAAAAGCGAAGTGTTTTTCTACCTCTTCCCATGCAGCTGAGTAATTACTTCAAGCCTGGTGTCTTTGTGTTAAATGGCATTGTTTCAAACTCTGTGCCTGTCAAACAGCAGAAAGCTAGGGGAGTTTGAAAGGTTATCGCTGTTTCTCTTTGAATTCCTGTGTACTGAAACCCTTCAGAGATGGCTGCCTACTGCAAATCATTGTTTGACAGCTTCACTCAACTTCGAGACTTGTCAACTCAGGGGGCAATCTGACAGCTCTCAGGCAATAAAGTAAACAAGGGATTTGAAGCGTCAGAGCAGGAATGCTTAAAATCATTCCTAATATTTCTCCTATTCATAACATGTCACCAAGCCACTGAAGTTATGAAGGCAGCAAGTCTCAGCTTCTTACGCATCCCAGGTGGCATTTGCAGGGTGAGGAAAAGCTTGGGGGAACCCTGGCACCTGGCTTCCACCAAGTATCATCTAGATTCGTTCTGCTGATGGTATTCCTGGTAATAATGAAAACTCAAGGCATTCTTCTTCAGATGGATGTTTTTTCAGATACTGTATGTATTAGTCTGAAGTAAAAAGTGATTCAATACTGGTGGAAACCAAGCCTCATCTAATAGTAGTTCTTTAAAACCAAAGATGACCACATTGTAAGTTTTCTGTGTAGTAATATAGTTAAGGGATACTTCTCTCATAGCAGCCATGAAACCTGCAGACACTTTGGTTGTACGAATGCTCAGATGCAGGATCTGTAATGGTGCTGGAACCCCCTGAGGGTTGATCACTCCACAGATTTGACCACTTACATTTACAGGCTTACAACTTACTTACACACGAACTAGCAGGTACCCTTTCTGAAGCAGTCACTTTTATAGGGCCTTGTCTTTGTGGAAATTACCTGAGACACCTTAAACAGCCTGGTTTTTTTGCAGGACGCTGAGCCCAAATTCTGATAACATGGCTATGTTAATGCATCACCAATGGAAGGCTCCACATTATTAGCACCTTTTTAAAAATGTGACCTGGTTCTGTAGCTATTTTCCTGTGTATGTTTCTATATTCCTACTGGGGAATAATTTGATACAAAACAAAGTATGGAAAATCTGACCTAATTTTTACACTAGCGTGACTGTTCCCTGCACATCTATTTTGAGCACTCCTGCTGGTAACACACCTACAGCTGACCCCTTTGTTAACTGCGTGGCATGTGCATGACAATAAATTACCTGTTGTCGTTATTGAAAATGACTAATGGCCTGTTAGCCTTTTAGGACATTATTTAAAACTCATTTTTCTAAAAGAAGAACTATATTCCCTCTTGAGGTAATGCTTTTCTTTTTCACCCCTTTAAATAACTCCATTAACTGTTGCTGCTCTGTGCTATTATATGTGGTTTTCCAATTACACTGGTTGCTGTGCAGCAGACTAACAGTCACAGCTAAATTGTCTTTTGATTCCTTTTCTAATAAGGACACCTAACTGGACACCCAACTCAGGTAAATCTCTGTAGCTGTGTTTTCAATGGATCTAATCTGCTATCAACTAGCTGTGACATTTAGGGATAATGTTAAAGATCTTCATTTACTGCAGTATTGCAACTCCATTAATTCACATTTTAAACTGAGCCCTGAACAAATGCACTTCAGCAGCCACTTGTGCTTACTAAAAGATTAAAGGCTCTGAACCATGTGAAGAAAGGAAATCTTTATAGGTTGCTAGCTAATGGTTGTTTTCTTTACTGTTAGAGTCAGGGAATTGAATTGTAATGGACTGGATTGGCTCCACATCAGGAAATTACAAAGAACAGGATCATTTTTTTGCAGGTGAAAATGTCACTCATTCTGGAAGTCAGCTTTATACTGCAAATTGCTGGACTGCAAAATCATATTTGAAACCCTGATGGGTCTTTTCAACATGATATTGCTTGCTTGTTTATCTGTCCTGTACTTTGCATTAGCAGATTAAATAGCTGTAAATATAGTTAGTTTGAGATCAGACATGGAGCTGCATGTAGCACCTTACATTACACTGCGACAATATGAAATACTTGGGATCTCCAGCTTGCAATACGCATGAATACTTGGTCAAGGGCACACACAGTGCTACCAATGTGCAAGTAAAAATTGATTAGAGGAGTAAAACTGTGGGGTTTTTGCTGTGTTCCTAAGGCTTATTTAGCATAAGCTGTATTTATGGATTTATGTCTTGCTGCTACTTTCATGACAAACTCAGACACACCATAGCTGCTCAGACTAAGTGGCAGAAGGGCAGAGAATGTTTCTGTGGCTAAAACTGCCCTTACTGCATGAAGCTAGACAGAGAGTGATGGGAGTTAATCACTGAAACATGAACAGACAGGACTAGCTTGTCATAATAAGAAGCTATCAAATCACAGCTCTGTTAAGCTCTTCAATGTTTTATCATAAGCAGCTGTCAAACTCTTATAATTTCATGATTAATACATTACAGAGTGATTTCCTCCCTCATACTGTTGCCTGTAGCGGTTTTTTTTAACTGGAGGTAGGATTGGTTATTTAAAGTGCGCTTCAACTCTGCATGCGTATGTGTACAAATGCGTAAAAAGCACACATTTTCCTGCTTTAAGGAGGAAATAATTCTCAGGCCTGGCTCCATGCATAGGATGGGACTGCTCCATGCATCCTGCCTTTCATTGTGCCCCTTGGAAGGCAAAGAAGTAGGGCTACAAGCACTATTGAAAACTTGTGTTAAGCTAGACAGACCTAATTCAGTGCCTGTGCGCTATCTCCCCATAGTAACATCTGTGAGTAGTGTCACTAGAAATAGCTTCAGTGTCGCCTATTCCTGTGGAAAAACAGAATGAAAAAGAGTTATCACTGATATGTACATCGACAAATCTGAGGGTGAAAGAGGGAATTTAATTATTGCTAAGTCTCTCTCATAGTGTTTTCATGTGAAGGAAAAAGCGTGGGACGTACTTTTCTGAGGAATGTCTGGGGCTGCTGGTGCGCTGTTACAAAAGTTGGGAAGCTCTTGAACCAAAGTAGGAGAAACAAGATGGCCATTAAATAACTTAAAGCTCTGGCCACTAAAAAGCATCTGGGCTGTCCCTGAGAGGCCCCTGCTATGCCTCCTTGGGTGCTGGGAGCCAGTGACTTGAGGTATTTGCATGCTTCACTTGAACTGAAATTAGTGCCCTTGAAAATTGCTACTAAACAACAGGTATTACAGGCTGTAATAACGACTGAGCTGCTCTATGCCATAGTGGGCTCCTGCCAGGACAGGATTTCCATCTTTTGGGAGACATTTCAAATCAGCCTGCAGTCTGAGGCTTTTTGGACTTGTGGCTTTATGGATTTGCTTGTTTAAGACCGTTGGTGTTTGCTTTAAGTTTTTAAGAAATAAAATAATAATAATAATTTCTAAAAAGCTTTGAAGAAAACTACTGCCAATGTCTGTTTCTTTTGGAATTTCTAAAAAGGTTTCTGAGGAGGCCTCCTTCTTGACAATATAATTAAGCAATGAGACATGACAGCTAGTCATTCAGGGTTATTATTGTATGCCTAAGGTGGCATTGCAGGCATGGGGCTGAAGGGCGAGTGGCTTTAATCACCCATTAAGTGCAATAATCCCTTTGATACGCACTGTCTGGAAAGACTTATCAAAAAGGAATTTAGGAACAATATTAAGATGAACAGACAAACTGGTGAATGCACCAGGCGTGAATATTGATGTGGTTATAACATCACTGACAGACATACTAAAAGGTCTATTTGTGTCATGTTTTCATCATTAAAAGCACCCTGACGGAATGACATTTAATAAGAAGTAAAATATTGCAAGGAATTCTTTGATATTTTGGGGATTTTCATCCTTAAATATTTGTTTTATATACTTTAGGCATGGATCACATGGACTTCAAAGTGAATCAGCTCATCTATGCAGTACAGCTGGATAAAAATGCAGATGGCGGATAATCGGTGCCTGTCTATAGCAGTGCAGTCCTAACCTAAAAACAGTTAATCTGTGATCCACAATTCTAGCTCACTTCGGTACCTTTGCCTGGCACTCTGCTCCCAAGGGAAGCAGCTCTTCCGAAGGAGAGAGTTCCTTCTTACAGCATGTGAAGATGTGTGGTTTCCACATCTGTTTGAGCATGTAGAGCTGAGAATTGAGCTATAGTCTTCAATGGTGATAGAGAGAGATGCCAAATTGCCAAGCTACTTCATTGACTTAGTAAAATATTTTGATTGGTTTTAAAGGAAGGGCATAAAACATGGTTATTTTCATATGAAATGGGTTATGGAAAGACATAGTTTTTCAAAGAAATGTAATTGTGTGAATTTCTTAAATGTGAAGTTTTATGCTATTGTGCCACTAAGTGGCATAATAATCCAATGCCAATAATAATCCAGTGCCAACATAAATGGTGCTAACATGTTCGTTATACTTGCACTTCCAAAAATGTTTGCTTTTCCTTGGCCTCCTTTATGTGTATTAATGCATTAAAATAATCATCCAAATGTAAATATGAGGGATTATAATGTTTGCTATGACTCGATATAATTGCCCTATGCCGTGGAAAAGAGTATTTTGCTGAATTGGCCTTTGTTTGAACTTAGGTGATGTTTGCGTATTTTCTGCTGTGTACAAAAAGCTTTGTCCTTTATTTGAAGCCTGCTTTGACTGTGTAATTACCATGCTCCAATTTCCATTTGGACAATCAAGGGCTCTCCTGTCAGTCCATTTGAGTACACATGTGCTGAACAATTAAAATCTTCCTGTTGTGGGCGCTTGTGGGGTTTGTGGGGATTTTGTTTCAGGGAAGAAGAGGGATAAAAAATGTAAAGCTGAAAATGAAAATTGATGGGAATTGGACCTTGTGTTTTGTTTTGCCTTTCAAGGTAATTTATGGAAATGCAGCATAGCAGGGCTGTTGTCACTGGTTGCCTTCAAGGGAAAAAACCAAAATGAATTCTTTGAACAATATTTAAGGAATTAGACTTTAAAAAAAAAGTCAACAATATTCCCTCCAAAGAAAGGGTTAAAAGAAATCCGCTGGAGTTTCCCTAGGGACAGGATAGTCTAGTTTTGAAAAAAGTCATTGTTATGCTAGTAATAGGATATGCCTTAAGCTTGTTCTTAAGTCTTATTTTCTTTACTGCAGGTTGAGAAAGTTTCTCTCCATCGAGTTCCATGCAGTTGTTCTGGAAAGGAATGGCAAAGCTGTGCAAGGCTTCACAACGAAAAAAAACCTCTTCCTGTAAAGGCAAGACCCTGCCAAAATGAATAGGGACTGCAGCAAATGGTGCAGATGGTCATTTCTTTTAAGCACACTGTGTATGTATTATATACAATATGAGCATACATACGTAGTGTATATATGGGTGTGTATTTACATGAATTTGCATACATATCAATTTTATTTTTTTTTTAAAATATACATTCTGGAGCCTGTGTAATCAGTGCAAGCTTCCCTGGAAACTGGGCTCTTAGCACGGAAGTTCATCTTGTAGAATGCTGAGATGAAGATTAACGTGCTGGGATACAAAAGCTAATTTCTTAATAACGATAAAGTTACTGAAAGCAACGCAAGCTCCTGATGCCTGAAACAGCCAGATGAAAATGGCATGGTCTAGTGATTAGAAGGTTTTAGGAGGAAATAATACTTTTCTTGTCATTGGGCTGCATTGGCAGAATGAATGCAGCAGCTGGAACGCATATGCAGAGTGTTTACTGGAGCGACTCTTACACTTTCAGACAGAAGGAAATCCTGTGCAGGATTGGAAAGCGCAGAGAGCTGTCACCAGGGAATAGGCTGTCTGTGTGTCTCCATGAAATAAAAGCTGTGCGGACGACAGACCCTGCAGTGGGCACTTCCTGCCCCCTTTGCTGCAGCAGCTCAAGATTCCTTTTTCTTTCTGCCCCTTTGTATTTGTTTATTTATTTATTTTGCTGGAAGATATCAGATCTACTGGCAGAAATGCCAATGCCGCTCAGGATTTGCTTTGTATCAAGCTTCAGAAATATGATTAAGTATGGGGTGATTTTTTTTATTACTGGCTTTTGGGTTGGGTTTTTTTGTTTGTTTGGCAAAAGGAGAACCTGGAAACTTTGCCATCTCTCAGGTTGCATAGGTTGATCTGTCGAGATTAATAAGACATCTGATATTACTTGGGCTGGGTTTTGTTGTTTGTTTGGGGTTTTTTTCCCCCAAAGCTGTGTAGCTTTCTAACTACTGTGAATGCATTTAAAGCAGTGGCAAGCCCTAGCAACTAAAAGCTGCAGACACAAGCTATGGTTTACTGTTTGCTGATGTTATAGCGACGACCAGTATCTGCTAATGAATAAGAAAACATGTTAATTATCCAAATAAGTTTTAAAAGCTGAAATTAATGATGTGTTTATGTGACAGATTTGTGGGAGGGATTTCAAATATAATCATCATCAATCTGGCTACAGCCAAAATAAATTTTATGAAAAGTAAAACAAACTGTTGCACAGACAAAGTAGGCCTTCGGGGGCTCATGAAATAATCTGTTTTCTTATTTAGCTGTGTATAATATTTCTGTTCATTTCTTGTCCAGATAGAATCTCAGTATACATAACATTGCTGTTGAAGCTAAGAAGAGTCAACAGATGCCACTGCCCAAAGGAGAGGGAAGAAAGAAATGACAATATAAAGAGATGCAGGCATAACATTTTTGTTTCAAATAAAGAAGCCATGCCCGGATAACAGTGTCAGGCATGGTGCAATTGTGACGGTAAGCATTAAACAGAAGAGCTTTAATTTAAGGATGGTAACTTTTCACAGAAATATGTGACTATGTTGGGGTGTAAGTTCCAGAACCCCCAGATGCTGCTGTCACTACTAATAAAATTATTACGAGGTTCGAACTTTGATGAAGTTCCTGTGTATGTTCTCTCTTTTACTGAACGGAAATGTCACGTTTAATCAGATGAAGGAGTGAGGTGGGGCTCTCATTTCAGAAGCACAGAAGCAGCTCTTACACAGGAGAAAAGGGGCCAGTAGCCTAAGTTAGCACTATCTGCTCTGGCCTGAGCTTCGTGGCATGCAACAGAGGAGGGAAGCTGTGCTGGTGTTTGGGTGATGGTGAACCAGGTTGGCAATGGTTTGTTTGAGCTGAGATTCTGAAGGCTACTGAGCACAACTGACTTCCAATTGACCTGCTTCATTAATTGGTATCACTGACGAGGAAAGGCTTACATTCCTACTTGCACCAGTTCCAGTAAAAATGCATCAGTCATTTTTGATTCTTTTCTTGATGGTTTTCTGCAAATATGTTTTAAAGACATTTTTGCCAGAGAAAGGGCTTTTGGGTTGGGCTGAGGCCATGTCACAATCTCTCATTCACAAGTTCAAATGCATTACATCCAGCTGCCAAAAAAATATCTGCTTTGGCATCATTGTCCAGCTTCCCTGTTCCCATTATTGCTTTTCAGTCAGTGTAATGGGAGTATGTGGCTGTCATTCAAAAGATGAAAACCTTTGGCATTGAAAATATATCAAGGGGTGCCTGTTTTTTAAAGGAAATACACCCCTTCCTACTACTGCATGGTTTCTTGATCAGATAAAACCCATCTTGTGCTAGCATTTAAATTAAATGTGCTGAATTCTGACCCAACAATAACAAAATCAAACCCACTCATTGCCAAGTATCATAGGCTCCTAAAATACATTCAGACACTGCGATGATATTAATAGGGAAGCAGATATCAGGTTTCGGCCGACAAAGCAAACCGCATGGTGGAACATGAGAAGTACTGCGCTTACTGACTTCAGAATAATATGGAAGACAGAAGCCCTATCAAAAATTATACTAATAATCTAATACTGTACATTTATATGGAAACTTAGCCTGGAATATCTCAAAGGTGCTTCACAAAGAGAGACATTTTTATCTTATCTCTCCATCTAGGTGTCTGAGGTAAAGAGGTTAAGCAGTTTGGATTCATATTTCAGAAAAAGCATTTTCCAAGGTGTGTCTCGGCAAATGCTCTTTAAGAAATTAGATCATATGGCAGCAAGAAGACACAACAGTCAACAGGGAAATTGCTAAATTCCACCAGTATTTGGTATGACACTAGACAAAGCTTCAATGTCTGCTCGCTCAGTTCCTAAACTTTCCTGTTGGACATCTCTACTAACATATTTAAGAGGATGAAGGGGCACCGGGATGGACTTTTGGTCTTATCTGCTGTGGCTGCCAGTGGCAGACCTGGGAACAAATCTTGGCCTGCACTTTCCAAGTCTGTAGTTATCATAGGTAAACAAGCATCCACAATACATAATCTGCTGACATATTGATAATTTTTTTAAAGCTAGTGAGAAATCTTGTTCAGGCATTTTTATGATTGACAGGAAGGCTGAATTTCCCTGTTAGTGTCCTTATATATACCTAGATCATACCTGCTCTGAAAGGGAATATAACTGAGTTCTATAATGTTTTAATCAAAAGAGTGGACTATGGAAACAAACTTATTCCAGTTCTGGTAGCTGCATGGTGATTTCTGACAACACGGTTGCAATTGCATCAACAGTTTCCCTGGCCATACCTATAATCTTGGAGGGTGTTCTGCTCCTCAGAGGGGGTATACTGTTCTTTCTGGATCTCAGTAAGAAAGGCATTGCTACAAATAAAGTAATGAAATTGCTTTAATAATAATAAGATAGAAATAGGAAGAGGAATATAGATAGTGGGTAAATCTTGTATCCCTTTGGATGCCAGGAACCCTGCATCTGTGCCGCATTGGGCAGACCCCAGGTAGAAAGCCAAAGCATGCTGTGCACAGTTCCCTCTATGGAGAAGCTCAATCTCCCTCCCATACCATGGTGCCTTTATTCAGCAGTAACAGACAAAACCATATAGCTTGTGTTGACAGGTAGGAGTGTTATCATCTCTTTCCCTCTGTCCACCAGAGCATATCCGGCTGCGCGTATGCAGGAATGATACAGTACATATTCAGGTTGCATCAAACGAAGCGTAGCTTTCCATTTCAGTTGTCTGTGAGATAAATATTATAATCTTAGTGTAATTATGTCATTTTTTTTTATCCTGGGCAGAACTGTTCTCCTTTTCTTTTTAATTAACCTACTGTAATACCAGACCGCAGCACACGGCCAGAGAGCTCGCTAACGGAAGGCAAACCAGTCTTGACTTCTGTGTTAAATATGTGAGGTTATGCAATAGTATACATTATGGACAGCCAGAATTGTCTGCTTTCTGCAATCTATGTTGTAGGCTTATTGATAATAATTATTTTATATTCTGACTTATAAAATCTTGAATGTTGGTTGGTACGTTCACTGTAATTACATGCTCATGATAGGTCTTGGACCAAATTCATGGAAATAATGGAAGAATTACAGATCAGTTAAGTACTAAGGAATTGTTGGTTCAGCTTTGGTACTATGAAGGACACTGGCAAACAGGCTAAGCTAATTTGTAGACCAGTTAAGGCCATTCAGCACAGGAGGTTCACTCATTACTGGAAAGTTAAGGAATTCTGAGCTGAAATCTTTCTCAAAGAATTTAAGCTCATTTATCTGATGTCTTCAGTGGGTTATCAAAATGTGGTCTTCAACTGTTTTGATGAACAACTATCAAAAGGATGTTCCTGGGAGTGTCTAGGATCCAGGCAAGACTATAAAACCTGGGTGCCCAGATATTTATCATGGATACAGACTCCAGGCAAATTTCAGTCTTGGTATCACTGCACACCTGTGACCCCATAAAGGAAATAGAAAACTTTGTAGGAAATCTGTCCTTGTACTTTGTTTGAGTTCTTTCTGTTAATGGGCTTAAGTGCTGCTGCTATTATGTAAACAGGAATTAAAACACAGGTTGTATAAATATAATGCATTTGAAAAATTGAGTGAATTTGGTTCACTGTCAGTGATTAAATGGCCTCCATGCTTGATATCAACCAACTGTGCACAGAACCAGACAACAGTTTGTTCCTGAGCTATAACATGTTGATGTGTGCAGAAAATCTGTATTTGTGTACATATTCTTTTTACAACAGGATAGAATACAGTGGGTACTGCAGATGGGATGTGACTCCATGTCACATCATCTCTGCCTCCAACCAAAGCTATCTCCATGACACGGTACTGTACCACAGAGGCAAAGTGGTGAGTCCTGAGATGGTGGGCTGACTGTTCTGGACAAGGGAGTTCTGTGCACACAGATTGTATAGGCTTCATCTGATTGACAGTCTTTGCAGACCCTAGCAAGTAATTTGCAGTGTTCCTGAGTGTTGCCCTCAGGATTATCAGTCTTTGGCTGGTTTAAAGCAGTGCCCTTGCCATTTGCTTCCTATCACTGGTTAAATTTTTCTAAGCATTAACATGCTTGCATTTCAGTGTGTCTGCCTAAGAGAGATGCGAACAGAAGTGCCAACTTCTATGGCAAATCGCTAATTCTTCTGTGCATCCTTTGGTAGTGAAAGGTTGCTCTCAAGAACAAAAGAGAACTGTTTCTAATGTATTTACTTTTGCAAGCAATGCCTCTTCAGCATCCTCTTTTTATTATTATTATTTACTTATATTTAAAGGGGGGGGGGAGTGTTCTTTGCCTTTTGGTTTTCCCTGTGGCTCAGTTAACTTTGGCAGCACCTGCGCATCACTACCATAACACTTTGGGGATATTGGATTATGCCAACACGTCCAGATTCTGCCATAGTACTGATGATGTCTCTAAAAAGAGGCCTGGATACCCTTAGTTCTTTCAGCATGTTTTAGCTCACCTCATTGCCTATGGAGTTTATTCAGACACTGTCTTAGACTTGCAAGAGATGAGGGGTTTTTTCATTAGCTCCTCCATGCCTTGTCCAATCTAGCTAATCCTTAGTTTATTAATAGGTTTTTGTTGAATATATCATTATTTATTTTTCTGATACACGCAGTGGTGAGGTTTACAAGTTTTATCTCATAACCTGACCAAGGCTTTGATGCTGGTTGTGTAGTCTTTAAGGCAGCTCTAAAGGCTTGTGTGAAGGGAAGTGGGACTCAGTTCTTCATAGGTTATTATGGCTGGCTATAGCCCCGGTCAATAAAATTCAAGACAGGTCAGCCTACGGTCTTTAGAGAAATAGCTTGCAAGTAGATCAACAACTAAGGAACCTGCCTGAATGTGAAAATTAGAACTATAAGTAGATGCATTTAAGAAGTAGGTGGTTGAAGTTCAAGTTCCAGGAAAACAAAACAAAAATAACCCACTCCGCAAATGCTTGCTGATGGGAAAGAAGACACTGGGGACTCAACAAAGGCACAAATTCACGTGTATTTTTAAATTACACAAGTGATATTTTCACAAAAATAAAGCTGAATAGTATCATAATTACTTTGTATTTGAAAAAAACTCTAAGGTATACAAGTTCACTGCTTATGTACGTGGTGAGCATAACAATTGCTGCATTCAGCCTTCAAATCAGTGTATAAACCTCAGCTAACATCTGTCATTCCTATACCTTTTCACAGTTATCCTGCGAGTTAAAAAAACCATGTGTGTTCTCAAAGGAGTTTTTGTGTTGATGCATACTTTTATTGAGAAGAATCTACCTTGGGAGGATCCATCACAGTGGAAGACTCTACACAAAGGAAATCAAGTCTTTGCTCTGGATCATAATCAATGGTGTTTTTCCTCAAGCAGCCACAAGGTTGATAAAAGAAAATAGGAATACATGGCACTAAATAACTGGTGAGGGAGGCACATATATATTTTACCTTCTTGAGATGAGACATGGGTTAAGGAATACTGAACTTACCCATATTTGGCAATAATCAGATATTTTTAATCATGACTAATAAACAAGGAGTAAAATGTGTAAGGGAAGTTATAAATCAGGATCTAAATACAAAATCATTTTATGCAGTGGGTGATATACTAATCAGTATGAAGTTAATATTTTCCTACTACAATTATTCAGCTCAGCCTTTTGTAATTGATTGATTTTAAGGCCTGCCAAAGAGATAAATAGCAAAAGGAATTTATTATTTATCAGCTCAGATACTTCTTTTTTAGCCATCTGCAAGATACAGCTTATTTTGGTGGCAATATTAGTAGAACTGACGTTGATTTTGTAAGAAAATATGCATAACATTTGTTCAGAGGCATGATTTTTGATATGTGCTTCCAGATGTGGGTAAGGAAGCTGTATTGTATGTTCTGAGGTTTTCCTATTGAGCATTTCTGAAATTTCAGAAATGAACACTGAGTAGGTCTAAAAGATACAGTATGGGGTGCATGAGAGATGTTTTTGACACAATAGGGTCAGAGAAGTTAAAGACACGTTCTTTGTTGGCAATTTTGGCAGAAATACTAAAACGCAATGTGGGAACTGCAAACCTTATGACATTTGGTAAAATGTGAAAGGCTTCATGTCTGTAATATATGACTTGATGTCATGTATATGAGTTGGTAGCTTTTGCACAATATATAATGAATCTCACTTTTTTTTGTCTGAAGCTTGAAAAGATTTTCCCAGTGTAAATAACTCATGCTTAAAGTGTAGTGTGAATTTAAAACCCCCCATTGTCCATATGTAAAAAAGTTCATTTCATGATGTTGCAAATAATTCATTCAGTATTCTTAGCTTAATGGCTCCTCATAAAAACATTAAACCATTTTAAGAAACCTTTGGTATCCAAATGAAGGATGTATAAAGAGAGGTATGTATAAAAAGCAGGGAACCAATTATCTTGCTGCATCACTGAAACTTGAAGCTCAATTACAGTTCCCCATTGCTTTGCTAGGTCTTTTATTTGCTACTCTAGTGTGGGCTTCAATAAATATAACATAACTACATTTTTCTGCTTTTGTTAGATGAGCTCCCTTGACTTCTACTGTTGGAATGCAGCATTGTGTCTTGGGAGGCAGCACTGACATTTCAGAGCCATTTTGGAAAAAGGTCTGTAAACCTTTTCTTTGTAATTGTGTTTATATTGTATTCAACTATATTTCCCTGTATTTACATAATATATATAGAAAAAAATGGTTATATATAAAAAAATATAAATAAATAAATATTTTTTTTCCCTATATACTTAGAGAAGTGGGCTGCTCTGATACATAGAGTCCGTTGCACCTGAGATGCCCATTTGACTGAGAAAGACAGCAGGGAAAGAACCTAAACAGACAGGACAATGAAGGCACATAAAAACAGCTGGATCTGACCAAAGCTTTATGTTCTGAGTAAAGTAAATCCAGAGATAATTCACCTCTGATATATACTGTAACACAGTTGGAGGAATGGGCACAGCAAAACTTAACCAGAAACCTTGTGAGAGCAGTGACAATTAGTGCCACAAAGATGATTGGGGCACATGACATATGAGGAAAAGCCGAGCGAGCTGGGGCTGTTCAGCCTGTAGAAGGCTCAGGGGGTCTTACCAATGTGTGTGCATGGGATAAAGAAGTTGGAGCCAGACTCTTCTCAGTTGTGCCAGGAGAGAACAGGAAGCAATGGGTACAAGTTAAAACACAGGAAAATTAATTTAAACATAAGAAGCCACTCTTTTGCTGTGAAAACCCTGTAAACAAGGCCCTTAGTGACATGGTTTAGTGGTGGACTCAGCAGTGCTGGGGTAACAGGATCTTAAAGGTGCTTTCCAACCTAGTGATTCTATGATTCTATGGTGATCGAACACTGGAATGTGTCACACAGAGAAGCTTTGGCATCTTCATCCTTGGAGACTTTCAAAACCTTGCTGGCAATAGACCTGAGCAATCTGCTTTATCTGACCCCGTTTGAGCAGGGGGCTGGTCTAGATGATTTCCCGAAGTGCCTTCCCACCTCAGTAGTGCTGTGATTGTGCAGGTTTATTTGAAAATAAAGCTCACTGCACTCACCATCCCAATCTCATACTCACATACTCAGATGCACTACTTGGTATGTGTCCAAACACTTGTGTCAGCATGCAGGCATTGAGACCTGTGTCTTGCCAAGGTTCCTTGAGGTAAAAGAGGACAAAGAATTCCGGAGATTGAGTTCTTATGACCTCTTGTAGAACCCTTAAGCTAACAAATATGCACTTGCTCTGGATTTCCTGTTGTACTTTCAGGAGCTGACCATGATTGTGATCTGTCTCTCCATCCCATCTCAACTATCTGAACATTTATCCAAGGTCTGCCTTACTTGGTGTCTTAAAGGTCCAGTCCTTTATTTCGCTGCCTTTACCTCTCAGCCATGTGAGCCTTTGTCAAGTCTGGTGGAGACTGTACCTTGTTCTCAAATCTTGATTTCTCATTCTGTGTGTCCTGGAAAGCTGCATGTACATGTGCTGGGAACTTGAGCATCTGCTAATCTGGGTGCCAAGGGCCTGCAATTCTTATGTGCCTTTTTCTGCTCTTCTTTCTGGTGCATCATCACCCAGATGCACCTCTTCATTTTCTATTCTTCCAATCCTACCACTTCTATTACAAATGTCTACACCCCAGCAGCCTTTAGAGTAGTCCCAAGAACTTCCTGGCTAAAGTCTGTACCCATAGGTTTAATAACCCTTGGTGAACTGTTATTTTCCCTTCTTAATTTGTCAATTTTTTTTGATATATATTTATAATAGGGGCTTTTTCCTTCCACAACATTTGAGGGCAATTAATTTACTATAAATCCTATGGAGAAAAATCCTTCCTTTTATTTGCTTTATGGCTGCTGCCTGAGTTTGCTTTGGCATCCCCTAGATCTTGTGTCAGGAGAAATAACAATAATTGGCCCATGTTAACCTTTCTATTCCAGTCATGATTTGAAGACTCTAGTGTGTCTTCCATCAGTCATTTCTTTTCCGAGCTGAAGAATCACAGTCTATTTCCTCTCTTCTCGTCTAGAAATCATTCCATGCTGCTGATCATCCTACTTGCTTTCCTCTTTTTTTCCTGCTCTGCCACGATTTTGGAGATGTAGGAAATAAAGGTGTTCACAACACAGATTGGCTGAGCCACTGAACCATAGCATAATGTTGTGTTGCTGCTTTTGTTCCTTTCCTATTAACTCCTAAAATTCCATTTTCTTCATTTTCCTTTGCAGAGCAGCATCACCTGATATACCTATCCACAAAAGTTAAAGAGTCTCTTTCCTGTGTTGGGGTGAGTACTTTACAGCCCATAAATTGAAACGTTTTTCCCTCTGCATGGATTTCTTTAGACTTACTAATATTGAATGTTAGGTGTAATTTTATTGTTAGGTGTAATTTTTTATTAATATTGAATTTTAGGTGTAATTTTAGAATTTTGCAATTCTATTGTAATCTTGCAATCAGGTAGTTTTTGTTACCTGAATATTTTGGTACCATCACCAAACATTATAACTTATTTACTTCCTTTTCCAAATCACTGTTATAGGTAAGTCAGATACCATAGGTCCAACTCATTTATTCTGTCAAAGAATCTGAATAGTTCTGTGCTGTGCTTCTTCCCTCTGCCAAAGGGACCTGGATTGACCTCCCAGTCAATGCAACTGGCTGCCAGCATCCAAAAACCTTTCCCACCAAGTTGCCCAATAAGCAAGTCAGACTGATCTGTATTTTCCCAAGCTACCCATCTGCCTACTCTGAAAAGCAGTGTTGTGTTTGCCATCTTCCCTCACTATGGTACTGATAGAGATTCAGGCAGTAAATTGTTTGAGAATAAGCTAGTAGTTTGAGAATTTCATATGTGAATTTCTTCAGGACTCCTGAGTAAATGCCACATTCTCTGGCCAATTTGTTTCCACTTCAGTGATTCATTCTAAGACCTTTTCTCCCGGCTTTTCAGTTTGAGACTGTTCTTCCACCCCTGAAAAGAAAGGATCCTCTATAACTTCTCAGGAATGAAATGGAGAGAAGTAGTTCTTTTGCTATAACTGTATCTTCTGCAAGTGCTCCTATTAGGCTGTGATCATCTCTTAGCCCCAAAGGCTCTCTGGCAGGCTTTCTAATGTGATGTTTTTGAAAAAGATTTTTATTATTAGCTTTTATTCTGTTAGAATGTTCTTTCTCAAAGTCACTTTTGTCTTTTCTTACTCTGGTTTTACTTTTGACATGCTTTGATTTAACTCTTACCTGAATTTTTCCATTGTATATGATCTCCACACTTTGAAACATGCTTTCTTATTTCTAATATTCGTCTTTACCTCTGGCTCTACCATTTTTTATCTCATTTCCTTCAAAATCTCCAGCCAGCCATATATTTTTACAGTGTTGTCTGTAAACAACTCTATCACTTGTAACTTTTGTTGATTCTTTTTTCTTCTTTTTGTCTAACCTACCAATTAATTGTTCCTGGGTGAGGGTTTTGGTTTTGCCTTTTTAAGTCCTCCAAGGAGGTATATTGTGAGTCCATTACGTTCAGAGTTTCAAATGTAACATTTCAATCAGCAGCTTTGCTGGGCTCAGAAATTAATCACTCAACAGTTTTTTTTGGAAGCTCTCTGACCAGTTGCATCAAGAACGTAGTTTCTGCAGGAAATGGCAATTGTCCATATATCCAAGACCATCAAATTGCCTCACCTCCTTGTGCTTTCTGTCCCTCCAGTGACTCTGGTCTCACTCAGCATGTCACCACTGGCAGGTTGATATTGCTGTCATACTGTCTTTTGCCACTTACCAAGAGACCCTAAAAATATTGCTGTCAGTGTTTAAATCCAGACATTCTAGGTCAGTCTTTGCACACTATTAGACTTCTGGCATTTGTATGGAGATAAGTAATTACCTGTAGTCTTCTGGTCTATTTTGGTGTGCAATATGTAAATGGGAATTCATTATTCAAGTTATGTAAATGGGACTTTATTATTGAAATATCATTGTTTCCTATCAGAATCATATTTATTTCTCACCTAACTTGTGGGTTTTTTTCAAAAGATAGAGAGTCTTTATGACTTTCCCAGGAGAGGATGAGTCATTCCAATCTTTGCGCTCTTTCCACAGCCTTTCGTTTTAATACTCCCCTGACACCTTTCTGACTTTAAGTGCCTACAATGTGGTATATTTTTTTGTGTAGACAGAGACTGTCTTTCCTCTGTAGGCCTATTTCAAAGCATTCTTAATTACTAATTAATCCTCTATCCTAATTAGTCCCTCTTCCCTGATATGAAAGAGAGAGAGAGCACAGTTAACAGAAGTGCTAATTTATAGGGCATCTGAATAATTATGTACTGGTTGCCTAGGTTAATGCAGATCTTCTGTTAAATAAACATCTGTTGCAACTAGCAGGGTGGAATCTGGTCTCCCCTGGCATGGAAAGGGCTGTATCAGAGCTTGAGTGAGGGCTATCAGCCTGAATTAATCATGTTTCTTTCAGCACAACTGGCTTGTTCAGGGATATCTCTGTTATCTCCACTGGACAATGCACTGGTTTATGTAATCACACCATGAGGTCCTTATAGAATGCATGAATAAAGGCAGATATCCAAAATGGGTTTCACAGCCACCAGTGGCTCTGCAAGTACTCTCCAAGCAGGAAGTAATTTAAGCCAAACAATAGGAAATGCTGAGAAAATAATGAGATTGGGAAATACGTTTCTCAGTCGGACATGCACATTCAACTCAAAGCAGGTAGATGGTGCCTCTATGGGATCAGGATTCACAATTCAGAAAATTTCTCTGGGGCTTGTGACCCAAGACCGTCTTTTGGATGTCTGAGGTGTAGCTCAGGTACTTAGCATGAGATTAAGGGCATAGAAATGAAATGGTCATTTTCATTATGAATACACTTGCAGGATATAGAATCATAGAATCATAGAATAGTTAGGGTTGGAAAGGACGTTAAGATCATCCAGTTCCAACTCCCCTGCCATGGCCAGGGACACCTCCCACTAAATCATGCAATCCAAGGCTCTGTCCAACCTGGCATTGAACACCGGCCAGCAATGGAGCATTCACAACTTCCCTGGGCAACCCATTCCAGTGCCTCACCACCCTTACAGTAAAGAACTTCTTCCTTATATCCAATCTAAACTTCCCCAGTTTAAGTTTGAATCCGTTTCCACTTGTCCTATCACTACAGTCCGGCCTGCAGAATAACTTATTATTGCACAGCATAACAAGAATGAGTACATGCAATGACTTCTTTTGAATATTGAAGAGCATCCTATGTGATAAGAAATTTGACTGATATCACAAGTGAATCTGGAAGAAGGAATTTTCAGACAAAGCATCCTGAGCCCATGAAAGAAGACAAAACTATGGACTTTTCTTCCTTTTGTGTAAGTATCTATTCATGTTGCAGTCACTGTGGACGTGAAGATTTGGCCCATCCTTTCAAACTCTGAAATAGCTAACTCAATTTTGCATTAATAGACAGGATTCATAATTATATATGAAACTTGTCTGCAAAATTCTAAACCCTTTGAAACAGTTGATGATGACAAAAGAAACTTTCCCGGCTGAAAACAAAACTGCATGTCTTCACCATAGGTACTTTTCTTGGAGGGAGATACAATTCCCTAAACTCAATCTCTCACTGACTGTTCCGATAAGTAATGAAGGCTGAACAAGATGAGGAGATTTGGGAGTATATGTCATTAGTCTGGGGCCTGTATGTTCAATAAATGGCCAAAACCCTCTGCAAAATATTTTTGGAGGTAATAAGCAACATGTCACTGAATGTTGCAGTGAAGGAGAAAATGAGAATTCATTTCCAGGCTCAACCTGGCTTGCTGCTTCCTTGTAATAAGAGACCATTTCAACACAGGCGGCTTATAAATAAAGTCTTCTCATCGAATGTGGAAAATATTGCACACGTTGTGTAATGTATATGTTAAATAAAAAAGTCTCCCTTGTTGGATTGGCAGCTTGGGGCCGCTACATTAGCTCAACAGCAGAGCTGTGGGCCTCTTGGCCCCATCCCATCATCCCTAGCTTGGCTTGGGAAGTTAATTTTGAATTTGGCATGGGCACAAATTTATTTAAGGCAATGTTTGTTAAGTTCTAGATGGTGGATGGAAAATACCGTATTTGATGCCCAAATTGTGACCTCCTGTGTGGAACTCCAGCAATGACTTTAAACTAAGAATGGGAGAAAATATAAAGTGTAGGCATAGATGTACTTAAGCAGTTTCAGCTACCATGGCTTCAGTCAACTAAAGCACTCAGCAGCAGAGCCCTAGATAAAATCCTAGTCCTACAGGATCCTGTATGACTGGGCCCTAAAATTCCTTATCAGCAAAAGCACTTTGATCTGGATTTACTAAACAAAAAGGGTTAATGGAATAAGATTTCTCTAGACCTAAATTGCTCAACTTAATCCTTCTTTCCCTTTCAGTCAGAGTTGGCTGTCAGGTACTTTCAAGGACTCTTCTTTGAGCATGTACAATTTTCTTTTCCCTTTTCACTAAAAAGAAATTGACTGTGTTTCTGCACTACTAGCTCTATCTACCCTTCAGCAATTCTGCCCTCTTGCCTAGCTCTTTCTTTTGTAAATGACTAATATTGTCTCTCCTCATCTTTCTCACCCTCTTCCTGCTTCTAGCTCTCATAAACACTGTCATTGCCTCGGTTTCTGTGGCCCACATAAGCTTTGACCAGTCTAGCAGTGTTACAGAACCACGATATCATTCCTGGGGTAGCAAAGGAACTTTAATAACAAGCTCCTTTTATGAGAGAAGGTAATCTTTCTGGGAAAGAAGAAATAAACTTGCTCTTTGTTTTGAAATTTCTTCTGTTTATTTTCAGCTAAACCCCATATTTTTCCCATGCTGTTAATGTTTTCAGGTGCCTCTCTTGTTTTTTATGGTTGCTGTGACCTTAACGTTCATCAAAGCTGAATAGCTAAAATTGATTTGTTTTAGACATAGCAATAGAATGAGTCATGTCAGTAAACTTGTTCAACCATTTACTGAAGTCTGGAGCCTCATATGCATTTTCAATACATACATGCTTTAGAGGAACCTTGCTTAATGCTTGCCTTAACAATGATATTCCTTCTAGTCCCTCTCCGCTTATGATGTACTCCTGCTACTGCAGTGCACTTGTGACTTTCCTCTGCTTTTTGGAATCCAGAATGACTTTGTGAAAGAGCCCAAAGGAAAAAGCCTGTTTGGGGAGTAGATAATAAGCAACACGCAAGTTACCCTTTTTCCCCTTGCAGCAGGGGTTAAGTTGGAGAAAAATACAGGTAGCATTCTGGATAGCAGGTCAGACAGATGAATATATCAAAACTTCCTTGAAATAAATACAAGTCATTCAGGCTTTATTGATTCCCCATGAGAAGCCACATTTTTTGTTATAAGGTAAGAGACATAGATGCTAAACTTGCACTGTGTCATGCATTAACCCGGTATGTAAACCGTATCTTTTTGAAGATTAAGAAAAAGACATGCTTAGAAATCATCTTATATTTAATTACCTAAAATCACTAGTAACTTGTTTCAAGGTGAAATAAGCTACAGTTTCTTGCCTTCAGACAAACAGAAGATAACCTGAATGCATTTGAATGTTACATGACTGAAGCTTTTGAAGGTGGGTACTGTTATGTTATTGTTTGCTACAAATGACTGTTGCTCGGATATACTGTCAAAAGATTTAAGAACGTAAGAGTATTTTTTGAGTACTGCAAAGGCACAGATGGGATGGTTATAGTTGTTCTGGAAAGCATATCTCTGAATTTCATAAATCTTGTTCAGTCAACCATGCTTTTCCAGGAAAAAGACACACTGTCTCTGTGAGTGCCCAGGTGTTTTGAGCTCAGTTTTCGTAACTATATGTACAAAGAATTGCAAATAGACTACAAGTCAGTTTTAACAATATTTTAGAATAAACTTTAATTCGGTGGCCAGAAAATCATGGGAAGTTCTCTTCCCCTGATCTTGCCAATACATTTCCCAAAACTTCCTCCCAGTGACCACATTATATTTGCTGCCCAAATCGCTGTACTTTCTTGAACTGCACATCCAAGTGGCTGACTGATAGCTGTTGAAGGACGTCGTGAAATGTAGAGTAACTAGACTGATGAATGAGCATCAATGGTGTGACTAAACCTTGATGACAGAAAGTCCATCTGAAGTGCTTGAACTTAAAGACATATGCATGAAAAGGCAATGTTAAACAGCATTATGTTGGCTTTTTCTCGTGAGACTGCTATAATAAAACCATGTAGAAGGTGTGGTTTGCATCTTTCTGCTGAATGATAGCAATAGCTATTTTATTGTTTTTAAACGAAAGTGTGCCTATAAACTTGCATTCACTGATGCTTCCATGGCACATGAGTTTTGAGTAGTTTGAGAATATCTGAGATGGAATTTACAAGTATGCTGATATCATGAAAGGAGAAGCCTTATGGATATTACATGTGAATCTAGTAAGTAATCTTGAATTCCTGTAGCCCTCTTAGCTCAACCAGAATGCAACAATATACATTATCTGAAGCAAATCATTTTCTTGTAATGTGTCTTCCACAAAGACAGCATAGCTGAGCTTCTGAATACAAATCATAAATATTAATAGCTGGACCTCAGGAGAGCCCTGCTGATTTTTTAGGCTGCTAACTCAGGAACTGAAGTTTGAAGGAAGTGCCAATGCAATCTGATGTGAAGTGAAACAGCTGAATTTTGCACACTACTTCTGAAGCAATAAGGCAATGATAGATGTAGTTAAAACACTTCTAAATGCAGCCTTGAGCTAGTAGCTACTGTTCAGTGTGTGGTACGTGTGAAAAACCATCCTTAGACAGGTTCAGTAGTATTCTTTGGCACACTGACATTTCCATAAATTATGACTTGTGCCTTTTTATATTTATGTGGAAGTTGTTTGTACGTTAGTGTTTGTGATGGGCCAGCTTTAAAGGGTTTGGAATTCCAGCTTCAGCTAACCATTTAAAAGGTCAGAGGCTTGTCCAAGGCTTATCCAACCTCTCAAGTATGAAAACCCAAAGTGGAAACAGTCTGATGGGAATAACATAATGCCCTCAAATGGAGCCAGTCTTGTAACCCCTTTTGTTTCTTTTTTTCTCTCCTCTGTCTCCTCCTTTCTGTGCTGTTCCCGAGGTAGGGTCATCCCTTAGGCCAGGCCTTAATGTCCTCTTCAGTCATACATTTCTATAGGACTGATTGCTTCAACAAATTTTAGAGACACTAAATCAGGGCTGCTGTTTTCAAGTTTCCATCTGTCTCCCCAGGACTGTTTTATATCTGCTGCATTATGTGTTTTTTTGTGCCCTTTTATTATTTTTTACATAAACGTCTGATTGAAGGAATGCATCTTACTCTTGGAGTGGAAAGCCAATAAGGCTGGTGGTTCCTGCGTCCAGCAGAGCTTTTTTGTAGTCCTGTAGAGGCTGCAAAGGAAATTGTGTCTCCTGATCAAGAAAGTTTGCCCTTACCATAGGCAACTCTATTGTTCCTCTGGGAACACACTGGGAAAGCGCTCTCCACTTGCCAGTGTTATTTCGGTGTGGAAAAAAGAAAGAGTGAAAGAACAAAATTAATTAAGAAGATTTTTTTTTCTCTCAGGCTTTATAATTAGGTTTTTCTGGTATTTTCTTCTTACAGCTAAAGTGGAAATAATGCCACAAGAATTTCCTTGGTGACATTTTGGTGCTCTTTCCTGGAGCCACTTCCAATAGAGGAAAAAATTAACACAACTCTTTGAAGGCTCAGTTAGGCTCAATTCAGGATTCATACAAGTTTTGGATGAATTTGAAACCCCGATCTGAATACTCTCAGTCTTTGGTGAATTTGAAGTCTCTATCTGAAAACCAAATTATTAGCAATCTTTTCTCCTCATAAAAAAAAAAGACTTACGCAAAGTACCTCAGAACACCAAGGTATTTCAAATTTGATTCAGTACTTTACCAGCTGAAACTGAGTCTGGGGAGGTCCAAGCCTGTGATGGTGCCACATGGAATAGGAGTGCTCATCTGCATCCTCCTGATGTAGGCGAAACACCCTGTCACCTGTTCTCTTGTTGCTGGCTCTGCCCTGTTTCTCTTTAATTCTCCTGGCAGAACTATGATGATGATGACGATGATGACTTTCAATGCCAATTATTTTCTAGTTGCTTTTTGTTCTAGCTGTTCTTTTTGTCACCCCAAAACTCACATGAATCCACATTGCTGAAGGCTGAGCCCCTTTGCCTGCTGTGCAGGGTTAGCAAAGAAAGCAAAGGCACTTTGACTGTGAAACCGTGGGCACTGTGAGAAAACAGCACCCAAGTGGAAACAACCACCATGTCTATTTTCTTTATGGAAATGTTTCGTTCCATGAAAGGAGATTAAAATATAGAGAGAGCCACAAGTTTCATGCATAAGTTCACTCAGAAAGTGTAAACAATTAGGAAAATTGTTCCTTCACTTGTATTTGTTTTTCTCTTTCTGTCTGAGGGGAAGTGAATTACCGTGACGGGGAAGGCCTGCCAAAATCTCTTTCTGAGTAGCACTAAAATGTCTCTGGAATCCGCTCTGTATGAGGAAAGCACAGACAGTACCTTTCCTCCAACTCTCGCAAACTAGTTTGGTAAATAAAATATGTGACCGCAAAAGAGCTGGGGGGGAGGAAAGAAAAAGAGATGCAGCCATCAGGCAGACCTATTTAAGGAATGGACACACACCAACAAGTCCATGGTCATCCACAAATGATATCATACTTTAAAAAGGCTACTTCACTAAAATATTTGTGACAGAAATGTGGGCGACTGTAATAAGTGTGGTATGCTGCCAAAAGAATGCATCTTCTAAAAAAAATATACTAAGTAATAGGGAATTTGTGGCCGTTTATCTTATAAACCTGTTTCCTTTTCTAGAACTCAGTGGGTCAGAAATTCACTGCTGTAAACTGCACAGATCCATTGATTTCTAATTTATAACAACTGGAAACAGTGTCTGAAAGGAGTCTAAGAAGGGTTTGAAAAACTTCTGTCTGCAATGCTTTTCATCTTTCTATGCAGGACAAATATCAAAACTGTATCTGAAATAGGGAATTAATTGTGCTAGAGAGTATGGGACTGACCTAAGCTAATTTTCTCCCTTACACATGTACATTATGGAAGGGTGTTTTGAAAGAGCTGGTTTGGAGTTGGGCTTTTTTTTTTGAGGCAGAGGTGAGATATCGTTTAGGAGATTATATGACTGTGTTTCCAGATACAACAGTCCCAGCTTTAGCCTCAGGTGGGGGAGTTTTCCATTTCCCTCTCAGCTTATATTAAATTACATTGCTTTCTTGTCATAGGAATAATCCTTTGATGAGAAAACCTTGACGGTGTTTCAGAAGAGGAAGAAAATCCGCCTCTGCAGAGTCACTAGAGACTGTGGCTATTACTAATTGATTCTACACGGAGAGCACACAGTGGTGACAGCCATCAGTCTGAAACGGTGAGACAAAGCGTTTCTGACCTTCTTTGAAGTGCTATGTGCAGGAGCTCTTGGAGATGTAAAAAGTTTCTCTTTGCCTGCTAAGGTCTTCTGTGCCACCGGCAGCATCAGGGTGATTTGTTCTGTGCGTGTTGGAAGGGATAGGATGGTGATCTTGGGGGATGCCCTTCAGGTGTAGTACTGAAGTCCCTGCTTAGGTGGAGGGGAGGTGGAGAGGCCACTCAACCCCAAGGTTTTTCTCAGTTTTAGACGGACCCATGCAATGATTTGCATACCCATACCTAAGAGGCATTTCACTCAGAAATTTACCTAGTGGAACAATCAGCTACAAGTGCAAAATCGTCATTTGTTTTGCCTGGTTCTGGTAGGGGAGATGCCCAGTGGGAATGGAGCTATGCTTTCAGTTAATTCAGCCTATGTCGCAGGCATGGGCAGCATAGACATGGTGGGAGAACACCTTCTGGCAGCAGGAAACAGCACAGATGCTGAGGCAGAGGAGGCAGCACACCAGCAAGGCTCTTGGGGCAGAGGATCCCAGTGCAAGCAGCCTCAGCTGCAGGGGCTGGCCCAGGCAGCCCAGTCCACTGCAGAGATTGCCTGGGTCTCAATAGATGCAACCCAGACTTCGCATCCAGCTCTCACAAACCAACTGCAACTGTCGCCACCAGCACTTGCAAATGGGTTGTCAGCTGTCCTCTTCTGCAGCTGTGGCAGGAAAGGTTTTCCCAACCTTATACAGAGTTTGCAGGGTCCCATTGGTCTGCTTCAGTCCTTTTTGTAGCATAAAGTGGAGGAAGAATATTTCAATTTTTGTTACAAGGCAATGAAGTCATCCTTCTTTGGGAAAAGTGTTGCTAACCTACCTACTGTCTGCTGCAGCCTGGTGCAGCGCAATAGCAAATTGTTTGCCCTTGGGCAGTATTCTAGCAATCCCCGAAGGATGAGCACCATCCCTGGCAGCAGTGGTTTACCAAAGAGGAGAGATGAAACCTACACATTCCATGGAAAGTTGTACCCCATCTTCCTTCCCCTTCTCTGGGTGAGACAGCCATGCACCCCCAGCTACACCTCCATGAGGATATGAGAGGCTGGGGACGGGTGAGCAGTCCTGCTGCTCCAGTTGGCCCATTTGCTGCTGTAATCCAATGTGCTGTGACAGCCCTTGGCTAGGTTAGCAAAGAAAATAAACACTTTCAAGAAACTGCTGCAGATCCAGGAGATGAAACTGAGAAGCTGATAATAGTGAGTGGTTATGAAAGGCATATGATGGTAATGCAGTACATTGGCAGGCTCCTCTCAAAAGAAAACAGGACATTCCTGGCACACCAGGTAACACTTCACTTTAGAGTTACTGTCACAAAAGGCTGATTAACTTCTAAAACACAAACAAATCCCCCTGTGCCCTGTTGTGAGGACCAAATAGCAAAAAATTCAGAGGTCCCATACCTTACAATGGGGGCTCCTGGAAGTATGAACAGTGATATGCTTAACAGGGTCTGACCTTTAGCTTTGGGGTTTACATTTTTTCGTTGTACCTGTATTATTCCATATAGTTAAATGAAACTATAAATTCCATGCTTGTGTTCATACAACCTAAGTGCATAATTGGAGTGAAATGTCACTGAATGTTGGAAGGCTTATAAAATAGACTTTTGCTTGAAAATGGAGTTTGTGAGGAAGTAATAACTGATTGCACTCAACAGTCTTGCATGATTTCAAACTAGATTTGAGCCTGTATATAAAAAACATTTGCCTTGGACTCATTCCATGTAGATTTTTATTTGTTATGAATGCCATGATTTAAGAAGCTCCTTCCCAATCAGCAGGCTTGAAATTCACCATAGAGGTCACACCTCAGGAATTCCAGAGTTCAACTGAAAGATGTTTTCAACAGTAGTATTTTAAATTACCCTTGTTTTGTGATCGTCTCTTCTGAGCTCAGCTGCCATTACGGAAAGTAGCACGGGCTGTGGAAACTGTTTCATGGATAGAGTACATCAATAACCAAAGTTCACAATGAACAAGAAATTTTGATGGTTTGTAGTTTTATCTTCCAAAAATAAGTGCAACAATAAAATTTAGCAAGACTGAAAATTAGTGATCATTTTTATACCTACTAAAATTTTCATTTACCTAGCAAAAATCCAGTCATTTACACAGCTCTAATTCTGACCATGTGAGATTTCTTCTGCAAAAGTATTTGCTTTATATAGTGTTTATTTGTGTTAATAAAGACATTAAAATGCCTTGCTTGAAAGGGAAAATACTTGGGTTGGAATTGAAGTCCTCTATACATATGAGTGTTGCCTCTGTGGGTAGGCTCTCCAGTCAGATGATATTCAACGTGCTCTTTGGCCAGAGCTTTTCCATAAAGCACATCTGCCAAAGGGGAAACTATTGTACCAGAACTTGTCAGGTGAAGCTCCACATGTGCTAAGGAAGTGTACTTTTACAGTGTATTGGACTTTGCCATCTGATTCTCTCAGGAGAAAGTGTTTTGGAGAGAAAGGTCTTCCCATGCATGCCACCTGCCTCACCTTGGCAACCTGCTTTTCTATGGTGCTGGAAAAAAAATACCTTTTGGAAATGTCTTGTCACTGACAGGAGCAGTTCTGCCATCCTGGGGATATCAGCTTGTTTATATCCTGTGTGGAAACAACAGAGTATTTCCATCGATTTATATACTATAAATTGAGTTTGGTTGTGAGATATAGTTTGTCAGAAAACTGAATCTGGCTTTATAACGCAGAAGTTTTCACTAAGCAATTATCAAAAGCCACGGTTGTAGATAATTTCACAGTAAGTAAAGGTCCCTGAACAAGTCATAGTTGAGATAATAACATAATAATATGTAAATAATACTGTCTGGGTTCTACCATATGTTTCCCCTCCTAAAATCTTAATCACCAGCTTTTCATAGGAAAAAAACTTACATATTCTGCACTTTATCAATTAATTGAAACTGACTTTCTGAACACTGTAATTAATGATTTCTAAATGATCAGTAGCTGCCTCTTCATTAACTGCAGACATTTTTGAAACAAAACCCGAAGGTGTGAGCCCAAAGCTCCATTTGTCTGTGTGATTGATGGTGAAATAACCCAGAATGGCAACTTTCACTCTAGGTTTTTCGGTGAAGCAAGAAAAGTACAAAAACCAGGCTAACTTGCAGATCTGAGCACTTGCACCGCCTACAAGTCTTACTTTAGCCAAATTTCAACTGACAAGCTTTTGATTTCTACCTGTAGGCTACCAACAGTTTCTTAGGGTAAAAACCAGCAAGTCAGTTCTGCTCTAGTCACTTCCAGAAAGCCAGAGGCATTTGTACCTGCAAACAGAGGGGAAAGACTGAACTAGAGTTAAAAATCTGGGAATGGAGACAACTGCACTGACAAATGCATTTGTAAGTTCTGTTATGAGTCCAGGAGTCACGCAGGCTTGTTGCTCCCTTATAAAAATCTCAAAGAGCAGAATTCCCGATCTCTGTCACTCTCACTCCCACATCTCTTCTGCATAAAGCAATACTCCTTTTGCACAAATTATTGTAGATGAATGGCCTCGCTCCTCCTCTGCTTGCCAGCTGAATTACACATCTGGGATCTCTATCTGTAATAAGCAGTGGGAAATTGCTCCTGTCAGACCTTAGTTGACCTCTTTGGGAACTGGGTTTCTATCATACCCTGTCTTTCCCCGGCGTTTGTTTCATCTGGGGATCACCAATAGCCTCAATGGTGTCTAAGGGGGGTTTGCCTCTGCTGCCTCTTTCAGTCTCAGATGTCCAACTGCTCCTCTGCTTTCTAGCAGATTCAGGCCTCTGCCCCTCATGTGCTGGCATATGCGGGGAGATGCTTTGGTGATAACAGCCACCATGAAACAGCACAGCTCCAAGCAGTGACCCAGCCATGTGCCTTCTCTGCCTGAAGGGCTGGAATTCCTTCCCCTGATCTAAACTACTGCAGGTTTTTATTCTATTTTAGCAGCAACAAAAATGCAGAAAACATCCCTCAAATTACCCATCCCTTGCTTATTAACGTTCCTGTGTCCTAGCAAAGTGCAAAGCCAAACCAAGGCTGCTGAAACTACTCGTTAGAGCCACATTGCACGACAGCTGCAGTATTTGCGGTGAGCTGACCAAGTGGTTTTTGGATCTTGCCAATGGGATGCAGATATTTGGATCTATACGTTATTTGTTCAAGTAGTCTTAGTCAACAGTAACCAGAAGTTAGTGATTAGTTACAGCCATTGTTGTCCTCTTAAGAATAGGCAGTCATATTCCTGATAGCTCAGCTGTCTCATCTGAAAAGCACAAATACTCAGGCAACTGGTAGTCTTGTTGTCTCTCTCAGTAAAGCCTGAAGATATACTGAGGGCTCTTTAGTATTTATCATTTATTCACTCATTCATTCCTTCCTTCCTTCCTTCATTATTTCAGTTGAGTCACAGAGCTGAATTCCTCAGAAGTGTGTATGAACTTAAAAAGGCTGCACAGAATGGAGTGGAGATGTTTTTCAAATGAATGTTACCAAATCTCATCCCAAATTTCCGCTGCTTGGCTTTAGGGCCCCTTTATTCTTAGAGCTTTCACCAATGAGCAACCTCAAACAGTCTGAGGCAGCTAAACGGGGGAGGTTTTGACACTAGCAGATGGACAGCTCATCTGCCCTTCCAAGTCTGGCCCACAGAAGAGTTTCAGGATGTGATTTCTTCCTGAAATCAGGAAAAGGGATTTTGTGGGACTGGTACCACAACACATTTCCAGTGTTTCAATGTACTATGCTAAAGGGAAAAGAGGCGATATGGGAGTACAGATGCCAGGCTTCTTAGGCTTATGCACCCTTAATGTTGGGAGTCACTCTAAGAAGCTTGCTGCAGAAAAGGGTGATGGATATGTGATTTTGGGTTGATGTTCAGGTCAGCCCTTATTCTAGATGTGCCCTATGTCTTTGAGTACCTAAGTATTTTTGAAAAATCTGAGTATTATTCATTTCTCCACTGAATTTGCAATGCAAAGGATTGGTAGATGTGTTGAGAGGTCTATGACTGGGCTGACTTTACTCAAATACAAACCTTTTAGTCAGCCACAGATATGGTCTTGCATAGTCAGGGCTGATCTAGACTGACACAGCAAAGCTGAGCTTTGCCCTTTGGTGGACAAAGCGAGACTGGCAGGCTTAAAGCTGTCGGTGCAGTTGTTTTAATCAATACAAAATTTATTCAAACAGTTCAGAATGGGGTAAATAATCAGATGATAAACAGTAATGGTTTGATCCTAGGTGGTTCTCTTTTAATCAGCTACATCTGGAGTATTGTGTTCAATTGTAGGACCCACTTCACCTGAAATATATCGAAATGCTAGCCAGAGCTCAGAAAAGTGTTAAAATTAGCCATGGAGAGGAGAGGTAAGATATCTATGGACAGATAACGGTCTGCAAATAATAAAAAGATGTACCCTTCACGGACAGAGAAAAAGGGTTTAATCAGTGAGAAGCAAAATAAATAAAAAAGAAATTAAATAGAAAGGATTTCAGTCTGAGCAGCAGAATATCAAAGCAAGGACTTCCAAGAGGAAAAATGTTGGAAAGAGCAAACTTGGACTCAAACAAAGCTGCACATTTTAATAGCCCTTTTTTCTTTCTGTTCTCTCAGATTTATATCAACCATCCAACACAGTAATAGTAATATCTCCTCACCCTGAAATTCAAAGGTGAAACAAGGATGGATTTTCAAACAGCAAAATATGAAGCCTGTTAAAAAGAGTAGCTCAGTGTACCCTCACACAATCTGAATAGAATTTCACAGACCCCTAATAAACTAACAGGAGCATAGGCACAAATCTGTGACTTGGTAAACCTTGCACTGAGAAATCACACGTCAGTGTGTTTCAATGGCTGATGAATAAAAAGCATGTGAGAATCTGGGATCCAGCTGTTAGGGCCGAGCATATAGAGATGAGTGAGTGACTCTGATGTGTTTAGTCGTTTGGGGATCTCAGTCTATATTCATCAGAGATGGTCCTAAGGCTGAGATCACCAATCTAATTTCACTTTTCTAAGCATCAGTCTGGAAGGAAGTATGGTCCCTAACGTAAAGACCACTACTTTATTTAGTAAGCCATGTAATCCTCTTGTGTAACATGAGCAATAATATCACATTACATACACTGTAACTAACAAATTACCAAGATTGATCTTGTAAATCCATAGAGAGAATGACCATTTACTACCCCCCTGTAAAGCATTTGTATAATCCAAGCTATAGTTCCTAGCACAGAAGTAGAAAAAGCCATCATTAGGCAATTAATACAAACATCGTTTTGATTTCAGCTGAAGTTGCTCTTTTTTAACCTAGTTTTTCAGTTTTAACTTAGCCAAAGGCCACTAATAAGTGCAGACAACCGCTTGTAAAAACTAAAGTGTTAACTTGCCATACAGCTGCTAGGAAGAAAAATTCTGTGTGATTTCCAATACACGTTTCAATTTTTTTCTTTCTCAGCATTTAGATATTTTAAATGGACAATAATGCCTCTCAGCCTGGAAAGAAGAGTGATGAACAGTGCTATCTATATTCTCCATTCTATATTTAAAAAGAATGTGCTTCTGACTCATATGTTGGAAAGATGATTCAGGCTTTATGTTTTTCCTCTTCATAGGGTAGAAACTGATGTTAGTACAAGTGTTTGGGAAGATACGCTCTAATAGTACCTTTGAATTCTCAGCTGGGCCCAAAATCAAGATGAAAACGGAGCACACTGTGGGTAAGAGAAGAAACACCAGCAACCAAATTAAATCTTTTAGACAGAGATGTGTGCAGGTGTCTGTGCAGTTTCACAGCCCTTTGGTTACCACAGCCCAACCATTCACTCTGTCACCTACCAGCAGTGTTTGCAGCAAGAAAATGTGGGCTGCTGACTAAGAATTCACCCAACATACCACACCACTTCCTCGGACTCTTCAATTCCCTCTTTCTTCTTCACAGTGGCATCAAAGCGGGTCTCTGCACATTTGGAGACAAAACATCCCCGAGCTGAGCACTGCAGAAACAGGTTCATGTATATCACTGTAAAATATTCATGGGTTGTCAGAACCATGGGATGTCCTGCCTGGATTGTCCCATCTGTGTCAGACAAACCTATGCTGAGAAGATATTGCATGTGACCTGGCCTTGTCCAGCAGCTTTATCGGTTGTCAGCCAGGGCAGGTGATTGGAACAATTCCCCCTACATTTCTGTGGGAGACAGTAAGTGCAGGACTGCTTTTTACTGTTGTTTCCCTCTGGGAAAACATCAGGAAAGGCCAAGATGGTAAGATACTGCACCATTTTACACACCTTGATAATATGCTTTCATCAGCAGAAGTCTCTAGTGTGCATTTGCCCAAGTTCTCTTATTTGAACTGATATCAGGCTGCTGATAGAGCAGAATAGGTCTTTGGGATAATAATGTACAACTTTAGGTTAGTAGTTTCTTACAAAAACCAGTGACTGATCATTATTATTTTTCAGCAACAGTTTTGCAGGTAGATAGGTAAGGAGAAACTCAGATGATTTTTTAATTAATATAAAAGTTACCATTTTTTTAATTTTTGCTAGTAGACTGAAACAGCTCCAAAGCAGTAATTTGGTTCACGGTTATATTCTATTTTTTTCCCTTATCTCTGGTTAAGGGACAGCTCCTCTGCACAGTTCAGTTATAGCCCCCGAATGGGCCTGTATAGGAGAATAGCCATGTTTCAGAAGAATGAGCGCTGGGGAAGAGAAATCTGGGGTTTGTTTCTGACACTGCCACTGAACTCAGGCCAGTTAATGTGAGCTCTCTGGGCGTTCATTCTTTCCCCATCCTTTTTCTTTTAACCTTTACATTCTTCGGGATATGGATTCTGTCTTGCTGTGCATTAATATGGCCCCCAGTGCAATAGTTTCTCACATCTAATAGTAATATGCAAGTAGGATTAAATACTGATGCTATTGTAGCCAAATGCCCAGTGGCACAAAGAGACCACTTTCTTTGCTCCCCCCACCCCCACCCCCCCTGACTTTTAGCTGCTATAAACAGCCTCTCCTGTACCTAGGTCTCAGCATGAAGGTAGTAAGTGGTTACTCTTTTTCTGCAAGACACAATGTATTTTCTAACCCTGTACTTGTCCTTTTGGAATTACCAAAACGGGTTAAAGTTTGCAGACTTCGAGTGGAACATCTTTAGTATTTAAAAAAATAATAATAATAAAATAAATAAAAATAAAAAATAAAATTGCTTGTACGAGAATTGTGGAAAGGTTCAGACAGAGAGTGCTGATATGACAAGTCAGATCTGTGTGTGAATTTGCTGTCTCACACCATCCTGGCAACACTGTCACTCCTGTCAGTGATAATGTAGCCAAGGATAAGATTTGGAAACGGAAGGTGCACATTTCCTAGGTCTTTAAGGTTTAGGTAGTTAGTTGGCAGCTGTGTGATGGAGTTAAACTGTGAAATGCAAAATACAGTTGTTTTCAAAATCCATTGCCAATGGCAGTGACAGATGCTTTTTGGAATGACACCCAGTGAGCTGTGAAGCTCATGTAGTCAAGTACTTGTCCACTTGTCCCTACTTCATGTGTTACGGGAATATGTTTACACTCACAGTGTCTTGAACGGTTTTGGGTTCTTTTTCAGCAGAATGAAATGTTTTACAGATGCAGCATTGCACACACTGCAGAAAGGTGGTATGTTGAAGTTTATGCCCACACAGTGGGCAGCTCTTCCTTGTTTTGTCTGGGGATTCTTCTCCAAGATTAACTATTTGTGGGCACGGATTTAGGTATGAAACTTACCATAGAACCATAGAACAGTAAGGGTTAGAAGGGACCTTAAGATCATCCAGTTCCAGCCCCCCTGCCATGGGCAGGGACATCTCCCACTAAACCATGCCACCCAAGGCTCTGTCCAACCTGGCCTTGAATGCCGCCAGCAATGGAGCATTCACAACTTCCCTGGGTAACCCATTCCAGTGCCTCACCACTCTTACAGTAAAGAATTTCTTCCTCATATCCAATCTAAACTTCCCCTGTTAAAGTTTGAACCCATTACCCCTTGTCCTATCACTACAGTCCCTAATGAAGAGTACCCTCCCCAGCATCCTTATAGCCCCCCTTCAGATACTGTGAGGTCTCTACACAGCCTTCTCTTCTGCAGGCTGAACAGCCCCAACTTTCTCAGCCTATTATGTTGTCAGACGCTAGTAAGGTAAACATTACGGTGCTGACATCTCCAGCCTTGATCTTGAGAGAAGTCTGAGCGATCCTTTTAGCCACACACAGGCAGTTACTTCACCACCATTTGGTGAGTCTTCCATATCCCCTGTTGGTGGGGCATCAATTTCTTCTGGCTGAGGTCTGTGCCCTAACATGGTCTGCTGTGGCAGGGCTCACGTCTCTTATGCAGGCTAAGCAGCTGGTCTTAGCTACACCTGGGATCTGTGTGAACACACAAGCAGCTGCACACGGTGTCTGCAAGAGATCAGCATCCCAAAGCTTCCTCTTCCTGATAGCTTTTTACCTGAATATTGGCAGAGAATGTATTTTTAATACCATGGTAATTCCTTCTATTTTTCTACTCTACTTTAACAATTGTTACAATTATTCTGGGCTTTTGTTTTATTCTTTTTTGCATTAAGAGAAAACAGATTATTTTTCTGTGTAGACGGGTTTATTTGGAATGGTTCATAAAAAATTGAAATGGAGATGTAATATGAAGTCGGTGAATGGACTAAATTGCCCCATTTCAGAGAAATTATTTTGTGTTAATGAAACACAGCCCAGTTGTTCTCCAGCTGTCTTTTATCCCACATTTCCAGCAGACCATTTTGTTAGTCTGAAACCCTCAAGTAGTGTGCAAAGATGAAACCTCTGCAGGTGATGACTCTCCTCAGAAGAGGCATTTGTTTTGTTTCTTTGTCTGTGTTTTGCAGCTTTCCTTTGCAGCATCCTGTGCTACAGACTCCTTTTCAGCAGCCTTTCAAGATAATATTTAAACAGCTCTTGGGAACTTTTTGCATCAAAGTCCAAAAATCCCCAAAACTCAAGACAATTGTTAATTGGAAATCCATGGGGGTTTCCCTGCGCCGGTAAAACCATAGGGTGGCCCATGGCATATACCTTCTATATCTTCTCTCTCAAGCAGTAGGACACCTTTTGTTAATAGCCGAAGCGTGTGTTGGTACACGTGAGGAGCTGGAGAGATCAGATAGATTGTCTCTCAATTATTTGAACTCCTGGGATAGTTTTTACACAGCTGAAATGATGGAAGAGGTGAAATTGTCTTCAAACTCTCAGAGTTTATAAATCATTTCATCACTGTTAATGGTACTATGTCATTCCAGGTTACTGTTGCCAATGAGTGGGCATATGATGACGGTGCATTCTGTGTAAATTTCCACCACATGGGTCATGTACATTCTGCATCTGGATCTATGGGTATATCCCCATTATTCTGCTTGATGTGATAGATCATCTCTACACTGGCTGATTCCCTCAGAGACTGGATGCCTTTCTCTAGAGTCGTCCACTTGGCCGAACAACTCATAATATCGTCCTTGTATGGAAACCTTTCTTTCACAGCTGCCAAGAGCCGCCTCCAAAGGCTGAGGGACCATTTCTCTCTTACAATTGCTTTGTCAGTTCCCCCTTCCCTAGCAAGTGATCCCAGCTGCTTGGCTTCCCTACCTTCTAGTTCGTGACCGTCAGCTTCATTGTCCCAGCATCGACGCAACCATGTGATGATGTGCTCCCCTGGTTCACAGGTAAAATATTTTTGCATATTCCATAGCTCGGTTGAGGTCCAAGGTCGAGAAGTCACCTCTTCTTCTTCTTCTGATTCCTGTGATGATGATTCCTGATCAGATGCTGTCCCAGGTAGTAAGTGCATTGCCATTGGTTCTTCATCTTGTTCCTCCATCATTCTTGTGGTTTTCTTGCTTTTCCCCTTGCGTACAGGGGCAACTGATATTGGTATGAATTGGTCCTCTGTTTTAGCTGCAGTGATTATCACTGTGGTCGGAGTGGCTTCAGGATCTGTTGTCAGGGTTTAGGTAGCTGCTGCACTTGTCACTGGGGTTGGCGTAGCTGCTGCGCTTGGAGCTGGCGTAGCTGTGCTATCCGTTGCGGTCAAAGTTTGAGTAGCTGCTGTACTTGTCGCTGGGGCTGGTGTAGCTGCTGTGCTTGGAGCTGGAGTAGCTGCGCTCTGTTGCTTTGTCCTCAGATCCAGGGACATTTTTTTTTCCTTTTGAAGGTGCTGGATAGCGTTAATCAGGGCTCTGTAAGCATAGGCCAAGCCCCAGCACGTTGCCATGATTTGTCCCTCTCTGGTATGACCAGAATAACAACACACCTCGTTTAAGTGTTTTACTGATATGTCTGGATTTTGCACTTGTTCAGTGGTGAAGTTGCAAAGCACTGAAGGGGCCCAGTGGACTAGATACTCGCCCATACTGTCCCACACACCCTGCCACTCATGACTGTCCAGCCTCGGAGAAAATCAATTTGTCCTCCTACATCATCGTCTAATCAAAGACAAGGTCCAAACCCGACTCCGCTTAACTCTTGAGATCAGACGAAATGGTCATGGGTAAAACACGCTTTGTATGTGTGCCAACATGATGATCCCCATCACAACCAGCAGGCAGGTCTCAAGGGTACCCAAAGGCCATTCAAAACCTTCAGAACACTCAAATGATGCTGTAAACAGTCTGATGGGGGCCTGGGAGCAAAAGGAAATGTCTCCTTCACAGGCTGACCACCCAAGGAGGGTAAAAAAGACATGTAGTTGCTAAGGGCTTCTGTTATATACCTCCCAAAGTATAGAGGTGGTGACTACACTGGGAATGCAAGCCAGATCAGTTTCATGATCAATGATTCTATTGTATTACAAGTCATTACCATAAAGTGCAATGAAACAAGAACCTTAGCCCAAGGCCCCCAGCCAATAAACCCTAACACAGCAAATACCAGCTGTAAGTAAGGTACAACATGCTGAACTGTGAGATCAAGAGCAACAATTTTGAGAGCCAATAAATCAGCATTGTGACGAGTAACTATTAATCCGAAATAATGAATGCTTATCACAAATACGATGAGGCACACTCTGGTCAGATCTGTCGTTATCTCAACCCTTCATGCCCCATGTTGGGCACCAAAAAGAACTGTTGTGGTTTAAGCCCAGATGGTAACTCAGTACCACACAGCCATTTGTGCACTCCCCGCCCTTCCTCCTCCCCGTTCCTGGAGGGATGGGGAGGAGAATCGAAAGAATTTAACTCCCACAGGTTGAGATAAGAGCAGTCCAGTAACTAAGGTATAACACAAACCACTGCTGCTACCACCAATAATAATAATTATAAGGGAAATAACAAGGGAAGAGAATGTAATCACTCACCCCCCTCCAACAAATATCCAGCCCGACCAAGCAGTGATCTAACCCTTCCGGATAACTGCCCCCAGTTTATACAGTGGGCATGTGGTATGGAATACCTCTTTGGTCAGTTTGGGTCAGGTGTCCTGTCTCTGCTTCCTCCCGGCTTCCCCTCCTCACTGGCAGAGCAGGAGACTCAGAAAGTCCTTGGTCAGAGTAAACATTACTGAGCAGCAACTAAAAACATTGGTGTTATCAGTGCTGTTCCCAGGCTGAAAGTCAAAAACACAGCACTGCACCAGCTACTAAGAAGGAGAAAAAAGACTGCTACTGCTGAACCCAGGACAGTATGATGTACTGGGGAGCTACCAAATGGGGGAGCTGAGACCTCCAGCTTTTCTGTGGAGCAAGACATGAAGGAAGGAGGAGGATTGTGCTGGTAGGCGGTTTTATGAGTGAGGCAGTATGCTCTAGAAGGGCTCCAACACAAAACATGTTTCCTCACCTCCAACGAAGATCCCTGCTGTAACCTGGCACTAACTTTCCCTTGAACCTCATTCCCCGTATATCTTTTAACAGAATTTGTTTCCGCCTGTTGGCTCCCTTGCAGCTAGAGTGCCACTCGGAAACTGAATTCTGGATCTGATTGGTTCCTACATTTTTATGAGTTGTTTTCTTTCACCCTGCTATTTATGATAACAGAAATGCAAGTCTAAGATTTCCTAGGTTTTGAGACTATGTCGTGTGCCAGTTCTCTTAGAGAACTTTAGAGAGGAAACTTATCTGATTAACAAATGTAAAATCTACGGATAAATAATAGCCTAATTCAGACATGAAATGTCCCTCTTGGAGTGTGCTTCGTTCTTATTTGCTCTGCATTTTGTGCCCAGCTGTGTGTGTGAATGGGTGCAGTGTCTGCTTCATTACAGAGGTTTCCTAAATGCAAGATAGACTCAGATGTAGAGGTGAGACATTACCTCCGCTTGGAGCATCAGTGACTCTAGCGCCTTCCCTCTGCCAGGCCATGGGTC